>CM060901.1:1414099633-1416599633 GCA_030737815.1 Allium fistulosum | reverse complement strand
TTATTGTACCACAATAATTTGGGCCCCTCCTAACCTTTTCTCCATAAACTCATTACCATTTTCTTATTTTATTTAACATTTACGACCATACTCATATGGTAAGCAAGTGAATATCCAAGTGCTCACCATATTTTTTATTTATTTCTATATCTTAACCCCTTTTAATTCTCATTTCCGCAAATTAATTCTTTAACTAACCGATTATTAATTATATGGTATTATAGGCCCCCCTCCTTGTAGGAATTTTGCCTCCGAAATTCAAATTATGTTTGATAGTGATTGCCTAACTATCCCATGGATGCCCATTCTAGCATACCCACATAATTTCCCCACCCATATGTCATAACAGAAATGTACAAGTACATCTACTAATACATAAAAAATCAGCCTAAATCTTATACATATATATGGTCTAAACTTAGAATAGCAAACATACATGCTAAGGCAAAATAAACAACTCTAGATAAGTCATGCTAATCTTATCTTTTGTTCCCCATGTACAATCCTCTCGTTTATCACTCCATTAAACACATACAAGATTCATTAATTTATCCCAAAGCTACTTCACTTTCCAGTGTACTATGCAAACCGTTTTCTTATGTAGGTCATGTTTGGCTTATGACCAAATCGTCTACTGCTCTTGGACTTATCGTTGCTTTCAGATCCTTAATACACTTCCTCAAATGTGATATATGAAACATATTATGGATCCCTGCAAAAGCTTCCGGTAGCTCTACTTGGTATGCTACTTTTCCAACCTTCTCTACAATTGGAAATAGACATACATATCTAGGTACTAACTTTCAAGCCTTCCTATAACAAGCCGATATTGAGAATCAATTAATTAGAACTTAGTTGTGGAGTTTAAAATAATAAAAAGTGTGAAACGTATTTGTTTGAAGAGAATTTTGATTTTATAATTAAAGTATATATTTTTTAATTTAAAATGATTTTTTTAAATAAATTAAAACGATCAAATAATTTTCAAAAAGTCCAATAATTAGAAATAAAAGTTATTAGAAATTTATTATCAAAAGAAATGGATTTTTCTTTACTTTTGTAAGGAGTTTATAATTTCTTTAGTAACTGGGTTTAAAAATATAATTAAGGAAATAACTGTTTAAATGGAGTAAAATTATGCAAACTAATCTAGCTAAAATATGTGAGGATAGTTAAACACTTCTTGAAAGTAATTTGATTTTTATTTAGAGATGTGGGCTAATAAGAATATGGAGGAAATTGATTGGTAAAGAAAAGAAGGGATAATGAATAAATCAAAGAATGAAAACGAGCCCATTTAACCTAAACCCATATCTAAGGTATTTTCCTTTTCCCTAACCCTTTTGAGTTACTTAGAGCTCTCTATTACACTTACAAGTATGTCACATTGTAATACTTTTGCTTCATGTTGTAACTCATTTACATCTTTAGTGGAAAAATTAAAATCCTCATCTCCTCCTCTAAAATCAAAATAAAATAATTGTAATGATATATAAGTCACCAAATCAAGATATAAGCTTCCCAATATGGACTACACTCCATTAGGCAAAGCAAATTTGGAATTTTGAGCACTATAGAGCTGGTTTGGACATTTACAGTAAGTGAAGAAGGAAGGGAAGGAAGCATCCATAAAGCAAAGTGAAATTTTTTGGGTTGCTATTACTTCGATGAATGACATTTCACTTACAAATCTATGTTGTAATGTAATGCATGTTATGTGTTTGCCTTTGGTTGATCCATGTAGTGGTCTAGATATTGTTAATGTTTGTTTTTTTCTCACTGTTAAACATTGAATCCATGAACCCATTCCTTATAGACAAAATTTACTTCATTGCAAAATAATCAAGGGTTGATATTGTATAAATTTGGTACTTGAATTGGTGCTTGAACATGTGCGACATTAGGTTCGAACGATGTCGAAAATCGAGGAAGAAGGGAGAAGAAAACGACATGCTAGGTGGATGAATGACCTAAGTTTGCGTGCCCACCAATCGATGCGTTAGCCATCACCGGTCAACTGGTTCTATCACGGGTAGTGCATGCGCACATATTTAAAAAGTTAGAAAATAAAATAGAAATATATTCGAGAAGTAGAAAACAATCATTTTATTAATGTGAAGTTGTTTTCTGGAAAAAAATTATTTTCATTAAAAATAAAATTGGAAAGGAATTATTCCATTAAATTAAATAAAAATTTATTTTGGATTTAAAATCTATTTGAAAACCTAAATAAATTCTATAAAATTATGGGAGGTTTTAAATGATTATTAGATGATTTTAAAGGTGCATTGCATAGTTTTGAAGTATTAAAGATAGTTTATAAATCATTTCTATTGTTCAAATCCATTATTTTGGATTTATATCAAATAGAGAAATGTTTATTTTGAATATAAGAAAGACTTTGAAAGAAGTAAAAACATTTGATATGAATAAAATCCTTATTATAAATTATTTTTGCGTGTTTAATTATATTTTCTGCATAACGAGGAATTTGAATAAATAAAGTTATAATAATATTGGTTACGGGACTTTAAGTAATATTTCTCTGGTTATTCCTTGGACTTGTTGCATAGAATATAATCATGTGGTGCGAGTGTAGTTTACATTGACTTAATGAACGAGTAATACTTAGTGGTATGGTACACCATAGTTGATATTTGTTCAGTTATTCTTTGTGAGTTGATGACACTCCGATGTGGATAAGCAATACTAGGGGTATTATATATATATATGTGTGTTTGAAGTGGTGCTTGCTGTTATGAGCATGGTTGTGTGCCAACCAATTTAGATACATATGGAAGTATATCAATTTATGTGCTCATATTATTTATCGAGGAGTAAACCAAATTATACTAGTATCCATCCTAGCGGCCTGATCGTGTGGTCACATCCCGGATTTGTGCTAAACTTGTGTTACATAGCCACATGCTATTGTTGTGTGCTATTGCCCTAGTGTCATACAAGCCAGTTGTCTATTACCATAAGGCACTTGCAGGGTCGTGGCCATTGCATATCATGGTCTTGCGCCTAATGGATACCGAGTTACGATGTCCATTGAGATAACTAAAGACTATAGGAGCAGTGCCATATGGGCATGCGTGTAGGCTTCTTGATGAAACAAGTCGCTATCAGTCTCTCATCTGGTTACGATGTGTACTAGATAGACTTACATTGTTTATACACCTCCTTTGAGTTTGATGATGATGAGATGAGAATATACTTAAGATCGTGTGTCAAAAGTGTGATCAATCTCCATATTCACCAATTATAAGTTAGTGGATGTGCGGATGTGCAGTTGTGTGTGTGTGTATTGATATTGTGTTCTTGATGGTATGGATGTTTCATGTTCCTATTTATTGGTTGTATGGATGAGTGATGACTTGTGCATGGTTGTATTATATCTATTATTCACTTGAGAGGTTCACACTCCTATGAGATACTCTTCTTTACACCATGACATATTAGTTATTATTGTTGTATCATACTGACATTACATTTTAAACATAATCTGACCCACGTGTTATTTTTTCATATATTATCCCACATTTGTACCAAGCGATTTTTTGATGAATCTGAGCTACACGATGATGAAGGAATGGATCAAGGAGCTTAACGGATGACAAGAACGATGAAAAGAAGTACAAGAATTTTGGTAAGTTTTTGCATATGCCAAATCATGTCGGTACCGACATAATAAATCATGTTTGTACAAAGATGATTTTTGATATGGAATCCACTTTTGAATAGTAATGAAGTCGTAGTGCACTTGGAAGAAAGGATAAATCATGTCCATACCGACATGATTTGTAGGAGAAACTTTTCAAAGCTTTATAATTTAAAGACTTAAACAGATAAGAAGGAAAAGTGAGGTATAAGGTGCTAAATCATGTTGGCACTAACATGATGTGGTTGGTGCCACATGGTTTGAATTATGAATTCGACATGTTCTACCTATCTAAAAGCATGGATCTAATCTCTTACCCGCTGTTCCACAAGCTAGAGACATGTGGGGATGGATTTGCCTATAAATAACCATCAAGGAGGGGTCAATCTCATATTCTCTTCTCTAGCGATATTTGGTCATGAAGTGGTGTCAGACCTGAGTTTACTTTGTTTTCTAGATCCAAAACATTGAAATACTACTAAACTTATGAAAATCTTGTGAAGTAAACTAATGTGGATGCAGGAAGTGATTCAAGGTCGAACCACTATAAAATTCTACATGTTTAAGCTATTTAATTTCGATTTTATCTTATTCTTTTTTTGTTGTGTCATTTTATGATCCGATATTTTTAGTGCTTTCATCGAGAAAGAAGATTCTCAAGTTCAGATCTAGCTTTAACTTTGGATTTGAAGTATCTAAAAGGTAGATCCAAAGAATCTTTGATGTAGATATGAAGTTATTTTGATTTTGAAGAAGTGTCAATTGCAGATCTGATAATAAATGACCCTAAGGAAAGATGCTTCTATGTTTGGAGTTACCGCTAGAGGCGATGAAGAAGGCCCTTAACATAATGAAGAGAACATCCATTCTTTGAATGCTTTTACCAAGGCCATCATCTCTCTAGGAAATGGTGACAAAGGCCAAGTTGGATAGAATGATGATTGAGATGAAAATAAGATGTCGGAGAGATAGAATGCCATTACGGAAAAGATGAAGAAAAGCTTTGCAATGATGTCCTAGCTACCTCAAAGGCGTAGGAGGTGCAATAGTGATTTGTCATCTTCAGATTCTAAGGAAGAAAGTTCATCTTCATTGATCAAAATCGAAGAGATGGCAAGTAGAAAATGAATAGGAAGAGTGCTAGAGCATTAAGGAAGCAATATCCAAGAGATGGAGTCATTCAAGCAAATAATGATCAAGTCGGTACAGACAATAATCATGTCGGTATCGAGTTGATTCATATACTGAAAATGAAAGATGGAAAGAGGCTTTGAATTTGTCTGACAGTAAAAGGATCTGCGGATGCTTGCAATGACATAGTATAAGAGACCAGCGCTCAAATTGCTTGTGTTCAGATGAATGTTACTGAACCGGTGATGCGTTTGAGAGGGTGTGAACGAACGTGTTAGGTAGATTTTTCTTCCGACTGATACCCCCAATGTTTTTGAAAGCTAGTTCTGAAAGGATGTAGGTAAATTAAATGCATACCGAAACTATGTAGAAAATACGTGCCGAAAAGTAAAAGAGACACAAGATTTATAGTCGTTCGTGACCGAGATCCCCATGTCTACTTTGAAGATTCTACTTATGGCTTAATTCCTCAATTTGGTGTACAAATACATCTATGACCAAATCCGCCATTAATAATCTTTTGATTAAAGCTTTCTAAAAGGAGTAAGGAATGTTGAATGATTGTATAATGTCAGGTAATCTTCAGCCAACCCTTTTTCAGTAGAACGTGGTCCTCTATTTATAGAAAAATTATTGTTCTTCCATTGGTGCTGGGGCATTTACTTGGATTGATGACCTGACTTATTATAAGCAGCTTTGATTCAAACACTTTTCATCATCTGGGTGAATTTATTTTAATGCAGATTGCTGATGTGGTGCTCTTATATATAGAGTCTTGGACATCTTTCGTTTATCCTGACCGTTGGTCTCGGTCTGGGCTATTTAAGTCGTTAATTTTTGACATTTTCTGAAACGCCTTTGGTTCAGGAAGTTGCTGCTCTCATTGAGGCTTCTTGTCCGTGCTGGATAATGATATTATTTTCGATCGACACTTTGGTTCATGCTCTTGTATTACCTGCTCTCGGATACCAAGTCTGGCACTTAAGCTCTCATTGAAAACCAAATGATGGGTCTCAAAATTATAAGCCAAATATTTTTTTCCTTCGAGTATTTGTGATTTATACTTTGTAGAAATTATAGTGCAACTCATGCCCCCAAGCTTCACCTCATATGATCGATATGAGGTGGACTTTGGAAAGAATAACATGGTATCGTGTTTAGTACTTGGCTTGTTTGTTCCGTTTCCATCATGAAGTTGATCCTCAATTTTCAAGTAAAGTAGTATTTAAAAAACTTTTGGAAGCATTTCTTTACCAAGACAACTTGTCTAGAGTATTTCAAAATCGATTTGAAATCTAACCTCATCTAGAGGATTTTGAAAATAATTTGAAATATAACCTCATATAGAGGGTTTTGGAAATAATTTGAAATGAGTGCATAGAGGCTAAAATACTTCGATACTATGCTCCAATCATCAAGACTTGGTCTTGCATAGGTATCAATTTTGAAAACTACTAGTGGCGATATAATACTTTGCATGCTATTATAAGAACTTGGCTCACTATACAACACCATGCGTGGTACTTTTGACCAAGGCTCACTCTTTGCATGGCACGATTTGCCATGGTTCACTCTTTTGCACAAACTTTTGTTATGGCTCACTAAGTGTGTTCGGCACGATCGACTTCCCATGACTCACTCTTTGCACGACATTATCGGCCGTGGCTCACTATTATTAGGGATCTACCCAACGCATGGTTTTTCTTGACCATGACTCTCTATATTGGGAATCTACCTAATTTTCTAATCTTCTTGGGAATCTACCCAACTTCTTAATCTTCTTGGGAATCCACCCAATTCATGGTACTACTTGACCATGGATCACTAAATTGGGAATCTACCTAATTTTCTAATCTTCTTCGGAATCTACCTAACTTCTTAATCTTCTTGGGAATCTACCCAATTCATGGTACTACTTGACCATGACTCACTACATTGGGAATCTACCTAATTTCTAATCTTCAATACTTTTCCTAATGAAGAAAATAAGTAATTGCTGTGAGATAAAATCATTTACTTGGTGAAGCTAAGCAATTTCCGTGAGGCAAAATCATTTACTTGGTGAAACTAAGCAATTACCGTAAGGTGAAATCATTTTCTTGGTGAAACTGAGCAATTGCCATGAGGCAAAATCATTTGGTTAGTGAAATTGAGCAATTACCATGAGGCGAAATCATTTACATGGTGAAACTAAGCAATTGCCATGAGGCTAAATCATTTGCTTGGCGAAGCTAAGTAATTGCCATTAGGTGAAATCATTTACTTAGCGAAGCTTCCTTTTTCAAATTTTTAGAGGACGAGGTTACCTTTTTCAAAATCATTTACTAGATCCTTGGTGTTCGGCATTATTTTTTAGAGGACGAGGTTTCCTTTTTCAAATTTTCTAGTCCGAACCCTCTGGTTGTAGTATCGGGTCTTCTTTCAAATATATTTTGTTGTTCTCAAAGCGGCTTGGTCCTGGAGCTCGGGCAACAAATCTAATGACTCCTCTCGGAGCTCTACATTCTGCCGCGTATTACAAAAATATCTTCAGTGAAAAGCAATATCTAACTCAACTGAGAGCATGACTTCAGAATCGTAAACTAGAGAGAAGGGAGTATTTCCTGTCGAGGTCTTGGAGCTTATCCTATAAGCCTACAAAACGAAAGGCAATTCATTTTCCCGTTCTCCTTTGGCCTTGTATAATGTTTTCTTCGAACATGCTTTGATAGTTTTGTTGGCTGCCTCTATGGTCCCATTTGCTTATGGATGAGCCACCGAAGAAAAACTCTTGATAATAACGTGATCTCGCCAATATTCTACAAACTATTAACGTTCAAATTGAGTGCCATTATCCGTGATAATCTTATGGGAAAGGCTAAATCAGGTTACTATATTTTTCGTCATAAACTTTATCACTTGATGGGAGGTTATGGTAGCCAAGGGTTCAGCTTTGACCCATTTTGTAAAGTAATTAATTTCTACTATGACATACCTTGCTCCTCCTTTGGCAGTCAAAAAGGGACCAATAAGATCAATGCCCCAGATATCAAAGGGCAATGGACTCATCATTTGGGTGAGCTCGCTGGGAGGAGCTTGTTGGGAGGAGTTCTCGGCATTTTCGCATAAAATTAGTACATATCGCATTTCTTGCATAGTCTAATGCATCTTGGCTTAGTGTCAGCCAGTAAAAGCCTCGTTCGACTATTTTCTTTGCTAGCTTCTGGCCTCCATAGTGGTTTCCACAAATCCCCTTATGGGCTTCTCTCAATAATCATTGACCTTTCGAGATTGTTACACGTCGAGAGAGTCCCATCCTATAGTGTACTTCGTATATAATGCTGAACTTTGGGGCATTATATTTCATCCATCTTGCTTCGATATCATCCGAAGGTATAATGTCCTCAGTTAAATATTGGATATACAGTGACATCCAATTTTCTTCAATTATTACCGGTGTTGTAGATTTACATCGAGCGGCCTGAGCTCGTGTTATAGCTAACACTTTCTCCAGTACCTGTATGTTAGGTTTCTCTACAATCTCAACTGGGATGAAATTGAACTCTCTTACATCCTTTGAGCTTGCATATTTTGCTAAGGCACTGGCCCTAACGTTTCGATCCCAGTGAATGTTTTCTATATAATAACTCCCGAAAGCTTCAAGTAGCTCTTCACCTATTTAACATAGAGAGCTAACCCCGGGTCTCGGGCCTAGTAGTGACCAAGAATTTGTTTGACTACTATTTGGGAATTGCTATATATTTGGTTCACTGAAATCCTGATAGAATTAGCCATCCTTAATCTAGCGATCAAGGATTCATACTCGACGACATTATTGGTTGCTGAGAAGGCGAGCGTGATTGCGCAATAAATTTGGTGGTTACCCGAGATCACCAAGATATAGCCAGCGCCTGCCTCATGTTCGTTTGAGGCTCCGTCAACATAAAGTTGCTAAGGGAGTTATTTATTCTCGCTCTCTTTTTTTTGGCTTTGGCTCTGAAACTAGTGCATTCGATAATGAAGTCAAATAGTGCTTGACTCTTGATTGTCGTCCTAGGTTCATATGATATCTCGTACTGGTTGAATTCTATAGTCCACTTAATTAATCTCCCCGTGGTTTCGGGTTTACTAAAAACTTGTCGAAGCGGTTGATCCGTAAGGACTTTAATAGGATGGGCCTGGAAATACGGGTGATGCTTTTGTGCTATGAACAACAAGTTGTAGGTGAGCTTTTCAATTACTAGGTAGTGCCACTCATCTAGATCTAACCTTTTGCTTATGTAATATACAGGTCTTTGGATCCAATTATCATCTCTCACTAAGGCTGAACTTATGGTCTAATCCGAGGCGGCCAAATAAAGGAACATAGTTTCTCCATCTATTAGTTGAGACAACACCGAGGGAGAACTTAGGCGCTTTTTCAGGTCTTTGAATGCCTTTTGGCATTCATCTGTCAATTTGAAAGTAACATGCTTCTTTAAGAATTTGAAAAGGGGAACACATTTGTCGGTTGATCGTCTTATGAACCTGTTCAAAGCAGCAATCTTCCCATTCAAGCTTATTACTTCATGTTAGTTATAGCTTTTATCTGATCCTGGTTTATCTCTATCCCTCTAGCACTTACTATAAATCCAGGAATTTCTTAGATTGTATTCCGAAGGTACACTTCTGAGGGTTCAACTTCATCTGATATTTCCGGAGAGTCTCAAATGTCGGCTAGATTCGAAACATGACTCTCTGACTGATTAGATTTAACCAACATGTCATCTACATATACTTCCATGTTTTTTCCCTATCTGATTGGTGATCATTCGGTTGACTAACCTTTGGTTTGTTGCCCCTACATTCCTAAGACTGAAGGGCATTACCTTGTAACAAAACAAACCCATGTTGGTGACGAAACTCGTATGTTCCTCATCTTTCTTGAACATTGGAATTTGATTATACTCGGAATAAGCATCCATAACGAAAGCAATTGGTGCCCATTGATAGCATCTACTAACTGATTGATTCTCGGCAGAGGAAATCAATCCTTTGGGCAAGCTTTTTTTAAATCAGTGAAGTCATTACAAGTCCTCCACTTCCCATTTGATTTCTTTACTAACAGAGGATTAGCGATCCACTTCGGATAATAAACATCTCAGATGAAGTTATTCTTTAACAACCTTTCGATCTCTTCTTGTAGGGCCATATATTGGACATTATCTAAAGGTCTCCTTTTTTTGCTTTATGGGAGTAAAATTCGGATCTATACTTAAGCAATGGCAAATGACTGAGGGGTCGGTTCCCACCATATCATCATGAGTCTAAGCGAATACATCTTGGTTATGCTTGAGGAAGGAAATTAGCTTTTCACGAACAGATGGATGAAAATAAGTCCCTACCTTAATTATCTTAGACTTGTCATTTTCTTCGAGGCGCACTTCTTTTAGAATTTCGGCTGCTGAAGTTGTCTCAGTCTCTTATCTCGGATCGAGATCAAGCTTAATTTCTTCTTCTCTTGGAATTTCCTTTACAGCATGAACGATATTCCTCTTTTTCCCCGAAGACTTACTACTCTTCCCCCATTCTATCTCATTATATTCTCTTAGATAGCTCCATATGTAGATTAATTCCCTAACCATGGAATCTTCTCGCTATGTGAAAATTCTTAAGGGTTTCCTACGGCTTTTAGAACTAGCCCTTTTTCAGTACACTTCTGAGGTTTCAACTTCATCTGATATTTCTGAAGAGCCTCGAATGTCTCGGCTAGATCCGAAACTTGACTCTCTGACTGCTTAGATTTAACTAACATGTTACCTACATATACTTCCATGTTTTTCCCTATCTGATTGGTGAACATTCGGTTGACTAACCTTTGATTTGTTGCCCCTGCATTCTTAAGACTAAAGGGCATTACCTTATAACAAAACAAACCCATGTTGGTGACGAAACTCTTATGTTCCTCATCTGGCTTGAACATTGGAATTCCATTATACCCGGAATAAGCATCCATAAAAAAAACAATTAGTGCCCACTAATGGCATCTAATAATTGATTGATTCTTGACAGAGGGAATCAATCCTTTAGGCAAGCTTCGTTTAAATCAGTGAAGTCAATACAAGTCCTCCACTTCCCATTTGATTTCTTTACTAACACAGGATTAGCTACCACTTCGGATAATAAACTTCTTAGATGAATTTATTCTTTAGCAACATTTTGACCTCTTCTTGTAGGGCCATATATAGGAACTTGCCTAAAGGTCTTCTCTTTTGCTTTACAGAGTAAATTGAATCTATATTCAAGCAATGGCAAATGACCGAGGGGTCGATTCCCACCATATCATCATGAGACTAGGAGAATACATCTTGGTTATGCTCGAGGAAGGAAATTAGCTTTTCTCGGATAGATGGACGAAAATAAGTCCCTACCTTAACTACCTTAGACTTGTCATTTTTATCGAGGCATACTTCTTCTAGAGTTTCGGCTGCTGAAGCTATCTCGGTCTCTTGTTTTGGATCGAGATCAAGCTTAATTTCTTCTTTTCTAGGAATTTACTTTATAGCATGAACATAATTACTCTTTTTCCCTAAAGACTTGCTACTCTGCCCCCATTCTATCTCATTATATTCTCTTATATAGCTCTATATGTATATTAGTTCCCCAACCATGGAATCTTCTCGCTATGGGGAAATTCTTTAGGGTTTCCTACGGCTTTTAGAACTCATGGCATTAACTGTTTCCTTAACTTCGAGGGGAGTAGCCTAGTTAGTTTTGATATTATTCTCAAGGATGAAGTTTTCCCTTTACCGATCATGTTCAGGCTTGCATAATACAGTTCCCTTGAGATCTACTGATCTCCCCTTACAAGCCCTTCCCTTATCTCCATAGGAAATTTTAAAAGTAAATGCTTGGTAAACACATACCCATCCATAGCGTCGAGAGCTAGCCTTCCAAATAAATCGTTGTACACCGAGGGAATGTCCGTGATAACAAAGGTGGTTTCAGAGATCTTATAACGAGGGTCACTTCCAATTTTGATCATCAGATTACAGTCTTTGAGGGGCATGGTTCCTTCATCATTGAATCCGCATATGGGAGCTTGATTGGATTTGAATATACTTTCGAGTAACCATATCTTATTGAAAGCGTGCTTGAAGATTATGTTAACAACAGCTTCGATGTCAACCATTATCTTTGTAACTTATGAAAGTCCAATTGGAGCTGTAATTACAAGTGGGTCATTATGGCGGTGGCAGACACCTCAGTTATCAAAGTCACCAAATGTAATTTCTGCCCTAACCTTCTGCCTTTTCTCAACTTTCTTCATCTCATACAATGAGACATCTCCACTTTTAGCTTCATTAATGTACCTTTTCCAACAATCATTAGTTGCCTCAGCAATGCGGGGTCCTCGAAAAATGATGCCAACAAAGTTCCTAGGGGATGGTAAAGACCTCGAAGCATGTACCTAAGGTTGTGCACTTTCATTTACCACTGGAATGGTGGCTCCCTAAGTGTTATGATTGTTCAGAAACTCATTTAATCGTCCTTCTTTGGTAAGCCCACCGATGAAGGACTTCAAAAACCAACACTCTTGGTACCACATCCATTATGTCAATGGTAGCTACAACAATTTCCTCCTCGGTTACTTTCTGGAGGGTATGAGATTCGTTCCTGAGTCATGGCATAGATTTGAGCATGTGAATGAGTTAGGGGATATGCTTCCATCACTTAAAGTTCCTTCTTAAATCTTTTGTCCGAAGTGAACTTCTTGTTGTCACCACTCCATTCTGGGTTCTTTCTGACAGTTCCCTTTGATTCCTCAAATTTCTCCTCGAGCTTGGAAAAAGAACTTGTTCAGAGATTTTCACTCCTGCCTTAATAGATCATCCTAGAATGGTGTATTCCTCCACAATCCTAAAGTGGTAGCAACCAACTTGGTTTCATCTATCATGCCATTGCATCGGGCTGCTATGTTATTGAATCTTTTGCAATAATCCTTTATAGATTCTCCTCTCCCTTGCCTGAAGTCAGCGAGTAAACTTAGTCCTGTTGTAGTATCTTTCAAAGCAAAGAGTCGTGTCAAGAATTCTGTGTTGAACTATTCGCAAGAGCTAATAGAATTTGGTGGATAGCTTTGGAACCATTTCAAGGCGTGTCCACTAAAGGTCACAGGCAAGAATATGCATTTGATCTCGTCTGAAGCTCAGATTGCTTGCATCTGGATTTCATATAAAGCAGTGTGATCTTCAGGATCGGATGTTCCATCATAAGAAATTTTTGGGATCCTAAACCCCAGAGGCATAAGAGCTTTCAAGGTTTCTTGGGGAAATTGCTTAACCTTTCGGAGATTCATTGCGGTGTCAAGACTAGATCGATCCTTTTGCAACTTCTGTACCTGCTCTGATAATTTCATTAACAAGGCTTCCATTGCGCGATCCCTGCCGAGCCTTAGAGTTTCAGCTTTAGCATTTTGAGTTTGTGGCCTATTTTGTTTCCTTCCTAGTCAATGACCTCTTGGAAGATCCCATTCTTATCATCTTTGCAGTCTCAGCTTTCTTAGCCGCTTCCATAAATCTTGCTTCTAAGGCTCCATTAGTCATTGGTAACTTTCCGGAGTTTCGGCTGAAAGTCAAAGGTTTCTCGTCTTCCTCAAGCATAGTTGAAACCTTTTTCTCCAATTCAGTAAAAGTGTTCTTAACTTCGTTTTGATAGTTATCTGAGCATTGTGCTGTGTCAGAAATGAATTTCAGCATCATTTTTCAAAACACCTTTTCGGTAAGGGTCAGAGCAGTAGTTTCCTCATTAACAGTTTGATTATTTAGTCCACTTTATTCGCTTTACTCACATGTTGTTCTTCGATTGCTTTATCTTGGGCAGGGGAGCCAGGTGTCTTTCGAGAAGATGACTTTGACTTCATGCTTGACGGGAAAGGCTTGAGTTTGCCAGATTAGAAGAGAACGAAGGTTCGAGCCCGTCCTCCTTCCAGTGCCAAAAATGTTGGGCATATTTTTCATCAGACTAGCACCCCCAAAGTTTTTTGAAAGCTAGTTCTAAAAGGCTGTAGGTAAATTAAATGAATACCGAAACTATGCAGAAAATAAGTGCCAAAAGTTAAAAGAGACACAAGATTTATTGTGCTTTGAAACCGAGATCCCTATGTCCAATTCGAAGATTCTACTTATGGCTTTATTCCTCAATTTGGTGTAAAATACATCTATGACAAAATCCACCATTAATAATATTTTGATTAAAGCTTTCTAAAAGAAGTAAGGAATGTTGAATGATTGTAGAATGTTAGAAAATCTTCAACCAACCCTTTTCAGTAGCACGTGTTCCTCTATTTATAGCAAAATTAAGGTTCTTCCATTAGTGCAGGGGCTTTTACTTGGATTGATGACCTGGCTTGTTATAAGTAGCTTTGAATCTTATTGAATGTATTTTGATGCAGATTGCTGACGTGGTGCTTTTATATATAGCTTCTTGAACATCTTTGGTTTAACTTGACTGTTGGTCTTAGTCTGGGCAATTTGAGCTATTAATTTTTGACATTTGCTAAAATGCCTTTGGTTCATGCAATTGCTACTCTTGACGAAGCTTCTTGACTTGGCTGGATAATGATTTTAGTCTCGGTTGATGCTTTGGTTCATGCTCTTGTATTACCTGCTCTCGGATACTGAGCCTGGTACTTAATCTCTCGTTGGAAACCAAATGATGGGTCTCGGAATTATAAGCCAACGATTTTTTTCATTTCGAGTATTTGTGATTTATACTTTGTAGAAATTATGGTGTAACAGAACGACTCTCCTAGAGGGGGGTAGCCGTGACATCATGCGATAAACCGAGAGCATTTTCTGAGTCAAACACTCAAGTAAGCCCTTGGTGACCGTTGTCCAGCTGCCCAAACCAGCAAAGAGTAGATAACATACACGGTAAAGAGGTTGCTGAGTGAAAACCAACATAGAAACAATAATGAGTGGGGCTCATTACCTAGCCGGACTCCATTCACCGAAAATATTTTAGCAGAGAGGTATTCGAAGAAGTTTATGATGTTACGTGCTATATTATGGTGGAACTAATGATCCAAGGAAGCATCTGTTGAAGTATGGATGGCATATTGTAGCAACCTAACTTTTTGATCCTTGGATCCAACACCTGAACCTACGTTAGCACCCGAGAACCAAAAAGATGAGTCATTGGGGGTGAGATTAGAATTATATCTGGTCATAGTTACAAACAGATATCAGATACAAATTCTAACGAACTCTAACTATTTTCAAAATCTCACAATGGAACGAATCAAATATAATAAATAATCAATAATGTCATCACATCAACATAAAATACATGAAATGCCATATACACATGTCTAAAGATATATGGATATAATCCAAATTCACACACACAGAATCAAATCTAGGCACAACACATAACTTCATCATATCCAATATACTCGAATGAACCACTGTCTTTGATACCATATCGTCTCCAAACTCCATAACCTAAATATATATATAAGGGGGAAAATAAGAGTTGGTTAGACATAAGTATGGTGAGTGAGCTATACTCTAGTCTGCATATAGTACAAAATTGACATTATAACATGACGTGAGTCTACCGTTCAGCCACCGTACGTTTTGTCGCGACATCATACATAACTGCCACATAGATTTATCATACCACATCATATTTGTACAAACTCACACCCTAGTACAGCCTTATGTCCTACAAGGACCCTGTTGTCTGTCGTCACACTATCGTAATGGAACACACCTTCCTTGGGCCTACAAGGAGCTTATCGTCCTCATGCTACCTAGGAGACTCATGCCCTGGATCGGTGTCCTACTATAGGGTCGCTTAACATCCACTCACATCCACATGGTCCACCCAAAGCCTTTAGGGAAAGAAAATAACGCAATACGTAGACACTTGTGCCACAGGTCCATACCCGTATTTGTCTACATAATCTGGGCACCTATCCTGCATCCCGGACTCCTCTCTATTCATGTATTCGTTTATATATTATGAGACATCTATCCTACATCCCAGACTTGTCTTCGTTTACCATCATTTCCAAATCCCATATCCAAACCATGTGTATATATACTCATGCATTTATTTTACATCATCGTTTTATCACATATATCATTCATTTCGTATCACCATCATATTTCATACATCACTTCATTTTATAGCACCGTCACTTGCTTCACCATCTCTCAGGTCGCTTTCCAAAACATAAACAAAGTACGAATTGAATCGTGTAACATTTACATTAAAATTGGGCCATTTGCCCAAGGTTTAAGTTGTCGGTTTAAAATGTGCACCAGGTTATGGTCCACCGGTATTTCCCGTGTCTTTCTAGGTTCGGGAAATTTGTAGTTTTCGCCACCATTTCAACTCCGTCCACCACCGCTTCGCCTCGGATTATCATAGAACATCCTTAGATCATAGATTTAGATTTTCAAGCCTAAATACATCAATTGTTTCATGAATTCAAGTATTATACTTCAGATTTGCGGATTTTACTTAAACCTAGTTTCTAATACTTTTGATTCACCGAAATCTCTCCCAACAATGATTAATTCGGAATTAAGTGTATGTACATGAATTATTACTCTACTTATAGCCTGCATATCATACTGTAACATTAAAATTGCATTATACTGGAATTCGAGCATAGATCACTCACCAAATGGCCAATTCTAATCAAATATCTCACTATCCAGAGTTGTTGCTCCTCCTACCCATAAGGTTTCACCTCCAATTTTGTGATGGCTTCCTAGACCTTTAGTACCCAATATACCTGTATTATGTTAGTAGAGTGCCTGGTCGATGCAAGGCAGTAGTCAAGAGTGAAAAGAAATGAAAATCCAAAGACAAAACCTGTAGAACATCTCATAGCGCATAGATAAAATTTAATATAACAACATAAAGGTAAAACATGCAAGGCAATTATATAATCAAACGAACCATAAAAAAGAACATCAGAGTGCATTTGGTTCATAGACTATATAAAAACTAAAATAAAGAGTTTATACATCCCAAATCTCTGAAATAAACTCTACAACTATCTCTAGTAATACAAGTACTAACATAGCTCCACAGTACTGCATAACGGAATATATGCGATAGTAAGCTCTAGATATAGATATACAAAGCGTAGCCTCCTGCCTGTACTGCGTATAGCTCTATAGGCTATCAAGACCTGTTATTCCTAATCTACTCAATTAAGAGTACCCAAGATAATAAGAAGTAAAGCATAAAACCTCGAGTCAGACAAGAGTCTAGTTTGAGCGATAAATCATCTCAAAAATACTAATAAAAATCGTATATAGTGAATATGGACATAGGGTATGTTTAACCATACCCGACCTATCCCTGCATCCAAAGAGTTAGCATATAAACACAATATACGCTAAACTACTATCACAGGTGTAACATATGGGGTATATAGGTATTACAGAACATACCAAACACACAGTAAACTTAACATCCATCACACAGCTTCGCATCTCTCACTCAAGTGCTTTGGATATATGATAACTCTCTCAGGTACTCAACTCATTGCCCACACAGATGGCTAGTGTCTAGACAAACGTTAACATCCAAAATATGGGTACACACAGACTACCCTATCTTATTAATGAGCATTACAACCACAGAGTTATCCATCAATCCCTTAGCACACGTACCAATTGTAGAACTGCTCCACAGTTGCTCAACCCTTGCCTACATAGATGACTAAGGATTGGATACAAGTAGACGTCCAAACACATGGGTACACATAGACTACCTTGGGTACATGCAGACTACCCTCTCCTACTCACGAGCATCACAAACTTATGTTCTACCCTGTAAGCTCTCACGCAGGACTCGTCCTTTCGGTCCATCACCAGATGCTAAAATTACTCGCCATATCGAGTCGTCGAAGTTGTCGTACTTTATTTGGTTGCCATCCCAAAGTTGTCTAGAGCTATCCTCGGGTCATCCATCCCAATCCCGAACCAACTCCCAAGACTACCAAGCAACCGTAAGTCTTACCCCGAAGTCTATATCTAAACTCAAGGCTCCATCCCTATCGATCCATCCCATGATCAAGCCAAGCCAGATAAGATCGCCGAGCCAACCATGCAACCAGTGTTTGCCTTCCATCGAACACTTTAGCCCACTTTCTACTGAACAAGCCCATGTGTTCGGCCACCGAACATACTTCTCTGCCTGGCCATCGAGCCGACAACCATTGAACAACCAACCCTATCCCATCATCGCTCTACCATAGTATTGAACATGCCGCCTAGACCGACCATCGAACAATCATTCCCCCGAACCGACCATCACAGTCGGCCATCGAACCAAGTTTCACATCTGATCATCGCACTCATTCCTCGGTCGAACTAACTAATGCAATTTCTTGTAGCTTCGCCAAGTCCAAATTTTGCGTTAATTTCACTGATGTGCTTCATTCCCTGACCCTTATGCATACCATATGCAACGAAAAAACTCCCAACAAGAGTTGATCCATCGAAGCCCAGTTTCATAGTTCCTAATTCCAAGTCGCTCCGATGGGAGTTTCAACCATACAAGCATTCACACACACGCAAACGTAAATCAACATTTAAACACCCAAACACACATCAAACCACAAAAATTAACCATGTAAATGAATCCATAATATAGCCTATCAAGTACAAAGGCAACTATACTCCAAAACAACATGATTAAGGTCCTATGAACATTCCAAAATTCCTTTAACTCCAAGTTTGAAATAGAAAATAGTTTTAAAACATTAATTTGACTTAAAAAATGAGTTTAAAACATATCAAAAGCCATATGTACATATATAGTAAGGTGAGAGATAATAAATCACTCATCAAAACCCCCAAAATTCAGGTTTTGCACGCAAATCGAGGTACATCCGAAAATGAACAACAAAGGTGTGATTTTTCTTCCCCAAAAATGTATATTTTAAGATATCTAATGAATCTTCTTGCTACTCTATCACTAATCTACAATTTAGACTTGATTTGGGGGAGAAAATATAAGGTTTTGGATGGAGAATGGGTTAGTGGAGGCTTAGATCTATGGGAGAAGGTGTAAAAGTGATTTGGGGATAATGGCTAAACCTAGTAAGGTCTCCGAACCCAAAATGGGTTAGTGGGTTTGCCCCCAAACTCACTAATTACCAACTAAGCTACTCTAAAAACTTCCAATCATCAAATGGCCATATTCCCTAGCCAAAAATTCCAAATCCCTATTATAACCACTCTATGGAAAGGTAAAGCTCATATCTTTTCAATGAAAGTGGTCTCGGAAGCTAATTCGGCTCCTATCAAAAGTTATAGTCAATATAAGTTTCCATGGATAAAATCATCTGGTAAAATTCTAAAACTAGAAAATGTCCCTAGAAAGCATTCCCTAAAGTTATAAGGTCATATGACCTCATTTGGATTTAAGAATAATAATTTACGATCCTCCGATATGTAAAATATGGGTCGTTACACTCCTTCCTTTAGGAATTTCACCCCCGAAATTCCCAATACAAAGAAGGTAAAATTAGTCATAGCTACCCCGCATGCCTAACATCCACGAGCAAACATATCAAACATCAGACATGCACACAAAAGCAAGAAATGATGTCTACGCCTACCCTAGTGTGCATGATACTAGACTACCCTATATAATCTTGAAAGTGAAAGTAAATGCGATAAACAAAAGTCTCACAAAGTAAAAAAACTCTAGATAAGCGGTCCTCAGCATCTCCTCGATTTCCTAAGAATAATCGCTTTCACTCTCACTCCATTGAACCTTCACTAGCTCCACCGTCTTCCGCCTAAGCTGCTTCGTATCACATTCGACGATACAAGTAGGCCTACGAGGTCTCGATGCTTTTGGTCCAATCTCAATATCATCAAGCTGATCTGGTTGAACTATTACACCTGAGTCATGCACAAACTTCTGCAAGTGAGATATGTGCACATTGCGCACGCCCGCCGTCTTCTAAGGTAAGTTGACCTGATATGCTAGATTCTCAATCCTCCCAAGTATCGAAAAAGGACCAACGAATCTCGATGCCTACTTCCCCTAAGTACCAAAGCAAACAACATTCTTTAAAGGAGAGATCTTGACGAATACCATATCGCTGACGAAGAACTCCAAATCACATCTCCTTTTAACAATATAGCTCTTATGTCTATCCTGAGCAGCTTTTATTCATTGCCGAATGATTTCGATCTTCTTCGAAGTCACTCTAATTATGTTTGGCTCAAGTATCAGTTTATCGCCTGATTCCCACCAATATGAAGGAGCATTACACGGTCGGCTATATAACGCCTCAAATGGTGCCATAGCAATACTGGACTAATAACTGTTGTTGTATGCGAATTCTACTAAATGCAAATGATCGTCCCACGAGCCACCAAAATCATGAATGTAGACGCACAATAGATACTCCAAGATACGGTTCACCCTCTCGGTCTGTCCATCAATTTGTGGGTGATAAGCTGTACTAAGATGCAGCTCCATTCCTAACGCCTCTTGCAAGCTCTTTCAAAATCCGTTAGTGAACGAAGTGTCTCGGTCGCTCATAATGCTTTTCGGCACACCATGGAATCTCACAACCCACTTCACATATAACTCGGCTAATTTAGATGCCATTTTACTTGACTTAATGGGTATGAATAAGGCACTCTTTATTAATTTATCGACTATGACCCAAATGCTATCGTACCCTCTTCTGCCCTTGGCAATCTGTTGATAAAGTCCATTGCAACTTATTCCTGTTTCCACTTGGGAACCTCGATCTATCGCATCAAACCACTCAGCTTCTTCTGCTCTGCCTTTACCAACTGACTGTTTATGCACTTTGAGATGAATGCTCCAACATCCTTCTTCATCCATTCCCAATAAAATATTTTCCTCATATCCTGGTACATTTTATTGCCACTGGTCTATATAATCAATCTCGAATGATAGCACTCGCATAGCACCTCATCTCTCAACCCATCGACATCAGGAACAAACAATCTCCCATCCTCACGAAGCCAACCATAATGGTCGATCACGTACTACTTTATCTACTTAGACTCTATCCCTTACTCAATCTTCTCCACGATCTTCGCTAGTTTATTGTCTCGCCCTTGACTAGCACCGGTCTGCTCAATCAAGGTAGGTCTTACCATCAAGCTAGCCAATAATTCCGACTCTAGCTCACATCAAGGTCTAAAATTATAGCCAGTGATAAACTCCAACTGCTTCCACTCTAGGAACATCACTCCTAAGCTAGTATGTCTTCTACTCAATGCATCAGTGAATGCATTTTCCTTACCAGGTGTAATGGAAATGTCGAAGTCACAGGAGGTTAGGAAATTTAATCATCGTTGGTGATAAAGGTTGGGGTCCTTCTGGGAGAATAGACACTTCAATGAATTATGGTCCATGTACAACTTGAACCTCTCCCTAACAAAAATAATGCCTCCAAATCTTCAAAACGAATATTTATTACTACCAACTCTAAATTGTGAGTTGGATATTTCTTCTCGTGTGGTTTAAGCTGTCGACTAGTGTATGTGACAACCTTTCCCCTCTACATCAACACAACACCAAGTCCAGTACCATAGGCATTTGTGTATACTATCAGGTCCTCATTCTCGCTCAGAATGACTAACACCACTGGGCTCATCAACCTCTCCTTCAAAATCACAAACGCATGCTCGCACCTCGCATCCAAAATAAAAGTCTAATTCTTCTTCATCAAGTTGGTTAATGGAGCTGCTACCTTAGAGAAGTCCTGGATAAAACGTCTACAGTTTCCCACTAGTCCAGGGAAGCTTCTCACATTTGTAGTGGTCTTGGGTTGATCCCAGTCCTGTACTGCTGCCACTTTCGTAGGATCTACAATAATACCCTGCTTAAAAACAACATGACACAAGAATCACACTTCCCTCCTCCAAAAGTGAAACTTTGAAAACTTCGCCTTCAATTGATGCTTCTCAACATCTCGAGCACAATCCTCAAATGGCCCTTGTGTTCTACCTCCATCCTTGAATAAACAAGGATAACGTCCATGAACACAAGTACAAAATTGATTAGCTAATCCCCGAAAGCACATTTTATAAGATTAATTAAGTATGTTGATGCGTTGGTTAGCCCAAACAAAACCACTCATAGAATCCAAATGGCGTATGAATGCTGTAATCAGCACACTCTCCTTTGCCACTCTCAGTTGATGAAATCTCGTCACAAGGTTCAATTGAGAGAACACCTTCGCACCTTGGAGCTGATCAAACAAGTCATCAATACATGGGAGTGGATACTTGTTCTTCCTCATCACCTTATTCAACTTATGGTAATCTACACACAACCTCAGAGAGCCATCCACCTTGGTGGTGAATACTACACGTGCACCCCACTTAGATATGCTCCTACGAATGAACCCTCACCTCAATAAGTCATTCACTTACACCTCCAACCCCTTCTGCTCTCTAGGTGCCATATGCCTCAAAGGCATAACTATTGGTCTGGCATTCTTCACCGAGTCTATGTGGAACTCAATCTCTTAGTGTGGTGGTAATCCGGTCACCTCCTCGAATATGTCCAGACATTCTCTTGCTATAGGCACAGATGACAACTCATCCTATGGAGTCTCAAGCAAATATAGAAAGCTAACTATAACTCCACCCTTTGGCAGGTAGTCAATCTCTATCGTCCCCCCTTCACAGCCCCAATTGTCACCAACGGCCTCTCACAATCCACCACCGCCGCATACTTCCTCAACCAGTCCATCCCTAATATAACAGCGAACCCCACAAAACCCAAAACAAAGCAAACACAAGCAAACAAACATCCATGGCTCGATAAGGCTAAGTCTCGACGAACCATGCACAGGCTAGTCGATCCTTCGGTAGGGTTTGTGTCAATCATAGGTCGGTTTACTATCTCGGGTTTTAATCCAAATCTACCCACCATATCACTAGATATGAAGGAATGTGAAGCCCCAGTATCGAATAAAACATGTACAGGTATAACAGAAATAGAAAGCATACCCTGTATAATGACGCTTTTTCCCTTCTCCTTCGTCGATGGAGCACTCGACGAAGTTGGAACAACTTCAAAGCGTAAGCAGACACAACCTTCTTGTTTCTCGATGGTTTTGGGAAATCCTTCTTGATATGCCCAGCTTATTGTAGTTGAAACATCCTTTCTTCGTATTCCTGCAATCTTTCCTAAGATGGCCCCTTTATCCACAGTTATAGCACATAAGCTCCCACTTGCCTTTCTTTTGGCCATCCTTCTAAAATTACTTCTTCTGTTGTTGTTGTTGTTGTCCCACTTCCTCTTACCTCCCCTACTAGCTTGCGGCTTTGGCTCATCCTTAGGAGCAACAACCAACTTAGGCTTAGGGTCAGACACTCAGGTCGAAGAGCCTTCTCTAGCAGCCTCTCAAACGGCTCATCAATATGCCCTACAAGCATCACTCTAAGGTAATCATCTAAGCCTATGATCAATTTCTCGTTCTTCTTGAATGGAGTATCGATAAAAGATAGACCATACTTCGATAGCATGTCGAACTCGGCCACATACTTCATCATAAACATATCCCCTATCTCAAGTCAGCAAACCTCCGGAAGAGTACCGACTTCTGAGCAGCCAATATATACTTCTCTTCTAACCTCGTCTTGAACTGCTCCCCAAGTAATCTAGTCCTCGAGAGTAGTAATCTTGATGGCATTCCACCACCCCATAGCCCTTCCTTTTAGCTTTCTAGAGGCCAGCTTCCTCTTTATTGCATCTCTACTCCATATCCTTAAAGATGCGTTCGTAGGTGTCCAACCAATCCTGCACTTCGAAGGCTGATTCCGTTCCAAGAAAGGGTTTGCCACCTAGAGTAGAGAAATCCTTGCTCAATTTAGCAAAGTCAACCCTTGGCTCTTGCACAGGAGCACCACCACCAGCAACCACAACATAAGCAATTTGGGCATTCTGGACCATGTTTCGCACCATCTTTGCGAACATATTCCGCAAGTTGAGTTTAGTAGTCACCGATCACGCCGCCTCCTTAACTCCATAGATGGAGTTCCTAGCAGCGTTTCTGGTTAGTTGGCTCATTCTTACAAGATGTAATAAGAATGATCAGTCTCTCTAAAAGGAATATGTGGTGTCCATGAATGCAATGTGGCTTATATACTATATATATGCACTACTATATAGCTTTAAAAACCAAAATATAACAAATACGCTCTCTAATATATCATCGGATCAATTCTAAGGTGATAGTTCTTCCTTATCTCTAATGCCTCTAAGTATCAACTTAGGTCATCCACGCAACCTATGCTTTGATACCAAATGTGACGGCCGCTCTACACCTCTGGTACCCAGTATACCTGTATAATGCGCTATGGAGGTGCCCGACTGATGCAGGATGGTAGCTGAGAGTGAAAAGAAATGGAAATCCAAACATAAAACCCATAGAAAATCTAACAACACATAGAATAAAATATAACATAACAAATTAGAGGTAAAAAAGGCGGGAAGTGATATAATCAAATGAAAAATAAATAAGAATATAAGAGCGCATTAGGTTCACAGACTACACAAAAACTAAAATAAAGAGTTTATACATCCCAAATCTTCAGAATAAACTCTGCAACTGTCTCTAATAATACAAGCACTGACATATCTTCATAGTACTACACAATGGAATATAAGAGATAATAAGCTCTAAATATAGATATATGAAATTGTAGCCTCCTACTTATATTCTGTATAACTTTAGATGCTATCCAAACCTGTTATCCCTAATTTACTCACTAAGAGTACACAATGTAATAAGAAGCAAAACGTAAAACCTTGAGTTAAACAACAGTCTGGTGTGAGCGATACATCATCCCAAAAATACTATAAAAATCATATATAGTAAATATGGATATAGGATAGGTAGAACCATACCGGACCTATAATGATCCGCCTTTCTTACTCCTAAAGATGACACTCAATACACCTACAGTATTCATGTGTTGATCATCTAGGTGTCTGAAAGACAAGCCGTTGGGTTAAAAAGAAAAGAAAAGGCAAGAAGGAAGAAAATAGTGAATCTCACATCACAAGGCAATCATATATAATAGAATATTAGATAGTACTTATAGTCACTTCCAAATTAATACATCAGAGTTACACCAATAACAATTTTAGCCATGGACAATTATAAATGCCTCTCCCCGGAACGTTGACACAAAATATACACATACACAATGGAAAATAAAATATATAGCCAGATAACAACGAAGCCACATGCTCCATGCTCTTTCAAAATGCATCTTTGGGAACTCGGACTACTTGGCTACTTATATAAATTTGAGTACCCAAGAGTTTTAGGGACAAAAAGAAAGTTCCAGGTCTATCATGGGTCTGGTGTGAGTAAACTCCAAACAACTAAATTGTAAAACTTATAAAACCCTTTAAAGTAAAAGTATCTCATAAGACCATGCCGCACTTAAACACGGATAGTTTTTACCATATGATAACTAAATCCTTTTGATAGAAAAAATCCAATGACATGGTAATAATGTCTAGCGTTTAAAGTAAATATTGAATAATAGGCGAAATTGTTACATTAATTAAATTCCAGAATAACAGGTATACAACTAAGTTCGAAGGTACATATTGGAGATTGGATTACATACATAAGCAAGGTAAGGGACTACCTTTCGTATAGTACGCCTCTAGAGAAAATGTACCAAGGTAAAACCTATCGACCCCTACGAATCAGGACCCGACTACCTTTTATTGGACAGTAACTGAATATGTTGCCCTTGGTTGCGATTAACAACCACAACAGGCCCGAAGCATATGTAATTGTATAAATACCAATCTAGATCAGGCGATGACCATACCCTAATGGGAGTGGCCCACATAGTCCTACGGCACCACCCTGTTTTCTTATTACTGGTTGTAAGGCTCGAGGCTACAATTTACCTTTCTTTAGCAATTTCCACTTGAAATGCTAACATCACACTCTAGGCAACAATGCAATGCTAGGATTCTCCACACAATTTACTTTTGTTACATAGTGGATTTGTCCACTACTTTGCACTTCAAAGATCTTTATCTTTGATTCCATCATTTTTCAAACGTTTCCAATTCAAATGCTTATGTTGGTTCGAAGTAGTTTTCGGATAACTCACGCTATCCGACCTTGGTCTCTCCGAACTAACATTCGATAATTTTAAAAGGGTCAATTTTTCAATAGTGGACAAATCCACTATCTGGGTGTGTATAGATTTGTATATGAAAAATAAGACATCCTATACTCATCCCCACTCTCCAATTTCAAACAGCACTATCCCTTGATTAACAATGAAGTCGGACAAGTAAGAAAACTAACCTTGACTCGACGTACATTCTTACTTCTTAGGATAGAGACGAGTTTCCATACCTCAAAATTTGGTGTTAAGTATAAGATGGAATAACTTCCATATACTTAATTTATCATGACCTATTTATCGAAATTAACTTCCTTGTACTTATCACGTTTCCGACATTTTGACTTCTCTATTGCTCGCCTAGAAAATCCAGGTTCTAGATCTAACAGATAAAGGAAAGGCTACTCATAAGCTTTTAGTGCTAAATACAAGACAACTTGCTTCTAATAAAATGTTTCAATGTTTTAGTATAACTTTTTCATAATTGTTTGGCTACTTAATGAGACAAAGAGAATCCCTTGTATTTAAACCATTCTTTGTAAAAGAAAGCTGCTGTTTAAACAAACCGATCCTTCGAAAAAAGTAATTAGAAATTTAACCTTTTATTTAATTAATTAAAATAAGTTTAAACCTTTATTTAATAATGATTAAATCTTAATTAAATACTAATTTAAATCTTAATTAAATTTTAACTTAATTAGTAACTAATTAATAATTAAACTTACTAGATTAATAAATTAATTACCAAATTAAACCTCCCTTAATTAATAATTAATTAAATAATAAAAATCTTAATTAAATAATTAACTTTTAGTTAATTAATAATTAATTAACCCTTACCTAATTAACTAATTATAATTATCTTACTTAATTAATAACTAAAATCTAATTACCTTTACTTAATCAATAAATTAAGTACTAATTATCTTTACTTAAATTAATTAATTAAATAATCACTAACACTTACTTAACTACTAAGCAATAATTTCCATTTAATACTTATGGAATATTTCAAAAATACTTTTCAAAAATATTTAAAATTAAAACACTTTTAGTTTAGAAAAGTGTTCGATTCCACGAACAACATCCATAGCGACTATCGCTATGGGTACCATAATTTTAAACTAGTATTACATTTCCAATACAATTCAAGACTTTATCATTTTATGTTCAACTTACTTCAAACTATGTATAAAGTTTTGGAAACCAAAAAGTAAAGTTTTGGAAACTTGTAAAACTTTTCTAGAAATTTAAAACAAGCAAAACAAGATAAATCCATGGGATCTCACAGTCACACAAAACAAGTGCTAACTTTCCTTTAGCTTACAATATCCAAACATAGGCTCATACATTCACAACACATGCCTTAACCAACACATATAAATAAAAGTCATAACTTTAAATCTTAACTTCACTTTTGACTTCATTTCCAAGATCTATACAACCATTACATATAAACATACATACGTAAAACAGAATCACACTATTTTCAACCCACAACCATTAACAATTTATTACAATGTATAAAGTTTAAAACTTTAAATTTAAAGGGTGAGCTTACTCACCAAAAGCTCACAAAAACAAACCAAACTTTCATCACGCTTTGAACCGACCTAGATATTAGATTTTCTTATGTAAAAATTGGTTTTTGGCCTAGGGAGATGAACTTTTGGTTCGGCCTAAAGTGGTATATGGCTTGGCCTTGGGTTGTAGGGAGAGTTTGGGCTTGTTGTTGAAGGAGAAGATGGTGTAGGGTAGAAAAGAGTATATTTTGAAAAGTTTTTAAAATATTTGAAGTAGAAAAGAAGGACTTTTGTTTAGAAAATATTATATGGAAGCCATGAAAGTTTTTTAAGAGCTTAGAAAAGAAGACGATGGAGTTTTTGAAAATAAGAAATGAAACGAAAAATGAGAGAGAAAAAAAAGGAAATTGTTATACAAAGTAGAATACGTAAATTACTAGATTGTCCTTTGTTCCATACTCTTCACCCACTTTTGCCACATCATCACCACTCTCCCCTTCACTTCTTCCACATGCAAGACATCAAGACCCTACCTTTGTCCATCATTTTTTCCACTCTTTTGTACTAAGATATGTTATATAATGTGACCTTTCCTTTTCAAATCTTTTCTCTTTTATTTTTATTTTTTAAATTTTTGGATAAAGGTCACATCTCCTTTTTATTTACTTAAGTAAATAAATATATACCATATATTATCTTAACCATATATAGGTTATTTATATATGTGTGTGTATATGTATCCTAGAGTGTACACAACATCATCGATAACTTTTAGATGACGAAAAGTCGAAAATTCGAAAAACAATTTCCGGTCTCATTTTCGAATTTTCTTTGAATTAAATATTTTTAAACAAATTGTTAAAATCATTTCACCATCATTAGTTATTATTTAAAAGAGGTATATTTGAGCCATAAATCCATTAGTTAATTATTTGAAATATATTAAATATTCTTGTTTAAAGTAAATAAATTTCGGGTCGTTACATTTTCTCCCCTCAAAATAATTTTGTCCTGAAATTAACACCCAAAAGATAACTCAAAATAACTCAATAGGGAATATTTATATATTGTGAACCCCATACAAAAGACATACACTATTCAACTACATCACAAATAGTGCATACACAATCCATACAAAAAACAAACAACTATCCTACCATCAACTCAGGATAAGCTTCCCTCATGCTATCCTTTGTCTCCCAAGTACAATATTTAGGATCTTCACTCCACTGGAACTTAACCAATTTCACTACCTTATTATGCAGTCTCTTCTCATCCTGAACAATAATGC
Organism: Allium fistulosum; assembly: GCA_030737815.1. Classification (NCBI taxonomy): domain Eukaryota; kingdom Viridiplantae; phylum Streptophyta; class Magnoliopsida; order Asparagales; family Amaryllidaceae; genus Allium; species Allium fistulosum. The sequence continues at coordinate 1,416,570,863 of CM060901.1, read as the reverse complement.
GAATTAGATGTCTGAACACGGTCAAGTTTGGTTATACCTCTAAATCCATTTGAATAGATAGCCCCAAAACCATCAATGCGTCATGCACATACTTCCTCAAATGGGATACATGGAAACATTATGGACCTCCGACAACCTCCGACAACTCAACTTTATAGGCAAGTAGCCCAATCCTTTCGAGAACTTGAAAGGGTCCAACATACCCTGGCACCAACTTCACAGCTCTCCTAAATCGGACAACTCCCCTTATTGGCAAAATCTTCACAAACACAAAATCTCCAATTGTAAATTTCAAATCCCTACACCTTCATTTTGCATAACTCTTCTATCGGTCTTGGGCCCCTCTTGGTCACTGCAACCTTTTCTGTAGCCTCCCGAATCATATCAGGTCCAAGCACAAGTCGACCCCTGGTCTCCACCCAACACGCTGGCGACTTACATGGTCGTCCATAAAGAGCTTTATTGAAAGCCATGCCAATGCTAGCTGAACTGCTGTTGTACGAGAGTTCCACCATGTGAAGACGATCTTCTTATGATCCTTCAAAGTCCAAGATGCATGCTCTCAATAGGTCATCCAATGATCGATTCACCCTCTCAGTTTGACTATCGGTTTGAGGGTGATAGGCAGTGCTCAGACTTAGCTTAGTTCCTAAGCTACATGTAATGCCTTCCATAATTGGCTGGTAATGACAGGATCACAGTCACTTACGATACTAACCGAGACCCCATGCAGTTTGATGATCTACCTCATATAAATCTCTGCTAATGAAGCTACAATCCTCGTTGGCTTTACTGGAATAAAATGAGCACTCTTAGTTAGCCAATCCATAATAACCCACACACCTTCATTTCCTTTCCTCATTCTGGGTAATCCATCAATAAAATCCATTGATATTTATTCCCACTTCCAGTTTTGGATCTCTAATGGTTGTAGCAGCCCAGTAGTCCTTGGTGATCCCTTTTGATCTCTAATAGTTCGGGCATTGATTAACATGGATAGAAATATCCCTCTTCATCCCCTTCCACCACAATACCCGCTTTATATCTTGATGCATCTTTGAAACACCTGGATGTATACTCAACTTGGATCGATGACACTCTAACAAAATTTCCCGCCTAAGACAATCGACATTCGGAACACATTACCTCCCATTCAAAAACAAAACACCTCGATGTTCTATCTCAAAGTTTGAACAATTTCCTTTCTCCACATCCTTGATGATTTTCATTAAGCGGCCATCTTCCCTTTGTTTGTTAGCAATCCTTTCCAGTAGAGTTGGGGTGACTTTCAAAAGAGCATAAATCACATTCCTACTTAGGGCATTCGCCACTACATTTTCCTTCCCCGACGTATATAGAATATCCAAGTCGTAGGCCTCTAGGAATTCCAACCATTGTCGCTGCCTCAAGTTAAGATCCTTTTGGCGTGAAAAGATACTTCAAGGACTTGTGATCTGCGAAGAGTTTAAAATTTCTCACCTAACAAGTAATGCCTCCACATCTTCAAACCAAACACCACGGCTGATAGCTCCAAATCATGCATTGTGTAATTCTTCTCATGGGGCTTCAGCTGCCTACTAGCATAAGCAATCACTCTCCCATGTAGCATCAAAACCGATCCAAACCTACTCCACAAGCATCAGTATAAACAATCAAACCTTCCCCACCATCTAGGATAGCCAAGATGGGAGAACTAGTAAGTCTTTTCTTTAATTCCACAAATGCATCTTCACACTTTGGGGTCCAAATAAACTTCTCATCCTTCCTCGTTAGCTTGGCTAGGTGAGAGGTGATCTTGGAGTAATCCTAGATGAATCTCCTTTAAAATCCATCCATGCCTAAGAAACTTTGGAATTCTTTAGGAGTCCACGGTCTCTTAAAATCCTAAATAGCCACCACCTTTGCTAGATCAACTGAGATGCCATCCCTCATGACCAAAGGCGCGAGAAATCTTACTTCTGACTACCAAAAGTGACACTTAGAAAAAATTTCCTATAGAACATTTTTCTTAACATTTCTAACACCACTTCCAAATGGTGTTTGTGCTCTTCCTCGGTCTTAGAGTAGATAAGAAAATCGTCTATAAAGACCAACAAGAACTTATTGTGGACATCCCTAAAAGCATGATTCATAAGATCTATGAGATACGTGGGTCATTATTTAGCCCAAAAGGCATAACAAACCATTCAAAGAAGAAGTCTGGTCCTCTAAATGCCATTAGGAGTATGCTATCCTCTACTACTCTTGGTTGGTGAAACCTGATAGCCAGGTCCATCTAAGAGAAAACTCGAGTACCATTAAGCTGTTCAAAAACATTGTCTATACGTGGTAAGGGGTACTTATTTCGAATGGTCTGCTTGTTTAACTCTCGATAATCCACACATAGTCATAAAGAACCATCAGACATCGCTGTAAAAACTACAGCTAATCCCCAACTCTAACGACTTGGTCTTATCAATTCCCACATTAACAAATCATAGATTTGATTTATTAGCACTTTCCTCTCTCTCGAGGCTATTTTACACATAGGTTGAATAATGGGTCTTGCATGGGGAATTAAGTCAATACGAAACTCTATCTCCAGATATGGAGTAAACTATTAACCTCTTTAAAAATGTCAAGAAAATCCTTAACAATTAATATAGATCCTAACTCGAATATTTATATATATGAATAACAATTATAAATACGTGCTCTCATAGACTAAACTCATTCTAGGGTATTGCTAACCCTATCTCTAATGTGTTGACCCCAACCCAAAGCCTAGGTGTTTGCTCAACCTAAGCTCTGATACCACTTGTAATGATCCGTCTTTCTTACTCCTAAATATAACATTTAATACACCTATAATATTCAGTGCCGATCTTTTAGGTGTCTGAAAGACAATTCGTTGGGGTAAAATGAAAAGAAAAGACAAGAAGAAAGAAAACACAGAATCTCATATCGTAAGGCAATCACATATAATAAAATATCAGATCGTACATATAGTCACTTCCAAACTAATACATCAGAGTTACACCAATACCAATTTCAGCCAAGGACAGTTGTAACTGCCTATCCCCATCACAATGACATAAAATATACACATAAACTGAGAAAATAAAATATATAGCTAGATAATGATGAAGCCACCTACTCCATGCTCCTCCAAAATGCATCCGTAGGAACCTGGATTAATTGGCTACTTATACAAATTTGAGTACCCAAGAGTTTTAGGGAAAGAAAGAAAAACTCCGGGTCAGACATGCATCTCTAAACTCCAAACAATTGAATTGTTGAACTTATAAAACCCTTTAAAATAAAGCATCTCGTAAGACCACGCTGCATATAAACATGGACGGGTTTTTACCTAATGATAACCAAATCCTATCGATAGAAAAATCCAGCAATATTATAATAATGTCTAGGGTTTAAAGTAAATATTGAATCATAGCCGAAATTGTTTCCTTAATTAAATTCCATCATAATAGGTATACAACTAAGTTTGAAGGCACTTATGGGAGATTGGATTCCATATAATGACAAGGTAAGGGACTACCTTTCGTATAGTACACCTCTAGAGAAAAAGTACAGAGGTCGAACCTAACGACCCCTACGAAATAGGACTGGACTACCCCATATTGGACGGTAACCGAATATGTCATCCCTTGGCTACGATTAACAACCATACCGGGCTTAAAGCATACGTAATTATATAAATACCGATCTTGATTAGGTGATGACCATACCCTAATGGGAGGAACACACATAGCCCTGCAACACCACCTAATTTTGTCATTAACGGTTATAAGGCTTGAGGCTATGGTTTATCGATAATGGACAAAACCACTATCTGGAGTGTGTATAGATTTGTATATGAAAAATATGACATCCAGTACTCATCCCCACTTTTCGATCTCAAACAGCATAATCCCTAGATTAACAATAAAGTCAGACAAGTTTGAAAAATAACCTTGACTTGACGTACATTGTTAATTCTTGGGATAGAGACTAGTTTCCATTCCTTAGAATTTGGTGTTAAGTATACGTGGAATAACTTCCATATACTTAATTTATCATAATGCATTTATCGAAATTAACTCTCTTGTATTTATCACGTTTCAAACATTTTGACTTCTCTATCACTTGCTGTTATCCGGCATTTTGGCCCAACTATATCCGAACTGACTGAATAAGTTAGACTCGACTGTCATCAAGGCTAGTAGCCCAGAGCGATGATTATGGAGTCTTAAAATCCAGTGTAGATGATAATATGATGTCATGATTGACGGAATCGAGAGATATACTATACAAAAGGTTCTAAGCATGGAATATAGTCTAATCAAGAAAAGGGATCGAGTACAATCCCTCTCTACCAAAGTGATCGGATTACTTCAGCTAAACAGTGAAACTCAATGAAAAACGATCGATATCTCAAAATCCAGAAGTCAGGTATATATAAAACTTTAGGAACAAGAAGTAGATACCCTAGGGATTGCATGCCAAAAAAAGTAGGCAAGAGGGATCAACCCTCTTCCCTCTAGAAGGATCGACCAGAATCAGATTACATAACACATCACAACAAAGATCGATCAGTAACTCAATATCTATAGGTCCAATTGACATAAAACATGGAGAAGCTCCCATATGGATCACAACCCCTAACTCCTCCAAAATAGGGATCGGCTCCGATCCCTATTTCTTGGGATTTGGGCCATGAGATCCATCCTATGGCCCCCTATGGATCTGCAGAGCCTTCCGCCGGCTTTTCAGGGAGATATTTCATCGTCTTCCTCTATAAATACAGACTTGAATTTTCATTTTTGGGATTTTTATGCTGCTTGTTGCTTTGTACTCTTTTGTAACTAAGGATTCTAATCTGATCCCTATTGTACTTAGTTTACAAAGTGATTAATAAAGCCATCTATTCAAAGTGGACGTGGGCAAACAATGTCGAACCATTATAAAATGTTGTGTCTATGTTATTTGCTTATTGCTTTACTGCTATATTCTCTTTGTTTACATTTAATATTCTTCATTTATTCCTTTACCGTAAATCCCTAAGTGATTGTGCCAATTTTTGGTGCAAACATTTTGGTGCTTTCAATGAGAACCAAGATTCTCAACTCTATTTGGATCCCTTTGTTGCAGTTGGGTTGCATAAATCCAAGGAAGAGATCCAGAACTATCTTCAGATAGTTTGTCTGCTTTATTCATATTTGCAAAAGTCTAAGGAAAACTATCAACAATGGTTGGGATCACTAGATCTACCTCTCAAAAAGAAGATGGAAATGAGAACGTCGACATCCAGCATGGAGGCCAGAGCAATCTATCAATAGATGTTAATGCTACTAATCCAGTTGATGTCCAGAATCCAGCTGATTCCATCACAAGAGCTAATTTCAAGAATCTGATAGGAGAGCTCATTGATAGCCACTGATAGTTGGACAAGAAAATTCAAGCCAATATCGATCTAATGAATCAACTCAGGGATCAACAACACGGGAAAACTAGGAGGGAGCCAACTCCCTATTCTCCATCGGAAATGTCAACTTCATCAGATGATCATTCAGGTGGAGATGTCGCAGAACCGATGGACATCATGTAGAAGCATCTGGACATCAACATACAACCATTCATTGGCTGCCAGGACCGATTAGATCTGATCCCTCTATAGGGACCGGGGCCTATCCCTCCTTCAAAAGAGGAGCCTAATTGTTTTCTGTTGGAACTCGAACTAGAGCCACTGTGGTTGATCTGGATGTCGGAGTTCAAGTTAATGCAGACCAGTTACCTCTTCGGAATGATGATGATGTGAACACTCGTGATGCATCTTGTAACATCCCCTATCTTGAGGTCCAAAGCTAAGCGCTACAGATGCTGCAGTCATCTATAGTGTTAACCTCCGACGACAAAATACGACAATGTTAATGGTATCCATAATATCATAAGCACATGAATATGAAATAAAATCATAGATTTCAAAAACAACTTTTCCGATTACATTTCACAATACATGTTTCATATTCCATTACATAATCCCAAACGTTTCCCAGGTTCAGATCAAATATAATTATTACATAAATACGCCAAAAGTGACATATGAAGATGCCCCCTTGGATGATCAGAGTACTAAATAGACATATAACATCACATCGGAAATAGAACTAAATAGCAACTCCTAAATAGCTAAGTTTGCCTCCTACACGTCTTTGGAAGCTTTGTTCGTCCACCTACTAACCTATAAAACCTTAACTCTCAATCTACTCAAATTAATTTTGAGCACCCGAGAGTTTAAGGGGAAAACATAAACTTTGAGTCAGACATAAAGCCTGGTGTAGATAATACTACATTCCATTTACTGATATTAAGTGAGACCACGCCGCTTAGCAAAATGGGTTTTCCTTCACTAATATCCCTTTTAAACATATCTTTTTGCAAATCAAAACCCTGCAACCAAACTGGTTAATCAAACTGATATATCAATAATATCATATATGCTCAAAAACGGTAATAAATGAACGATCTGTCCAAAACAATGTAGTTTTATTTGGCTAACCACTAACCTTTGGCTGACTCGGGACAAACTAAACAAATTATCTAACAATTGTTAGATATACTTCTGGATGGTCTGTCCTTAACTTACTTCTCCAAGGGTCACCTGATCCTAATGGTTTTATAGGCTTACCAATAACCTATCTTTCTTCTCTATACATACATTCCATTCTACGTGTAACCATCATCTAAGTCTTACCTGTCTACACATTGGAATTTTGGACTAAATTAGTTAGGGGTTAATAGCTAATGTATAAGGCACAACCCTATACAAGTCCCATCTGGTATACAAATATTTGAGTCATTTTACGTAGGATTAACTACCCTTTAAATTTTCCTTGAAAACCTTTCAAATTGATTTAATCCCTTTAAATCATAATTAAACAAGGAAAACATACTATTTTCTTTACTCAAATCTCTTTGCCATGATATATGCTTTACTCAAAACATTGTTGATGAAAACATTCAAAACCTTTGCTTAAACCTTTAAACAAACTCTTTCGAAACATTTAAAAGTACCCTTTTCGAAACCATTGAAAGTACCCATTTTGATACAAGTAAATCACTATACTTTATAGCCTTAGGCCGAAAGCCAAACCATGCCTTTTGAAACCTTTTACCATAGTCCTTTTGAAAACATTGAAAACATCTCTTTCAAAAGCTATATAAACCTTAGACATCCTCTTTTAAAACAACTTAACCATGCCTTTCAAAAACATTGGAAACCTTCCCTTTAAAATACTTTAAGTACCTTTCGAAAACATTGGGGAATCACCCATTCGAAACCTTTATCATATACCTTTAAAAAAAACCGTGGAGCCTCCCGTTCGAAACCTTTATTAGCTACCTTTCGAAAACATTAAAGTACACTACTCAAAACAAACTTTCGAAAGCATTGAGTTCAGGTTAAAATATGTGGAAGGTCATTTTGAAACCATCTGAAGTCATTCTTTTCGAAAACTTTGGGTTTAACTTTCAAAACATCAAAAAGGGTCTTAAAACAATTAAGTCGAAAGAAACTCTTTCAAAACTATTTCCCAAGTAAAGAAGTGATGGTGTCGAAACCAACCCTTCGAAAGCATTGGAGAAGTGGCTCTAATTTTAAAACAAAAGAACCCTTTCGAAGGCACTGCTTCGAAAGGTATAAAGGCGGCTGGTAAGGGTTTTGACCCCTTCGAAAGCATTTAATTAAAACAAGGGTGCAACTATTTCAAAAGATCCTCTCTTTAAAACAAATTTGACCCAGTCAAAAGTTAACCAAGTCGAAGGCTATCTTATTCGAAAGCAAAGCATGTGCTTTTCCTTTAGAAAACAAAACAAAGCTTCGACCCCTTCGCAACCCCTTGTTTCGACCCTATACCTTTCGCCTATGTTCAATTCACTATGTACCAAGTCTTTGATACTATGTGCATTGGTTTTGATCAGGTTGGAGGCGATGGTACTAAGTCGAAAGGCGGTTGCCGGAGATGGCGAGACAGCGGAACCTTAAAAGTCTAGTTTTTAACTTTAAAAACTAATTCTTTTCAACTAACCTGCTTATTTGTCATCATATAATTGTTTCCTTTACTTTTTTCAAAATCTTTTCTAGAAGGTGGTGTCGAATTTCAGAAATTACATTTTAAAACATTAGCAAATAGTCCTTCTCCTCTTATAAACATATAAAACATTTAAGTCACATACCTTAAATAATTTTATATATTTATTAAAACACTTAGGAAAATTCTACAACACATAAATCACTTTTAATATGTTTTCTAACATATTTAAATTTCTGAACCAAAACATATATTTAATTGCCGTAATTAATTTTAAAACTAAGTAACCATTTGCTTCACTAGAAAATTAATAATACATTCACATTAGCTCAGAAAATTCTAAAACTTGAAATCCATCTCTAGAATATCATTTCTGACCATGTATTAAAATGCAAGGTATTTGGATGTCATTTGATAAGTTTTTCAATTCAAAACATGTCATAAAATCAATAGGAATAAGCATAATTCATCAACAAGCATGTATATATATAAACATCATTCAAAACATGGCAATATACTTGCAAAAACATTCGGATCTAATTCTAGAAACCGAAACACCAAAAATATGAGATGCAACAATTATTTACCTTTAGATTTGTTGTTAAGGAGATGAGATTTGATCTTGGGTGGAATTTGATTAAGCTTTTCCTCTTAATTCTTGCTTATCTTCCCCTTACTTCTCTTTAATGGTGGCCGACTTTTGGTTTAGCTTTAATTTGCTTATGAACATGAGAATGATATGGTATTAGGATTTAGGGTATAAGAATATAGCTTATTCCTATATTGCCCTTATCTAATTTTCCTTTTCTATTTCATTTTAAATTCCATTTAGTTCATTAGTTCAATTAGGCACGTCACCCTTTTTATTATACAAATCTCAATCCCTTAACCATTTACATTATTTCATTTAATTTATCTAATTAAATGTCCTAAATAATGTTAATCAAAATTAGAGTTGTTACACACCTCAAGAGGATGTTGAGCTAAGAAGGCGTGGAATAGCTCATAGATAACGACCGAACCATTCACGTGAGGTGGAGCACGGCTACCAATTGGCCCCAACTATCCAAATGCCAGACTTGATGACTATGATCAGGCTGCTAGTAAGAGAGATCCAAGCTTGACCAATGATGATTGGGGGATCTCGAGAAGCCATACCTCACTTACTAACAATATCGTACATACAAAATATCCAAGGAGATTTAGCATGCCGTCGATGCCTGCCTACAAGGGAAAAACCAACCCTAGGCAGCACATCATGAGATATAAATGGCTGATGGATTCCACATGAGCATATAATGCCATATAATGTAGATGTTTTCCTATTACTCTCTGGCATTGCGACGATGTGGTTTATGAGATCACCCCCCGGTCTATCTCTAGATTTGATGTTTCAGCAAAACAATTTGTGGAGCAGCTCTGTATGCATGCAACTCGCCTCAAAGATGAATGTCCTTATTAAGGATGATTCAGGGACCGAGAGAATCGCTGAAATACTATTTGAAGAGATTTCATATAGTTGTCACAGAAGTCTGTAATCCAAAAGACCATTTAATATTGATGGCAGTAACAAGAGGGATAAACCCAAAATCTAACTTTGGCGATTGGTTAATTGGCAAACCACAGTATTTGAGGAAAGAGGAAGCTAGATGCTCTAGGAAGAAGAATGTTGTGGGACCAAGTAAAGAGGGAGTGTAGAGTAACATTGCAGTGAAACATTCTAGGGAGAATTTTGGAAAAGTTCAAGTAAATGTCCAAAATGAACAAAATCAGCAAAAGAAAGGCGGTGATAGGAACCACGAACGAAATAGGAATTCTGGAAGAGGAAAGTCTAGGATTCCAATGTATGATACCTACACACCACTGAATACATCTCTAGAGAATGTCTACTGGTCTACATGCAATACCATGCATGATAGGAATCCACCTCCGAAAGTGTAACATCCCGTATCTAGAGGCCAAAAGCTGAGCGCTACAGATGCTGCAGTCATCTATAGTATTAACTTCTGGTGACAAAATACGGTAATGCTAATGGTATCTATAATATTAGAAGCACATGAATATGAAAAATCACATATTTCCAAAACAACATTTTACTGATTACATTTTAAAACGATAATTCATATCCAAGTTACACAATCTCATAACGTCTCCCAGGTAAAGGTCAAATACAATCATTACAATAATACACCAAGAGCGACATATGACGATGCCCCCTTAGTTGACTAGAGTTAATATAGTCATATCTAACTTAATATACACAGCGGAAATAAACAAAATAAACTACAACTCCTAACTAGCTATCCATCGCCACTTGCTCGTCTCCGGAAGCTTTATTCACCAAAACAACTAAAACATGAAAACCTCAACCTTGGCCTACTCAAATCAATTTTGAGCACCCGAGAGTTTAAGGGGAAACAAAAACTTCGAGTCAGACATAAAGCCTGGTGTGAATAATTCTATTACATCTCGGTTTACTAATATTAAGTGAGACCACGCCGCTTAGCGGAACAAGTTTCCCCTCACTAATATCCTTTTCAAAACATATATTTGCAAATCCTTTCCTATAACCAAACTGGTTAATCAGACTAATTATACTAATAAAAATAAAAGCAATCTCTGTTATGATATAAATAGGTAATAAATGGACTCTCTATCTGAAAACTGGGCTAACTGCCTGCAAACTTGACTAACTCTCCACAAATTGGACTAACTGTCCCTTTGGCTGACTTGGGCCTACCGAATAAAATATCAAATGGTCTTAAAATCTGTTAGACAAAACTTCTGGACGGTCTGTCCTTAACTTACATCTCCAAGGGTCAACTGATCCTAATGGTTTTGTGGGCTAACTAATAACCTATCTCTGTACATAAATATTCCTTTCTGTGTGTAACTGTCATTTTAGTCTTACCTGTGACTAAGCCCTACACACTGGAATTCTGGACAAAATTAGCTAAGGGATAACAGCTAATGAGTATAGGGTGCGATCCTACACAAGTCCTATCTGGTCTTCTAATCTGAGTCATTTTCTTAGGGTTAACTACCCTTCATCTTTTTCCTTGAAAACCTTTTCAAAATGATTTAACCTTTAAAATCATACTTATACAAGGAAAATATATTCTTAGCATTACTGTAAGCTATTTTGCCATGTTATATATACTTTACTCAAAATAATGTTGATGAGATTTAACGAGGATTACCTATTCCCCCAAGATAAGTTAAAACCCCTTTTTAACTTAAAAACACTTACGCTATTCTGCCTAGTTAATCTATTCGAAAACTTTGTATAAAACCTTGAAAGTAACCCCTTTGAAACCATTGAAAGTACCCCCTTCGAAACCATTGAAAGTAACCCTTTTGAAACAGTTAAAAGCCTTTCCTTTGAAAGCTTCAAAACATTAGACATCCTTCTTTAAAACCTTTAAATATTGCCTTTCGAAAATAGAGTAAAAACCTTTCATTTCAACCCTTTCGAAACCCTGGGAACCACCCCTCTGAAACCATTCATTAAAACCCTTTCGAAAGCATTAAAATACTAAACATTTCGAAAGCCTTTGGGTTCAATTTAAAACATGTGGAAACCTTTCGAAACCATTCAAAAATTTACCCCTTCGAAACCTTTGAAACCGTTTCGGTCGAAACCATTTGGATTATGCCTTCAAGTAGAGCAAGAGGATCAGAAACCCATTAAAGTCGAAAGCACTTCTTTCGAAATCATTCCTAAGTAAAGAAGTGATGGTGTCGAAACCATCCCTTAAAAAGCCATTAGAGAAGTGACCAGATTTTAAAAGCAAAGTAACCCCTTCAAAACCATCTGGGTCGAAAGGTAAAGATCGGGATCTAACATTTTTGACGAAAGCAATCATTTAAAATCCAAAGCGCAACCCAATCGAAACCATTTCTTTAAATCCATTTGACCTGGTCGAAAGCCAACCAAGTCGAAAGCTACTCAGTCGAAAGCAAGCAGGCGCATTTTCATTTAAAAGCAAAGTGTCACTTCAACACCTTCGGAACCCCTAGTTTTGAGTCTATACCTTCCGCCTATATCCAATTAACTACGTACCAATTACCTGATATCATGTGCATTGGTTTCGACGGAGGCAGAGGCGAAGGTAAGGAGGCGGAATCTAGTACCGAAAGCATCAAAATAATAAAAAGCATGTATATTTGTCCTTTTAAACTATTTCTTTGTACCTAACCTGCCTTGTTTATCAAATTGTGAATGGTTGAAAGTTTCTCTTTTCCAAAAGTACTGCCGATTTTCCAGAAATAACAATTTGAATTTATTTACAAAAAGCCCCTTCTCCTTCCATAAATATGTAAAACATTTATGTAACATACCGTATCTAAGCGCTACAGATGCTGCAGTCATCTATAGTATTAACTTTTGGTGACAAAATACGGTAATGATAATGGTATCCATAATATCAGAAGCACTTGAATGTGAATAAAATCACAAATTTCAAAAACAACATTTTACCAATTACATTTCAAAATAAATTCATATCCAAATTACACAATCCTATATCGTTTCCTAGGTAAAGATTAATTATAATCATTACAAAAATCTACCAAGAGCGACTATGACGATGGCCCCTTGGTTGATCAGAGCAATATAGTCATATCTCACTTATTACACAGCAGAATCAAAACAAAACTATAACTCCTAATTAGCTATCCATCAGCCATCTGCTCGTCTTCGGAACTTTATTTGCCAAAAGGACTAAAACCTGAAAACCTTAACCCTCAGCCTACTCAAATCAATTTTGAGTACCCGAGAATTTAAGGGGAAAAAAAACTTTGTAACATCCCCTATCTAGAGGCCCAAAGCTAAGCATTACAGATGCTGCAGTCATGTATAGTATTTACTTCCGGCGACTAAATACGACTATGTTAATGGTATCTATAATATCAGAAGCACTTGAATATGAAACAAATCACAGATTTCAAAAAATAATTTTTCATTACAATTCAAAACACGTTCCATATTCATATTACATAATCCCAAAGTGTTTCCTAGGCAATGATAAAATATACTTATTATAAAATACGCTAAGAGCGACATATGAAGATGCCCTCTTGGATGATCAGAGTCATATAGTCATAATTGCATTAATACATACACAGCGGAAATAAATAATAAAACAAAGAACTACAACTCCTAAATAGCTATATGTTAGCCTCCTGCCCATCTCCGGTAGCTTTATTCGTCATCTTACTAAAACCTGAAAGGACCTCAACCCTCAGCCTACTCAAATCAATTTTGAGCACCCGAGAGTTTAAGGGGAAAACATAAACTTCGAGTCAAACATAAAGCCTGGTATGAATAATACTATACATCCCGGTTATAAATGTTAAGTGAGACCATGCCGCTTAGGGAAACGGGTTTGCCCTCACTAACATTCTTTTAAAGCATATCTTTTGCAAATCATTACCTGCAACCAAAACTGATTAAACACTGTAAAGCATCATTATGTAAACGTACATATTAGGTAATAAAAGAACTATATGTTCAACACTTTAGTTTCGTTTGGCTGACTATTAACCTTTGGCTGACTCGGGCCTACCAGACAAAACATCAAAATTTATCTAACATCTGTTAGACACACCTCTTTTGGACGGTATGTCATTAACTATATGTTAAACACTTCTCTTCTGGATGGTCTGTCCCTAACTTAACATCTCCAAAGGTCACCTAATCCTAATGGTTTTGTGGGCTCACTAATAACCTATATGTGTACAAACATATATTCCCTTCTGTGTGTAATCATAATTTTAGTCTTACCTGTGACAAAGCTCTACACACTGGAATTTTGGACTAAATTAGCTGGGGCCAATAGCTAATGTATAGGGCACGACCCTATACTTGTCCCATCCGGTATTATAGTATCGGAGTCATTTTCCTTAGGGATACCTCCCATAATTTTCCTTGAAAACCTTTTCGTCTGAAACCGATTTAAAACCTTTTAAATCAAACTTAAACAAGGAAAACATTTAAATTCTATGCTTTACTCAAGATAACCTTGCCATGCTATATATATATATACTTTACTCAAACCATAGTTGATGAAAACATTTAAACACTTAAAAGTACCCTTTTCGATTCAATTGAAAGCACCCCTTTCTAAACCATTGAAAGTATCTCTTTCGAAACTAAGTAAAAACGCTTTATTTATCTAGGCCGAAAGGCCAAATCTTCCCTTTTGAAACCATACTTAAACCCTTTCAAAAACTTTTGAAAACCTTCCTTTAGAAAGATTTGAAACCTTAGACATCATATCTTAAATACTTTAAAACATTGCCTTTGAAAACCTTGGAAAAACCTTCCATTTCAACCCTCTCGAAACAATCAGAAAATAATACCTTTCGACTCCCTCGAAACCCTTTGGGGTTCCACCTCTTCGAAACCATTTTAAACACCTTTCGAAAGCATCAAACCTATAGAAGCTCAAACCTTCCGAAAGATCTTTGGTTCAATTTAAAACATGTGGAAAAACACCTTTCGAAACCATTTAAACCAGCACTTTCAAAACCTTTGGGTTATACTTCAATCAGAACAAAAGGGTCATTTAAAACATCAAAGTCGAAAGCTTTCCTTTTGAAACCTATTCCTAAGTAAAGAAGTGATGGTGTCGAAGCCATCCCTTCGAAAGAATTGGAGAAGTGGTTAATTTAAAAAAAAAGTATTCCTTTCGAAACCACTGACTTCGAAAGGTAGAGAGGCGGCAGCTAGGGGTTTCGACCCCTTCGAAAACATCATTTAATATAAAAGAGCGCAACCCATTCAAAGCCTTTTCTTTAAAACTCTTGACTCAGTCGGAAGCCAACCGAGTCGAAAGCTATCATTTCGAAAGCAAAGAAGGCGTTGCTTTAATTTTTAAAACAAAAAGGCGCTTTGACGCTTTCGGAACCCCTTGGTCTCGACTCTTACCTTTTGCCCTTAGTCCAATTCATTATGTACCAACATGTTGATACTATGTGCATTGGTTTATGGAAGGAGGCGGAGGGTCTTAGTCGAACTACCTAGGTGAAATCAAAATAGGCAAAACATGCTTTTAGCATGAATGTCTGATTTAAACCCTTTTTAAGTAAACTTTTTAACTAACCTGCCTTATTTGTCAAACACTTATTGGTTGCTAATTTTTCTTTTCTAAAAGTGCTGCCACAATTTCAGAATTAATTAATTTAAATTATTTGCAAAACATCCCTTCTCCTTAATTCAATATATAAAACATTTAAGTCCCACACCTTAAATAATTTTATATATTCATTAAAACACTTAGGAAATTATATAAAAATTCCAAAAAATCCTTTTCAATATGTTTTCTAACATATATAAATTTCAGGCCCAAATAATTATTCATTATGCCATGAATAATTTATAACCAAATAAATCATTTTCTTCAATAAAAAATTAATATAAAATCCATATTAATTTGGAAAATTATGAAAACTGAAACTCATTTCTAAAATATCATTTATGATCTACATTTAAATTTTCAAGGTATTTGGATGTCATTTAATAGGGTTTTCATATCTAACATATCATAAAAACTAATATGAAGATGTATAAATCATCAACAAGCATATATAAACTTTCAATCATCCAAAACATGCAATTATCATGCAAAATCATTTCAAGTTAACCTTAAAACTGAAAACTATTAGAAAAATGGGATGTAGTAATTATACACCTTAGCTTTGTGGTTAAAGATATGAGATTTGATGTTGAATAAGTTGATTTACTTCTTCCTCTTGAAGATCCTAGCTTTATCTTCTCTTGAGATTGAAAATGGTGGCCGGCCCTTAGAGTATTCTTGGTTAAGAAAATGAAAATGAATGTGTATTTGATTTCCTAAGGGTTTAGGGTATAGGTTCATCCTATTTCCCATTTTCCCTTCCTTGTTTCCTATCACTTATTTCTTTAGTTCATTTTACATATAGGTACGACTACCCTTAGTTAAATCAAATCTCAACCCATTAATCATCTTACATTATTTTATTTAATTAAACTAATTAAATATCCTAAATAATGTTACTAAAAATATGGGGTGTTACAATTTCATCTCCTTAAGGAATTTCGTCCTCGAAATTATGATAAGGAACACATCAAAACAATTGAAGGTAAAACATACCATCAAATAGATTAGGACAAGTGTCTCTAATCCTGCTCTCAGTATCTCAAGTACAGTCTCTAGCATCGTCACTCCACTGGACTTTCACTAATCTGACTGTCTTGGTCCTCAACTTCTTATCATCTCTCTCGACTATCCGGATAGGCTTCCTAATTATAGTCATATCTGGTTCCACTACTAAATCCTCTAACACAGTCGGTGCTATAGTAGTGTCTAGATCCTTAACACATTTCCTTAGATGAGATACATGAAAAACATTGTGGACTCTAGCCAAATTACTCGGTAACTCTACTTTATATGCATGTTTCCCGATCCTTTCCAAAATAGGAAATGGTCCTACAAACCTCGGTGCTAACTTTCACGTCTTCCCGAATCTGATAACACCTTTCATCGGCGATACTTTAATGAAAACATGACTCCAACCAAGAACTCTAAATCTTTTCATCTTCTATATGCATAGCTTTTCTTTCTAGACCGAGCTTCCTTCATTCTCGTCCTTATCAGCTTAATCTTTTTTGCTGCTTCTCTTACTAAGTCCGGACCAAGAACCCACCTATCCCCGGTCTCTAACCAACATGCAGAGGACTTGCATGGTCTTCCATACAAAGCCTCAAACGATGCTATCCCTATACTAGTCTGATAACTATTGTTATATGAAAACTCGACTAGGTATAGGTGGTCTTCCCATAATCCCCCGAATTCCAATACATAAGCTCGCAACAAGTCCTCCAAGATCTTGTTAACCCTTTCCGTTTGCCCATCGGTCTACGGATGGTAAGGGGTACTCATCTTAAGCTTAGTTCATAAACTTCCCTGTAGACTCTTCCAGAATTTGCTGGAAAACAAAGAATCTCTATCCCTAACAACACTACTAGGAATTCCATGCAGTCTAACCTCATTCTTCATAAATAACTTAGCCAATGCAGGTGCCGTTCTATTTGCCTTAATCGAAATGAAATGTGCACTCTTAGATAATCTATCTACTATGACCCATATACTTTCATTTTCTCTATTAGATCTCGGTAACCCATCAATGAAATCCATAGAAATAGAATCCCACTTCCATACCGGAATGTCCAATGGCTGAAGCAATCCACTCAGCTTCTTATGTTCGGCTTTCACTTGCTGACAGTTCAAACACTGTTTTACGCATAGGCTAACATCCCTATTCATGCCTTCCCAGAAGAAACTTCTCTTCATTTCCTGATACATTTTCATTCCTCGTGGATGAATAGTGAACTTCAAACGATGGCATTCCTCCAAGACTTCCTTCCTTATGTTTCCCACATTTAGAACACATAATTTGCCCTTCTTTCTCAACCACCCGTCCTGGTCAAGACTGAAATCCTTCAAGTCATTTCTCTCTGTCACTTCCCTTTACTTTCTGATCCGTTCAGCCAAAATTGGATCCTCCTCCTGTTTAGAAGCTATCTTCTCAATCATTACCGGTCGAACTTCTAAACAAGACAACACAACACCTTCTCCACTAGATCCAGCTTCGGATCTACACCGTACTCTACAAGCTGACAATGCTTCTAAGTCTTTCCATTTTGCTATCATAGATAATACCTCATTCTGATGCCTCATACTAAGTGCATCTGCAACCTTATTTCCTTTTACGGGTGTGTACTCTATTTCAAAATCATAAGTGGCTAGAAACTCTAACCATCTTTGTTGTCTCATGTTTAGCTCCTTCTAAGAGAACATGTACTTCAAGGATTTATGATCCGTATAAAGCTCATAACTCAAATAGTGAATACAAATTACTTAAACTCCTGAATGAGTAGAATTGCATCCATGGAGTCAGGGTTACCAAAAATATAGGATGCCAAAACTTTGTAGTTATTGGTGCATACCAAGAGGTTCATAGTAAACCCATGAAAACTATGATAAGGTAGTTATTGGTGCATACCAAGAGGTTCATAGTAAACCCATGAAAACTATGATAAGGTAGTTATTGGTGCATACCAAGAGGTTCATAGTAAACCCATGAAAACTATGATAAGGTAGTTATTGCTTCATACCAAAAGGTTCATAGTTTGGTACGTAATGAATTGGACAAGATCGAAGGGTTCATAGTCGAAAGGTTGATGGCCAAAGAGGTTGGGGTATGTTTGTTTTATAAATTAAAGTTTTCACCTACTTTGCTATCGAATTAGTGCTTTCGACTTCGTTGCTTTCAACCCGTTCAAATGTTTAAAAGAAAGGTTTTAAACCTTTTGACAAAGTCGAAAGGTTGCTGCTGCTTTACTTCTATTTTGTTTTAAAACCTTCCGACATAGTCGAAAAATTACTGCCACTTAGCATTGTTTTGTTTTGAACCTTCCGACATAGTCGAAAGGTTATACCCGCTTTTCCAAACCTTTCGAAGTCGTTGCTTTCGACAAAGACGAAAGGTTTACTTGTTTTAAAAACCACTCGCTTCTCCCATTGCTTTCGAAAGGTATCAAAGCCTTCGACTAAGATGATTTTCCTTTGTTTTATAATTGAAATGTAACCCAAGCTTTCAAAGGAGTTGCTTTAAAAAGGCAGAGGTCTATTGTTTTAAATGAAATGTTTTAAAGCTTTCGAAGCAGACCTTCCGGCAAGGTCGAAAGGTTGCTTCCATTGTAGGGGAAAGGTTTTAAAAAGAGGTCCTTTCGCATATTTTAACTTGAACTCAGTAAGTTTTCGAAAGGTTTAGGCCCCGTTTGGTTTGCCTTTTTAGTTTTGTGTTTTATGTTTTCAACATACACTACAAAATACAAAAAAATGTAGAATTTTTTTTACAATTCTTAGCCATCGTGACGATGGACGGAAAACAGAGGAGATGAATTGTTTTTCATCCTTTTGTTATGTCTCAAAACACGAAAAATCAAATAAACTTGTTTTCTATTTTCTATGTTAGTTTAATTTTTCAAAATTGTGTGTTTTTCAACAATACATAATAAATGCGAATTTTTTTTAGACGAAAACACAAAACTAAAAATAGCAAACCAAACGGGGCATTATATTTTAAGAGTTGAATGCTTTCGAAAGGTTTGAATTGCTGAATGGTTTCAAAAGGTTTGATTCGAAAGGTTATTTTGAAGACCTTTCGACCTTTCGACAAGGTCAAAAGGTTTGGCTTTAAAGGAGAACCCAAGCTTATATAAAGGAGTTTTGTAAGGGTTTTAAGTGTGTAATTTTGAAGAAGTATTGTCTTGATAAAAATATAAGTTAAAGGTGTAAACAATGTTTTATGAGATATATTTCAAGGACCTTAAAACCACAGGAGTGGTATTGTTAATTAATGTTTTACTTCTTCAAAATGAGTATATTCACATGATAACCCATAACTGTATTTTGGAAAGAAAAAAAAGAGGTAGAAGAACTTGTAGGTTAACTCAAATAGTGAATATAAATTACTTAAACTCTTGAATGAGTGGAATTGCATCAATGGCGTCAGGGTAACCAAAAATATAGGATGCCTAAACTTTGTAGTTATTGAGGGTAACCAAAAATATAGGATGCCTAAACTTTGTAGTTATTGAGGGTAACCAAAAATATAGGATGCCTAAACTTTGTAGTTATTGGTGCATACCAAGAAGTTCATAGTAAACCCATGAAAACTATGATAAGGTAGTTATTGGTGCATACCAAGAGGTTCATAGTAAACCCATGAAAACTATGATAATGTAGTTATTGGTGCATACAGAAGGTTCATAGTTAACCCATGAAAACTATGCATAAGGGCAGTTGGCACGGGCTAATTGATTTGTAGTGAACCCATGAAAATTATATCCAGATTAAGAATTGACATCAGTCAACAGGTTCCTAGTAAACCCATGAATACTAGGATAAGGATGTGGTTAATGGAAGTATCAGTAGGTTTCTAGTCAACCCATGAAAACTAGAATGTGCAGTGAGGTACTTGATAAGTCCATAGGTTCCTAGTCAACCCATGAAAACTAGGATAAGGTGATTAGTTATTGGAATGACTAATAGGTTCAGGGGGACCCATGAATTAATTAAGTTAACTGGCAGGAGCCTATAGGTTCTTAGTGATCCCATGAAAACTATGAATAGGACAGGGTGTCTATTAGTTCTAACAGGGTTATTAGTAAACCCATGAAAACAAAAAAGGTTAATAGTGACCCAAGAAACTATAATATTGACAGGTTGTCGGATTAAACTGGGAATATGAAAATCTTATTTATTTTCAAGCATGCATATCATCATAATGTTTTGAAATGTATGTTTTAACCATTGTGGATGTAGGAGCACATAATTTGGTTTTATAAAGGTTTTAGGATACTAGTGAGGGGAAACTCGTTCCGGTAAGCGGCATGGTCTCACTAGATATCTAAAAGGATTGAGATGTTAGATTATTATTCATACCAGGCTTTATGTCTGACTCAAAGTCTTTGTTTTCTCCTTAAACTTTCGGGTACTCAATTGATTTTGGGTAGTTTGAGATTTAAGGTTTTTAGATTCTCTTCTTAGACGAATAAAGCTTCCGGAGCGTGCAGGAGGCAGATAGTTAATTAGAGTTTTTCTTTCCGCTGTGTGTTTTGTTTGTAAAGGTAGATTTATGAGCCTTCCTGTATACTCTAATCAACCAAGGGAGCATCTTCATATGTCACTCTTGGCGTATTTGTAATAATTATATTTTGCTGAATGTGGTAATGTAATTTGGGGATTATGTAAGAACATGAAAGGTTTTGATTTGAATGCAGAAATATGTTTTGAATTGTTAAATTTTTTCCATATTTATGTGATCTGTGTAACAATGTATCTAGCATCGCCGTATTTTGTCTCCGAAGATTAATAACTATGGATGACTGCAGCATCCATAGCCGTTAGTTTTGGACCTCCAAGTAGGGGGATGTTACAACTATGAACTTATTGGTAACTCCAATATCTTAAACTTATCCTAGTTTTCATGGGTTAACTAGGAACCTATTGGTAACTCCAATATCCTTTCTTCTTTCCCTAGTTTTCATGGGTTGACTAGGAACCTATTGACATCTATTAATATTTCATCAAGATATTGTTTTCATGGTCTAACTACAATCCTACTGGCCCTTGCCAGTATCCAATCGTAGTTTTCATGGGCTTACTATGAACCTGTCTATTTGACATCTTCCTTTACACATAGCTTTCATGGGCTAAATATGAACCTTTCTTTCTGACATCTTCATTTATCATAGTTTTCATTGGCTAACTATGAACCAATTGGCCCCTGCCAATATCTTTTCCCATGCACAATATTCATGGGCTTACTAAGAACCTATTCTCCCCTGCCAATATCTTTCTTTTATATTTTAGCATCCCATATTCTACTTTTCCTGACCTCTTAGATGCAATTCTACTAATTCAGGAGTTTATTTAATTTATATTCACTACTGGGTTAACCTAACTGGTTCTCCCACACTTTATCCCTAAAATGCAGTTATGGGGCCATTAAAAAGTGAATATATTCATATTAGAAGAAGCAATATAACAACATAGCAATACCAATTCCGTGGGAGTAATATAAAACATGGTTAATCCCTTTAACCTATTTCTTTATCAAAGATAGCTTCTTTTTCAAACCATTATAAAACTACTTTAATTTCGCCATGGGTTTTTCCTTTAAAAATAGAGTTTGGTTCATAAAACCTTTCGATACCTTCGAAACCTAGCTTTCGACTTAATAGGATAGCCTCCTTCGAAAACCTTAAAAATCTATCTTCAAAACAGTAGGCTCCTGCCTTTTAATACTTTAAAATCTACCTTTCAAAACCTTTCGAATACATTATAGTATTAATATTTAACCTTTAGATGCTTAGCTTCGAAACCAGTTGATAGTACCCTATTCGACACCATTGGAAGTAGCCCTTCCGAAAATATTGAAAGTGCCCCTTTCAAAAGCATTGGGTTTATACTTAAAACATAATTTGAGTCGAAGTGAATATAGGTGAAAGCTTCTATTTCGAAACCATTATAAAAATATTGGGGAAAACTTGATGGCGTCGGCACCATCCCTTTCGAAAGCATAAAATATCTGAGTGAAACATTTGAAGGTTGGTGTCGAAACCCCTTTAGAAACCATCACCTTCGAAACCCCTAACCCATTTCGAAAGCTATAGGAAGTGGCTTAAACTTTATAAAACAAAGTACCTTCTGACATCATTGATATCTTTAACACCATCGAAAGGCTATAGAACGGCAGAAGGGTTTCGATTAGGTCGGAACCCCTTCTTTCAAAACATTCTTTTATAAACAAAAGAACCCAGTCGAAAGCAAACTTAAGTCAGTGGCAACCCTTTCGAAACATTTTTAAAGACTCTTTCGAAACCAAACGCTTCGACCCTATCGAAGGATTAAAATGAAACAAAGGCAGGCGCTTTTTCTTTTAAAAACAAATCAAGGTTTCGTCTCCTTCGGAAGCTTGGCTTTCGACACTTAACCTTTCGCCTATCTCCAACCCACTACGTACCATCAAAGTGATACCGTGTGTATTGGTTTC
This sequence comes from Allium fistulosum, assembly GCA_030737815.1. NCBI lineage: Eukaryota > Viridiplantae > Streptophyta > Magnoliopsida > Asparagales > Amaryllidaceae > Allium > Allium fistulosum. The sequence goes on along the minus strand of CM060901.1, from coordinate 1,416,548,187 downwards.
GGCATAGTTGGTTTCAACAAGGATGAAGGCGGAAGCTACTGTGTTAAAAGGTGCTTTCCTAAGTAGGCGGAACCACTTTTCTGAACAAATCAGGTTTAATTCTTGTTTAGGTAAACTTTTCTCAAACTAACCTACCACGTGTCAACACCAGATTGGTTGACTTAACTTTTTCAAATTCTTTTTCAAAAATAACTGCAGCTAATCCAGATCTAAACCGTGGATAAGTTAATCAAATAAGCCCTTCCAATTTTTGCAAAGAAGTCCCTCTTCTAAAATAATATATTTTGCATAGCAAACCACTTTGGAAAAATCCTCAAAAATTCCAGAAATTCACTTTATTCATGTTATCTAACATATCAAAATTTCAAACCTAAATTCTTAATATATTTTCCAAAATAAACTATAAACCCAAATAACCATATTTTCCATTGAAAATTCATAATAATCTTTCCATAGCTTGGAAAATTATCAAAATTGAAACTCAACTCCAAAATCATATTTCTCATAACATAAAATTTTCCCATAGCATTTAGACATCATTAAATCTCGATTTTACCTTAAAACCATGCAAAAACCCATTTAAACAATCTTGTTTAAATCATATATAGCATAAAATATGCATATCATCCAATATATCATAAAAACGAATTTAACCTTAAATCCAAAAATATGTGTTTCAAAACAAAATAGAGATGGAATTATTATTCACCTTGATTTAGATAAGGAGATTGGATTGAGATTGATTTCCCATAAGCTTGATTCTCTAGCTTTAATTTGATTTTCCTTTTCCTACTTAATGGCCGACCGTTCCTCTATCTTTTAATTTGCGTTTTCAAAAATGACGTGAATTGTAATGAACCGTTTTTCCATACCTTTTGAATCGACAATAAGCCACACATGTCCAACTCAAATTGCACGAATAAGCGGATCATTAAGGGTAGAAAGAAAATAAAGATAGAACAGAATCTCACACGAATTGAATAACATATATTATTTCAATAATAATCTTTACAGTGGAAAATTTTAAAATACAATATCGGAGTTTAACCTAGATTCAGCCTGGACAGTTATAAACCCCTGTCCTTACAAATGTTGAAAACAACAAAACAAATGCAATAGATGTAGCGGATAATAGAATACGTCCATACGATGATGAAGATCTCCAGCTCTCCTTTGGAAACTCCAAGCGTCTTCAGCTATACCTTAAACTACTCGGATCTGACCCGAGTATTAAAAATACCCGGATCAGGCTTGATAAACCAGCCTAAGATACTCGAAATTTTAATTACATGGATCATGATGATGATATCAAAACCTTTGAAAAGAAGGGTACCTCATAAAATCACGCCCACACATAAACATGGGTAGGTTTTTACCTTATGATAACCAAAACACCTTTATACCAAAATACGCTTGATATTATTTTTAATGACATTCTTTTAAAAACACTTTTCAAGTAAACTTATTCAAATAAGGTATCAATACCCGGACAAAGTCTAAGGGAATATATCCGGACTGGGTCAACGGAATATAACGAACGAAATATATGATACGAAAAAGGGGTAGCTAAAATGTTTGCAAGTCATTACAGCTATTTTGGTACTACAATCAAAACCGTAAAGCTCGTATTGGAATTGGATTTTCCTACATGATAGGAAACTAGTGGAAAGATTAATCTGTATCCACGGCTTACGTCCAAGACTCAGACGCCATTATACAACAACACAGATGGCTAAAAGGGGATACAATCTGCGAATAACATCCAAGGACTCAAACTTCGTGCATCCCCGCCATGAGGCCCAGACGTATCTGGTACCTAGGGCTTAGAACATCTGATAACCCAAATCACTACTATCCGAAATGCGAGCATACATCTGACCACATAGAATCCCATCATAACCGGGGTGTGAGGCTCGCGCACATATCACATATCACATCTCTGAATGCCAAATTGTCATTCCAAGTCACACGGCTGATTTCTAGAAAAGTATAACTTCCTAAGCTCGTATGTCTCGGGAAAGGGTGTTAAGCTAAGAGAAGTTGCCTTCTCCGCCACCAACTGATATACATTTATAGAAACCACTCAAATGTGATTTAGAATAAAATGTCAGACAAACATCCATACAAGTTCGTTGTGGGACTGAACGAAACTGAAGGCACTTTCCTCGGCCATTCCTAGGAGAGAAGGCCTTGCAATTCAAAAAAAATTTCCATAGTGAGGTGACCACTGCTATAAATAACTCTATAATGAGAGTGACCCAGAGCATGTCAACAAGCAGTGCTCGGGCTATGAAGATCCTCGGTCTTTAATAATCATCATCTTCAACATGTCTTCACTTTCGAACGTATATATTTGTTCGCATTGGTTTTGGATAGGAATCACCCAAATCCGACCCCGGTTCGTTCGAAGCCAATCATCGCTTTAACAGATGTTAAGTTCATATATGGATATCAATCATCAATCAATTATTTCACCTTTTATTTAAATAAAATACTTTTTTAGATATACTCTTTTCAATTTATTCCATTTTCTTTTCAAGAGTATATGGAATCATTAAGCCTCATTTATCAAATCATTTGGTTTATTTAAACCTTTCTTAAATCCTGCAATAATTCCAAATCATTCTCTTTTAGTTAGGAAAACCTTTCCAAATCATTCTTTTAAATATTAATCAAAGATTTCTTATATTCAAGCTATAACTTTTAACTTAGGGAAAATATTCCCAAATCATTTATTTAATCTTAATCAATGATTTCTTTCTTAACTTCAAATCATATTCTTGCAAATCATATATTTTCATGACAGAGCACTATTGCCACCTTAGATATGGTAAATTTCACCTCAAGGGACTAATGGCAAGTAATCCTACATCATAAAGGTCTTCGTCTTCAATGATCTTTGTCTTCAATATGTTTTATTTCGAAAATTAGTTTGAAGGGGTTTTTAGATAGGAATCACCCAAATCTGATCCTAGTTTTTCAAATAGGAATCACCTAAATCCGATCCCGGTTTTTCAAATAGGAATCATCCAAATCCAATCCCAGTTCCTTCGTACCAATCATCGAGTAAAAGATGTTAAGTGGTTAATTAACATTCAAAGAATTTGTTTCTTTTCTTTTATTTTGGAAAAACTTAAATATGATCTTTTAGAGCATTCGGGCTTTCCTTTCAATCTATTCCACCCCTTGCCTAAAAAGAGAAAACATAGGCTAGGTAAGTTCAGGGCACTGGCTGCTCCATCCCTAACCTTAGTTAAACACCTTGCTTTATCTTCCCAGTCTCACAAGCGGGACAAATGTACTAGTCGTTTCCGCATACTCAGTTATTAGCTTTATTTTGGAATTGATTATAAGATTCCAAATTGTCTTTTAAACTCTTAATTTTCCTTTTAAAAACATTCATAATTGATTCTAGAAAATATCGTTACGTTTAAAGTCATATTCAAAAGGTTATAGAATTCGCAACATAAAAGTGCTACGGAAAGTGCTATATAAGCTTATTTGATTTAAACAACTTTTTAATATTTGAAAATTCATATTTTCCATTTCAAATCTCTTTTAAACCATTTTAATAGATTTATCAAATTTATTTCATATTTTTAATCATTTAAAAATATCATTTATAAAGAAATCCCGTTTTGGATTCCGAACTACAAAACCACGATGTTTTTAGAAAATTGTTTTGGACATATTTCAAAATCTACTTAATGAAATTTTGATTATCTTTCCTCGTTGGAAAACAATTATCATTGTGGACCAAAGAATTCTTATTTCGAAGAAATCCGACTTATAAATCATTCTCTACATTAATTTGAAGTTACGGGTCGAGATTTACGAGCTGCCGCTATGCGACAACTCGATGTTGACCAATTTTGTGAATTGCTTCGGAAATTGTCCGAAACACTTCAAATTGGTTTTAAACTATATTTAAACTATTTTAACTTATTTAAAACAATATTTTCTTCATTATAAACTCGTTTTTCATTTCATTTCATACTATAATATTACATTATTATAATATCATATTCAATCTTTTTATATAGTTTGAAATCATTAAGAGGCTAAATAATTTTCATACACACATTTATATGGATTTAATTTCCATTGAATTAACTATACTTACTAACCATTTCTCTTATCATTTATCAAACCAAGTTATCATCCATATCACAAACATATAATCAACCATAATATAAACCAAGTTATCATCCATATCACAAACATATAATCAACCATAATATAAACCAAGTTATCATCCATTAAATCATCCAAGAAATAACAAACTTTTCATATAATTAGCTTGAAATATTTTTTAAGAACTAGTAACTTAGAATATGAGTACTCACCTTTAACCAAATCTTTTAACTTTCTACCAGCATTAATTTAATCCAACACTTCACTAAATCATCTTATCTTCACCAAACCATCACCTAAACAACTCCACCTCACTTCCTAGTGCTCGACCATCACTCCACTTTCACTTGCTCTCGACCACAAGTCTTTCCTCTTCTTTGCTCTTGGCCAAACTTTCCAACAACATCAATAAGGCCTGGCCTCCCCTTGATCCTCTTCTTCCTCCATCATTTCTTCACTTCTTAGATGGTAAACCATGTTTTGATAATATTCTAAGGTCTTTGGCGAAGTTTGGTGGAGTTTTGACTTTGTTTGATATGGTTTTGAAAAAGTTGGCAAGGAAATGGAAGAGAAGAAGCCATTAAAGATCTAAGGAAGAACAAGAAGAGAGCTTAGAAAAGGAAGAAGAAGAAGAATGGGAAGTGTGTGGAATTTGTGAAAGCAGTGGTAGGTATTATAGAAAAAAGTTTGAAATAAAATATTATTATGTAAAATAACCAAAATACCCTTTACTTCCTTTTTAAGCAAAGTAACACTTAACATCAAATGTCAAATCATTACTTTATATCATTTTTACTTAAGTATTAAGTAAAGAATATAATAATTATGTTTGTTTGATTTGATGTTTACTTTTGACTTTTATAACACTTTTTGTCTTTTTATGCTTACTTTTTGTTAATTACATTCTAGTATTTTTTAAGTATGTTTAGTAAAAGTAAACTTGATTAGTGAATTAATTAATACTTATACTATTTTAATATATGTTCATATCTAAGAAAATAAAGGTGTGACAACGTTGCAACAACTTTTAATCGACAAAACGTTGATTTTTGATAAAATGTTTTACGGTCACATTTTGACGTTTTAGCTAAAATATCTATTTATGTAAACCAAATTTAAAAATAAATTTGTATAATTTTATTTAAAAATATAAACACTCATAAATAAATTAAAATAATTCATTTAACCATTGAAACTTATTTTTTTGAAATCAGCATTTTGTCACTTTTGTCGATATAGGCAAATGTTACTATATTTGTGTATACTTCTCTTTCCAAATCCTATCTAATATTGTTTGAATCATATAACCTTAACTATTTTATAATTAAAATAACTTTAAATAGTATATTTTAAATTGGACAAATTCCGGGTTGTTACATTCTCCCCTAATTAAAAGAATTTCGTCCTCGAAATTACCCGAAACAAAAGTTTGCCTAAAACATTTATCTTTAAACTTAAGTCCATATAATATACACAGATCATCCATATGAAATATCTTATTCGATCTCCTATTCGAATACATAACTTTATTTTCTGAACTAGTATCGATCCCCTGATCCTTTAGTGCGGACTCTGATCAGGCTTCTAGATCAGAACCTTTGCTTTCCTTGCATAGTTCTCAACTATGATAGAAAACTTAAGTACCTAACCAAAAATCCTTATCAATGTTTGCTGTCAGGAATTGAGTGATAAATCCTTTTTCGGACTAGTATAAACACCTCAAAGTTCCGAACCTGAATCTTAGATCAAAATTTGTGCGATGAAATGATCTACATACAATATATGTATTTATTAACTTTCATAAATTTGTCATAAACTTTTATCTTAATTTTAAACATTTTGTAAAGGTGCTTCTATATATAATCCCTTTAATTATTATTTCAAATATTTTTATTAAAGGAAAATATTCTAAAGGAACCATTTTTCACTCAAAAGATAATTTATCTTTATAAAAAAGGTTTCCCACAATCTTTTAACTCGGTATATTTCCTTTAAAACTAATATTATTATGAATCATTTCATAAAACTATTACTTAAGTTTATTACATCTTATAACTTATGTAAATCAATCATATTTTAAAGACTTAAGTCCAAATCCTTAATTAACGCTGGAATTCATTAATAAAACCTTTTCTAGGTTATAATTACCTTTTTGATGAGTCATTATTTTACTTAATAGTTCATGACTTAAATCTATGTTTGTATGATATACCTTTACATCCTAAGAGTATATACAAATCCCAAATTTCAAATTGGTTTTACTTGAATACGTTTGTCTAACAAATTTAAACTTTGTTGTAATTTACTATTATCTCAAATTCATAAGTTATAAAACTTATTTCTTATTATTATTTTATAGCTTTGAAAATTTTGTTTTTTTAAAACCACCCGTACTTAAATCATCAAATCCTAATCTTTTAAATCCTTTTAATCTATAAATCACATTTATAAATAATACTTATCTAATTTCATTTCTCAAAATATTTCCCAATCTTTTATCAAAACTTTTCATCAATTTCTTAGCTCTGAGTTAGGTATGATTTGGAAATTTTCGATTGTCCGAAATCGTCAGAAATTTCGCTTTATTTTTGAAAATAGCGATTCCAAATTTATGTTTGGTTTAAACACTTTTATAAATATTACTAATCAATGATTCACATTATTTCTTTACCTTAAGAAAATTATATACATCGAGTAACTCCAAAACAATCCAAGGAACTTGATACTACGCATTTTTAGCTTTTTTTCGAGCCATTCGAACAAGTTATCATAAAATACCTCTTTTTATTTGAAATAGTACCATTTTCAAAACCCTTTAGAGATTACTTTATAAAACCTATTTTATAAATTCATTTTATCTTATATTAATTAACTTCATTTAAATTACCATAATTCTTTTACTCTAATTTAAATTCTCATTCCTTTTATATTTATCTTTTTACACAATCGTTTAAATACATTTTTATCTTATCAGTTCATTCCTTAAACAAATCTTATTATCAAACACCTTATAGTCAAATCGTGAAACTTAATTCACAAGGTATTTGTACTTAAATAAATTAAACAATTGATCAATTTATGATAGTAACTTAACATTATCATTTCTTAATTTATTATTTTGGAATAAGTATTAAAGATCTTAATTACCTTATCATATTTCGTACTTATCGATTATCTTTATGAAACATCTTATAGTCAAACTGTGAAATTCTAATCACAATATGTTCATATTTAAATTCCACTAATCCTTATTTCTAACTATACAACTTTTCAAAATATATACTTTATATTCAAAATATAATCCTAGGTAAAATTATTTCATTTACCAATTTTTCAAAATCAGTTAGTCGATTCGTCTTGTTTAAATGTTTAGGAACCTTCATCGATAACGGTGATCAGGTGCATCGATCAAAATCAATAAATCACTCAACAGATAAATCAACACAAAATAGTTTATTAGTCACTGACAAATACACACTCAAATATAATACACTCAAACTAATTCTAGGGTTTCTAACCCTATCTCTGATGAGTCACTCATCCTAGGGTATTACTAACCCTATCTCTGATGAGTCTTTACCCTACCAAAGCCAAGGTTCTCGCTTAACCTTCAGCACTGATACCAAATGTAATGAACCGTTTTTCCTTACCCTTTGAATCGACAATAAACTACACATGTCCAACTCAAATTGCATGAATAAGCGGATCATTAAGGGTAGAAAGACAATAAAGATAGAACAGAATTTCACACGAATGGAATAACATATATTATTTCAATAATAACCTTTACAGCGGAAAATTTTAAAATACAATATCATAGTTTAACTGAGATTCAGCCTGGACAGTTATAAACCACTGTCCTTACAAATGCTGGAAACAAAAAAAATGCAATAGATGTAGCGGATAATAGAATACGTCCATACGATGATGAAGATCTCCAGCTCTCCTCTGGAAACTTCAAGTGTCTTCAGCTAAACCTGAAACTACTCGGACCTGACCCGAGTATTAAAAATACCCGGATTAGGCTTGATAAACCAGCGTGAGATACTCGAAATTTTAAATGCATGGATCATGACGATGATATCCAAACCATTGAAAAGAAGGGTATCTCATAAGACCACACCCACACATAAACATGGGCAGGTTATTACCTTATGATAACCAAAACACCTTTATACCAAAATACGCTTGATATTATTTTTAATGACATTCTTTTAAAAACGCTTTTCAAATAAACTTATTCAAATAAGGTATCAATATCTGGACTGGGTTAACGGAATATATCGAACGGAATATATAATACGAAAAAAGGGTAGCTGAAATGTTTGCAAGTCATTACAGCTATTTTGGGACTACAATCAAAACCCTAAAGCTCGTATTGGAATTGGATTTTCCAACATAATAGGAAACTAGTGGAAAGGTCAATCTATATCCACGGCTTACGTCCAAGACTCAGACGCCGTTATACAACAACACAAATGGCTAAAAGGGGATACAATCTGCGAATAACATCCAAGGACTCGGACTTCACGCATCCCCACCATGAGGCCCAGACGTATCTGATACCTAGGAATCAGAACATCTGATAACCCAAATCAAAACTATCTGAAATGCGAGCATACATCTGACCACATAAAATCCCATCATAACCGGGGTGTGAGGCTCGTGCACATATCACATATCACATGTGTGAATGCCACATTGTCATTCCACGTCACACAACTGATTTCTAGAAAAGTATAACTTCCTGAGCTCATATGTCTCGGAAAAGGGTGTTAAGCTAAGAGAAGTTGCCTTCTCCGCCACCAACTGATATACATTTATAGAAACCACTCAAATGTGATTTAGAATACAATGTCAGACAAACATCCATACAAGTTCGTTCTGGGACTGAACGAAACCGAAGGCACTTTCCTCGGCCATTACTAGGCGAGAATCCCTTGCAATCCGAAAAAAATCTCCATAACGAGGAGACCACTGCTATAAATAACTCTATAATGGGAGTGACCCAGAGCATGTCAACAAGAAGTCCTCGGGCTATGAAGATCCTCGGTCTTCAATAATCATCATCTTCAACATGTCTTCACTTTCGAACGTATACATTGATTCGACGTGGTTTTCGGATAGGAATCACCCAAATCCGACCCCGGTTTCTTCGAAGCCAATCATCGCTTTAAAAGATGTTAAGTTCATATGTGGATATCAATCATCAATCAATTACTTCATCTTTTATTTAAATCAAATATCTTTCTTAGATATACTCTTTTCAATTTATTCCATTTTCTTTTCAAGAGTATATGGAATCATTAAGCCTCAATTATCAAATCATTTGGTTTATTTAAACCATTCTTAAATCCTGGAATAATTCCAAATCATTTTCTCTTTTACTTAGGAAAACCTTTCCAAATCATTCTTTTAAATATTAATCAAAGATTTCTTATATTCAAGCTATAACTTTTAAATTAGGGAAAATATTACCAAATCATTTATTTAATCTTAATCAAAGATTTCTTTCTTAACTTCAAATCATATATTTTCATGACAGAGCACTATTGCCACCTTAGATATGGTAAATTTCACCTCCAGGGACTAATGGCAAGTAATCCTACATCATGAAGATCTTCGTCTTCAATGATCTTTGTCTTCAATATGTTTTATTTCGAAAATTAGTTTGAAGGAGTTTTTGGATAGGAATCACCCAATCCGATCCCGGTTTTTCAGATAGAAATCATCCAAATCCGATCCCGGTTCCATCGTACCAATCCTCGAATAAAAGATGTAAGTGGTTAATTAACATTCAAATAATTTTTTTATTTTCTTTTATTCTGGAAAAACTTAAATATGATCTTTTAGAGCATTCGGGCTTTCCTTTCGATCTATTCCACCCCTCGCCTAAAAAGAGAAAACATAGGCTAGGTAAGTTTAGGGCACTGGTTGCTCCATCCCTAACCTTAGTTAAACACCTTGCTTAATCTTCCTAGTCTCACAAGCGGGATAAATGTACTAGTCGTTTCTGCATACTCAGTTATTAGCTTTATTTTGGAATTGATTATAAGATTCCAAATTATCTTTTAAACTCTTAATTTTCCTTTTAAAAACATTCATAATTGATTCTAGGAAATATCGTTACGTTTAAACTCATATTCAAAAGGTTATAGAATTCGTAGCATAAAAGTACTATGGAAAGTGCTATATAAGCTTATTTGATTAAACAACTTTTTAATATTTGAAAATTCATATTTTCCATTCCAAATCTCTTTTAAACCATTTTAATAAATTTATCAAATTTATTTCATATTTTTAATCATTTAAAAATATCATTTATAAAGAAATCCCTTTTTGGATTCCGAACTGCAAAACTACGATGTATTTAGAAAATTGTTTTGGACATATTTCAAAATCTACTTAATGAAATTTTGATTTTCTTTCTTTGTTGGAAAACTATTATCATTGTGGGCCAAAGAAATTTTATTTCGAAGAAATCCGACTTATAAATCATTCTCTACATTAATTTGAAGTTACGGGTCGAAATTTAAGAACTGCCGCTATGCAACAGCTCGATTTTGACCAATTTTTTGAATTGCTTCGGAACTTGTCCGAAACACTTCAGATTTGTTTTAAACTATATTTAAACTATTTTAACTTATTTAAAAAAATATTTTCTTCATTAGAAACTCGTTTTTCATTTCATTTCATACTATAATATTATATTATTATAATATCATTTTCAATCTTTTTATATATTTTGAAATCATTAAGAGACTAAATAATTTTCATACACACATTTATATGGATTTAATTTCCATTGAATTGACTATACTTACTAACCATTTCTCTTATCATTTATCAAACCAAGTTATCATCGATATCACAAACATTTAACCAACCATAATATCAACCAAGTTATCATCCACTAAATCATCCAATAAATAACAAAGATTTCTTATAAATATTAATCAAAGATTTCTTATATTCAAGCTATAACTTTTAACTTAGGCAAAATATTCCCAAATCATTTATTTAATCTTAATCAAAGATTTCTTTCTTAACTTCAAACATTGTTCTTGCAAATCATATATTTTCATGACAAAGCACTATTGCCACCTTAGATATGGTAAATTTCACCTCCAGGGACTAATAGCAAGTAATCCTACATCATGAAGATCTACGTCTTCAATGATCTTTGTCTTCAATATGTTTTATTTCGAAAATTAGTTTGAAGGGGTTTTCGGATAGGAATCACCCAAATCCGATCCCAGTTTTTCGGATAGGAATCATCCAAATCTTATCCCGGTTCTGTAACGACCCGTAATTTAACACTTTGAAAATGGGATATTTAATTAGTTTAAATATTCAAATGTAGAATTTTCAAACATAAACAATCATGTTTTATATAATAAATAAGAATGGTAAACTTATTTTTAATATTGAATAAAGATTTTGGATTTCCATTATAAAATTGACAAAAGTCGGATTCTGATAAAGTAGGATAAATATTCGTGAAATTTGTTTAAAGGATAAACAATTCCTTTTAAAAATATATAATCGATATCAAACTCATTTGATAATAATAATAATTTAATTTATAATGGTTTGATAAATATATAAAACTTGTTTTACAAAATTGACAAATTTCATCGCATATCGATAAATCGATGTCGTATTTTTAAAAGAAGATTTGGATATTGTTTTATATTCTTTTGTAAGTCAAATATGCTTGTTTTAATTATTTAAAGATAATAAGGAATTTATTTTAAAGTTTGGTTTACATGAATAAATAGTTTAACAAAAACGTCAAAATGTGACCGGAAAACGTTTTATCGATTAACAGTTGTCGCAAGTTAACATATTTGAAACATATAAATGTACACATTTTAATGATAATAGTTTACTTTTACTAAATAAAATTAGAAAACTTATAGAAGTTATTAAGAAAAGTAAGTAAGAATTAACAAAAGTAAGTAAGAAAAGTCAAAAGTAAACATCAAATCAATATCACATCAAAAGGCAACATAATTATTATTTTACTTAGCTTAGTTCTTAAGGGATTAAGACATAAAGTAAGGATGCGAAAGGTGATGTTAAGTATTAAAAAAGTGGAGATTCTTTTAGGTTGAAGTAAGGTTATTTTGGTAATTTGGTAAGAGGTTATTTTGGTAAATTACCACTTCTTTCTTTTTCTATAAATACCCACCTCCTTCTTCACTTTCATTCACATTTCTTCTTCTTATTTTCTCAAGCTTCTTCATCTTCTTCCTCTTCTCTTTAATGGCTTCCAAGCCATAGAAAAAATTATAAACAAATAATGTCAAAATATTTACAAAATATTCAGAAGAAATCAATGTTCATTCTCTTCAAATCAAACACCTTTTTTCTCCATATTTTACCTCTTCTTCTCTCGACCATACCTTCTTCAAAACAGATCCAAAATGCAAAATTCCCTTTTAAAATCATGTATTTTTCCAGTGGCTACAACTTTCTAGTTAACCACTTTGTCTCATTCTAAAATTAACTAGGTCAAAAATCCACTTCTTTCAAGTACAATTTTTGGCTCAGTTTTTAAGCCAGAGAATATGCCATTTTGTTTTGATCATAACTTGATAATAGCTGGTCCAAATTAAAAAATTCTTTTTTTTTAAACCATAAAAAATTCTAGGGGATACAAATTTTTTTGTTGAGAACTTTATCCAGTTTTGAGGTTTGCTATACCTGAAACTCAATTCTTTGAAGTGCATTTTCGGGTTTTAATTTTGTCAATCCGACAATACATCTTCTTCATTCTATCATATATCCCTCAAATTTTTAGTTAACAACTTTTCTAAATTTTGAGATTTAGAGGGCCTAAAATCAGATACAAGATAACCTATTTTTCGAATCAAAATCTTGGAAATTCAAGTTCAAAGCTCTACCGCTTCTTCTTTATACTTTCGGCCAACCTCCATCTCAAGCCTCGACTAAGCTATTGGAAGGAAGATAATGTTTTTTGCTAGTGTTTAATGGAGTAGGAAGTAGTTAGTGAAGTGTTGGTGGATTAGAATGTTGGTAGGAAGTTTATCGCTTTGGTTTATGGTGAGAAACTCTATTTAGCATCTCTATTTTTATATATACATGTTTGATGATGTGTTATGATTGCTATGGATGCTTATACATGATTTGATCATCAAGTATTGATTGTTTGAAATGATTGTTAAATTGTACTACCAAGTCACGTTAATACACGTCGATAAGCACAAAGGAAATCACTTTCCTTTTGAAAATGAAAGGGTGTATATGGAATGCTTAAACCTTTTGGAAATAGTTTTAAAATGAGTTAGAAATATTTCATAAACATTTAAATATGTTTAAAGAAATAAAGAAAGAAAATCAAGATTTCATCTTGTATATTTTGAAATATGTCCAAATCAATTTTCTAAAATATCGCGGTTTTGCAGTTCGAAATCCAAAAAGGGATTTCTTTATAAATGATATTTTTAAATGATTAAAAATATGAAATAAATTTGATAAATCTATTAAAATGGTTTAAAAGAGATTTGGAATGTAAAATATGAATTTTCAAATATTAAAAAGTTGTTTAAATCAAATAAGCTTATATAGCACTTTCTGCAGCACTTTTATGCTGGAAATTCTATAACATTTTGAATGTAGTTTTTAACTTAACAATTCTTTCCTAAATCTTTTGTGAATGATTTTAAAATAATAATTAAGTGTTTTAAATAATGATTTGGAAGTTTAATAAATCATTTCTAAAATGATGATTAATAACTGAGTATGCGGAAACAACTAGTACATTTGTCCTGCCTGTGAGATCTGGGAAGATAAAACAAGGTGTTTAACTAAGGTTAGGGATGGAGCAACTAGTGCCCTGAACTTACCTGGCCTATGTTTTCTTTTCTTAGGCGAGGGGTGGAATAGATCGAATGGAAATCCTGGATGCTCTAAAAAGATCATATTTAAGTTTTTCCAAAATAAAAGAAAAGAAACAGATTCTTTGAATGTTATTTAACCACATAACATTTTTTATTCGATGATGGTACGAAGGAACCAGGATCGGATTTGGGTGATTCCTGTTCGAAAAACTGGGATCGGATTTGGGTGATTCCTATCCGAAAAACCCTTCAAACTAATTTTCGAAATAAAACATATTGAACAAAGATCGTTAAAGACGAAGATATTCATGATGTAGGATTACTTGCCTTAGTCCCTGGAGGTGAAACTTGCCATTAGCCCCTAGAGGTGAAATTTACCATATTTAAGATGGCAGTAGGGCTCTATTATGAAAATCTTCGATTTGCAAGAATATGATTTGAAGTTAAGAAAGAAATCTTTGATTAAGATTTAAAAGAATGAATTGGAAAGGTTTTCCTAAGTAAAAGAGAAGATGATTTGGAATTATTCCAAGATTTAAGAAAGGTTTAAATAAACCAAATGATTTGATAAATGAGGCTTAATGATTCCATATACTCTTGGAAAGAAAATAGAATAAATTGAAGAGAATATATCTAAGGAAGATATTTGATTTAATAAAAGATGAAGTGATTGATTGATGATTAATATCCATATATGAACTTAAAATCTTTTAAAGCGATAATTGGATTTCGAAGGAACCGGGGTCGGATTTGGGTGATCCCTATCCGAAAACCACTTCGAACCAATGTGTACGTTCGAAAGTGAAGACATGTTGAAGATGATGATTATTGAAGACCGTGGATCTTTATAGCATGAGGACTGCTTGTTGACTTGCTCTGGGTAGCTCCTGAGTTATATATAGCAGTGGTCTCCTCATTGTGGAGATTTTTCGGATTGCAAGGACTACTTGCTACTAGTGGTAGTAGGAGAGTGCCTTCGGTTTGTCCTATTCCTGGATAGGACGTTTGTCTGACATTGCATTTCTAATGATTACGAACATTGGTTTTTACAAACGTACATCTGTTTGGTGGCGGAGAAGGCAACTTCTCTTAGCTTAACACCCTTCCTTAAGACGTACGAGCTCAAGGGTTGTATTATTATGGAAGGCAATTAGTAGTCAACGGAAATGGCAAATGTGGCATTCAGAGATGTGATATGTGCTTTGTGAAAAGGTAATCGTTGCCTTAAGCCTCATCAAACCGGAAATGATCGAAATAGGATTAGATGCAGCAAGGCTAAGTGGGTCATTCCCAAGTAGGGTATGATCATCCCCTTCTAGATATATTTCTTTCCGCTATGACGTTTGGGATGTTAATTAATATGGTGTATGGAAAATGAGCGCTCGGTTAAAGGTCGGTAACGACCGGGGGATGACATATTCGATACTATCTAGTTATAGAGGCAGACCGGTCTTGTGTTGGTAGAGGTTCCTTTGTGCTGTTCCTCGGGGCATCCATCTAGAGGTGTACCCATTTCGGAAGGTAGATCCTTCACCTGGTCATTTGTATGGAAATCCATTCTCCAATAAGAACCTGCGGTTTTGTTTCTATTGGCGTAATGAATAACCTCGAAATGCTATATGGGTAACCATTTCGGATAATATTAATAAGTTTATTTGCAAATGTTTTCAAAGAGATGTCATTAAAAATAATATTAAATGTTTTGATGTATAAAAGTGTTTTAGTTATCATAAGGTAAAAACCCATCTGTGTTTATGTGTTGGCGTGGTCTTATGAGATACTCTTTCTTTTCAAAGGATTTTATTTAAAGGCTGATATATGACACTGTCATTTATTTTTGAGTTTTCTCATGCTGGTTTATCAAGCCTGATCCAGATATTTTCAATACTCGGGTCAGATCCGAGTAGTTTCAGGTTGAGTTAAAGACGGTTGGAGTTTCTAGAGGAGAGCTGGAGATCTTCATCATCGTATGGACATATTCTATTATCCGCTACATCTATTGTATTTGTTTTGTTGTTTGTCAGCATTTGTAAGGGCAGGTGTTATAACTGTCCAGGCTGAATCTAGGTTAGACTCAGATATTGTATTTTAAAATTTTCCGCTGTAAAGATTATTATTGAAATAATATATGTTATTCAATTCGTGTAAGATTCTGTTATGTCTTTATTTTCTTTCTACCCTTAATGATCCGCTTGTTCGTGCAATTTGAGTCGGACATGTGTGGTTTATTGTCGATTCAAAGGGTACGGAAAAACGGGCCATTACATTTGGTATCAGAGCCGAAGTTTAAGCGAGAACCTTGGCTTTGTTGGGGTAAAGACTCATCGGAGATAGGGTTAGTAATGCCCTAGGATGAGTAACTCGTTATAGATAGGGTTAGTAACACCCTAGAATGATTTTGAGTGTATTATATATGAGTGTATATTTGTTATTGGATATTACAATGTTTTGTGTTGATTAATCTGTTGAGTGGTATATGGATTTCATCGATGCACGAGAGCTCCATGTAATCGATAAGGATTCCTAAACACTTAAACAAGGCGAACCGACACACTGATTTTGAAAAAAATTGGTAAATGAAATAATTTTACCTAGGATTATATTTTGAATATAAAGTATATATTTTGAAAAGTTGTATAGTTAGAAATTAGGAAAAGTGAAATTTAAATTTGAACATCTTGTGATTAGAATTTCAAAGTTTGACTATAAGATGTTTCATAAAGATAATCGATAATTAAGATATCTGATAAGGTAATTTAGATCTTTAATACTTATTACAAAATAATAAATTAAGAAATGATAATGTTAAGCTACTATCATAAATTGATCAATTGTTTGATTTAAAAGTTTAAGTACAAATACCTAATTAATTAAGTTTCACAATTTGACTATAAGGTATTTGATAATAAGATTTGTTTAAGGAATGAACATATAAGGTAAAAATGTATTTAAATAATTGAAAATGATTGTGTAAAAAGATAAATAAAAAAGGAATGAGAATTTATATTTGAGTAAAAGAATTATGGAAATTTAAATGAAGTTAACTAATATAAGATAAAATGAATTTATAAAATAGGTATTATAAAGTAATCTCTAAAGGCTTTTGAAAATGGTATTAATTCAAATAAAAAGAGGTAATTTATGATAACTAATTCGATTGGCTCGAAAATAAACTAAAAATGGGCAAGAGATTTGTTTGGATGGTAAGTACTTCTTTTAAGTATTACTCTTCTTATTAAGAAAATATATGATACTATTGGTAGTACCCAGTTCCTTGGATTGTTTTGGAGTTGCTCGATCTATATAATTTTCTTATGTTAAAGAGATAATGCGAATCATTAAATTGATAAATTGATTAGTAATCTTTATAAAAGCGCAAAGATAAATTGGGATCGCTAATTGATAAGATAATGCGGGATTCTCGACGATTTTGGACAGTCGAAAATTTCTAAATCTTACATAACTCAAAGCTAAGAAATTGAAAAAAAAAGATTGTGAAATACTTTGAGTAAATGAAATTGGATAAGCATAATTTATAAATGTGATTTATAAATAAAAGGATAGAGAATTTAATATCGATAATTTAAATTTTGTTTTTCCAAAGTTGGAAAATTAATAATAGTATTAAAAAATATAGAAATAAGTTTTATAACTTATGAATTTGAGATAGTATTAAATTACAACAAAGTCTAAATTTGTTAGATAGACGGATTTAAGTAAACCAATTTGAAATTTGGGATTTGTATATACTCTTAGGATGTAAAGGTGTATCATACAAAATATAGATTTAAGTCATGAACTATTTATACTCTTAAGTAAAATCATGACTTTTTAAAATGTAATTATAATTTGGAAAAAGTTATATTAGTGAATTCTAGCATTAATTAAGAATTTGGACTTAAGTCTTTAAAACGTGATTGATTTGAATAAGTTATAAGATGTAATAAACTTAAGTGATAGTTTTACGAAAGGATTCATAAATAATATTATTGTTAAAGGAAATATACTGAGTTGAAAGATTGTGGGAAATCTTTTTTATAAAGATAAATTATCATCTGAGTGAAAAATGGTTTCTTTAGAATAATTTTCTTTAATAAAAATATTTGGAAATAAATAATTAAAGGGATTATATAAATAAGCACATTTATAAAGTGTTTGAGCTTAAGATAAAGTTTTTGAGGGTTAATAAATACATATGTTACATGTAGATCATTTCATCACACAAATGTTGATCAAATATTCGAGTATGGAACTTTGAGATGTTTACACCAGTCCGAAAAAGGATTCATCACTCGATTATTGACGACGAACATTGATGAGGGTTTGTGGTTAGGTACTTTAGTTTTCTATCATAGTTGAGAGCTATGCAAGGAAAGCAAAGGTTTCTGAGCAAAAAGCCTGATTAAAGTCCGCACTAGAGGATTGGGGGATCGATACTAGTTTGGAAATAAAGTTGTGTATTCGAATAGGAGATCGAATGAGATATTTCATACGGATGATCTGTGTATTTAAATGAAATTAAGTTTAAAGATAAATGTTTTATGCAAACTTTTGTTCGGGTAATTTCGAGGACGAAATTCTTTTAAGTAAAGGAGAATGTAACGACCCGTAATTTTAACACTTTTAAAATGAGATATTTAAGTATTTTAAATATTCAAATGTAGAATTTTCAAACATAAACAATCATGTTTTATATAATAAGTAAGAATGGTAAACTTATTTTTGATATTGAATAAAGATTTTGGATTTCCATTGTAAAATTGACAAAAGTCGGATTTCGATAAAGTAGGATAAATATTCGTGAAATTTGTTTAAAGGATAAACAATTCCTTTTAAATATATATAATCGATATCAAACTCATTTGATAATAACAGTAATTTAATTTATAATGGTTTGATAAATATATAAAACTTGTTTTACAAAATTGATAAATTTCGTCGCATATCGATAAATCGATGTCGTATTTTTATAAGAAGATTTGGATATTGTTTTACATTATTTTATAAGTCAAATATGCTTGTTTTAATTATTTAAAGATAATAATAAATCTATTTTAAAGTTTCATTTACATGAATAAATAGTTTTACAAAAACGTCAAAATGTGATCGGAAAACATTTTGTCGAAAATCAACGTTTTATCGATTAAAAGTTGTTGCAACGTTATCGCATCTTTGTTATCATATTTGAAACATATAAATGTACACATTTTAATGATAATCTAGTTTACTTTTACTAAATAAAATTAGAAAACTTCTAGAAGTCATTAAGAAAAGTAAGTAAGAATTAACAAAAGTAAGTAAGAAAAGTCAAAAGTAAACATCAAATCAATATCACATCAAAAGCCAACATAATTATTATTTTACTTAGCTTAGTTCTTATGGGATTAAGACATAAAGTAAGGATGTGAAAGGTGATGTTATGTATGGAAAAAGTGGAGATTACTTTAGGTTGAAGTAAGGTTATTTTAGTAATTTGGTAAGAGGTTATTTTGGTAAATTGCCACTTCTTTCATTTTCTATAAATACCCATCTCCTTCTTCACTTTCATTCACATTTCTTCTTATTTTCTCAAGCTTCTTCATCTTCTTCTTCTTCTCTTTAATAGTTTCCAAGCCATAGAAAAAATTATAAAGAAATAATGTCAAAATATTTACAAAATATTCAAAAGAAATCAATGTTCATTCTCTTCAAATCAAACAACTTTTTTCTCCATATTTTACCTCTTCTTCTCTCGGTTATACCTTCTTTAAAACAGATCCAAAATGCAAAATTCTTTTTTTCAAATCATGTATTTTTCCAGTGGCTACAACTTTCTAGTCTTCCACTTTGTCTGTTTCTAAAAGTAACTAGGTCAAAAATCCACTTCTTTCCAGTGCAATTTCTGGCTCAGTTTTTAAGCCAGAGAATATGCCATTTTGTTTTGATCATAACTTGATAATAGCTGATCCAAATTAAAAAATACTTTTTTTTAAACCATAAAAAATTCCAGTGGCTACAACTTTTTTGAAGAGCACTTTTTTCCAGTTTTGAGGTTTTCTATACTTGAAACTCAATTCTTTGAAGTGCATTTTCGGGTTTTAATTTTGTTAATCGGACAATACCTCTTCTTCATTCTATCATATCTCCCTCAAAACAGCTTGAATTTAAATGATTTTTTTTCAAATTCAAGAGAAAATAATTTTCAACAACTTTTTAGTTAACAACTTTTCTAAATTTTGAGATTTAGGGGGCCTAAAATCTGATACAAGATAACCTATTTTTCGGATCAAAATCTTGAAAATTCAAGTTCAAAGCTCTACCGCTTATTCTTTATACTTTTGGCCAACCTCCATCTCAAGCCTCGACTAAGCTATTGGAAGGAAGAGAATGTTTTTTTCTAGTGTTTAATAGAGTAGGAAGTAGTTAGTGAAGTGTTGGTTGATTAGAATGTTGGTAGGAAGTTTATCGCTTTGGTTTATGGTGAGAAACTCTATTTAACATCTCTATTTTTATATATACATGTTTGATGATGTGTTATGATTGCTATGGATGCTTATATATTATTTTATCATCAATTATTGATTGTTTGATATGATTGTTAAATTGTACTACCAAGTCACGTTAATACACGTCGATAAGCACAAAGGAAATCACTTTCCTTTTGAAAATGAAAGGGTGTATATGGAACGCTTAAACCTTTTGGAAATAGTTTTAAAATGAGTTAGAAATATTTTATAAACATTTAAATATGTTTAAAGAAATAAAGAAAAAAGATCAAGATTTCATCTTGTATATTTTGAAATATGTCCAAAACAATTATCTAAAAACGTCGCGGTTTTGCAATTCGAAATCCAAAAAGGGATTTCTTTATAAATGATATTTTTAAATGATTAAAAATATGAAATAAATTTTATAAATCTATTAATATGGTTTAAAAGAGATTTGGAATGGAAAATATGAATTTCCAAATATTAAAAAGTTGTTTAAATCAAATAAGCTTATATAGCATTTTCTACAGCACTTTTATGCTGCAAATTCTATAACCATTTGAATGTAGTTTTAAACTTAACAATTCTTTCCTAAATCTTTTGTAAATGATTTTAAAAGAATAATTAAGTGTTTTAAATGATGATTTGGAAGTTTAATAAATCATTTCTAAAATGAAGATTAATAACTGAGTATGCGGAAACGACTAGTACATTTGTCCTACCTGTGAGATCAGGGAAGATAAAACAAGGTGTTTAACTAAGGTTGGGGATGGAGCAACCAGTGCCCTGAACATACATGGCCTATGTTTACTTTTCTTAGGCGAGGGGTGGAATAGATCGAAAGGAAAGCCCGGATGCTCTAAAAAGATCATATTTAAGTTTTTCCAAAATAAAAGAAAAGAAACAGATTCTTTGAATGTTATTTAACCACTTAACATTTTTTTATTCGATGATTGGTACGAAGGAACCGGGATCGGATTTGGGTGATTCGTGTTCGAAAAACCGGGATCGGATTTGGGTGATTCCTATCAAAAAACCCCTTCAAACTAATTTTCAAAATAAAACATATTGAAGACAAAGATTGTTAAAGACGAAGATATTCATGATGTAGGATTACTTGCCATTAGTCCCTGGAGGTGAAACTTGCCATTATACCCTGGAGGTGAAATTTACCATATTTAAGATGGCAGTAGTGCTCTGTTATGAAAATCTTCGATTTGCAAGAATATGATTTGAAGTTAAGGAAGAAATCTTCGATTAAGATTTAAAAGAATGATTTGGAAAGGTTTTCCTAAGTAAAAGAGAAAATGATTTGGAATCATTACAAGATTTAAGAAAGGTTTAAATAAACCAAATGATTTGATAAATGAGGCTTAATGATTCCATATACTCTTGAAAAGAAAATAGAATAAATTGAAGAGAATATATCTAAGGAAGATATTTGATTTAAATAAAAGATGAAGTGATTGATTGATGATTGATATCCACATATGAACTTAAAATCTTTTAAAGCGATAATTGGATTTCGAAGGAACCGGGGTCGGATTTGGGTGATCCCTATCCGAAAACCACTTCGAACCAATGTGTACGTTCGAAAGTGAAGACATGTTGAAGATGATGATTATTGAAGACCGTGGATCTTTATAGCATGAGGACTGCTTGTTGACTTGCTCTGGGTAGCTCTCGAGTTATATATAGCAGTGGTCTCCTCATTGTGGAGATTTTTCGGATTGCAAGGACTACTTGCTACTAGTGGTAGTAGGAGAGTGCCTTCGGTTTGTCCTATTCCTGGACAGGACGTTTGTCTGACATTGCATTTCTAATGATTACGAACATTGGTTTTTACAAACGTACATCTGTTTGGTGGCGAAGAAGGCAACTTCTCTTAGCTTAACACCCTTCCTTGAGACGTACGAGCTCAAGGGTTGTATTATTATGGAAGGCAATTAGTAGTCAACGGAAATGGCAAATGTGGCATTCAGAGATGTGATATGTGCTATGTGAAAAGGTAATCGTTGCCTTAAGCCTCATCAAACCGGAAATGACCGAAATAGGATTAGATGCAGCAAGGCTAAGTGGGTCATTCCCAAGTAGGGTATGATCATCCCCTTCTAGATATATTTCTTTCCGCTATCACGTTTGGGATGTAAATTAATATGGTGTATGGAAAACGAGCGCTCGGTTAAAGGTCGGTAACGACCGGGGGATGACATATTCGGTACTATCTAGTAATAGAGGTAGGCCGGTCTTGTGTTGGTAAAGGTTCCTTTGTATGGAAATCCGTTCACCTGGTCATTTCGGAAGGTAGATCCTTCACCTGGTCATTTGTATGGAAATCCGTTCTCCAATAAGAACCTGCGGTTTTGTTTGTATTGGCGTAATGAATAGCCTCGAAATGCTATATGGGTAACCATTTCGGATAATATTAATTAGTTTATTTGCAAATGTTTTCAAAGAGATGTCATTAAAAAAATATCAAATGTTTTGATGTATAAAAGTGTTTTAGTTATCATAAGGTAAAACCCCGTACGTGTTTATGTATGGGTATGGTCTTATGAGATACTCTTTCTTTTCAAATGATTTTATTTAAAGGCTGATATATGACACTGTCATTTATTATTGAGTTTTCTCACGCTAGTTTATCAAGCCTGATCTGGGTATTTTCAATACTCGGGTCAGATCCAAGTAGTTTCAGTTTGAGTTGAAGACGGTGGGAGTTTCCAGAGGAGAGCTAGAGATCTTCATCATCGTATGGGCGTATTCTATTATCCGCTGCATCTATTGTATTTGTTTTGTTGTTTGTCAGCATTTGTAAGGGCATGTGTGATAACTGTCCAGGCTGAATCTAGGTTAGACTCTGATATTGTATTTTAAAATTTTTTGCTGTA
The DNA here is from genome assembly GCA_030737815.1 of Allium fistulosum. NCBI lineage: Eukaryota > Viridiplantae > Streptophyta > Magnoliopsida > Asparagales > Amaryllidaceae > Allium > Allium fistulosum. Next base: position 1,416,524,832 of record CM060901.1, on the reverse strand, counting down.
AAGATTATTATTGAAATAATATATGTTATTCCATTCGTGTAAGATTCTGTTTTGTCTTTATTTTCTTTCTACCCTTAATGATCCGCTTATTCATGCAATTTGAGTTGGATATGTGTGGTTTATTGTCGATTCAAAGGGTACTGAAAAACGGGCCATTACAGGTTCCTTCATACCAATCATCGAATAAAAGATGTTAAGTGGTTAATTAACATTCAAAGAATTTGTTTCTTTTCTTTTATTTTGGAAAAACTTAAATATGATCTTTTAGAGCATTCGGGCTTTCCATTCGATCTATTCCACCCCTCGCCTAAAAAGAGAAAACATAGGCTAGGTAAGTTCAGGGCACTGGTTGCTCCATCCTTAACCTTAGTTAAACATCTTGCTTTATCTTCCTAGTCTCACAAGTGGGACAAATGTAATAGTCGTTTCCGCATACTTAGTTATTAGCTTTATTTTGGAATTGATTATAAGATTCCAAATTATCTTTTAAACTCTTAATTTTCCTTTTAAAAACATTCATAATTAATTCTAGGAAATATCGTTACGTTTAAACTCATATTCAAAAGGTTATTGAATTCGCAGCATAAAAGTGCTGCGGAAAGTGCTATGTAGGCTTATTTGATTTAAACAACTTTTTAATATTGTGGACCAAAGAATTTTTATTTCGAAGAAATCTGACTTATAAATCATTCTCTACATTAATTTGAAGTTACGGGTCGAGATTTACGTACTACCGCTATGCGACAGCTCGATTTTGACCAATTTTGTGAATTGCTTTGGAACTTGTCCGAAACACTTCAAATTTGTTTTAAACTATATTAAAACTATTTTAACTTATTTAAAACAATATTTTCTTCATTAGAAACTCGTTTTTCATTTCATTTCATACTATAATATTATATTATTATAATATCATTTTCAATCTTTTTATATATTTTGAAATCATTAAGAGGCTAAATAATTTTCAACACATATTTATATGGATTTAATTTCCATTGAATTAAATATACTTACTAACCATTTCTCTTATCATTTATCAAACCAAGTTATCATCCATATCACAAACATATAATCAACCATAATATCAACCAAGTTATCATCCATTAAATCATCCAACAAATAACAAACTTTTCATATAATTAATTTGAAATATTTTTTAAGAATTAGTAACTTAGAATATGTGTAACAACCCATAAATTTTAATGGATTTAATAATGTATTTAACTGAATTTTTGTGAAATTTTAAATGATTGAATTTGGAAATATAAATTTGATATTTGGAATACGTCTATTTGAACATAGCAAACGGTAAATTTTCATCAAATAATATGGGAGTTTATTTGTTGTGTAATTTTATTTAAATTCAAATCAGTTAAAAATTGATGATAATAAAATGTTGTCCAATCCTGAATATTATTATACAATAAATTTGTAAATCATCTTCTGAGTGAGACGTCGTATTTCTTTTTCCCAAATTTGGACTGCTATTGCTCCGTTTATCTTATTTTTGGCAGATTAGCAGCATTTTCGATACCGATTATCGACTTTTGATAGGATAATCGTACCACTGATATTTGTATACTGTTTTGATCGTCTCGTCATGCTGACCTCTGCGGTATATTCAATTCTGTGTTTTGAAGTCCGGTACACAGCGGAATCCGTGAAAACGATTCCGTATCGGTACCACTTTTGATGTCCATTCAAATTTCAAATGGCCGAAATAAACGGCCATTGTCATTTATTATCAGTAGTTACTATTCCATTATTTCAATGCATTGATGGTCCGTTGCTTTCATTTCCATCAGTTTGGAATATATAATTTATATATTCGTTAAACGTTTTGCATTCATTAAATTTTTGAGCCGACCACTTGCATGTGGAAGCTCGTGTGTGTGTGTGTGTGTGTATTTGCTATTTGGAACTGTTCGTTCATTCTTCCCTCAAAAGCTCGCGTAACCGTCCCCCTTCTTCCATTTTTCCTCCCTTCCCAAATCTCGGCCACAAGGAAAAAGTAAAATGAATATAATTTGCGAAAAGTGACAGCATAGACATGATTTGTGATATATATATATATATATCACGCCTCCAGCCTACTCAACCTCGAATCCCTCCACGTGAACCCATGTCCGGCCATCCATTAGCAGCTCTACACGCGAACCACCTCCCGCAGCAAACCATCAATGTAACGACCTGTATTTTTATGGATCGAAAGATTGTAAAGTAGTTGTCATTAGGTTGATAGTGTTGTTAGATCGTTCAGAGTTAGATCGTCCAGGGTTAAGTCGTGTAGAAGTTAGGTCGTCTAGTAGCTTAGGTCGTACAATAGTTTGGGACGACTTAAGAGATTGGAGCGACCTATAGGAAGTTAGCGACTTAAGAAATGGACCGACCTAAGAAGTTGACCGACCTAAGAAAGTTACCGACCTAGGGGTTAGCGGCATATGAGTAGCGACCTAGTAGACTGTGTGAGTTAACGACCTAAGAAAGTTAGGTCATGGACGAGTTAAGTTAAGTCGTTGAGTCGCTATGCCGTGTTAGTTAGGTTGTAGACGACCTATGTTAGTATGCTGCGTGTAGTTAGGTCGTTAGACGACCTAAAGGTGTTAAGTCGTATCCCAGTTAAGCCGTTAGGTCGCGTAAGGACTTAAGTCGTTGGGTCGTGAGTGTTAGGTCGACATTGTTGTTAGGTCGTGTGTGTGTTAGGTCGTGACTTCTGTTAAGTCGTTGAGTCGTAAGTCATTAAGTCGTCCAAATGACTTAGGTAGAAATGCGGCAGTGTGATAAGTCGCTAAGTCGTATCCCGTTGAGTCTTAGGTCGCGCGTATGTGTTAAGTCGCGCAAGTGTTAGGTCGGGGAATCTGTTGGGTCGTAGGTCGAAGGGGATGGTTAAGTCGTAGGATCTGCTAAGTCGTAGGTCGGAGGATGGTTAAGTCGTAGGATCTGCTAAGTCGTAGGTCGGAGGATTGTTAGGTCGTAGGTCGAAAGAGTTAAGTCGTGGATGACTTAAGGGGGCGGATGACCTAAGGATCTGCCTATAAATACGCGGTTTTTCTTCACTTTTTGGGATCCGGATTTTGAAGCGACGAAGTCCTGCCATTTTGAGAGCTCGAGTGCTCCACTTCTTCACTTCTTTTCTCCACTCTAATATTGTGATTCCTTCCATCCAAATCGAAGATCAAATCAAAGATCCAAGAGCTTAGATTGAAGATCTTCAACCATCGAAGAGAGATTTCATCGTTTGAAGCAGAATTTTGGCGGATCAAGCTAGATCCTTCGCTGTCCAGATCTGAAGTGTGTTGCTTTTGAATTGTTTAGGTGATTCGGTGAGTGGTGGTTATCTCTCACACGGATCCAAAGGAGTATATCGGATTGGTGGCTTGATTATTTGTTTAAAATAGTGATTTCATGCATTTTCGTAAATTTAAGTATAGATCCATTGTTCATGATGATTTGACATCCATTTTACTACATGTTAATCTATGTAAGTTCATTCATCAAGTTGTAGAGATATTGCTCATGATTCATGCTTGTTAGATTTGGACTCTTTATTTACAAGATTGCCATTATTGTTATAATTGTTTATTAGATCATGTTTGAATGCTTGATTACTTGGATTAATGATTGATTTGATTGATTGTTATAAATTAGTTGATTGATTGATTTGATTTGGACAAGTTGGTCGAAGATGATTCAAAAGCTAAGTGAAAGGCTCTTGAATAAGAAAAGCTGCTCGTGGCATATGACGCGGATGATAAAGCTCATATGAATAGATTTGATGATGATGTTGAGATGAGGCTTTGCTATGATGAGATGAAGCGAGGCTTGATGTGAGATAGCCTTGGTTAAATCCAGACGGGATCACTCCAAGCATGTTGATGACTCGGTGAAATGGTTCGAGTTTGAGGATAATGGTTGGCTCGAGAGGCGCTTGAGCTAGTATGAGAACAGTCATCGAGGAGGATGACTAGAAGGCTGAGATTTCATCGTTGTTGAAGGTTCTAGCAGGTTCAAAGCAAGAGTACGATGGGCAGATTCGATAGTCCCAAAAGACTACAGTTGGTGGTCGAGTACTCTGGGCAGATTCGATAGTCCTAGGCCCGGGCTGCGACGACGTGCAGAGTCCTGTCTAGAACCGGGGTTACCATTGGCCCTTGACGGACGGCTGAAAGAATGTGCCGGTCATTCAATTAATGGTGGTATCAAAGCAATGATAACAGTGATAGCCAGAGTCATGGATGTTTGGTTGTATCGTCATTCGGTCTCAAGAGCGTTATTTTCTGGGTGCTTATCTGATCTTGGTTTAGGACTTGGGGGTTTGTGCTTGGAAAACATCGACCTTGACTCGAGTGATAATTGCTTTACTTTAAATGTTTGCCTTACTATGTTTTCTTCTGCTTAGTGTGTCTGGGAGGCTATCACTGTAGAAAGAGGTGGAGTGGGAGGGTTGGGTTCCTATTCCTTTTACCTTTATGCTCTATTGGTATGTTGTTAGTTAATTTATCGCTCACTAAGACTGTTGTCTGACTCAAGGTTTTATGTTCAACTCTTATTACCTTGGGCTGTTCATCCATTTTGGGATGGGCAGACTAGGTAGCAGGTGACATGTGCTGTTCTTAGTTACCGACGATGCTGATGACGAAGACGAGCTGGAGGCTTGCATATTATTTTTCTTACTATATGTACTGGATGTTCCGCTGCTTGTGTAATTCGCTGAGTGATATGTAGTGAGGCTTGATGTATTGACTATTCATATGTTTGTATTCAACTATTATGAAGCTTAATTGATCAGATTCTATTTTGTGAAGCTTCACTATATATTTTCTCCATTGTATTTTATCCATGCGCTGTGAGTAATACGATAGATTCTACTATTTTAATTTACCTTGGTGATCGTCCATGGCTGCCTGGCACACTTTTCAGCGCACTATTTCTATGTTTAGTGCAGGGTTCATGGGCGGTCGTCACATTTGGTATCAGAGCTTTGGTTAATCGATTTTACCCAACGCTCGCTGACGTAACTACGTATGAGAGACGTAAAAGTATTTTGATGGATGATTGCTATATATAATATAGTAGCTTAGAATGATTTGAGTCCTTTATGCAGTTGTTTCTCAAGGTGTATTAATCATTCCTTTTTATAGATATTAAGGATGAGTCGAAGAGGGAGACCAGCTGCTAGGGAAGGCCGTGCTGCTGAGGGGGCTGTTGATTATGCAGCTATGTTCGAAGCTATGATGACTTCGATCATGAGAAGGATGCCAGCTTCGGGGCCAGTAGTTGATGTTGGAATTCAAGTTCATTTTGCTTAGCTAGGTAAAGACTATACTGCTCTTGGAGGAAAGGTTTTCATGGGAACAGAGTCAACTATTGAAGTTCAGAGATGGATAGATGCTTGTAGAAGAATCTTTGGTGACTTGGGAATCGAGGATGTAACCAAAAGGAAGCTAGCATCAAGACAGCTTCAAGGAAGAGCTTCTGATTGTTGGAACTCTATCACCATTGATACTCCGGAGGAGGAAATTACTTGGGAGCAATTCCAAGCCAGATTTGAAGCTAAGTTCATTTCTACAGCTCAGAAATCTGTTCTGTTTAAGAAGTTTGTAGAGCTCAAGCAAGATGGAAGACCAGTTCTTGAGTATGTTTCTGAGTTTGAAGCTTTGTCCAAGTATGCCCGGTCGTATATTGAATCTCCTTATCAGAAGAACGAGAAGTTTGTGACAGGCTTGGACATTTATCTTGGGAGGCAGTTGGTGGATCATCTGGACGATCCATTTGAGAAGCTTGTGGAGAAAGCTCTCAGGCACGAAAGTCTGTTTCCTAAAGAAGGATCCGTTGTTGCTGTGACCAAGGAGGAGTCTAAACCACAGCAGGGTGGAAACAAGAAGAGGAAGCAGCAGCAGCAAAAGGGTAAGGATGGTCAGAAGAAGCCGAAGGGTGAAGTGACCTGCTACAATTGTCAGTAGAAGGGCCATTTCTCTAGAGATTGCAAGAATTCAAAGGTGCCGGTGAAGTGCCACAACTATGACAAGCTAGGGCATATTAAGAAGAATTGTCCAGAACCGCGAAAGGACAAGCAGATTGTGCAAGCTTATGCTTTGGGGGTTGTTCCATCATCTTCAAAAGCTCCTACTGCTGAAGAGAAAGGAAAAAGTGTGGTGGTTCAAGGTACTCTTTCCATTTGTGGTGTTCCAGTTAGAGTGTTATTCGATACTGGGGCATCGCATTCTTTTGTTTGTAACGAACTTGTAGGCCAGTTGGTTTTAGAACCGGATATCGTTGATAGGCCATTGGTTGTGACTAATCTAGTTGGGGGTTCGTCTTGTCTATGTATGCTATGCCGTGGTCTGATTGTATCGAGTCATGATTGCTCTTTTGTTTGTGATTGTTTTGTTATGAACTTTGCGGGGTTCGGAATTATTTTGGGTATGGACTGGCTTAGGAAGTATGCGGCAAAGGTTGATTGTGAAAGATTGGAGGTGACAGTCGAGAATGTGGAAGGGCGAAAGGTTGTGATACTATGTAAGCATGAGGAAGGCGTCTTCATGAGCTTCATGTATTCGCTGGTTGTTCCACGGGATGGACTGTCCTCGGTGCCAATCGCTAATGGATTTGAGGATGTCTTTGATGAGGTCAAAGGGTTACCGCCGCATAGAGAGATCGAGTTTCGTATCGATTTAGTTGAAGGAGCCAGACCTGTTGTGATGCCTCTTAGGCGGATGGCGCCTAGGGAACAGCAAGAGTTGAGGGTGCAAGTTGATGATCTTTTACAGAAAGGATTCATTCGGCATAGTGTGTCCGAATGGGGTGCACCAGTTGTGTTTGTAACCAAAGCGGATGGATCGTTGAGGTTGTGTGTGGATTATCGTGAGCTGAATAAAGTGACTAAGAAGAGCAAGTATCCATTGCCGAGTATAGACGACTTGTTTGATCAGCTTCACGAAGCCAAGGTGTTTTCTCAGATGGATTTAGCTACGGGATTTCACCAGTTAAGAGTGGCTAAGGATAGTGTGCCGAAGACTGCTTTCAGGACACCATCCGGTTTCTTTGAGTGGCTGGTAATGCCATTTGGATTGACCAATGCACCAGCATATTTTGTGGATCTTATGAATAGAGTGTTCAGAGATCAGTTGAACAAGTTCGTACTAGTGTTCGTGGATGATATTTTGATTTATTCCAGAACTGAAGAAGAGCACAAGACGCACTTGCGTATTGTTTTGGAAATCTTACAGAAACATCAGCTGAAAGCTAAGTTTTCGAAGTGTCACTTCTGGAAGAGCGAAGTGAGGTTCTCAGGCCATATTATCTCTGGAAATGGAATAGCGGTTGATCCCGCCAAGATAGCAGCAATCCAGGATTGGGGTAGACCTAAGAATGCACCTGATGTGAGAAGTTTTCTTGGATTAGCAGGATATTATCGTCGATTTATCAAAGACTTTTCCAAGGTAGCTGCACCATTAACAGGATTGACGAAAAAGAACCAAGTATTCAGATGGGATGCTAAGCGTGAGCAAGCTTTTGGAATCCTGAAAGGGCTACTGACAAGTGCTCCTGTTTTGACTATTCCAAGTGGAAATGATGAGATGGTGGTTTACACCGATGCATGTGGTACTAGACTTGGAGCAGTGCTGATGCAGAAGGGTAAAGTTGTTGCGTATGCAAGTCGACAACTGAAGCCGCATGAAAGGAATTATCCGACTCTGATTTGGAGTTGGCAGCGATTGTATTTGCTCTGAAGATGTGGAGACATTACCTATTGGGAGTTCGATTCGAGTTGTTTACAGATCATAAGTTGTTGAAGTATCTTTTCTCCCAAAAGGATTTGAATCTTAGGCAGCAACGATGGCTAGAGTTTTTGGCATCATATGATTTTGGTATAGCCTATACTCCGGGAAAGGGTAACGCAGTGGCAGATGCGTTAAGTCGAAGACATGCAGGATTGGGAGCCATGTTTTCAGAATGGAAGAATCTCGAGTATTTAGCTGGATTTGACTTCAGGCCCAGATGTGAATTGGAACCTGAGATGTTGGCAAACTTATCGATAAGACCGACTCTTGTGGAAAGGATTGGCAAGAGCCAAAAGCGAGACGATAATCTTGTCAAGATTATCCGTGATTTGGAATCTGGATTGGACCCAGAAAAGGATAAAGGATTCGAAGTCGATCGAGAGGGTTGGCTTCGGAAGCAAGGACGACTAGTTGTTCCCGATATAGATGAATTGAGAAATGAAGTTCTGAAGGAAAGTCATCACTCGAAGCTGATAATTCATCCAGGTGGAAATAAGATGTATCGGGATATGAAGAGAACCTATTACTGGGAAGGTATAAAGAAGGATGTTGGAAATTTTATTTCCAAGTGCATAAACTTCCAGTTGGTAAAAATTGAGCAAAAGAAGCCCAGTGGATTGCTTCGGCCATTAGAAGTTCCTACATGGAAGTGGGAGCAAATATCGATGGATTTTATTGATGGGCTACCTAGAACAAGAACGGGAAATGAAGGGATTTGGGTCATCGTAGATCGTTTGACTAAGAGTGCAAGATTCATTCATGTTCGATCAACTAGGACTGCATCGAAATTGGCTGAGTTGTATGTTAAGTGGATAGTTCGATTCCATGGTATTCCGAAGAGTATAGTGAGCGATCGAGACCCATTGTTCACTAGTGGATTTTGGAAGAGCTTTCAGGAAGTTCTGGGAACCGAGTTGTGTTTGAGTACAGCTTATCATCCCCAAACAGATGGTCAAACTGAGAGAGTCAACCGAGTTTTGGAAGATCTCCTCATAGCATGTGTTTTAGATTTCGGAGGATCATGGGAAGATCACCTTCATTTGGTGGAATTTTCGTATAATAACAGTTACCAGTCAAGCATTGGTATGGCACCGTATGAGGCATTGTATGGAAGACTGTGTAACTCTCCGACATGTTGGTTAGAAACAGGAGAAAAGCTGATACTTGGGCCAGAAATGATTCGATAGACTTTGGATTGCATAGAGATCATTCGGCAACGAATGAAGGCAGCCCAAGACCGTCAGAAAAGTTATGCCGATAAGCGTCGTAAGGATTTGGAATTCGACGTAGGTGATATGGTTTCTGTGAAGATTTCTCCACTGAAGAATGTTATTCGATTCGGGAAGAAAGGAAAATTGACTCCGAGATTTGTTGGACCATTCCCGATCATCGAGCGAATTGGAAAGCTCGCCTATAAATTGGAGTTACCAGAAAAGATGTCGGGTGTGCACAATGTTTTTCATGTATCGTATCTACGGAAGTATGTGCACGACTCGAATACAGTAGTTTCTACAGATAGCTGTGAAGATTTTGAGGTTGATCCAGTTGTTAAGAGACCTCGTAAGCCGCTTCGTGTTGTGGAAACTGACACGAAACAGCTTAGGAGGAAGGTAGTTAGGTTGCTCAAGGTACAATGGAGTGATGATGTTAACGACTATACATGGGAGGTGGAAGAGAGGATGAAGGCAGCTCATCCTGAACTCTTCAAGGTATGGCCATAAGGTGTCGTGTCATCTCACGACATTGTAACTTGTTCTAGTTTTAGAATTCTGCATGCTAGGCTAGAATTGGACGCATGGTTTGTTGATTGCTATGGATGGTAGGCATGCAGAATAGTTTTTGATTGCTCTTGTTTGTTTGTAATTTCGAGGGCGAAATTCCTAAGGGGGAGAGAATGTAACGACCCGTATTTTTACGGATCGAAAGATTGTAAAGCAGTTGTCATTAGGTTGATAGTGTTGTTAGATCATTCAGAGTTAGATCGTCCAGGGTTAAGTCGTGTAGAAGTTAGGTCGTCTAGTAGCTTAGGTCGTACAGTAGTTTTGGACGACTTAAGAGATTGGAGCGACCTATAGGAAGTTAGCGACCTAAGAAATGGACCGACCTAAGAAGTTGACCGACCTAAGAAGGTTACCGACCTAGGGGTTAGCGGCATAGGAGTAGCGACCTAGTAGACTGTGGGAGTTAACGACCTAAGAAAGTTAGGTCGTGGACGAGTTAAGTTAAGTCGTTGAGTCGCTATGCCGTGTTAGTTAGGTTGTAGACGACCTATGTTAGTATGCTGCGTGTAGTTCGGTCGTTAGACGACCTAAAGGTGTTAAGTCGTATCCCAGTTAAGCCGTTAGGTATCGTAAGGACTTAAGTCGTTGGGTCGTGAGTGTTAGGTCGGCATTGTTGTTAGGTCGCGTGTGTGTTAGGTCGTGACTTCTGTTAAGTCATTGAGTCGTAAGTCATTAAGTCGTCCAAATGACTTAGGTAGAAATGCGGCAGTGTGATAAGTCGCTAAGTCGTATCCCGTTGAGTGTTAGGTCGCGCGTATGTGTTAAGTCGCGCAAGTGTTAGGTCGGGGAATCTGTTGGGTCGTAGGTCGAAGGGGATGGTTAAGTTGTAGGATCTACTAAGTCGTAGGTCGGAGGATGGTTAAGTCGTAGGATCTGCTAAGTCGTAGTTTGGAGGATTGTTAGGTCGTAGGTCGGAAGAGTTAAGTCGTGGACGACTTAAGGGGGCGGACGACCTAAGGATTTGCCTATAAATACGCGGTTTTTCTTCACTTTTTGGGATCCGGATTTTGAAGCGACGAAGTCCTGCCATTTTGAGAGCTCGAGTGCTGCACTTCTTCACTTCTTTTCTCCACTCTAATCTTGTGATTCCTTCCATCCAAATCGAAGATCAAATCGAAGATCCAAGAGCTTAAATTGAAGATCTTCAACCATCGAAGAGAGATTTCATCGTTTGAAGCGGAATTTTGGCGGATCAAGCTAGATCCTTCACTGTCCAGATCTGAAGTGTGTTGCTTTTGAAGTGTTTAGGTGATTCGGTGAGTGGTGGTTATCTCTCACACGGATCCAAAGGAGTATATCGGATTGGTGGCTTGATTATGTGTTTAAAATAGTGATTTCATGCATTTTCGTAAACTTAAGTATAAATCCATTGTTCATGATGATTTGACATCCATTTTACTACATGTTAATCTATGTAAGTTCATTCATCAAGTTGTAGAGATATTGCTCATGATTCATGCTTGTTAGATTTGGACTCTTTATTTACAAGATTGCCATTATTGTTATAATTGTTTATTAGATCATGTTTGAATGCTTGATTACTTGGATTAATGATTGATTTGATTAATTGTTATAAATTAGTTGATTGATTGATTTGATTTGGACAAGTTGGTCGAAGATGATTCAAAAGCTAAGGGAAAGGCTCTTGAATAAGAAAAGCTGCTCGTGGCATATGACGCGGATGATAAAGCTCATATGGATAAATTTGATGATGATGTTGAGATGAGGCTTTGTTATGATGAGATGAAGCGAGGCATGATGTGAGATAGCCTTGGTTAAATCCAGACGGGATCATTCCAAGCATGTTGATGACTCGGTGAAATGGTTCGAGTTTGAGGATAATGGTTGGCTCGAGAGGCGCTTGAGCTAGTATGAGAATAGTCATCGAGGAGGATGACTAGAAGGCTGAGATTTCATCGTTGTTGAAGGTTCTAGCAGGTTCAAAGCAAGAGTACGCTGGGCAGATTCGATAGTCCCAAAAGACTACAGTTGGTGGTCGAGTACTCTGGGCAGATTCGATAGTCCTAGGCACGGGCTGCGACGACGTGTGGAGTCCTGTCTAGAACCGGGGTTACCATTGGCCCTTGACGGACGGCTGAAAGAATGTGCCGGTCATTCAATTAACGGTGGTATCGAAGCAATGATAACAGTGATAGCCAGAGTCATGGATGTTTGGTTGTATCGTCATTCGGTCTCAAGAGCGATATTTTCTGGGTGCTTATCTGATCTTGGTTTAGGCCTTGGGGGTTTGTGCTTGGAAAACATCGACCTTGACTCGAGTGATAATTGCTTTACTTTAAATGTTTGCCTTACTATGTTTTCTTCTGCTTAGTGTGTTTGGGAGGCTATCACTGTAGAAAGAGGTGGAGTGGGAGGGTTGGGTTCCTATTCCTTTTACCTTTATGCTCTTTTGGTATGTTGTTAGTTAATTTACCGCTCACTAAGACTGTTGTCTGACTCAAGGTTTTATGTTCAACTCTTATTACCTTGGGCTGTTCATCCATTTTAGGATGGGCAGACTAGGTAGCAGGTGACAGGTGCTGTTCTTAGTTACCGACGATGCTGATGACGAAGACGAGCTGGAGGCTTGCATATTATTTTTCTTACTATATGTACTGGATGTTCCGCTGCTTGTGTAATTCTCTGAGTGATATGTAGTGAGGCTTGATGTATTGTCTATTCAGATGTTTGTATTCAACTATTATGAAGCTTAATTGATGAGATTCTATTTTGTGAAACTTCACTATATATTTTCTCTATTGTATTTTATCCATGCGCTGTGAGTAATACGATAGATTCTACAGTTTTAATTTGCCTTGGTGATCGTCCATGGCTGCCTGGCACACTTTTCAGCGCACTATTTTTATGTTTAGTGCAGGGGTCATGGGCGGTCGTCACAATCAACATCCCCTCAACACATTGGCCGCCGAACCCATAGCCTCGGCCGAAGTCAACTCGACCACGTAAGCAGCCCTCCTCCTTGCCACCTGCTTCTCCCCTTCCATCTCGGCCTCATTTTTTGAAGCCACCTTCTTGCGTGAGCGGCAGCACCTCTGTGTATAAACATAAGGTATATATATATATTTTACTTACAAGTTAGTTTATAAATCTATTTATATATTCGGCTTGAATATGTATCGTGTGTGTTGGTTTTGAATATAAATATGGTTATATAATATTATCTGTTAGCTCATATATATATATATATATATATATATATATATGTTAGTATAAGAACAGTTTATAAATATATCTTAGTATAAGCTGTATTAATTCGTATAGCTATAGTTATATTAGTATAAGCTATATATATTTTTACCATGCGTTATTCTATGTTCGCTAATATACATCTATGCAGGTTATATGTTTATGATCTATGTTAACCTGGTTTATGTTCAAATATAGATAAGTTTATATGCTTATATGACTTATGTTTAGATGAAAGAAAATTGTTTAATGTAATTATATAAATAGTTTATATTATAATCTATTTAGGCAGTGTATATGAATCTGTTAAAGATGAATTTTTTTATATGTACATAGTGTATACAATGTTTATAAAGTATGCTAGTAATATATGAGTCTACTGTATAGAAGTCTATTATATATGTACTGTTTTATGTTTATAGTATGAAGGTTTTATATACAAGGTTTGTTTATAAATTTATTTTGTCTGTCTGCATACATTATTTTAGTGTCTGCATTTATATACGGTCTGTTATATGAGTTGTTGTTTTAAAGTATAGTGTATGGAAGTTGTATATAGATATATGTTATATACAATATGTTTTAATTATTTGTTCATAATATATAAATATATATATATAGTTTCTTTGGATATAAGTTGTATAATAGATTAGTTTATATATGTTTATGTAAGTTATGTATAGTCTGTAGTTGCATACACAGATATATATTTTATTTATGTAAAGTATATAGAGGTTTACAGTATGAAATATAATGTTTGTATATATAAAATAGCTTACATATATATGATCTGTTTTGGAGTTTTATGTATTATTATACAAGTTTTGATTTTTAAATTTATGTAAAAGTTTTATTTTATTTTATAGATGGTTTGTTAATATAGTTATATATAAATAAGTTCGCTTATATCAATTATCTTCATCGATCCAGTTCTGATTTGATTTCATCAATTCCTTATCTATCAGCTTGTCCGTCAAATTCATATCCATCTAGCTTTCTTTGGAATTCGTCCTTCGGAATTTGTAACCCATCTTGTTCTCGTTCATCTCTAGCCTCAAAAGGTGAGCAATCACTCACGATTAACGTTCTTATATTTATTAAATTTGATTTCAATTGAAACAACAATTGAAATATACTGCTAAATTGAACTGTTAATCATTTAACTGTTATATATGATATGCTATTATCTGTATTGTTCACCTGTGGGATATGACACCATATCCTATTGTTATATTTTATTTAATTTGTTATTGATGATATATGCATGTTGTTCATATGTAATATTTATTATCATATCTGTTATCACTCTACAAGTTCCCTGTTAGTATAGAATTCCCTATGGGTTGAAATGATACATACCCGAACGATCTACAGAATAGGAGAAAATCGTTATGGGTTAAAATGATAAACCCAAGTGATTTTCAAATTTGAATTGAATTTGGGATTGCGGGTTGAAAAGATATATACCTGTATATTTTAAATTGCGGATTGAAATGATAAATATCTGTATCACTTGACCATAGGATAGAAAATTATATACACGCACCATTGGTTTATATATATTTATATTTCCAAGGTTTTGAAAAGAAATATATATGGTTTTAATAAATATTGATTTTAAGATATTAAAATTGTGAAATTTAGGGAAACTTTTTTTATTTTATATAAAGTATTTTAATATATAAAAATATTTTACTTTATGAATATATTTCATTTTAAACTATTTTAATATAAATTTATTTTAATATAATAATTATTTTAATATACTAATTATTTTAATATACTAATTATTTTAATATAAAATATTTTTAAAATTTTATAACTGTTTTAATTATAAACTACTTTATTATATAAACTATTTTATTTTAAAATCTATTTGTTACATATACTATTTCCTATATCTAAACTGTTGAGTGCAAAGTGTTATGATCTCAAAGTGTTATTATTTCCAAAGTGCTATGATTTCTAAAGTGCTAAGATTTCAAAAGTGTTATGATTCGAAATGGTTATAATTTTTAAAGGTGTTACGATTCTGGAAATGAATATTATTTAAAGTGAATAATGATATCGAATTTGACAGGGTTTGAAATGAATATGATATTTTGAAATGACCACGGTGTTATAATAATGTTTGGTTGTTAAAGAGACCGAGATCGGATATTGTCATACTCTCTACTAATACCGAAAACCACTTTAACAACAGTGTATGTGGTGGAGATTCCTGAAATGAAGTAGGATGGTTTGGCGACGATTCTATATGGTATGGCGTGACCCTGACTCCCGTGAGTCAGCTTAGATGTAACTAAAATCAGGAGCTATACCGGGCCAAGTGAGGTCATTCCTCTGATCGGGCACATTTCTTCGATACCATTTTATTGCTTTTGTGATTGTTTTGGTGGCCACCCCTCGATTTTTGATATGGGAGTGTGTCCGAGGTGGGCAGTAGTAGCTGCTATGCGTTACCACCAGTCCGGAAGTGCAATTGGTATATCTACCCTGGCATCTCCTCGTGTGCCATGTTCACATGCCCTAGCGCGCCTTCTATAAGTTTGTTTTGTACCGTACCTATGCCGTGTCCTCTGGGTAAACCTCCAGTTTACGGAGGTGCTTACGCCATCGTATAGACTATGGGAATATATAAAATGTGTTAAGGTGGATATGGGTAACGCCTTAACGCTATTTTAATAGTTTACTTTACTATAGACATATTATAATAGCGTATTGTACTACATAGTAGATAGTTCCACGGATCCTTAGAGGATGGTTATCCCAAACATCCTTTGAGTTACTTGTATTTCAGTTGCTGTTTCACTTGAGTTGGATTTATTAATATAAGAATGTTAATCCTGACTCGAGTGTTTTGTGTTTTGCTTTACGCTCGGGTCATACTGAGTGTCACAGCATTTGAGACTCACCTTTGGAGCTTTGCTTGAAGATCCGTCTATATCTATTCAGCTTTTCCAGTTGATTTTGTTCAGAGACGACATCCGTTTGTATTCGAGACTTCATTGTATTTGATATATTATGTTGTATTTTATTTCAAACTCTGTTGTTTATATAGTAGCTTCATGAACTACTATTTATCTATTCCGCTGCTTACTGTTATATTACTCTGTGTCTGTGATTCTGTGATTGGTCTATTTACTGTATATGCTGAGTTTTGCCAATTATAAATTAACAATATGATATTTTGAGCAATTCAAGTCCGACATGTGCGGATGCGAATGGTTGAATATACCGGGTCGTTACAGTTGGTATCGGAGCTCTGGTTTTAGGCAAGACTTAGCATATAGAGTAAATTTAATTACGGAATCATCTTTGTTCGAGCTTGAATTCCTTCCTCATTGATTTGGATTTCTTTCGAACTTTGGAACCCTACCTTGTTCTGAAATCCATTCTTGTCCTTTCCTGTTTGTGTTCTTCTTGACTCTGGAGCACCCATAGCTCCACTTCAGCTGATCTCTATAATAAATCTGAGAATATCTTGCCACCTCAATTGGCAATTTCATCCTGATGATTTGAAGTTATATCTCTCCCATTTAAGCGGGGAATTGAATTTCCGCATCAATCTTATCCCTGAATCTCGGTTGACCCGGTTAAGGTCACCCGCAATCAATATAAGTCTATCCATCTTTCTCTTTTGTAATTTAGTTATCCTATCTCCCTTTCGAGTCTATCTCATTCATTAAAAATTCTTTTGATTAGGGTCTCTCTAATCTGAATCTCTATCTTTGTTCTAGAATTTATTCTAGAATCATCGAGTAAGGAAGCGTATTTGTATTTATATAAAATGTTTTATTTGTATTCATATAAAATGTTTTATATTGTGTTGTTTGAGTTATTAAGTTTGAATTTTGGGTTTCGATCGATACGTCTTATCAACGCTATCTATAGGAATTCCAAAACACTTGAATAGATCAAACTGACACAATATTGTTTTCAGATTTGGTAAATGAAATAAATTTTATGATTATAGTTTATATATATAAAAGTATAATTTTTTTGAAATTAAATTGTTAAAATAATTGGTTGTTAGAAATGATAATCCTTGATTTTCGTTTGTTGTTTTGTAACCCATTGACTATTGCAACATGATATAAATGAAATTATTAAAACATGGTTTATAGATTGGTTTAAAATTTGAATGAAGTTAAATTAAGAATATGAGAATTCAATTTCTGGTATTTTCAAGAAAATTTTTGGTTTTCAAAGTTTTGATATATATTATTTAAAAGTATTTTCAAATATAAGTCGTTTTCCAAAGAATTTTAAAAGCTTACTCTCTTCTTTTGTCGCTGGAAAATAATTTCGGTGATAACTACAGCATCATTGACATTCGTTTTCGAGTCTTGAAGTGGAGAGGCCCCTTAGTAGCTTTGCTACACTTTTGTAGAAGAAAAAATGGATTTGATTTAAATTTCTTGTATATAGATTTGATTTATATAATATGTATGTATATAATTATTTCAAAATAGTTTGAAGTGAAACCAGAAATGTGAATCTTAAGTTTTATATTAAGATATGGTTTCAATTATTGTAATAAAATGAAATGTTTGAATAATTGGAATATCTAAAATGAAAAATGGAATTAAACCAACCTGAAATAATGAATTTGAACAAACTTATTTATATAACACTAAATTACATTCTAATATATATAACTTGCCTAAAATATTCAAAAAAGTTTAAATGTTAGGATATAATAAAGGGTTGTACAAGAAGAAAACTTAAGTAATAAATTGTTCAAACAAAAATCTGGCTTAATATAAATGTTATAGATAGAAGGAAAATTTGTATTGTATTTAATTGCACTCATAAATATTTAATAGCTTACCTAGAAATAGTTAAATGTTAGTGAGGATAAGTAATTGAATAATATACAATATAAATGTGAGTAATAAGATGTTCAAAAAATGATATTTTGTTAAAGGAATTTATAAATAATAAATTGGATAATGAATTGAACATTTAAAAAAAAGAATTAATTGGTTGAATAATAAATGATTATAATAAATGTTTATACACTTAACATATGTTGTAAAATATGTCAAGTGGAATAAATTAAATGAGAAAAGGATGCTATTTAAGAAAATAATATGAATTTAATAATAGTGAACTTGAACTTTAGTGGAATCAACTTAGCTGAAGATAAATAGATAAAATAAATGACTTAATTTAAAAATGAAATTGTTTGAAAGAAATGTTGATAAAATGAAGGAAAATCAATTCAAAATTGAATGACTATTTAATTGTTGAAAAAAAGGATTAAACCCAATTGTTGAATGTTAACCTATTTAAAATTGGAATCTGTATGATTTGAATAGTTAAAGTTAAAGGTTGAGGTGGAATTAACTATACTGGATCTAATAAATTTAATAAAAAAATGAGTAAAATAAACAAATTATGTTGTGAAAATTGTGCAATAAATGTTGATAAATTTGAAACAAATCAATTGAATGAAAATATATGGAAATGAAGTCAATCGAATGTGAACACAATAAATTTGATTGATTAATTGAAATGAATTGGAATCAACTAAATTAATATAAACCAATTTTAAAATAAATGGAGTTTATATAGTTTTAAATTAATTATTGTGATATTTATTTCAAATCTATTTTTCTTTCTGGTTGTTTCTTTTTCTCCTACCTCCTTCCTTTTCGAGGACGAAAAGTTTTGAGTGGGGGAGAGTGTAACAACCCGTAAATTTTAATGGATTTAATATTGTATTTAACTGAATTTTTGTGAAATTTTAAATGATTGAATTTGGAAATATAAATATGATATTTGGAATACGTCTAGAACATAGAAAATGGTAAATTTTCATCAAATAATATGGGAGTTTATTTATTGTGTAATTTTATTTAAATTCAAATCAGTTAAAAATTGATGATAATAAAATGTTGTCCAATCCTGAATATTTTTATATAAATTTGTAAATCATCTTCTAAGTGAGACGTCATATTTCATTTTCCCAAATTTGGACTGCTATTGCTCCGATATCTTATTTCTGGCAGATTAGCAGCATTTTCGGTACCGATTATCGACTTTTGATAGGATAATCGTACCACTGATATTTGTATACCGTTTTGATCATCTCGTCGTGCTGGTCTCTACGGTATATTCAATTCTGTGTTTTGAATTCCGGTAGACAGCGGAATCCGTGAAAACGATTCCGTATCGGTACCACTTTTGGTGTCCATTCAAATTTCAAATGGCTGAAATAAACGGCCATTGTCATTTATTATCAGTTGTTACTATTCCATCATTTCAATGCATTGATGGTCCGCTACTTTCATTTCCATCAGTTTGGAATATATAATTTTTATATTCGTTAAACGTTTTGCATTCATTAAATTTTTGACCCGACGATTTGCCTGTGGAAGCTCGTGTGTATATATATATATATTTGCTATCTGGAACTGTTCGTTCCTTCTTCCCTCAAAAGCTCGCGTAACCATCCCCCTTCTTCCATTTTTCCTTCATCCCAGATCTCGGCCACAAAGAAAAAATAAAATGAATACAAATTGCAATAAGTGATAGCATAGACATGATTTGTGATATATATATATATATATATATATATATATATCACGCCTCTAGCCTGCTCAACCTCGAATCCCTCCATGTGAACCCATGTCCGGCCATCCATTAGCAGCTCTACACGCGAACCACCTCCCGGGACAAACCATCAACATCCCCTCACCACAGTGGCCATCGAACCCATAGCCTCGGTCGAAGTCAACTCGACCACGTGAGCAGCTCTCCTCCTTGCCTGTAATGACCCGTAAATTTTAATTGTTTTAATAATGTAATAAACTGAATTTTTTATGAAATTTTAAATAATAAAATTTTGAAATAAAAATTTGATATTTGAAATACATCTTATTAAACATAGCTAATGGTAAAATTTTATCAGATAGTATAGAAGTTTATTTTATTATGTAATTTTATTTAATTTAAATCAGTTAAAATAGATGATAATAAAATGTTTACCAAACCTGAATATTTATTATGCAATAAATTTGTAAATCATCTTCTGAGTGAGACGTCATCTTTTGTTTCTCCAAATTGGGACTTCTATTGCTCCATTCATCTTATTTCTGGCATTTGAGCAGCATTTCGATACCGATATCGACTTTTGATCGGATGATCGTATAGCTGATATTTGTATACCGTTTTGATCGTCTCGTCGTGCTGATCTCTGCAGCATATTCGATTTTGTGTTTCGACGTCCAAATCACAACGAAATCTATGAAACGTTTTGCCATATCGAAACCCATTTGGTACCTTTTGTGTTCTGTCAATTTTCGTTTGTATTCTGGGGCAATCAATAGTCAAAAAAATTATGGATATTTCACTGAATTCAACTTGCGTGACTTTTGCTATCCACTATTCAATATTTTGGTGGTTTATCTTATTTCCGTTTGTCTATTCAATAAGTTGCACACGTCTCTTTGTTTCCTGAAACAATTGTTCGTCTATATACTCTTATATAATATAAACTTAGTTTTATACGACTTCTTGTTTCTATCCTTTGGAAATGAGTCCTAAAATTCTTAAATCCACGTTTGGTCGTGCCCCTCCCATCTTCCTTGCCTTGTTCCAGGCCAGATACATCATCGCCCCTCCCTTGAGTCCAACCGCCTTCGAGCACTCGTGCTCCCCAATAGCTGCCAACCGATCACCCGAGGTCATCACCTTGCTCCCTCCCCACAAACCACCCGTTCCTCCATTCAACTCACCAGCCGAACCCACCTACCTGACGCGAACCTCATCTCCCACCTAGCAGCAAACCCGAAACCACTGCAAGTACCCATCGTCGGCCTTGCTTGCCGAAATCGCCATCGACCCTCTCCGTGCAGCACCAGGTCGGCCTTCCCTCTGTCCACCTGCATATGTTTTGTTTTCACGGAGTTGAAGTATAAATTGTAATATGTGAAGTGATATATTATATAAGTTTCCACATATATATATATATATATTAATTTATACAAATCTGTTAGTTATAAAAAAAATTTATATGCCAGTCTACATATATGGTTCTTAAGGAACGAGTCGGTTTGTATATATATGGATAAGCGCACACACATATATATATATATACGTTGTGTTTGTGTGTATATATATAGGTATGAAAGTTTATACAGTTTATAAGTCATGAGGTATAAAGGTTTATATATGTGGTACTGGATATGTTGAATATAACTAATTATATATATATATATATTTCGTATGAAATTTTTGTTGATACTTGGTATTGTCTGAGGTATAGTGATGTCTGACCTTTGTGTGTGTGTATATATATATATATATTGTATAAAGAAACTATTATTTCTGGGTATATTATATTATAAAAAAAGTGTTATATATATTTACATATATTGTTTTTCGAACATGATACTGTTAAGAAAAATACATGCTGGTATGTATAGCTTTTATAAGATTTACTTAAACCTGTTATTTATATATAATTTTTTTTATGTATTTATAACTGGCATGTATGTTGATTTCAGTAATATATATTTTATATGGTATGATTATATATATATATATTTTCTTTCAATTATTTGCAGTGGGATAATATGTTTGTACATATGTTAGTTTCTATATATTTATATTGTTATTATATATTGATGTTGAGTGACTTTAGTCCATATATATTTGTCTTTGCTGTATAAGTTTAGATATAGGATTTGTTCATATATTTTATATACCAGTTCACATATTTTATATATCTAGCCGTTATAGTATTTTACAAGTTTACAGTACTATTTATAAATTGATTTTTGGCAAATTTCATAATATGTACACATATGTATCAGGATTATTCTTTTTATGAGTGAGTTCTAACATATATATAAAGTGATAGTTATATGGATTGGAATAAAGAAAAGTTATTTGATTTTAAAATGTAATATATATTGTGACTTTGTAGTTTACGTATATAAGCTTATCTATGTATTAAATATTGATTTCGAAATTTTACAGTATTTTTAGTGTATTTGCCTTAAATATAAAATTTAAGATATATATATAAATATATAATATAATAATAGTGTATATTTTAGTTATATCAAAACTAATCCGGTTGTTCAATCGACCTTTTCAGCTTTGCTTGACAAAATTCGTGCCAACCTTGTTTGCTTTGGATTCGTGCCTGGATTTCGTAACTCAACTTCATTGTCTATCTCTCTAGCCTCGAAAGGTGAGCAATCACTCACGATTAATGTTCTTATATTTATTAAATTTATTTCAATTGAAACGACAATTGAAATATGCTGCTGTTAGATATTTACATTGCTATATATATGCCATTATCTGTATCTGTTCACCTATGACATCTGACACCATTATCTGTTATTTATCACTGATGATATATGCTTGTTACTGATTGTTATATTATTGTCATATCTGTTATCACTCTGCAAGTTCCCTGTTAGTATAGAATTCACTATGGGTTGAAATGATACATACCCGAACGATCTGTAGAATAGGAGGAAATCGTTATGGGTTGAAATGATAAACCCAAGCGATTTCCATTGAATTTAATTTGGGATTGCGGGTTGAAAAGATATATACCCGTATATATTTAAATTGCGGATTGAAATGATAAATATCCATATCACTTGACCATAGGATAGAAAATTATATACAGACACCGTTGGTATATATATATATATATATATTTCGAAATTGATTTATATGGTTTTGAAAAGAAATATATGGTTTTAATAAATATTGATTTTAAAGATTTATTAAAGTTGATTTAATAAAGTCGATATATAATATGTTTAAGTATTTATTTAATATATATTTTTTTTCAAATATAGAGTTTATAATGATTCAGGTTGGAAAGATAAATTTGAAATTGAATTGAAATTATATTTATTTAAGAATTATGCTTAAATAAGTTTGATTTGAAATTTATTAAAAATTGAAATTTTAAAGCTACGATTTTATAACTTGATCTGAATTAAAAGTGACTTAAATGAATATTTCAAATTCATATAAATTTAAATGGGATATTTTGTTTATTTAAATTTGTAAATTGAAGTTGTATTTAGATGTTATTGAAATGATTAAGTAAATATTTCGAAACTAAATAATAGTAAAGTGAATTTGATATATATTTGAAATTATCGAATTTAGTTTCGAAAATGTTGAATATATAAAACTTTGTATATTGAAATTGAAATGGTTCATTTTGTGGTTCAAATCTGTATTTGAAATCAATATAATTTGAAATGGTTTATTGAGAAATTGAATTTAGTGGAATTTGATGAATTAAGATTTAATTAAATTTTAATTTTTGAATTCAAGTTGATTTGAATCGGTTTGTGAAATTTAAGGAAACTATTTTATTATATAAAGTATTTTTAACTATATTTGAAACCATTTTATATTTTACTTTATAAATTATTTTAATAAAAATATTTTAATATAAATCATTTTCAATATAAATTATTTTAATATAAACTATTTTAATATACTAACTATTTTATTATAAACTATTTTAACTTATAACTATTTTATATAAACTATTTTACTTTATAAACTATTTATTTTATATACTATTATTAATATCTAAACTGTTTAAAGGAAAGTGTTATGGATTCCAAAATGATATGATTTCAAAGTGTTATGAATTTCGAGGTTTTGATTTCCAAAGTGTGTTGATTTTTAAAGACTTATGATTTCGAAAGCGTTATAACTTTGGAAAGTGATATGATTTTTGGAAATGGATATATTTGAAGTGAAAATGATATCGTATTGATATGTTTTTTTGAAATGGAAATGATATTTTGGTTTTGAAGTATAAACTATTTTGAAATGACCGCGGTGTTATAATAACGATTGGTTGTTAAAGAGACCAGGATCAAATATGGGCATACTCTCTGTCGATACCAAAACCACTTTAACAACTGTGTACGCGGTGGAGATTCCAGAATGAAGTAGGATGGTGGCGACGATTCTATATGAGGTATGTACGTGGACCCGACTCCCGTGAGTTGGCATAAGGTGGCTAAAACAGGAGCAATTGACGGGCTTATGAGGTAGCTCCTCTTACCGGACAAACTCCATCGTATGCCATTCTATTACTTTGTGATTGATTTGGTGCGCACCCTTGATTCGGGAGTGTGGCTCGAGGTGGGCGATTGCTACGGCTCTGCTTTACCACCGGCCCGAAAGTGTAATTGGTATATCTACCCTAGCATTGCCTAGTTGTGCCGTGTCACCTACCCTAGCGTGCTTTACTACGAGTTTGATTTGTGTCGTACCTATGGAGTATCCTTTGGTAGCTCCAGTTTACGGGGTATTACGGTACTGTATAGACTATTGGCATACCTAAAAATGTGTTAAGGTGGAAAATTTAAAGCCTTAACGCTATTTTTAAATAGTATACTTTACTGTAGACATTATTATAATAGCGTACATTACTACATAGTAGATAGTTTAACGAATCCTTAGAGGATGGTTATCCCAAACATCCTTTAAGTTACTGTATTTCAGTTGATATTTCACTTGAGTTGGATTTATTGATATAAGAATGTTAATCCTGACTTGAGTGTTTTGTGTTTTGCTTTATGCTCGGGTCAGACTGAGTAATACAGCATTTGAGACTCGCCTTTGGAGTTGGAGCTTCACTTGGAGATCCAGCTTTCAGTTATTCAGTTGATTCCAGTGATGTATTCAAATTTTGTATTTGACTATCGTATTGAGACATCTATGTATTCGTGACTTCTGTTGTATCTTGTTTAACTCTGTTATATATATATATATAGTATCTTCATGAACTACTATTCTTTTGTTTCCGCTGCATTATTGTTATATTACTGTGCCTGTGATTCTATGATTATTTATTTACTGTATATGCTGAGTTTGCCAAATTTAAATTAACAATATGATATTTTGAGCAATTCAAATCTGACATGTATGGACGCGAATGGTTGAAAATTTCAGGATGTTACATTGCCACCTGATTCTCCCCTTCCATCTCGGCCTAGTTTTTTGAAGCCACCTTCTTGCGTGAGCAGCAACACCTCTGTGTATAAACATAAGGTATATATATATATTTTACTTACAAGTTAGTTTATAAATCTATTTATATATTCGGCTCGAATATGTATCCTGTGTGTTGGTTTTGAATATAAATATGGTTATATAATATTATCTGTTAGCTCATATATATATGTTAGTATAAGAACAGTTTATAAATATATCTTAGTATAAGCTGTATTTTTTCGTATAGCTATAGTTATATTAGTATAAGCTATATATATATATATATTTTTACCATGCGTTATTCTATGTTCGCTAATATACATCTATGCAGGTTATATGCTTATGATCTACGTTAACCTTGTTTATGTTCAAATATAGATAAGTTTATATGCTTATATGACTTATGTTTTGATGAAAGAAAATTGTTTAATGTAATTATATATATAGTTTATATTATAATCTGTTTAGGCAGTGTATATGAATCTGTTATAGAAGAATTTGTTTATATTACACAGTGTATACAATGTTTATAAAGTATGCTAGTAATATATGAGTCTACTGTATAGAAGTCTATTGTATATGTACTGTTTTATGTTTACAGTATGAAGGTTTTATATATAAGGTTTGTTTATAAATTTATTTTGTCTGTCTGCATACATTATTTTAGTGTCTGCATTTATATACGGTCTGTTATGTGAGTTGTTGTTTTAAAGTATAGTGTATGGAATTTGTAAATATATATATGTTATATGTAATATGTTTTAATTATTTGTTCATAATATATAAATATATCTATATATAAATATATATATAGTTTCTTAGGATATAAGTTGTATAATGGATTAGTTAATATATGTTTATGTAAGTTATGTATAGTCTGTAGTTGCATACATAGATATATTTTATTTATGTAAAGTATATAGAGGTTTACAGTACGAAATATAATGTTTGTATATATATAATAGCTTACATATATATGATCTGTTTTGGGGTTTTATGTATTATTATACAAGTTTTGATTTTTAAATTTATGTAAAAGTTTTATTTTATTTTATAGATGGTTGTTTAATATAGTTATATATAAATAAGTTCGCTTATATAAATTATCTTCATCGATCTAGTTCTGATTTGATTTCGTCAATTGTGACGCCCCACCTCTATACCCACACTAACCAAGAACACTACGATGTAGTGCTGTCAATTAGCACAGAGAATAAGGCTGTGGAGGAGCGACCATCCATGTAACTTCTTTGTGCGAGCACCGATATGTCAGATAGAATAGAATGCATATCTTTTAAGGAGGAAATCCGACATACCGATACAAACACAAAGCTATCACACAGTGGCTATATATAATCTTCGGAAACAAACATAGAAGTAATCATAACATAAATCAGTCACAGACATCCATATCACAAAGGCGGAAGAAGATATGAATAAATATATATAACACATGAAAGTGTACATCAGAGTAGTGGTCAGAAAGATCCACGATAATACAAAAGAATAGCATCACGTGCTATACAAAAGAATAAGTACACTACATAGAGTCTATATCTCAAATGTGTACATCCAAAAGCTACTAATCTAAGTAGTTAGCCAAAAGTCAGAATAATCCTGAAGGGAAGTCAAGCAGAAGCACCTGCAACATCTCGGTCTGACCCGAGTATTATTTATAAGAAAATAATAAACAGATCAGTCTAGCTATAAATATCAGATGATAAGGTATAGGATAAATAATATGGCATGAACATGTAACAACCATAACGGCATACTACTATAAGTATGTAAATGATAATCAACAAAAGATCAATCAATATCACAAGAATCTTCTCAAAGATAAAATAGGGTATCATACCCTAAACTTGTATTCATAACAAGTCAATAACACATAAATTCACCAATGCACAAAAGCTGATATCATATCAATGAAAATCATGAAAATTGGTGAAGCACAAAGTTCCAGAAATCATCACCAGAAATCCAGAAAACACATAAAAAGGGGGGAGGCCTAACACATGAATGGGAGCATGAAAACTCACCTACGCGTAAAACACATGACGAGAAGCTATCTCATGGAAGCTATCCATTAAATTTTCACACAGGAATGGCCCGAAGACCGTGGGGTGCTACCCCATATATATGATGGAGAAACATCACAAAAGCGGGGTCTAGTCTCCCTCGCAGACAAAGAGACATCGCTCAATCGCTAGTCTAAATCACAAAATTGATCGTCATGATCATAAGGAAGTGTCAATTACACTAAGCCAGTAAATATATGAGTTTAGCTTCATGTCCCATAACCACTAGCTTAACTTAAATATTTACGAAAAAACTGTAGACCTTCACTAGGAAATTGTCACGAAAAGGGTTCAATCGAACAAGTCCAAGAGCTAACCGACGAAGTGAACGCAAGCGTTTCATACCACTCGTTTTACTAAGTCGTTTAAGTCGATTTCTCATCCAAGTGAAGTAAAGGCTTGTATATACTAGTAGATTGGAAATCGGTTTGAGAAAACGAACTTTTGATATTTAAAATAGTGTTGAAATCGCTTTGATGAAAGAGTTTTGATATTTACTACTAGTATTGAAACCTTCATATATCTTTAAAGTGACAAGTCATAAAACGATTGTTGAAACAATCTATCACAAAAATTCTCATTCGAAGACGTGAATAAAATCCAAGGAAATCAGCTCAAAATGCATCAAAGTGGAAGTTCTGTTGAATGTTTTTCAGATAAGATCGCCTACGGAGGGGGGTCCAGGGGGGTGGCAACCCCCTAGGTGGGGGTACGACCTAGTGAAGGCAAGCTGGTCAAGCGACCTAAGGAAAAGTAGGTCATACGACCTAAGGGTTCACGCGACCTAACACAATGGCCGAGCGACCTAACTGGAGTTAAGGGAGGTGAGCGACTTAAGGTCCAACGACCTACGACTTAACAGAGTCGAGCGACCTAAAAGCACACGACCTAACTAGCAGAGGAGATTTAAGGTCGGTAACGACTTACGACTTATGAAATGGAGGGTGAACGACTTAACAGGGTTCACGACCTAAAGGGGGTCGACCCAACGAGTTATAGGTCTAACGACCTATCGGTTTAAAGGTCATGCGACCTAAAAACCACGCGACCTACGAGATAAACCAGGCCGACTTAGTGGACGAGCGACCTAAGGTGAATGGTTCAACGACCTAACTCGTACGACTTAGCAGGAGCTTAGGTCGGAGACGACCTACGAGATAGCCTGGCCGACCTAACTCGAACGACCTAGTGGGTTCGAGCTAACTACCTACGACTTACGACCTAAGGCCCGCGCGACCTAGTGAAATAGCATGGCCGACCTAAGGCTGGAACGACCTAACCTTTGCCGAGGGATGTTAAGTCGGAGACGACCTAAGACTTCACCAGAGCGACTTTTCAATGCAACGACCTAACACCTTAACTCGCGTACGACCTAGCGAAGGCCAAAACGACCTAGTGCCAGAAAAATCACCAAAACACCAAAAATTGAAGTTTTTCGCCAATCCAATCCAAACCAAATGCAAATGTTGATGCTAGAGTGATAGGGAATCATTCCCAACAGTCCAATGACAGTCATAGGCAAGATGTGAGATCAAAAATCTCACCTTTTCACTAAAATGGATGAAGATGGAGATTGAAAGCAAGGAGAAGCAATCCAAAGCTTGAATCCACTATCTTCTACTTGAATTTGATGTTGAATCTCGGATTTGCAATAGAATTTAAGTTTGGAGTTTTAATTTCCACTTCCCACCACCATTTTTGATGAAGCTTGAATGTTATTTGATGAAGTGATGAAGAGAATAGGGGGTTGGGCTGAGTTAGTGTGTGTTCAGCCCAAACCAAAGTCCTAAGCCAAAAAGTGACGAAAATTTCACTATCTCCAAACATATCGAAGTTTACACTCAAAAAGATCGCAAACGTCATTTTGAACTCAATGGAAGTGGTCTCGAGTCCTAATTTGACCGTATGAAAAAAGTAGCTTTTCGGACTAACATCCGACTAACAATAAAATATTTAAAAAATATATTTAAATATAAAATCGATAGATATGCGAGTTGTTACATCAATTCCTTATCTATCAGCTTGTCCGTCAAATCCGTATCCATCTAGCTTACTTTGGAATTCGTGCTTCGGAATTTGTAACCCATCTTGTTCTCGTTCATCTCTAGCCTCAAAAGGTGAGCAATCACTCACGATTAACGTTCTTATATTTATTAAATTTGATTTCAATTGAAACGACAATTGAAATATACTGCTAAATTGAACTGTTAATCATTTAACTATTATATATGATATGTAATTATCTGTATTGTTCACCTGTGGGATATGACACCATATCCTATTGTTATATTTTATTTAATTTGTTATTGATGATATATGCATGTTGTTGATATGTTATATTTATTATCATATCTGTTATCACTCTACAAGTTCCATGTTAGTATAGAATTCCCTATGGGTTGAAATGATACATACCTGAACGATCTGTAGAATAGGAGAAAATCGTTATGGGTTGAAATGATAAACCCAAGTGATTTTCAAATTTGAATTGAATTTGGGATTGCGGGTTGAAAAGATATATACCCGTATATTTTAAATTGCGGATTGAAATGATAAATATCTGTATCACTTGACCATAGGATAGAAAATTATATATAGGCACCATTGGTCTATATATATATATATTTCCAA
The DNA here is from genome assembly GCA_030737815.1 of Allium fistulosum. Taxonomy (NCBI): domain Eukaryota; kingdom Viridiplantae; phylum Streptophyta; class Magnoliopsida; order Asparagales; family Amaryllidaceae; genus Allium; species Allium fistulosum. The sequence goes on along the minus strand of CM060901.1, from coordinate 1,416,495,342 downwards.
GGTTTTGAAAAGAAATATATATGGTTTTAATAAATATTGATTTTAAGATATTAAAATTGTTAAATTTAGGGAAACTATTTTTATTTTATATAAAGTATTTTAATATATAAAAATATTTTACTTTATGAATATATTTCATTTTAAACTATTTTAATATAAAATCATTTTAATATACTAATTATTTTAATATAAACTATTTTTAAAATTTTATAACAATTTTATTTTATAAACTATTTTATTTTAAAATCTATTTACTACATATACTATTTCCTATATCTAAACTGTTGAGTGGAAAGTGTTATGATCTCAAAGTGTTATAATTTCCAAAGTGTTATGATTTCTAATGTGCTATGATTTCAAAAGTGTTATGATTTGAAATGGTTATAATTTGTGAAAGTGTTACGATTCTGGAAATGAATATTATTTAAAGTGAATAATGATATCAAGTTTGACAGGGTTTGAAATGAATATGATATTTCGAATTGACCACGGTGTTATAATAACGTTTGGTTGTTAAAGAGACCGGGATCGGATATTGTCATACTCTCTACCAATACCGAAAACCATTTTAACAACTGTGTACGTGGTGGAGATTCCAGAAACGAAGTAGGATGGTTTGGCGACGTTTCTATATGGTATGACGTGACCCTGATTCCCGTGAGTCAGCTTAGATGTGACTAAAATCAGGAGCTGTACCGGGCCAAGTGAGGTCATTCCTCCAATCGGGCACATTTCTTCGATACCATTATATTGCTTTTGTGATTGTTTTGGTGGCCACCCCTCGATTTTTGATATGGTAGTGTGTCCGAGGTGGGCGGTAGTAGCTGCAATGCGTTACCACCAGTCCGGGAGTGCAATTGGTATATCTACCCTGGCATCTCCTCGTGTGCCATGTTCACATGCCCTAACTCGCCTTCTACGAGTTTGTTTTGTACGGTACCTATGCCGTGTCCTTTGGGTAAACCTCCAGTTTACGGAGGAGCTTACGCCATCGTATAGACTATGGGAATATATAAAATGTGTTAAGGGGGATATGGGTAACGCCTTAACGGTATTTTAATAGTTTACTTTACTATAGACATATTATAATAGCGTATGTACTACATAGTAGATAGTTCCATGGATCCTTAGAGGATGGTTATCCCAAACATCCTTTGAGTTACTTGTATTTCAGTTGCTATTTCACTTGAGTTGGATTTATTAGTATAAGAATGTTAATCCTGACTCGAGTTTTTTGTGTTTTGCTTTATGCTCGGGTCAGACTGAGTGTCACAGCATTTGAGACTCACCTTTGGAGCTTTGGGGCTTTTCTTGAAGATCCGCCTATATCTATTCAACTTTTCCAGTTGATTTTGTTCAGAGACGACATCTATTTGTATTTGAGACTTCATTGTATTTGATATATTATGTTGTATTTTATTTCAAACTTTGTTGTTTATATAGTAGCTTCATGAACTACTATTTGTCTATTCCGTTGCTTATTGTTATATTACTCCGTGTCTGTGATTTTGTGATTGATTTATTTACTGTATATGCTGAGTTTTGCCAATTATAAATTAACAATATGATATTTTGAGCAATTCAAGTCCGACATGCGTGGATGCGAATGGTTGAAAATACCGGATCGTTACAATATGAGTACTCACCTTTAACAAAATCGTTTAACTTCCTACCAACATTCATTTAATCCAATACTTCACTAAATCATCTTATCTTCACCAAACCATCACCTAAACAACTCCACCTCACTTCCTAGTGCTCGGCCATCACCTCACTTCCACTTGCTCTCGACCACAAGTCTTTCCTCTTCTTTGCCCTTGGCCAAACATTCCAACAACATCAATAAGGCTCGGCCCCCCCTTGATCTTCCCCTTCCTCCATTATTTCTTCACTTCTTAGATGCTAAACCATGTTTTGATAATATTCTAAGGTCTTTGGCGAAGTTTGGTGGAATTTTGACTTTGTTTGATATGGTTTTGAAAAAGTTGGTAAGGAAATGGAAGAGAAGAAGCCATTAAAGGTCTAAGGAAGAACTAGAAGAGAGCTTAGAAAAGAAAGAAGAAGAAGAATGGAAAGTGTGTGGAATTTGTGAAAGAAGTGGTAGGTATTTATAGAAAAAAGTTTGAAATAAAATATTATTATGTAAAATGACAAAAATACCCTTTACTTTCTTTTTAAGCAAAGTAACGCTTAACATCAAATGTCAAATCATTACTTTATATCATTTTTACTTAAGTATTAAGTAAAGAATATAATAATTATGTTTGTTTGATTTGATGTTTACTTTTGACTTTTATAACATTTTTTGTCTTTTTATGCTTACTTTTTGTTAATTACATTCTAGAATTTTCTAAGTATGTTTAGTAAAAGTAAACTTGATTAGTGAATTAATTAATACTTATAATATTTTAATATATGTTCATATCTAAGAAAATAAAGGTGTGACAACGTTGCGACAACTTTTAATCGAAAAAACGTTGATTTTCGATAAAATGTTTTACGGTCACATTTTGACGTTTTAGCTAAACTATTTATTTATGTAAACCAAATTTAAAAATAAATTTGTATAATGTTATTTAAAAATATAAACACTCATAAATAAATTAAAATAATTTATTTAACCATTGAAACTTATTTTTCTAAAATCATCATTTTGTCACTTATGTTCAAATGTTTGAGAATTTTTAGGAAATAGACCCTGAATTTTATTTATCCATAATATTTCTTATCGATATAGGCAAATGTTACTATTTTTGTGTATACTTCTCTTTCCAAATCCTATCTAATATTGTTTGAATCATATAACCTTACCTATTTTATAATTAAAATCACTTTAAATATTATATTTTAAAGTGGACAAATTCCGGGTTGTTACATTCTCCCCTAATTATAAGAATTTCGTCCTCGAAATTACCCAAAACAAAAGTTTGCCTAAAACATTTATCTTTAAACTTAATTCCATATAATATACATAGATCATCCATATGAAATATCTTATTCGATCTCCTATTCGAACACATAACTTTATTTTCCAAACTAGTATCGATCCCCTGATCCTCTAGTGCAGACTCTGATCAGGCTTCTAGATCGGAACCTTTGCTTTCCTTGCATAGTTCTCAACTATGATAGAAAACTAAGTACCTAACCAAAAATCCTTATCGATGTTTGCCGTTAAGAATCGAGTGATAAATCCTTTTTCGGACCAATGTAAACACCTCAAAGTTCCGAACTCGAATCTTAGATCAAAATTTGTGCGATGAAATGATCTACATACAATATATGTATTTGTTAACTTTCATAAACTTTTCATAAACTTTTATATTAAGTTTAAACATTTTATAAAGGTGCTTCTTTATATAATCTCTTTAATTATTTATTTCAAATATTTTTATTCAAGGAAAATATTCTAATGGAACCATTTTTCACTCAAAAGATAATTTATCTTTATAAAAATGTTTTCCCACAATCTTTTAACTCAGTATATTTCCTTTAACACTAATAATATTTATGAATCATTTCGTAAAACTATCACTTAAGTTTATTACACCTTATAACTTATGTAAATAAATCATATTTTAAAGACTTAAGTCCAAATCCTTAATTAATTCTGGAATTCATTAATAAAACATTTTCTAGGTTATAATTATCTTTTTGAGGAGTCATTATTTTACTTAATAGTTCATGAGTTAAATCTATATTTTTATGATATGCCTTTACATCCTATGAGTATATACAAATCAAAAATTTCAAATTGGTCTTACTTAAATCCGTCTGTCTAACAAATTTAAACTTTGTTGTAATTTACTATTATCTCAAATTCATAAGTTATACAACTTATTTCTTATTATTATTTTTCTAGCTTTGAAAAAAAAACAAATTTTAAAACCACCCGTACTTAAATCATCAAATCCTCAGCTTTTAAATCCTTTTTATCTATAAATCACATTTATAAATTATACTTATCTAATTTCATTTACTCAAAATATTTCCCAATCTTTTGTCAAAACTTTTCATAAATTTCTTAGCTCTGAGTTAGGTATGATTTGGAAATTTTTGAATGTCCGAAATCGTCAGAAATTTCGCTTTATTTTAGCAATTAGCGATTCCAAATTTATGTTTGGTTTAAACACTTTTATAAATATTACTAATCAATGATTCACATTATTTCTTTAACTTAAGAAAATTATATAGATCGAATAACTCCCAAACAATCCAAGAAACTAGGTACTACCAATAGTATCATATATCCTCTTAACAAGAAGAGTAATACTTAAGAGAAGTGCTTACCATCCGAACACATCCCATGCCCATTTTTAGTTTATTGTCGAGCCATTCGAACTGGTTATCATAAATACCTCTTTTTATTTGAAATAATACAATTTTCAAAACCCTTTAGAGATTACTTTATAAAACCTATTTTATAAATTCATTTTATCTTATATTAATTAACTTCATTTAAATTACCACAATTCTTTTACTCGAATTTAAATTCTTGTTCCTTTTATATTTATCCTTTTACACAATGTTTAAATACATTTTTATCTTATGTGTTCATTCCTAAAACAAATCTTACTATCAAACACCTTATAGTCAAATCGTGAAACTTAATTCACAAGGTATTTGTACATAAACTTTTAAATTAAACAATTGATCAATTTATGATAGTAACTTAACATTATCATTTCTTAATTTATTATTTTGGAATAAGTATTAAAGATCTTAATTACCTTATCATATTTCTTACTTATCGATTATCTTTATGAAACATCTTATAGTCAAACTATGAAATTCTAATCACAAGATGTTCATATTTAAATTTCACTAATCCTGATTTCTAACATACAACTTTTCAAAATATATAATTTATATTCAAAATATAATCCTAGGTAAAATTATTTCATTTACTAATTTTTCAAAATCAGTGCGTCGGTTCGTCTTGTTTAAATGTTTAGGAACCCTCATCGATAACAGTGATCAGGCGCATCGATCAAAATCAATAAATCACTCAACGGATAAATCAACACAAAACAGTTTATTAGTCACTAACAAATACGCACTCATATATAATACACTCAAACTCATTTTAGGGTGTTCTAACCCTATCTCTGATGAGTCACTCATCCTAGGGTATTACTAACCCTATCTCTGATGAGTCTTTACCCCACCAAAGCTAAGGTTCTCGCTTAACCTTCAACTCTGATACCAAATGTAATGAACCGTTTTTCCGTACTATTTGAATCGACAATAAACCACACATGTCCAACTCAAATTGCATGAATAAGCAGATCATTAAAGGTAGAAAGAAAATAAAGATAGAACAGAATCTCACACGAATGGAATAACATATATTATTTCAATAATAATCTTTACAGTTGAAAATTTTAAAATACAATATCAGAGTTTAACCGAGATTCAGCATGGATAGTTATAAACCCCTATCCTTACAAATGCTGGAAACAACAAAACAAATGCAATATATGTAGCGGATAATAGAATACGTCCATACGATGATGAAATTCTCTAGCTCTCCTCTGGAAACTTCAAGCGTCTTCAGCTAAACCTGAAACTACTCTGATCTGACCCGAATATTAAAAATACTCGGATCAGGCTTGATAAACCAGCGTGAGATACACAAAATTTTAAATGCATGGATCATGACTATGATATCAAAACCTTTGAAAAGAAGGGTATCTCATAAGACCACGCCCACATATAAATAGAGGCAGGTTTTTACCTTATGATAACCAAAACAACTTTATACCAAAATACGCTTGATATTATTTTTAATGACACTCTTTTAAAAACACTTTTCTAATAAACTTATTCAAATAAGGTATCAATACTCGGACTAAGTCTAAGGGAATATGTCCGGACTGGGTCAACGGAATATATCGAACAGAATATATAATACGAAAAAGGGGTAGCTGAAATGTTTGCAAGTCATTACAGCTATTTTGGGACTACAATCAAAACCGTAAAGTTCATATTGGAATTGTATTTTCCAACATGATAGGAAACTAGTGGAAAGATCAATCTGTATCCACGACTTACGTCCAAGACTCAGACGCCGTTATACAACAACACAGATGGCTAAAAGGGGATACAATCTATGAATAACATCCAAGGACTCAGACTTCACGCATCCCCGCCATGAGGCCCAGACGTATCTGGTACCTAGGGCTCAGAACATCTGATAACCCAAATCACTACTATCTGAAATGCGAGCATACATCTAACCACGTATAATCCCATTATAACCGGGGTGTGAGGCTCGCGTACGTATTACATATCACATCTGCGAATGCCACATTGTCATTCCATGTCACACGACTGATTTCTAGAAAAGTATAACTTCTTGAGCTCGTATGTCTCGGAAAAGGGTTTTAAGCTAAGAGAAGTTACCTTCTCCGCCACCAACCGATATACATTTATAAAAACCACTCAAATGTGATTTAGAATACAATGTCAGACAAACATCCATACAAGTTCGTTTTGGGACTGAACGAAACCGAAGGCACTTTCCTCGGGCCCTTGCAATTCGAAAAAAATCTCCATAACGAGGAGACCACTGCTATAAATAACTCTATAATGGGAGCAACCCAGAGCATGTCAACAAGTAGTCCTTAGGCTATGAAGATCCTCGATCTTCAATAATCATGATCTTCAACATGTCTTCACTTTCGAACGTATGCATTGGTTCGAGGTGGTTTTCGCATAAGAATCACCCAAATCCGACCTCGGTTTCTTCGAAGCCAATCATCGCTTTAAAAGATGTTAAGTTCATATGTGGATATCAATCATAAATTAATCACTTCATCTTTTATTTAAATCAAATATCTTTCTAAGATATACTCTTTTCAATTTATTCCATTTTCTTTTGAAGAGTATATGGAATCATTAAGCCTCATTTATCAAATCATTTGGTTTATTTAAACCTTTCTTAAATCCTGGAATAATTCCAAATAATTTTCTCTTTTACTTAGGAAAACCTTTCCAAATCATTCTTTTAAATATTAATCAAAGATTTCTTATATTCAGGCTATAACTTTTAACTTATGGAAAATATTCCCAAATCATTTATTTAATCTTAATCAAAGATTTCTTTCTTAACTTCAAATCGTATTTTTGCAAATCAAAGATTTTCATAACAGGGCACTACTGCCACCTTAGATATGGTAAATTTCACCTCCAAGGAATAATGGCAAGTAATCCTCATCATGAAGATTTTCGTCTTCAATGATCTTTGTCTTCAATATTTTTATTTCGAAAACTAGTTTGAAGGGTTTTTGGATAGGAATCACCCAAATCCGATCCCGGTTTTTCGGATTGGAATCATCCAAATCCGATTTCGGTTCCTTCGTACCAATCATCGAATAAAAGATGTTAAGTGGTTAATTAACATTCAACGAATTTGTTTCTTTTCTTTTATTTTGGAAAAACTGAAATATGATCTTTTAGAGCATTCGGACTTTCCTTTCGATCTATTCTACCACTCGCCTAAAAAGATAAAACATAGACCAGGTAAGTTCAGGGCACTGGTTGCTTCATCCCTAATCTTAGTTAAACACCTTGGTTTATCTTTCCAGATCTCACATGCGGGAAAAATGTACTACTCGTTTCGGCATACTCAGTTATTAACTTTATTTTGGAATTGAATATAAGATTCCAAATTATCTTTTAAACTCTTAATTTTCCTTTTAAAAATGTTCATAATTGATTCTAGGAAATATCGTTACGTTTAAACTCATATTCAAAAGGTTATAGAATTTGCAGCATAAAAATGCTGCGGAAAGTGCTATATAAGCTTATTTTATTTAAACAACTTTTTAATGTTTGAAAATTCATATTTTCCATTTCAAATATCTTTTAAACCATTTTAATAGATTTATCAAATTTATTTCATATTTTTAATCATTTAAAAATATCATTTATAAAGAAATCCCTTTTTGGATTCCGAACTACAAAACCGCGATGTTTTTAGAAAATTGTTTTGGACATATTTCAAAATCTACTTAATAAAATTTTGATTTTATTTCTTTGTTGAAAAACTATTATTATTGTGGACCAAAGAATTTTTATTTCGAAGAAATCCGACTTATAAATCATTCTCTACATTAATTTGAAGTTACGGGTCAAGATTTACGAACTACCACTACGCGACAAGCTCAATTTTGACCGATTTTGTGAATTGCTTCGGAACTTGTCCGAAACACTTTAAATTTGTTTTAAACCATATTTAAACTATTTTAACTTATTTAAAACAATATTTTCATAATTAGAAGCTCATTTGTTTATTTCATTTCATACAATAATATTATATTATTATAATATCATTTTCAATCTCTTTAGATATTTTGAAATCATTAAGAGGCTAAATAATTTCCATACACACATTTATATGAATTTAATTTCCATTGAATTAACTATACTTACTAACCATTTCTCTTATCATTTATCAAACCAAGTTATCATCCATATCACAAACATATAATTAACCATAATATCAACCAATTTATCATCCATAAAATCATCCAATATATTACAAACTTTTCATATAATTAACTTGAAATATTTTTTAAGAATTAGTAACTTAAAATATGAGTACTCACCTTTAACCAAATCGTTTAACTTCCTACCAACATTTTAGTCCAACACTTCACTAAATCATCTTATCATCACCAAACCATCACCTAAACAACTCCACCTCACTTCCTAGTGCGCGGCCATCACTTCACTTCCACTTACTCTCGACCACAAGTCTTTCCTCATCTTTGCTCTTGGCTAAACCTTTCAACAACATCAATAAGGCTCGGCCTCCCCTTGATCCTCCCCTTCCTCCATCATTTCTTCACTTTTTAGATGCTAAACCATGTTTTGACGATATTCTAAGGTCTTTGGCAAAGTTTGGTGGAGTTTTAACTTTGTTTGATATGGTTTTGAAAAAGTTAGTATGGAAATGGAAGAGAAGAAGCCATTAAAGCTCTAAGGAAGAACAAGAAGAGAGCTTAGAAAAGGAAGAAGAAGAATGGAAAGTGTGTGGAATTTGTGAAAGAAGTGGTAGGTATTTATAGAAATTTGAAATAAAATATTATTATGTAAAATGACCAAAATACCCTTTACTTACATTTTAAGCAAAGTAACACTTAACATCAAATGTCAAATCATTACTTTATGTCATTTTCACTTAAGTATTAAGTAAAGAATATTATAATTATGTTTGTTTGATTTGATGTTTACTTTTTGACTTCTATAACACTTTTTATTATTTTATGCTTACTTTTTGTTAATTACATTCTAGAATTTTCTAAGTATGTTTAGTAAAAGTAAACTTGATTAGTGAATTAATTAATAATTATACTATTTTAATATATGTTCATATATAAGAAAATAAAGGCACGACAACGTTGCGATAACTTTTAATCGACAAAACGTTGATTTTTTACAAAATGTTTTACGGTCACATTTTGATGTTTTAGTTAAACTATTTATTTATCTAAGCCAAATTTAAAAATAAATTTTTATATTGTTATTTAAAAATCTAAACTCTCATAAATAAATTAAAATATTTTATTTAACCATTGAAACTTATTTTTCTGAAATCAGCATTTTGTCACTTTTGTCGATATAGGCAAATGTTACTATTTTTGTGTATATTTCTCTTTCCAAATCCTATTTAATATTGTTTGAATCATATAACCTTACCTATTTTATATCTAAAATCACTTTAAATAGTATATTTTAAAGTGGTCAAATTCTGGGTCGCTACATGAATGGGAAGTAAGGCGGTGGGAACGAAATATATACAAGGGTAAGGGTCATTGGGCGGTAATTTCCTATTATACCCATATGTAATTTAATTAACCAATAACCCATTCTTAACCCCTTTAGTTAGTTTATTAGGCACTGCCTTGGTTAATTAATTTAAGTTTCAATCCCTTTATCACTTAACATTTACATTATTCTATTTAATTTATCTAATTAAATCTCCTGAATAATGTTAACAAATATTAAGGGTGTTACAGCTAATAGCTAATGCATAGAGCGCGATCCTATATAATCCCATCTGGTATACAAATATCTGAGTCATTTTACTTAGGGTAATCTTCGCTTAAACTTTCCTTGAAAACCTTTTTCTCTCAAATTGATTTAAACCTTTAAATCATAATTTAACAAGGAAAATAAATTTTATGCTTTACTCAAATCACCTTGTCATGTTACACACACACACACACACACACACACACACTTTACACAAATCTTTGTTGATGAAAATATTTTAAACCTTTGAAATGACCCCTTTCGATCCCATTGAAAGTATCCCTTTTAAAACCAACTAAACTCTTTATAACCTAGGACGAAAGGCCAAAACATTCCTTTTGAAACCATTCATATAAACCTTTCAAAAACATTGAAATACCTTCCCTTCGAAAGAAATAAAACCTTAGACGTCCTATCATTGAAACACTTAAACATTGCCTTCCGAAAACCTTGGAAAAACCTTTCCTTTCAAACCTTTCAAAACCATTAGGGAACCACCCCTTCGAAACCTATATTAAAACCTTTTGAAAGCATTAAAATGTCAAACCTTTCAAAACCACTTGGGTTCAAGTAAACATGTGGAACAACCTTTCGAAACCATTTAAAACTATCTCCTTCGAAACCTTTGGGTTCTACCTTCAACAGAACAAAAGGCTCACGAAACTTTTTAGTCGAAAGCACTCTTTAGAAAGCATTTCCTAAGTAAAGAAGTGATGATGTCGAAACCAACCCTTCGAAAGCATTGGAGAAGTGGCTTGGATTTTAAAACCAAGTATACCTTCCGAAACCATTTGCTTTGAAAGGTAGAAAAGCGGCAGCTAGGAGTTTTGACCCCATTCGAAAGCACATACTTAAAACAAAAGTCGCAACCCTGTTCGAAACCATTCTTTAAATCAATTTGACCCAGTCGGAAGCCAACCAAGTCGAAAGCGTTCCTTTCAAAAGCAAAGTAGGCGCAATTTTATTTAAAACAAAGTAGCGCTTCAACCCCTACGGAACCCCTGGTTTCGACCCAGTACCTTCCGTCTATATCCAATTCGCTACGCACCAAGTCTTTGATGCCATGCGCATTGGTCTCGATGGTGATGTAGGCGAAACTACTAGGTCGGAACCTAGGTGTCGAAAGTGGCGAAACATGCTAAAAGCATGTATGTAACAACCCATAATTTTGTAAATATTTTTAATTAAGTTTTATTTGAAAACTTTGATCTTTAAAATCATTTAAAAGTAAATTTTCAATAATTAAAGTTGTCAATTTAATAAGATTTTGATAAATAAATTTGGAAGAAATAAGAACTTTGTAATTTAATAATGAAATGAATGCCAAAATGAAACGTAACAATGTATTTAAAAATTACTTATTAACAATTGAAATGAAATCACAATTTATTGAAGTAATGTAAATTGTTATACTTGGCTAAATTTATGTAAGAAAACAAATGCAAACATTAAAATTTATAAATGATTTAGTACGAAATAAATGACCATTGAATAAAGATTGGGTATATAAGAATGTTAACATGTGTTTGTGAACAATGAATTCAAAAGTGTGATTAAAAGTTATAGTAACGGTTGTAAGTTGCTATTTAATTGGTCTATTAATCTAGTTGTAAATGTTACATTTGGGTATAAAACTGAATATAAGTAAATAAATATAAGTGTTGTATGGATAAATGAATTAGTATATAATTTGTGGTAATTGAATGAATTAAACATTTGTAAGCAATTATGATAATTAGTGGACATAATAAACTTGAGTGTAATATAAAGATAATGATAACATTTATTGCAAGTTACATTTTATTTAGGCTGCTAAATTTAAAGTAGGAAATCAATTACATTTAAATGTAAGTAAATGTTCATTAATATGAGATAGGACAGTAATTGTTAAGTGTGAATGTGATGAAATAGATGGAAATGTATATTTTATTCATAGAGAAAAATAAAAGAATAAAACCAAGTTGAATAAATTGATTAAGGTTTTAATTATAATAAATGTAAGTTTGGAATTTGTTGTAATTTATTTTCCAAATACAATTTAATATGCATTTTTTGTAAATTTTATATTTTGGTCAAATTTGTTTAAATTTTGAATTTCAGTTTAAAATTTTTACAATTTGAATTTTTAAATTCTAATCTTTTTATTTGAAGCTGGATATAATTTTTATACTAGTCCTACTTTTCATTTCGTAAAATTCTGATGTATACATTTTAAATTGGATAAATTACAGTGTTTTACACGAAATAAATTTCTGTATATATACTTTATATTTTTCATATATATCCATCTCTATTTTATCTCTCTACTTTTTCTTATTTTGTTTAGACATTCATTTTATTATTTGGATGGTTATGTGTTTATATCTTTTATTTATGGCTTGGAGAAATAAATGGGTATACGTTATATTGTCTTAAAGGCTTGGCTTTTTAAAAAATATATTCATTAGATGTTTCTTGTGTATATCTTTTATATAATTTTATTTATTGAATGTTTCTTATGTATATATCTTTTATTTAATGGCAAGAAAACAAATCAATTAGGCGTATGTTACTTTGCTTTAATTTGGCATACGTTACATTTGCTTTATTTCTTGCCTCTTTATATGCCTATCTATTTAATTTCCTACCATATCCATTCACTATTTTTAGCCGTTCTTGCCTTCTTTGGCCGTGTATTTCCCTTCCAAATTATGCTAAAATCTTCTCCATATATTTCTTCCTCTGATTGAAAGACTTTTGCATACGTTTCTTTTATTAAATAGGAATTAAATCCCCTTTATTATTTCCTACCATTTATTTTTTTAGCCGTTCTACCACTAAACCCTAGCCGCCACTTTATGTCGTAATTCACGTACAAAAGAAAAGTTTCTCATCTCTCAAATTCATTTGCGTCTAGAGGAAAATACAATGAGTTTTCATGGCTTCTCTTACTCTTTCTTTTTTCTTTTTCTTTTTTTTCTTTTATTTTCTTTTGTTATCTTCATCTAGTGCTCGACCTCCACCATATTTCCGACCATCTTCCTCCATCCACCACTTGATGGGTAAAGCAAGTTATGTCATTTAAATCATTATCTTTTTCCTTGTTTCAATTTCTTTTCTTTTGTATTGAATTATATTCTTATGTATGTAATATTTGTTTGCATACAAGATTTGGATCTGACTCTCCATCCACTCAAGTTTACATTGTGCTTTGTCGTGCTTTTTCATGCTTTGCGAAGTTTGGATTTTTATTCTAAATTTGTCAATTCTAGTTTAAAAAGGTGAGTTTTATCACTCTAGACATATGTACTTATATTATTGTGAAATGATGACAAGTGAATTTGTATGAATTGATATGTTATTTATACATGCCTGTGATATATTATATGATGTTAAATGCTGTTTATATACCTGTTACATTACCTGATATGTTATTATATGTTATACTGTTCATTTAAATTACTGTATCTCACATTGCAAGTTCCTTATCACTATGGGTTGAAATGATACATACCCGAATGGACATTAGAATAAGGAAAAATCATTATGGGCTGAAATGATAGGCTCGAGTGATTTTTATAGTATTTTTATTTTATTTTATTTGACTTGGGATTGCAGGTTTGATATGATAGAACCCAGATTTTTCCTTTTGAAATTACGGATTGAAATGATACATATCCGTATCGCTTGACCTAGGTTAGAAAATATTATACAGGCCCATGGTTAAATTTTAAATAATATTTTCCTTAAAAAACATTATTTAGTGTTCTAATTATTTTCTGAAAAATTATTAAGTATTCTTAAATTATAAATATATGAAATTTAACTTAAATTTGATTTAAGCTTTAAATTATAACGGTGTATTGTTTTCTATAAGTTAATTTTTTTAGTTAATAATTGGTTTAAATGGAATTTAGAGAATTTTATTTACGATAAATAACTTAATAATGAAATGTTGATTTAATATGGAATGTTAAATCTAACCTGGTAATTGTAATGAATTTTATTTTATGAAATAGACATGTTTGAATAATAAAGAATGTATTTTAAATTGATAGAATAAAATACAGTTTTGCTTGGACTTTGGTAATAAAATTTGTTTAACTGAAATTCATAGTTATTTGATGTCAAATGAATATATTTATAAGGAAATTTGATTGTTATATTAACAATGGTAAGATATTCTATTTGTGAATATGTTTGTAAAATAAGTAATTAGGATTTAAATGGAAGGAAATTGTAATTTAAAATACGACTTAACTTGATAATTGGAAAATTTGGTTCTAATTGAAATTGTTAAGTTAAGTAAATAAATGGGAATTTAGTTTTATTTATGAAGTGGGTATTTTAAATTAAAATGTTAGGTTATTTGTTGGAATAAAAGTTAAGTAAAAGAATGTGCTGTTGACTTAATAAATGAATTATAGTTTAATTTGGATATTTATTTATAAAAGTTTATCTTATTGAATCATAAGTTTAATGATATCCAAATGAATAATTTCTGAAGTGGAAGATGTAATTTTATAGGTTAAAAATGGCTAGAATTGGAGTTTTAATGTTTCTGAAAAGTTAAGAAATTTATAAAGGATTGACTAACAAATGAAATTAATTTAAATTCGACATTTATTAATAAAAATGTTGTTTTATTAAAGTTTATAAGTTAAGTAATATCCAAATAAAAAATTTTGGAAAGTGGAATGAGTTTGATAAGTTAAAAATAAGAAAAATTGAAGATATATTGTTTTAAAGGGTATAACATAAATTATAACGTTTCTGAAATGATGTGGTTAAATGAACTGTGGCTGAAAATATACTAAAATATACTAAAAGGACCTATAACAGCATTTCTGAAGTGCTGTAATTTCTGAAAATTTGAACTATATGCTGAAATTACTAAATAGACCTATAACAGCAGTTCTGAAATGCTGTATTTTCTGATTTTGAACTATGTTTTCATATATACTAAATATACCTACTGCAGCACTTTATAAATGCTATTGTTTTGAAAATTTCAATGTTTGAAATGATTGAACGAATGAACTTAGAAATGTTACAACTTTGAAATGAATATTATTTGACATTGAATTTAAATGGTTTGGAAATGAATTTATTTGAAATAGTATTTAATTAAGAATTGTCTTTAAATATATTAGCTTGAAGCTTATTGGAATTGAAGATTTAAGAATGTGACCTTATAAAGTGGTTTGGTTTAAGATGATTTAAAGGAATATTTCAAGTTAAATAAATTTAAAGAAATATTGGGTTTATTTAAATAATATATTGATTTGGCTTTTGGAATTTAAATGATATATTATGGCTTTGGTTTTTGAAATGGGAATGATATTTTGGTTTTTGGAGTATAAACTAGTTTTGAATATGATATTTTGGTTTGAAGTAGAAACTAGTTTTGAATATGATGTTTTGGTTTTGAAGTATAAACTAGTTTTGAAATGGATAATGATATTTTTGGCTTTGAAGTATAAATTATTTCGAAATAAATATCCATGGGTTATAATAACGATTGGTTGGCAAAGAGACCGGGATCGGATATGGGCATACTCTCTATCGATACCGAAAACCACTTTGACAACCGTGTACGCGGTGGAGATTCCAGAATGAAGTAGGATGGTGGAGACAATCCTATTGAGGTATATACGTGGACCCGACTCCCGTGAGTTGGCATAAAGTGGCTAAAACAAGTCGACGGGCTAAGGAGGTAGCACTTCTTATCGGACACACTTCTTCATATGCCATTCTATTATTCTGTGATTGATTGTTGCGCACCTTTGATTTTGGGAGTGTGGTTCGAGGTGGGCGGTAGTAGCTGCTACGTGCTACCACCGGTCTGGAAGCGTAATTGGTATATCTACCCTGTCATTGCATAGTTGTGTCGTGTCAACTACCCTAGCGAGCCTTGTACGAGTTTGGATTTGTGTCGTAGCCCGTGGAGTATCCTCTGGTGGCTTCCCGATCAGGAGGGACCATGATACTGCATGGACTACTGGGACTATTATGTGTTAAGGTGGAAAATGTAAAGCCTTAATGCTATTTAAAAGTAGGTTTATTTTACTATAGGCATTATTATATTAGCGAAATATTACTACATAGTAAATAGTTTAACGGATCCTTAGAGGATGGGCGGTCCCAAGCATCCTTTAAGTTACTTGTACATTTTATTACAGTTCACTTGAGTTGGTTTACATTGTATAAGTATGTATGTCCTGACTCGAGTGTTTTGTGTTTTGCTTTACGCTCGGGTCAGAATGAGTGATACATCATTCGAGACTCACCTTTGGAGTTGGAGCTTTCTTGGAGATCCAGCTATCTATTTCGCTTTCAGTTATCCAGTTGATTCCATTGATGTATTTTGATTTATACTTGATTATCATATTGAGACTTCTGTTGTATCTTGTCACTTCCGTTGTATCTCGTAACTCCGATGTATATATATAGTAGCTTCATGAACTACTATTTCTTTGCTTCCATTGCATTGTTATCACTCTGTGTCTGTGATCTGTGATTTATTTACTGTTTATTCTGATTTTTGCCAAATTTATATTTACAATCTATTTTTTTGAATTATTCAAGTCCGACATGTGCAGATGCGAATGGTCCAAAATAGTGGGTCGTTACAATGTAAAAACGGATTTTAACATTAAAAAGAAATTCTTTTCAACTAACCTGCCTTGTTTGTCAAAATATTATTGGTTGCTAATTTTCTTTTCTAAAAGAACTGCCAAAATTTAAGAATTAAACAATTTAAATAATTTATAAATTACCCCTTCTCCTGTTATAAATATATAAAACATTTAAGTCTCATACCTTAAATAATTTTATATATCTATTAAAACACTTAGGAAAATTCTACAAAAATTCCAAAAGATCATTTTAGTATGTTTTCTAACATATAATAATTTCAGACCCAAAACATATATTATTTAACAGTAAATAATTTTTAAACCCAAATAATCATTTTCTTCAATAGAAAATTAATATTAAATCCACGTTAATTCAGAAAATTATGAAAATTGAAACCCATCTCTAAAATATCATTTCTGATCTAAATCTCAAATCGCAAGGAATTTGGATGTCATTTAATAGGGTTTTCACATCAAAATATATCATAAAACCAATATGAATAAGCATTAATGATCAACAAGCATATATAAACATTTAATCATTCAAAAACATGGCATAACCTTGCAAAATAATTCGGATTAACCTTAAAACCGAAAACAATAGAAAATATGATATGTATTCATTATTCACCTTAGCTTTGAGATTAAGGAGTTTGAGATTTGGATGCATTTGATTTTGATTAATCTTTCTTCCTTTGATTTTCTTTACCTTCTTCCTCTTGCTCTTGCTAATGGTGGTCGACCTCTATTTTTAGGTTAGTATTGCAAATGAATGTATGAAATGAATTCCTAAGGGTTTAGGGTATTAGAATATTCTTATTCTAACTTTTCCCCTCACCTATTTCCTTTACCCATTTTATTTTAGTTCATTTATTCTCTTAGGCACGGCTACCCCTTAGTATAATAACAAATTTCAATCCCATAATCATCACATTATTTTATTTTATTTAACTAATTAAAT
The DNA here is from genome assembly GCA_030737815.1 of Allium fistulosum. Classification (NCBI taxonomy): domain Eukaryota; kingdom Viridiplantae; phylum Streptophyta; class Magnoliopsida; order Asparagales; family Amaryllidaceae; genus Allium; species Allium fistulosum. The sequence goes on along the minus strand of CM060901.1, from coordinate 1,416,477,726 downwards.
ATCCTAAATAATGTTACTAAAAATTAGGGTCATTACATATAGACTTCTAGTCTACTATTATTATTACCAAATATGGGTTTCTAGTCTTCTTTAAGTTCCAGATTATGTTTAGGGCTTCTTTAAGTTAATTCTCAACTCAAATTCATTTAATGGGAATCTCTAGTACTAAAGCAATCTACCAAATATTTAAATCGGGCTTAGTCAGTGAGATTCTTAATTATCTAAGCAAGTGGGAAGTTATTCTACACATTGGAAAGATCAAATATGGAAAAGTAAAATACTAATCATTAAGCTCTTTCAGATCAAAATTGATATTCAATTTGCGATTATATACCCTACATTCGAGGTAACATTCATTCAATTGTAAATTTACTTGCAATCTAATACATCATGTACAAAGTGGCAGGTACAAAAACCAAACAAAAAAGAAAACTAATTTAAAGCAAATCATCACTAAAGTTCGAGGTTTTGTATAGTCTCCTCTAAATCCCTGGCCATTATGTTGTGTGGTCAACAACATGGCGAATAGCAGCATCCAAAAGTTCTTTGAATTTCTTTTCCTTTTTTCGAATAGTATTTGCATCGTTAATCGAAGCAATCTGAATTCAAAGCACACTGGAGAGTCTTATTGGCCCCTCATAAAGTTTGGACTGTGCTATTCAACTCTACGATATTTTGTTTGAAAGTATATCCCTAACGCTCGAGCTTTTGAACTTTGCACTCGTATTCGCTTATACACTAAGATACTTACTCATCCTATTTCGTACCAAAATGTTGTATGACCTCAAATTTGATTTTTTGCGTCATTTCGAGATTGTTTCATTGCTTAAGCCCGGAGGTGGGTTTAGCAAAGTAGGAAATTTTTAGCTCGCCGAAGAACGAGGTTTAGTAATTCTTCCAGGAGCAGGATAGGAAGTCCAGCTTCGCCCTCACTTGCAATAAGCTCTAATGATTAATAGTGAACTTGCCTCTTTATTAATTTTATTTCAAGGTCATTGGTTCTTTGATGTAAATTAGCTATATCTACATCAGCTTCGATTGAAGGACTGGACTCACGAATCGGGTTATTTTGTCTTTTAATGCTTGAAGCTCTTTCACCATTTCTTTAAGCTGCTCCTCAGTGCAAGCAGTCATTTCCTTGTAAGTCCTAAATGCAATTTCACTATGAAGTAGTTCCTATGCCACTCTTGCGTTACAGGATTATTAGGGAATCATGAAGTTGAGTTGTCTTAAGATGATCACTTTTCTTCTACATAAGCGAGCAACCCGTCCTTAATTCAATGATTCGTGAAGTATCTAGAGAGTCTGATGTACGCATTAAATGAGTCTTCTATTAAGAGTTACAGGGTTTTTTAGAAAATGGCGACATCTGTTTCCTCTTCAAAATGAAGAAAGTTCATTGCCTTCCCTTTTTGAATCCTTCACGTCTTCGTCTAACGCCTCTCTCTCTCTCTCACACAAAAACCTTCTACTTCACCGTCTTCTCTTAATCTCCTCCCCTATCTACGTTTATGGAAAAGAACCGCAAAGATAAAATGTGATTTAACTCCTTAAGATCGATTACCAGATCAGGCCGACCGTATGATTCTTCACTATGCCCCTTTCCTCAATCAGCTGCAGCCGCTTTTGGATCTGGAGATATGCCACTGCCTCAATCTTCTCGTGTCAAACAGTCTGTACTAGTCGAAAAGCCACTATCAATGGATGCAATTCCTTCAGTTTGTCGTTCATTATCTTCAACATTAGGCCCTATTTCAGGTATAACAAATCCTTCTTCCTCCTCTGCCTTATCTCATATCCTACAATCCTCTTTTGCTTGGGATGGTGAATTCCTGGGTACTGAAAGTTGTGATGCCCTGGGCATTGTAATTAGTCGTGATTAAACTGATTGTATTAGTGGTATTGCAATTGGTAATAAATCTGCTGATTTGATTTTTCACTCAATCGAGACCGATTGTATTCATGCTATATGTATTAGTGATGAATGTATTGGTGCTATCAAGCCTGGTTGTATTGGTGGTAATAAAACCACCATTGCTCATTGTATTGATGCTAGTACAAATTTACTTGATTCTTCTACGTTAATGGATTCATACAAAATTGCACGTATACCTGTTGGTATGGCCTCCAATTTAGCTTGTTTAGTGAATAGTTCAGCTAATTTTCCTAAAAAGAGTATTGATGGATCGAGGTTGGTAATAAATGGCGTGGGAATCAATAATCCTGTTGTTGCCCGAACCTGTACATATCCAACTACTTCTTTTCAACAGCAACACTCCCTTGATGTTTGCGTAGTTGAAGCTATTTCTCAGGAAAGTATACCACCTTCAATAACACCCTATCCTAATGAGCTAAATACTAGATTCAAGTGGTCCTCGTTATTCTCTAGTTTGCCGAAAAATGCGGGTGTTTTTGTGCCCCGTTCATTTGATATGGCTAGCAAAGATAGGGTTTTGATACCCCCTATGGAGGTAATTAAAGCTGGTATTGATTATTGGTCGAACTATCTTGTTGGATTCTTTATAGACTCTAACCCACCATATCAAGTGGTTAAGGACCATTGCTATAGAGCTTGGCAACTGAAGGGTAGCCTCCTCGTCCATATGGACAACTCTATGTTTTTCTTCAAGTTCTCAAGGCCTGAGGAGCGGCTTCGAATTCTTAGTAAAGATCCTATATTTATCAGAGGCAAGCCTTTTATAGTCACGCCATGGAGTCTGTCTATTGACTGTGCCAGAGAGCAAGTACTATCTATTCCTGTTTGGACTTATTTCTCTCATATTCCCTCCGTTTTGTAACTAATGATAGGTCTAAACTGGCTAGATAGTACGGTAGGAAAAGTAAAATGTTTCGATGCTAACACCGTAGCTAGGAAAAACTAGTCTATGCAAAATCTTTGATTGAGATCTCCCCGGATAAGCCTTTACCGGATACTATTAGAGTTAGAGTGACTGAGAATCAGGTAGCAGAGATTGTAGTTCGTTATGGTTGGAAGCCATACATATGTACGTCATGTCAGTCCTTTGGTCATATATCATCATCATGTTCTCGTATGACTACTGTTGGTCCTTTATCGGTTAGGACCACTCTTCCTACGCCTTCGAACATGAAATGGATCCTGAAAGAGCGCATTATTCCTCCTCATGTGGCACCTTCTGTCCCTCCTGTTGAGCCTTTGGTGCCTCCTATTGTTCCACCCCCCTCCCCCTGGTCGTTGATATAGATTCCTCTGTTCCTCTTGATATATCTGATGCCCAGGCTTCTGATATAGTTTGGCATCCTGCTTAGATAGCCTAGATCCACATTCAGTCCGACATACATTACGACCCTGCTAGACACGATTTCCATACCTTTGTTAGTGATGATGATGATGGTGAATCTAGGCGTCTACATTACTTATAGTTGGTGGTGAACTTATTCTTACGGTGGATGGAGCTCGTGGTAAGCGGAATAGATCTCTTCTTCTTAATGATAGCTCGGATAGGAGATATATATACTCTAGGGATCTGCCGGGTCATGACTTGGATATTATGTCTCACTTTGCCGATTATTTGCAAGTGTTAGGCCCCACTAGTAGTGATTCTTCCTCCTCTTGAGAGCAGGAACCGTTATTTCCTTAGCTCACTTTTATAGCTACAGAAGCATCATTGCTTCTCTCATATTATGTACTTAAGTGGTATGGCCACTATAAAATCATATATAGCTGTTTCTGTGCATGTGCAAAACATCCTTTCTACATTTATATACAGTGGCACGACCTACTATAAAGTTGGCTGGCATTGCCAAAAAAATGAACTAATACACGAAAAACTAATTTTTCCATTAGCAACAGTCAAGGTTACAAACAAGAATACAAAAGGTTAAGGATACACCATAATTCTAGTTCTAAACATTCAACTAATATTTAACGTTTTGAAATTGTAGTTTTAGCTTTTTCAAGTGATCTAGACGATAAAGTAAGGGTAGAATCAAAGGGCTTTAATTCCTTTGGGTATAAATAGAAGGGAACCGATGATAATCCCAGTCCCCAATTGGAGGGCTAGCATGACCACATACTAATTTTGTATGGTAGGATCATCGCTAGGTAATTTCACCTACCCATCAACTAGAAAGTCAAAGCGGAAACGGGGAAACTGGATGTAAATTTTTTGTAAATCTCAGAGGAAACAGTGTCGTGCCAACCGTGTTGTTTTGAGAATCATAGAGTTTTCCTTAAAATCCTTCCTCAACTTGATAAATTTACATAATAAATCACTAAGGACCGGACTGCACGAGAAGTCTTTGATCTGTGTGACAAGTTAAAATCAAACCGAGGATAAGAACTAAAACAATGAATCCCTAAGTAAACCAAGTAACATATCATTATTATACAATCATTCAGCTTCATACAAAATCGATTTTTTTATACATTTCAGAAATAAATCTCTTCGTATTATACTTAAGTTTTTCGGGGGGAAGTAAGCAAGAAGAAAGAGGAATAGGATTAACTCTGGGAAGATTCCAACATGCTCCAGGATGGGAATCGGACCCATACTCGTCCAAATATCTACGATGAAAGCATCTGAGCAAACCTCCGCATTTGTTACCTAAGTATGAGAAATCGACTAATTTACCCCTACAATAAGTTTTGTATAGAAACTCTACCAGGGCGTCTCTATCATCAATTAGCCTCTAAGAGAGGGTCATTAGTTTGGAATTTTCTTTCATAAGTCTTTCTCAATGATGACGAGCTTTTCTCATCTAGGGAGCAACTTCGTTTTCTTTACCTTAATCTCAATGTGCTCTTAGCAAGCTTCTCATATTTTTCAGATAACCTATCATAATCCTTTGTTTGTTTATCCAATTCCTTATTAAGGGGATCTATATCTGATTGTTTCTTCTTGAGCATAACGTTATAAAGATATTTTGATTTTCTCCTTAACTAAAGTAATTAATGTATTAACTAAAGGTTATTTGATGATTGAAAGCATTTTCATAATGAGATCCATAACTGAGAGAGTGGAACTGTAGACGATGAGATTTTTCCATTATCTTTGGGCTTTTGGCCTGAGAAGTGTTATCCTTCTTGGGAGAACTTGACCTTAGAGAAATGGGAATTTCGGTATCCTCCATGCCTTGAGCAGTCAGGTCTAGGTTAGCATCTTCAGATCTGTCCTTGTCATTCAATGTTCTGGAGAGGCTTTTTCCATCGCCTCCACAATTATAGTCATTGTCATCATCAGGACCATCATCGACATTATCATCTCCCTTCATGTTTTCGTCATCATCCTTTTCTTCCTCTTCTGACTCTGTTTCCTCATCAACTAGAGGATCGTCAAATGTTAATAACTTTGCAGCATCAACCTCCTCTTTTGTTTTAGGCGCTTGAGATCCATGTGACATCTCTTCAAACTTGCTCATAAACTTTTTATTACATTTTAAAGGGAGAAAAGGGAGGGCAAAGTCCAAAAACTTGTGAGCGTTATCAACATAAGCAATAAAAAGTGATTTCTCATGAGATCTCTCGATAATGGTATCGAGAGGCATGCTAATAAAATAGGAAACCTTTTGCTTCGCATCTTTAGTCACTGTGGTTGACTTATCCAAGCGAACCATCTTCCATTTTAGCTTTTTCTTGAGGGATGCATTTTCTGCCACAAGCCTAGCTTCTTTCGTTTCAGCATTAAGTGCTAGCTCTAATGTCATTATCCTATCATCAAAGATTTTCCTATCACTCCTCTCTTTAAGGAGTAGAGTTTCTAATTTCCTTCAAAGAAGTAGCCAGCTTTTCTTTTTCTGTGATTAAGTTAATAACATAGTTGTTGAGTGGGAGTTATCTTCCTTAAGCTTAGATTTTTTACTAGATGAACCAAAAGTTACTTCTTGGAGTGAAAACAAGTGTTTAGTAACCTGAAATGAGTAATAAAACTTAGGTCAAGAAGTTATATGCGAAAGATTCAAATCTCAAAATAGCTGATTAAGAAGAGCGCATATCATTAAGTATTGTTTGAGTAGAGAAAAATGATGGAATTGGGTATAAGAAGAAGACTATAGTGGCTTGAGTGTAGCAAAGGAAGAGGGTTGATGACAAGTTGGAGGAGGTCATCAAACTAGCACGCGGAAGTTGAAGATTGGGACCTAGAAGGAATGGGGTCCTCCGGAGTAAAAGAGAACCCAATCTCCTTGCAAATATTATTTAGGGTTTCGGGGGAGCTTAGGACAGTAATACGGCAAAGCAAGTCCTAAGAATGCTCTACTTCAACCGCTTGTTAAGCCTCAATTCCAATAGAATCAAGATTAGGAGACTTAAGATTTGCGTCGGCACCGACTAACGCTTCCTCTTTAATAACAGAAGAAGCTTGTATGTCCCCAACTTTAGGCATGTTGGCGGGGGTGGGAGCAGTAATAGAGCTATCACTTAGCTTCCTTTTAGTAAAAGTGAATGAGTTAGAAATAACATCCTTGAGAGATTGAGGTTTAGGAGCTTGAACCGAAGTAGAAGTGTCATCTTTCTCCAACTTATCTTTAGAAGTGTTAATAGTGACTTCCTTCCCAATAGGGGCAACAATCAAAGCAGATGAACCTAAGTCAAAGGAATAAAGTTATGTGATGAGATGGTGGTAAATTTTCGAATAAATAAAACGATGTCTTACTAGATATCCTAGGTTGAACGGGTGAGTTAGATGTGAAAGATTCAAACTTGCCATTACCCATGAACCTTTGCCTTTAGAGTTGCATTTTATCATCGGAGGTTCTCCCAGAGCACTATGGCCATCCAAAATGATAGAATTTTGATGAAGCTTAGCTGAGATTAATAGTCTGAGCCTTTTGGCTATTGTTTCTACTGCCTTGGTCAATGACAGCACGAGTTTTTAATCCAAAGTTTCTTCTTGGGGGCAGGATCTAAAAGAGAGACATTTATTAGTAAAGAATAATAAATCAGCATGGATAAGAAAGAAAGAGAAACTTAGAAGTAGAAAATGTTCATCAAATACCGAAGAAGCATTTAACAAAGAAAAATTGAGTTTCTAACACTTCCGCCTATTTAACACATTTAGAAATCAAGCTCTTTGGATGAGGATGAATTCGGTATAGTTGATGGCCTGGTTGATCACCCTTATTAACGGGGCTAGCTATATGATTAAGAATGTTGAGATTAAGAGACGGAAGATCAACTTCTCGAGCCAAGACTTCCAAATAGGTCAAATATGTATAAGAATTTGGTAGGAACTGGATCGATGCAATATCCAGGTTCTTCAAATATCTGAGAAGAAATCCTGAAAATGGAAAATAACCTATATGCCAGATGTGAATGGTAGAGAAAATAAAGTATCCCTCCGGCAGATTATAGATGTTGTCTTAAAGGCCTCCGAGAAAGGCTTCAATCCCCAAAATTCCAAATTGTCTAAGGATTGAGTCCACCGCATTCTAGGTGCTGATGTGTGGTGGATTCATAATGATGTTAATTTTCTTGCTAGCTGATGGTGAAGGTTTGGTCTCTTTACTAGTCTTCCTAGTGGACTTCTTTCTTAATTGTCGGCCTTTCATTTTTCTACCAGGTTCTATTGCTCCAAACTTAAGAAAGTACCGTGATTTATAAAATCTTTTATGCATGCTAATACTGGATCTAGAAATTGTTGCTTAAGTATTCTTCCATTTGCCAAAGCGATGATGTATATGTTAATTATGAAACAATAACACTTAAATGACATCTGATAAGTGTGTTAGAAGACACGAACTTCAATATTGATAAGGAACCTCATGAAAGAGCTATGAAATATGAGACAACATGTGGTGTTTATAAGTCTATGACAAATAAGATAAGTCACTGTAAAAAATCATGTAATTTTAGGTAAGAATAAATGCTATAAGCTAAACAGTTTGCAACTTGTTAAAGTAGTAATGACGTTAATAGCGATATAGTATAGAACTCCATTTATATTAAAGTTGATAACAAACGAACCCTATAACTATGCTTAATGTCGAAGTAATGAGGGAGTCGACGCTGACTAATAGCGGCATATGAATTGGAAATACAATTATTAGTTAAAAGTTTATAATACATTAAAAACAATGATGACGAGAGTGTCAATGTCATAAATAATTTTTTTTGAGATGTCAAGAGTGATCATGAGAAAGTAGGGAAAATAGTAAGGCTTTTGCCATCAAGCTATATTTATAAGTACTTCGACTATGATGATTTCATCCATGGTCAGTGCCGAATATATTAACAAAGCATCCCATTATAATATATATTGTCGACGTGCTCAAAGTTTTTAATTGAAAATGTGAAATGACTTCGAATCTATTGTTTCTAATCAACTGTCTTGACACAAAAAGAGGTTGCTTTGTTATAGCGAATTGAAGATTTAGTGTTGACAAAAATAATAAAAGCTTTATTAAATATGAGTGATGCATTGATGTTGCAACATGATTTTAGAACTTGTGTCGAGCCAAATGGTATCACGTTCAATCAATTGAAATGCCCTAACAACAATAATGTCTATAACTTCGACTGGTTCGATAAGCTTCACTATAATCACTTACGGAATGAAAACATTTGGTTAGTAAAATAACAAGTTAACATAAAGCATTATTAGCTTCAAGGAGCATAATGTCATCGAATGTGATCAATGTGCATATGATAGAAGCCTTTGTCGAGGTCACTTATGTCATTATCACATCATTCATAATACAAAAATTAAGGGTTTCACTTACTTCGACTATTGCAATAATATCAAAAACTATCAGTATCAACCATCATTATGAAGCTACAAGCGTCGTCGAGGATGTTCAAATAACTGGTTGTGGGTCATATAAGTAATCATTTCTACTAATTAATCTAGAAAATGTTTAATGAAATGCCTACTCCAATTAATAATGAAAAATTTGCTATTATTCTAACTTAAATCCACCTCTCAATTGAGATTAACGAACATTAAAGCCTTAAGATATAATCCAAGCTTCAATATGGGGTCGATAAAATTCAACTCGAATAAATAAAAGCAGCAATGTCCCTAAATCAAACCCTAATAATAACCCTAAAGCCTAATTATTCAAATCAGCACCTTAATTGAATCAAATTGACTTTATGGTCTTACTTGAATGAAGGTGGAGGGCTTGAGAAGCAAAGAAGATTTAAATTTTCTAAAAAATTCATGATTCTTTTTGCTTGAGTTATTAGTTGCAGGTAAAGGGATAAAAAGGAGAAGGACCGCATATTTATAGATGAAGATGGCCAAGCGATAGGCATTGGATCAATCTTAAAATAAACGGCTATGATCAACGATAGAAGATTAAAAGGCAAAAATTGGACAACTTTGAAACTATTAACTTGAAACATCAATGGCTCATCTACACTAAGGGGGGCAAATGTTACTACTATAATTCATGTCGAAGAAGTTCGATATGCCATGACTTCGCACCAATGATCAGCATTGGAGACGCTGAATCAATGGAACACTTATGGATTAATGTCGAAGAGGTAGGGTATCACACTTTAGCCATAATAGAGTCTACATAGTATCGCACATGACCAAATAAGCGAAGAGGTTAAGTACAACTCACTTCATAAGCAATCAAAGAGCATCGAAGTGATCATAGCATATTTCATTAATACGAAGCCCTATCAAAACTATACCAAGCAAGTACTTCGAAGTGAATGTTCCATAGTGGTTTGTTCGATGATGATGTCAAAGGAACATAAAGCTATGCCCCACTTCATCCATATTCACTCCGCATATCATCCATATGTAGCACATTAAAGTCGTTGTGTCGATGTTGAACATCATCGATGTCCAAGAAGACAACGATACTGCTTTATAGATACCATCTTTGAAGTCATCACCTACTCCTAAAGGACACCGACTGGCATAATGAAGGCCATAACCTATAGTTGCCGCATACCCTCACTGGAAGAGTAAAGCATCAAGGTCAACGAAGTCATTATCATCCCCATTGCTGAAGCCTATGCTAAAGTGCATCGTAGGCAGTCCAACATAACACTTCCTGGTGACGTATTTTCTCCTCACCGATATTTGATGATTTCTTTTCTTTAAGGTTGTTCAACGAAGAGGCTAGAGCTGAGCATTCCCGAAGTTGACCAAATTGAAGATATAAAGAGCGAAGTAGGGCTACACAATCTCTATAAGTATTGTCCTAGGGGTGGCAATTTGAGAGACAAATGGTCTCATCTCATTTATTATTTTTTCAACTTTGTAAACCCAGAATTGATTTGAAGATTTTTAGAGCCTATTGTATTATTCAAACCTTTTACACATAAGGATTTGGAAATTTAACAAGTGCATACCATAACATATTGAATTTTTCAAACTTGTGACTTGAATTACATATTGACTTCGCATATTGACAGTTTGAATTATTTGGATTTATACTTGCATGGCATACTTGACTTTGAACGGATACTTGCATGAGCATATGTGACTTCGAACTAGTACTTACGTAGCATATTGGACTTCAAACTTGAACCTTGGCAACACATTTGACATTTGACTTTGACTTCGAACTTACCTAAGCTTATATGACTTTGACCATAATGACAACATCAAGGATTACCATGGAAACTCTCTTTGATTTGATGACTTCGACAAGCCTCAATAAGGCCTCTCTCTAAATTTACACTATTTTATGACACTTTTGGGGTTAGCGAATTTATTCTTTAACACTCTTATCTACTCGTTATTCTTTATTAATAAATGTTTCTTTTAGATTATGTTCCCAAAAAGCTAAGTTCTTCTGATCGGGAGATTGAGCAGTCATTGACCCAAGCATTAGATACTATGGAGAACAGATACTGTAGGGAACAAACTCATGCCGTTAACTCCAGCAAAACACCTTTAGTATTCCATTATTCTGAATCATCATAAAATTTTGGCAGAGCCTCCAATGTTTAAATATAAAGCACGAGGAAAACGATCTTTAGCCATGTGAAATAAAAATCCTTTACTTTTAGTTCTCCAGTTCAGCTAGGGACGCTTGGTAAGATATCATTGCATTTAATGTGAAACCCCTTGCGGTGTCCTCTTATAATCTTTTCTTTCAAATTCAAGTTCATTTACCCTAGTAATCGCTTCCAAAAAGAAGGAGATAGCAAATGATGCTTCCCAAGAAAAGAAGTGTAAAGATAGTACTTCCACTTGAACCAAGCTCCAAAGTCTCAATCTTTCAAGGAAATCATCGATAGCTCATTCAAGTCTGTAAAAAGGAAATTAGGTGATGACTTCACTGCTGCCACAACTCCCAATAGGAAGCCTAAAGTCGGGGGGCACACACCCCATTTATTGTTGATAAAGAACCATTTGTGGATATCGGCTCAAGCAATGGGATCTTAAATCTCAACACTCCTGAGGAAAAGCCCAACAAATGAATGAAGCGGGGCAGTCTCAAGATCCCCTTCTTCGTTTTACTTTTCCAGGTTCTCCTAGGGCTTTGAATAATCTTTGTAAGTAGCTTGGACTATGCATTTCTTCAAAGGATCCACTTCCTTCCAAGTCTCAATCTCCAACCCCTATTAGTGATTTTGATAACCTTCTGTAGTTGGTCATCCAGTCTCCTTCATGTGCTTCTCTTAATCCATTGTAGCCCTCATCTTATTCTCAAGATCATCACTTTTCTATTCTTAAGAAATTCTTGTCGGTATGTATGTTCCATGTTTTAACTATTTTAGGATTTTGACCTTTTATGTAATATTCTAATTCGTACCTGTTATTCATTTCAGGCGGCTAAGCATATATTTCTTCTACAAGAGGATGCAGCAAGTACTTTCAGTGAAGCATCTAAACTTAAGGAGCAAGTTCATTTACTCAACAATCATATAATTAACATCTCATTAGCGATAGATAAAGCTGTAACAGAAAGAGAAAGACTAGCTACCTCACTCAGGAATGTGGAAACTTTACTTAATAAAGAAGGAGAGCCAGACAAATGTCAGATGATAAAGTGAAGGCTTTAGAGATTGGACTTTAGGGGGACGACATGATGGAGGCTACACTTGTGGAGGAGAATAAATTTCTCAAGAAAATTTTTGAAAGAAAAAAACTCTTTTAAACAAATCAACTGGCATGGCTCTTGTGGAGGCTATCCTTGGCATGGCTCTTGAAACTATTATTGAGAGTTCCTATGAAAAAACACATTTTATAGCATATTCCAACAATATTCACAAATTCATAGATTTGAACTTCCCTTCTCTTCCTTCAACTTGGAATGAGAAATTTACGAAGAAATTTGAAACTATGCTAGATAAAACCCAGGCACCTAGAGAGGAACCTCCCTAGGAGGAGGAAGAGATTGATGCTAAGAAGCACTTTCCTTTGATGACCCTCCAACGGATGAAGAAACTGATTCTGATGAAGAGGAAGATGATCGTGACAAAGGCAAGGACGATGATGGTTGCGATAACGATGGTCATGACAATGCTAATAATAATGATAATGATGGTGGCGATGTAAAGGGTCCCACTGGGCCGCCAAATGAAAAAGATAGGTCGGGAAACGCTGACCCAGATTTGGCAGCTCCTGGTGCGGATGCTAATTAAATTACTGATTCTCCCACTAATGATTCCCCTTAGAAAGAGAATGCTCCTCAGATCCATAAATCCAAAGGGAAGGAACAGACTCCTTCGTCTTCCATTACATTCGCATAGGTATGGATCTCTCTGCTTAAATGCCTTAAATTACCAAACAACTCTTAGTTAATACGCTGATTATTTTAGTTAAGGAGAACACCGAAATATCATTATGATGTTATATTTGAAAAGAAACAATAGGAAATAGATCGATTGAGTAAAGAGTTGGATAGACAAGAGAAAGAGTACAATAAGTTGTTTAAGAAATACAAGAATCTTACAACCAGTGCATCAAAATTAAGATTTTCCAAAGAGAGGCAAGTTGCTTCGCGGATGAAGAAGGCATGCCTTTATAGGGAGAGGCTCTTGGCAGAGAATGCAGAGTTAATGACCCTCTTTTAACGACCCTAATTTTAGCTAACATTATTTAGACATTTAATTAGACAAATTAAATAAAATAATATAAAGGGTTAAAGGAATTGAGATTTGATAATTAAACTTGAGCTGTGCCTTAATCAATATATTAATGAAGGAAATTATACATAAGTTAGAAGGAGAGTTATGATAAGGGTAAAATAGGAAGAGTCTTTATTCCTATACCCTAAACCCTTTCATTCTCTCCACTTTCTCATTCATTCAAGATTCACAAACTAAACAAAAAAATACTAAGTTCGACTGGCCATTACAAGGAAGGAAAACAAGAGATTAAAGCCAAGATATTAAAGGGAAAAGCTTAGGAAATCAATCTTAACTCAAGTCTTAACTCCTTAATCCAAATCAAGGTGAGTAATTAGTTTACATCTCTATTTTTGATGAATAATTTTGGTTTAAAGGTAAACATATTTTTTTTGCAAGTATATGCCATATTTAGTGTTTAAAAGTGATTATATCCTATGTTGATGATTTATGGTTTAAATATGATTTATTGTGTTATGTTTGAGTTAGAAAATCATTCATATGACATCCGATTGACTTGAAATTTTGATATGATATGAGAGTCAATATTTGTAGAATTGAATTTCAAGTTTTATAATTTTCCAAGTTAATATGGATTTATGATGAATTTTCTAAATTTAGGAAACGATTAATTTGGTTTTAAATATTTTAAATGGTAAAAATACGTTTTCGGCCTAAAAAAGTTGTATATGTGGAAGAAAATGATTAAATTGATTTAATTTGATTTTTGTTGATTTTTCCAAAGATTTTAGGAGAGTCAAATAAATTATTTTAAGTAAAAAGGGCTTATTTACTTAACTAAATAGGTTTAAAATGGCTAAAATGTAAAATTGTTTAATATTTAAATTTTTGACTCGTGGCGATAAATTTCAGAAAGAAATTGGTAAAGTAATTGTCAACCAATCACGTTTTGACAAATAATGAAAGTTAGATGAAAAAGAGTTACTTTATGAAGCATAAAATCGGTTTTGCACTAATTTACACTTTCGCCACTTCCATATGCCTGCTTCCACCACCGTACAGCCGCTTTTACCCTTCCGATACCATCAAAACCTATACACACAATAACAAGAGTTTTGGTATATAGTGTATTGAGCTTGGACGGAAGGAAATTGGGTGGCAAAGGCATGCTTACGGAGCGGAGAAAGCCGCCTTTTTCACATGTTTTCGACTCTATAGTCCGCCTTGTTAAAAATGATGGCTGTGAAGGGGTATGCTGCAGCATATATCCCTTTGTTGCTATGTTAGCTGCCGCATTAATACCTTTCGCCTTAGTTAGAGGCCACTTTTTACAACCTTTAAACAATGCATGCGAAAAGGGAGAATTTCATCTTCGTATCTTCCGCTAATATTGAAGCCACCTTCCCTAATGTTTTCGAAAGGTTTGACTTAGTCGCTTTTACTAATAGTTTCGAAGGCAATGGTTTAGAAAAGATGGTTTCGAAGCTACCCTCTTCTCCAATTCTTTTACTTTCGACCAATGCTTTCGAAAGTGATGCTTTCGCCCCTGTTCCCTTTGACCCTATAGTTTTATTAAGTGTTGAACTCAATGATTTCGAAAGGGATGCTTTCGAAAGAGGTTGTTTAAGGTTTTCAACAATGGTTTTGAGGTTATTGTTTTGGCTTTATAGCCTAATGTTTTCTAAGTTAAAAAGGGCTTTAACTTATTTTAAAGGGATAGATAACCTTATTGATTTCAGATTTTTCATCAACATTTTTTTGTATAGAGCATGTATCATGGCATAAGTATTTTGAGTAAAGCAAAGAGCATGATTTCCTTGTTTTAAAAAGATATGATTTCAAGGGTTAAATCATTTGTAAAGATTTTTTTCAAGGAAATGAAATTTGAATAGGGTGGTCTGCCTAGATATGTGCTAAAAGAATGACTCAAATATCAGAAGACCAAATGGGACTGGTGTGGGATCGTGTCCAATACCTTAACTAGTAGCCCCTAGCTAATATAAGTCCAAAATCCTAATGTGTAGGCCTTTGTCACCTATAAGACAAAAATAATGTTACATACAGAAAGGAATACACAGACTAGAGATAGGTTATTGATGAGCCTGCAAAACCATTAGGATCAGTTGATCCTAGGAGAAGTAAGGTAAAGATAAACCGTCCAGTATTATGTCTAACAGAAGTTAGAGTATTTATTATGTCTGGTAGGCCCGAGTCAGCCAGTGGTTAATACTTAGCCTGATAAAACTATAATGTTCAGATGGATAGTCCATTGATTACCTTATTTATATGCATATATGTTATTGCTATTGTTGTTATAATCAATTTGATTGCAAGATTTTGGTTCGCAAAAGATATGCATTTAAAAGGATATTGTGAGGTGAAACTCGTTCTGCTAAGCGACGTGGTCTCACTTAATATCAGTAAACTGAGATGTAATAGAATTATTCACACCAAGCTTTATGTCTGACTTGAAGTTTTTGTTTTCCCCTTAAAATCTCAGGTGATCAAAATTTAATTTGAGTGGATTGAGATTAAGGTATTTCAGGTTTCGGTAGGTGACGAATAAAGCTTCCGAAGAGGTGTAGGAGGAAAGGATTAGGTATTTAGAAGTCTACCCATTATTGTTTCCATTGTGATGTATTTATTGAATGATATGTCTATTTAGTACTCTGATCATCCAAGAAGGCATCTTCATATGTTGCTCTTGGCGTATTTTGTAATAATTATATTTATCTGAACCTAGGAATCGTTTTAGGATTATATAATTGAATATTAAACATTGATTTGAAATGTAGTCAAAAAAGTTTTTTTTTAATTTGTGCTGATTTTATTTCATATTCATGTGCTTCTGCTATTATGGATACCATTAACGGTATTGTATTTTATCACCAGAAGTTAAGACTATAGATGAATCCAGCATCTATAGCGGTTAGCTTCAGGCGTCAAAATGGGGGATGTAACAACTTAGTATCAGAGCATAGGTTTATGAAAACTTAAAGGAAATTTTAAGCCTAAAATGATTTTGAAAATCATAATCCTAAGGAATTAAAGATATATATATTAGTGTAATTAACGCATAATTATAATGATAATTGCATAGTTAAATAGGCTATTCATTTTATTAAACCCCCCTTAGGCAAGTAACTAATGGCAAAATAAGAAAGTTTTCTTATAAGGTCTTGATTATCGAAAAAGTGAGATGTGTGATAATATATGTAGAGAGTGCTATAGATTATGACTAAGTTACAGGGATGGGAGATCAATCAAAAGTACATGAAAGTCTATCAAGCTAATCTGGCTACTAGCAGCGCGACTTTAGGACTGATGTGAGACAACGCATATAATAAGTAACTACAGTTGATGCGAGGTTATCCCAAATTCTATAAGCTAATAATGCCCAACTAATCTGGCTACCAATATCTATGAATAGTCGGACTAATATGAGACGTCATTATGGGGTATGGGTCATAATACGAAGGACCTACTTCTGGGATTGAAGGTTTTAAGTGTTGTGTAAGGGCCGCCTCTACCTTATGTAGGAAGTAGTAAATGGTCGGGGTTATGGGTTGGTCACGGAAGAGGATATCTCAGAAAAAGGCCCGCTTTAATAGGAAGTATAAAGTGGCTGAAGAGATTCTGTGCAATGTCAACTAGATAGTTACTAGTGTGGAGTCGGCCTTGGGATTACAAGTAGTAAATGATGTGGACAAAATGTTTTCACCAATAATTGGCACAAACACCCAATATAGATTTTATGGAGAAATAAATGAAGAATAATTAATGAAAATAGAGGAGACAAACAATTAAATAACTAAAAATAAGCAATAACAAGAACACAACTATGTATTGTTGTTCGGCGTTGAAAGCCAACGTCCACTTTGGAGAATTAACTTTATTGATCATTTGAATTGCCGAGTACAGAGGGATGGATTGGGTATGATCCATAGTTACCATGGAGTACCAAGGAAACAACAGCGTCTAGATCCCGAAAATAAACAATCAGGCCTAATTCTCATTAAAAGGTGTTAAGTGAGATGAGTACTATCTCTTGCATTGATAGGACATTATGGGCAAAAGATATGGGTTATTGGGATGATAGCAAGTTACCTATGGGCTTATGTTTGGAAAGCCTATTTATGTTTGAGAAAAGCCTTTAGGCTTATATGTGAAAAGAAATGATGTAGGTAGAATACATAGACATATTCCTTATTTAAATTATACTCCCCAAATACTAATATTGTAAGGCTCGAGATTTTTATTCACCA
Organism: Allium fistulosum; assembly: GCA_030737815.1. Lineage (NCBI taxonomy): Eukaryota > Viridiplantae > Streptophyta > Magnoliopsida > Asparagales > Amaryllidaceae > Allium > Allium fistulosum. The sequence continues at coordinate 1,416,460,482 of CM060901.1, read as the reverse complement.
GCCATGTTGTTCTGACTCCCTCCACATTACAACACGGGTTAGGAGAGATGATGATGTTGAAGGCGAAGGCGTGGAGTAAGCTTATGACAGTCTATCTATTTATATATTCATGTTATTTTCAAATGTACCCATTGGAAACTATTGTGTTTTAAAAATGGTGTACCACAAAAATGTAACAGTTATTATTAGTAATGAAATAGGTATTGTTTGTGTTATTATATTTTATAATTCCGCTGTGAGTTTTAAATGTGTAGATAAATAGCTATGTATTGTTCTTTATACGAACTAATAGACAGCTTTGGAATAGGTCTTAGTTTCGATGGGCCTTTTTCGGTTTGGAAATTAGGTCTATTTTAGAGTGAGTTGTTATATTTGGTATCAAAGCTTAGGTTACCCCAATCAATATGGATAAGTATACGTATCAGAGGCTACTTGTTATTTCTAAAAATATTTTTCAAAAATCCTACTATAAATAAATATATACTTATTTTAAATATACACAAAAAAACACTAGGCATATCTTTACTTCAACATATAATAATATCTTAGGAAATGTAGAAGGAAAAGATTTTAACTCCAAAGTTAATAAGATAATAAATGTGCAATAAATGGGGAGTTACAAGAATTTAATATGGATATAATAGAACAATTAAGGAGATTATTAGGGTAATTATAGAGAGTGTTGATGTCAAAAATGGATCAACATCCAAGAATGAGTTGTAGGGAACTTGTGAGACCTAGATCTAACATATAGTATTGAAAATAACAGCAAAATAAGAAAGAGACACAATATTTGTATAGTGATTCGGCAATCTATGGCATGCGTCCACTTTATAGCTTTATTGCTTATCGATGTATTTTGTTTGAGATTACAAAAGGTTTGATGGAGAATAAGTAACAAGTATATGGGTTAGGCACTTTCTAAGTCCTAGAATTGTGAAAAGTAGTTACCTTGGTGACTATTGTGTAGAGAAAGAAGATGATGAAGAGGCAGAGCTTCCACGTAGTGATGGCAGTAGTCAACTCCTATTTTGGGTGCTCTATGGTTTATATTTATAGGGGTAGCAATCATATTGAATCAAAAGCCTTCCACTAAAGAGGTCCAAATGTTAGCCTGGAGTTGTGTGGAAAGTTTGGGGAGCCACCGAGTTTAGGGGATAACTCGATGCCGAGTTATCCCCATAACTCAGTACCGAGTTATCCCCTTAAGGGGAAACCCTTCCTTGTCTTCTTCTTCATCTTTCTTACTTCATTTTGGGTGCCCCGCATATTTTCGTAGTTAGATGGCTTGTTTTGATGATCGTTCCTCAATAACTTGGTTTATTCTACAGTTTACAGAAGCTAACTCTTCAATTCCTGAGATAGATTATTTAGAACTTTATGAAATCACTCGAGCTTGTATACGAGAGCTAGCGGATCACTTGTGCAAAGTTGGAGATATTGGTGATGTGGCAAGATAAATCGGTACCAACTCATAGCCATGAGTCGATACCGAGTCATCCTCTTAATACATTTCGAGTACAATTATTCCTGAGTTATTTCCTTTGTCCATATGAGCATGTGTGCCAAGTTTCAAGCTGTTTAGTCTTTGTCTTGATGTTTTAACTTCCTTTGACTTCTGCTTGGTTACAAACCCAATTAACATTTTCCCTCCAAAGTATGCTTTCGTTGGAAATAAACCATGCTCTGGATTGAGACAAGTCCTTTGCTGTCATTCTGTGAATTCCACTTGATCGTTTGGATGTCGTCTTGAATTGTTTCTTTGACTTGGTTAATTTCTAATCAACTATTCATTCTAGTTTTAATCCGAATTCAATTCTCTATACTAATGATGCAACCTTCATTCCGAAGATCGACCAGTATTCAATTTGGCATTAGGCTCTCTACGTCGATTTGGAGACGACCTGAGGAAACATGGATAACTCGGTAGCGATTTAACCGCATAAATCGAACTTGGTGAAATTTTTGAAAATGTTTCTATTTATACAACCTCCTTAAGCTTTCTATTCCATTTTAATTTCCAGGATTTAATTTTTGGTCACCACCTGAATCTTCATCTGCATCAGCGAACTTAACCTAGGGTTTACTTGACAGGACCTAGTTTTCACCATGCTTCGATCATCTTCCAGCACCACCACTTTCTTCCACCACTGCCTTGACTTCTCTCCATCACCTCGCCCATCCACTACCACCAAATCCATCTCCAAGAAGACCCAGATTCGAGATAGGCTGAAATCCTAGGGCATGATTTGGTCTTTAATTCGAATTTGAAGGTTGGCGTTGGTAAATCTTGGAATGATGATGGTGACAACGATGATTTGGACCTGGTGGATTTCAATTTTGAGGAAGATGATTGACTTGGGGTGCATTTGATTGGTGTTGGGTTAGGATTTTCCAGGTTGAATGCGTGTAACTCTAGACACAAGTTGGATTCTTTGGCTTCAACTGCCTTCCTTCATGAAATTTTCTAGTCTCGATCGCCGAACTAATTCCAATATGACAATTTACCTTAAACTCTGACGTATTAGATGATTGCTTCACATGCCTTTCTATTTCGGCATTCGCAATGATCCTTAAAAGGAAATCTTTCCTCGTCGCTTCGGAAAATGGATCTGTTATCAATTTTAAAGCGATAACGGGTAAGTACCAACAAATAATCTCAAAGTATGATGCAAATTGTTTTTTCAGTACGAGCGAGCTATCTACACGGGATGGGCCGTTCATGGTGTTTGGGGCATTGCATTAACTCCACATAGATAACTCACTGCACTTGTCTCGGTCAACACTTAAAATCAGATCAATCAACATATGTTGATTTACTTTGGATTCTAAGCGTTAATCACATGGAAGTTCTATTAGAAATAAAGCATATGTGACCTTTTAAGCAGCGAGTTTCCCTATCAAGAATGACTCTTTAAACTCCCCATTTTAAGCCCATGAAGGAACTTTCTCTCCTACAAAAGGTGGATCATTTACAGCTCCGGCTTCGCCTTCCATTCCAATTGGAACAAGCTAGCCCGTGATTTCTAAGTATTAAAGTCAGTTCGTTCCAACCGGTCTAGTAATACGTCAACTACTTCCGGGGCTGAGAATCATACCTGGCCTATTGGAGCAGGTGCCTTCGATCTTGTTGGGCAGGTCACTCCGAAACATTTGCATTTAGCATGGCATCCTTGAGGATGACGTTCGTTTGCCAACAAGAGATGAGCTTGCGCACGATTCCCCTCAAGGGTTCACAGCTAGCAAGCATTATATGTGTCTTGACGATGCTGTCCCATCGTTCAACTCATTTCTGAGCTACTTCCTGCTATTGATTGGCCTTGCTCCATCCCAAATCCATCTGATTGGATGTTCATTAATGAACTCGTTGTATGTTCATTTCATGGATAAATTCGCATGGCCTCTGACATTTAGCAAGCTAACATAAATCATGCTATTCAAGAAAAGGAAAGATTGCCCATCCTATGTAATTTAGAGGCCTAGAGAGGTTGTAAGGTCATCGAGGAATTGCATAATAAACACTTCGCTTTTAAGAACGAGTATTTCTTCACCTGTTACCTGGAGGGATTCAATCGCTTATGGCTTAAAAGAAGTAAGATCTTCTTCCTTTGTTTATCCCATGCAAGCGCTACTGAGTCACTGACTTAGTGTGTGTCCCTTTGTAATCTTACCGAGACATGATCAGAAGGAAGAGCATAAGGGTATGATCAATGATTTGAAGGCCATCGCAAAGAAACGACAGACCATTAATTCCTTTTGACAAATGACAACTTATTGGAATATAGGATGCTTCACCCGTGGAGATCTACCGATATTGAGTCTCCAACACGGACCAACTCTATTACAAACACTCGTTCCACTATCCGACTCGTAGCTTTGACGAGAATGCTTAGGAGGATGTAGCTGGTCCATTAGGTGAAGTACAACCCAAAAAAATTTCCAAAGTCGATGCAAATTTGCCTATCGAAGAAGACGTCCTAAGGGACAGGGATGAAATAGGTAGGATGCCCCCAATCCCAGAGGTAGACAAGCCATTCTAGAGGAGAGATGGAAAACAACCAATGACAGTATAAGGAGAGGAAGAGGCTTCTGATGATGAAGGGGACGGTGATTTTCATGTCACCGGGTAAGGGGATAGCGCCCATAGTGAATCATCGGAGATGAGCCCCAATCTTCTCAACTTACCTTCTCCTAACCTACTAACTACAAAAGCATTGAGTCCTGAGAGCCCCATTTCACCTCCTCCAGAATAGTTAATTACTGAAACTTCTTAATCGATTAGAGACTAAATTACGGAAACCCTTTTGGAAGATTCGACACGTTCGTGCCCTCTAAGAGATGTCTCCATTAATTTAAGCGAACTTGGTTGTTTCACAATTAGTGAGAGGATAAGGAAGATTGGTTCAAATATCAACCTATCTCCATTTTTTTTTCATAAGCGAAGGTGGAGAGACACTGACTTTGAAACCATGCCAATACGGCTGGTAGGGTGTGTAGGAGTCATTAGCACTACACTCTCCACTTTAGAATCATGGACACACATTTCTACATTGAGTAAAGTTCTAAAATTAAATCCATCATGGGTCATGGACTATTTAACCAATTGTATCAACACTCCAGTTCTTGCAGGGATTGGACTCCAGATCTGGCTCAGCGCCCCTACCGCAAAACCAAGAGGAGAGAAGGAAAAGGAAAAAATAGTGAAGCTGAGGATGAAGCCTACCATGTGGAGAGAGACCGAGAGAAGGGTAAGAAGATAAGAAGGGACAATGAAGGTGATTCCGCTGGTGATACTCACAAGCACCACAAGGATTCTTATGATCATCGTGGAACTACATCATCGATCACTCCTCCCTACATCGAGGCTCGACGACTACATTGCAGCAAATCCCATCCTCCCGGGACATAACTGATGTTGCTGCTCTTATTTCTTCTAAGCGTGGTGAGAAGTACAAACATCCACCGGGTCCATCTCAGCTTCAAGCCACTTACCCACATCTGTACTTGTGTGGGGCTAAGTTTGATTAGAATATAAATCCCATGAACAAAGTTGACTAACTTCGAAATCCTAAGACAGTCCACGAGGACTTGGAAGCTGGGTTTGAGTGGCAACGTCTAGTTCGAGCTGATTATGACGTGAATCGCGCTAACTATCAACAAATTCTCTCTTTTGAGGCAGAAAGGGATAATCATGACTGAACGTTCAAGGATTGCAGTAATGAAATAGTGCAGCTAAAGACTGATAGAGATGCGGCCTTGAAGTGAAAGACGATATGTGACAAGTTGCTGAATGAAATGTCATGGGCACATAAAAGAGCCCTCCTTGTAATTAAAGACCAGCTCAAAGATGCTCATGAGGAATCATTCAAATTAAAAGAATGAATCACTGAGTGTGAAAATGCCATCAAAGCCTAGGATCATATTATCGTCGATGCAAAACTCACTCGACTACGCGAGGAGAATACAAAATTGGTAAAGGAGAGGGAACGAGTTGAATCTGAAAAGGTGGAAGTTGAGAATAATTAATTAGTCACTCGGTTAGAACTTTCAGACCTTCAAAAAGCTTATGATGACTCGAATGGATGCGACTGTGCTACACTTCTATACTTGTAACATCATAAATAAGGGAAGTTTGAAGTGGCTAGGAGACTACCCTTGGACCCTTGCCATGGTTTAAAATGAAGTTTTGATCAGGTCAGAACGAGCCATGGACATGCGCTCCAAAGAGGAGCTCATGCCACATACCACAGTTCTGAAGATATCGACTTACATATTATCGGTAGAGAAACTCTAAAAGAAGAGAAGAGAGAAGCTGCTATTGAGGCAGCTGTTGCCAGCACAAATTCTTCGGTTCAAGGTGAGACATCTGCTTCCAAATCTCCAGTGCTAACAGCAACCATTTCTACAACTATAGCGGTTATTTATGCAACTGCCCATACTCTTCCAACTTTTGAAGCTCAGCATGAGTTGTATCTTCCCCCGATTATCGAGCGACCAACTGAAACAAAAACTGGTGAAGGAGGCTTTAACGTTCAAGTTCAGAATCAAACTCCAGGTTCAGGTATTTCTCTTATTTCCCCAGTGCTCCAAAAGCTTCAATTCACTCCGAAGTCCTTTCCTAAACTACAAAACCGATTTTCCCAACTTCTAGGTCGACCATCACTCCTGCCTCATCCTCTAACTACGTAGGGCTTAGGAGCCGCTGCCATCCTTACTACTTCCACCACTATCTCCACAGCAGTTTCAGGTTCAATACCCATTCCGAGCTCCGAACTTGGTCCTGTCTCTTAGCAGATAGGAGCATTATAGAATTTGGAGGAAGTCTATGTGTCTCAAGAAGAGGATGTATTGATCATAGGTGGGGCGATTCGATCAATAAGAAGAGGAAGGCGAGGATACCGAAAGAGACAGAAGATAAGATGAAGTTGAAGATGGAACTAGGTGTAACCAAGCCCAAGTTTCTCTGATTACAATCAAGACTGGCAAGCTGAAATCTAGAGATGTGGTCGTCGGTGGATCTATGGAGCTTGATTCTGGTGCCGGAGGGAGGTCTACTCATTTTGATGGCTGGACTCCTTCTAGAAAGTAGAAAGGCAAAAAGTAAAAGAAGATTAACCCCTGGCTTGTTGGTAAGAAGTGATGTTGTGGTCAAGTTTTGGTAGAGTGTAGCACTTGTGGTTTTTGGAGTATTTTTTGGTATCGATCGACTCTGTACTTTTCCTTTTCTTTGGAGTCTTAAACTGGCTGACATTGGGCAGGTACGGCCCCCGTTATTTATCCTATACATAAATTATATAAGTAATGAAAGATCAGCGTTTTTGTTGTAATCTCTCTTATGTGATTTTTCTTGTATTTATATACTGTGTCTACTTGTATATATAATACGATTTCCAATTCCGCAATTTCCATATTATATATTTCCGTTTTAAGTGATGTGATGGCATATTTACCGTAACTTTGTGCATGTAAATAGCATAACTTGCAACTATTTAGCATACTACCCTACTTTGTTCTATTGTTAAAATTGCCAAAATACTTCATTCGACATAAAAAAACTGTGGTTTATTTCGATTTAGCTACCTTTGTGGATATTTTCAAATTCAGTATTAATATCTGTGCACCCCACTCTACAGGGCTAGTTATTCCGATTGCTAGACTTTAGCATTCGATAAGAGACTAAGTATTCTGGACAACACATCTGGTTGCCCCCAGTCTGAGTTGTATAGTAGTTCTTTGACTATGATTGACTTTTTCCAAGTTCAGTGTTGAGATCCTATTTGCGTATCTGTTTCTTTCTCCAAAAACTTATGCAAGAACGCTCGACTCCTTGGATTTCCTTTCGACATTGCCTCGGAGGTTTTGAATCTTCACGACACTGCCGGAGCAATGTTAATTCACGAAAAGCTATGGTTGTTTTTCCACCTATCCTATAATCGAGAACTTTCCTAGTGTTGCAGGTGTAATGTCGGTACTTACAAAATTTGAAAGTCTCTCAATTTTACCGGGGTAACACTGATAGATAGAATCAGAAAACTTTCCCAGTATTGCCAGGGTACCATTGGTACTTATACAGTTGGGATCGATTTTCCTCGATGATCCGACGGTTTGAGTTGATTTTCCCTATCAACTCAGTGGTTTTGAAGTCCATGCTTTTTATCCGGGGATTAAGAAGTATTCTTTCAATCATGTGGCTTATTTGGTGGCACATAGTGAGATTGCTTACACGAACGCGGTTCCATCGGTTCAAAAAGCAACATGCGGCTTATTGTGTAGCGCACAGTGAAATGGGGCTTCCCAATGTTGTTGGAGCAACGACGGTTCTCAAAAGGCATGAATCGATTTTCCACGTCGATACGACAGTTTGCGTCAATTTTCCTCGTCGACCCGGTTGAACCTTCCGGACGTTACCGAAGCAACTCCTGTCCCTAAAAGGTTTGAAGAAATTTTCCCCATCGATCCATGTAACATACCCCATTTTGAGGCCTGAAACTAAATGCTACGGATGCTGCAGTCACCACGGTATTAATTTTCGGTGGCAAAATATGGCTATGTTAAACATATCAATAATCCGAAGCACATGAATGTGAAAATTTTCAAACACATTTTACTAACAAGTTTTCACATTTTATTTCACAAATATGATTTCATATTAATTACATAATCCTATTTGGACCCACGTTTAGAGAAAATATAATTATTACAAAATATTCCAAGAGCAACATATGAAGATGCCAATTGGTTGATCAGAGTCTACTACTACTTGACAGTTATAATTTCTATCATTTCATCCATTCAAACAAAATAAACTATACAATGGATTAAATAAAACTCCTAATATTGCTCGCTTGCCTCCTTCACGTCTCTGGAAGCTTATTTGTCCAACTGGAAACCTAAAATCCCTTACTCCCACCCTACTCAAATGATTACCCGATAGTTTAAAGAGAAAAAGAACAACTTTGGGTCAGACAAACAACCCGTTATGAATAATAATATACCATCTTGAATCAAGTAGATATATAGTGAGATCACACCGCTGAGTGAAACCGGTTCCCCGTCACTAGTATCTTAACCAACATATCAACCATATACTGTGATCCTACATCCATAATAGTTAAAACACAATAACATAATCATATGCAAGTATGCAATGGGGTAAGTTTAACTTATCTATGAACATAGGGTAATATCTACCCTAAGTTCATCCATTTTCACAAAACTAACTATCTGTCTCAACTCATAGTTTTCCTAGGATCACTATAAACCTATTAGTTTTCATGGGCTAGCTAATAACTTGTCAAAATTCTTAGGGACTGTCCATCCTGAATCATAGTTTTCATGGGATCACCAAGTACCCATTGGCTTCCACCAATAACACTTTCCAATCATAGTTTTCATGGAATCACCATGAAACTATTGGAATTTTCCAATAACATTTCTCAAATCATAGAAATAATGGGATGACTATAAATTGGACTCTTCCAATACCACATGTTCAAATCATAGTTTTCATGGGATCACTAGGAACCTATTAGATATTTCCAATAACATTACTCAAGCCATAAAAATAAGATGGTTTATTATTATTCACCTTAAATTGGATGGTGAGATTGAAATTTAATGGAGTTTAGTTTCCCTTAGCTTTTTCACTTTTGAATCCCTTAATTTCCCTTTCTTCCTTCCTTAGATAATGGTCGACCTTGCTTTTGACTATTTGTAATTGTAAACATGAAAATATGAATGAGGGGGCGAGGGTTAAGGGATAAAAAAGAGATATATTCCTATTTTACCCTTCTCATTTATTCTTTGCTGTGTTAAGTTTAAAACAATCTTATTACATGACTAATTAAGGCCCGACCTTTTTAATTATCAAATCTCATCGCCGTGTCCCACTACATTATTCTATTTAATTTATCCAAAAAAAATCTCGTGAATAATGTTAAACTAAAATTAGGGATGTCATGGGCTCCCCTTCTTAAAAGAATTTCATCCTTAAAATTTCAATAAGGATAATAACAAGCATATCAATCATGCAAACATCTGTAGCATCATATAACAACTATACTAGCCCACCAGACTAACAAAGTCTATATATAACAAATATATAACATATAATTAAAACAATGCAGGATAAATCTCTTTGATCCTGTCTTCCATTTCCCAAGTACAATCTTTCTCGTTGTCAGTCTACTGCATTTTCATTAACTTGACTATCTTGTTCCTTAACCTTTTCTCATCTCTCTCCACAACACGAACTGGTTGTCAAACAAAAGTCATATCTAGTTCCACTACTAAATCTTCCAATGTAGTCTTAGTAATAGTGGTCTCTAGATCATGCGCATACTTTCTAAGATGAGAAACAAGAAACACATATTAACTCCTGCCAAACTGTTTGGTAACTCTCTATAACCGAGTTTCCCGATCCTCTCTATAATAGGAAATGGACCTACATATCTTGGTGCTAACTTCCCTGTCTTTACAAACCGTGCTACGACCTTCATCGGTGATACTTTAACAAAAATGTGGTCTCCAACTGAGTACTCTATATCATTATGCCTCTTGTCCATGTAACTTTTCTGCCTAAAGCGAGCCTCCTTCATCCATACTTGGATCGACTCAACCTTTTCCATGGCTTCTCCTACCATATCTAAACTAAGAACCAATCGGTCTCCAGTCTTTAGCCAACATGCTGGTGATTTGCACGGCCTTCCATACAAAGCTTTGAAAGGCGCCATCGCTATACTAGTCTGATAACTATTATTATAGTAAAACTCAACTAAGTGTAAATGGTCTTCCCATGACCCAGCAAAATCTAGTATACAAGCTCTTAACAAATCTTCAAGTAACTTATTGACTCTCTTTATCTGTCCATCTGTCTATGGGTGATAAGTAGTACTCATCTTAAGCTTGATACCTAATACCTCATCTAGACTCTTCCAGAACTCACTAGTAAACAAAGTATCTTTGTCGCTGACTATACTACTAAAAATCCCATGCAGTCTAATAAAATTCTTCATAAACAATATAAGTACCATCCTTATCGGTTTAACAGGAATGAAGTGTTCACTCTTGGTTAGTCTATCCACTATAACCCAAATACTCTCATTTCCTTATTCGACCTTGGCAGCCGATCAATAAAATCCATGGATATAGAATCTCATTTCCAAAGTGGTATATCTAAAGGTTGAAGTAATCCACTTAGCTTCTGATGCTCGGCTTTCACTTGCTGGCAATTCAAATGTTGCTTTACCCATAAGCCTACATCCTTTTTCATACCTTCCTAGAAGAAAATCCTCTTCATATCCTGATACATCTTAGTTCCTCTAGGATGAATAGTAAGCTTTAATTGATGACATTCTCTAAGAACTTCTCTCCCTAGGTCACCAACATCCGGAATACACAATCGTCTCTTCTTTCTTAACCACCCATTCTGGTCAAGAATAAAATACTTTAAATCATCAATCTCAGTTCCACCTTCCAATCTTATAATCCTTTCATTTAGCAGTGGATTTTCTCTCTGCTTAGAAGCAATCCTTTTGATCAATACCGGTTGAAATTTTGAACATGACAATATGGTGGTACTCTGACTAGAATTAGAAGTCGATCTTAGTTGCACACTATAAGTAGTCAACGCCTCTAAATCTTTCCATTCTGCCAACTTAGCTAACACCATATTCTGATGTTTTCTGTTAAGTGCATCAGCAATTTTATTTCCTTCCCCTAGCATATACTCAATACCGAAACCATAAGCTGCTAAAAACTCTAGCCACCTCTACTGTCTCATATTCAACTCATTCCGAGAGAACAAATACTGCAAGGACTTATAATCCATACACAACCCAAAATTTTCTCCTAAAAGATAGTGTTTCCATACCTTTAAAGTAAAGATTACAGCTGCGATCTCCAAATCATGAGTCAGATACCTAACTTTATGTGGTCTGAGCTATTGAGAAGTGTAGGCAATGACTTTACCTCTTTACATCAACACAGCTCCTAATCATGTTCCACACGCATTTTTATACACCATCAAATCCTGATTCCCATCCAAAAAAACTAATACGGACGCATTGATCAACAAATGCTTTAAATTATGGAATGCTTCCTTATATTTATCAGACCAAATGAACTTCATGTGCTTTCTAGATGTTAAGTCAAGGGTGCTACTATCTGAGAGAAATCCTCAACGAATCTTCAGTAATAGCCAGCTAATCCAAGAACACTCCTTATCTCAATCTCTGTCTCGGGTCTCTTCCAATTATTTATAGCTTCAATCTTAGTTGTATCCACAGGCAACCCTTTTCTAAAACTACATGACACGGAACTTCACTTCTCTCTTCCAAAAATGACACTTTGAAAATTCATTTTAGTTGATGCTGCCTCAATGTTTCAAGCATTATTCTAAGATGAATCTCATAATTTCTCTCATCCTTAAAATATTTCAAAATGTCATCAATGAACACCAACACGAACCTATCCATGTACTCTTGGAAAATTCGGTTCATTAAGTCCACAAAAAGCAGGCATATTAGTCAATCTGAATGGTATTACTAACCACTCGTATGAACTGTATCTTATTCAAAACGCCATCAATGGTACGATGTCCTCCACCACCCTTAATTGATGGAACCTAGTTCCCAAATCCAATTGGAAAAATACTTTGGCTCCACTCAACTAACAAAATAAATCATCAATAACCGGCAAAGGATACTGATTCTTTATCATCTTCTCATTCAGTTTATGATAATCGATACACAATCTTAATAACCCGTCTAGTTTCTTCGTGAACACTGCGGCCGCTCCCTAAGGCGAACTGCTTGGTCTAATGAAATTCTTTCCTTCTAAGTCCACTTGATGCACCTTTAACTCCTTCATCTCAGTAGGTGTCGTTATGCTAGACGGTCTACTTACGAGTTGAGTTGCAGGTACAAGATCTATTTGAAAGTAAATAGCTCATTTCTATGGTAGTTCTGTAACCGGCTCAAACACATCTACGTACTCTCTTATAACAAAAACCCAATTTACTTCGTCTTCTACTTCTATTCCTCCCAACAAAGCATTAACATCCAAACTCAAGTTCTCAACTGACTATATAATTTGATCATGGCTATTTGGGTGCCTTAATGATATCTCCCTATCCAGGCAAAATATCCTAGCCTCATATCTGCTTTAACCAATCCATATCCAAGATAATCCTAAAACCCGCAAAGTCAAACACATACAAACTACAGGCAAAAGCATGACCTTACAACTCAATCTCTAATTGGTCACATCTCATCCTCAGAATTGCATACCCTCCTATTGGATTCGCAACCCTTAAGGAAATAACAAGATATGATGATTTTAATTCTAACTTATCTACCAAACACTGCGAGATAAAAGAATGTGATACACTAGTATCAAATAATACTCTAACTAGTATGCTATGAATCAAAAGTGTACCTTCCATTACAAACTTTTATTTCTTAGTAGCAGTCATTATTGATGCAGATGATTTTAAAGCAAATATCTTTCCTTTATCAGCTATAGCCGGCTCTGGGCACTGATTCTTGTAGTGCCTTATTTGGTTGCAATTGAAATACTTCACCCATTTCTTTTTCATAACCTTCTTTCCCTTATCAGTTCGACACTCATAAGCAAAATGTATTTTTTTGTCGAATCTAAAGCAAACAAGATCATCTTTTCTTTTACCTTCTAAGCTCCCTTTTTCTTAAAGAACTTCCTCTTCTTAGTCTGAGAACTCTGGGTTTCCACCGACTTCTCCTTCCCAAAATTCGCAAGCATCTCGTCAATCCTTATAGCCATTTCCACCACTACGTTACTCGAATCTCGGAAATGTGGCATAGTCGCCTTAGCAATCTCCGGCCTCAAACCCTGGATAAACTTCTCATTACACTTAATCACTGTATCAATGGTGCCATACCCATACCTAGACAGCTCTTCAAATTTCATAGCATATTCCAGCACCAACTTCTCTCCTTGCACCAAATCAGCAAACTTCCTAAGCAAGGTTGACTTGGCTACTTTAGATAAGAACCTCTCCTCAAACATTTGCCTGAACTCAGCCCAAGTTGGTTCCTCTTCTAGCACACCATCGTTTACCCCACTCCACCAATACAATGCAGCTCCTTTTAACTGCCTTGATACCAATCTTCTTTTTTGCTCATTGTTTAAGCCTGGATCAGCGAAAATCCTCTCACATTGCAATATCCATTTCTCTACTTCAATAGCATCCTTGGTTTTCAAGAAAAGGCTTCCCTCCAAGACTAGTGTAATAACGGTTCAACTTGGCATAGTTATTTCCAACTGGCATCAATGGGATTATCTCCTTTCTCATTAGCAACATTCTCTCCAACCAAACCAGTAGTAACTCTAGCTTGCATCATATTGACAATGAACTAGTACATTGCCCTCATATCTACTGGTGGAGTTCTAGCACCTACATTAGCATTTGCATTTTGGTTAGCATTTTACTATCAACCTTGGTTCCTTCTGGTGCTAGGTTAAACATTTCCATCGGTTGAAGCGCTTCCTCCACCTAGATTCACTCTTTTGTTTCCGGCTTCTATACCTTGCTTTCTTGTAATCCACATATGGGCCCTAAAAAGATATAGAAGAACGGTTTAAGAGAGAGGGGAGAATACATACTTATATATAGCAAATGCAAGTATGTTACTATAGCGTTATCCCATACCCCAATCTTATTCTTGGATTCACTAGATTATGTTTTCAAAATATTTTAATCTTTTAAGTTTTACATAAACCTATGCTCTAAAACCAACTTGTAAGATTCCCCATTTTAAGGTCTGAAACTAAATGCTACGGATGCGGTAGTCATTCGTAGTATTAATTTCCGATGACAAAATGTGGCTATGTTAATCATATTAATAAACAGAAGCACAAGATTATGAAAATTTTCAAACACAATTTAATAACAAGTTTTCACATTTCATACAAATAAGATTTCATATTCATTACATAATCACATTTGATCCCACGTCCAGAGAAAATATAATTATTGCAAAATACTCCAAGGGCGGCGTATGAAGATGCCCCTTGGTTGATCAAAATCTACTACTACTTGACATTTACAATTTCTATCATTACATCCATTTAAACAAAATAAACTACGCAGTAGATTAAATAAACCTCCTAACATAGCTAGCTTGCCTCATACATGTCTCCGGAGGCTTATTCGTCTAACAAGAAACCCGAAATCTCTTATTCCCGACCTACTCAAATGAGTACCCTAGAATTTAAGAGGAAGAAAAATGTCGGGTCAGACAAACATTCTAGTGTAAATAATAATCTACCATCTCAAATCAAATAAATGTCTAGTGAGACTACGCCGCTAAGCGGAACGGGTTTCCCTTTAACTAATATCCTAACCAACGTATCAACCATAAACCATGGTCCTGCCTCCACAGTGGTTAAAACATAATCACATAATCAGATGCAAGTATGCAATAGGGTAAGTTTAACTTATCTATTAACATAGGGTTATCTCTACCCTAAGTTCACCCATTTTCACAAAACTGACAATCTATCTCAACTCATAGTTTTCCTAGGGTCACAATGAACCTATTAGTTTTCATGGGCTAACTAATAACCTATCAAAATTCTTAGAAACTATCTATCTTGAATCGTAGTTTTCATGGGAGCACTAAGAACCTATTGGCTTCCACTAATAATACTTTCCAATCATAGTTTTCATGGGATCATTATGAACCTATTGGAATTTTCTAATAACATTTCTCAAATCATAGTTTTCATGGGATGACTATGAACCTATTGGACTCTTCCAATACCATATATTCGAATTATAGTTTTCATCAGATCACTAGGAACCTATTCAATATTTCAAATAACATTAATTAAGTCACAAAAATGACATGATTTATTATTATTCACCTTAAACTGGATGATGATATTAAGATTTGATGGATTTTAGCTTTCCTAAGCTTTTTCCCATTTGAATCCCTTGATTTCTCCTTCTTCCTTCCTTAGTAATGGTCAGCCTTGCTTTTGATTGTTTGCAATTATCAAAATGAGAGTACTATGATAGGGTGAGGGTTTAAGGGATAAAAGAGAGATCTATTCCTATTTTCCCATTCTCATTTATTTTTTCTATGTTAAGTTTAAAACAATCTTATTACTTAATTAGTTAAGGCCCAACCTTATTAATTATCAAATATCATCCACATGTCCTACTACAATATTCTATTTAACCTATCTAATTAAATTTCCTAAATAATGTTAAACTAAATTAGGGGTCTTATAATTTTGTGGTTTGCTTACAACAACGCGATTCCTCTGCTTCAAGAAGCTAGCTTTATTGAAGAAATAGAACAAAGAAGGCAAGTCCTACTTATTCACAATGCCACCAGTGACCCTAGATGGCTTTTTTGCAAAAATATAAAATACATAGATAGATATCAGATATATTGGTGCCACGACGAGTCGTTGTTCTAAGCCTGTGGAATCGGGATTCCGTCGACTATTGCTAGCTTGAATGTTCTGTCTTCAAGCTTCTGTTCGATTACATAGTGTTCTTCCCAGTTCGGGCCAAGTGCTCCTGTACCTAGGAATATTTGTTCTAGGATGAGATCTCATACTTCGAAGGTGTGGTTGCGAACCTTGGCATTGAAATGTCATGCCACTCTCTTCTGGTGAGCAGCCATTCTTGGTTCAGCTTCCTCCCGTTTCTCATCAATCTGGTTAAGTGACTTAAGCAGTAATTGCTTATTCTCACTTTAATTGGAATGCCTTAAGTGATGAGAAGGGACTTCCAATTCCACTGATATCATAGCTTCTAAACCGTATGCCAAAGAAAATTGTGAGTGTCCGGTCGTAGATTTATGTGTCGTTCTTTATGCCTATAGTGCAAGCGGAAGCTCATCAACCCAATTTTCTTTAGCTTTCGCCAACTTCTTTAGCTTCAAACCCCAGCCTTCATTTTTCTAACTCATTTCCTCCATCAATCGTTTGACCATGTCAGCAATGTGCTCTTCGATGACATGGTTATCTGTTGGTCCGCTGTCAGGGGTTGCTCCAAGTGTTTGACTTTGCAAAAAATCTTGGTTTGCCAACTAAAGCCTAGATTCTCAATTTTTTGGGAGAAACAATCCTACAGTGTTCCCTTGGTGTGCAGGTGGTCTTGCCATGACTGTTTGAGCTTCGATTCTAGCTTTTTGTCCGCTAGTGCAAATTTTCAATCCTAAGTCACCACCATCAAGTTGCATATCGTCTTCGAAGTCTAAAATGAGCACGACATCACCTTCCTACGGAGTGTTCACCTTGAAGTTTGGGTCGGTTCCAAGTTGTTTTGGATTGGCACCATCTTGTCTCCTTATAGGGTAAACCCCTTTACTTCCTTCCGCAATGTCCCTTACAGCTATGGTAGTTGCTTTCTTCTATCCTTGCTTTCCATCCCTCCAATTCAGACCTGAAAATGAAGAATTTTCTTATTCTAGTATAGGAGAAGTCTCCCTTTTAGTTCTTCTTATCCTTGGCGGTTTCAAAGTTAGCAAAGCATCCACTTTATGCATGAGAGCTTTCTGACTATCAATAAATTTCTGATTTAGATTGTTGTTAATTTGATTAAGCTCTTCTTTAGTGACAACTTCCTGTTAAGTAGAAGATCCAGGTAATGGATTTCCATTATTTACTTTCGTTTGGTGGGTGATTGCTTCATCGCCACCAATTGTTGCTCCTACAGATCTTGTAGATGTAGATTCTCCTTTCCTTGGAGCCATTGGAAAAACAAATCTTCAATTTCTCCAAGTAAACTTTCTAGATCTAACTTCCAGACCTTATGTAATCCAAAGTAGAGAGCTAGATCGAAGCCAAGGTTTAGTCCACCTAATGAAAGCACTAAAATATTAATGCCAAAAATGGATCAGCACCCAAGAATGAGTTGTAGGGAATTTTTGAGACCTAGATCTAGCTGATAATACTAAAAATAACAAAAAAAGGGACACATGATTTTTATAGTGGTTCGGCACTCTATAGCCTACGTCCACTTTATAGCTTTGTTACTTGTAGATCAAATGTAGTTTGTTTGAGATTATAAAAGGTTTAATAGAGAACAAGTCACAAATAAAGGAGTTTGATAGGTTCTAAATTCTAGAATTGTCCATGGTAGTTGCCTTGGTGACTATTATGTGGAGATAGATGATGATGAAGAGGCAAAGCTCCTACATAGTGATGGCAGAAGTTAGCTCTTGTTTTAGGTGCTCTATAGCTTCTATTTATAGGGGCAGAAGTTGTATTGGATCAAAAGCCTGCTACCAAGGTGGTCCAAATGTCGGCTTGGGGTTGTGTGGAAAGCTTAGGGAGCCATTGAGTTAAGGTGACAACTCGATGCCGAATTATCCCCCTAACTTGGTACTGAGTTATCCCCTTAAGGAGAAGTCTTCCCCACCTTCTTCATCGTGTTTCTTAATTCATTTTAGGGTGCCCCACATATTTTCATAGACAGATGACTTGTTTTGATGGCCGGTCCTTCATAACTTGGTTTGTTATGCATTTTATAGAAGCTAACTCTTCAATTCTAGAAATAGATTATCTGGAACTTTATGAAAGCACTTGAGCTTGCATACGAGAGCTAGAGGACCACTTGTGCAAAGTTAGAGATGTTATGATGTAGCATGATAACTTGATACTGACTCATAGCCATGATTGTTATCTAGTCATCCATTTTACACATTTCTAGTCTAATTTTTCCTAAACTATTTCCTTTTTCCATATGAGCATGTATGCCAAGTGTCAAGTTGTTTCATCTTCATCTTGATATTTTAACTTCTATTGACTTTTGCTTGGTTAAAAACCCAGTTAAAGATAGATAAGGAAGGCATAATAAGTAAAAATTTGAATGAATAAATAAATGCCTTTAAAATTGCCTGTTAAGAAATAATCATTTATTATGGATAATTGATATTTATAGAAATATCAAATAAACATGTTAGGTAGTAATTAAATATATTTGTAAACATCCGAATGTAAGATGTGAAGGAGTGAAATAAGCTTCCATAGGAAGGTATACCTTAATCACCAAACGAAGATAACTAGATTTTTATAAAGATTAAATAGGGAAGAATGAAGGTTCAATAGAAAAATAATTAAAGTCAATTTTTAAATCCAACCCCGTGGAAAATAATTTGATAAAAGGTTTTTGGAAAATTACTTACAATGTTTTGAATAAGTTTTTCAATGGATTTATTGGAAAGTTGTTGTTTTGAACAAAATAAAAAAAGGGAATCTGAAAATTCATAATTTAAAATTATTCTGAGTCAAAAGTTATAATTAAAAGGATTTTGGTAAGGAGGATTTTTCACTTTTGAAATTCTAGTTTAAAGTTGGTTGAATCAAAAAGTTTTCAATTTTTAGATAAAGAGCTTCATTTTTAAAATAAATGTAAAATAGAGCGCAGGTTAGACTTGATGATTTTTCTTCTATTTCATAAATTTAGGAGTTCCTTTTAAAAAAATTCTTTCAAAAAGGAGGAATAAATGAAAATGGAACTTATTTAAATTAAGGAATAAAGATTAGAAGGATAAGAATAATTAAGATAGGCGGAACATTTCCGTATAAGGAAAATATAGAGAATAACAGCTGAAGTAGGAGCCAATTAGTTAAGAGAAAAATAAATAGAGATAATATTGGGAGATTTGAATAGAAATAGCATTAGGAATTTATATAAAATAGGATCAGTAATCTAGTTAGAAATTAATATGATAGAAGTTATTCTTGTCTACTCCACTTTTCATTGTTTAAGGTCATAGAAGAAGTTTTGATTTTTTTATAATTAGATGGAATTAAATGATGATGATTAATAAATAAGTTGGTATGATTTTGTGAATATTATAAGGAAAAGCATTTATGTATGGATGAGAATTTTTATTGTTCATTTTTCTATTTAGAATTCATCTGAACATATATAAAATATTATTGAATTTAAAATAGTAATGAAAGAGAAATAAATTGGGATTGATAAAGATTATAGGAGTTTAAATAAGATTTAAACAAAGTTATAAAAAGTATTTAGTTAAGTGATAATATATTTTGAGTAATAAAGAAATAGATGTTAATGTATATCTTTAGGATAATATAACAACTTGAAATTAAAATCTTGGCATGCATATGAATAGATTTCGATTTGGAGTCTACTAAAATAATTGTGTTGTAAGTAAAAATATCTTTGAAATAATGAACGTCTAATAAAGGGAAATATGTTATTTTGATATGCTGTTGAAGTTATAATCTTTGTAATAGATTTAAAAGAAGCTAAATTTGGAAAATAATAATATACCCTTAATATGGTAGTAAATGAACTTTTCATAAATACAGGTCATAATTTCATGGAGTAGTAAGTGCTAATTTCGAATTTAAGAAAATAAGTTTACTTGTATAAAAACAATTATTGAAAATTATTTTGCATGCCGTAGGAGGATTTTGAGAAGGGAAATTATTTTGCTCCTTTATGGAATTAAGCAATTTTTTGAATTTTTGATTTAATAATAGTTTAGTTTAATAATTGAGTTTTAAATGTTTTGAATTAAAAGTCCATCTTTTAAAGAAATAAATCTTTGTTGTAGAAAATCCTTAAAAAGGAAAATTAGGTTAGAAAACGGAAAATTTTCATCACTCATTTTGGGACTTACGCAATTTTTGAAAATTGGCAAAAAGGGTTTCCAAATTTATATTTTTAAAGGTAAAGGTTTCAGATAAGGTACTTTACAATTTTGAAATTTTAGTTTTAAGAACGGTGAGAACTAAAAAGAAAAATTTATATAGTAGATAGGACAACTACTTAGGTAACACGGTGTAAAGGTTTTAAGATATAAATGAAATAGGAATAATATATACGACCTGATCTGGAAATCAGTCCCAGATATTTAACTGGAGAATATTGATAAAGTTGTGAAGATATTCTAGATCTATAATTGGATTGTAAGTTAGGTTGCCCTAATTGACTCGGAATGTGAATTTATATGTTTTGATTTATTTGAAGCAAGTTCCGTGTAAATTCCATAAATTATCCAACTTCAAAATATGTATAAAAGCATATCATTTGAATTAACAAGAGGTGTACCAAAAAGGAAAGAGATGTGTAAGATATGGATATTCTTTTCCATACTTTACACTATCTATTCCGTTAATAATAAAAGAAATAATTCATTGTAGTTTCAAACAAAGCAAAGATCTCACTTTGGTTGATTTATAGAAAAATTATAGTGGTAATCCTTTTTAGAATGATAGCTTTGATAAATTAAAATGTGGAAAAGAATGTTCTAATTAAGAAATTAATATACAAACAAACGTATACCCCGTTTAACGTATAAAAATATAAAGATATAAATAGCGTAATTTACGACTATATACGTCTTAGTTAGTAATTACGGATTAGAATTTATGGACATTAATTACAAATTTAAAGAGCAATAAATTTGTAATTAATGGAAGTTAAAAAGAATTAAATGGGACTAATTAAGGAATTAAATATGGAATTGATGGAGGAATTGAATTGGCATGATAAATGGTTTTGAAATCGGTATAAAGATTAGTTGGATTTAAATGAGGATTGATTATAGATGGTCAAACCTTGACATTAATGATCCACTATTAAGGGTACATTAACTAAAGTAATAAATGGACCACATTTATTAGAAATCAAGAAGGAAAATCAAGGAAGGTGGGTGATATAGGAATGACATATTAGAAATGTCCACCTTAATTGAGTAAGGAGTGTTAGGACCACAATATTATTTACACCATTTAATGATAAATGGCAACTCCCAACAAAATTTTCTTTTAGAGTTTTTTGGAATTGTTATCGCTAGTTGTCTCCCTTAGGTTATTGAAAAAGCATATGATATGGTATAAGAATGATCATTGTGTTGACTTTATGAATGGGACTGGACGACGAGACAAATATATATATATTAAAAAATAGTGTAAATAAGGAAATTTCATTGGAACACTTAACTAGCGATAAACTATAGGTAAGACTGGAAGTTAACGAAGAAACTAGGTTGGTAACTGGGAATAAAGGATGCTTTGATCTCAAAAATATTTATGATTCTAGGAAAAATATATTTTATCTTACGGAGAGACACCATTTAGAGATAACCCTTCACCTCGGAGGGGGTAAGATGAATAGGAATATGAAGAGAATTTTCTATTTGATAGGGATGAAGAAGAAGGTGGTAGAATTTGCCACTAGGTATTTGATGTGCCAAAACAAAAAAGATAGAATTGATTAGGCAGTGAATAAAGGCTGCACAAGATCGCCAGAAATCCTATGTGGACAAGCGAAGAAAAGAGTTAGAGTTTAATGTTGGGGATATGGCGTTTATCAAAGTTTCCCATCTTAGAAAGGTCATGAGATTTGGAAAGTCGGGAGAGTTGGCACCAAAAATTTGTTGGGTCTTTCCCAATTTTATAAAGAATTGGAAAACTTACTTACCACGTGGAGCTACCGGATAAGCTGGCAGGAGCACGTGACATTTTCCACGTTTCACGCTTAAGGAAATGCCTTCATAGCATAGCCACTATGGTAGAGCCTATTCAGTTTGGGGATTTAAGATGGAGCCAATAGCATCTCGGACCACAACAAGCAGTGTGGAACATGGAACTAGGAAACACTGCAATAAATAAATTAGGCTTGTTTGAGTGCAATAAAGGGAGATTACAGCGAAAATCATGATGACTTCTTATCCTAAGCTTTTCACTAATTCGAGTGCAATTAGGTTTTGGTTGCATCGTGGTTGCTAGATTGGGTGGTTGGAGATGGTTGCTACACTTTTACTATCACTTTTGCACTCATATAGAACACTTTTTGCATATTTAAGATGTTTGCATACAGGCCTATATGTCATGACACTTACATTCACGCTAGGATTAAGCCCACCTATAGTATGTCTGCACACATAATCTGTAATGATCCAAAAACTCGACCTTCGAAAATCGGCACCCGTACTTCACTTGTACTCAAAATGCCGCAGATTCAAATGCCGAATCTGGTTCACCAGAGCTTATAACAACATTAAGTATAACAATACAGCGGAAGAAATCAATGATATCATATACAACTCCAATGAATACAATATCCAGAATGATATACAACAATGATATCAATAATACACATCAATATCAGAGATATGATACAATGCTACAGCTGAAATGACAATAATGGAAGAGATCACTCCAAATGATCTACAAAAGAGAATGATTCCAACAACTCCAACATCAACTCGAACCACTATCACGTTACACCAAGATAAGCAACGTCAGTCCTGATCTCCGATGAACTGAACTAGCTCCAACTAGTCTACTAAACCTGAATATCTGAAACCCCAACTCTAGACTGCCCGTGTGGAAACTGGTGGGCATCCAGAGTTTATGAAGGGAACAATAAACTCCGAGTCAGTCGTGGGACAGGTGTGAGTAACAAAAACAGTTTATCTTTAAAACAACAACAAAAGAGTTTTAAACATTGAAACCCGCAATGCTTTTGGAAAATAAAACTACCATAAGACCTCTCGCCACACACACAATGCAAACGCAGAATTGGAGGAGATTTCTTCTTATGATAGTCAAACATGCTTACTACGCAAAACAATCATTGGATATTATTACTAGTTCATAGTGAAGAAAACATTTCGAAAGTACAATATTAATCTTAGCCAGCATAGGCATTTCACACTATGCCTACTATAGCTACCATCTAAACAGTGGTGACCACCATAAGTAAATGGAAGGTTCTACAACTTATACCGTACAAGGTTCGTATTGGAAAATGGATTTCCAACAAATGGTCGGGCTAAGGAACTTCCCACTGTCAATGGGTACGCCTCTGGATGGACGTCCCGAGAAACCAACCTGGCTCTCTGCCAACACAAGGCCGGGTTACCTCTGGGAATAGATAACTACTACACGACTATGCCATTCCCCGGTCCTTTGGGACCTTTATCCGAGGCCTCGGTAACCAACATCACACATAATAATAAAGTGTGTCCACATGAGTAAGTATCTGGGCTCCATACCATGATACCACCCTTTTCCAGAAGGAAATGACATACCCTAAAGGGCGCGACCCTCATAACCTTGCCGCATCATTCCTGTTTCGACCATTTCCGGTCTGTGAGGTCCGATGAGGTCTCGTCCACAAAGCTACGCTTTTTCACAAAGCCACGCTTTGATCACAAATGATCAATAAATGATCAATACACAGCAACACTCAGCATGCCACATTACCAAATTGGGAGTATACCGCTGATAACCTTCAACTACATAACCTCTGAGCTCATACGTCTCAGAGAAGGGTGTTAAGCTAAGAGAATAAATTCTCCCCCACCAACAGAAATGTATTTGAAAGAAATCAGCTTTATATCTCAAAATGTAATGTCAGACATGTAACCATAGAAGTCTGTTTCGGGTTCGAACAGAACCGAAGGCACTTCCGAAGAAGCCCTTGCAATCCGGGTATTCACAATCCCGATCGAATTTCCCATCACTTAGGGAATCTCTATACCGGAGCAACTCAGTGCAGAGACAATCGATAGGTTATCCTATCGTTTTCGCAAATACCCGGTCTTCAACACCGGTCTTCAAATGCAATCCATATACGATGTATCATTTATTCGGAATGGGTTATGTGACACAAAGGTCCTCTCCCGGCTAAACCGAATAGTGAGCGTAATATTTAAAAATATATGGATATTGGGATTTCAGTTAAGTCACAAATTTATTATCCAAAACTTCTCTTCAAATGTTTTAAACAAATTACCATTTAATCATTTACATAAAAAAGATTCATCTCACAAAGTTCACTCAGTTTCACAAGGATCTATTCATAGATTTTCCAAATCAATTTCCATTTCAATTTGGTTAACTCGTTAAATCTTTAAATCAAAGATTTAACTCATAGCTTTCAAAACAATTCTATTTCGAATGGTTTAAACAAATCACCATTTTAAATCTGTTAAAATAACAGATTCAATTCATAGCTTTCAAAAAGAATTCACTCATAACTTGGAAATCCATTTTTCAATTCAAACTTGAAATTCCTTTACTTAAATTGGAATTTCATTTCTTATATGAAAGCTTTTATCATTTGAAAACAAACAGTTTTCATTTCGAAAAATCTGATTCATTTATACGAGTTAAAATCTTTGCGTTAAATTCAAATTCTCAAAACCATACTTTTAAAATAGTTTAACTTCATATAAACACATTTATAACATTTTTAATCGTAATTTCCAAACATAGAATTCAATTTCAAATCTGAATTCAAATTAAATTATTTAAATTTCAAAACTTAATCAAATTATTCAAAATAACTTTCATCTTAAAAACTCCATTTCAAAAGCTTTAACATTTAACCCAAATCCATTTCCAAAATCAATTGAAATTAAAATTTCAATTTCAAAACATTAAATTTAAATCATCTGTGACTTAACCGATTTCCTCGTGAAATCCATATTTGTGTGTGTTTGGTGTAGTCCAGGGGTTTCACACAGTAGTGCAACATCATTCAATCATCACAGATCAGAATACAGAAATATAGTTGATAAGCGGTATAACGATAATGCTTATCTTCCATTCACAGATCACATATCACAGATATATAAATATTACATATAATATATTACATTCATCCCAGATAAATAACTACACTACAGGTCACAACACAAATCAGGATATAGCACAAAGCATCACATATCAGGGATATCAACAATTCAACATCCGATACAATCTAAACATCCATAGATAGGATCAATTTAATTATCTGATTGATTCAAATCAGATTAGTTTCTATGAATAAATTTACTAGTCATGGTAAATTAATCGATCAATTAATTACAAAACATTTAATAATTTCCCTTTGATTAATCATTAATTAACCCTTAATTAATTACTTAAATGATGATCTCTAATCACAAATTAATTACATTGAGCAATTATCCTTTAATCATTTAATTAATCAATTTTAATCATTTAATTACTTTTAATTAAGTAATTATCTTCAAGTAATTAATTAATCTTAATTAATTAATTATTCTTTAATATAATTGCACAAAGTAATTATCCCTTTAATTACATTTAAGTAATAATCTTTTATTATTTACATTAAGTAATGAATTTCATTAAGTAATTAACCTTAATTATTAATTAATTAACCTTTAAATAAATAACTAATTAACTTTAATCATGTAGTTGATTAACCTTTAATTAATCACATAAATAAATTAATCACCTTGATTAATTATCCTTTAATTTATTAACAAATAATTATACTTAAACTTCAAATCATCATTCAATTAATTACATTCAGTAATTATCTATTAATTACTTTGTTAAGTAATTATACCTCATTGGTTACCATAAGTAATTATGCTTAACCCAACATCAAATGATTCCCTTTAATTAATTAATATTAATTAATTTGGTATCCTTAAATCAATTAATTAACCTTAATTATTGATTTATAACACTTAATTACTCATTCATTAATCAATAATTACTTCCTTAATGACTTTAAAAACCAATTATTTACTAACTTAAAAAGTTTCAATGTTAATTAAATCTTAAAACGTATCTTAAATTAACTACTTAATTAAGATATTCATTTAAGTATTTGAAAAACATTCTTAACAATTAAATGAATTTCATTATACTTTAACTGGTTCAAGATGGTAATTTAAATTTTTATTAGGCTTAAGCTCTGAAAACACATACTCGAGAAAAATCCCAGATGTACTCGAGTTCAAACCCGAGTTTCCCTTTCTTCTTTATATTCAAATCTGTTAAAAATATTTGAGAAACCTGTTATAAGTCTCTCACGCAAAAACCATACGAAGACTCGAGGAAAACCCATCTTTTCCAGAGCATCAACTCGAGAACTCAAAACTTCAGAACATCAACCTGTGCACGCGACCATCTGTGCACGTACACCCACCACCGACGAACTTCCGTCACCTGAGTCGATCGCCAACATGTCGACTATCCTCCATTCACTCGATCACAACACCCCAAAACTCTGACGAACTCGAGAGTGGCAAACGACAGTCCAAGCTTCCAAACAAAACGATTCTTCGACCATCTATCTCCTCGTTCAGGCGATGCCAACCTCCAGAGGCCTCGAAACTCCGGTCACGACACCCCTAGCCTCCACGCTATCATCTCCCCCATCCACGTGACGCTCGATTCCCTAACGTAGCCACGGCGATCGAAAAAAACGACCACGATCCACACGAGAGTTAAACCCTACTTGCTCCAAATTCCGACACCACGATGAACTGGAGTGACTCCGACCATTTTTCCCGACATCAGTAGACACTCCTCCATCCCCGGTCCAACTCCTGACACCGCAAGATCCTCCTACCATCTGAATTTGCTCAAAACCCATTTACAGTTCATCTCAAAACTGCTCTTAGCATACACAATGAAAATTTTCCATTTTGGTTTTAAAAATCTTATCTTCAAATGATGATTCAAGTTATATAATTTAATTAATATTCCATGACATTCAGATTTATCATATAGTTAGTTTCCCGGTAAAAATATAAAAAAAATTTCAGATGCTACAAAACACTA
This sequence comes from Allium fistulosum, assembly GCA_030737815.1. Taxonomy (NCBI): domain Eukaryota; kingdom Viridiplantae; phylum Streptophyta; class Magnoliopsida; order Asparagales; family Amaryllidaceae; genus Allium; species Allium fistulosum. The sequence continues at coordinate 1,416,433,389 of CM060901.1, read as the reverse complement.
TTCTACTGGAAACCATTTTCAGATCTTAAATCAAGTATAAACAAACTTGTTTATTTTAAATTCTAGGCCTAATGATGATTACACGAAGTGGTATTAAATTTCTTGTTTAATTTCCCACCCTGTAATCAAAATAGAGAAGAAAAAGGAATATGTAGCACAATCATTCATATATATATATACAAGGTTGAAACTGAAAGAAAATACTTCAAGCAAAGCACCATATAAATCATGAATCATACACACATATTTCATTTACCTAGATCTTAAAAAAATTGTTTACTCACCTTAATTCCAGAAAAATGAACAGAGCCTTCCACTTTGAACAGGCTTTGAATTTGCTACTGGAACTTTCACTTGCTTTCAGGCTTGCATTAGTGGTTTTGATATTTTAAGTGGAAGTTTGTTTGTTTATAAGTTAATATTACTTTGGTTTTTTTTTCTTTTCTCAGTTTTAATGGAGGCAACTGAAATGAAAAGTTTGATATGTAGGAGATTGTTGTACAGGGTAAATGTATTTGTACAGGTGATAATGTGGTTTGTACAACATGATATATATTTTTTTCCTCTAGTACAAATATGAGTAGAGATTTTTTTTCGTTTGGGGCTGATACCCTTTTGTTTTGGTGGCTGGTGAGATTATGGCATTAATTGTTTTGTACAATCTACATATACTTATCTTATTTGTTTATTCATAGATATTATTATTATCTTCCTTTCTTGTTGCAAGTACATTTATATAAAATTTTGTTTTCAAGTCTACATACTTATAGTTTTGTTTTCTTTCATTTCGGCTGATAATTTTCTTTGCCATGCTAGAGATGCAAACATTAAATGCATATGTACCTTATGTCTTCCATTACAAGCTTCATTTGTTTATTTACACTTGAATATATAATGTTGTTTGTAGTTGAATGTGTTGTTTCTTTTTATTTTGAATGTATTTTATTTCTTTATAATATAAATGAAGTTCTATTGTAATATGTTGTTTAAATTTATTTATGTGTTTACTTTATATGTCTTTATCTATAATTTATCTTATGTATTTTTATATTTAATATGTTGTTATAATTTATTTAATGTATTTTTATATTTATCTCCATCACAATTATTTATTTCTAAATTTGATACTAGTTATTCTTATATTCATTTGGTAATATAAGTGAATTTCTAGATTTTAATTTGTTATTAGATTTTATCCAATGTATTTACTATATATTTTATATCTTGTATATTTTCATTTTTTAAACCATTTATTTACAATTTAAATTCAAATCAAATATATATACATATATATTATTTCAAATTTACTCATATATGCTCAAATACATATATATTCACATATATACAATATTTACAATATTTTTAAATTTAAATGATTTATACAAAATATATTTGGATTCGGGGAAACTTGCATCACTTCATCGATTTATTTCACAAATTATATTCAAAAATAAATTTAATTATCAATTTAGATATATATATAAAATCCGGGGTCGTTACATAATCACATTACACTTTTGGTTGATTATATGGTTGTATAGATAATTTGGTTGTATAACATGGATGTATATTGCGCGTTACGCTGTTCTTCCCTTGGAAAGATTTTTGGGACGAAATCCTTTTAAGGGTAGAAAATGTAACACCCCATAAAACTTAATGAGAAATAAATAAAATTAATTAATTAAATAAGATAAGGCTAAAAATGGAAATTTTGCAAAAGTCGGAATTTGACCATGGAAGTTATGTCGTTGCATTCGTGGTGAAATTCAGATCAATTTCCATATGTAATGTTCTGAAAATGGAGCTCAAACAAAAAGGTTATGGACATTTGTAGTTTTCAGATTTAAAATAATTTAAATAGAATTCAAATTTAAATAATTAAATAATTCTTTATGGGGGATTAAGTAAACATTAAAAATAATGTTAACGTTAAATAATAATTAAAGAAGAAAATAAATTAAAAAGCAATGGCATATAATCTTCCCAAAATAGCATATAGGTCCACCGCTCTCCTTTGGCCAGTCAACCACTGACAGTCGACCGATGGGTAGCGCCGATCAACTAGTGCTGTTAAGTAGCGGCTAGGGTTTTTACATAATTAACGTACCATATTCTATTATTTTTAATTGACCTTAATCTGACGGTTCTGGTGCAATTCAACCACTATAAATAGGAGTCAAGCCTCCTCACTTTTATTCACAAAATATTTTGGGACTCTAGTAATGCTTCGTCACTTCGTCTCTTCGTAGATTTAGGAAAACTCCATTGGGATTTCAAGTGAGAAATCCTATATATCTATTTATTTTCCCAAACTATTCTTCTCTAATTTTCCGAATCTAACACACACACACACATACATATGTATAAGAAGAGCTCCGGTAAAGATTGTTAAAGGCGTGTCTAATCCAAAGGAGGCAAAGCTAAGCATGTGCCGTGAGTGGAAATCTTAGCTTTTTAATTTTAGTAATTGATCGGTATAGGTTGGGTTTGAATATGCCTTAGAGGGTTTTAGTTTGTAAAAACATCATATTATAAACCACCAAAACTCCTTCAATGCGAAATATCAATTCTATGCTGGAATCTCAATTGTTTATGTCAAAATAATGGAAAATGTGTACATTTTTAGTTTTAATAATTTTACCTTCTATTCCACTTCTTATTATTTTTCTTTGAATTTGGTTAAAGGGCTTTGGTCAAGTAATAGTAAATAATACGAATTTTATTTGTAGTTTGCACCGCTTATTCCCATGATTAAATAGAAATTCCTTTGTTTATTTTCATGTGAAAAAGAAGTTAATAAAGCGCAAAATTAGAATTGTAAGTTTATATTATTAATATATTCCATTATTTTGATGTAATAAGTTGAGTTTAAATTTTTATTGTATACAAATCTATTGATTGGAATTTTTGGATATGAATATTGGAATTTTGGTGTTATTGTAATATGGTATGAGACTTGTATAATTATTAAAAGAGTTGACATTTAAATGCTAGTTTAGGGCATAAACTCTGCATGCTTAGAAATTACTAGACGCGTATCAATATGTATGTGTGTATGTATGGATGTATTAGCATAATTAAAGTATAATTGCTAGTTAAATAAGTTATTAATTTTAGTAAACCACCCTTAGGCAAGTAATTATGTTAAAGATGAAATAAGGAAGATTTCTTACAAGGCCTTAAATATGGAAACGATGAGAAGTGTGATAATATATGTAGATAATGTTATTGATTATGACTAAGTTATAGGGATGCGAGGTCAGTCACAAGCACACGGAAGTCTTCCTAGCTAATCTGGCTACAAGCAGTGTGACTTTGGGACTGACGTGAGGCGTCGCCTATATTAAGTAACTACGGTTGAAGAAAGCGTCAATCCTAAATTCTGTAGGCTAAATCTGTCCAGCTAATCTTGCTACCAATACCTATGAATAGTTGGACTAATATAAGAGGTCACTATGGGGTATAGGTCATAATATGAAGGACCTACTTCGGAGATTGAAGGTATTAAGTGGTTATGTGAGAGCCCACATCTTCCTTATGTAGGTATTAGTAAATGGTTGGGGTTATGAGTTTGGCACGGTAGAGGATGTCTCAGGAAAGGACCACTTCAATAGGAAGTATTAAGTGGCTGAAGAGATTCCATGCAATGTCAGCTAAATAGTTGCTAGTCAGAAGTCCGCTTTGGAATTATAGGTTAGTAAATGAAGTGGAGCTGCCTTAAATAAGTTATTAAATAGTCGGAGTCTGCCTAATTTCCATTCAAAGGTATTAAGTGACTTGAATACTATTTTTTACATTGATAGGATGTTATGGATGATACATATGGGTTACTGGGATGATAGAAAGTTGCTATGGGCTTATGTATGGAAAGGTTATTTATTTATGTTTGAGAAAAGCCTTTAGGCTTATATTTTAAAGACTTATGATGTAGGTAGAATACGTAAGACATGTTCCTTATTTAAATTATACTGTCTAAGTACTAATATTGTAAGACTCGAGATTTTTCTCTCTAGACGTATGTTGTTCTTACAATACAGGTTAGGAAAGATGATGATGTTGAAGGCGAAGGCATGTAGTAAGCCTATGGCAATCTATCTATTTATGTTATTTTCAGATGTACCCATTGGAAACTGTTGTATTTTAAAAATGATGTACCGTGGATAGGTAACGGTTATAATTCATTTTTATGACATTTGAATTTTAAATGAAATAGGTATTGTTTCTGTTATTTTTTTCCCTTCCACTGTGAGTTCAGAATGTGTAGATAAATATACTTATATTGTTCTTTATACCAATTAATAGTCAGCTTTGGGATGGGCCTAAGATTCAATGGCTTATTTTGGGCTGGAATTTAGGTCTGTTTCAAAGCAGGTTGTTCAAAGATTGAGTCTTGGTCGAATGGCCCGGATGTGGAAGAATATAATCTAATGGTTGTCATTGATTCGAATCCCTGTAAACATGGGTCTAACCCCTCACCTTTCTTCTTATATCTCTACACGGCGAAGCTTTGCTATTTTCTTTTCTCACAAATTCTTAAATTTAAATAGAATAATAATCTATATACGTATATACAAGTGGAGAATAGTAGAGAGTAACAGAGAAGAAGAATAGGATCGAACTTAATCGTAATAACCATGGTAAACAATAAATCCAAATCTAAATTAAATTCAAAACTCTAATCAGATCTAGATTTCTAATACATATGTATGTGCTTGCGGTACATATTCCATTAGGGAGGAAAAGGGAGTCAAACAGAAATAACAGAGTTTAGATTTGGAAAGCTTAAAGGTGAGTGAGAAATTATATATTATTATATAATATTGGATTTATTTCATTGTAAATCTATTCCTTATATACCTTGATATAATTGTTTTGGAGTTATAGGCTTAATTATATGCGTAGTGAAATTGAATGCCATGCTTACATATTCCGTGAACTATTAACCTGAATTAAATGTTGCATACACTTGAATCTAGAAATTTAGAGTGCAAATAGTAGTCCCTTAATTAACAAAAATTGTATAGAAATTCCAGATTTATGGGTCAAATGGCTTATGTTGGTAAATATATATTTTATAAAATTTATTTGGATTTAAGTAGTATTTTAATTTATTGGAATGAAGTGTGTCTATAATATCCCGCAAAATTAACAATAATTAATAAGGCTCCACAAATGAAATTTGAGAAAATGAAGAAATTTTTCCATGAAACTTGCACCATTGTGTTTGCGGTGATTTTCTTAGCTACTTTCATATTTGGAGTTTGGTGATCGGTGCTCAAATGAAAAAGTTATTAGCATTTGTGGTTTTTGGAGTGAAAATGATTAAAAATGAAATAAATAATGATAAATGCGGGATCCCATGGTCGATCCCCTAACTTGGGCCAATCACCCACTAGCAGTCGACTTATTATAGGAGGGTGGTCGATCGGTTGGGCAGCGGCAACTAGGATTTGAATCTTGGCCAAATGACCCGTTTTTAATTATTTTAATCTAATGGTTACACTTGATTTGAGAGCTTATAAATACAGGTCTAACCCCTTACTTCTCTTCTTATATTTTTTGATCAAAGTAGCGAAGCACTACTATTTCCCTTCTTCTTTATTTCTAAAAATTATAAAATATTATATATATATATAAATATAAATATAATTGGAGAAGTGCAGAAAATAAAAGAGAAGAAGAGAAGAAGCGAATCAATACTATGGGAAAAGGTAAATTTTATAGCTATAAATTTATATTCCCCTTAACTCGAAACCTCTTTTCAGATCTGTAATTCCAATAGTATGTATATACCTATGTACATATATTCTTTTGATTTAGAATGGAAAAGGATTCAAGTAAAGGTATGCATTTGGATTTGGGAGATTTGGAAAGCTAGAAAGGTGAGTAGGAAATTATATAATTTATTTATAGCATTGAAATTTATATCATTGAATTTTGTTTAATTATTATGTCTGTATAAGATCTGATGAGTTGTAAGCCTAAAATAAACATATAGGATTATCACTTACATATTTTATAAAATAGGTAATTGAAGTAGGTATAGTGCACACAACCAAATCTGAAAATTTGAACTCATTCCAAAATAATAATTATTGAAGAATGTTTAAAGAGTTGTGAAGTTTATTCCAGATATATAATTGGGTTGTAAATTAGGTTGCCCTAGTTGACTCGGAATGTAAATTTCTATATTTTAATCTATTTGGAGTGGGGTATAGTTTAATTATATTTATTTTTGTGTAATTTCCATAAATTATCCAATTCCAAGAATATGTATAAAAGTGTGTCGTTTAAATTTCAAGGAATATACTAAAAAGAAAAGAGATGTGTAACGTATGGATATTATTCTTTATAGTTTACACTGTCTATTTCAATTAAAGAAGGGAAATAATTCCTTGTAATTTCGAATGATGCATGGCCTTACTTTTGGTTAATGTATGGAAAGCTATAACGATAATCCTTTTTGAAAGGATAGCACTGATAAATTAAAAGGTGGAAAGATATGTTCTAGTTTAATAATTAATAGTTAGAAATAGGAGTATGTATGTATGTATGTATGTTTGTATGTATAACCGTATTTAAGGATTAAAAATAATATATATATATATATATATATCATAATTTACGAAGACATTCATATTAGTTTTTAATAACGTAATAATTATAGGACTAGGAGTTTGAAAAGGAAGGAATAGTAATTCAAAAATTATGGATAGCAACTACAAATTTAATAGGCAATAAATTTGTTGTTAATAAAGAGTTAAAGGAATTAAATGAAAACTGATTAAGAATTTAATATAGTATTTATGGGGAAATTGAATAGACATAATATGTGGATTTTAAATGGGTAAATAAATATTATTAGAGGTTGTCCAATTTTGACATTATTGATCAATTATTATGGACAATTGACATTTATTAGACATAAGAAGGAAACAAGGAAACCAAAGCCTAAGCATATAAAACAGGAATAATTACGTAGCGAGCAAGTATTTATAATATTTAATACACAAAATGCAATATAATTTTAATAGTAGGAAATTATATAACTTCCATTATATGTTTAGAACGAGCGTGAATTAGTGGGCCTAGCCCAACACTTAGGCTTTAAGTGAAAGGTTTGGTTTAGTGGGTTCGGATGCGAGGTCATTAGAGTTACACAAAAGTCTGTCTTTCACCTGGAGGCTACCAGCAGTTTTGTATTCTTACTACTAATGTGTGATATCTCCAACTATAAGATCTATGAGGAAGGGATATGCATTACGGTTAGGTGAGGGAAAAATATACTGAGGGTTTGCCTTGGATTTGAAGTATTAAATTGTACAGTACTTTTAAGTAACCAAAAGGGGCATTTTTCCTTGACTTACTTAGGTTAGTCTAAACGGGATGTCAACTGTGTAAGGTCGGTGGGCTATGTCAGTATGTTTTTACTGGTATTTAGTAGTAGGTCTAGTATTAGGCCATCACCACCAACGGTCCCGAGAGAGCAGTAACGAAGACTTAGGTTATGCCCTGATGGATTTTGCTTTCTACTAGTGTAGAATTCCTACGGTTGAGATGGTTAGAAAAAAAGTTTGTTTATTAGAGGTAGGCTAGTTTACCCTTAGATGAGACTTTGAGATTTGGATTAGTAGAATACCTCTTATTAAATTATAAATTATAAAGCCTTATATAGGGGTTATCGGTCTATGCAGCTAGAACCAATCAACAAGCGTTGCATTATGGAGGGCCCTCTTTTGGGATTTAGGAAATAAATGTCCATTGGGTCTACCTCCTTCCTATTAAAGAAGTATTAAGTGGCTGAGGTTTGGGTAGTGAACATTTAAGGTTATACCTTGGAGAAGGTTAGGTTAGGTATATCGTATGTGCACATAAGATTAAAAATTAGTAATAATTACTAGACATAACACTTAGATGTAAATCAATTGGCATAAATTAAAGGTACGGGTAAAGTATATAATTTTCCTATCACTAGAACATTGTTCTAACCCCTTTCTCATTACAACCCATATGATAGATTTGGAGAGATAAGATACAGGATCAAGTCGAGAACGATAGATGGAGAAGTCTTCTTATTCATGCTCGGTGCTGACAAGGCAATTAGACATCCAAGGAATAATATTTATTCCAAGATAGTGGCCTTAGTCAGTACATATATTTTATTATATTTTTCAATTCTTCTTTGAGTTTATATTGACCGCTCCTCGATATGCTTGTGTTTATTACGAGTTACCAAAACCAACGATCTGTACCCTTATAGACTTTAGTTTTGATTAGTCAAGATTCGAGCCCATTAATGTGTGGTTTGTTATAGTGTTGCAACGTAAATTTGTATAAATTATCTTGTTTTATAATAGTGAATAAAAGTTTATAGTTTGAATTAACAAGGAATATGCCTAAAAGAAAAGGATTTATAAAATAGGGATGTTTACCATACTATCTGTTTCAGTAAAAACAAAAGGATAGTTCCTTGTAATTCCAAACGTAACACAAATCCCCATTTAGACAAGTTACAGAAATTTACAATATTACCATTTTCTTTTAGAGAAGGTATAATTCCAATGCATTAAAATGCAGCAATCTGTAAGTACTAATGAATTGTAAGTAGTAATAATAACAATAGTCTAATTATAGGACAAATATAGGCAATAAAGGCAAGTTAGAAACTAAATAGCAAGCGACAAAATATAGGTAAAGTAATGAAATGAGTAAGAAAGTGGTCACCAAAGAAAGATAGTAAGAATTGAAAAGGAACAGTAAAATAGATCTAATGAAATAAAAGGGAAGTAAGCAGTAAAAGATATTTAAGTCTTTTATGTTAAAAGTAAGCGGTAAATGACCTTAAATTAACATTAATGAAACAAGGAGTCGGTTATGTAAAAACAACTAAATATTAATAATTGAACGTTGGAAGCATAGTAAATAAATAAGCATGAATATATATGTAACCTCAAGTTTGTGTTTAGGACGGGGTGTGAACTATTGAATTTAACCAATAGCTTAGATTAAATAAGAATGACATAGTCATTAAAATAGGCTAGAATGTGAGGTCGGTTGTGTTACACAATAGAAGTTCGCTCATCGTAAGGGGCTACAGCAGTTGTATATACATTATACTGATGTAGGACATATCCAAAAGTAGGACCCGTGGAAATCATACATTTGCATATTGGTGAAGGGAATGTACTAAAGTAGGAGGGTTCGCCTTGGATGAAGTGCAAAGGACAAGTAGAATCTTTTTCAACCTTTTAAGTGGTACATTAACCAAATGGGCGCATTAGACGATCTAAATAGCACAGTGAACCAGGCTCGGCACTATGATAGTGAGATTGGTACCATATATATGAGCGGTAGGAGCTATTTACATAGTTGGAGATTGTCATCGGTCGGTCAATGGAAAGACAGGGGTTACACCTAAGCAGACTACACCTCCAACTAGTGTAGATCACGTTTAAGACATGTACCGCCTCACAGTTGTTTGTTAGTGTGTTTGTTGTTAGAAGGCAAGGTTAGATAACCTTTTAATGGTGGTCTTTCAAAAACAAGATAATATACAGCTAAATATTCGTAATGCCATAATTAGGAACTATGGGAGTTCCTTGGTATGCATGGCTGCGAAGACGTGATACTGTATTGACGACGGATCCTGACGAGAGCTAGGTTATGGATACTAGCGGGGGAAATATCCAGGTCCAAAGGGGATTGTGGTACTTATACACACACATAAACGCATATGTGGCTATTGTCTTCCTCAAGTAGATAGGGCGTATTGTACTAATACATGAAGTCAAGACGACTAAGTAAAATAATAGATATAACATGAAATGGAAGACAATCAACATAAACTAGTTTTATGTATAAAGTTGTAATTTACTAGCCACCAGAACATTGTTCTGACCCTCTCCTTATTACAACCCATAAGATAACTTTAGAGTGGTAAGTACTAGAACAAGGCAGGAATGGTGGAAGGACAGATTTCCTTATGGACGCTCGATATTGATGAGGACACTAAAGGTTAATGGTGTCAACCTTGATTAATAATCATATTTTTTATTATACTTTACTCTTCCACTATGAGTTTATATCGATAGTGCTCCGATATACTTTTGTTATTTGTAGGATACCAGACACCAACAATTCGTACTTTAGTGGACTTGGGTTTTTGATTTAGCGAAAATTCAGGCCCACTAAGGTGTTGTTGGCATCGTAAACCTTTAGGGATACTCCTTTCGCAAAATATTGTCCATGAATGGAGTTTTTCTTGGCATGGAACCCCAATCCTCAATCTTCCACCATTTATTTTCTTCTACCAACCGCTTAACTATATCCATTATGTACTCCTCACTGCTTGAAAATCCAAAGTTTGACCGTCATGAGCTGGCTGAGTGTTTACTCTACAAATGATCTCGGTTTGCTCGTTGACGTTTAGGTTCTTCGATCTTTGGGAGAATCACTCCTTCAGGTTTTTTATGATGCCTGATTAGCTCAACAATGGTTGTTTTTACTCTAATATCCTAAACTTCAACATCAGTTCATAACCATCACCATCATGTTGCAAAACATCCTCAAAATCAGACAAGTCAACAGCCTTAGCTCCTTACCCTATAAGGTTCCAAGATTCTTCTTGATACTGACCTGATTGTATTCGATATTGAGTTGAATCCTCTTGGTGGGAGCCTTCCTACTTCTCCAACAATTCTACCTGCTGCTCTAGTAGCTTTTTCCTTATGTTTTTATTTTCCATCTCATTTATTCTAACCAGAAGTAGAGGAGTTTTCCTCTTCGGATCATGTAGGTGAAGTTGCCCTCCTGCTCCTCTTGGTTCTCTAAGATTGCTAGGTCAACAAAGCTATGTTAACATTCATTTTATCCAATATAGTCTTTTGACTATTAGCCATCCTCTGATTTAGTTTTGGCATCATCTTATCGAACTCCATCCTTATGACCATCTCCTGAGTAGTAGTTGGTTCTGGTAATGCTACTGTCGGCCGATTAGACACCTCATCATGGTGAGAAGCTCCTTCATGTCAGTCACTATGAAAAGGATCGACAATGGCCAACAGCAATATACAATGTAAGATCACATAGTCGATTTTACACTGGTTCAGACCTCCCGTTCTATGTCCAGTCCTAGACTCCTACTGGATTTAACTAACAAATGCCCTCACTTTACCATGAGAAACATGTTTACAAACTCCACTAGAACAACCAAACAAGACTTCAACAACAATTACAAGCAATGTAACAAATGCTACTTTCTTACACAACGTATCTTGATATACATAATTGAAAGGAAGTGCGAATTAAGGATCTTAAGGCTAATTTAACACTAGAGAAGGGGTGAATAGTGTTTAATGGATTCTAAGACTTATATGGACTAAATTAAAATTATGACACAAAAAAATGCAGAACTTAATCACAGAACAATCACAGAATCAGACACAGATGCAGAAAGTAAATAAAAAGCAATAAAAGGAAAGAACACACCGGATTTTATACTGGTTCGGAGTTATCCTACATCCAGTCCTGTACCAAGGCAGAACACCTCATACAGATTTTTATTATACCAAAATCGAGATTACAATCCTCAGTTTCTAAAGGCCTTGAGGTACCCTCCTATCTCACGAGTCCGGGGCAAACTCTCTTGATTTACGGGCCACAAGATTACCCAATTGATTTCCAGGCACAACCACACCTTATAGAGAGACTCGATAAACTTTTGATTACAAATTGATCCTTTAACTCTGAATAGCACTTTGATCTTCGAGAGAGGGCAGAGAATCAAACAAGAATGAGATTCTAATTTGATTCACTTGAGAATTCGGCAGAATTTCGGCGTGATCTTAAAAATATGAATATTTTAGAATATGGATTTATGGAGAAGAAGGAGTGAAGAAAAATAGTTAGTTAAAAAATTCGTTTGTGAAGGCTATTTATAGACCAGTAACGATCATAACCATTCGTGAAGAGATTTAAACGAATAGACACTTCTTTTGAAAATTGAAACTTTTGAATTTAACGGCCACCATGTCAACATGAGGTATCCCATGATGTCGACATCCCTTAGTTAAAAACAATGTATAAATTTTTTTGAAAATGGTATTGAAAGGAAAACAAGATGAAATGATTCTGGAGTAAAATAAACTAATTTTCCTATGTTTTAAAATAAAGAAGAGTAGAAAAATAAATTTTTAGAATGTATATATAAATTTGATTTTAAATCTCAAGTATATATATATATTATAAAAGAATATTTAAAAATCAGAAGATAGTTTTAAAAACAAACGTAGTTTAAAACAAGAGTTTATTTAAAAACAAAAACAAAGAATATTTTAAGGCTACAACATTTTTAAATGCAGTTTTGAAAATCATTTTGAAAAACCATTTTGAAGTAGTTTTGCAAGCTTCTTCCTGCAGAATATCTCATCACATCAGGACTCGAGAAGTTGTACAAAACCAGGATGTTCGTGGGTTTACAAGCCACTTGTCGTAGGTTTGTAAGCTACTTATCGTGGGTTTGTAAGCCACTAAGAAGATAGAAATGGGTTCCATCCCAAATGAAATTTGGAATGAAGATTTCCGTGCTATTATGAAGTTTTAACAATAAACAAGGCACATATCTTGAAACCTTGATCTTGATACTCTAGAGTCTTCAATCTTGAACCTTGAGTCTTGAATCTTTATACTTGTCACGCCCCACCTCTATACTCACACTAGCCAAGGACACTACGGGATAATGCCGTTGACTAGAATGAAGAATAAGGCTTTTGAGGAGCGACCATCTATGTAATTGCTTTGTGCGAGTACCGATATGTCAGATAATATAACTTACATTTCATTTCAGGAGGAAATCCGACATATCAAATATAAACTCAAAGCTACTACACAGTGGCTAAGTGGCCTTCAGAAGCAAATATAGAAATAAACATAACACAAATCAGTCACAGTTATTCATATCACAAAGGCGGAAACAGATATGAATATATCACATAGAAGTGTACATAAAAGTAGTGGTCATACAAGATCCACTACATCACAAATGAATAGGTACAGGTGCTAGACAAAAGAATAAGTATACATCAAGGAGTCTATATCTCGAATGTATAACAACAAAAGCTACTAAGCTAAAGTAGTTAGCCAAAAACCAGGTGACGAACCCTGATAAGAAGTCAAGCAGAAGCACCTGAAATACCTCGGTCTGGCCCGAATATTATTTAAGAAGAAAATAATAAACAGATCAGTCTAGCTATAAGTATCAGATAAAATGAGATAGGATAAGAGATATAAGTATGATAACAAAAATGCCATACTGTGTCAAGTATACATCAAATAACAACAAAAATCATACAATATCTCAAATCATCTCAAAACACCAAAAAGAATCACATTCTTTAAATTATTCACCAAAACACAAATATTGATAGAGCATATCAATGCCAATCGCATAAAAATCGGTGAAACACAAATTCTAGAAATCATCAACTAGAAATCCAAAAATCACAAAAGGGAGGGAAGGCCTATCACAAATGGGAGCACGAAAATTCCCCAAGACGTGTGTCACAAACGGAATGCTATCCCATGGTCACTAACCATAAAGCCGGTGCAACGGCGTAGTGCAATAACGTTACGCCCGATGAACCCGAAACTCAAATATTTTGGAACAACGACGTAGTGCAATAACGGTACGCCCGATGAACCCGAAACTCAAATAATTCGGAACAACGACGTAGTGCAATAACGGTACGCCCGATGAACCTGAAACTCAAATATTTTGGAACAACGACGTAGTGTAATAACGGTACGCCCAATGAAACCAAAACCCAAATATTTCGGAACAACGACGTAGTGGAATAACGGTACGCCCGATGAACCCGAAACTAAAATAATTCGGAATAATGATGTAGTGCAATAACGGTACGCCCGATGAACCGAATTCCATAAAGCCCGTAGGTCGCTAGCCTATAAAAATGAGACGAAGCTCAAATGAACTAGGTACAGTCCCCCACGCAGACAAAGAGAAATCGCACATCGCTAGTCTAAACTATAAAATGATCATCATTGATCATCAATAAGAAGTGTCAGTTACACTAAGCTAGTAAATAGATGAGTTTAGCTTCATGTCCCATAACCACTGGCTTAACTTAAATATTTACGAACAGATTGTAGATTTCCACTCGAAAATTGTCAAAAGATTTCAATCGAACAAGTCCAAGAATTAACCGACAAAGTAAACGCAAACGTTTCATACCACTTGTTTTGCTAAGCCGTTTAATTCGATTTCTCATACGAATGAGGTAAAGGTTTGTATATACTAATAGATTGGAAAACAGTTTTAAAAGAGGCTTTATATTTAAAATAGTGTCGAAATCGTTTTGATGAAAGAGTTTTAGTATTTACTACTAGTTTAGAAACCTTTGTATTTAAAAGTGACAAATCACAAAAATGATTGTAGAAACAATCAATCACCAGAAATTCACATACGAGAATGTGAATTAAATCCATAAAAATCGATATCAAATCCATCAAATGGATATTCCAGAAATCCAAAGAAAGAAGTCATGAAAGTCGATAATAAGTGATGACAACTATCCAGATCAACAACAATCGATTAAAAATAGGAAATCCACTCAAAAACATAAGCAAATAGGCAAACTGCTCAATTCCAAACGTCTGGAGGTTCAATCCAAGCGTCTGAAAACTAACCAGACGTTTGGTTTAGTATCCAGACGTTTGGATTTGTTCTCTGGAAATAATCCAGAGAACACCCGACGTCTGAAACTTTAAGTCAGACGTCTAAGACCCATCCAGACGTCTGATCCTAAAATTTAGACGTTTGGAATTAGTCTCTGCTTTTTTTATATTCTGCGTGCTTATATTTTTCTCTCCAGGTCCAAACCAGACGTCTGGACTTGGTCACCAGACGTCTGGTCACTTGGTCTGGGCAACAATTTGCCTAGGCCAAAGTGGCCAAAACGTATCGGGAGCGATCAAATGAGCAACGACGACTAAGGATTTACGCCAAGCGACAACCCAGCCTTATAGGCTCTTCGATACACCCCAAACGTCAATGTCCAAACATCCATAGTAGGATTTTCATAAAATTGGACCAAAACACCAAAATTTGAAAAATTCACCAAATCAATTCAAATCAAAAGCAAATGAACACGAAATAGATGTTAGGAATTCATACCTAATAACAATGAAAGCTATAGACGTAGATGTGAGTTCAAAAACTCACCTTTAAAACTCAAAGACAACGAATGAGAAGCTCTAAAACAAAGGAAAGACCAATTCCTCTTCAATACACCTCTAGAATCTTCAATCTATTATCAAAGGTAAATTTTTTCCTAAGTTAGGGTTAGGAATTTCTGAGAATTGAAGAGAGATAGATATAGAGAAGATGAAGAGGATGCTTACCTAAGCTTCTCCTAGATTTTGGACTTGAATTTGTATTTCCAAAAAAAACTAGGGTTTTGGAATTCTAATTACTAATCTTTTCCCCTATTTTTCTTTAGAGCTTAAATGTTAGGAAATGAGGAATGAAATGAATGAAGAGGAGTTGAGTTAGAGTATTAAGTTGGGTTAGTGGGCTGAAACCCAAACCTAAAGCCCAAATAGAAAAATAGCAAAATTCTACTCAACTCCAAACATATCGATGTTTATACTCAAAAAAGTTGTAAACGTCGTTTTGAACTCAATGGAGGTAGTCTCGAGTCCCAATTCGGCTGTTTACATAAAGTAACATTTCGGACTTTAATCCGATTAACGATGCTATATTTAAATAAAACATTTAAATATACAATCGTGAAATATGCGGGTTGTTACAAACTCTCCTCCTTAAAGAAATTGCGTCCTCGCAATAATTAAGAGGACGATAAAAAGTAACAACCATACTAAGGCATAACAACACAAAAGAAGAAATTTTGAAATGAGAAGTTCACCCTAAAGAGCACGAGAGAGTAAGTCCGGATGTGTTTGCTCAATGAATTCTTCAGATTCCCAAGAGCAATCCTTAGGATTTGGGGACCATTGAACTTTGACAAGAAGAACATCTCTATTACGAAGGCGTTTAACCTCCGTAACAATGATACGAATAGGACGTTGCTCATAAGTCAAATTAGGTGAAACTTCAATTTCTTCAATAATACCGGGATCAAGAATAGAATCGGAATCTCTATGGCATTTCCGTAGTTGAAAATTTGAGCCGGTAACAAAAAGGTGATAAGCCACGGAACCAATACGTTCGGTGATGGGAAATGGACCAACATATCGAAGTGCTAACTTTCCCGATCAACTGAAACGCACAACACCCTTCATAGGTGAAACACAAATGAACACCAATAAAGTCTGGACCTAAAACAAGCTTCTCACCGGCTTCAAGCCAACACGAAGGAAATCGGCATAGCTTTCCGCAGAGTGCCTCGAAAGGTGCCATACCAATACTAGATTAGAAGTTATTATTATAGGAAAACTCAACAAGAGAAATATGATCTTCCCAACTTCCACCGAAATCAAGAACACATGCACGAAAGAGATCTTCAAGAGTTTGATTCACACGCTCTATTTGTGCATCAGATTGAGGACGATAAGCGGTGCTAAAAGAGAAGGATGAGCCTCAAGGCTACATAAAACAAGAGATGAACATGAATTGGAATCACGATCTCGAATCTCACAAGTGGATAAAGTCTCGAGATCATACCATTCAGATATCATCATGGAAACAACTGCTTGTTGCTTACGACTAAGGGCATCAACAACACGATTTCCCCTTCCGGGAGTATAAAGAATATCAAGATCATAAGATGCAAGGAACTCGAGCCAATGTTGTTGACACAAATTAAGTTCCTTTTGAGAAAACAAATACTTCAAAGATTTATTATTGGTGTAGAGAACAAATTTCTCTCCCAAAAGATAATAACGCCAAATTCTAAGAGCGAAAACAATGGCCGCGAGCTCAAGATCATGAGTGGAATATCTAGTCTCGGTAGGCTTTAATTGTCAAGAATCATATATGGTAACACATTCCCTTTGCAAGAGAATGGCACCCAAACCAATACGACTAGCATCGGTACAAACAGTGAAGTCTTGGTTCCCTTCGGGAATCGCAAGAATAAAAGCATCGGAAAAGAGTTCTTTTAATTAATTCTCTTTCCCGAAAAGCTAAGACATTCAAAATTATAATTAACTTTATGTAATCATCTTTTTAGAAAATTTACTTATTACAAGTCAATTTACTGTGTCTGACTGTCTCATCATAGCGTTTAGGGGATTCCTATCGATAACGTTGATGTGATATCCCGGAAATTTGGCAATATCAATTTAATAATCTTTATTAATAATTAAATTGATTTGTTGATTTATTTTATAAATTGACAAGTTTATTCATTTTAAAAGGTTAATAATATTTTAAATTGGCAAATTTATTTCTTTTGAAAACTAATAACATTTTAATTTGGGAATATCTTTTCTAAAATTTTAATTAGGAAGATTTATCTTACTAAAACTAATATAAGTGTTTATATTTATAATGTATATATATAGGTATATATATTATAAATAGGGAGTCTTTAATTTAATAAAAGGATAAGTTTTCAAATTATAATATATATGTATATATATATTGTTATTTGAAGTTATGTATTAAAATTCAATATGATGATTATCAAAACTAATGTTAAAATTATATTCCACTTAAAATAATATATTTGTATATATTGAAATGAAGAAGTATTGATTTGAATTTAATAAGTATTTTCAAAACTTTAATATATAATTTGTAATTTGAAATGTTAATTTGGTTTAATATTTTTTTTAAAATGATATTTGAGATTTAGAATCAAAAGTTCATTTGTTTAATGGTCTTTCATTTTTAATTTTATCATAAGATAAATGGATTTAAAATTTTGTATAAGAAGTTGAAACTAAATTTCTCAAATTTATAAACATTTGATTTGATCAAAATTATAAGTAAGTGTTCATATGAAATCTAAAAGCTTATTAATATAAAATAAAAACATTTTATAACCATGTAAATATTACATACATATGCATATTACATGCTTATAGTTTTAATAAGTTTAAATAAGATAATAACAATTGTAAATAATAAATAAACATTAATTAAATCTCTAATAACACTTGTAAATCAAATAATACTTATAAAACACTTGTAAACATATCAATTTATGTTAAAGACAAGTGTAAACATAGGAGCATATGTGTAAGTTAACTAAAACATCTATGGGACAAATGTCTTTCTCTTAATAATCAAGTTTAAAATTCAATTGTAAATAAAAAGAAGGGTTTTATTTTTCAGAAAAAAAATCCTTTTTCTTCTTAACTGAACGTACAAAAATAAGATCAAAAATTAATACAACTAAAGCTGTAAACCTGAGAAGTAGGAAATCTGAAATCAAAATGCAAAGAAGAAACCTGGAAATCAAATTGCAAAGAGAAATGGAAGTCTGGAATTCAACTGCAAATCAAAAGAAGGTCAAATCAGTTTCAAATCTATCAACTAAGTAACCAGAGATCAAACAGCAAGATTTAAAATTCAAAAAGCAAAAACAAAGGAGATTCAAAAATCAAATTCAAAAATCTGGAAAGCCTGGAAACAAATTGTTCTCTGTCTCTGTTCTCTGTTTCTAAATGTCTGGTGAGTAAATACATTTTAAAAACAGTTTAATTATGGATTTCATTTAGATGTTGCGAATGACAATTATCCTGTTTCTGAAATGCTTGGAATTTAATGTATGCATGTATATGCATTGGTGATGAATGCCTGTGTAAATGCCTGTAAGTGTACTAATATAAGTTCTGTTGTTTATTAGAGTTTGATTTTCTGTTAAAATCCAATATCTCATATTTGAATCATAATTAGCTTATGATTTGTAAATAGGAAATGTTTGAAATCATGTAACATCACTCCTAAAAATAATTACAGGAATTTAATTTAAGTAATTAGCTCGAAAGTTTCGAATTTACAGTAAAGTTTAAATTGGGTCAAAACTTAATGAATTAAATTTTAAGATTTAATTATATGGTTGAAATCGTGATAGGAAACTATGAATTTTAATGGCTATATCACGTTTTTTAGCTTAGAGTTGGTCGAGTACTTCTGAGATGAACGGAAATGCTATTTTAGGCAAATTCTGGCGATCGGAGAGGTTATAGGTTTCGGGGTTGAAGTTGTAGGTGGTAGGAAGTCTGGAGATCATAGGAAAAATGCTTTTGGAATTTATTAATGAGGGGATTGATCAGAATTGATCAAGTTAGGGTTTAAGACCCTGTTTTTTTCTCGTGACATTCATATGGGTTTCGCGGGGTCAATTTGCAACTGGAGGCGATCGCGTAGGGTGCTGGAGGTAGGGGGAAGTGAGGCGGAGCTACGGTGAAGGTGGCGGAGCTTCTCGAGGCAAGGATCGTCGAAGGTGGTCGAATTTTGATGAGGTATGTTACAGGCCGATGGGTTCAATACCTCGTATTCGACTCTCGATCGAATCGAGAGTATCTGGGTGGTCGAACGTGTTGCCAAGGTGGAAGTCGAGTTGTCGGAGACCAGGTTGTAGTTCGTCGACGTCCAGCGTAGTCGTGCACGTGCACGTACATGTTGCGTGTATCTGGAAGAGTTGTGTTTGGAAAGAAGAAGGGTTGCTCGGGTTATCATTCGGGGATACTCGTATTTTTCTCGAAGCAGGATGAAACGTGGGTTGGTCTCGAGTTCGCTTCGGGAATTCTGGAGTTTTGCTTCGAGTTTTCCAATGTTTTACTCGGGTTTTGATGAGAGCAGATTTAAGAAAATTTAAAGGGAAATGTTTTTAAGTTTTAAACAAAAGAAATTTTGTTTTGTAATATTTTCTTGAGTTTAAAACAAAATTTTAAACAAGTTTATATATTTTATAATATTAAGTTTCAAAATAAAATAAGTAGATTTTGAAATAAATTTGTATTTAATTATATTTAATAACTTGGAAAAAGTTTTAAAGATTTAAAGGTTTAAGTTAAACTGTGTTTAATGATTTATTGATTTCTAATTTAAGAAAGGTTTAATGGTTAAGATTTAGTAATCAATTAAAATAAGAATTTTCTTAAGTATTAAGAATGTTGATTTAAATAAAGATAATTAAATTTGAAAAGGAAATTTAGATAATTAAATTATTTTAATTATCGAGTGTTATTGGTAAATAATTGATTTAATTAAGATAATAGTTTCTTGATTAAGAACTTTTAATATAGTAAGTTAAGAATCATTTAATTAAATTTAAATGATTAAGATAAATTAATAATAAATTAATTTGTGATTAATTAAGAAAATCATTTATAAATTAATTAAGTATAATTAATTAATGAAGTAATTAAGGAATAATTACTAGATGTAATTAAGTAAAGGTAGATTATTTAATAAAGTAATTAGAGGATAATTAAAAGTGATTAAGAGTTAATTACTTAGTGTTATTAATTAAATAATTTATTTAATAAGGTTAATTAAAGGATTAAGGTTAATTAATAAGGTAATTAGTTAATTGTTAAGACAATTAATTAAAAGCAATTAATTAAGGAAGATAATTAAATAAAGTTAATTACTGGATTATATTAATCAAAGGTGATTAATAATTATGGATTAATTAAGAATAATTACTTAATGTAATTAATAGAATAATTAAAGGTGTAATTAGGGTTCATTAGTTTATAATTAATTAATGATGTAATTAAGAGTTAATTAATTAAGATTAATTAATCAAATGATAAGTGATTAAAGTAATTAGTTAAGGCTTAAAGTAATTAATTATAATTAATTAATTAATGAAGTAATTAAAGGTTAATTACTGTATTTGGTTAAGGATAATTAATTTGTGAAATTAATTAAGATAATTACTTAAATATAATTAAAGAATGATTAATCCAGGTGATTAATTAAAGTGGATAATTAGAGAAAGATTAATTAATTTATTTGTAATTAATTAATGATTATATAAGTAAGATTTATAATGAAGTAATTAATTTAATTTATTTTAAATTAATTAAGAGATGAAGTGATTAATTTAATTCACTTTAAATTAATTAAAGATAGAGATAGTTAATTTAAATCAATTTTAAATTAATTATGTTATGATTAAGTAAATCATTGCTTATAAGAATGGATGACATTGATTTGTCTTGAATGGATGTAATCTCAGAAATGAGATAAGTAATGTTGTGTGGTATGAATGCTTGGTTGCATTATGATGGTAATATAGATTAACTATTGTGATGTTGATATGGATTACCTATTTGGTTATAAATCATCTGTTTAATGATAATGCGATTATCAATTGTGACTTGTGAATTATCTATCTGTATAGATAAGTTAAATTGTTTAAACCTTTAAACAACTTGGCCTTAAAAGATACGTTTTGGATTTCGATGAGACCGGGATCGGGTTTCCGTATACCGGTATTCCAGGTCTGGAGACCCGAATACCACATCGATCCAAATTAACGATAGGTCGTGAATCTCAAGTGAAGATGAAGATTCAGAGTGCAAGGGTTATTGTCGTTAACTCTGAGGGTGATTCCAAAACGAGTGTAACGAGATAATGCCTTCGGTTTCGTTCGAACCCGGAACGAACTTATATGGATTGAATGCTTTCAGCACATCGTCAGGCGGACGATGAGCATTCTAAGTGATATGTTCTGATTAAAGGTAATCGTAACCTCAAGCCTCATCAACCGGGAATGGCTAAAACAGGGGAGGTGCAGCAAGGCTTCGTGGGTAGCACCCACTGAGAGCAAGATAGATCCCTGTCTAGAGGTCCCTTTTCTTTTATTCGGCTTAGTGTGTAGTTGGTCGCGCCAACTACGGGATTATCTTGTTCGGAATTATCCAGTAAGGGATGGTTCCGGCTTTGTGTTGCAGGGGAGCGGGCGTACTCCTCGGTACGGTGATCTAGGCCACGTACTGTGACGGGCGGTACCCCAGTAGCCCTGCCATTGTATGGAATCCAAACTCCAATAAGTGCCGTACGTATTAGTTGTGCCCAACTATGTTGGAATGTGAGATGTAAGCATTTCAGCTATTTCTGTATTTTACTTGAAAACCCTAGACCCTATTATAATATAACTGGATTTCCTATCAAATGTTTTGGTTAGCGTAAGGTAAAAAACTTTTCCATGTTTATGTGTGGGAAGTCTTACGTGATACCTTTGTTTTCAAAAGGTTTTGAAGTTAAACAATTTTAACCCGTTTACTCACACCAGACCCATGTCTGACCCAAGTGTTTATTTCTGTTTTATAAACTCTTAGGTACTCAAATTTTTACGAGTAGCCAAGGGATTCAGGTTTAGCTTTGACGAATATTCTGGAGGAGCAATGGAGCAGGAGGCTTCGGCGTTCGTAGATATAGTATTCCGCTGTGTTGATATCTGTGATAGTGTCTTGTCTTGTATTTGAGTTGTAATGTCTAGACAGATGATTATAACTGTCTAGTAAGTGATGTATATGCTGTGTAACTCTGTAAATTGTTGTATACTATGTAATAGTTTATGTTATTAATATAATTTATTCGTTCCGCTGTGAGATCGTTGTTGTTGTTTCTTTCTTTCTTCTCTTCTTTTTCTATTTTCTACCCCTTTCTTTCTTATTAATAATACGACTTTCTGTGGAGAAAAAGTCGGGTTATTACAGTGGTATCAGAGCCAGGTTGAGCGAATGCCTAAGCTTTTGGTTAAGTGAATATCAGAACGCTAGGTAGAGTGAATACCTAGGTTCGGAAGGATTGTTCATTAGAGATAGGATCTGTAGCAACCTGTTTGAATCTGAGTATATATATATGAGAGCGCGTATTTGTTGGTTATATAAAATGGTTTTATATTGTGTTAATTGATCGGTTGAGTGGTATATGGATTCTGGTCAATACGAGTAGCTAACGTTATTGATAGGGATCTCTAAACACTTGAACCAGGCCAACGGACACAATATTGTTTTAAAGAGGTAAATGAAATAATTTTACCCAGAAATAATTTCTATATAAAAAGTATCATTTTAAATATATATATATTTCTACCTATTTGTTGAGTTACCTGTTCGGGTTTTCCAATATAGGATATAAAGGTAGATAGGGTAGTGGTGTGTGTAACACGACTACAAATAGTTAGAATTTGAGTGTTGAGGTTGGAAGTGTATCTGTCGAGACTGTAGACCTAATACTGTCTCGAGTAAGCTTTGCTGTGGTGAAGGATTTTATCGACCTCCGAAGGAAACTGTAATGGTTCGGAGTTTATCTTTGAAGTGTGGATGAGTAGAGTTGGATCTGTCGATGAGGCAGAAGCAAGTGATGGTACCTTGATACCTCAGGTAATAGTAGCTGTATGATGAGATACAGTGACGATGGATGTTTCTGAAGTTGTTTCTTCTGGAACAAGTTTGAAGAAGTGAGTCTGTTTCGGTGTTGTGGCTGAGTCCAGTGGGGTGTTTCTATTTGCTTTGAGGTCCGAGTTTCTCGAGGAGTTTCGGATAAGAAGTCTTTGGTTTGAGGCAGCAATGCGACTCGGAGTGTTCTGTGTGTTAGCAGGAAGTTTCTGGCTGAGTAGTTTTTCTGAAGTTGGAGTCCAGAAGCAGCTGAGTGAATCCATTTCTTCGATGAATTGGATAGTTAAGTATGAGCTGTTCTAATTTGTGAAGAGAGAACAGTATCTCTGGAATTAGGCCGGGCTGATCGCAAAAGTGACTTGCGATTGTTTGAGTGTTCTTTTGGATTATTGGAGATTGAGATTCCGTATCGACTTGATTCATGGAGTTACCGGAAGTTCAGCTTAGTAGAAGGATGTCTTCTAGAGAAGAAATTGGTGAAGCAGCTTAGGATTCTTTGGAGAGGGATTGATCAGTCCAAATTTTCTGGAGGGAATTCTTCTGGGATGTTTTGACCAAGTGGAGTGGTTCACTAAGATTTATGGTATGGTGAACTGTGGATGATCAAGTTTGTGCTCGAGTTTCTCCGACGGCATTCTCATCTGTTCAAGATCAGAGTTGTGTAGCGAAAGCAAGATAGCAGCTATTCTAGGGTGGGAACAACCGGGAGTTGTGATTTTCTTGGAGTAGAGGATTTCTATAGGAAATTCAAGTGTATCTCTAAGTTTGAAGGAATATTCAGGATTTGGAGATAAGATTGTCAAGTGCAACTGTTTGGCTATTCCAGAAAGGAGAAGTAGTTCGAAATGCTCTAATGATTGTGGAGTAGAGTTATGTTCTGTATTTCGGTGTATTTTTGGAAGAACCATTTTGTTGAGTAGAATCCAGAAATTTGTTTGATATTGGTCTGGTTTGTTTTAAGAGGCATCAGCAAGAGTTAAGCTGATCAGGAAGAATGAAGTGACTCAGGATTATCAGGAGAGTTATGCAGTTAAGAATTGATGAAATTTGGAATTTGAAGTTAAAATTTGGATATTGTTTAAGTTTTCTCCGATCAAAGGAGATATAAGATTTAGTAAGACTGAAGAGTTAGCTCCGGAAGTATTATGAGATTTTTCTCTGTCTCGTGAGGAATAGTTCTTCGATCTATAGGATTGAGTTGCCAATTCGGACAACTGGAATTCATTGTATTTCACGTATCTCTGAGGAATATGTGTATGATTCATCGAGGGATGAAATCAGCAGTTCAGAAGGATTTGGTAGTTGGGATGGTTTTGAGTTTAGTCTGATATCTTGTTCAGATTGTGATCTAGAAGGGAAGGAGTTCTAGATTATTGTAGATAGTTAGTTAAGATCTTGTAGAACGAGTATCCCGGTATATATATATATATACTTGGGGAAACTCGAGGAAATTCTATCCAGATTTTGACTGGATAGTTAAATTTGTTTGATTAAATTGTTTGCTATGGTTGTTAGAATATGATTGATATCTATGGTTGCTGTTTAAAATAAAATTTTGCTGGGTTATTAAATTATCTTTGCTTTTAAATTTCGGGGACGAAATTATTTTAAGGGGGGAGGAATGTGATATCCCGGAAATTTGGCAATATCAATTTAATAATCTTTATTAATAATTAAATTGATTTGTTGATTTATTTTATAAATTGACAAGTTTATTCATTTTAAAAGGTTAATAATATTTTAAATTGGCAAATTTATTTCTTTTGAAAACTAATAACATTTTAATTTGGGAATATCTTTTCTAAAATTTTAATTAGGAAGATTTATCTTACTAAAACTAATATAAGTGTTTATATTTATAATGTATATATATAGGTATATATATTATAAATAGGGAGTCTTTAATTTAATAAAAGGATAAGTTTTCAAATTATAATATATATGTATATATATATTGTTATTTGAAGTTATGTATTAAAATTCAATATGATGATTATCAAAACTAATGTTAAAATTATATTCCACTTAAAATATTATATATTTGTATATATTGAAATGAAGAAGTATTGATTTGAATTTAATAAGTATTTTCAAAACTTTAATATATAATTTGTAATTTGAAATGTTAATTTGGTTTAATATTTTTTTTAAAATGATATTTGAGATTTAGAATCAAAAGTTCATTTGTTTAATGGTCTTTCATTTTTAATTTTATCATAAGATAAATGGATTTAAAATTTTGTATAAGAAGTTGAAACTAAATTTCTCAAATTTATAAACATTTGATTTGATCAAAATTATAAGTAAGTGTTCATATGAAATCTAAAAGCTTATTAATATAAAATAAAAACATTTTATAACCATGTAAATATTACATACATATGCATATTACATGCTTATAGTTTTAATAAGTTTAAATAAGATAATAACAATTGTAAATAATAAATAAACATTAATTAAATCTCTAATAACACTTGTAAATCAAATAATACTTATAAAACACTTGTAAACATATCAATTTATGTTAAAGACAAGTGTAAACATAGGAGCATATGTGTAAGTTAACTAAAACATCTATGGGACAAATGTCTTTCTCTTAATAATCAAGTTTAAAATTCAATTGTAAATAAAAAGAAGGGTTTTATTTTTCAGAAAAAAATCCTTTTTCTTCTTAACTGAACGTACAAAAATAAGATCAAAAATTAATACAACTAAAGCTGTAAACCTGAGAAGTAGGAAATCTGAAATCAAAATGCAAAGAAGAAACCTGGAAATCAAATTGCAAAGAGAAATGGAAGTCTGGAATTCAACTGCAAATCAAAAGAAGGTCAAATCAGTTTCAAATCTATCAACTAAGTAACCAGAGATCAAACAGCAAGATTTAAAATTCAAAAATCAAAAACAAAGGAGATTCAAAAATCAAATTCAAAAATCTGGAAAGCCTGGAAACAAATTGTTCTCTGTCTCTGTTCTCTGTTTCTAAATGTCTGGTGAGTAAATACATTTTAAAAACAGTTTAATTATGGATTTCATTTAGATGTTGCGAATGACAATTATCCTGTTTCTGAAATGCTTGGAATTTAATGTATGCATGTATATGCATTGGTGATGAATGCCTGTGTAAATGCCTGTAAGTGTACTAATATAAGTTCTGTTGTTTATTAGAGTTTGATTTTCTGTTAAAATCCAATATCTCATATTTGAATCATAATTAGCTTATGATTTGTAAATAGGAAATGTTTGAAATCATGTAACATCACTCCTAAAAATAATTACAGGAATTTAATTTAAGTAATTAGCTCGAAAGTTTCGAATTTACAGTAAAGTTTAAATTGGGTCAAAACTTAATGAATTAAATTTTAAGATTTAATTATATGGTTGAAATCGTGATAGGAAACTATGAATTTTAATGGCTATATCACGTTTTTTAGCTTAGAGTTGGTCGAGTACTTCTGAGATGAAAGGAAATGCTATTTTAGGCAAATTCTGGCGATCGGAGAGGTTATAGGTTTCGGGGTTGAAGTTGTAGGTGGTAGGAAGTCTGGAGATCATAGGAAAAATGCTTTTGGAATTTATTAATGAGGGGATTGATCAGAATTGATCAAGTTAGGGTTTAAGACCCTGTTTTTTTCTCGTGACATTCATATGGGTTTCGCGGCGTCAATTTGCAACTGGAGGCGATCGCGTAGGGTGCTGGAGGTAGGGGGAAGTGAGGCGGAGCTACGGTGAAGGTGGCGGAGCTTCTCGAGGCAAGGATCGTCGAAGGTGGTCGAATTCTGATGAGGTATGTTACAGGCCGATGGGTTCAATACCTCGTATTCGACTCTCGATCGAATCGAGAGTATCTGGGTGGTCGAACGTGTTGCCAAGGTGGAAGTCGAGTTGTCGGAGACCAGGTTGTAGTTCGTCGACGTCCAGCGTAGTCGTGCACGTGCACGTACATGTTGCGTGTATCTGGAAGAGTTGTGTTTGGAAAGAAGAAGGGTTGCTCGGGTTATCATTCGGGGATACTCGTATTTTTCTCGAAGCAGGATGAAACGTGGGTTGGTCTCGAGTTCGCTTCGGGAATTCTGGAGTTTTGCTTCGAGTTTTCCAATGTTTTACTCGGGTTTTGATGAGAGCAGATTTAAGAAAATTTAAAGGGAAATGTTTTTAAGTTTTAAACAAAAGAAATTTTGTTTTGTAATATTTTCTTGAGTTTAAAACAAAATTTTAAACAAGTTTATATATTTTATAATATTAAGTTTCAAAATAAAATAAGTAGATTTTGAAATAAATTTGTATTTAATTATATTTAATAACTTGGAAAAAGTTTTAAAGATTTAAAGGTTTAAGTTAAACTGTGTTTAATGATTTATTGATTTCTAATTTAAGAAAGGTTTAATGGTTAAGATTTAGTAATCAATTAAAATAAGAATTTTCTTAAGTATTAAGAATGTTGATTTAAATAAAGATAATTAAATTTGAAAAGGAAATTTAGATAATTAAATTATTTTAATTATCGAGTGTTATTGGTAAATAATTGATTTAATTAAGATAATAGTTTCTTGATTAAGAACTTTTAATATAGTAAGTGTAATACCCCAAAATTTTGTGAAAAATCATTTTTGTAAAATGATTTAATTTTTGAAATATTTAGATTTAAATATGGTGAAATTTCTGGAATAAATAGTGTGCAAGTATATGTGTGCACGTGCACACTGAAATGGCACAAGGAAGAACTCCAGATTTCTTGGATTTAAAACAAGAATTGAAAAGCAATACAAACATGATTTTGCAACATGGATATTTGATTTCTGGAATTATATGGATCATCTTAGAAAATAAGAAAAGTAGGTTTTACTTTAAATCAGTAAACAAATTTTATTTAAAACCCAGAAGAGAAAATTATGTATATTAGTAAACCTGTATACATATAGGTGCACATGCTTCTGAAATTAAAGAGAAATCAAATAAGCCTAGATAAGATATGTGCACATATATATATATATATTTTTAAGTACTGAAAAGTATATATATATAAGCAAGTAAAACAATGACATTAAAATGACATGAAATGTGATACAAGTTAATAAGCTTGTATAGGCAAAAATAGCAAAGGGGATTTTCAGAAATAATTGAAAAATAAAATAAGATAGTCACACTTTTAACATGACTAGGTGAGTGGCCATTTTCTGTAAAGTAAAAGGAAGAAAATGCAGCCTTTAAATTGGTTAATATGGCCGGGGTATTATGAATGAAAAATGCATGATGCTAGCCAGGACAGAAATGGAATTCTGTTTCAACAAAACCCTAGAGGAAAAATGTATATAAATAGACAGTAGAATTGTCTTTACCCCGGGCTGCACAAAAACAAAAAAAATAAGAAGAAAATATTGGAAGGAAGGAGAAAACACTCAAACAAGAATTTTCTGGATTAATAAGAAGAAACATTTAGGTGAGTAATCTCACTGAGTTCATGGCATTAAGACCTGAGTTGAGGCAGCCACTTTTTATATTGCCATTTATATATTTCTGGTTATGATGTTTATGATTTCATCAATGTTTTTTTTGATGTCTTATTTTAAATCTGATATGATTTGATATGGATGATTTTGATGATCTTTGTTTGGTTGAGACATTTGTCTTTGGATATGTATCATACTGATTTATTTATACTCACAAATGTTGAAGTCTAGGATCTTAAAAATTATATAGAGAATACTCTCAACTGTTATAGATCTATGGCATGGAAACTTTATAAAAATGATTGGAGCTGCATTATACTTGGTATAAGTGCTGAGGCTTGAAAAGAAAAATGTTAAGGGTGCAATAGAAATTTTCTAAGTGCTGAGCCCTTAATCAAATCAAAAAAAAAAAGGAAGAAACCCACAAGCTAAAATTATGATTGAACCAGATCTTGAATCTGAATCAATCATAAAGGCTTGCAGATCAATATAACATGCCATGCCTCTTTTCACAGTTGAAAATATTCTTATGTTTTACTAAGATCAAGACATATTGACCTCATTTGGGAAATAACTGTCTGCTTATTTCTGAGGAGAATTATGCTAGGAAAAATTTATGGATGTTTCCATGTTTGCAATGACATGTTCACTTAGCATATTTGATGATAGAATTTAAGACAATACACTAGTAAATAAACTAGGGAAGGGAAGGCCAAGAAGACTGCTGGAATGCTTGTCATATTTGAAGTATGCAAGTTGGCACATGGTTTGTTTAAGCCCTGAGATCTTTGTGCAATGATGTGAATTAGTTCATTGCAATGTGTCCTAGTGATTCCTTAATAGCAGATGAGGCAGGGATTTAAATTGAATTATACAACCTGTAAATAAAGAAATAGGAATATGGATATTTCTTAGGTTGAATGGTATGGAACCAAGATGATTCCAGTGAATGCAATTGTTGCAAATAGATAATTATGTTTGCATGATTATGTATGCAAATGTAAGAATGATAAATGAATATATCATACCTGAATCAACTTAATTATACTATGTTAAAATAATTAATTGCAGAAATTTGCTTAAATAACAAGTTAGTACCCTTATATTCTCTATTGCTTAATATCATGAATGAATTGATGTTACTCATACCAGATCATAGATCCGACCCTTGTTTGCTCATGGCATCTGGGGTGTCTCATTTTAAAATGAGGCAGCCACTTATGCTCTTTCAGGTAACCCAGGCACTAAGTAAAAATGAAGTAATGGCTATTATGGAGGAGTGAATGAACATGCTAGCTAGTTTCAATAAGAGCTTAAATTGATTATATCTGCATGTATTCAGGAAAAATATTATGTTTCTAAGATTTCCAGTCATGTATTGAATATTTTATGGTTAGTGATCAAGTTGCCCTTATGATCTGTAAAGTGTCAGATTAAAATTTGTTGTTCTGTTGAAATGGTTGTGTGTTAAGGTTTGATTTGTTTTTGAGGTGGTGTCTGAAATATAAACAAGAGAAATATGCTCAAGTATGTTCATATAAATAAAAATCTGGAAGAAATATACAATTATGTGATAGCATAATTCATATATGTATTAGCTAATCTTGTGACATAACAGAGCACTGAGTTTTAGAACAAAATCTGGATTTTAGCAAGAAGAAAACTTAAAGGATTTTATTTTCTTTTTACTGAAATGCTTTATAAATAAGTTTGAATTCATTTCTGAATTGTATTGAGAAAAGTAAAATGTTTTTCTAAAAGCTTCAGACAGAATGTAAAGAAAGGTATCTCCATTGCTTTGAACTAATGTGGTAGATACAGGATTCATGAGTTAACCAGCTCCAAATGAATGAAGTATTGGTTGATCATGATAGATTGTATTCTGAGAATAAAAGTGCATTTCAAAGCTTAGTACCTTTAGTAATTGTTTCACCCAGTTTTCTGGAAAATAAGCAGAGATATTGACATGTACATGTATATCTGTGTACATGTTGATATTTGAGCAAAAATATAACTATAATTCCTAGAACAGCTATAGGAATGGGATTCAAAAATAGTAAAGTAAGAAGAATTGTTTTGTATGTTAGGTTATAGGCAAACATTAAATATATATGTACAAAGATAGGTAGATATCAGATTTCAAACCATACAGAAAAAAAAAGAAGAAAAACAAAAATTGTGTTTGAACCGACCTGCATAGTACTCGAACCAGTGACCTCTTGTGTATAAGTTAGGCGCGTTTCCATTACGCCTAGATGTTGCTTGTGTTCACTTAGGATCCACTTTCTTTTATACTGAATTTGATACTATCCAGACTTTAACACAATCATCTATATTGAAAGCTTGTTTACCACTGATTATTACTTGATCATTTCTAAATTATAATGACAGACTAAAATACATGTTTCCAGTGGATTTTAGGCCAAAAAAATCAGGGTGCAATAATTAATCTGAAATGCTAAAAAAAAATCTAAATCAAACAGGATGTTCTTGTACAAAAAAAGATAAAGTATATACTCTGAATTTAAACAAGAAGAACACATACATCTTCATATGTATGTGTATGTTATTAGATATACACTGATATATTTATATTGGTAAGTTATTTTGATCCTGGATATATTTTGTTTATTAGAAAAAGAAAATGACCTTGGGAAATATATTTGTAAAGAATGATATATCTGTATATCATCTCTTAGCAAAAAAAAAATCCTTATGAAATTAGGGTGGAAATTAGGAGGGTCATTTCAGTTGGTATCAGAGCACTTGGTTGCATTGATTGTTAAGTATTATAGAAATGTATTATGTCTGTTTGTTTTGGATGAAATAATTTAGATAAGAAATTATAGAAGTACTCATAATATACTAATACCATTTACCCAGAATTTAGTTAGCAGACCATGGTAGGAAGAGGATCTCATCACAATGCAGGACCCAGTGCACCTCAAATGCTTGATATGCAAGAATTTGTGAGGGTTTTAAGAGATGGAATTGGGCATAGGCCTGAGAACCCACATGAAGAGCTTTCAAAATTACTGAAGACTTATTCCAATTTGGGAGGCAAGAGTTTTGAAGGAACAGAGAGTGTGATGGAAATTCAAGCATGGTTGAGAACACTTGATAGGATTTTCAATGACATGCAGTTGGATGACCAAAGGAAGAGGCAAGTAGCTTCTAGACAACTGAAAGGGGTAGCTTTAAGCTGGTGGGAGGTGATCATAGCTGGAAGAAATGAAAATGAAATCACTTGGAATCAGTTCAAGGAGATGTTGGAGGCAAGATTTGTACCAGCATCAGCCAAGACCATTTTGCTTGAAGAATTTATCAAACTTAGGCAGGGAACTTTGAATGTCACTGAATACACTCAAAAGTTTGAGGGGCTATCCAATTATGGAGCAATGTTAGTGGTAGATGAAGCATCCAAAAATGATAGGTATATAAAAGGACTGAACCCAGGACTTAGCAGAGCTATGCTACCTTATGCAGATAGAACATTTGATCAAGTAATTGATCTGGCTTTGAAACTGGAACAACATGACAAAGAAAGAGAGAAATATAGGAATTTTAAGAGCAACAACAAGAAGGATAAGGGAAGATATCACCCTTATGATAAAAAGAAGGAGGAGGCAGACAACAGGAAGAGTAAAGACACAAAAGCCAATGATACTAAGAAGAAATTGGTTTGCCATCATTGTGGAAAAGAAGGACACATCAAACCAAGGTGCCCAGAGTTAAAAGGAGGAGCCTTCAAATGCTACCTATGTGGGAAAGAGGGGCATATGAAGAGGAACTGTCCTGAGAATAAACAGCAGGGGAAATTGGCAACTTTGGAAGGAAAAGGCAAATCTGCAGTGAAAATTGATGCTGAAAATCATGGCCAAGTGGAAGGTACATTACTCATTTGTGCCATACCCATACCAGTAGTATATGATACTGGAGCAACACACTCTTTGATTTCCTATGAATTAGTTAAAGTGTTAAAATTAAACTGCATATTGGTTGAAACCCCATTGCTTGTACAAAGTCCCCTAGGGAGTTCTAGTGTTTTGAACATGAATTGTGTGGATGTGGAGTTAAACATAGGAGGAAATATTTTTATTTCCAATTTATATGTTTTAAATTACCCAAATATAGGAGTTATATTGGGGGTAGATTGGTTAAGGCAATTTAAAGCCATAATTAATTTAGACTCATCCACCATATCATTGCAAAATTCTAGAGGCCAGAGGATTACAGTTCTATGTGAAATAGCTAAGGAAGGGAAATTGTATCATTTAGTTGACTTAGAAAAAGATACGAGTGAACTAACAATTGAAGAAATTCCCATAGTTAATGAATACTTGGATGTGTTTGGGGAAGTTAAGGGTGTTCCACACCACAGACCAGTTGAGTTCCAAATTAATCTCATTCCAGGAGCAAGTCCAATAATCAAGAAACCTTATAGAATGGGGCCAAGTGAACTGAAAGAATTGAAAAATCAGTTGGAAGAATTAGAAGGCAAGGGATTTATAAGGCCAAGCAATTCCTGCTGGGGTTCTCCAGTAGTGTTTGTAAGAAAACATGATGGTACCTTGAGAATGTGCATAGATTACAGGGAACTAAATAAAGTAACCATCAAGAATAAATACCCATTGCCTAGAATAGATGATCTCTTTGACCAACTCAGTGAAGCTAAAATATTTTCTAGGCTAGACTTAGCATCAGGATTCCATCAAATGAAGGTTGAAGACTCAAGTGTTAAGTATACTGCATTTAACACAAGATATGGCTTATATGAATTTTTGGTTATGCCATTTGGTTTGACAAATGCTCCTTCATATTTTGTTGATTTGATGAATAGAATATTTAGAGATTATTTAGACAAGTTTGTACTGATTTTTATTGATGACATTTTGATTTATTCCAAGACAGTGGAAGAGCATAAAAATCATTTGCATTTAGTTTTGTCAAGACTAAGGGAAAATGATTTAAAGGCAAAATTTTCAAAATGTGCATTTTGGAAAGAAGAAGTGCATTTTCTTGGGCATGTTATTTCTGCCAAAGGAATATCAGTAAACCCTAATAAAGTAGTGGCAATCCAAGCATGGAAAAGGCCTAGCACCATCAGTGAGATTAGATCATTCATGGGGATGGCAGGATATTATAGGAGATTCATAAAAGATTTCTCAAAAATATCATCACCACTTACCAATTTAACTAGAAAGAACCAAGCCTTTGTATGGACAGAAAAATGTGAGCAAGCTTTTATCAAAATAAAAGAAGCCCTGATTAATGCACCAGTATTGAGAGTGCCAGAAGGAAATGAAAATTTGGTTGTGTACACTGATGCAAGTGGCTCTGGGTTAGGGGCTGTGTTGATGCAGCAAGACCAGGTGGTAGCCTATGCATCTAGGCAATTAAAGCCACATGAAACCAGGTATGCAACCCATGATCTTGAACTAGCAGCAGTTGTGTATGCTTTGAAACTTTGGAGACATTATTTGTTAGGTGCCAAATTCATTTTGTACACTGATCATAAGGCACTGAAATATTTATTCTCACAAAAAGATTTGAACAGGAGGCAACATAGATGGGTAGAGTTCCTAGCTGCCTATGATCTAGATATACTGTATACACCAGGCAAGGCAAATAAAGTTGCAGATGCCTTGAGTACACAACATGCCAAGGTAGCCATGTTGATGATGGAAGAGTTTAAGGATTTGTCTATACTTACTGATTTGGAAATTGAGGAAAACAGTAAGGTACAAATGATGTCCATTGAAGAAGGTGAAGGTAAAGGAAAATTAAGTATGATATCTCTGCAATCAGATTTACTTTTTAAGATTGGGAAAATGCAGGAACAAGACCTAAACATGGTGGAAAGGAAAATGCTCATATCAAAAGGGGAGGAAGTAATAAACTATCAAATTGATAAAAATGGTTATTTAAGGAATAAAAATAGGATATGTGTTCCAGAAAATATAGAATTGAAGGAGGAAATATTAAATGAGTACCATAGGAGTAAATACTCCATACACCCAGGTAGCACCAAGATGTATCAAAATTTGAAAAGAAATCTTTGGTGGAAGGGGATGAAGTCAGATGTGGCCAGATATGTTGCAAGGTGCATGACTTGCCAACAAGTCAAGGCTGAGACACAAAGGCCATCAGGACTATTGCAACCCCTTAGCATACCACAGTGGAAGTGGGAGGATATATCTATGGATTTCATAGATGGTCTTCCTAGATCTAAGAAGGGAAACACAAGTATATGGGTGATAGTGGATAGGCTAACTAAGGTAGCACATTTTATCCCAGTTAAATCAGAAAGAAATGCTCCAAAATTGGCTCAAATATTCATGAAAGAAGTAGTAAAGTTGCATGGCATACCCAAAACCATTGTGAGTGATAGGGATACCATCTTCACCTCAAGGTTTTGGAAAAGTTTTCAAGAGGCTATGGGGAGTGAATTGTGC
This sequence comes from Allium fistulosum, assembly GCA_030737815.1. Classification (NCBI taxonomy): domain Eukaryota; kingdom Viridiplantae; phylum Streptophyta; class Magnoliopsida; order Asparagales; family Amaryllidaceae; genus Allium; species Allium fistulosum. The sequence continues at coordinate 1,416,398,141 of CM060901.1, read as the reverse complement.
TTAAGCACTGCCTACCATCCACAATCAGATGGTCAAACTGAGGTGGTGAACAAAGTCTTAGAGGATTTGTTGAGAGCATGTACACTGGACTTTGGAGGCAACTGGGAAGACCACCTCCATCTAGCTGAATTCACATACAATAACAGTTACCAAAGCACCATAGGGATGGCACCATTTGAAGCCTTATATGGCAAGCCATGTTTATCACCTATATGCTGGGTAGAGGCTGGAGAAAGGGCTATTCTTGGACCTGATTATGTTAAAGAAACTACAGAGAAAATTGGGTTAATAAGAAAAAGAATAGCAGCAGCTCAAGATAGGCAAAAGAAATTTGCAGATAGGAAGAGAAAGCAAGTGGAATATGAAGTGGGAAACTTTGTTTTCATCAAGATTTCACCTATGAAGAAAGTCATGAGATTTGGCAAGCAAGGTAAGCTTACACCAAGGTATGTTGGACCCTATAAAATTCTGGAAAGAATTGGTTCATTGGCTTACAAATTAGAACTGCCAGAGGAAATGAAAGCAATGCATAATGTTTTTCATGTGTCCCAACTTAGAAGATGGGTACATGATAAAGAAGACATTTTGGAAGAGCCTACCAAAATTCAAATAAACCCTGACTTGGTTTATGAAAAAGAACCGGTGGGGATTATAGCCAAGGAAGAAAAGAAATTAAGGAGCAAAACCTTGAAACTAGTTAAGATCCAGTGGAGTAGTGATCCTAATGACTGCACATGGGAGTTAGAGGATAAGATTAGAAGGGATTATCCTAAGCTTTTTGCAAATTAAAAGGTAATTTTTTTTTCTCTGGAAAATTTTTGTTATGCATGGTTGATATGGTTGAATTTGTTTGCTTATGCACATGTTTGATGAGTTTTCAGAAAAGAAAAAGATGCTTACTATAAATGTTAGAAAAATTGTGAGGACACAATTCCTAAAAGGAGGGGTGAATGTAATACCCCAAAATTTTGTGAAAAATCATTTTTGTAAAATGATTTAATTTTTGAAATATTTAGATTTAAATATGGTGAAATTTCTGGAATAAATAGTGTGCAAGTATATGTGTGCACGTGCACACTGAAATGGCACAAGGAAGAACTCCAGATTTCTTGGATTTAAAACAAGAATTGAAAAGCAATACAAACATGATTTTGCAACATGGATATTTGATTTCTGGAATTATATGGATCATCTTAGAAAATAAGAAAAGTAGGTTTTACTTTAAATCAGTAAACAAATTTTATTTAAAACCCAGAAGAGAAAATTATGTATATTAGTAAACCTGTATACATATAGGTGCACATGCTTCTGAAATTAAAGAGAAATCAAATAAGCCTAGATAAGATATGTGCACATATATATATATATATATATTTAAGTACTGAAAAGTATATATATATAAGCAAGTAAAACAATGACATTAAAATGACATGAAATGTGATACAAGTTAATAAGCTTGTATAGGCAAAAATAGCAAAGGGGATTTTCAGAAATAATTGAAAAATAAAATAAGATAGTCACACTTTTAACATGACTAGGTGAGTGGCCATTTTCTGTAAAGTAAAAGGAAGAAAATGCAGCCTTTAAATTGGTTAATATGGCCGGGGTATTATGAATGAAAAATGCATGATGCTAGCCAGGACAGAAATGGAATTCTGTTTCAACAAAACCCTAGAGGAAAAATGTATATAAATAGACAGTAGAATTGTCTTTACCCCGGGCTGCACAAAAACAAAAAAATAAGAAGAAAATATTGGAAGGAAGGAGAAAACACTCAAACAAGAATTTTCTGGATTAATAAGAAGAAACATTTAGGTGAGTAATCTCACTGAGTTCATGGCATTAAGACCTGAGTTGAGGCAGCCACTTTTTATATTGCCATTTATATATTTCTGGTTATGATGTTTATGATTTCATCAATGTTTTTTTTGATGTCTTATTTTAAATCTGATATGATTTGATATGGATGATTTTGATGATCTTTGTTTGGTTGAGACATTTGTCTTTGGATATGTATCATACTGATTTATTTATACTCACAAATGTTGAAGTCTAGGATCTTAAAAATTATATAGAGAATACTCTCAACTGTTATAGATCTATGGCATGGAAACTTTATAAAAATGATTGGAGCTGCATTATACTTGGTATAAGTGCTGAGGCTTGAAAAGAAAAATGTTAAGGGTGCAATAGAAATTTTCTAAGTGCTGATGTAACGACCCGTATTTTTACGGATCGACATGTTCGTCAAAATCTGGAATTTTAGCACTTTCATGTCATTTCAGATTTTTAGGCAGATTTGTCTAAGTCCTAGGTCGTACGCGACCTAAGGGTTGTTGGCAACTTAGAGAAGGTCTGCGACTTAAGAAAAATGTTGTGAGCGACCTAAGTTTTGTTAAGTGTTAGGTCGGCTGGGAGAGTTAGCGACCTAGTAGTTGCCGAGTTAGCGACCTAGTAGTTGCCGAGTTAGCGACCTAGTAGTTGCCGAGTTAGCGACCTAGTAGTTGCCGAGTTAGCGACCTAGTAGTTGCCGAGTTAGCGACCTAGTAGTTGCCGAGTTAGCGACCTAGTGGTTCTGAGTTAGCGACCTAGTGGTTCCGTGTTGGCGACCAAAGGAGTTAAGTCGTACATCTGTTAGGTCGCGTAGATTGCTAAGTTGTTAGGTCGCTAGGATAGTTTGTGTTAGGTCGCGTAGATCTATCTGTTAGGTCGCGTAGATTGCTAAATTGTTAGGTCGCTAGGATAGTTTGTGTTAGGTCGCGTAGATCTATCTGTTAGGTCGGAGAAGCTTAGGTCGGAGAGTCTTAGGTCGGAAACGACCTAGGGAGATAGCCGTGTTAAGCGACTTAAGGAAATTTCTGCTATAAATAGGAGGGGTTGTTCTCACTTTTTGGGATCCGGATTTTGAAGCGACGAAGTGCTGCCATTTTGAGAGCTCGACTTCTACACTTCTTCACTTCTTTTCTCCACTCTAATCTAGTGCTTCCATCCATCCAAATCGAAGATCAAGATTGAAGATTCAAGAGCTTAGGTTGAAGATCTTCATCTTTTCAAGAGAGATTTCTTCATTTGAAGCGGATTTGTGGTAGATCTAGCTTCACCCTTCGCTGTCCAGATCTGGAGTGTGTTGATTTGAGGTTGTTTAGGTGATTTGGTGAGTGGTGATTATCTCTCACACGGATCCAAAGGAGTATATCGGATTGTTGGCCCGATTTGGTGTTAAAATAGTGATTTCCATGCATTTTCTTCATCCTATGTGTAGATCCATATAGATCCATTGTTCATGATGATGTTACATCCATTTTATCATATGTTAACCTATGCAAGTTCATTCATCAAGTTTGTAGAGATGTAATCCATGTTTTCATGCTTATTGGACTTTCAACTCTTTAATTACGAAAATGCCATTATTGTTATAATTGTCTACTTAGATCATATTTGAATGCTTGATTGCTTGGATTGATGTTTGATTTGATTGATTGTTATGTACTAGATGATTGATGATTAGATTTAGACCAAAGGTGATTCAAAAGCTAAAGGAAAGGCTCTTGAATTGGAAAAGCTGCTCGTGGCATATGTAGCGGGATGATGAAGCTCCTATGCATAGATTTGATGATGTGAAGTTGAGATGAAGCTTTGCGAGGATGTAATGAAGCGAGGCATCATATGATGAAGACTTGGTCTAATCCAGGCGGGATCATTCCAAGCATGTTGATAACTCGGTGATATGATTCGAGTTGAGGATAATGGATGCTCGAGAGGCGCTTGAGCTAGTATGGCAATAGTCGTCGAGGAGGATGACTAGGAGGTTGAGATCTCATCGTTGTTGAAGGTTCTAGTATGCTCTAAGCAAGAGTACATGGGGACGCCCAAAAGACTAAGTTGATGGTCGAGTACTCTGGGTAGATTCGATAATCCTAGGCACGGGTCACGATGACGTGCGGGAGTTATGTCTAGAACCGGGGTTACCATTAGCCCTTGACGGACGGCTGAAAGAATGTGCCGGTCATTCAATTAACGGTGATATCGCAACAATGATAACAGTGATAGCCGAGTCATGGATGTTTGGTTGTATCGTCATTCGGTCTCAAGAGCGGTATTTCCTGGGTGCTTATCTGACCTTGGTTTTAGACCTTGGGATTTGTACTTGGAAAACATCGCTCTTGACTCGAGTGACAATTGCTTTACCTTAAATTGTATGCTCTGCTATATTTGCTTCTGCTTAGTGTGTGTCTGGGGGGCTATCACTGTAGAATGAGGTTGGAGTGGGAGGGTTGTATTCCTATTCCTTTTCCTTTATGCTCTTTTGGTATGTTGTTAGTTAATTTACTGCTCACTAAGACTGTTGTCTGACTCAAGGCTTTATGTTTTAATTCTTATTGCCTTGGGCTGTTCGTCCATTTTGGGACGGGCAGACTAGGTAGCAGGTGACAGGTGCTGTTCTCTTCTCACGATACTGATATCGAAGACGAGCTGGAGGGTTGCATATTATCTTCTTATTATATGTACTGGATGTTCCGCTGTTTTGTTTTCTCTGAGAGATATGTAGTGAGGCTGGATGTATTGACTATATGAATGCTTGTATTCAACTATTATGGAGTTTTATAAGATGTCATTTTGTTCTGTAAAGCTTCACTATACATATGTTCTATTGTATTTTGTCCATGCGCTGTGAGTAATACGATAGATTCTGTTGTTTTAATCTTACCTTGACAATCGTCCATGGTCGCCTGGCACACTTTACAGCGCACTATCTCTAGATTCGGTGCAGGGGTCATGGGCGGTCGTCACATTTGGTATCAGAGCATTGGTTAATCGATTTTACCCAACGCTCGCTGTCGTAACTACGTATGAGAGACGTAATTGTATTTTGATGGATGATTACTATATATAATATAGTAGCTTAGAAGAGTTTGAGTCCTTTATGCAGTTGTTTCTCTAGATGTTTTAATCATTCCTTTTTATAGATATTGAGAATGAGTCGAAGAGGGAGACCAGCTGCTAGGGAAGGCCGTGCTACTGAAGAGACTGCTGATTATGCAGCCATGTTCGAAGCTATGATGACTTCGATCATGAGGAGGATACCAGTTCCGGGGGCGGCAGTAGATGTTGGAGTTCAAGTCCAAACTCCGAAACCAGTGGATTTTGCTAAGCTGTGCAAGGATTATACTGCTCTTGGAGGGAAGGTTTTCTTGGGAACAGAATCAACTATTGAGGTCCAGAGGTGGATAGATGCTTGTAGAAGGATCTTTGGTGATTTGGGAATTGATGATGCAACTAAGAGGAAGTTGGCATCAAGGCAGCTTCAAGGGAGAGCCTCTGATTGGTGGAACTCTATTACCATCGATACTGCGGAGGAAGAGATTACTTGGGAGCAATTCCAAGCTAGATTTGAAGCTAAGTTCATTTCTACAGCTCAGAAGTCTGTTCTGTTCAAGAGGTTTGTGGAGCTCAAGCAAGGTGGAAGATCAGTTCTTGAGTATGTTTCTGAGTTCGAAGCTTTGTCCAAGTATGCCCGGTCGTATATTGAATCTGCTTATCAGAAGAATGAGAAGTTTGTGACCGGCTTGGATAGTTATCTTGGGAGACAGTTGGTGGATCATTTGGACGATTCATTTGAGAAGCTTGTGGAGAAAGCTCTTAGGCATGAGAGTCTGTTTCCTAAGGAAGGACCTGTTGTTGCTGTTACCAAGGGAGAATCTAAACCACAGCAGGGTGGAAACCAGAAGAGGAAGCAGCAGCAACAGAAGGGTAAGGATGGCCAGAAGAAGCCGAAAGGCGAGGTGACTTGCTACAATTGTCAGCAGAAGGGCCATTTCTCTAAGGATTGTAAGAATCCGAAGGCACCGATGAAGTGTCACAACTGTGACAAGCCGGGGCATTTCAGGAAGAATTGTCCGGAACCAAGGAAGGACAGGCAGATTGTGCAAGCCTATGCTTTAGGAGCTGTTCCGTCGTCTTCAAAAGCTCCTACTGCTGAAGAGAAAGGAAAGAGTGTGGTTGTTCAAGGTACTCTTTTCCTATGTGGTGTTCCAGTTAGAGTTCTGTTTGATACTGGAGCGTCGCATTCATTTGTTTGTAATGAACTAGTAGGCCGGTTGGGTTTGAAGCCGGATATTGTTGATAGGCCATTGGTTGTGACTAATCCAGTTGGGGGTTCGTCTTGTTTGTGTATGTTATGCCGTGGTCTAGTTGTGTCGAGTCATGGTTGCTCTTTTGTTTGTGATTGCTTTGTTCTGAACTTTGCGGGGTTCGGAATTATTTTGGGTATGGACTGGCTTAGGAAGTATGCGGCTAAGGTTGATTGTGAGAGGCTAGAGGTGACAGTCGAGAATGTGGAAGGGCGAAAGATTGTGATACGATGTAAGCATGAGGAAGGCGTCTTCATGAGCTTCATGTATTCGCTAGTTGTTCCACGGGATGGACTGTCTTTAGTGCCAATCGCAAATGGATTCGAGGATGTCTTTGACGAAGTCAAAGGGTTGCCGCCGCATAGAGAGATCGAGTTTCGTATAGATCTAGTTGAAGGAGCCAGACCTGTTGTGATGCCTCTTAGGCGGATGGCGCCTAGGGAACAGCAAGAGTTGAGGGTGCAAGTTGATGATCTTTTGCAGAAAGGATTCATTCGGCGTAGTGTGTCCGAGTGGGGTGCACCAGTTGTGTTTGCAACCAAGGCAGATGGATCGTTGAGATTGTGTGTGGATTATCGTGAGCTGAATAAGGTGACTAAGAAGAACAAGTATCCATTGCCGAGAATAGATGACTTGTTTGATCAGCTTCACGAGGCTAAGGTGTTTTCTCAAATGGATTTGGCAACGGGATTTCACCAGTTGAGAGTGGCTAAGGATAGTGTGCCGAAGACTGCTTTTAGGACACCATCCGGTTTCTTTGAGTGGCTGGTAATGCCGTTTGGATTGACTAACGCGCCAGCATATTTTGTGGATCTTATGAATAGAGTGTTCAGAGATCAGTTGAACAAGTTCGTACTTGTGTTCGTGGATGATATTCTGATTTATTCCAGAACGGAGGAAGAGCACAAGACGCACTTGCGTATTGTTTTGGAGATCTTACGGAAACATCAGCTGAAGGCTAAGTTTTCGAAGTGTCACTTCTGGAAGAGTGAAGTGAGGTTCTTAGGCCATGTGATTTCTGGAAATGGAATAGCGGTTGATCCCGCTAAGGTGGCAGCAATCCAGGATTGGGTTAGACCTAAGAATGCATCTGATGTGAGAAGCTTTCTTGGATTAGCAGGATATTATCGACGGTTTATCAAAGACTTCTCCAAGATAGCTGCACCGTTAACAGGATTGACGAAAAAGAACCAAGTGTTCAGTTGGGATGCTAAGTGTGAGCAAGCTTTCGGAATCCTGAAAGAGAGATTGACGAGTGCTCCTGTTTTGACTATTCCAAGTGGGAATGATGAGATGGTGGTTTACACCGACGCGTGTGGTACTGGACTTGGAGCAGTGCTGATGCAGAAGGATAAAGTTGTTGCGTATGCCAGTCGACAACTGAAGCCGCATGAAAGGAATTACCCAACTCATGATTTGGAGTTAGCGGCGATTGTATTTGCTCTGAAGATGTGGAGGCATTATCTGTTGGGAGTTCGATTCGAGTTGTTTACAGATCATAAGTCGTTGAAGTATCTTTTCTCCCAGAAGGATTTGAATCTTCGGCAGCAACGTTGGCTAGAATTTTTGGCATCATATGATTTTGGAATAGCTTATACTCCGGGAAAAGGTAACGCAGTGGCAGATGCGTTAAGTCGAAGACATGCAGGATTGGGAGCCATGTTTTCTGAATGGAAGAGTCTCGAGTATTTAGCTGGATTTGACTTCAGGCCTAGATGTGAATTGGAACCTGAGATGTTGGCAAACTTATCGATAAGACCCACTCTTGTGGAAAGGATTGGCGAGGGCCAAAAGCGAGATGATAAGCTTGTCAAGATTATCCGTGGATTGGAATCTGGATTGGATCCAGAAAAGGATAAAGGATTCGAGGTCGATAGAGAAGGTTGGCTTCGGAAGCAAGGACGACTAGTTGTTCCCGATATAGATGAATTGAGGAGTGAAGTTCTGAAGGAAAGTCATCACTCGAAGCTGACAATTCATCCAGGAGGAAACAAGATGTATCGGGATATGAAGAGAACCTACTACTGGGAAGGCATGAAGAAGGATGTTGGAGATTTCATTTCCAAGTGTATGAATTGCCAGTTGGTTAAAGCCGAACAGAAGAAGCCAAGTGGATTGCTTCAGCCCTTAGAAGTTCCTACATGGAAGTGGGAACAAGTGTCGATGGATTTTATTGATGGATTGCCTAGAACCAGAACGGGAAATGAAGGAATTTGGGTCATTGTGGATCGTCTGACTAAGAGTGCACGATTCATTCCTGTTCGATCGACTAGAACGGCATCAAAGTTGGCTGAGTTGTATGTTAAGTGGATAGTTCGATTCCATGGTGTTCCGAAGAGTATAGTGAGCGATCGAGACCCATTGTTCACTAGTGGATTTTGGAAGAGCTTCCAGGAAGTCTTGGGAACCGAGTTGTGTTTGAGTACAGCTTATCACCCTCAGACAGATGGCCAGACTGAGAGAGTCAACCGAGTTTTGGAAGATCTCCTCAGAGCCTGTGTTTTAGATTTCGGAGGATCATGGGAAGATCACCTTCATTTGGTGGAGTTTGCGTACAACAACAGTTACCAGTCAAGTATTGGTATGGCACCGTATGAGGCGTTGTATGGAAGACCGTGTAACTCTCCGACATGTTGGTTGGAAACTGGAGAAAAGCTGATGCTTGGGCCAGAGATGATTCGGCAGACTTCAGATTGTATAGAGATCATTCGGCAACGAATGAAAGCAGCCCAAGATCGTCAGAAGAGTTATGCCGATAAGCGTCGAAAGGATTTGGAATTCGATGTAGGAGATATGGTTTTTGTGAAGATTTCTCCACTGAAGAATGTTATTCGATTTGGAAAGAAAGGAAAGTTGACTCCGAGATTTGTTGGACCATTCCCGATTATCGAGCGAATCGGAAAGCTCGCTTACAGATTGGAGTTACCAGAGAAGATGTCGAGTGTGCACAATGTTTTTCATGTATCATATCTACGGAAGTATGTGCACGACTCGAGTACGGTGATTTCTGCTGATAGCTGTGAAGACTTAGAAGTTGATCCAGTTGATAGAAGACCTCGTAAGCCGCTTCGTGTTGTTGAAACCGACACGAAACAGCTTAGGAGGAAGGTAGTTAAGTTGCTCAAGATACAATGGAGTGATGATGATAACGACTGTACGTGGGAAGTGGAAGAGAGGATGAAGGCAGCTCATCCTGAACTCTTCAAGGTATGGCCCTAAGGTGTCGTCTCATCTCGCGATATTGTAACTTGTTCTAAGTTTTAGAATTCTGTACGCTAAGTTAGAATTGGATGCATGGTTTGTTGATTGTTATGGATGGTAGGCGTACAGAATAGTTTTGATTGCTTGGAATTTCGGGGGCGAAATTTCTAAGGGGGAGAGAATGTAACGACCCGTATTTTTACGGATCGACATGTTCGTCAAAATCTGGAATTTTAGCACTTTCATGTCATTTCAGATTTTTAGGCAGATTTGTCTAAGTCCTAGGTCGTACGCGACCTAAGGGTTGTTGGCAACTTAGAGAAGGTCTGCGACTTAAGAAAAATGTTGTGAGCGACCTAAGTTTTGTTAAGTGTTAGGTCGGCTGGGAGAGTTAGCGACCTAGTAGTTGCCGAGTTAGCGACCTAGTAGTTGCCGAGTTAGCGACCTAGTAGTTGCCGAGTTAGCGACCTAGTAGTTGCCGAGTTAGCGACCTAGTAGTTGCCGAGTTAGCGACCTAGTAGTTGCCGAGTTAGCGACCTAGTGGTTCTGAGTTAGCGACCTAGTGGTTCCGTGTTGGCGACCAAAGGAGTTAAGTCGTACATCTGTTAGGTCGCGTAGATTGCTAAGTTGTTAGGTCGCTAGGATAGTTTGTGTTAGGTCGCGTAGATCTATCTGTTAGGTCGCGTAGATTGCTAAATTGTTAGGTCGCTAGGATAGTTTGTGTTAGGTCGCGTAGATCTATCTGTTAGGTCGGAGAAGCTTAGGTCGGAGAGTCTTAGGTCGGAAACGACCTAGGGAGATAGCCGTGTTAAGCGACTTAAGGAAATTTCTGCTATAAATAGGAGGGGTTGTTCTCACTTTTTGGGATCCGGATTTTGAAGCGACGAAGTGCTGCCATTTTGAGAGCTCGACTTCTACACTTCTTCACTTCTTTTCTCCACTCTAATCTAGTGCTTCCATCCATCCAAATCGAAGATCAAGATTGAAGATTCAAGAGCTTAGGTTGAAGATCTTCATCTTTTCAAGAGAGATTTCTTCATTTGAAGCGGATTTGTGGTAGATCTAGCTTCACCCTTCGCTGTCCAGATCTGGAGTGTGTTGATTTGAGGTTGTTTAGGTGATTTGGTGAGTGGTGATTATCTCTCACACGGATCCAAAGGAGTATATCGGATTGTTGGCCCGATTTGGTGTTAAAATAGTGATTTCCATGCATTTTCTTCATCCTATGTGTAGATCCATATAGATCCATTGTTCATGATGATGTTACATCCATTTTATCATATGTTAACCTATGCAAGTTCATTCATCAAGTTTGTAGAGATGTAATCCATGTTTTCATGCTTATTGGACTTTCAACTCTTTAATTACGAAAATGCCATTATTGTTATAATTGTCTACTTAGATCATATTTGAATGCTTGATTGCTTGGATTGATGTTTGATTTGATTGATTGTTATGTACTAGATGATTGATGATTAGATTTAGACCAAAGGTGATTCAAAAGCTAAAGGAAAGGCTCTTGAATTGGAAAAGCTGCTCGTGGCATATGTAGCGGGATGATGAAGCTCCTATGCATAGATTTGATGATGTGAAGTTGAGATGAAGCTTTGCGAGGATGTAATGAAGCGAGGCATCATATGATGAAGACTTGGTCTAATCCAGGCGGGATCATTCCAAGCATGTTGATAACTCGGTGATATGATTCGAGTTGAGGATAATGGATGCTCGAGAGGCGCTTGAGCTAGTATGGCAATAGTCGTCGAGGAGGATGACTAGGAGGTTGAGATCTCATCGTTGTTGAAGGTTCTAGTATGCTCTAAGCAAGAGTACATGGGGACGCCCAAAAGACTAAGTTGATGGTCGAGTACTCTGGGTAGATTCGATAATCCTAGGCACGGGTCACGATGACGTGCGGGAGTTATGTCTAGAACCGGGGTTACCATTAGCCCTTGACGGACGGCTGAAAGAATGTGCCGGTCATTCAATTAACGGTGATATCGCAACAATGATAACAGTGATAGCCGAGTCATGGATGTTTGGTTGTATCGTCATTCGGTCTCAAGAGCGGTATTTCCTGGGTGCTTATCTGACCTTGGTTTTAGACCTTGGGATTTGTACTTGGAAAACATCGCTCTTGACTCGAGTGACAATTGCTTTACCTTAAATTGTATGCTCTGCTATATTTGCTTCTGCTTAGTGTGTGTCTGGGGGGCTATCACTGTAGAATGAGGTTGGAGTGGGAGGGTTGTATTCCTATTCCTTTTCCTTTATGCTCTTTTGGTATGTTGTTAGTTAATTTACTGCTCACTAAGACTGTTGTCTGACTCAAGGCTTTATGTTTTAATTCTTATTGCCTTGGGCTGTTCGTCCATTTTGGGACGGGCAGACTAGGTAGCAGGTGACAGGTGCTGTTCTCTTCTCACGATACTGATATCGAAGACGAGCTGGAGGGTTGCATATTATCTTCTTATTATATGTACTGGATGTTCCGCTGTTTTGTTTTCTCTGAGAGATATGTAGTGAGGCTGGATGTATTGACTATATGAATGCTTGTATTCAACTATTATGGAGTTTTATAAGATGTCATTTTGTTCTGTAAAGCTTCACTATACATATGTTCTATTGTATTTTGTCCATGCGCTGTGAGTAATACGATAGATTCTGTTGTTTTAATCTTACCTTGACAATCGTCCATGGTCGCCTGGCACACTTTACAGCGCACTATCTCTAGATTCGGTGCAGGGGTCATGGGCGGTCGTCACAGCTGAGCCCTTAATCAAATCAAAAAAAAAAGGAAGAAACCCACAAGCTAAAATTATGATTGAACCAGATCTTGAATCTGAATCAATCATAAAGGCTTGCAGATCAATATAACATGCCATGCCTCTTTTCACAGTTGAAAATATTCTTATGTTTTACTAAGATCAAGACATATTGACCTCATTTGGGAAATAACTGTCTGCTTATTTCTGAGGAGAATTATGCTAGGAAAAATTTATGGATGTTTCCATGTTTGCAATGACATGTTCACTTAGCATATTTGATGATAGAATTTAAGACAATACACTAGTAAATAAACTAGGGAAGGGAAGGCCAAGAAGACTGCTGGAATGCTTGTCATATTTGAAGTATGCAAGTTGGCACATGGTTTGTTTAAGCCCTGAGATCTTTGTGCAATGATGTGAATTAGTTCATTGCAATGTGTCCCAGTGATTCCTTAATAGCAGATGAGGCAGGGATTTAAATTGAATTATACAACCTGTAAATAAAGAAATAGGAATATGGATATTTCTTAGGTTGAATGGTATGGAACCAAGATGATTCCAGTGAATGCAATTGTTGCAAATAGATAATTATGTTTGCATGATTATGTATGCAAATGTAAGAATGATAAATGAATATATCATACCTGAATCAACTTAATTATACTATGTTAAAATAATTAATTGCAGAAATTTGCTTAAATAACAAGTTAGTACCCTTATATTCTCTATTGCTTAATATCATGAATGAATTGATGTTACTCATACCAGATCATAGATCCGACCCTTGTTTGCTCATGGCATCTGGGGTGTCTCATTTTAAAATGAGGCAGCCACTTATGCTCTTTCAGGTAACCCAGGCACTAAGTAAAAATGAAGTAATGGCTATTATGGAGGAGTGAATGAACATGCTAGCTAGTTTCAATAAGAGCTTAAATTGATTATATCTGCATGTATTCAGGAAAAATATTATGTTTCTAAGATTTCCAGTCATGTATTGAATATTTTATGGTTAGTGATCAAGTTGCCCTTATGATCTGTAAAGTGTCAGATTAAAATTTGTTGTTCTGTTGAAATGGTTGTGTGTTAAGGTTTGATTTGTTTTTGAGGTGGTGTCTGAAATATAAACAAGAGAAATATGCTCAAGTATGTTCATATAAATAAAAATCTGGAAGAAATATACAATTATGTGATAGCATAATTCATATATGTATTAGCTAATCTTGTGACATAACAGAGCACTGAGTTTTAGAACAAAATCTGGATTTTAGCAAGAAGAAAACTTAAAGGATTTTATTTTCTTTTTACTGAAATGCTTTATAAATAAGTTTGAATTCATTTCTGAATTGTATTGAGAAAAGTAAAATGTTTTTCTAAAAGCTTCAGACAGAATGTAAAGAAAGGTATCTCCATTGCTTTGAACTAATGTGGTAGATACAGGATTCATGAGTTAACCAGCTCCAAATGAATGAAGTATTGGTTGATCATGATAGATTGTATTCTGAGAATAAAAGTGCATTTCAAAGCTTAGTACCTTTAGTAATTGTTTCACCCAGTTTTCTGGAAAATAAGCAGAGATATTGACATGTACATGTATATCTGTGTACATGTTGATATTTGAGCAAAAATATAACTATAATTCCTAGAACAGCTATAGGAATGGGATTCAAAAATAGTAAAGTAAGAAGAATTGTTTTGTATGTTAGGTTATAGGAAAACATTAAATATATATGTACAAAGATAGGTAGATATCAGATTTCAAACCATACAGAAAAAAAAAAAAAACAAAAATTGTGTTTGAACCGACCTGCATAGTACTCGAACCAGTGACCTCTTGTGTATAAGTTAGGCGCGTTTCCATTACGCCTAGATGTTGCTTGTGTTCACTTAGGATCCACTTTCTTTTATACTGAATTTGATACTATCCAGACTTTAACACAATCATCTATATTGAAAGCTTGTTTACCACTGATTATTACTTGATCATTTCTAAATTATAATGACAGACTAAAATACATGTTTCCAGTGGATTTTAGGCCAAAAAAATCAGGGTGCAATAATTAATCTGAAATGCTAAAAAAAAATCTAAATCAAACAGGATGTTCTTGTACAAAAAAAGATAAAGTATATACTCTGAATTTAAACAAGAAGAACACATACATCTTCATATGTATGTGTATGTTATTAGATATACACTGATATATTTATATTGGTAAGTTATTTTGATCCTGGATATATTTTGTTTATTAGAAAAAGAAAATGACCCTGGGAAATATATTTGTAAAGAATGATATATCTGTATATCATCTCTTAGCAAAAAAAAAAATCCTTATGAAATTAGGGTGGAAATTAGGAGGGTCATTTCAGTAAGTTAAGAATCATTTAATTAAATTTAAATGATTAAGATAAATTAATAATAAATTAATTTGTGATTAATTAAGAAAATCATTTATAAATTAATTAAGTATAATTAATTAATGAAGTAATTAAGGAATAATTACTGGATGTAATTAAGTAAAGGTAGATTATTTAATAAAGTAATTAGAGGATAATTAAAAGTGATTAAGAGTTAATTACTTAGTGTTATTAATTAAATAATTTATTTAATAAGGTTAATTAAAGGATTAAGGTTAATTAATAAGGTAATTAGTTAATTGTTAAGACAATTAATTAAAAGCAATTAATTAAGGAAGATAATTAAATAAAGTTAATTACTGGATTATATTAATCAAAGGTGATTAATAATTATGGATTAATTAAGAATAATTACTTAATGTAATTAATAGAATAATTAAAGGTGTAATTAGGGTTCATTAGTTTATAATTAATTAATGATGTAATTAAGAGTTAATTAATTAAGATTAATTAATCAAATGATAAGTGATTAAAGTAATTAGTTAAGGCTTAAAGTAATTAATTATAATTAATTAATTAATGAAGTAATTAAAGGTTAATTACTGTATTTGGTTAAGGATAATTAATTTGTGAAATTAATTAAGATAATTACTTAAATATAATTAAAGAATGATTAATCCAGGTGATTAATTAAAGTGGATAATTAGAGAAAGATTAATTAATTTATTTGTAATTAATTAATGATTATATAAGTAAGATTTATAATGAAGTAATTAATTTAATTTATTTTAAATTAATTAAGAGATGAAGTGATTAATTTAATTCACTTTAAATTAATTAAAGATAGAGATAGTTAATTTAAATCAATTTTAAATTAATTATGTTATGATTAAGTAAATCATTGCTTATAAGAATGGATGACATTGATTTGTCTTGAATGGATGTAATCTCAGAAATGAGATAAGTAATGTTGTGTGGTATGAATGCTTGGTTGCATTATGATGGTAATATAGATTAACTATTGTGATGTTGATATGGATTACCTATTTGGTTATAAATCATCTGTTTAATGATAATGCGATTATCAATTGTGACTTGTGAATTATCTATCTGTATAGATAAGTTAAATTGTTTAAACCTTTAAACAACTTGGCCTTAAAAGATACGTTTTGGATTTCGATGAGACCGGGATCGGGTTTCCGTATACCGGTATTCCAGGTCTGGAGACCCGAATACCACATCGATCCAAATTAACGATAGGTCGTGAATCTCAAGTGAAGATGAAGATTCAGAGTGCAAGGGTTATTGTCGTTAACTCTGAGGGTGATTCCAAAACGAGTGTAACGAGATAATGCCTTCGGTTTCGTTCGAACCCGGAACGAACTTATATGGATTGAATGCTTTCAGCACATCGTCAGGCGGACGATGAGCATTCTAAGTGATATGTTCTGATTAAAGGTAATCGTAACCTCAAGCCTCATCAACCGGGAATGGCTAAAACAGGGGAGGTGCAGCAAGGCTTCGTGGGTAGCACCCACTGAGAGCAAGATAGATCCCTGTCTAGAGGTCCCTTTTCTTTTATTCGGCTTAGTGTGTAGTTGGTCGCGCCAACTACGGGATTATCTTGTTCGGAATTATCCAGTAAGGGATGGTTCCGGCTTTGTGTTGCAGGGGAGCGGGCGTACTCCTCGGTACGGTGATCTAGGCCACGTACTGTGACGGGCGGTACCCCAGTAGCCCTGCCATTGTATGGAATCCAAACTCCAATAAGTGCCGTACGTATTAGTTGTGCCCAACTATGTTGGAATGTGAGATGTAAGCATTTCAGCTATTTCTGTATTTTACTTGAAAACCCTAGACCCTATTATAATATAACTGGATTTCCTATCAAATGTTTTGGTTAGCGTAAGGTAAAAAACTTTTCCATGTTTATGTGTGGGAAGTCTTACGTGATACCTTTGTTTTCAAAAGGTTTTGAAGTTAAACAATTTTAACCCGTTTACTCACACCAGACCCATGTCTGACCCAAGTGTTTATTTCTGTTTTATAAACTCTTGGGTACTCAAATTTTTACGAGTAGCCAAGGGATTCAGGTTTAGCTTTGACGAATATTCTGGAGGAGCAATGGAGCAGGAGGCTTCGGCGTTCGTAGATATAGTATTCCGCTGTGTTGATATCTGTGATAGTGTCTTGTCTTGTATTTGAGTTGTAATGTCTAGACAGATGATTATAACTGTCTAGTAAGTGATGTATATGCTGTGTAACTCTGTAAATTGTTGTATACTATGTAATAGTTTATGTTATTAATATAATTTATTCGTTCCGCTGTGAGATCGTTGTTGTTGTTTCTTTCTTTCTTCTCTTCTTTTTCTATTTTCTACCCCTTTCTTTCTTATTAATAATACGACTTTCTGTGGAGAAAAAGTCGGGTTATTACAGTTGATCAAGCGCATCGACCAGAATTCTTAAAGCACTCAATAGGCAAAACAACACAAAATCATCTTCTATATGATAATATTAAAAAGATTTGTAAATTTTAAATTGTTGTTTTCATCCATAATCAATGAATACAAGGATAAACTCATCGAGATATTCGTAGAATACTCGATTCATAAGATGGATGAAATAAGGTAGAAGGTTCGTCAAACCGAATGACATAACGAACCACTCACAAGAATCATAACGAGTGCGGAATGCGGTATGTGCTACCCTCCGCAACTCGTAGCTGATGAAAACCGGTGGCAAGGTCGAGCTGAAAAGACCTTAGCACCAATCAATAGATTGCTTAGGTGATAATCCTAAGACAAGCTCAAATATACCAGAAAATTCACAAACTACTAGAATGAGAGAAATATCATTTTTCCTCATCATGTGGGTTTAAAGAATAAAATGATGCCACCGAATTTGGAAATCAAAATCATTCAGAACAATAGAAATCTGCTTAACATATTGAGAATGTCAAAGATAGATAGTCCTCTCGGGACATAGGATATGGGCTTCATAATGATTAAGCCAATCTTTTACCAAAAATCAATTTTGAAGCCTAAGTAACCCATAACATGCAAATCGGCTCGAAAAGAATAATCACATAAAATAATCTCGACATCTTTACAAAGAAAATTGAGTGTTGCGGATCCACCAACCGGATTCGCAATTCTCAATGAAGTCATCAAGCCCATAATATTTAAAGAAAAAGTATCAACAAGTTCTTTTGATATAAAAGAGTGAGATGCACTCGTATCAAAAGAAATTCGAAATAGGATAATCACAAAACAAATTAATGCCATCAAGGATAGAATGAGAAATACCTTGACCAAGAGAAGTGCTAGTAGAGGCTTGCACAACCTTCAGCTTTCCCTCTTTCTTGTTTGGAATTGTAGGTCATGAAGATAAAAGATGACCCAAACTTTTGCAATAACGACAAAAAATGGTTTTTGGCACTCATTTGCATAGTGGTCCGCAGAACCACAATTGTAGCATCATCCACGACTAGAGGTAGGAGTCTTTGCTACCGAAGTTTCTTGCTTCCCTTTCTTGTTGGGATTGGGGCATTTGAACTTAATAGGCCTCTTCATGTTATTGTTGAAGTTCTGTTTGGCACGCACAACTTCAACATCACTTTCTCTATCGGCCTCTTCAAGTCGAAGAGCGATATCTACAAGCTGATCGAAAGAAACTTCTAGTTTCAGAAGTAAAGGCATTTTGAGGTTCTTATTCAACCCATAGACAAACTTCTTATTTTTCTTCAATGGGGTATTAATATACTCAACCCCATATTTAGAAAGAGATTCAAAAGATGTGACGTAATTCGTCATAGAAGATTCACCTTGAACAAGGTCAATAAAGCGTCGGGCTAAGGTTACTTTTTCAGCCTCCGGCACAAAATTCAATTCGAATCTTTCCCGGAATTGCTCCCAAGTAAGATCCGCTTCAATAGTTTCAGAAATCAAAAGCTCATACCAGTCTAATGCTCTCTCTTGGAGCATGCTAGAAGCCATTTGGACTCGAAGTGGATCAATAAGATTCATGCGGGAAAAGGTGTGATCGCATGATCTAAGCCAAGCTTGGATTTCTATAACGTTTTCGAAACCCTTGAACGGCCTTCCACCGAAAGCGGTATAATCTATCCACAAGCCTGCAAACCCGGATTTAGGGTGAGTAGGCTCTGGAATGGGTCCGACAGCTTGAGCATTCTTCACAAGATCTAAAAGCTGTTGGGCAGACATAAATACTCCATCTTGAGGAGTAGCACTGAATTGACCGGTGCTGGGACGGCCAGGTCTAACCATTTCTCTTCTTTAAGAAAGAAAGAAAGAAAGAAGAGGAAAAAGGTTATTCTCAGAATGAATATCAAACAACTTGATTGATAAAACAAGGCATCATAAAAGAAAATAGGATAGAACGGGTCCAATGATTCAAATTAAATCCTAAGGCACGACTCCTAAGAAAGAGTTAGGACAATGATCCTTGCTAGATTATTCTACATTGTTCCGAAGTTTGGCTGTGATACCAAGCTGTCACGCCCCACCTCTATACTCACACTAGCCAAGGACACTACGAGATAATGCCGTCAACTAGCACGAAGAATAAGGCTGTTGAGGAGCGACCAACTGTTTAATTGCTTTGTGTGAGTACCGATATGTCAGATAATATAACTTACATTTCGTTTCAGGAGGAAATCCGACATATCAAATACAAAACTCAAAGCTACTACACAGTGGCTAAGTGGCCTTCGGAAGCAAATATAGAAATAAACATAACACAAATCAGTCACAGATATTCATATCACAAAGGCGAAAACAAATATGAATATATCACATAGAAGTGTACATATAAGTAGTGGTCATACAAGATCCACTACATCACAAAAGAATAGGTACAGGTGCTAGACAAAAGAATAAGTATACATCAAGGAGTCTATATCTCGAATGTATAACAACAAAAACTACTAAGCTAAAGTAGTTAGCCAAAAACCAGGTGACGAACCCTGATAAGAAGTCAAGCAGAAGCACCTGAAATACCTCGGTCTGACCCGAGTATTATTTAAGAAGAAAATAAACAGATCAGTCTAGCTATATATATCAGATAAAATGAGATAGGATAAGAGATATGACCAAAAACGTATGATAACAAAAATGCCATACCGTGTCAAGTATACATCAAATAACAGCAAAAATCATACAATATCTCAAATCATCTCAAAACACCAAAAAGAATCACATTCTTTAAATTATTCACTAAAACACAAATATTGATAGATCTTATCAATGCCAATCGCATAAAAATCGGTGAAACACAAATTCTAGAAATCATCAACTAGAAATCCAGAAATCACAAAAGGGGGGAAGGCTATCACAAACGGGAGCACGAAACCTCCCCAACACGTGTGTCACAAACGGAACGCTATCCCATGGTCGCTAACCATAAAGCCGGTGCAACGGCGTAGTGCAATAACGGTACGCCCGTGGAACCTGAAACTCAAATGAGTTGGAACAACGACGTAGTGCAATAACGGTACGTCCGATGAAACTGAAACTCAAATATTTCGAAACAACGACGTAGTGCAAAAATGGTACGCCCGATGAACCCGAAACTCAAATATTTTGGAACAACGACGTAGTGCAATAACGGTACGCTCGATGAACCCGAAACTCAAATAATTTGGAACAACGACGTAGTGCAATAACGGTACGCCCGATGAACCTGAAACTCAAATATTTCGGAACAACGACATAGTGTAATAACGGTACGCCCGATGAACCCAAAACTCAAATATTTCAAAACAACGACGTAGTGCAATAACAGTACGCCCGATGAACCCGAAACTCAAATAATTCGGAACAACGACGTAGAGCAATAACGGTACGCCCGATGAACCGAATTCCATAAAGCCCGTAGGTCGCTAGCCTATAAGAATGAGACGAAGCTCAAAAGAACTGGGTACAGTCCCCCACGTGGACAAAGAGACATCGCACATCGCTAGTCTAAACCATAAAATGATCATCATTGATCAATAAGAAGTGTCAATTACACTAAGCTAGTAAATAGATGAGTTTAGCTTCATGTCCCATAACCACTAGCTTAACTTAAATATTTACGAACGGATTGTAGATTTCCACTCGAAAACTGTCACAAGATTTCAATCGAACAAATCCAAGAATTAACCGACAAAGTAAATGCAAGCGTTTCATACCACTTGTTTTGCTAAGCCGTTTAATTAGTTTTCTCATACGAATGAGGTAAAGGTTTGTATGTACTAATAGATTGGAAAACGGTTTTAAAAGAGAGCTTTATATTTAAAATAGTGTCGAAATCGTTTTGATGAAAGAGTTTTAGTATTTATTACTAGCATAGAAACCTTTGTATTTAAAAGTGACAAATCACAAAAATGATTGTAGAAACAATCAATCACCAGAAATTCACATACAAGAATGTGAATTAAATCCATAAAAATCGATATCAAATCCATCAAATGGATATTCCGGAAATCCATAGAAAGAAGTCATAAAAGTCGATAATAAGTGATGACAACTATCCGGATCAACAACAATCGATTAAAAATAGTAAATCTACTCAAAAACATAAGCAAATAGGCAAACAGCTCAATTCCAGACGTCTGGAGGTTCAATCTAGGCGTCTGAAAACTAACCAAACGTCTGGTTTAGAATCCAAACGTCTAGATTTGTTCTCTGGAAATAATCCAGAGAACCTCCAGACGTTTGAAACTTCAAGTCAGACGTATGAGACCCATCCAGACGTCTGATCCTAAATTTCAGACGTTTGGAATTAGTCTCTGCCTTTTTCTTATATTCTACGTGCTTATATTTTTCTCTCCAGGTCCAAACCAGATGTGTGGACTTGGTCACCAGACGTCTGGTCACCTGGTCTAGGCAGCAATTTTCCTAGGCCAAAGTGGCCAAAACGTATCGGGAGCGATCAGACGAGCAACGACGACTAAGGATTTACGCCAAGCGATAACCCAGCCTTATAGGCTCTTCGATACACCCCAAACATCAATGTCCAAACATCCATAGTAGGATTTTCATAAAATTGGACCAAAACACCAAAATTTGAAAAATTCACCAAATCAATTCAAATCAAAAGCAAATGAACACGAAATAGATGTTAGGAATTCATACCTAATAACAATGAAAGCTATAGACGTAGATGTGAGTTCAAAAACTCACCTTTAAAACTCAAAGACAACGAATGAGAAGCTCTAAAACAATGGAAAGGCCAATTCCTCTTCAATACACCTCTAGAATCTTCAATTTATTATCAAAGGTAAAGTTTTTCCTAAGTTAGGGTTAGGAATTTTTGAGAATTGAAGAGAGATAGAGATGGAAAAGATGAAGAGGATGCTTACCTAAGCTTCTCCTAGATTTTGGACTTGAATTTGTATTTCCTAAACAAACTAGGGTTTTGGAATTCTAATTTCCAATCTTTTCCCCTATTTTTCTTTAGAGCTTGAATGTTAGGAAATGAGGAATGAAATGAATGAAGAGGAGTTGAGTTAGGGTTTTAAGTTGGGTTAGTGGGCTGAAACCCAAACCCAAAGCCCAAATAGAAAAATAGCAAAATTCTACTCAACTCCAAACATATCGATGTTTATACTCAAAAAAGTTGTAAACGTTGTTTTGAACTCAATCGAAGTAGTCTCGAGTCCCAATTCGACTATTTACAAAAAGTAATATTTCAGACTTTAATCCGATTAACGATGCTATATTTAAATAAAACATTTAAATATACAATCGTGAAATATGTGGGTTGTTACAATACTAATCAGTCTTCAGTAATCAATACCTGCACATATATATATATATATATCCTGCATATACATATCTATCTAGACAATAGTGTTAGTATATATTTTATAATAAGATAAGTTAAAAAGGTTGTTGTCATCAAAACCAACATCTCGGATCCTAACAATCTCCCCCTTTTTGATGATGACAACCTGTATTTATAAATATACTTACCATACCATAACTCCTATCATAACTCCCCCTTACTCCAATCATAACTCCCCCTTACTCCAAGCCAACTACTATTTTATAACTTCTCCCCCTTTGTCATCAACAAAAAACTTCTTACTAATAAATTCCCTGAACTTGATATAAGATGATCAACCATAATACAAATAGAGTAATCCATATATAAGTGTAATAAATGTTAAGTGTGATCATAAGTATGAAATGTGATCATAAATGTGAAATGTGATCATGAGTGTGATCATAAGTGCAACAGTAAATCAATCATCATCCAATCATATTTACAGCAATTATTCAATCAATCATATATACAAACCACACCAAATGTTTTTAAATAAGTCAAGTCAATTAAGTTTAAAACACACCAATAACATACAGAATGACTAGACATTCCTTGGTACTTCCACCCATCCATCTTCTCCAAAGATAGTGTCTACTTTGATGGCATCCCATTCTTCTTTATCTTTGTCGAGAGTGACTGGTGGATTTCCTTCGAGATCGTCCTTGTTAAGGACTGAGATCATCCAACGAAGGGCGTCGAAATGTCTCTCTTGCTCCTTGATCATCTGCATTTGACTCAATTCTAAGTGGCGCTGATTACGAAGTATGAATGTAAGGATATTCTTGAATGAAGTGAGATTTTCCTCAAGATTATCACTTAGATTCTTAATCGGAGAGGCCATAATTCGAGAAGTAGGAAGAAATATGAAAGGGAGTGATTAGAAATGAAGTTTGATAAATTATTCTGAAAGAAACATGTATAAATAGGGGTAGAAAGTCGTTTAAAATGAATAGACACAAGTTAGTTACATGAAATTAAAATTTGAAAGTGTAACTACCTTCTGCCTGTTGTATGTTGACATGGGGGGATGGGGGATGTCGACATGCCTCTGTCTAAAGTGACAATTTGCTTTGTTTTGAATATTATGAACAAATCTATGCAACTATAATTTGTAAAATATAAAAACAAGCTATTACAGAGACAAGTAAAGTTGAATAAAAGATTTCACTGATGATTCTAGTCAACATTACATAAACTAATATAATATTAACTAAAATAAAGGAAAATACATGGATAGAACTTGAAACAAACAAGATAACATGAACTAAAACTAATTAGATGAAGATGAAGAAGATGATAGTCCAAGCTTTCTACTAACTTTCCCGAAGAACTTGTCGATTTTAGTGGAAATCTTATCCATTTTCTTACTCATTGATTTTTTGAGTGTCTTTTGATTTTCCACTATAATTCTTTGATTATTGAGAATGGTCTTATTGGATGGATAAGCGGGATTAGTAGGATATTCAATACTTTCTAAGGAAGTTTCTTGATCTTCCTCTTCCTCCTCTTCAATTTCCATTCCTTTCTCTTCCTCTTCCTCTTCTTGTTCTTCCTCCATTTCTTCCATCTCTTCGTGAGCAAGCCTTTCTTCCTTTTCCGTAAGTGTTTCATATGGTTGAAACACTAATGGAATTTGCATAAAGGAAATGTTTCCATGGTTGAACACTTTTCTAGTTATAAATTCTTCCCTTTTGAAATCAACTCCAAAGTAATTAAAAATCCGAGTGAGGTAAATTCCATGATATAATGTGTTTTCACTCATAGTAAAATTCTTGGGCCTTAGCTCATCCAAAATAACTTGAGCCCAATTGACAAAAATTGCAAAAACATCTTTGCAAACTTTCAAAGTTGGGTTGTTGTAGTTTCCCGATCTTGGTATAAGGGTGTGTTGAATAAGAAGGTTAATAATTCTTGCTTTTGGACGAAAATAACGATTTTTGAATTCAAAATTGTCATCCCCTTCAAAGATGTGATGAAATGTCTCTCGGTCATTTTCATTTATTTGAAACTCCGAGAGATTCAATCCGGTATACTTGCATCCTAAAATATTTCCAAAAATTTCACAATCCAAAACTATTTGTGTTCCTTTAACACTACTCCAAATTTGTCCATCTTGCCCATAATAAAAACCACGATTTAAATTCGCATAAAACATCTTAACAAGGTTTAGATAACATACAAAATCATTTTGTTTGTTATCTACTACACTAAGAATAGAACATTGTTGAAAATGATTTTCAATTTCATAAGAAGGAAAATCTTCAAAAATAGCAAATTTCCCCGTATGAATTTTACCAAAGATTACATAGTTGATGTAAGCTTTGATAGCTTTCGGGTCATTAAAGAGAAAGTTTTTGATAGATTTTGGAAGTCTAATGGTGTTAGGAGTGCTTGAAGTGGCCATTGAAGAAGTTTGAGAGGAGTTGAAGATAAATTTGAAATTTAAAATAAAAGTGAAAAGTGATGATAAAGAGAGTGAATTAAATAGAGATTCTATAGACATGTTCTCTGGTCAAGAGGCATCTTTCCAGAGCATTGAAGTTGGTGAAAAGGTGGAGGGAAATTCAAAAGTTTGAATTCAAATTTTGAAATTAAATTTCTAAGGGGCATGTCGACATGGGGTATCCAGGTATGTCAACATGTGCCTATTGAATCAAAGGACAAGTGTCTATTCCTAATTTCTAATAAATATATATATTATTTCCTATATTCAACTTATATAATTCCTATGATAACATTAAATATAATAATACTTAAATATTAATAATTTAATATTTAAAATAATATTAAAATAATATTATTTTTGAATTTAAAATTCAAATTTCAAGGGATAAATTTGAATTTAAAATTCAAGGAAATTTAAAAAATCAAGCAAACAAACAAGCATCCATTAAAAAAATTAAAAATAATGTAAATGCATACCTATTTTTAGATCCATATTCCCATCGTCGTCTGATTCATGAATAGCAGTGAAACACAGATTTGAATTATCCATCTTCTTTTCATCTTCACTGGATGATGAGTCTGAGTCATCAAGAGTTGATGTGTATGCTTTCTTTCTTTTCCTTGACGAATCATTGTTTGGAGGGAACAACTGTTTATCTGGATATGGACAATCTTTCCTATGATGGCCGACTTTATTGCAATTGTAGCATCTATCATTGTTGACGTTCTCCTATTATTTCTGGAATTCCTTTGATCATTTCTTTTGTAATTATTCATTTTTCTATATTTAAGGAATTTCCGGAAGTTTCTTGTCATGAAAGCAATCTCCTCATCACTGTCTGGTTCCGAATCTTCAGTTGTTGCATTGAATGCTAATGACCTCTTTTCTGTAACCTTGTTTTCTCTTCTTCCTTGTAGTTGAACTTCATAAGACATCAAATTCCCAATCAATTCTTCTATTTTCATTAGACTGATATCATTTGCTTCTTCGATTGCAAGTGTCTTTTGATCCCATTCTGGAGTGAGTGAATTTAGAATTTTTTTTGACTTGGTCTTCCTCCGAAAAGCGTTTTCCCAGTGCAATTAGTGAATGGACAATATCTTGAAATCGACAATACATGTCGGAAATGGACTCATTTGCCTGCATTTTAAACAATTGAAACTGATTAGTTAATATGGAAATTTTAGTCTGTTTAACTTTGCTTGTTCCTTCATGAGTAACTTGCAAAGTTTTCCAGATTTCAAATGCAGACTTACAAACAGACACTCTATTAAACTCATTCCTATCTAGTGAACAAAATAATATATTTGTTAGCACCAAAATTGGTCACTAACCCCCAAATCTAGATGAAAGCACCAAATACCAGTCACAGCTCAGAGATAGAATGTATGTAGAGAGTAATAATGTGAAGAACAGTTAAAACTGAAATGAATGCAGTAAAGAACAACAGATTTTATAGTGGTTCGGCTAACTCCGGCCTACGTCCACTTAGAAGTTTGCTTTTTATTGCTGTAATAATCGATTACAGTTACAAAATGGCAGAGTTTCCTTAACCTTGGAAAAGAGAAAGTAAGAGAGCAGAAAGAAACCCCCCCCCCATCTGGAGACCCACATGTTGTATTATAGGCAAAACCAGGTTGTTGGGCCTCCTGAGTAATTTGGGCCCATCAAGGTCATAGCCGAACCCTACTTCATTATGCCGACCGAACCTGAGCAGTTGGTATGCCGAACGTGCGGAGGTGCGAGGTATCGAGGTACCGAGGTATGGAGGTGCGCAGTGCAATGCCGAGCGAAGTGAGGTATGCCGAACGACCCATCCAATGCCGAACGCTCCCTGATGCCGAACGATCCATCCAATGCCGAACGAGATTTATGCCGAGCGCTCTATCCAATGCCGAACGAGATTTATGCCGAGCGCTCCATCCAATGCCGAACGATATTTATGCCGAGCGCTCCATCCAATGCCGAACGATCCTTAATGTCGAACCTTCATCATGCCGAACCATGTCTGATGCCGAACAGTTTCTAATGCCGAACGCCCATCATGCCGAACGATCTCTAATGCCGAGTGCCTCTAAATGCCGAGCGCTCCTGGATGCCGAGTGCTACTGAATGCCGAGCGCTACTGAATGCCGAGTGCTCCTGGAATGCCGAACCACTCATGTATGTCGGACGCTCTATGTATGCCGAGTACTCTTGAATGCTATTCGAACGTGAATGCCAGACGAACTATTTGTGCCGAACCTCCACCATGCCGAACCATGTTTCCTAGACCCAAACTATAGTTGATCCATCTTTATCCAATCATATTTCCATCTCCCAAGCACGTTGCGTCATCCATCCAACCAGTCGACTGAATCCATCGTACACCAGCCTCGACGAACGTGTAGTCGATTAAGTTAAACACGCATGTCCACGGCCTTGTAAAAAGGCGGGTTAACACTTGCCTCCCAAAATATGCCTTGCTATTGGAAGGTGTGTTTTGAATAACTTCAAACCCGATATCCGAAGTCCATACGTCATCCATAGATGTACCATCCGATCCATTATCCAATCCATTCTGTCCAAGTGCCGCTGCCGCATGCTTATCCGAATCCACGACTATTCCAAGTCGACATCTGATTCCTATCCAGTAACCAAGTCCTTATCCAATTCCACATCCATCTGAACCCGACTACCGAGTTCCAATCCATCCAAATCCAATAACCTATAACCATATCCGTGACCTCTCCGGGTCGATATCCAAATCCGGGACCGCTCCGGGTCCTTGTCTGAATCCTTAGCTATTCATAGCTAATATCCAAATCCGTAACCTCTCCGGGTTCTTGCCAAGCGCAATCCACACTTGACGACCTATGTTAAGTAATTCCATGGTGTTCATGGTTCAATGTCCCTGAACGTCGAATAATGCCGTGGCTTAAGTCCTAAGCCAAATCCTGGTCACTCCGGACCCTTGCCGAGCATAGTCCATGCTCGACGACCTAAAATAGTAACCGATAATATATGGCCTAAGTCCTAGGCCGAATCCTGGTCTCTCCGGACCCTTGCCGAGCATAGTCCATACTCGACGACCTTTTAGCCAAAATCCAGAGAAAATCCGATCAAAATCCAATCCGAAATCCAAATCCAAACAGAAAACCAGGAATCCATATCAAAAATTCATACCAAAAAACAAACATCCAAACCAGAATCCGAACCAGAAAACGTGCAAAACAGGGAGTTCAAACAAAACTCCAAAACCAAACCAGAAAAAGAAAATTTCCAAGTCGAAGGAAAAAACAGATTTCACAAACCAGGGCGTCTCGGTAAGCCATCATCTCAGAGCATGCCTGAGGGTTATCTCCGACCCCGTACATGAGTAAGTGATTTAACCGTTTGCCCAGAGTTTGTTACTTATTCCAAACCATCAAGATTAGTTGATGACCAATCGGCCACCATTCCTGGGCCTCATGCCCTCGTCGTTCAAGGTAGGCGATGGCTGCTCTTGTTCCACCGCCGCATTCCGAGTTGCGACGTATTGTCGCAACTGACCATTCCTTATATGCTCCTCGATTATATCCTTTAGATGTCGGCAGTTGTTAGTATCATGCCCGTCCAGGTCATGAAAGAGACAGTGCCTTCCTGATTCCCTTTCATGTTATGTGGGTTCCCTCCTTACTGGCCTTCGATAGGGAAGGCGATCTCGAGTATCTAAGAAAATCCGCTCCAACGTTGCGTTCAATCCTGTGTAAGTGGAGAACTTTGGTTCTCCCCAGCGCTTCCTTTTCCCTTTGTCCTTGCCCCCACCCGAGCTTTCGTCGGGTAGTCCTCCATCCTTAGTCATGTTTACTTCCTTTGACCTCATGTCCAAACATGCATCTTCTTGTTGAAGAAATCTTTCAGCTTCATGAAAGAATTCCCCAAGATCCAACGGTGGGTCCCGCACCAATGATACTTTGAAATCCGAATTATATCTAACTCCTGATACCGCAGCCATCAGAACCATTGGTGGATCTGGCCGATCCACGAACCAACTGCTGCATTAAATCGAGTTAAGAATGTCCTGAGCGATTCATCTGCCCCTTGTTTGACCGACGTTAGCGTCATCACGTTCTTTGGCCTTTTTATGTGAACTCGAAACTGACTTAAGAACTTGTCCACCAGTTCTGTCCATGTTCCAATGGATCCATCCTCCAGCTGTCTGAACCACATAGCAGCAATTTCAGTCAAGTACAGGGGGAAACATCGGGCCATAACCTCCTCCGTTGCCCCCCAAGTCCCCGAGGAAATTCTAGCACATATTCTTCATCACGTACTCCTGTATTCCTATCGACGCCAGGCCGCGTAGCGTCATCCGGTATCCCTCCATGAACTGGTCCAGCATCACCTGGTGGTGTGCCCCCGAGTCTAGGTCCATCTAGATTGTTAGTTTTTTGTTGATTGGGAGCTGCCCCCTGCTGAATCACTCCATCTGTCCGCTGGTTGAGTTTCCTTGGACCAGTCCCAAGAACTTGAGCACTTGCAATTCCTGGTTGTCCAAATTGTCTAAGAAGAGCCTGCATCATCTCCTCTTGCCGTTTCATTATCTACTCCTGCATAGAATTCATCATCACCTGCATCTCATTCCGAGTTATGTAGATGGATGCATGATCCTCTCCAGCTCCAAAAGAGGCCGCTTGACTTCCTTCCTGATTGCTTCTTTCTGCTGCTTGCTTTCTTGTTGGTGGTCTAGCCATTGCTTTCTAGAATCCAAGTTCCTAACTTCAAAATTCCTGAGTTCAATTCTCAGTGAAAGCACCAAAGTGTTAGCACCAAAATTGGTCGCTAACCCCCAAATCTAGATGAAAGCACCAAATACCAGTCACAGCTTAGAGATAGAATGTATGTAGAGAGTAATAATGTGAAGAACAGTTAAAACGGAAATGAAAGCAGTAAAGAACAACATATTTTATAGTGGTTTGGCTAACTCCGGCCTACGTCCACTTAGAAGTTTTCTTTTTATTGTTGTAATAATCGATTACAGTTACAAATTGGCAGATTTGCCTTAGCCTTAGAAAAGAGAAAGTAAGAGAGCAGAAAGAAACCCCCCCCATCTGGAGACCCACATGCTGTATTTATAGGCAAAACCAGGTTGTTGGGCCTCCTGAGTAGTTTGGGCCCATCAAGGTCATAGCCAAACCCTACTTCATTATGCCGACCGAACCTGAGCAGTTGGTATGCCGAACGTGGGGAGGTGCAAGGTATCGAGGTACCGAGGTATGGAGGTGCATGGTGCAATGCCGAGTGAAGTGAGGTATGCCGAACGACCCATCCAATGCCAAACGCTCCCTGATGCCGAACGATCCATCCAATGCCGAACGAGATTTATGCCGAGCGCTCCATCCAATGCCGAACGAGATTTATGCCGAGCACTCCATCCAATGTCGAACGATCCTTAATGTCGAACCTTCATCATGCCGAACCATGTCTGATGCCGAATAGTTTCTAATGCCGAGCGCCCATCATGCCAAACGATCTCTAATGCGGAGTGCCTCTAGATGCCGAGCGCTCCTGGATGTTGAGCGCTACTGAATGTCGAGTGCTCCTGGAATGCCGAACCACTCATGTATGTCAGACGCTCTATGTATGCCGAGTACTCTTGAATGCTATTCGAACGTGAATGCCAGACGAACTATTTGTGCCGAACCTCCACCATGCCGAACCATGTTTCCTTGACCCAAACTATAGTTGATCCATCTTTATCCAATCATATTTCCATCTCCCAAGCACGTTGTGTCATCCATCCAACCAGTCGACTGAATCCATCATACACCAGCCTCGACGAACGTGCAGTCGATTAAGTTAAACCTGCCTGTCCATGGCCTTGTAAAAAGGCGGGTTAACAATATTCATGGCCTTTGAGTTATTTTTTGCAACATTCTTTTGCTCAGTAGTCCACTGGGCAAAATCGGTAGTTGGTTCAACATACTCAGTTTGTGTGATATTCTAAGTGTCTAATCCTACTGATTGTAAATAAATTTTCATTCTACAAGCCCAATATGTAGAATTACTGCCATTGAAAAATGGTGGTCTGACAGTAGACTGACCTTCTACTAATGAACTAGTGTTAGTGTTAATAGAACTAGTGCCAAAGTTGACATTACCAGTGTTGGTAGCCATTAAAAAAATTTCAAGTTTCAGATTATGAAAACTATGAAAACCTTGCTCTGATACTAATTGAAAGGAAGTGCGGATTAAGGATCTTAAGGCTAATTTAACACTAGAGAGGGGTGAATAGTGTTTAATGGATTCTAAGACTTATATGGACTAAATTAAAATTATGACACAAACAAATGCAGAACTTAATCATAGAACAATCACATAATCAAATACAGATGCAGGAAGTAAATAAAAAGCAATAAAAGAAAAGAACACACCGGATTTTATACTGGTTTAGAGTTACCCTACATCCAGTCCTGTACCAAGGCAGAACACCTCATACAGATTTTATTATACCAAAATCGAGATTACAATCCTCAGTTTCAAAAGGCCTTGAGGTACCCTCCTGTCTCACGAGTCTGGGGCAAACTCTCTTGATTTACGGGCCACAAAATTAACCAATTGATTTCCAAGCACATCCACACCTTATAGAGATACTCGATAAACTTTTGATTACAAATTGATCCTATAACTCTGAATAGCACTTTGATCTTCGAGAGAGGGCAGAGAATCAAACAAGAATGAGATTCTAATTTGATTCACTTGAGAATTCGGCAGAATTTCGGCACGATCTTAAAAATATGAATATTTTAGAATATGGATTTGTGGGAAAGAAGGAGTGAAGAAAAATAGTTAGTTAAAAAATTCGTTTGTGAAGGCTATTTATAGACCAGTAACGGTCATAACCATTCGTGAAGAGATTTAAACGAATAGACACTTCTTTTGAAAATTGAAACTTTTGAATTTAACGGCCACCATGTCGACATGGGGTATCCCATGATGTCGACGTCCCTTAGTTAAAAACAATGTAAAATTTGTTTTGAAAATGGTATTGAAAGGAAAACAAGATGAAATGATTCTGGAGTAAAATAAACTAATTTTCATATGTTTTAAAATAAAGAAGAGTAGAAAAATATATTTTTAGAATGTGTATATAAATTTGATTTTAAATTTCAAGTATATATATATATTATAAAAGAATATTTAAAAATCAGAAGATAGTTTTAAAAACAAACGTAGTTTAAAACAAGAGTTTATTTTAAAACAAAAACAAAGAATATTTTAAGGCTAAAACATTTTGAAAAGCAGTTTTGAAAATCATTTTGAAAAACCATTTTGAAGTAGTTTTGCAAGCTTCTTCCTGCAGAATATCTCATCACATCAAGACTCGAGAACTTGTACAAAACCAGGATGTTCGTGGGTTTGTAAGCCACTTGTCGTAGGTTTGTAAGCTACTTGTCGTGGGTTTGTAAGCCACTAAGAAGATAGAAATGGGTTCCATCCCAAATGAAATTTGGAATGAAGATTTTCGTGCTATTATGAAATTTTAACAATAAACTAGACACATATCTTGAAATCTTGATCTTGATACTCTAGAGTCTTCAATCTTGAATCTTGAGTCTTGAATCTTTATACTGATCAGTCTTCAGTAATCAATACCTGCATATAATATATATATATATATATCCTGCATATACATATCTATCTAGACAATAGTGTTAGTATATATTTTATAATAAGATAAGTTAAAAAGGTTGTTGTCATCAAAACCAACATCTCAGTTCCTAACAATAATGTTACATTGATGTACAATAACTCCTATAACTATACCAAACTATATCGAGTGGAGGTGTTGAGGCTAAGGAGTTTATTCGGCTAGAATAAGGGATATGGAGATGAAGCACACTAGTCGAAATCTTTGAATCGCATGGATTTCTTGAAATTCGGAGTATTGCTTAGGAATTGAGAGTTTGAGGCCTAGAATTCAAAGCATAGAGTTATGTTTTAATTCAGGAATGGTTAGGGATTTACATAGATGTCGTAGGGATGGTAAAGTAGGGGTGCGACCTTCAAATTTTTCCATTGATGAAGAGAAGTGGCTACAGAAACGGAGAGATGCAACTTTTGGAGCAAAGAGACATGAAGATATCGCTTCAAAAAACAAGTTGTTTTATATTAGGTCGGTCGATTGAAAGAAGGCTTCAATCGACTGGCTTACTGTAAAATTCGAGCCCGAGAGCATAGCCAAAAACAGTAAACAAGTTGTTCATATTCAGTCGACTGTACAAGGCTTTTAGTCGATTGAATCATTATGATTTCGCAAGCTTATGTGGTTCAGTGGTAAAGGCATATGCTCATCTCTCAGCCCATTTGGGTTCGAATCTTAGCTTTGCGTATGTTTGGCTACTTTATTTTCCATCTTTTCCATCATTCTTTTGATCTGAAATAACTTTATAAACATATTAGCAGCATTTTGTATGGTTGTTATCATCAAAACACTATATATATGGTTCTTTCATTCTCCCCCTTTTTGATGATGATAACCACACAAATTGAAAATATAATAGCTCCCCCTAGATATATGCTATATAATAGGTTTATTTCCTTTAACTTCATATAAATGCCAATATAAAATATGTAAAGCACAAGTTCTTCTCCCTTTTTGTCATGAACAAAAAAGAATACGAGCATAGGCATAATATATTTTAAGAACTCCCCCTAAATATAATGTTTCTCTTTAAATTTTAACTACATACTCCTATATATATATATGCTTATTATTTCTCCTCCTCTATAACTAACAAAAAGTACGAGAAATTTTAATAAATAGGGAATATCGTAGATAAGCCAATAATAAATAGTTTTAATCATGCGGTATGACTATATATCAAAGTAACGAGGATCTAATAAACTAATCTGTTGCAGGAACAATGATACTCATTTTTTTTGTAAAATTTAGGATTTACGTCTTAGAAACCATACCCAAGTAAATGTGGTTGATCCCTTGAACTTATAATTTTCATTATTTATGACTAAGTCAAAATAGTCACTAATATATAGTTTTTCATCATTTTTGCTTGAATTAGCAGCAACCTATATTTTAAAATCACAATTTATAGGGTTTTAGGACTATCTCAGTTTTTAGCACTTGTATTAAAATGTGGACACATTAAAGCATATCTAGTACTATTTCTATATTTATCTTGTTTATACCCTATATCAATTATATCATTGTGAGCTTGGGTATTCGTAACTAAGGAGATAAATCATTTTTACCTTTGTTGAAATTTGTATCTTTCTTATTTAATTTATCAAAATTTGCTTTAAAGTCACAAATTTCTTTTTGCAAAATAATAATATTATCTTTTAAAAGTTCACATTTTTTAAATAATTCTATATTTCTATCATCAAAGGTGTTATTCTCTTTTTCAAGATCCAAAAGTTTAGAATTAGAATCATTTAATGAAATTTCCAAAAATATATTTCATTTTGCAAAATATCGATTTCCTTTAGAAGATTAATAATTTAAATGCTCATTTTATTTTAATAGAAATCTTTTTTGTGAAACAAGTTCTTTAATAGTAGTTTCAAAATTTCTAGTTTATTTTATTAAGAAAACATTTTATTCCCTTTAATTTATCATACTTAAGTTCTCAATCCTTTAATTTCCATAAAACAACATTATTGGTTGTTTTTAACAATTTAATTTTTTTAAATAAACTATCGCATGATGATAAAATATCATTATAAATAGAATCATTGTGTACCGATTTAGATCTCAGTGTAGCCATATTCCTCATGTATCGAGGTAATATTTCCAATTGCTTGCTTTAAGAATTTTCTTTTTCTTGACTGTCTTAGAGCTCTGACTGGATCTTCTATTTTTGGCCATTGTTCTAATATGTTGTT
The DNA here is from genome assembly GCA_030737815.1 of Allium fistulosum. Taxonomy (NCBI): domain Eukaryota; kingdom Viridiplantae; phylum Streptophyta; class Magnoliopsida; order Asparagales; family Amaryllidaceae; genus Allium; species Allium fistulosum. Next base: position 1,416,363,546 of record CM060901.1, on the reverse strand, counting down.
ATGATTGGTTGAACACCTGATACCACTTCTTAGTCGCTATAAACAGGATCGAAGATGGCCAACGGTAATAAACAATGTAAATACAGCAGAATAGTATAATAGTAGACCATATAGTCGATTTTATATTGGTTCGAACCTCCCATCCTATGTCCAGTCCTAGACTCCTTTGCATTTAACTAACAAATGCCCTCACTTCTCCGTAAGGAACAGGTTTACAAACTCCCCTTGAACAACCGAATAGGACTTCAACAACAATTACAAGCAGTGTAACAAACATTACTTTCTAACACAGCGTATCTTGACATACATAATGTCACTTTGATGTACAATAACTCCTATAACCTAATCAAACTATATCAAGTGGAGGTGTAGAGGCTAAGGAGTTTATTCAACTAGAACATGGGATGTGAAGATGAAGCACACTGGTCAAAATCTCTGAATCACATGAATTTCGAAGTACAGCTTAGGAACTGAGAGTTTAAGACCTAGAATCTAAAGCATAGATTTATGTTTTGATTCGGAGATGGTTGGGGGTTTATATAAATGTTGTAGGGATGGTAAAGTAAGGGTGCAATCTTCGAATTTCACCATTGATGAAGAGAAGTTGCTATAGGAGCGAAGAGATGCAACTTCTGCAGTGAAGAGACATGAAGATATCACTTCAAAAAACTAGTCGTTTTATACTAGTTCAGTCGACAGAAAGAAGGCTTCGGTCGACTGGCTGAATATAAAATTCGAGCCCGGGAGCAGAGCCCAAAAATAGTAGACAAGTCGTTCATATTCAGTCGACTGGGTTCAGTCAACTGAACAAGGCTTTCAATCGACTGAATCACTGTAATTTCCAAAAGCTTTTGTAGTTCAGTGGTAAAGGCATGTGCTCATCTCTCAGCCCACTCGAGTTTGAATCTCGGCTTTGCATATTTTTGGCCATTTTATTTTCCAGCTTTTCCATCATCGTTTTGACCTAAAATAACGCACTAAACATATTAGTAGCATTGTTGTTATGCTTGTTATCATCAAAACATCATATATATGGTTCTTTCACTTAATCAGCACTAGCGACCACTCTAGATCTTTTGAATCTTCTAGAAGCCATTGAGTCTTGTATGCAAATTCTTCAAGTTCCTTATTGAAAATCTTCTAAATCTAACCTTTGGACACTCTAATCCACAAGAAAAAGATGGACTTATGCTTGAAAATCGACTTTCTCAGTGAAAGCACCAAAATGTTGAGCCTAGAAATGGCACAATATACAAAAACGAATTGGAATATAGAGATCTAGCAAAAACTTTAAGTAAAACAGTGAGAACACCAAAGTTTTTATAGTGGTTCGGCAAATCTATGACCTATGTCTACTATATCATTATTGATTATAGATTATTATTCACTAGTACAAGGGTTTTACAAGTCTAACAGCCTAGAACAACCAAGAGTAGTTTCCTTGGTGACTATGGTTGAGGAGAGATAGAATATGAAGAAAGAAAAGTGCCAAAGTTCTTTTCCAAATGCCATGCGTGTTGTATTTATAAGGAAATTATCCAGCAAAATCGCCATATCACAATACACTAAGTCTAACTTCAGATTCTATAATGCAAGAGTGGAAGATGGAGTTCCCAGATAGATAAAATCATCTCGGTATTGATCCCTTTGGATCGGTACCGACTTGATTTTTTAATGGGGAGTTATCACATCTTCCTTCCTTTGATCTTCTATCTTCAATTTATTGTACTCTGAGCACCCTTCCTTAGAAATCATGTTGTTTCTGAGAGATTCTAATATGACTTGTACTTGTCTGTCTTCCTTTAAAACTTACCTAGTGTTGTTCACTTATTCCTGGAGAAATAGGCTCCAAGACGATCATTATTGCTAGTACTGCCTAGATCATTATTCCAAAAGTCCAAAAGAAGCACAAAAGGTGCTTTGTACTGATCTGAAAGCGATTGGTACTGATCTATCTACTTAGCTCGAATTTTTCTCTAAACTCTTAAGATTCCTTTTGTCTTTCTAAGCACGTTCTCAAGTCCGTGAATCTTTTCGTCTTCATCTTAACATCCAGACTTGTTTTGTGAGCTACTTAGTTAAAGAGCCAGATAACAAATATGTTTAACATTTTATATTGATAAAATGGTTTTTGGTTACATATCTACTATACTTCAAAATATTTGTTTTGTAAAAATATCTGAAAATAGTATTTTATTAACATTTCCTTAAAATGATGTTTATTTGTGTTATATTATTTACCATTCGAATGTTTAAATAAACTAAGTATTCAAATTCATAAGCGTTTTAAATTTCGGGTTGCTAAAACATATCTCAACTATGAATTTTTAGGGACAAATATTTATTTTATTGGATTCATTAATCATGGTTATGCACATATTCGTTACTACAATCGAAATATTCGTAACTACAATCGAGTAAATATTTTCCCTAAAAATTCTACTTATATATATTAAGTATATTTAAAAAATTAATTATATCGTAAAATAATAATATATATAATAGAAAAAACCAATAGCTTACTTTATTTCAAATAAAGTTTTCAATAAAAGTTAAGTTGTATAATAAAACTACATAATTGCCCATAGACCACACTTAAGGGTAAAGCAGACGATTGCTTATTAGGCTCAAAAAAGAAGGCTTCGAGCGGAAGTCTTTTCTTCAATGATAACCAGATATAGGGTTAAGGGTACAAACGGGGATGCAAGGAAAGGAATAGAGAAAAAAGAAACGCGAAGGGGATAGGAAAGATTGATGTAACGCCCTGTATTTTTTTAATAAAAGTAAGTAATTAATTAAAAAATACATTTGGGTAAATTTACGTATGGCTAAAAAACTGAATTTTTACAAATGAAGGTATTTGCCAATTTTGATTTTTCATTGGGTCACGTAGATTTTTCTACCCCCAAATTCATATGTAAAACGTTAAAAACGGACACCGCGTGAAGAAGGTACAAATCATTTATCGAAGTTTGCATATCAGGTTTAACACCTATTTTGAAATTAAGTTAAGAATTAATTATCAGAATAAATCAAAACTTATTTATTATGTAATTAATTGAATTTGTGTAAATTACACTAAAATGGGTACAATGGTTTTATTTGCACTAAAAGAAAAGAAGGGAAGAGAACGTATATTGGAAAGAGAATGTAACAAAATATTGTTATGAAAAAATGCATTTAATGATATATTACGTATATTGGAAAGAGAACATAACAATATATTTATAAAAAAGATGCATTTGATGAAAGAAATGTTACATTTTTAAAAAAGCAACAATATATTTATGAAAATGATGTATTTAAAAAGAAACATTGCATACTTTGAAAAGAAAAGATAGTAGTGTATTTATGGAAGCATTTCTTAAAGAAATGGTAAGATATGTTATCTCTTTATGAGTAAAGAAAGCAATCAGATTTTTGAATTTGGGAAGACTAATTCCAATCAATTACAAATTTATTGCGCAATTACTAATAAATAACAAGGTTTCTAATTAACATCAATATATGTACACACTATGTGTGTTTGTATACACACACATGCACGTTTGAATATTAATTCATGATTCCTTACAATTGCTTACACACACGTATAATATCAATAAATGATATTAATTAAATTGAATTATAACTAATGACATTAATTCAGTTAAATAAAAGGAAAGGAAATTTGCATATATGTAAGGACAAGTAATATATGAATAAACATATAATTTTTCCAGACCTAGAATTTACCTGTAAATAAAAGAAAGTATAAATTTTCATTTATACTCTAACTGAATTAAAATATGATTTTTAATCTTGAACCTATGCTTTTTTTAAAAGAATCCTTATGAATTGAAAAACTTTAGAAAACTCTAGTCGATGATTTGATAAAATAATTGCTATGAACTAAGAATGAAGGGTAAATTGAAGTGAAATTACCATTAATTTTATAGATTTGATTTTTGAAGAAATTCTGGGAATCTTTTGGATAAGCAAAGCTAATTGAATACACCCTTGTGATTACCTTGAATTTACTTCATTTATTTTGAAATATACGTAAGTTAGTGATTATAAATACCATCACTACAAGAAATTTGATTTTTAGTGGCGCACAAAAAACGCCACAAAAAGTTTTGATGGCGTTTTGATAAACGCCGCTAAAAAACATGCGACTAAAAATCCATGATTTTTTGTTGCATTTATTTTAACGCCAATATAAATGCATTTTTGGCAGCATTTTTCAAACGCCACCATAAATCTTTTTGTAGCGTTTAAAAAACGCCACCAAAAGATTTTTTGACGCTACTAATAGAATTTCCAACTTTACCCCTATTTTACGGTTGCATTTACTCAACGCCACTATATATACTTCGGTAGCGTTTTTGAAACGCTACTAAAAGTTGTTTATTATTTTACACCATTTTTTCATGCTATTATTTCCTGTTAATGGTCTATTTTGGTTCTATTATATCAATCAACAATCACTCACATAATCATCATATTCAAATAAGTTAAAAAACACATTAACCATATAATTAAATAAAATATCCATAACCATTCCAATACAATAGTTTTTCGACAAACTGACCTAACTCACATACAATAACCATTTGTATACAAATTTACACATCGGGTACTAATAAATGTTATATCTAACTAGTGCTAACAAAACGTTTGATTACCCATAATTCTTTGTTGCATACACAAGTGAAAGCTAGCATCATCAAGTCCAAATTTGCTCTCTTCAAAAGTCCGATGCCTGCACAAGTGAAAGCACAACAGATAGTCAAACAATTACGTTAACTCGTAGGACTTCAAATATGAGATTAGGACTTCAAATATGAGATCAAACATCTACAACATTATACAAGTATATTTTACAATGCCATGGCCCATGGGATAGATTTGTCGTCCATTATCTTTTGTTTGATGCTACAGGTTAAAGCATATCAAAGTTCAATTTATAAATAAAAATAAAAAAAGTATGAATGGCATAGTTGTCAAAATCGAAGTGTACCAGAACCCATTATCCTCACACAATACGCTGAACTTCGCATCACTTATGACCTACATGTGTCTACTGCATTGTTAGAGCATACCCAATACATACAGATGGGTCGGTAATTAATAGTTGATTTTTTGGGCTGACTCATAGTCGCTGACCTTGTACTCACCTTGTATGATCACACAAGTTTATCTGGTATTTTAAATGCCGAAAAAACATGTGGTTTTGCGTGATGGATATTTAATTGTCACTGCACATACTTGTCGAATAAGAAAGCAACCCTAGAGTTGCCAAAGCAACCTTATGGTTGTTTTGGTTGATCCAAAGTTCCACTGGGGTTGTTCACTGACTGACCTACCCCCTATTAACTACGCTCTTAGCAAGAATTATGAATTTGAAGCCATGACCTTTGTTCCTAATATGAATTATAATACGATGAAGCCAAACCAGATTATCAAGTACGCATTTTGCACACTTCTCGTTTTCTTCATAACAAATTATGTGAATCCATGTTATGCAGTGATTCTTTGTTGGATTCTTGTTTCTTTCAAGACTGCGAAATTTGAAATGTAAGAATAATCCACCATTATAAAAAATAGCTAAAGAAGAAGGTATTAAAATCAGGAAGTTAAATGGAAAACAAACTAACCATAAGTTAGCCCACTCCCCCATCCATCCAAAGCCCTGATGTAATCTGTAAATATTAAAACCATGAGAATTTTTTTTTAATTTCATTCAGCAGGTACATATTACCATATGGTGATTTACAAACTGACGTATTTTCAGCCATGGGAACCATTCACTTGAGTGTTTTTGCACTTCCACTAAAATAAAACTTACTTTATTGCTATAATTACATGCCAATATACAAGTTAAGCAAAAAGTTCCTACAAAGATACTCCTAATAATTATAAAGCTTATCTACAATGTTCATGCAAGTTTATTGTCTTCCATAAATTGCATCATTTAACACTGTAACGACAAAAATTAAATTCAACCAAATCTTAAATTTGAGAAAATATTAACACAATAAAGACGACATGCCAACGTCAAACGTGGAAGAAAAGTAGGTACAAAATTGGAAAATTGGAGTGTAAATTCTAAACTTGATAAAGCCAAGCTTAACTATTTTTTTATACTACCGAGTAAGAAGTTTATAGGATGGCATGTCTTCTATACGCTGAATGTCTTGCAGGAGCAGTTCCCTTTCAATTTGACAACGTGTGGCTTTCATCACCGTCTACAAAGATGATGCAAGCAACAAGAACAACGGAGTTAGGAAAAATGCTTGTATGACAATCTAAAACGTTATGTTAAATGTTAAATTTGAATCACTTGTAAAATATAAGATACAGTATTCTTATACTAACATAACATATATACCTAGTTGTATAGGCGATATTAGTGTAGAAGAACAATCCTTACAGGTAGTATATGTATTACCTATTTTTATGTAAATTTTGAAAACCGTTTATTGATCAAATTGCCAATACAATATTTTGAAAATAATATATGAAGTGTCACACATTCATGGAGTCCACTTAATCAGTTTAATCTGAAGGTACATTAATAAGTTATTGTGATAAAACACCCTTATGCTTAAACAAATGGCCATACTACTCATAAATAAATAGTATATATGCACACAAATAAGCATAAATTGAGATCTGAAACTAAGTACTAACCTTGCCCTTCGGTTCTGAAACCATACATTCACTTGCCTTGCCGTCAACTTCAACTTTGAGGCCAGTTCTTCCTTTTTATCCTAAAATAATTATAGTGTTAATTTAACATTGGTTATCACCAAAACAATATAATCTTGTAACTGAAGTCTATGTTCTGCATTCGTGTGTATGTATGTATACATATGTGTCCAAAACTATACTTTTAACAGATAAAGGGATTTCCTTTTTAATCGAACAGAAATTTTTCCTGGGCTATATGCAGAAAGCCATTTGATAGTTTTGTACCGATACTAAAACTATATGAATATATATTGTTAGAGTAATGAATATATGATAAATGTAAAATCTTACATGGCTAGGAACTGGGCTCAGTTTGAAGCTTCCTTCAAGTAGACTGCTCTGTTCTTTGGAGAGCTGAAGCTTTTTCTTCCTGCTTTGTGTGCTTGCTTCATCTTCACTGATGATGTCTCCATCTTCATTACTGCAAGATGAAAAGCCTGCTTCTTCTACCTCAGCAGCTGGCTTGTTCATGTCAAAATCTTTCATTGTCATTTTGGCCGTCAATAATTCCTTTCGTTTTTTCTTATAAGCAAAATACAGTAGAAAGAAATTGTTGATTTGTTCATACTTATAAGGGAGTATCAGATATATCAAGACTACATAGAGTTAAAATTGACAACTCTTCCAGTATTGGAAGGTTCTCAATGAAATCAAATAAGGTAAAGAAATCATATTAACACCAATTCTAGTAGGATTCTTGTAACTATTCATCACTCAAATATTTATTATTAAGAAACAGATATCAAGGTTCATTATCACTGGAACGTTAGTGGAACAAAATAATTATTTCAAAGGTTAAGAAATTAGATAATTAATTGAATGAAATTTAATTAAATGCATATGTAATTATTGTACAAAATCGAATGTACATTATATCAAGTATTAAAGTTCATTAATACTGGAAGGATGGTGACACCAAATCTATTAATCTATAAACTTACCTTTTTCTTCTTCTTGATTAAATTAATCTATTAAATTAAACTTACTATTATTTCTCAATCATTTTCATTAATACATTTTATATTATCCACTTTTCACTAATCACTATTTCTAAATCATAAACTCAACTGTTTTCATTTCATTAAAGTTCCTTGAACATCTCCACATTCAAAACAATTTTTTCTACAATAGTTTATTTTCTGGTGAATTCAATTTCTAATGCATAGTGTTTTAGCACTACTTGGAAAATTCTATTTATAAAATTATGATCTTCAAAAAGAGATGAATTTTATATAAGTTAATTTCAATTATTTAATTACTTAAAATTTTATATTCAAATTCTTCTCAGTTTTATTAGATCATAGTGTTCGATAGATATTTGAAAGCTTGCTTGAACAAACTAATTGATTTATAGGAAAGGTAAAAATAATGTGGTAAATTCCATGAATTTATTTAGCTCCAAATGCAAACAATTTTCATAAGGCAAATCTTACAGAAATTAGTCAAAATAGTTCAAGCAAGCCAAAGAAATCCAAATCAAACAACATTGGCCAATGCTTTGGAAAACAGTATCTTTTGAAAATAACTATATAGTAAGTTTAAAATCCTTTCGACATCATTCAATAGCTTCAATCCATAATCCATAGCATTTCAATTTGTTTTAAATGTACAAAACTAACTAGAATTCATCAAACAAGGCAAAGAAGCATATCAGGATCAAAAACAACAACGCAAGCAAAAAAGTTTAAAGGCAATACTATTTCAAATATAGTTGAATTATAAACATTATATACCGATGACCAAAAATTAGTCATTTACTCTTATGTATACGCGCGTGTGTGTGAAGCAGGAAGCAATTTAACATGTTAGGCTGCCAAGCCTTTATGGGTTCAACATTTCATCCATTTTGGGCAAATTTCAAGCCTAGTAAAGTGGTAAAATACTGACAATAAACCAAAGTTTATACTCACTCGAAATTAGTACAGTCGTAGCCTCTGTCTTTGAATGTCATCATCGAACGTCGACATAATCTCCTCACGCACACAACAGTAGCCGCCAAGCACATCGTCTTGTGTCAAAGTCGGGTTCGCAACTGCCATCGCTAGCCTTAGTCGCCTGCTCCATCGTCGTTTAGGCATCCAGCCTCCACCTCGCCCTATGACGTCATGAGCTCCCAACCCTTCGTGACGTCACCGTCATCTCCTGCCATCGCGTTGCCCTCCTCTAGTTGCGATGTTGTTCGCGTATTTTTCTTTTTCTGTTTTCTCATTTTCGATTTCAGTTTGATTTGGGAGTTGGAGAATTAGGAAAATTAGGGCTGTGGATTAAATTGGAAGAGACGAACAATTTTTTTTAAGTGGAGTAGTCTGAGAAGAAGAAAAAGGGGAAATGAAATTTGAGCGGCCACAAAAAACTTTAGCAAAAAATTTCACGAAATACTGGCGGGAGAATTAGCCGCGTTTGTTTGTTTATTTTTATATTGTAAAATTACCTACAGTTGCACAAAATTTAAAACGCCATCAATTAATGCAACTAAAAATAGTTTTTCTTGTAGTGCATGGGCAATCAATTGAAATATTATCTACAATTGTAGAGATAAATTAATTGAAATTACACGTAAACAAAATTAGGAATTGTACAAATGCACTGTTAAAAATAAATCTAGCTTATATATTCGTATCCGAGAAGAAAACAAATGAAATAAACAAACATTATAAAGTCTGGAAAACTTCAAACTAGATATCTAAAATGGGAATCAAACGTCTGATTTAAGATTCAAACGTCTAGATTTCAGACAACCTTAACTCAAGAGCAATTTGTTCAAATTCAAATTGATTCAAACGTTTGGATCCTTTTTCCAAATGTTTGGAATTTAAGTCGGACGATTGAGAAAGGAGGTTAGATGTCTGAATGCTTGGAAAGTAATTTAAAAAAACAAGAATGTTAGACATTTGAAATGATTTTAAGATGTGAATTGTTATAGAAAGCCCAGGTTGAAGAAATACCAAGTGCAGGCCAAGTAGGGCGAATAGGGGGACTTATCTCCACTTTCTTGATTGTTACGAGTTCGCGTAGCTTCATGGAGCAGGTGCAATATAGAGAATCGGTTTTACACTGAATGACGTACTTAGGTTTACAATGATGGGCGTAACGTGGAATTCGACGAGGCGTACGATAGAGACATAAATAGAAGATTTCACTGTTACTGGGTCATGCCCGGTCACATGTTAACATGTTGGAACTGGGAAAGGGAGATGGAGATGTCCACAATAGTAGGTCTATATGGTTGGACAGCGGTTGGACCTATCACTACAAGGGGAAACACGTTTTCCGATGGCCAAAAGCCGTCGGCGGCCGTCGGAAACCGTCGGCCGCCGTCGGAAATAGCCGCCGGAAATGGCTTTGTCGGGAAGCAGTATTTCCAACGGCTTCCGATGGACGCTGTCGTATCCATTTCCGACGGATCCAGACGATTTCCGACGGTTACCGACGCCCGTCGGAAACCGTCAAAAACCGTCGGAAATCGTCTGGAACAGGCCGCCGTTATTCGTCGTGAGCCGTCGGAAATTTTGACCAATAAGCCGTCGGAAGCCGTCGGAAATCTGCTATTTTTTTTTTAAATTTGCTGCAAATTTAGCCTTCCAACCACATTTCTCTTCCAAACACTATAATATCAATACTGCACAATCCAATATACAATAGTCCAACCAAATATTCAAACCCAAACTACAAAATATTTAATAAACACACAAATAAATAAAATTACATCAAAATAAAATACAAAATATAAATAACCATTCCAACATTAACAATAATCCTAACAATAACTGTTTTACCATGTTGTTAATACACAAATTCATCAATATTCTCATACACGTCCTCATACAACCATAGAACCAAATGTGTCAAACATAATTATACATAAATCAACAATTACTTACGCCATCCACCAAATCATTCTAAATTAAAACAAAACATACCTGAACGAACAAGAAAGCAAGTAATGAATCAATCTCCTGCTGATCCAGAGCCAGCCGAGGAAGGAAAGCGACCACCACCCTGCTGCTGCTGCATGTACTCTAACAACTGTGCGGTGTGCATGGCCTGTTGGCGGTTCTGCTCCTCCAACTGGGCAACTCTAGTCCGCAATTCTTCTATATCTGCAAGATCGCTCTGATGTCTACTCCGTCGTCCCCTACTCTGACTACTGGACTGCAATAATTGAAAAATAAATAAAATCCAAGTTTATTGTTTTGAAAAGGTGAAAATATCATATTTTAAGTATTTTAAGAAAAAGTAAATTATTTACCGCTAAATTGCCAAATCTGTATCGTCGACCATGCTCTGCTGGATCCATAACGGACTCAAAAATAACGTCTTCCTCATTGGTCGTCAGCTGATCTCGACCCGTGTCAGCAAGGAGTTTCTGCCGCTGCTCCATAAACTTCTCCTGCATTAACAAATTAATAATATCATATCTTATGTCATCATAGTTTAACAATTAAAACAATTACTAATACTGAATAATATGAAATATGCTTACATGACTTTTGCTGGATTTATCGTCCTGCCATGTGTACGAAACAGTCCCGTCTGGATTAACATGCTCGACAGCATGCGTACGGGTGAACACGTCAATATAGCTGACAGGACAATGTGACTCGGCTTCCTGAAGTTGATTGTTACATACAATTATTATACATTTAAAATCATATAGTATAAACTATTTACATTTATTATTCAGTAAATTTACCAACTCCTGCCGATACTGCTGAAACGACTTCAATCCTCCGCGATGAGTGACGGGATTCTTATTTCTATTTGCAGAGTTTCTATCCGACTCTGCCTGTACATTCAAAATTTGATACATTATTTTTCGATCACGTCAAATTAATAATTCAAAAAAAATTAGTATACTTGCCTTCGCCTCGTCCATCTCCCAGTATCTCAACCAAGCTTGCCACACGCTCTCTCCCATCCACCGTGGTTTCTTACCAGATTTCTTAATCTTAGATATCGTATCCTTGTAGTTCTTGCGCATCTTCTTCATCCAGTATGCTCGTGCCAGCATCATATCATCTGTCTGGATGTCTATCTCAGCCTGTGTTAAAAAAAAGATTACACTTTAAACGATATAAACAGTAAAAAAATCCATAAAAATCATTTAAATGATTTTCTAGATCGTCACTACCTTTAACAAATACACCAGTATTATTTGTTAATTTTTCTGCACCGTATTCTTTGGTGTTAAATTTATATCCATTGACGAAATATATTGGATATGTCTTGACCACTCTTTTTGGTCCCATAGCAAGATGTTTCAACCCTTCGTCAACAACACAATTTCTCGGCTCATAAACGTAATTTGAAAACCAACCGGAAAATTCTTTACTAAGATCTCCGTTCGGATGTTCACGTTCATAAACACTGTTTATATAAATAAATTATTACATTAGGTTATACACGCGCATGCATTATAGAAAAGAATAAAACACAAATTATTATTTCAGATTACCTAACAAACGGTGCAACCTCGGTACAATTTAGAAGAATATAAGTGTGTGCTACATGAAGATCTCTATCGTCTAGCCATATTTCTACACATTTTCCAGAAGGCCGACCATGTTGTCTAAAAATAGATAACATTGCTTGAGAGGACTCTTGTTCGTCGCCTTCGTCATTACGAGGAACTCTTTGAAATGAAATATTCACATGGTCACTGAAATAGTGAGAGAAAAAGAACGAAGCTTCTTCTTCGATGTAAGATTTACATATCGAACCTTAAACTCGTGCTTTTTGCCTCACTTTTTTCTTCAGATGATTCAAATATCTATGCAAAAGTAATTTATATTAACTTCATCTTTCAAATGCAATTAAATTATGTTATAACATATTACATACCTCTCAAATGGATACATCCATCCATATTGGACAGGACCTCGAAGTCGTGCTTCAGATGGGAGATGAACAGGTAAATGTTCCATCACATTAAAAAAACCTGGCGGAAATATTTTCTCTAATTTGCAAAGCAATATAGGAATGTCCACTTCAAGTTTACGTAAACATTGCACTTTTAAACTAGTCGAACAAAGCTCTTTGTAAAACATACTAAGCTCCGTTACTACCTTCCAAACTTTTAATGGCAGTAGTTCTTTAACGACACTTTCAGACTCTACAGAAGTATTTGCTACAACTTCTCCATGCCGATCCCAAACATAATACTCGGGTACGAAACCGTTTTTGCACAAATGAACTTTCACAATATCTGGTAACAAATACTTCAAATGTCTACACCTACTACACGGACAACGAATTTCTGGATCATTTTCGTTATTACTTAAAGCGAATTCAACAAACACGTTTATACCATTATAAAAATCTTCTTTTATTGAGCCCCTCTGTCCTTTTCTTTGGTACATCCATCTCCTCTGATCAACAAAATAATCAATCATTTTTCCTATTTGAGAAAATTAGAAGTTCAAAATTTAATATTTATTTTCAAGAATACAAATTCGAAAAAGATTATTTTCATAGTCGTATAATATTTGAATTTAAAGAACAACTTCACAAATTTAAAAATATTTTCAAATAGGGCACATTTTATTTTTTAACGTATCGATATAAAAAATTATATAAAATTTTTTTTCCATGGTCAGGCATCCTACTTCCCATTACAAACACAGTAAGCATTTACATTTCGTATATTACTTCGTCTCAAACGATTCAACAAAATTTCGGCAGCATTTCCCTTTTGTTCCCTGCATTGTACACAAAATGCGTGTACGCAGGAAACAAAAAAGAAAAGTTAGGCCGAAATTTTATGAACTGTTTGAGACGAAGTAGTATACAAAATATAAATGCTTACTGTGTTCATAACTTGTCCAATACAGAGACAAATCCAACAAACATTGTACCAGATGAATATAAATGGTCGTTTTTTGAAAAAAACGACTATTTATATAATGATCATGTACAACATTCGTCAGATAGGGCCAAAAATTATCTAAGGGACATTAGTTAATTAAATGTGCGCATTTTACGAAAAAATACAGTTTTACTAACTATTCACATTTACAAAAAAAATATTTTAATTTAACACATTTATTCGACGTATTCCATCAACTTAAGGCTCGTTCGACGCAATTTTTTTTGTTGCATAAGTCAATACGTGCACAATATAATATTCCAAGCTCGTGCATTCATTTTATCTTAGTCCAACTAACACAATACAATGATAGCAGCGCTACACACATATATAATGGTACAACCAAGGCATATACAACGATTTCCATATACACGAACAAGCCCAAATTATACATGTTTTTCACAATTTCACGATAAAAGATGAAATAGGTATATCATTGAATGCTAGAAACTATTATAACACAATTGGAAATAATTTCAATCACCAATTAGCCCTAATTTATCAATTTATGCAAATCTAGAATTAGGGTAAAACTTATTTTTTTCTCGAAAATAAGAGATTATACCTTAGCTAGAGAGCAATAGACGTTGATTATGCAGCCGGGGAGGATCCGAAAGCTCGAAATTGATGATTGGAAGCTTGGGGAAGAGATTTGGGGATTTAGGGATTAATATTTTCGTATGAAAAGTGAGGAGGAAGAAGGCTCGGCTGAGCCTGTAGTTCGATAATTTCCGACGGCTTCCGACGGCCCGTCGGAAGCCGTCGCCCCCCTCCGTCGGTATTTAGCTTTTTTCTAGTAGTGTATTGGTGAATCACTATAGTGATTTCTTTAACTCAAGGTTGAATGATAAAGAGTAAAGGATAGTTTACCATAGAGAAGGTAGCATAAATGCTTAGTTACGCCATAAATTGTCAAGGTAGTATACTCGAAGTGAGCCCATGCATTGCAATGTTCGCTCAGTGGGTAAATGTCGTATACGTGACTCGTCATTGAGAATGTTAACTCAATTTTGATTGGGAAGTTAATTATTGGGATCATATACCAGGAATTGACCTAGAGTTATTAGTTGTAGGTTGTTCATCCCTCAGTTGGAAATCTTTGTAAGTTGTTTATGGATAAAGTTGTAAATGGAATTATACCCCATGATTCGTAAAGTAACCAATCCATTATAAGTAATACACGAACACAAATAGACACCCTAAGTTGTATAGATTATAGATAAAGTTAATTTCTTGCGAACACCATACACTAGTTATGTAATTCATTCATTGGAACTTGTCTTATATGCTGCTTTTCTTCACTTTTTATGCCCACTACAAGAGGACGACGCAACAAGCGATTTGGCTAGGACACAGTGTGTAGAGGAGGAGACTAGACGCCCCCGAGTTACATTATTCATAGTTATCCTCCATGTATTTTACATTATATTATTCTATTAGTCATACTTTATGTTGTTATTTGGAGACATCCTTATATGGACTACGTATTGTTGAGATTATTATTTGATTTGATTATTTTCAGTATTTATATTTTATTTCCCGTTGTGAATATGAAAGTATAGAATACTTTAAACTTTACATTAGTGTATGTATCATGTAATGTTCTAAAACCCTAACGACTCGTACTTCTTGGTCGCGAGTTCCAAAGCCACTTTAGGTTTTGAATTTGCGTGTCCGAAGATTTAGGTGGTTACAAGTGAGACAAGAGATATAGGGCAATGAGAAAATCAAAGAGGAGAAATGGAGTGGGAGTTATGCACATTAAAGAGAATGGGGGCTGTCATTATTTTCTATTATATTAATGAAAAATAAATATAACATCAAGTAACTCCAAAATTGATTTATGTTTAACAAAATACTACACAACTAAAATTAAAATATATGAAATTTGAAGATAATAATAAAATTATGAACTTACTTATAAATAATTTCATAGCACTAAAATCAGATTTTCAATAAATTTTATCTTCAAAATATTAATACACCATAAATAAAGAAATTGAAGAAAATGTTGAACTTTCCATTTTCAAAATCCAATTAATAATTTTATAATATTTTTTTGAAAATAACTTTTAGGAAAATTAATTCATCATAATTATTTTGTAAAAAAATGAATCGTGATAAATAGTAAAGTAAGTAGAATATTGTGAAATTTAAGATAGGTAAATAAATTTGAAACGTAGAAAAGAAATATTATATATTTCTTGGAATTTGAGTCCATTACCTTGTTTATACCTCTGATTTTAATATGAAGTTTAAAGTACATTTTTATCATATCAAGAGCATTTTAATTTTTGTTCAATTATGATCTATCTTTTATTTTCAAACTTAATTGAAAATCTTTATCAAAAACAAGTTTCACAAATCACTGTCGTTATTGTTTTCAATGAAAATGTTAAATTTAAACTGCATATACGAACATGTGTAAAATAAATAAATATTTGTATTGCGGACCGTTGACAGATAAAGTGTAGAATGCGAAATCTTGTAATATAAGATGTAAATTTTTATTTTACAAAATATTGCAGTTAGAACGATAAATATTTGCAGTATATAATCCAAAAGTTTACAGATCTTCAAAAGCACATTTTTGCTACAAACATTTGAAAAAGTTTTCTAAAACTTGTTTGTTAAGGTAAAGGAAGTGAATTTCGAAGGATGTTTGAAAAAAAGTCTCTTAATTTTTTAGCTAAAAAACGCAAGAACATTTAAAATTGGCGTTCATACTTTTCTATATTACATAAGCTGTAGCTTGTAAAAAGTAACGCCGACTTTTACGAGTTATAACTATATATTTACTATTTACAGTGCAACAAAGATTTTAAAATTTGGGTTGTCCAGTGGTTGATCTTTAATCTTTTATCGTTAATTTATTTGCGTGGACGTGAAATACCAGGAGGGTACGAAGCTAAATGAAAATTATTAAATGAAAGTTACTAGCTAGTCAGTAGTCAACAAAGACTTTACAGTGCATGTTTCATGTCCAAGTATCCTTGTTCGCGCAGGAGAGTGCGAATAAATATGTTTAAATTATTATTGTTTAGCTAATTTATCTTGAATCTGTGGGTTCGAAGGGCAGAATTTTAATTTGTAGATCATAGCTGGAATATGAAAGCGGAAGAAGATATGGATGGAGGTTGAATTTAATTGATGATAATATATAAATTAAAGAGTTTCTACTTTCAATATCTGTATTTTATGAATGAAATATTTAAATATATACCATTGATCGGTCTTAGTTTTAACATTTACATCTTAGATGATCTTATGAAAGTGATTTATAAATTATGCCAATAATTTGTTGTTTATGATTTATGTATATATTTCATATATAGTTCTAATCCTTTTTTTTTTTTACCAGAGTTTAAAAGTCAAATTATAGAAGGAAAACAAAAAATATGCTTATCAGTTGCGGTTTAGAACTACTTAAAATTATTATTAAAAATTTCTTTTAATAAATATCAAAATAAGTTATTGACAGCTTACTTGTATAGTTTTAAGTACAGGATACCACATGAAAAACAATGTTTTTTTACTTGCAAACTTGTAGTTATGATATACATAAGTATCCCACATTCTTATTCACCTATGGTAAGTAAAATTTAACTATGGATTCAAAAAGCATAAAACATAAATTGCGCATCAAAGAAATTTGGGATGATGACTAGGGAACTTGAATGTACATTTTGCAATAGGTTCTCCAGAGAATTCCTTGGGCCTTCGCTAGCATCCACATCGAACTACAGGAGCCCTGATTCAAACTATTTGAAATTCTGTCCCTAGATTTAAAACCTTCTCTGTCGGTCGGTCAACACGAGAATGTCATGCAATAACTTAAAAGCTTCGATGCATACAGAATATGAAGCTAGCAAAGCCTCCATACTAGGTAGCCTTACATGATACACATGCATTGAGCCCACTTTTCCTGTTCTTTCTTTGTACTACCGACCGTCATCATCATGCTGCACTCTTTGCTACTTAATAATTTTCTTAACAGTTTGCATAAACTGTAGGAAAATAGTAGTAAGAACAACGTGGTACATTCAATACACTGTTACAATTACTGTTTAATTGCCCTCTTGTAGTAAACGGTAAGATATTATTATGGGCCAGAGTCAATATTGCATCCCACCTAATAATCAAAGATGACATATCAGAGAAATTGTGTTGTGCGGGTACTGCAAAAGTGGTTGCTAACACCGTAACAAAAAAAGTAAAATTTGATTCCATCTTAATGTCAAAATCCTTTTACACAAAAATCAGCTACCATCAAAATCTTTTTGCAAGGTCATCAACTACAGATCAAAACATTTTGGCATGACCATTAACCACCAAACTGATGGTTGGGCAAAAAGAAACATAATTGATACCTTCAGTAGCTCATCGAATATCTGATATTAAGAAAATTGTATAATATAAACTTGTATGGTTTTTTCTTCTAACAATGATATTAGTAAGCACTTTTGACGGTGCCTATGACATCACACAAGAAATAAACTACGATGGATATAGGCAAGAGCATATACAACGATTTGAACCCTTAATACTCAGAGTTTGAGTTTTAAAAGGTAACCAAAAGGGTAATTTTCCAACTATGTAGCATTCTATTTAATAGTTAAATACACTACGACGCGTATTAATACAAGATAAATATTTAAGAATTCTTATTGTTTGGTTCAAAACATACACCACGATTTACCAAAAATAGCATAAATAATTCGTCTTTTGCACTTTGTCTAGTATTGTGTATTAAATTCATTCTTCGCTTCAAATCCTTTTCCATACCATGGGCCGGTAATTTTGACATTTTAAATGTCAATGTCCACAAAGCTTTTCTTAGTCAATGTCCGCAAATCTTTTTGCACATTCAATTTTTTACCATGGCAATGCTTCTTCCATCATTATTTCTTACGTGCTTTTTTTGGTTTTGCAAACTCAAGATTTTAAAGCTTCAACGACCTTGTTCTTCTATGCAGCTTTCGCTCCCATTGATCTAGGTTCATCGTCACGGGTTTGAGTAAGAACATCCATTGATTAGAAATTTGGTCAACCTTGGAATTATGGTTAAAATGTGATACTAGCAAAGATTACCTACTAATATCTTTGATTAAAATGTCAAATGAGGAAATAAAATGCATACACTTCTTGTAAAAAATAATACCTATGGACTATAGGTGTCATGAGTTGGGGATTATAGATGTCATGAGTTGACAAGTACAACTCAATTTCCCTTAGTAGTTTACCTGTCCGTCGAGTTCTCCTATAATAAATTCAAAAAAAAGCACGAAAAGTAAAGGGATGAGATTTATAGTGATTCGATCTAAGTTGATCTACGTCCACTTTGAGGAATTTCTTATTATTTTGCTTCTCTTACAATAGCGTAAATTGCAAGAGATAATAACAAGAAAGTAAATGCTTGAGAGCTTCAATTTTCCAACCCTTATAAAAATGTATGGCTTGATCTATTTATAGTTGCTGGAGTTGATGCACTAATGGATGAGATTGTTCTGATGAAGCCTAAGAATCGCTCTAGATCGTTGATAGGCATATTTGGTGGATGCGCATGACAACTATGGCATCAGATGGTCTGTGCGGTGCAGATGAAATAGTTAGGAGGTCGTATTGTGAGCATGCTTGCAGTAGGGCCAGGTGGCATGGGATCATGGAGTGGTTGTTGCTGAGGTGCTTTAGTGGCAACAAATGACACGAAGCGATTACCGCACGGTGGCGCTTTTTGTCAGGAGAATAGTGTCGTTTATGCTAGTCATTTCAAGGGAATAGTGCATGCGAAGGTTCTCTGGGTAGCAGTAGGTTGATGCATGTGGCCATGGAAGAATGTTTGCCAAAGGAGCTGGTGCACGTATGTGGATGGCGTTGGAGGAGAGCGAGGGACCTGTCCGACCATTGACCGAATGGGTGGGCCAATCAACTGTTGAAGAGCGCCTCAAAGGCTTGGCGTTTGTGCATCGTCATCATCTGTCGATGTCTGCGAGGGGGACATTCGACTAGGAGGCATGCCCGGGAAGCACGTTTGAGAGTAACCTTTTTGCTTGTGTTGGCTGGGGGGCATGCACAACGGGACGACGATTAGGTAGTGCGAGCCAAGATGCATACGAGCTAGTTGGATAATGCGGCCCATCCCAATTCATACTTGCAAGAAATTTGAGGAACAATATCCATCTAATTTTCGTCCTTGTAAGTTTTATATGTTGAATATTTAAAAAAAGTGGTTGGCTTGGAAAAAAACTTCAACCGACATATTTTTAAAGCTAAAAATTGTGGCAGTTGGAATATGGCCGTTGGAATGAACATTTATGACCATTGAAGTATGTTGAAGTGAACAGTTATAGCTACTGGAATGAATGGATATGACCGTTCCACACGACATGACTATCCATTGCCTATACAAAGGTTGGCCGAATTTATTTCTAGTATGAATTTTTTTCCTTCCTTTTCATTTTCGAACTGTTATATTACTTCATCCACCTCTAAATAAAAGAGTCTTCATGGTCAGATCTAAATAGTACAAATTTTGAATCTGATTACACTGTTAAAAGACTTATTGAATCACGACGTCAATAATTCAATAACTCATTTGTATTTGGAGGGTTGAATTATTATCTAAAAGAATCTTATATGACAAAGATCCTTGAAGTAATAAGTACGGTACGCATCATCAACAAAATCGAACCATTAAATATTTCAAATTATTTTTAGGCGATGATTCAACTTTTGAAGGTTCAAGCAATGTCAATGCCTCGCAATTCATGAATCCGCACCTTACTCGATTCGAACGATTTGATGAAGATAATTTTACTCAATGGCAAGGGACCATGTAGTTCTTTCTGGTCAACGATAAATTGTTCTACATACTTGAAGATGACCTGGAGGAAACACTCGAAGAAACTCCTGCTAATGACGTGTGCGAAGAAGAAATATGTAAACCCTTAAGAAGACGACTTTCTATTAGTACCTTAGGTACTGATTTTGATGACAACAACCATATGACATTACATAAAATATAGATACTAATGCTTTATCAAGTTATATATATAGTATATAGTGCAGAATATTAAACAAGTATTGATTAAGAAGACTGTACATCATCAAAAATAAATTAAAGAGGCTGATATAGAGATTCAAGAGTCAGGGATTGAAGACTCATGAGTTTGAAGATTCAAGATATCAAGATAAGTTGTAAAATCTTAGATTATTTTGTTAAAGCCCTAGTATCACTTCTTTATCTCTCTTCATTTTTCAAAAAGGTTTTTACAATTTATTCTCTAATTTTAATGGATTTTAAGAATCCTTGTTTTCAAAATGATTTTCAAACATCTTTTCAAAACGGCTTTTAAATGATTCCTAACCATTTAATCATTTATTTACAAAATTATAATATTAAATTTTTAAGTATTTTAAATTTTAATATATACTTTTAAATTTATTGTATTTATAGATTTTGATTTTATGTCTTTTAAGTGTTTAAAAGTATATTTTGACATCCATTAATACTCTAATTTTAAATATATATTCATTTATACTTATATATTATTTTTCAAAAAAGATCATATTTAAATCCTTTATATATTAAAATATTTCAAAATTATTTTATAAATTTTTATTATGGTTAAAATGTGTATAAACTATGCTTAGATAATTTTACAAAGTATTAAAATATGTTACAAAACCTAATATTTTCAAAAAAAAATTATTAAATGTTTTTTCGAAATTACAAATGGTATGTCGACATACATAGACCCCATATGTCGACACATAGTCCGACATTTTCAAAATTCAAATTTTGAATGGAAGTGTCTTTTCATTTTATCTCTTCACGAATGAACATGACTACTGTTTCTCTATAAATAGGGTTTTCTTAACGAATTTTGGTTAAGTACTTTCTTATATTTTCTCTCCTCTTTCACTCTCTTGATTTCTAAAAGAAATTCTACTCAAAATCTTCTCAAATTCAATCAAAATCAAATTCAAATTCTACTGATTTAATTTTCTATTGAATACTTTATGGTCTCTCTCATCTCTCTCATTCAAATCAAAATCAAAGTGATGTTCAAGAGGTTATTGGATTATTTGTACTCAAGATCAAGAAATTGATTTTGTAAACTCTATCAAATCATATTCAATACTACCTTTGCGTGTGCTTGGTTTCCCTAAAATTCAAGTGGGTCTACTTGTGTCCCATCTAAATCAGATGGGTATGTTTGGTGTCCCGTTTGAATCCAAATGGGTGTGATGGTGTCCCATCTGAATATAGTGAGTGTACCTAGAGCTCAGAAAATCTTGGGGGTGTGTCTCGTAGCCTTGAAATCGAGATTGTATAAACTTATATATTTGAAAAGAAAGATGTACAAGAAATTGTACGGGACTGGATATAAGGTAACTTCGAACTAGTATAAAAATCCTAGTGTAATCTCTCCAACTCTTTACTCTTTACTTTTATTTCATTTGTATTTGTCTATTTTTGCATCTGTGATTATTAATTTGCATCGTTTAAACTATAATCTTAAAAGAATTCGAGAAGATTCATAAAAGTTATTAAACACTATTCACCCTCTAGTGTTAAATTAGCCTTAAGATCCTTACTTCCGCAAACTAACATTTGGTATCAGAGCATTGGTTTTTAAAGTATTCATAATTTTGATTTTTGAAAAGTTTAAATGGCTAACAACATTGTTAGTAACACTGTTAGTTCACTTGTTAGTAACACCTTTATTGAAGGACAATCTACTGCTAGGCCCCTACTTTTTAATGGTAATAATTACACATATTGGTCATGTAGAATGAAAATCTATTTACAGTCAACTGGTCTAGATATTTGGAATGTCACACAGAATGAGTACACTGAGCCCTAGACTAACATTTCATACTGGACTGCTGACCAAAAGGCACTTGCACAAAGTAAATCTAAAGTCATGAATATTTTGTTTTGTTCATTAGATAAGAATGAATTCAACATAATGTCTATCTGTAAGTCTTCATATGAAATATGGAGAACACTGCATATTACACATGAGGGCACTAGTAAAGTCAAACGGACAAAAATTTCTATGTTAACTAATCAGTTTCAATTATTTAAAATGAATACAAATGAGTCCATTTCTCATATTTATAGCAGATTTCAAGATATAGTACATTCACTAATTGCATTGGATAAAAAAATTTCTGAAGAGGATCAAGTTAGAAAAATCATCAATTCACTTACTCCTGAGTAGGGCCAAAAGGCTTGCAATTGAAAAGGATAATGACATTAGCACTCTGTAAATTGAAGAGTTAATTGGTAATCTAATGTCATTTGAAGCACAAATTCAGGGCAGTAGAGAAACAAAGGAAGTAGAAAAGAAATTCATCGCTTTCAATGCAACAACAGATGATCTGGATTCAGACAATGACGACGATAAGGAAATTGCTTTCATAACCTGAAATTTTAGAAAATTTCTGAAATATAGAAAAACGAATAATCTCAGGAGAAATGATAACAAAAATCCAGGAAGTGGAAATGTTATTAGATGATTTAACTGCAATGAATTTGTCCATATGTAGAAAGACTATCCACAACCAGAGAAACCGAAAATCTCACTAAATACCGATACGTCTAGAAAACGGAGAAGGACTTATACTGCAACTTTAGACAATTCAAATACTTCCTCAAGTGATAGTGAACCAGATACGGAAGATGCTAATATATGCTTCACAGCAGTAATCAATTAAATTCTGAAAAGATCGAAGAAATGGAGTAAAGCAGGTACACTTTTAACATTTAAATTTTTGATTAGATTTTTTGGTTGCTTTTGATTATTAGGAATAACCTATATTTTAATAATGTTGGATGAATATAATATATATATATATATATAATCCCAATAGGGGACGTCCATACTTGTTCAATTTATCTCTTTCAACTTGGATATATAAAGAAAACTTTAGAAAATTATTTTGATAAGAATATAATGTTGAATAAAAAAATTAATATAAAATATATATTTAAATTAAATTTTAAATTATTTACTAAGTATATAGATGAGTAATAATTATAGGATAATTATATATATATACATATACATATATAAGTAAATATGAATAATTTATTCAACTCCTCCTTTTGAAATTCACGGGCTACATGTCGACATACTTACTACCCATATGTCGACATATGCACATGAATTCAGAATTTTGAATTTTCATTTCAAATTCAAAATATGAAATTCCCTTCACCTTTTCACCAATTCTAATGTCCTGAAAAGGTGTCTCTTGACCAAATAATATGTCTATTGATTCTCTACTTAATTATTCTATCTCCATCCATCCATTTCACTCTCATTTTCAAAATTCAAAAATCCATCATCTCTCTTATCTCTACAAACAATACATCAATGTCTTCCTCAAGCAACACTCCTAAAACAATAAGGCTTTTTAAGAAAACCAAAGCCAATCTTTTTCATGACAAAGAGGCCATAGAAGCCTATATGGAATATGTTTCTTTCGGAAAAGTCTCTTCCGGAAGATTTGCCATATTTGATGATTTTCCTTCTTATGATCTTTGTAATCAAAATGGAATTCTTGGTTTGATATATTGTAACAATCTTGGTGTAAATTAACCAATTAATTAAATTTAATTAGGAATGATTAATTTTAGTTTATGATTTGTGAAATTTAATTGTGAAATTAAAACATATCTTGAGAATATTTAGTTGGATTTATTTAAGGAATAAGTTTTATTTCTTAAAGAAAGAATTTCATTTTAAATTGGAGTATTATTAAATCAATTATATAAAATTTGGTAATTAGAGTAAAATGTTAATATTGTGATTTATACTTTAAATTGAAAAATTATAATTGTAAAATTTAATTATGAAACCAAACCTATTTTTGTAAATGATTGATTTGTTTATCTTAATAAATCCTAAGATAACTTTGAAAATGATGTAAATTCGGTTAAGTGTTAATATTAGGATTTATTATTAAAAATAATGAGAATAATTTTATTTTAGAAGTCATATTTAACATTTTATAATATCTTAATATTATTATAAATGAGTGTTTTAAACTTGTTAATTTGGCCTTGTTAAATTTGAGAAATTAACTTGTGATTTTGTAAAATATTGATTAGTGTAAATAAATGAAATAAGAAGGAAACAGCAATACTTGTCTTAAGAAATTAATTAGCAACACTTTGCTTTAGGAGCCATATCCAAACCCATTAGGCCCATGTAGCTAGGTGAGAAATAAAGTTATATGTTTATTTCATTTGTTCATTTTCATTTTAACCAGCAAGTAAAAATTAGAAAACTCCTTATCCCATGAACCCTAAAGCTAAATCCCCAAATCAGAGATGCAAATCATAGGGCTTTCATCTAATACTTGTAGAAATCAAATAAGGTAATCTCTTCTATCATTTTCTCCATCTATTAGGGTTTATCTTCAGACTTCACTTTGGTTAGTACTTGGTTTTTTGCAAATTTCTGAGTTAATCTAGGTTTAGTTGATAGAAGAGGCTAACATAGGAGAATCCGAGTTTTAATCATCAAATTCAAGCCTAAAGGTGAGTTGAACACTCGCCCTACTATCTCTAATACATATGTATAATTGTTATTTGCTGTTTGGATTGAATGAATTAATTTGTTGATTGAATGGTTTGCAATTTGGTTGAAAACTTAGGCGATTGTTGTTTTGTTGTTTGCTGAAAATTTAGTATGAAAATTTACAGCAGTAAAACAATGATATTTCAATGTAAAATAAACCAAAATGACCCAATCTTTTTGTGGTAGAAAGGTCATTCAGTAAGCTACAACTTCTTTTTTAATCACTTAACGAAATTCTGCAGATTACCAAGTTGAAATTGAGTTTGAAACTGATGGTGTTGCACTGCCCTGTGTAATTGGCTGAGTTTAAACCTAAAATTAAATTGCCCATAACTTTTTTGCTACTTATCGGAATCTAATGATTCTTAGAGTTCTGGAAAGCTTACACTATGTTCTAAAACTTTTATGTTTTGAGTTCTACAGTAATATGAGATATAAATAGTCAAAATCATATTTCTTTGTCGCTGCCCCGAGAATAAACGACAGCGATAGTGAATTTAAAATCTGAGAATTAGTTTTGCCATAACTTTTGAACTGTAAGTCCAAATTTGATGAACATTTTTTTGTTTGAAAGCATAGATTTTATCTAAAAATTTCATGTTTTGAATTTTGCAAAGTTTTAAGGTTTATATAGTCGAAATCATATTTCTTTGTCGCTGCCCTGAGAATAAATGCCAGCGATAGTGAATTTAAAATCTGACAATTAATTTGGCCATAACTTTTGAACCGTAAGGCCAAATTTGATGACCATTTTTCGTTTGAAAGCTTAGACTTTTCTCTACTACTTTCATGTTTTGAGTTTTGTAAAATTATGAGAATTATGTGGTCATAACTACAGATATTTAGACCCTAGATTTGAGTTAAATGAAATAAGTTGATAAGATTCGTATACAAGTAATTTTACGAAAGAGAATTATTTTTATTTATAAATCTTAGAGTAGTTTCTAAATTAAGTTAATAGATATTAAAAATGTTTTTTTCAATCTATTTTATATATTAAGCATGGTTAGTAAAATATTTATAGATTTGGAAATATCACATTGGAAATACAAATCTGATATATTTATATAGAAAAGTGATTATGGATTTGAAATATAAGTATTGCGGTTATTAAATAAACAATATAGGATTCGTGAAATTTGAAAATGTGATTTTTAATAGTATAAACTTAACTTATTTTAAATAAAATGGTTATATTTTAATACGGATTTAGAAGAGTAGTTAAATATGAATTTAAAACACAGTTTTGTGAATAATACAACTATATGGAAATCTGAGACAACTTTGTGTATATAAGTGGAATCTTGGAACAATTCAGGGTTATAGAATATTTTACTAAACAAGTGGACACTTATTTAAAGTAAATAACAAGTGGATTTGTGGAAAATTATAATGAGTGTTTTTTTTTTAAATAATAAATATCAAAGAGAGAAAAAGTTTTGAGAACCTTAATTCTATAATTTGGAAAGTACTATTATTCGACTTAATGTTATCGATTGTTTTTAATGCTTTCGAATAATGCTTCGTTGAATATAGTATAACCCATTGAATAGAATATTTGAGTGGAATTTACTATCCTACTAGCGAATACTCGAATCCCACTGGGTAGTATGGGATGCCTTGGTTAAATTTTTGTGATCATATTTAGGAAAGTACTTAACACTCTGGAGTTGTATTTCTTCTGGTGTGCGATAAGTGGTTGCTAGATCCTTTAGAGAATGTAGTTTAGGTTTTCTAGTTATATCCGTAATAAGTGATATTTACTAGCTTTTAGTAAATACTTTGATTTCACCATACGGTATGGGACGTATTGGTTAAATCGTAGTAATTACTTAAGGCGATAGTTTTTGGCACTTTAGAGTTTACTCTCTTTTGGTGTGTGGCATGTGGCTGCTAGATCCTTAAGAAGTTACTCCTAGATTTCTTTTCAAGTGTAATAATCTAAAATGAATCTGAAAGGTTCGATCATGGCAGCTATCCTTGAGATCGTCTTGTGATCCTGTGATTCCCGTTCTGTGTATGATCCCCAGTATCAGAACGGTTCGTATGATACCAAATTATTTGTTTGTTTGCTACGGTTCTGTGTACGATCATTACGATCGTTTTGAGTAAGATCTCTTGGATTTTGGATATTTAGATTCTGTGACTATTCTGTGTTTGTGAAATAAATATATATTCTTATGTCTTGTGTTAGTGAAATAAATATATATTCTTGTGTTAGTGAAATAAATATATATTCTTGTGTCTTGTGATGGATGTTAAGTTAATTCTGTTATTCTGTGTTTAGTGACTAATATGTGTTTGTGACTTAAATGCATAACCATGTGCCTTGTAATGAACTCTAAGTTAAATTAATTCTCGTGACTCGTTATTTTATGGACATCTATATTTACTTATATGTTGTTTGTTCTTGTGTTATATCTTGTTCTCACCCTATTGGATATTTAGAGATAGTCTGACACGGGTGTTATTTTGCTCGGGTCAGGTCAAGACTTTTCAAGTTACAGGACAGGTTGGCTTTTGAATGGTTATGCTAGCAAGGAGATAAACATTTGGACTTTTAGTTTATCCCATTTAGGAATTTGGACCTTGTATATTAAATGTATAATTGAGATTAGAGATTTGTAAAACTTGTATACGTGAGTTTAGTGTTTTATTTTGTCGACTCACAATTTGTATATGTATATGAAATTATTATTCCGATGTGATCTGTGACTGATGCTTAGGTGATATATTGTTCTGATTTTAAGAAATCGATGTGTCTATTACTTTGTATTAATATTGTACACGTCAAATTCAGTTCAGATATTAGGTGAAAAGGTATAAATGACGTGTCAGTGTTAGTATAAACATATATTCACATTCGACCGCCTTTAACAAGTCGTATTCTCCGGATTAGCAGATGACATTACTTGTAATGCTCTTTGATAATCTGGGTATCGTAGTTGGGTCGTTATGGTTTGGTATCAGAGCTGTGTCAGAACATTATAGCATATAATATTACGGATCCAAGACCTAGATGACTTAGAGTCCTGTCCCCTAGGGTGTGTGGTAGATTGTTATATTAATTATATAATTAGGGATAGGAATATAAAATGATTATCGGGATAATCATTTGGGGCATAAATTGATTTAAAAAATTTAAATTGATGGATTGGATTTGTTGACATTAAATTTTTTGGAAATTAATGAGTAAAATCTTTTAGAGTTTAGAAAATTTTGGAATTAACTTGAATAAAATTGATTTTAAAGTAAACAATTTTACTTTTAACTAAGAGAATTAGAGAAAACTGAGTAAATAAGTTTAAGAGTTAAATGGTCTAGAATTAATCAGAGCTGTGCAGCAGAATTTCAGACATTTAATTGTTCCGCTGTAAATGATTATATATGTTTTCATTGATTGGTTGATTGGTAGCTAGGATTTAATTGCTTGGTTGAATTTATTTAAAATTGGATGCATGGATGTTAGTGATAATAAAATAAACGCATCTAAACTTGTGATTATCTATTGTGTTAACTTATTCAGATATTGTTAAGGATTCTAATCAATATATGGGACGCCATGTTATCGATAGGAATTCCTAAACGTTGAACGTGACATTTTGACATAACAAATATAGTAAAAACTTGGAAATTTAAGTACGGATTTCTTTCGTGGTGGAATATTATGATGTCAATCTAATTAAAGCGTAATCAAGAATTGTTAATATCTCATATATGATATGAATTCGAGATTAAATACTAATATGATTTTTGAGATAGGTGCAGGTATCTGAAGTTAAATAGACATCGTTTAACAGACTACAAATTGTTTGCTTAAGGAATATTACGGACTCGCTCGCTAATATTCCAAATATAAGGTACGTATCTCGGATTACATATCGCATTTTTATGTTTTTCCCTACGGATGCCTCATCCTTGAGATGAGATGTATATTATGTAATTATATTCATATTGTAAATTTTTGAAATGCTAGCCGCGCAAAGGAGATGCTGGCGAAATTTTCCATAAATTTGAGGCGTTAGAATTTTTTCAGAACTTCGAGAAATTTTGATAACTAAAAATTTGAGATTAGTGTTATAATTTGGACTGATATTAATTGGAAGATTTTGAAAATGAAATTAGAAACCTATTAGCCAAAAATTGTTTTAAAAAGAAATTATATTATGGATTTCTTTCATTAAGGAAATTACGGGGACGCAATTTCTTTAAGGGGGGAAGTCTGTAACAACCTTGGTGTAAATTAACAAATTAATTAAATTTAATTAGGAATGATTCATTTTAATTTATGATATGTGAAATTTAATTATGAAACTAAAACATATTTTGAGAATATTTGGTTGGATTTATTTAAGGAATAAGTTTTATTTCTTAAATAAAGTTTCATTTTAAATTAGAATATTATTAAATCAATTATATAAAATTTGGTAATTAAAGGAAAATGTTAATATTGTGATTTGTAGTTTAAATTGAAAAATTATAATTGTAAAATTTAATTATGAAACTAAACCTATTTTTGTAAATAATTGATTTGTTTATCTTAATAAATCCTAAGATAACTTTGGAAATGATGTAAATTCAGTTAAGTGTTAATATTGGGATTTATTATTAAATATAATGAGAATAATTTTATTTTAGAAGTCATATTTAACATTTTATAATATCTTAATATTATTATAATGAGTGTTTTAAACTTTTTAATGTGGTCTTGTTAAATTTGAGAGATTAACTTGTGATCTTGTAAAATATTGATTAGTATAAATAAATGAAATAAGAAGGAAATAACAACACTTGTCTTAAGAAATTAATTAGCAACACTTTGCTTTAGGATCCATATCCAAACCCATTAGGCTCATGTAGCTAGGTGAGAAATAAACTTATACGTTTATTTCGTTTGTTCATGTTCATTTTCTACAGCAAGCAAAAATCAGAAAACTCCTTATCCCATGAACCCTAAAGATAAATCCCTAAATCAGAGATGCAAATCAAAGGGCTTTCGTCTAATACTTGTAGAAATCAAATAAGGTAATCTCTTATATCATTTTCCCGATCTTTAGGGTTTAGCATCAGATTTCACTTTGGTTAGTAATTGGTTTTTGCAAATTTAGGAGTTTAATCTAGGTTTAGTTGATGGAAGAGGCCAACATAGGAGAATCTGTGTTTTAATCATCAAATTCAAGCCTAAAGGTGAGTTGAACACTCATCCTACTATCTCGAATACATATGTATAATTGTTATTTACTGTTTGGATTGAATGAATTAATTTATTGATTGAATGGTTTGCAATTTGGTTGAAAACTTTGGCAACTATTGTTTTGTTGTTTGCTGAAAATTTAGTATGAAAATTTGATGTAGTAAAACAGTGATATTTCAAACTAAAATAAACCACAATGACCCATATTTTTGTGATAGAAAGGTCATTCAGTAAGCTACGACTTCTCTTTTAATCACTTGTCGAAATTCTGCAGTTTATCGAGTCGAAATTGAGTTTGAAACTGATGGTGTTGCACTGTCCTGTGTAATTGGCTGAGTTTAAACCTGAAATTAAATTGCCCATAAATTTTTTGCTACTTATCAGAATTTAATAATTCTTAGAGTTCTGGAAATCTTAGACTATGTTCTAAAACTTTTATACATTGAGTTCAGTAATATTATGAGATTTAAATAGTCAAAAGCATATTTCTTTGCCGCTGCCCTGAGAATAAAGGATAGCGACAGTGAATTTAAAATCTGAGAATTAGTTTTGCCATAACTTTTGTACTGTAAGTCTAAATTTGATGAACTTTTTTATTTGAAAGCTTAGACTTTTATCTAAAATTAAATGTTTTGAGTTTTGCAAAGTTTGGGGTTTATATAGTCGAAATCATATTTCTTTGTCGCTGCCCTTAGAATAAACGACAGCGACAGTGAATTTAAAATCTGCGTATTAATTTGGCCATTACTTTTGAACCGTAAGTCCAAATTTGATGATCATTTTTTCGTTTGAAAGACTACACTTTTATCTACCACTTTCATGTTTTGATTTTTGTAAAATTATGAGATTTATGTGGTCATAACTATAGATATTTAGACCCTAGATTTGAGTTAAATGAAATAAGTTGATAAGGTTCGTATACAAGTAATCTTACGAAAGAGAATTATTTTTATTTATAAATCTTAGAACTGTTTCTGAATTAAGTTAATAGATATTAAAAATGTTTTTTATCAAGTTATTTTATATATTAAGCATGGTAGTAAAATATTTATGGATTTGGAAATATGGCATTGGAAATACAAATCTAATATATTTTTACAGAAAAGTGATTATGGATTTGAAATATATGTATTACGGTTATTAAATATATAATATAGGATTCGTGGAATTTGAAAATGTGATTTTGAAAAGTACAAACTTAATTTATTTTAAATAAAATGGTTATATTTTAATATGGATTTAGAAGAGTAATTAAATATGGTTTTAAAATATAGTTTTGTGAATAATACAACTATATGGAAATTTGAGACAAATTTATGTATATAAGTGGAATCTTAGGACAATTCGGGGTTATAGAATATTTTATTAAACAAGTGGGCACTTATTTAAAGTAAATAAAAAGTGGATTTATGGAAAATTATAATAAGTGTTTTTTTATAAATAATAAAAATCAAAGAGAAATTTTGTTTTGAGAACCTTGATTCTATAATTTGGGAAGTACTATTATTCGACTTAATGTTATCGATTGTTTTAAATGCTTTCGAATAATGCTTCGTTGAATATGGTATAACCCATTGAATAGAATGTTCGAGTGGAATTTACTAACCCACTAGCGAATACTCGAATTTCACTGGGTAGTATGGGATGCCTTGGTTAAATTCTTGTGATCGTATTTGGGAAAGTACTTAACACTTTAGAGTTGTATTCTTTTCTGGTGTGCGATAAGTGGTTACTAAATCCTTTAGAGAATGTAGTTTAGGTTTTCTACTTGTATCTGTTATAAGTGATATTTACTAGCTTTTAGTAAATACTTTGATTTCACCATACGGTATGGGTCGTATTGGTTAAATCATAGTAATTACTGAAGGCAATAGTATTTGGCACTTTAGATTTTACTCTCTTTTGATGTGCGGCAAGTGGCTGCTAGATCCTTAAGAAGTTACTCCTGGATTTCTTTTTAAGTGTAATAATATAAAATGAATCTGAAAGGTTCATTCATGGCTGCTATCCTTGAGATCGTCTTGTGATCCTGTGATTCCCGTCCTGTGTACGATCCCCGGTATCGGATCGGTTCGTGCGATACCAAATTGTTTGTTTGTTTGCTACGGTTCTATGTATGATCATTACGATTGTTTTGAGTAAGATCTCTTGGATTCTGGATATTTGGATTCTATTACTATTCTGTGTTCGTGAAATAAATATATATTCTTGTGTCTTGTGTTAGTGAAATAAATATATATTCTTGTGTCTTATGTTAATGAAATAAATATATATTCTTGTGCTTTATGTTAGTGAATAAATATATATTCTTATGTCTTGTGTTAGTGAAATAAACATATGTTCTTATGTCTTGTGATGGATGTTAAGTTAATTCTGTTATTCCGTATCTAGTCACTAATATGTGTTTGTGACTTAAATGCATAACCATGTGCCTTGTGATGAACTCTAAGTTTAATTAATTCCCGTGACTCTTATTTCATGGACATCTATATTTACTTATATGTTGTTTGTTCTTGTGTTATATCTTATTCTCACCCTATTGGATATTTAGAGATAGTCTAACCCGGGTGTTATTTTATTAGGGTCAGGCCAAAACTTTTCAGGTTACAGGACAGGTTGACCTTTGAATGGTTATGCTAGCAAGGAGATAAACATTTGGACTTTTAGTTATCGCGGTGTTATTTTATTTACTTGTAATGTTCTTTGATAATCTGGTTATCGCGGTGGGGTTGTTACATTGATGCTTCCTAAATTGATTTTGTGTATTTTCCAAATTTAGTGAAAATGTTTTATGCTAATTTTAAAGGAAAGTTTTATGAAGGAAATGAAGGTGAAGTTTTGAGTAGTATCAAAGATTTTTCACCCATATATAAACCTATTCACTCTAGAAAAACATTATTTTGCACTCTCTTTCTTTTCCCTTTTCACTAATAAACTCGACTTTTCAAATATGACTACTACACACCAAAAATTGTGTGAGAATCTTGAACAGACCCTTCAATCATTCAAGAATATCCTTACTTTTATCCTTAGAAATCAAAGAAACTTAGAGTTGAGTCAAATGCAAATGATAAAAGAACAATAAAAGCATTTTGACATTATTCGATGGATGATTTCTTCCCTTACCAAAGATGAACCAACCAACAATCCGGATTGTACCATCAACAAAGACAATGAAGATTGGGATGCCATCAAAGCAGATCCAATTTTTGGTTTCGATGGCTTGATAGAAGTTTCTAGGGAAGTGTAGAAGTTCCTAGAAAGTTTAAGTTAATCGGTTAGATTTTGAATAATATATAAGATTCGATTTAAGTTTGTATATTAAAAAGATTACACTAGAATAAGAAGTACGGATTGGTTTGTATGAACTTATTTAAGATTAGAAATTGGTTGGATTGATTTGTTTGACTTTATGATTGAATTCAATTGTATTGACTTTGGATTGGTTTGATGTTGTATATTGGATTGGACCGATTAGTAAAATTTGTTTGTATTAACACTTCTTTCTTATCAATATATAAATATATAGTACTGTAGGTATGGGGAAATTTTGGTTAAATTTTTTATTGATGAAAAAGGGAGAAATATATAAAATCACTGTTTTATGAAATCCATTTATTTAGCATTTTCACTTTATTCTGGAATTTATTCAATAAGATTATAAAAATTAACTTTTTATACTTTAAATTCTTTTCTTCAAATTTATTCAATTTCTAAAATTAATTCACTTAGAAATTTCTATTTTTATTTCAAAAATTCAACTTCGTTTTTCTTCGGAATCCAATGATATCAAACATCCATTCAGCTAAATTTTAGCTTTCAAACAATTTCCAGACATCAATATGATTAATAACATCAATATAATCATTCACAGATTCATATCACAGTATAAATAATTTCAATCAATGGGAGAGGTCCAGTTGGATCCCTCCAACCTGTTTCCCTGCATCCACAGATGTTAGCACAATACCAATTCCGCTCCAGTACGTAATTATCGCGGTATATGGGTTTTATAAAAATCCGCTTACTAACGGCGCAATAGGGTCTCATCCGCTATACGAGGCGGGAAATCAATCAATCCAATATATACATATGCCAATATGTATATACTGCTATATATATATAGATATATCCTACTATATCTAATATCACATCCAATATAGCAATCAATCAAATCAATAATAACTGCAATTCATTTTGAGTGAGAAAAATCTCACCTTTGTTTTCATTTTGCAATCCATTTTTATTCCAGCCTCGATTTCGTCATTGTATTCGACCTTGTATAAATATTTACACAATTTATAAATATTCGAATCAATCGAATAAATTAAACTTCATTTGATAAATTAAATTAACCAATGATCGATTTTAAATCATAAATTTCATCTCAACTAAAAATTTATTCTTTTGTTCATTTCCAAATATTTTTTTGTCTTACACTAATACTTTTGAATTTAAACTAATTTCTTTTTAATAAGTTGATTCAAATAAAATTTAGATTTAAAACCAAATTTCCTCTAATAAATTATTTTATCTAATAATTCATTCTAGACTACTTATTTCCCTTTAAGTAAATTCTTTTTAAGTGACAAAATAATTGAATAAGTTTATTAGCCAGATAAATTACCTTAATAAATTATTTTTAAATTCCGAAACTTTATCTGTATATAAAATCTTCTATAATTTTTTATAAACTTATCAAACAGATTAATTTCCAATTCTAAATTGATTTGAAAAATTTTTATAAATACCTTACTGTTTTCAATCGAGCCCAGTGCCAATCCCAGCGTCTGCCGCCTGCTTGTCGCCACCGCGAACTCGTGCTTGCGACCACGAATCTCGCGTGACCCATCTCGCCTGCCGCCGCGCCTCGAGCACCCCCTCCAGATCATCGCCGCCGCTGCCTCCTGCGAACACGCCTCGCGACGCGAAACCCACTGGCCTAGCTGCTCACGAGATTTGCCTGTCATCATTCCCAGCTTGCCACGCCTTCAATTCGAACGCCACCTGCTCGCGCTTGCCCACGCGCCTTGCTTCCCTTCGCGCTCGAACCAGAGGTCGCGACATCGTCGCCTGGCTCGACTTCGAGTATTTGAGTTCGTACTTGGCTTTGATTTGGGGAGGGAAATGGACACGGTCGTATTGTGATTGAAGAAGAGGCGATAATTTTGAGAGGAGGGGGAAGTTTCACTCGGCATTATCTTCGAATTTGAACGAGAGAGAAAAAGAAAAAATGATTTTCGTTTTACTTTGTTCTGATGCTTTGAACAGGTGAGGGGAAGGCTCGGTTTTAATTTAAGGAGGGAAGCGTGATTGTAGGCGTGAGTTAAGGCGTGGTTGGGGGGGAGAACGTGTGTGTGTTGACTAACGTTTAAAATTTAAATTTTTAAATTGAATTCGATCAAATCTAAATGCGTTTACTTACCGTTTGCTCACGAATCAACTCCGGAAATTACGAAAATTGAAATCCGGCAATAATACAACGTTCCGGACCCAATGGAACTGGTTTCGTCGAATTCCGAGACTGTGCCTCGGACGGCTTTTTTTAAATGTCAATTCGAACGATATAATTTCAAACTGAACAATTCAATTTCAAATTCGATTCTGAAGCTTCTATTATCTTCAATATTATAAATACGAATTTTAAAAGCTTTTGAAATATTTTTCTTCAACTTAAAATTGAAGATTCAAATTTTTATTCAGCATTCAATCGATTAAATTTTAAAGTTTAATCGCAAATTTCAAAGTTATATCGGGGATTCAAATTAAATCATCGTTCAAATATTTAAAATTAATTAAATATTCTCAATTTAATTTGTTCAAAATTATGGGTCGTTACAGTTGCATTGGATGAGGGGAGTGGTGCAAGGCTGTCTCGAAGTGGCGTTCAGGAAAGAGGGGCAAGATCCCGAAGGAAACAAAATGAATGCAGTTTTATTATATATATAATTTTTTTTCTTTTTAGAGTTAATGAAGAAGATGGACAAACAAAAGGACTCAAGCGTATATATTAAAATTCAAGGAATATAAAGAGTCAAATGTGAACACAGGTGAAATAATTAAAGCAAGTGTTGCTTGGATTACACGGCTGGCATTTGAAAGGATAAGGAAACAAATGGCTCAAATACAGAACCGATACGAATATCCGTTTCACAGATTTCGCCACGCACTGGACTCTGAAATGCACAAATAAATATGTTGTGGAAATCAGCACGGCGAGACTATCAGAACGATACACAGATATGAATGATACGATCATCCTATCAAAAGGTGAAATTTGCGTTACCGAAATGCTGCAATTTCACTGAAAATAAGGTAAACGGAGCTAGAGCAGTCCAAATTTGAAAAAAAAATGTGACGTCTCACTCAGAAAATGATTTACATTTTTATTATGTAAAATATTCAGATTTTGAAAATATTTTAATTTTATCATATTAACTGAATTTAAACTGAAAATTACACAACAGAATTTTCTTTCATATTTTCCAATAAAATTTTACCAGTTGCTCTGTTAAAATAGACGCATACCAAATATCAAATTTTCTTTTCAAAATTTTGTAGTTTTAAATTTTACAAAAATTTAGTTGATTTCGTTATTTAAACCGTTAAAATTTCTGGGTCGTTACATAATTAATTAACTTAAATTAATCAATTCTTTCCTTACCTAATCAATTCATATAAAATCGAATATCAATCGAAAAAATTCATTGAAAACCAGATTTATTATAATTTAAATCATATCAAAATTTTAGGTCAAAATAAATATTATAATAATTTTCAATAATTAATTATCCCGAAATTTAGCATTTTTCTCAACTTAAAAAATTCGTAGAAATTCCAAATAAATTCCATTAGTCATGAAATTAAAAACCCATCTTTTTTTATCATTAGAAACATCATATTAAATTTTCAAAGCATTTAAATGTGATTGAATCATGTTTTACCCTAAAATATGAAAAAAATTCTTTTCATTTAAATTTCAACCCACATTCCAAACAAATGTTTAATCATTCAAACATATTTATCAACGTTAAAACATTCATTCCAAATCAATTCCAAACCCAACGGGTTAGGAATGGTTTATAGGGAAAAAAATTTCTCATGATGATATTAACCTTCTTCTTCTTAAAAATGAGAGCATGAATCTACTATCTTTTGACTTCCTCTTCCTTAGCATCAAAAACGGACGTCGACATTCATATGGTTTTAGGGATGTTTTGTAAAATGAAAATTAAGTGGAATAAGGGAATGTTGCTAAGGAAAGTAGGTTGGTGATTTTGGCTTGGGCTAACATCCCAACTTGCCTAATCTCTCCAATATACTTCCCTTGTACCAAATCCTTCTCATTCTAAAATCTAATTTATTTAAACTCATTAACAAGGCTAACTTTAATTGCTCTAATTACCCTTGAACCATTGAGTTAACTTTTGAAAGTGTGCCACAGTTAATTAATAATGTATTCTTAGGCAATTCTTAGAATTAAATCACTTCATTTGTTCTTTTTAATAATTTCTTCTCATTATTAATTTAATTTAATTTTACATATCATAGCACTTCAAAATATAGGATTTTACATTTTCACATGTTTAACTACGTGAAACTATAGCATGCCAACAAAGTTATCACATGTCAAATAAGTTATGGCTATCACATGTCTAACGACTTGAGGCTATCGCATGTCAACCAGAAAAGAGCTATCGCATGTCAACCAAAACAAAGCTATCATATGTCGACCAAATCACAAAGCTGTCGCATGTTGAAAATATGACGTTATTGCATATCTAACTTTTAAAAGCCATCGAGTGTTGACAACTAAAGTTGTTGAGTGTTGACAAATAAAGCTTTCAAGTGTTGGCAAATAAATCTATCAATTGTTGGAAATAAAGCTATAGAATGTTTAAAACATAGTGCTATCATATGTTAGAAAACCCATAGCTATCGAACGTTAAGATAGTTATCAAAAGCCAAAAATGACATTTATGTAAATATCTGGAAAACTGATTTATTTCCTCTAAAAGTAGTAACTTTTTACCAAACCAATTTCTTTGTCAAATTTTCATTGGTTAATTAATATCTTTTAAGAAACTTTGCAGCAAAATCAAAGAGAAAACCGCTCTTCTCTTTACAAAACATTAATTATTTGCCATAACTAATTATTTATTATCTATAACAATTAAATCCTTCCTTTACTAAATAATTCATGGTAATTCAAAAATGCATGAGAAAATTCTTTAAAAATTCCCCAAACTGTGAAATACATTCCTTTATCACATATAAAAATCTCGGAGCAAAATAATTATTTTTCTTATTTTTATTAATTCAAATCTGAAATTATCCATTTTCTCAATATAGAAAATTCATATTAAAGCAATAATAACTAAAAAAATCATGAAATTAAACCATCGCTATAATATTATTCCAAGAATCATATCAAAAGTTCAAAGCATTTAGAGATCAAAGTCTATTTTTTTAACTTAGAAAGCCCTTATGAAATTCCATAAAACTTTACTACCGATAACCATAAACTATATAAATGATTATCTAAACCATATGCATGATAAACATCAATAAAAAAACTGGACCAACACTCAAAATCGAATTATAAACATCAAAGAACATAGAGATAAAGATGTTATTCACTTTAGATTAGATGTGTGTAAAGATAATTGCATTATTTTCCTTCCTTATATTTTTCATCCTCTTCTTCTTATTTGTTGAATTTATTATCATGGAGTTTCTCTTTGGCTTTGTATTTTGTTTCTCTTTCTTATGTTAAGGGATGGTCGAAAGTCATAAGGAGAGGGGGAAAAGTTAAGGGAATAAATGAAATGCCTTATCTCTCTTTCCTTGCCTTCCTCTAATTTAATTAAGTACTTTAATTTCTATTCTCATAATCATTTAATCCATTTAAAGTTTAAAATTCAAATTTCTTAATAGAGCAATTATCCATTATTTATATACATTCCACATTACTTATTTAAATGCCAATTAATTAAATTTCCAAAATAATGTAGAACAAAAGTAAAGGGTTCTTATTAAAGTATTTTGTCCTCGAAATTTCGATAAGGAAAAACGATAAGCATGTCAACCATAAGCATGTGTGACAGGAACATACATAAAAAATTACTAGCATAACTACTATTCAAAAGTCTATATAATAACATAGAACATACATAAAGATAACCCAGGATAAGCCTCTCTAATCCTATACTCGATCTCACAAGTATAGTCTTGTTTGTCCTCTGTCCACTGGACCTTTATAACTTGGCTATCTTATTTCTAAGCTTCTTCTTATCACTATCCACTATACGAGTAGGTTTTGTAATAATAGTCGTATCAAGCTCCACTACTAAATCCTCCAAAACCATTGGCTCAATAGTTGTCTCTAGATATGCATGTACTTCCATAAATGATACGTGAATAACATTATGGATCCTGCCAAAGTATATGGTAACTCGATATGATACGCGAGTTTCTCGATTCTCTCTATAATAGGAAATAGATCAACATATCTAGGTTCTTACTTTCCCGACTTCCTAAATCGTACAACATGCTTCATCGGCGATACATTCACAAAGACATAATCTCCAACCGAGAATCCCAAGTCCTTATGCTTTTTATCTACATAACTTTTCTACCTTGATAATCTTCCTTCATCCTTACTCGGATTAACTCAATCTTTTTAGTTGCTTCTTTTACCAAATCTAAACCAAGCATTGATCTATCACCAATCTCTAGCCAAGAAGCTAGTGATTTGTATGGAATTCCGTAAAGTGCTTCGAATGTTGTCATTTCTATACTAGTCTAATAACTATCAGTATAGGAAAACTCGACTAAGTGACAGTGGTCTTCCCACGACCCTCCAAAGCCTTGTACACATGCCCTTAACAAATCTTTAAATACCTTGTTAACCCTTTTCGTTTACCCATTAGTCTGTGGATGGTAAGCAACACTCATTTTAAACTTGGTATCTAATACACCTTATAAGCTCTTATAGAACTCACTAGTAAACATAGTATCTCTATTACTTATAGCACTTCTCGCTATTCGATGAAATTTTATAACATTATTCATGAATAAGTTCGTCAAACTGGGTGTCGCTCGTGTCAACTTAATATGGACAAAGTGTGCACTCTTGGTCAGTCTTTTAACTATTACCAAAAGTACTTTCCTTTCCCCTATTCGATCTTGGAAACATATCAATATAATCCATAGACATAGAATTTCATTTCCATAGTGGCACTTCTAATGGTTGAAGTGATCCACTTGGCTTTCGATGCTTGGCTTTTACTTGTTGGCAATTCATACACCGCTTCACCCATTAGCCTACACCTATCTTTATTCTTTCTTAGAAGAAACTCTTCTTCATATCATGGTATACCTTCATACCATCAAGATAATTAGCAAACTTCAATCGATGACATTAAACTTCCTTCCTTTAATAATACACATTCAGAACACATAATCATCCCTTCTTTCTCCACCATCCTCTTTGGTCAAGTGCAAAATCTTTCAAACCATAAATCTCACTTCCAAATTCTGTTCTCTTAATCTGTTCGGCTAGTAATGGATCATCTTTTAACTTAACAACAATTCTCTCGATCAAGACTGGTTAAATTTCTGAACAAGAGATAACTACGGTACTCTGACTAGAATCTATCGTCGACCTTATTTTAACTCCATAGGAAGCTAGTGCCTCTATTTTGTTCCATTCTACTAACATCACCAATACCACCTTTTGATGTATTCTAATACGTGCATCACCAACTTAATTCCCTTTACCCAGCATATATTTAATCCTAAAGTCATACGCTGCTAAAAATTACAACTATCTTTGATGTTTCATATCAAACTTCTTTTGACAGGATAAATATTTCAAGGATTTATGATCCGTAAATAACTTATATCATGCTCCCAAAAGATAGTGCCACCACACTTCAATGCAAAGATTATTACCACCAACTCTAAATCATGAGTAAGATATTGAGCTTTATGCGGTTGAAGCTATTAAGAAGCAAAGGCAATGACTCTACCTTTTTGCATCGATACATCTCCTAACCCAGTTCCACATATGTCAATATACAACACCAAATATTGATTTCCATATGGCACTACTAATATAGGATCATTTGTTAATAAATGCTTTAGCTTTCGAAATAATTCTTCACGATCATCGGTCCAAACAAACATTATGTCCTTCCCTGTTAGTTTAGTCATCGATGCTACTATATGAGGTAAAACTTTAAAGAATCTCCTGTAGTTACCGCCAACCCTAAGAAACTTCTAATCTCGGCTACGGTCTCAGGCCTTTTCGAACTACTAATAGATTCAATCTTTGATAGAGATATAGACAATCCACTCTCTGAAACTACATGTCCATGAAACTTCACTTCTCTTTCCCAGAAACAACAATTTGAAAACTTCACCTTTAGCTGATGTCGTATTTGCGTGTCTAGCACTATTCTGAGATAAACTTCATGATATTGTTCATTCTTAGAATATATCAAGATGTCATCAATAAACATCAACACAAATCTATCCATATGCTCTCAGAAGATTCTATTCATCAAGTCTACAAAGAAAGCAAATGCGTTGGTCAATCCAAAGGTCATGATTTACCATTTATACAGACATATCTTGTTTGAAACGTTGTCAATGGTATACCTTCCTCTACCATACTCAATTGATAGAAACCTATTGCTAAGTCTAACTCTGAGAACATCTTGGCTCGACTCAATTGATTATATATATAATCTGATTTAGGCAAATGATACCATTTTTTATCGTTTTTTATTTCTACATTCAATAATTAATACATAAGCTCAACGACCGATCTAGTTTCTTCATGAACACCACTGCAGCTCCTTAGGGCGAACGACTTCATCTAATAAAAAAATTTCCTTCCAAATCCATTAACTACACCTTTAACTGCTTTGTCTTGGAAGGTGTCATTCTTTCAGGTGGTATACTGACATGTTTAGCTCCTGGTATGGGATCTATTTTAAACTTTACAACATGTTTCGGTGGTACTTCCATAATAGGCTCAAGAATATCAATGTACCCTTTTACTATGAAAACCAGTTTATTTCATCATCCATGCCTTCATAGCACCCTACATTGCATATACATCAAAACTCGATTCTTATAATTAGTGTATAATTCAATCACAACAATAAGGGTGTCTTTAGGATATTACACTACCTTAACAAAATATCCTAGCATCATATAGGCTTAACCAATCCATGCCCAAAATTATCCCAAAACTCATAAAATCAACATATCCAATTTGCAGGCCAAAGGATGACCTAACAAATCAAATTCTAAATGGCCGCATCTCATTTCAAGAGTTGAATAGCAGCCTACCTGATTCGCAACCCTTTGAAAAGTAATAAGGTACGTAGGTTCAAGGTTTAGCTGATCTACTAAACATCTAAGGATAAACGAATGTGATACTTTAGCATCGAACAACACTTTAATAGGAATGTTGTGGATAAGAAGTGTACTTCCTAACACAACCTTCCCTTCTCCTCAACACTCAGTCCGGAAGTTGTATGTTCCAAAGCAAAAACTTTCCTCTTTCAACTTTGATAAGTTCATGACACAACCTCTTTAAATGCCCCATGTTGTTGTAATTATAACATCACACTCTTTTATTATCCCATCCTTCTTGCATTAACATAAAGGACACTCAATAGCAAAGTGCCCATACTTGTCACACCTATAGCAAGTCACCTTAAACTTTCCTTATTTTAGAACTTCACCTCTTTGAGCTCCCTTCTTAAAGAACTTCCTCTTCTTACCTTAGGAACCCATAGTCTTTGGGGACTTATTCCTTCCCTGAAATGTAAGCAAGTCCTCATTCCTTAGTTTCATGTCCATAATAACATTGAATATATCTCTAGGTTATGGCATAGTTGCCTTAGCAATATCCGACTTTAGGCCACAATTGTGCTTCTCATTTTTCTTAAGCAGGTCGTTAATAATGGCTTCTCCATGTCTCGATAGCTCATTAAACTTCAGTGTATACTCTAATATATATATCTTACCTAGTTTCAACTCCAAAAGATTTCTAAATGAAGTAGACTTTGCTGCTTCAGATAGAAATTTCACCTTGAACCTTTCTTTGAAGTCAGCCCAAGTAAGCTCCTCATTCGATACTCCCATGTAACACTGTTCCACAAGTATAAATCAGCTCCTTGCAACTGCCTTGAAGTCAATCTCCTCTTCTGATCATCATTCAGCCCTAAATCAACAAAAATCCTTTCATAATGAAGAAGCCAATACTCAAATTTGATCACATTCTCTGTCCCTAAGAATACTTTTCCTCCAAGACTGGCATAGTTCTGAATTAGGCCAGCGTAATTGTTACGAACAGCTACTTTATGCATAGCAACCCCCGTATTACCAGCGTTATCTCCAGTTAACCCAGTTTCTACTCCACCTTACATCATATTAATAAAGAACCGATACATTGTTCCATTATTAGTTAGCGTGGCTCCATCGCCACATTAGCATTTGCGTTAGTGTTGTTGGTTCAGTTAGCATACCTAACATTGGCCCAAACATTCCCATTTGCTATATCCTTCCGCCACACAAATTTAGTCTTTCACTTATGGTATCCATTTCTTGTAATCTACACATGAGTCTTCATAAGATATAGAAGAATGGTCTAAGACAGAGGGGAAAGTATAGATAGATATGCATACTTATGTATATATAAATATATATGTATGTATGTATGTATGTATATTATATATATAAAAGCAACATGTACACTATTATAATGCTATCTCATTCCCTAGTTTTTTTCTATTTCTTTTGGGTTATGATTCATAAATCTTATCAAGATTTAGTTAAACATATGCTCTAATACCAAGTAGTACCATTCCTCATTTTGAGGCTTGAAAAT
This sequence comes from Allium fistulosum, assembly GCA_030737815.1. NCBI lineage: Eukaryota > Viridiplantae > Streptophyta > Magnoliopsida > Asparagales > Amaryllidaceae > Allium > Allium fistulosum. Next base: position 1,416,319,246 of record CM060901.1, on the reverse strand, counting down.
AGATAATATTGATGCAGTAGTAATCTTCAGCATGATTTCCTAGTTACAGAATGAGATTAGGTATCGCGTCATTAACATTAAGAGTGCAGGAATTTATAAATTTAAATAAAACATTTTCATTAATTCATTTCCAAATTCATTTCATTTCATCTACATAACCACATGATTACATCGTTCATATAATATGTAATAAATACCAAATAATTCCTAGAACGACATCTAAAGATGACGCCTTGGATGATTTGAGTCTTGACTACCCAGATGGTTATAAACCCTATCGTTATATACAGGTAATAATAACAAAAGCAGTTAGCACTACATAGTGGAAACACTTCTAATAATAGCTTTCCTCATGCAGGTCTTTGAAAGCTTATTCATCTAATCCTGAAAACACTAATCTCAATCTAACCAATTTACATTTAGTACCCGAGAGTTTATGGGGAAATAAAAAACTTTGGGTCAGAAAAAAAGTCTAGTATGAATAATATTAGTCCATCTCAAATCAAAAGGATAACTAGTGACACCACAACATTGAAACACGAAATGGATTTTCCCTTACTAATTATCATATCAAACAATATGGCAACTATACATATCTAATAACTAAAATGAATGTAACATAATCATAACATCGATAACATATCATGCATAATGGGTCAAAATGAATAGTCTTTCGTTCACTAGGGTCAAAGTGTCACACATTACCATAATTGCCCAATACCATAATATAGTTAATGACATAATTTCCTGGGTTCACTATCAACATATTAATTTTTTCAGGCCAACAAAAAACCTATAAGGCCGACTTGGGCAAACAATACTAGATTGTCTAATGGTCTTCTAGTCCATTTCAAAGAAATTAACAACGGTCTCCTAAGTTCGATAAGAGAAATATATCTATAGTCTTTTAAATATGCTATGAGAAAATATTAACGGACTCCTAAGATCGATAGGAGAAAAATATAGGTGAGCATCTTTTCTATGAGTTCCTTCGAATGCGTAACAATAAATTTTAGCCTCGATATTGGCAAACCCACAATTGGAATCGCAGACCTGACCAACGATGTCTTAACTACTAGCAGATAAGGTGCCAATGAATCATGTCTTTTGATCAGTTCGGGCATCCTAACACAGTATGATCTTTATGACCTTTTGGATGCAATTCTACTCACTTAAAAATTTATGTCCGACCATACCTACAGTTGGAACAAACCTAAGAGGACATCAATTCCAGATCCCTAAGTTCATAAATGTTGGATGATATGATATAACATATAAGTGAGAATGTCAAAATTTTACATATGCAATAATAAATGATCATGATACAAAATTGAACACATAACACATCATCATTATCACAAATATATGTTCATATGATAGTCATTTTGTATGCAAATATTACTTGTAACAAAGTGATAACTTCATTCAAAAAACTCTTTAGGAAGGGACTAAAATATCTTTTCTTCCTTTGAAAAACCTTATAAAAATACTTAACAAAAGTTTATTTTTTTTAGGAAAAACATAGCCCAATATTGAGCTAAAGCCATCTAGTGTCATAAAATAAGGTATCTCGTTTCTCAAAAGTTAGTGTTATCACGCTCTAAAAATTTCATGCTATTGCATGTTCAAAACATAGGCTATCATATGTTAAACTACATAAAGCTATCACATACCAACAAAGCTATCGCATGTTAAGTAAGTTATAGCTAACGCATGTCTAAATACATGTAAGTATCACTTTCAACAAAAGCAAAGCTATCGTATGTCAACCAAAACAAAGCTATCACATGTCAATCAAAACAATGCTATTGCATATTGAAAATATGATTATGTCGCATCTCTAACATTTTAAAGCTATCGAGGGTTGCCAAAATAAAGATACCGAGTGTTGTCAAAATAAAGCTATCAAGTATCGACTTGTAAATGTATCGAGTGTTGACAAATAAAACTATCGAGTGTTGACAAATAAATTATCGATGGTTTAAAACATAGTGCTATTGCATGTTAGAAAACCCATGGCTATTGAATGTCAAAATAACTATCAAGGTCAAAAATGCCATTTTTATAAATATCTATAAAAATGATTTATTTCCTTGAAGTAATAAATTTTTATCAAACAATATCTTTGACAATTTATTATTGGTTAATTAAGATCCTTTTAGAAATCTTATGGCCCAACCAAAATGAAAACATCACTTCTCTTTACAAAACATTAATTATTTTCCATAACTAATTAACTTTTTTGAACAAAATTCTAATTTCCTTCTTAATCTAGTAAAAAGCAAAAATGTGTACAACACACCCAAAATAAGTACACCTCCAGTACAAATAAATAAATAGCAAACCACCACTAATCAAGCCTAATACCCAACTATATCTAACTAGGCCTAAAATGCATAAATTATGTGCCTCAACTCCTCTACACCACCGTTACAATAATTAGACTCCCCACTTTCCAAAATTATCTGAGTCTTCTTAAGTAATATCGATTGCCATTTTCCTAAAAATTCTTCTTCTCTAAATTAAGCTTCCCATTTCATAACAGAGAACTTTTCTCGCAGTCTTTCCTTTATTTAAAGATGTTGTCTTGGCTATTCAGCTTCAACGATGGAGTAGATCTGGTGTTACGTCATGAAGTTCTTGACAGATCTCAGTGAGCAAATGAAATGCAACTATGGATCTTTTAAATAGATAAGTTTTTTTACATTCTCTTTCAACAGTTGGTGCTACTGAGTTTAAATTTGATAAACAAGTGAGATTCAATGTCTGCACGCCTAATTGTGATGTCTTCAAGCTTTTAGACTATTGCCTCTCTCTCTGATGGAGAACGATCCTAAAATAGTAGTTTAAGTAATTACAAAATTTGTGCAATAATATGAAAATTAAAACAGGAAAAGAAACGGACCCAAGAGCAGCTTCAAGGCAGATCTGAAAGGTGACAGGTCAAATGATCAAAATAAAGAAACTACAAAAGTTGTTATCGGTGAGCTTCCAACAACCCTGTTCTATACATTATGCATGACATATATTGCTACTATAATACTAGTGCTTTGATTTAGATATTCTGGTTGAGACATATTATGAGATCTGTTTGCAAATCTGTTGTTCTTGTTTAAAAACACCTCTAAGCACATTATTTCTCTAAGAGCATTCCCTCGGTTGAGCTCTTTTGGGTTGCTATGGCAACCCGTAAGGTTGCTAAAGCAACCCGAGGGTTGCTTCTTAGCCGGCCAAGCTTAGCCGGCTTTATTTTGACCGGCTAAGCCAATGACTATTATATAGTCGTTGGCATTTAGCCGGCTATATTGTCAACGACAACATACTACACCGTTGCCACTTAGTCAGCTATTATTTAGCCGGCTAAGTCCCAATGGCTACACGGCCGTTGCCAACTGACCGTTGCTTATCCCTTTCCATCCTCCTCTATATAACTTCCAAATTTCATAATTTTATTTACACCATTCCAATTACAATTTTTACTCTCCTCAACACACTTTCTTCAAACAATATCATTAATGTCAAAAAATTCAAAAAAAAAATCTCAGAAATCTTCATCTTCTATATTTCTATCTCAACTAAGATCGGATAATCAAAATCCGACTTAATTTAATCGGCATATGTATAATTCTCAACACGGTCAGAATCAATTTCATTCTCAACAAGCACCAAATTACTATCGGCCACAACAAAATCAAAATATCCATCATTCTCAACAAGATTCTAACCAGTACTAAAATTCTCAAAATGCGAATTATTCGCAGAATAGTTCGTTTCAACAAAAATTTAACTGTGATTAAAACTACGTATCTCCCAATAGCCAACAACTGTCAGTATTGCCTTATCGTTCATAAAATTTATCGAGAAATCTCAATAATCAATTTGGAGACAACATATTTGAAAATCAAGAAACCGAATTCGATGGCAATGAAATAGCCGAAGAAGAAGATGTTTATAGGAATTGTAATTTGTCTTCTGCTCAAACTTGGGGAAATCAACCAACGGGAATCAACATTATTGAATCTGCAAACGTGGAACCAAAAGCTACAAAAATGGTTGAATGGTCGCCGGACGAGCAAGCTGAATTGGCATTCTACTGGGTTGAATGTTCTAGAGACAATAGAAAGGTACAAGCCGAAGTGAAACATCTTTTTGGAATTCTGTATGCAATTTGTTCAACCTTCGAAGTCCAAATAGTCTTCCAAGAATGGTTGATTCGTTGAAGCAGTCTTGGAAAATAATAAACGCCGCTGGTCAACGTTGAAAAGAAATAATGGCCGGCCTGCATTCAAGACAACAAAGCAGGGCAAACGACATGGACCTGGTAATGATTTTAAATTTGGACTTCAAATTATCAAGTTTTATGTTTTATTCTTCTTATAGTACTTCATCATCTATAGCTCAATCAAGCAAATGCAGTGTATATGTTTGAATATAATAACCAATCATTCAACTCGCACCATTGCTATGACATACTCGCAAAAGAGGAAAAATAGAGTCGAGTGCGACAAGAACATTCAGTAATGCGCTTTCTTCCTCGAAAGATGAGCGATGAATCCAACCCTGGTAGTTCTTATCCATATTAAGACATCCCCTTCACAACTAGTACAGGTGGTAGGCTGCCAGGAAGGTTCAAGGGCAAGAAAAAACCATCCCCGATTACAGCGTACATTATTAACATATTGGAGAGCGTATGGAGGCTGCTGAAGATGCAAACAAATTATACTTGGAAACAAAAGAAACAAAGAGACTTGAAAGGGCAATGGAAAAACAACGGCGCACGATGAAAAAAAAAAGTCAAGAAATGATGAGCTAGAGTTAAGAAAACTAAAATTAGCTCGACAATAAAGAGCTGATGATATGGCTCTTTTAACTTGCAACTTAATTGAACTTAATCTAGTTCAGAGGATGTATATGGAGAAGCAACTTCAGGAGTACCATAGATGTAAGGGGGTTGTAGAAAACTAGGTTCCTACAATGTAACTTAGCATTGCATCGATCATTTGATGTCGTAAGTGTTGGTTGTAATGTCATTGTTGGTGTTGTTGTTAATGTGATTATCGCTGTATTAGTTGGAGTTAATGGTTGTGCTATTGTGGTAAAAAAATTTGTTATTGCTATTATTATAGTTTCAAGCTCATCTTGACTTAGCACTCTCGCTGTTGTTATTACTTTTAATACGTCAACAACAACTTAGTATAATAGATATAACAAATTCAAACACAACATTAGTACAAAATGTCAACAACAACTTATTACAATAGATAAGCACCATCTAACATCACTTTTACTATTCTCAGTAGTGTTCCACTAGTTCTTCTCTTAGATCAAGATGAGCTTGTGGATCTCGAATGTCTTGTATTCTTTGTAAGTATTCGGCAAAAGTATTTGGGTCCTTAAAAGCTTTTTTTTGAAATGCTACAACAATGTCTGGATAGTTTCTCAGTTGAAGCTCATAACCACCACGTTCTTCTTCGATAATCATATTATGTAAAATTATGTAGCAGTATATGGTATTAGATAATACCGTCGGATCGTGGTAGTATACCTCTTTTCTTAATATATGAAACCTACCTTGAAGCACTCCAAATGCTCGTTCCACATCTTTCCTCAAACTGTCTTGTTGTTTGGTAAACCTGGCTTCTTTTGTGTTATTTGGTCTTTTGTAAGCTTGAACAAATGTTTTCCATTTTGGGCAGATTTCATCTACCAGATAATAACCCATGGAATGATCTTTGTCTCTAATTTTGTAATTGCATGGAGGTGATATGTCATTACATAAGTCATTAAATAAATATGACTGTCGTAGAACGTTAATATCATTCAGTGAATCTGGGGCTCCAAAAAAAAGCATGCCATATATACAAATTGAACAAAGCAACAAATTCCAATACTAGAGTTGCCTTTTTGCAATGTCCTGTGTATTGGTCCTGCAATGTAACTGGATAGTTTTTCCACCTCCAACGCATACAATCTAAGCTACCTAACATACGTGGAAATTCACGTTGAGATCCCATTGCTAGCAATCTATCAATGTCTTGAGGGGTTGGTAATCGAAGATATTCTTCACCAAACAACAGTTTTGCAAAATTCTTTCATACATAATATTACCGTTGAGTCTCCAATCCGCACTTTGTCATCTTGCGAATCACCAGAAGTTTCATATGATATCATGCGAAGGCCAGCCGTAACCTTTTGCAGTGGAGAAATTCCAAGTTTGTTGATTCCATTTCTTCTGTGGGTGAAAAAAATGTTTGTTTCGGTTAATTTATCGAGAACCCGATTAAAGATATTCTTCAACATACAGAATCTTCGTCTAAAATCCACATCCCCGTACACGAGGTTTGCCGTAAAATAATCCTTGATCAATTGATTTTGATCGCGAGCATAGTCACGTCCATAACGCAAGTCTTTTCTTCCCACAACGCTACCTCCTTGGGATGGCGTAGAGCTTTCAGCAATTTCATGGGCCATTAAATCCCTCATTTTGGTAGCAAACATTCTTTGTTGAGTAATACAACGTTCAATAAAATCGTCGGAAGATGATGACGATAACGAAGACGAGGATGAGAAGCACCACAAACTTTTTAGAGAACTCATTTAATATAGGTAGAAGAATGGCGGTTATTATTTTAGAATTTTGAATGAGTATGTTATTCGACATCCTTGCTTCTATTTATAAGCTATTGGTGTTTAAAGGACAATGAAATGTCACAGGATCCAGTCATATGGATTAAAGACTGGTAATGTGTTAGGTCACATCAGCCACAACATACTATGCAGTAAAGCTGGTTGATGTTGATTAAAGCCGACGGGTGTCAGGAGGTCGGGTCTTGTCTGACTAGAGCTAGAGACGATGGACCCACTGGTCATATTGATTAAAGATGGTTGATGTTGATTAAAGCTGACGGATGGCAGGAGGTCGGATCTTGTTTGAAACTGAGCTAAAGCCGGTGGACCCACTGGTCATATTGATTACAGCTGGTTGATGTTGATTAAAGTTGACGGATGTTAGGAGATCGGGTCTTGTCTGACCAGAGCTAAAGCCGATGGACCCATTGGTCATATTGATTAAAGCTGGTTGATGTTGATTAAAGCTGACGGATGTCAGGAGGTCAGGTCCTGTCTGAAACAGAGTTAAAGCCGATGGACCCACTAGTCATATTGATTAAAGCTGGTTGATGTTGATTAAAGCTGACGGATGGTAGGAGGGTCGGGTCTTGTCTAAAACTGAGCTAAAGCCGATAGACCCGTTGGGCATATTGATTACAGCTGGTTGATGTTGATTAAAGCCGATGGATGTCAGGAGGTCGGGTCTTGTCTGAAACATATTTAAAGCCGATGGACCCACTGGTCATATTGATTAAAGCTGGTTGATGTTGATTAAAGCTGACGGATATGGAGTGAGAATGAAAGCAATGCTGATGGATGTTGACTAAAGCTGGTTGATGTCAGTAGGTCAGGTCAATGTAGACAGTATGCTATGCTGTACAGGGATTAAAGCTAATGGATGTGGAGTGAGAAAGACAACAATGTCGGGTCAAATCAGCATTGTATCCACGTTGCACTGCTTTACACGAGCAATATATTTTGCTATATAAATATCGTTTTGCTTGCTATGCTTTTCTTCATTTTTATCGTAGCAGTAGTATATAAAATGGTCGATTACAATCATATTTCTTTGCCATCCTCATACTCATACGCAGATCCATTACACCACAATAGCCCACCGAATACATCCTCCCCTCAACCACCGACCGAGTGGTATATTGAAATGGAGAAAAGACACAATGCTGATGTAAGAGAGCATGAGATGCAAGTGCAAGAGTGCATGCGGCTGGAAAATGGTAGACGTCAAAGAGAAGAGCGGCGTAGCCATAATGAAAATAGAGAAAAAAGGAATGAAATACGACACCAAGTACCTCACACAGATCAAGAGGTTAATTCTCGGGAGATCTACTGTAATTGTGGGGTTTCTGTTTTGTATGCTGTTGTAAGTAGCGGAACAGACATCGGCCGGCGGCACTACAGATGTCTTAATTATCCTGATGGTTGTGGACTTTGGTAATGGATTTACATCCTCTTCCTCACTGTGCAGTTGTTTATGCTAACGAACTTGAAAACCAAATTCAGAAGCTTCAAAGGACGCTGGGTTCAATTAACTTATCAGGTGGTCGAAGGCAGTTTTTTTAATCATCGGTTGTCTTGTTTGTTGTCTTGTTCGTTTTCGATGATGTTGTCGTGTTTTCCTATTTGTTGTCTTATTCGTTTCCTATGAAAGCAGTTATTTGTTGTCTTCATAAGTTAAGTATTGTTAATTTTTCATTGGGTTAAATGTTGTTATTTTGTTAAGTGCGTAGTAGATTATGAAAACACAAACTTTACTTGAATTTGAAAGTACATATAAGTTACTGATAGTGCAAAGAACTAGCTGAAGGTAATTAACTTAACAAACATACTTAACCAACCCAAACGTCATTCAAATTGTCTAATATATCCAACCCAGAGATTGTGTGCAGCATGTGCAACAAAATCAACGTGATACTCCCACAAATAACGGGAATCAAACATAGCTCGTGTTAACTGAAATAGATGTTCTTCCTTCATTGTTTTTATAATGATTCTATATCTTCGAAAAGCTCTAGTAAACGTTACAAAAGTGCTTCGAGTTTTCAAAATCCTTCAAATTAATCTACAATCAGGACGACTGTTAAAAGTCTCATTTAGAGTAACTCAAAAATCTTGCTCCATCTCCTCTTCCATGTGTCTACGATCGGTTTCTATGTAAGATTTGATTAGTACTAAATAATCATCGGCATTCCAGCTTTCAGTTGACGTTGAAGATTATTGATGACGTTGAGAATAATTGAAGATGTGAATTTTCAATACAGAAGTTTGGTTTAAATAGAAAGTTCATGATCCGCGTCTCGTGAATCAAATGCATTCTAATAAACCATATGGCAAGCATCCACAAACGTGAATATAAACAAACACAACTGTGTTTGTTCCTTCGCATAGTGATTTACACATAGTCAAACAAAATAGGAAATCCAAAGCTGGTATGGTCATGCAAACACTACTAGTAAGTACGCATACGGATAATTCACTGGTACAAACAATGCTAGTAAATACAAAACAACGATAATACACTAATACAAACACTACCAGTGCATACAAACCACTGAAAATACAGTCATACAAACTCTACTAAGAAATACATAACAAAGATAATACAATGATACACACACACACAGATATGACATACAAACAGTAATAGTACATACAACCACTATGGCTCATCAAACCGATACTCATCATCAAAAAGATGGACTGCATCACCATCATCGTCGTCATCATCTACTTTGCATGTAGGATGATATCGCTCCTCATCAGATATAGTAAGCTCGTTAATACGAGCAATCAACTCATCTATGCTCCGTCGATGCTTGACGTACATGACTTGGCGGAGTCCTATCTGCATCTGAAACAAATCCTCATATGAAAATGCTGCTAGATCAGGATAGTGCGAAACCTTAGGCTGTGGAATATCAACATATCTATCAACCCCAGACGTTGTCGGTATACCGATTGTCCAAGCATAATCTCCTACCTGGGAGGGCTGTGGAGCATGAAACACCCGAGTACTCTGTGTAAGGTCTTGTAAAACAGGAGGGGTAACACCACTCCAGAAGCCTAAGGGCTCTACCAAATCAACGGATGCATCATGAAAAAAAGTAGCCGTATGCGATGGAGTGTAAAACCATGCCAAAAATAAGCATAATCTACATTCACGATATGAAGTAATTAGCGGACCACCACTCCCCTGCATACTCCTGTAAAGCAGCGCTGTCATACACCTTCAAAAAAGGTGTATCCGGATGTGGATTGTCAAGAATAAAATCACTATCTAACATCTGTCTCCAACTACGCTCACCGAGGAACCAATAGCATCCTAAGCTGGATGGGGATGAAACCAATGGAAAACGTCTCGTAGAAAGGATGCACTACGATAGGGTCGGTCATAAAAGGCGAACCATCATACAGATGCCAAACAACACTCTCGTGTGGTCCGTAACTTGATCTGATTTCGGGCCACAGCAAAAATATGACGTGCCTCCCCTCCTTGCACCATTCTCGGTTATCTCGGGCCCATGCTCTAACTCGGGGAAAGAAAAAGGGTAATATGGAGTCCAACGTCGGATAAGTCATGTTGCGGAAATACTCATAGTAACATTACTATAAAAGCTCCCAGAAACCTGTAATGGATGTGGATCTACCCCTAACGACGTGTTGATGATCCAAAGAGCGATATAAATATGCTAATATCGAAGTCCCCAAATCATATGCAACTGGACTATCAAACGACAACTCTGCTACAGCTGCAACATATCCAGCCGGCAACATGTTCGATGCATTTGTAAAGAATAAGTTTCCCATCATGTATAGAATAAAAAGTCGAGCAATCTCCAAATGGTTCTCTAAACTACCACCATGTATCAATTCACTAATTGCTTATCTAATGTAAGAGCACCTAATCTGTAGTCCGGATGAAAGTCCGTCATGTAAATCAAGATGTGGAAGTACGCTGGATAAACGGTGAAAGTGCTGGTACTCCTCGTCATACGGTAAGGTCTCCCCCTTCAATGCCTAAACCGGTAAGCATAGTAAAGTCTAATGGGGTAAAACCCAACTCTCCAAAACTAAAGTGGAATGTATGAGTGATCTTCCACCAACAGGCGGCTAAAGCACCACATAACTGAACATCTAAATTTAAAAGATTATCGATACATATTAAAGCAATTTACGATACTTGAAAGCGCTAAATAGCATTAAATAAATAAACAGTAATTATGTAAATACATACTCAAGAAATCTTCAAATCCTATATCTCGTACAAAAGCATGAATAATGATGTCGGCATCATAAGATCAGATCATTTTATAAAGGCGTATTACACTAACCCAAGATTCACGGTGCGCTCACGACGAGCCTAATGTAAAATTGGTTGCATATTCAATTTTTATTGTACAATTTTAACTAACAAAATAAATGGTAGATAGATAACTTACAGAATTTTCAATACACATGTTGACGTGTACTTCGTCGTCTGTGAGTATACAGAAATTGATAAAATCCTTATCGGGTCCCAAATTTTGGTCGATATGGGGGTCCAGAACTTCATTTGCAGCACGTCTTCGCCTAACCACCGTGCTTCATTGACCTCCAGTGACCGTCGTCGGTACGGCTACATTGTCTTCTGCAGGGGTGTTTTCTACGGCCGATGGAACATTTCCGCCGCTGCGACTACCGCTACCTCGGATTCTCCTCAAAGCTTGTAACAACCTGCATATTTTACGACTATATATTTAAATATAGCATCGTTGGTCGGATTAAAGTCCGAAATGCTACTTTTTGTAAACAGTCGAATTAGGACTCGAGACCACTTCCATTGAGTCCAAAATGGCGTTTACAACTTTTTTAAGTATAAACATCGATATGTTTGGAGTTGAGTAGAATTTTGATATTTTCATTTAGGGCTTTAGGTTTGGGTTTCAGCCCAATAACCTAACAAGAGAGCCCAACATAATACCCTAACTCCACCCCTTCTCCTCTTCATTCATTTCATTTCCTAACACTCTCAAGCTAAAGTAAAAATGGGGGAAAGAAAGGGAAATCAAAATTCCTAAACCTTAGATTACTAGGAAATTCAAGGTTCTAGCTCCAAAATCAAAAAGAAGCTTATGTAAGCATCATCTTCTTCTTCTCCGTCTCAATCTCTCTTCAATTCTCAGAAATTCCTAACCCTAACTTAGGAAAAACTTCACCTTTGATAATAGATTGAAGATTCTAGAGGTGTATTGAAGAGGGATGTTTGGACATGATATTTGGAGTGTATCGAAGAGCTTATAAGGCTGGGTTGACGCTTGGCATAAATCTCTTGTCTTCGTTGCTCGTCCGATCGCTCCCGATTCGTTTTGGCCATCATGGCCTAGGCAAACTGTTGCCCAGGCCAGGTGACTAGACGTTTGAGTATCAAGTTCAGACGTCTGGTTATAGACCTAGAGGAAAAAAAAATAAGCACGCAGAAAATAAAAAAGGCAGAGATCAATTCCAGACGTCTGACTTATAGGCTCAGACAGTTGGTTAGGTCTCAGACGTCTGCCTTGGAATTTTAGACGTTTGGGGGTTTTTTGAATTAATTCCAGAACCTAAATCCAGACGTTTGGATTCTAAACCAGACGTCTGGAACTGCCAATTTTGCCTATTTTGGGATGTTTTTGATTGGATTTCCAATTTTAATCGATTTTTGTTGATCCGGTTAGTTGTTATCACCTATTATCAACTTTGATGACTTCTTTCTATGGATTTTTGGGAATATCCATTTGATGGATTTGATATCGATTTCTATGGTTTTGATTCACGTCGTCGAATGTGAATTTTTGGTTGATCGATTGTTTCTACAATCGTTTTCTGTGATTTGTCACTTTTAAAAATACAAAGGTTTCTATACTAGTAGTAAATATTCAAACGCTTTCACAAAGATGATTTCAATACCATTTTTAATACAAAACTCGTTTTTAAATCCGTTTTCCAATCTATTAGTATATACGAACCTTTACCTCATTCGTACGAGAAATCCAATTAAACGACTTAGCAAAACAAGTGGTATGAAACGCTTGCATTTATTTTGTCGGTTAATTCTTAGACTTGTTCGATTGAAATCTTGTGACAATTTTCGAGTGGAAATCTACAATTTGTTCGTAAATATTTAAGTTAAGCCAGTGGTTATGGGACATGAAGCTAAACTCATTTATTTACTAGCTTAGTGTAATCTACACTCTTCATTGATCAATGGTGATCATTTTATGGTTTAGACTAGCGATATGCGATATCTCTTTGTCCGCGTGGGGGACTGTACCTCGTTCTACAGAGCTTCGGCTCATTTTTATGGGCTAGCGACCCATGGTCTTTGGACCGTTCGTGGAGCAATCGGCTCGATAAGTCGGTGCATGGGGCGTATCTTTTGAGGTGCGTCGATGTTCGACTAGGCATGGGGCGTATCTTTTGAGGTGCGTCGATGTTCGACTAGGCATGTGGCGTATCTTTTTAGGTGCGTCGATGTTCGACTAGGCATGGGGCGTATCTTTTTAGGTGCGTCGATGTTCGGTTCATGGGATAGCGACCCATTTTTGATACACGTGTTGGTGAGTTTTCATGCTCCCGTTTGTGATAGGCCTTCCCCTTTTTGTGATTTTTGGATTTCTAGTTGATGATTTCTAGAGTTTGTGTTTCACCAATTTTGATGATATGCATTGATAAGCTCTATCAATATTTGTGTTTTGGTGAATAATTTAAAGAATATGACATTCTTTTTAGTGTTTGAGATGATTTGAGATATTGTATGATTTTTGTTGTTACCTTATATATACTTGTCACAGTATGGCATTTTTGTTACCATACGTTTTTGTCATATCTCTTATCCTATCTCATTTTATATGATATTTATAGCTAGACCGATCCGTTTATTATTTTCTTCTTAAATAATACTTGGGTCAGACCGAGGTATTTCAGGTGCTTCTGCTTGACTTCTTATCTGGGACCATCATCTGATTTTTGGCTAACTACTTTAGATTGGTAGTTTTTGTTTTTATACATTTGAGTTAGAGACTCCTTGATGTATACTTATTCTTTTGCTTAGCACTTGTACCTATTCTTTTGTGATTTAGTGGATCTTGTATGACCACTACTTTGATGTACACTTCTATGTGTTATATTCATATTTGTTTCTGCCTTTGTGATATGAATATTTGTGACTGATTTGTGTTATGCTTATTTCTATATTTGTTTCCGAAGGCCACATAGCCACTGTGTAGTAGCTTTGAGTTTGTATTTGATATGTCAGATTTTCTCTTAAAATGAAATGCATGTCCTACTATCTGATATATCGGTACTCGCACAAAGCAATTACACAGATGGTCGCTCCTCAACAGCCTTAGTCTTCGTACTAATTGACGACATTACCCAGTAGTGTCCTTGGTTAGTGTGAGTATAGAGGTGGGGCGTCACAGCTTGGTATCAGAGCCAAACTTCGGAACAATGTAGAATAATCTAGCAAGGATCATTGTCCTAAGTCTTTCTTAGGATTCGTGCCTTAGGATTTAATTCGAGTCATTGGACCCGTACTATCCTATTTTCTTTTGTGATGCCTTGTTTTATCAATTAAGTTTGTTTGATATTCATTCTGAGAATAACCTTTTTCCTCTTCTCTCTTTCTTTCTTAAAGAAGAGAAATGGTTAGACCAGGCCGTCCCAGCGCCGGTCAATCCAGTGCTACTCCTCAGGATGGAGTATTTATGTCTGCCCAGCAGCTCTTGGATCTTGTGAAGAATGCTCAAGCTGTCGGACCCATTCTAGTGCCTACTCATCCTAAATCTGGATTTGCACGCTTGTGCAGAGATTATACCGATTTGGGTGGAAGTCCATTCAAGGGTTCCGAAAGCATTATAGAAATCCAATTTTGGCTTAGAACATGCGATCGCATCTTTTCTCATATGAATCTTGTGGATCTATATCGTGTCCAAGTGGCTTCTAGCATGCTCCAGGAAAGAGCATTAGATTGGTATGAGCTTTTGATTTCGGAAACTATTGAAGTGGATCTTACTTGGGAGAAATTCTGAGAAAGGTTCGAGTTGAAGTTTGTGCCGGAAGCTGAAAAAGTAACTTTGGCCCGACGCTTTATTGACCTTGTTCAAGGTGAATCTTCTGTGATGGATTACGTCGTATCTTTTGAATCTCTATCTAAATATGGGGTCGACTATATTAATATCACATTGAAGAAAAATCTAAGGTTTGTCTATTGGTTGAATAAGAACCTCAAAAAGCCTTTACTTCTGAAACTAGAAGTTTCTTTCGATCAGCTTGTAGATATCTCTCTTCGACTTGAAGAGGCCGATAAAGAAAGTGATGTTGAAGTTGTGGGTGCCAAACAGAACTTCAACAATAACATGAAGAGGCCTATTAAGTTCAAAGGCCCCAGTCCCAACAAGAAAGGGAAGCAAGAAACTTCGGTAGTAAAGACTCCTACCTCTAGTCGTGGACAATGCTACAATTGTGGTTCTATGGACCACTATGCAAATGAGTATCCGAAACCCCTTTATTGTCGCTATTGCAAAGGTTTGAGTCATCATATATCTGCGTGTCCCATACTTCAAAGCAAGAACAAGGGAAAGCCTAAATGTTATGCAAGCTCCTAGTGACACTTCTCTTGGTAAAGTTATTTCTCATTCTATCCTTGATGACATTATTTTGTTTTGTGATTATCCTATTCGAATTCTTTTGATACGGATGCATCTCATTCTTTTATATCAAAAGAACTTGTTGATACTTTTTCTTTAATATTGGGTTTGATGACTTCACTGAGAATTGCGAATCCGATTGGTGGATCCGCAACACTCAGTTTGCTTTGTAAAGGTGTCGAGATTATTTTATGTGATTATTCTTTTCGAGCCGATTTGCATGTTATGCGTTACTTAGGCTTCAAAATTGATTTTTAGGGAAGGATTGGCTTAATCATTATTACGCCCATATCCTATGTCCCGAGAGGACTATCCATCTTCGACATTAATGGTTCTGCAACTAAAACCGTACAAGGTTCGTATTATTTCCTTGGATTTCCAACAAATGGTCAAGCTAAGGAACTTCCTTACACCGAAATGGAAACGCCTCTGGAAAGACGCCCCGAGAGTCAACCTGCTCTCTGCAAACACAAGGCCGACGCTACCTCACGCCATACAACTATAACTAGGTAGCTAACAAATGAGCTATGCCATCCCCCGGTCGTTACCGACCTTTATCCGAGGATCCTCAACCACAAAGTATAATAAATTTGCAGCATCCACATAGGTAAAATATCTGGGCTTCATACCATGATATCACCTTTTATCCAGAAGGAAATGACATACCATAGGGGCACGACCCCTAACAACCTTGCCGCAACATTCTTGTTTCGACCATTACCGAGTTGTGAGGCTCGACGAAGTCTCGTCCACAAAGCTACGCTTTTTCACAAAGCCACGCTTTTTCACAAAGCCACGCTTTGATCAACAAATGATCAACAGCACTTCGTATGCCACATTACCAAATTCAAGGTCGTTACATGTACACTTTGCTGGCTAAAATTTAGCCGGCTAAGTGTACGCTGTGGATTGCAATCCACAGCCATTCTCTTAGCCGGCTAAAATTTAACCGGTTAGGAGAAAGCACAAATGTGCTTCCTCATTAACCGTTGTGGGTGGGTTTACGGTCGATTGCCTTGAATCGACGTATCCCAACCCCATCGTTTGGGAATGCTCTAATGCCAAATACACCAAAAAGCAGTCGATAGAATTTTTTTAGCAAATGTCACTGCTTTTGCATTTATGCATAAAATTTTGCAAAAAGAAATAATCTCAGAATAGATAGTAAGCGTTCCTATGTGTGCTGCTAGCCATAAAATCTTTGCTCGACTCCATTTGCAAATACAGCTAGAGGTGGAAGAAATGTAAATGTAAAATATCTTCCTCCTGCTTCCTACACCAACTGCACTCTAGGTTGACCACAATGCATCATTGGATGAATATTGTTTTAGTAAGTAGATATTTATTCATTGCTCTGTGTAGACATGCCTCCATTTTAGACCATACCTTGGACTCATGCGAAACTCTAATTTCATCCCAAATGTTCTTGAAACGGTATTCGCCATTTTCGGAGCAAATCTAGACCTAATAATCAGTTTCATTATCACTAATAATAGTTGATACCTTCTATAACATGACCCAAAAAACTCAATCTATTACTTAACCATTCACTGTTTTCAATAATACGACCAACCAAAATCTTTTCACTTCTAGTTTTGCTAATCAAGTCCGCACCCAGATAACTCTCAAGCCTCCCACCTTGTATCCAAGGGTCATACCATAAAGACGTTGATATACCATCCAAAATTCTTCTTCTCATGGAATTAACTGCTTGTAGTCTTAACTTCAATAGAAATTTCTGGGTTCCTAAAAATTCATCTACTCTCCATTTCCCTAAATGATTCCTTCATAATGTATTTGTCATGCTCCCCCTTGCACATAACCCTTCATTGTTGATCACCTGTTAGATTAACTTAACAACTACAGTTCCATTCACATCTTCCACTCTCCATAATCTGAGTCCTTTTACTTCCTTCGGTTTGCAAACAAATTCATATGGCATTTTGATTGACTTCCCTTTCCACAAGAAGTTAAGAAAATATGCTTTATTTTGTTAATGGTCATAGTAGGGATTTTATAAAACTGCATCCAATATTACACAATTGGATAAATAGTAGACTTAATTAGTTCAAACAGGCCTGCCAAACTCATCGCTTTAGTTCTTCTTCTTGGATTCTCTGATTGATCTTATTATAAGCCTATAGCAGTCTTTATCAATTAAATTAACACTAGGTAGAGGGATACCCAAGTATTTTACAAGTAATTCCCCTTGTCTTATGTTAAGAATTAATGATATCTCTATTTTGCACACAACCCCGCCTCCAAAAAATATGCATGATTTATCACAATTAAGCTTCAATCCTATGCATTAATGCATATTTTAAAAAACTTCCTAAATAGCTACTGCACCAACTATGTCTACCTGAGCAAAAGTTGGGATATCATCACTTTATGTGATATGCTTTAACTTGTTATCTTTGTTGACTTGCACTAAGTTGATCTTATTATGTCTTACCTTCCCGTCCATAAGTACGAAAAAATAATCCATAATGAATGTAAAAAGCATAGGAGAGAGAGGACCCCCTTACGAACAACAAAAAATCCCTTAGGGGCATCGCTGATCGATGATCGACAAACTTAGGGTATTTATAGTTCTTTATTAATTTTGACCCATTTCTCCGTAAAATTTTGATTTCGGATCATATTTTCACTGAATCAAAGGTTTTACTAAGGTCAATTTTAATGCACATGTATTTGTTGTCCTTTCGACCGAACCCCCTTACTAGTTTGTAGGCATACAAAATACCATCTCAAATTCTTCTGCACTTAATGGACGCATGTTGATTCTCTGAAATAAGCAAATCCATGAAGAAGTTGAGTCTATTACAAAGTACCTTGGTTGGAATATTTAAAATTGTGCTACAATAAAAAGTAGGCAAAATTGTTTAATGTCCGTTGCATTTTGATTCTTAGGGTTCAAATGAACAAAATTAAGGTTGCATTCCTTGAGAAATCGAACATCTTGAAAAACAACATTAATTGCAAAAATAATCATCTCCATAATATTATTCCAGTGCATTTTATAAAATTTGGTACTGAATCCATCAGGACTAGGAATCGTGGTGTAACGACCAAACTTTTCACTCCTCGAATGTTGACACTAAATACATCCACGATATTCATGTGTCGAGTACCAAAGTGTGGGAAAGACAGATAGTTAGGATAAAATAAAAGAAAAAGAATAAAACAAGAAAGAAAGAGTAGAACATTAGAATCTCAAAGTGGAATGATAATATATAATATCAAAATAATAGTACAAAGGGTTACTCCGAATACAGAAATTTTAGAGTTACAAAACCTTAATACTATCATCAGCCAGGACGGTTATAACCGTCTGTCCTTATAATGCCGGTAACATGCATACATAATACAGTGCAACAAAATAGGATTAAATAGATAACAGAAGCCTCCAGCTCGTCTCCTGAACTCTAAAGCGCCCAAAGTAAAACCTACTTTACTCGGCTTACTCGAAAGAGTACATGAGAAATTTAGGGAAAACAAAAACCACATGTCAAACTATGACTGGTTTGAGAAAACCTAAGATACATGCAACATGTAACAATAACTATTGAGACTGTACAAATTACCATAACGATTTTCCCCTCAAGAGAAACCAACCATTAATTAAGTTAATATGGTGATATAATCGATAATGCCTAGGATGTAGAGTATAAATTCGAAAGTAGCTATAATGCTTACATTGATCACACCATAACAATATAGAGGGTACAATCAAAACCTCTATGGTACTTTCGCATATGGATTTTTTGTGGATATCTCTTCGGTCAAGCCGAATCCAATCTCTTACATAAGGATCGGAAACTACCTTTGAGCATTATATTTCTCTATATAAAACATACAAATTAGAAGAAACATAGCTAGTCTACGCCCTAACATGTGATCCCAAATATCATCAATTATGGCTAGCAACATCGATAAGCGTACTCTTGATATAGAGTTGATATATCTTGTCGCGAGTTAGCTAAACCCTAGGCTATAAGGCCTACTCTATTTTATGTCATTTTCGATGTCGGGGTCACGTACGACATCTCTCACATGAGTCTTCATCACTCAAACAGAATACGAATCACTCCATGGATTCCCGCATAAGTCCAGTTGACAAATGCTAACACTAAACTCTCCTTTGGAGTTAACCTTAGGATAGACAGTTTAACTTAATAACATAAGTCTGAAATGTTAACGCTGACCTCTCCCTTAGACTTATCCTTAGGATAGGCAGTTCAGCTTTATAACATTCCACTTTGCAACTACTTTTGAAACATAGACTCGTATATTTAGTGTTTGAAGTGGTATTCGGTAAGTAAAAAACTTACTGATCCTGGACTATTCAAAACTAATTCGATAAATTTCTGATAAACTCAATTCTGGTTTTTATAAAAATAAGCGAACTATATAAAGAGGAGTCCTCCTCGAGGAATCACGTATGTTACACCATAATTTCTACAAAGTTAAATTAGTGAATATTCGAAAGGAAAGTTCCTTAGCTGGTAACTCCGAGACCAATTGTTTAGTTTTCAACGAGAGCTTAAGCACCAAACTTAGTATCCGAGAGCATAAGTCAAAGCATCAATCGAGATAAAGATCATTATCCAACTAAGATAAGAAGCTTAGTCGAGGGCAGCAGTTGCTTGAACCAAAAGCATTTCAACAAATATCAACAATCAATAGTTTAGATAGCCCAAGTCGAGACCAACGGTCAGGATAAACGAAAGATACCCAAGAACCTATATATAGAAGCATCACGTCAATAATCCACATCAAAATGCAATCAACTAGATGATGAAAAACATTTAAATCTAAAGCCGCACATAGCAAGCCAGGTCATCAATCCAAAAAAAAGCACTTGCACCGATGGATGAACCTTAAACTTCCTATAGATTAAGAACCGCCTACTACAGTAAAAGTGTTGGCACTAAAAAAATAGAATTAAAATATAAAATCATATTTTACTTTTCTATATTAGAGCTCTCTTTACAAACTCATTAATGGTCAAAATGTATAGACTCGATGTAATAAGCCTCTCGGCTAGGTAAGAGTGACTAAATAAGGTAAGGACGGTGGATATAGGGACCTTCAGCCCGAACCACTATAAAATTCTTGGTTTAATTTACTTTCTTTACTATAACTTCTCTACATTGGCTATTGCGACTCTACGGTTCAACATCTTATGACCTTAGCTTGACTACATCACATCTCGGTAATCTCTTTGCCGGGTTTAATAATCTAGCTAGCTTTCGAAGCTATACCTTTGGACCATGGGGTGTTAGTGTAGATGAAATTTTGCACTAACATTTTTGGCGCTAGGAGGAGGGCCACATCATCTCTCCAACCATGACTAACTTTTATAATGAGTACCTAACCTCAGAGTTACCCCTCGACCTTCGCATTCAGCTCATTGAAGAAGACGACAACGAGGGATTGGTCACCCTCATTTCGGAGAAAAAGAATTGCAAAGAATATGATCTTGTTTATAAGCTTCAAGCTTCTTAGATCAGGTAGCTTTCGGAATATCTTAAAGGATCCCTCTAGGAATTGGCCCAACTTCAAAAGATAGTTGAGACCCTTAATAGTGAAGTTTTGAATCTTTCTACCAAATTTTTGAAATATGAGGGTTTGATTTCTTCTGATAAGAAGGCCCTCCCAATCATTCAAGATGATGAGTCTCGAAGAAATTGAAGTGGGATCGGGTTCTTAGTCCACTAAACCAAAGCTTGTGTCGATATTCTTGGAAACTCATGAAGACTTCTCTTACCCGGATTACCCTCCATCAAAGAAAGAAGACCCGAAGAGTGAGAAGTATTGTATCTACTAGACAAATGGGCACAAGATGGATGGAGTCGAAAGCTTTGTTACGCGGTCGAGAAATTCATATAGAAAGGGAAGTTAGCCAAATTGATTAAATTTTGATTTAAATATCTTATTTTCGAATTGTTTACTTTATTATGTTTCTATGACGCACGTAACTCTTTCGAGATGAATGCATATGACACTTTTCTACAATAGTGAAGTTGCAAGAAGAATCCTTTTTATAAATCAATTCCCACGGTCAAACGAATGGTACCACTTTTATTAATATGCTCTTCTCGATTATAACCTCTTTCACGAAAAATTTCAACTTCAAGGGACAACTTCATGGTTTCGAATTCTTGAAGTTTAATCATAAAGTCTTAGCTTATTTCCGATGCATTCTTCTTTGGCATAACCCTGTCTACTGGGTCTCTACTCGGAGGGTGAATTCAAGTCTCGGCATCCATTGTATCTCTTTCAGTATGTCCTCCCTCCTTAAGAACTTTTGCATACCATAATTGCATATAGAATTTAAGGACCGAAACTCTTCCATTGATCTGACGAGAACAATGGAGAGTTTCATTTTTCTAAAAATACTAATTCTATCAATAGTTTTCCTTCTCAAACTCGGATCAAACCTTCTATCGAACAATGTGAATTATAAGTTGTTTGATTTCAAAAGTCTTTTACAAAATTGTCTGAAAGCACTCTTTTCAAAGGATTCATATTTTCCTTTACCAAGTTGCAACTAGTGTTCCATATGACGGTTAACATAAAATATTTTTTGATGGCCGACACCCGCCAAAGTGGTTGTAGATGGTCGACGCCTACCAAAAGTGGCTATAGATTTAGACCCAATGATAATTTGGTAGACCTCAACATAAAAGCACCCATATAGTGATGCGTAACAAAGTGTAAGGCCATCCCACTTGGGGTTTAAAAGACGTTGAAAAGTTGAATGCATGTTGATAGTAATCCATGGTCAAGTAGTATCATGCATTGGGTAGATTCCCAATCAGATTAGAATATTAGGTAGATTCCCTACAACAGTGAGCTAGGGTCAAGTAGTACCATGCATTGGGTAGATTCCCAATTAGATTAGAATATCGAGTAAATTCCTAATAATAATGAGTCATGGTCAAGTAGCACCATGCATTAGATTAGAATGTTGGGTTGATTCCCAATAATAGTGTTCCGCGGTCAAGTAGTATCATGCATAAGACTAGAATTAGGTAGATTCCCAATAGGAAAGAATGCTAGGGAAAAATTCCTATGTTAAGCTATCGAATAGATTCTCAATAAACAGAGAAGAGGTAAAAGTGAGAATAGAATCAAAACTAGACGGAATTCTTGATTGTGCCACTAGGCTGGCTCTGGACAAGGATCCAGTAATAAAACTCAGTTGGGTCTAGATATAGTTC
The DNA here is from genome assembly GCA_030737815.1 of Allium fistulosum. Classification (NCBI taxonomy): domain Eukaryota; kingdom Viridiplantae; phylum Streptophyta; class Magnoliopsida; order Asparagales; family Amaryllidaceae; genus Allium; species Allium fistulosum. The sequence goes on along the minus strand of CM060901.1, from coordinate 1,416,296,724 downwards.
CTGCAAGAGTATACCGGCGAGATACACCACAAAGAGAAGATTTTTAAGCACACTCAAGAAAAGTGACGACATAAGAAATAAAATAAAAAGGAATGAAGTTCCTTTACATCTATATGGATGTATAGAAAAAATTGCAATTTACAGTTATGATAGTTTGTCTAAGAAAGTGTTACATGGAATAGGCTGAGAAGAACACCTAATTCAGTGAAGACATAATATTGCAAAAACTGGATTACAAAATCAAGAGCATCAGAGGATAAAGTATAAGAAAAAAAGGAGGAGTTTCTTTCGAATGAGCAAGCCAGGGTGGCATATCAAACCTCTCCAAAACAATCTTAGTTTTATAATCTTGAAAGGAATTTATTAGCAACATCATCCTTAGTCTCCTCTCCTCCCTCCATCTAAAGGGATTGCGTTGTCATTCCCCGAGGATAGATATTGATTTAGGGCTCACTCTTCTTTGAGGTAAGGCTGCTGTTAATTTTTAGATATAGCTTTGACTCAAGGAAATTGCTTTTAATCTCAAATGCCTTAAAGGTTACATTTAGCTTTTGAAGTTCAGTTACCTTGTCCTCATAACATTGGTAAAGGGAAGCAAAGCCTTGCTGAGTTTTTGAGAAGTTCAGATAGGTACCCCCTAAGGAATGTTAATTTAAAATTAGTAAAGAGAAAAGATCGAAATAAAGAAGAACTCCATGTCGGCTACTCTAGTTTGAGATATTATGTGATAATCGCCTTGTATAAGGACGAATGGTAATTCAAATATTAACAAGTCATCAAGAAAGTTTCAGTCAGAAAAATTATACAAGCCAAAAGTTACAGAGGTCATATTGTTGACAAGTTACAGTGTGTTTTCTTCATCAAGCTTATTATCAGAAGTATCTTCTTGTACCTCCTTATCAGTAGAAGCAACTTTTTCCTCCTTCTTTGCTGATGGCTCGGCTTCATCCTCCATAATGGCCTCAATTTCCTTTTGCTTCTTATGTTCCTTGTAACGTTTAGCAAAGTTAGCTTCTACTGCGGCAACATTTTTCCCAAGATAGGTTAGAGAAAAAGCTATGTTTTTATCTCGGTGGTGAGTGTAAGCATCAAATAAGACTTGGAAGGCTCGTCTGCTGGCCTCCTTCTCATTCTCTTCTCTAGCAATATAATATTCTTTATCAATCACTTCGGCTTTGGATTTCTCCAACCTCTCGTCTCTTTCCTTTAAGGCTTTCTCAAGAGTCTTGATCTTACGATCCCTCTCTCTAGTATTACTACCTAATTCCTCTACTTGAGTATTCATCTCCCGAATTTTAGTTTTGATTCCTGCAAACTCCTTTTTCGTTGCTTTGGCGGTGGCCACTGTCTTCTCCATTTTCAACCACCCATGATGAAGGACTGAGATTTCCACCACAATCTAGAAAGAGGCGACAAAGTAAGAACAAATGTTGGAATCATAAACCTACGCATGAAAAAATTCCATTCCTACCTTGATGCTCTCCCGGAGGCTATATTCAATTGCTCTTCGAATTCTTGGGGCAGAGGTTGGAGGTCTAGCATATGCTTCGGTGATAGCATAGAAAAGGTCACCTTCAAAGGCATCCTTTGTAATTTCTATTGCTTGCTTGTTTTTCTGGGTAAGAAGATCCGAGTCCTTTCCCTTGGAACTTTCGGCACTAGAGGATCTGTAGATGTTTTTCTTTCGAGCCAACAGTATCTATGTAAGGAAGCAACATATTGGACCTTTTCTTGGCCCTCTTTCCCTTATCAAGGGAGCCGACCTTCTTAGAAGAGGAAGTCGCTACAGTAAGGTGAAAGGGATAAGGTTGAAATCAAAATTAAGACTAAGTTGTAATAAGAGCATAAAATAAGCTAGTCTAATGGTTAAAGGGTGAAACCCTTAGTCTTGTTTTCCCTAGAATGGGATTCGGTTTCTTCTCTACTATCACTGACTACGATAAAAGCTTTTTTGTACTTCCTAGAGGGTTTAAGTCTGACAAATTTAGCAGAAGGAAGACCTTGAACTTTCAGTTTGCTTTCGGTAAGAACTAAAGATGGAATCTTCATGACTTCCTTATGCCTATCCTTAAATTGATTGGTGACAGCTGGGTCATCACTCTTCTCGAGTCTCACTGTTTGAGTTGTAACACCCTTAATTTTGATAACATTATTTAGGAGATTTAATTAGATAAATTAAATAGAATAATGTAAATAATTAGAGTGATAAGGGGATTGAGATATGAAAATAAATTAAGGTCGTGCTTAATTAGCTAATTAAATAGGCTTAAGAATGGTGTTAGCTATGTTGGTAGAATGGAAGGATTTAGAAGCTTTGACTATTTGTAGTATGCAGTTAAGATCTAATGTTAGTTCTAGTCAGATTACTGCCATGTTGTCCTGTTTAGAAGTTCGACCGGTGCCGATCGAGAGAATTGCTTCTAAGCAGAAGGAGGATCCATTATTAGCCGAGAAGATTAAAAGGCTCGAGGTTGGATCAGAGATCGATGATCTACAAGGTTTTAGTCTAGACCAGAGGGGATGGTTGAGAAAGAAGGGACGGTTATGTGTTCCGAATGTTAAGGACTTGAGAAAAGAAGTTCTTGGAGAATGTCATCGGTCCAAGCTTACGATTCATCCTGGAGGGATCAAGATGTATCAAGATATGAAGAGGAGCTTCTATTGGGAAGGGATGAAGAGGGTTGTTCGCTTGTGGGTTTGGCGGTGTGCAAACTGTAAACAAGTGAAAGCCGAACATCAGAAACCGAGTGGGTTGCTTCAACCTCTAGAGATTTCAGTTTGGAAATGAGATTCGATATCTATGGATTTTATAGACGGGTTGCCAAGGTCAAATAGAGGAAATGAAAGTATATGGGTTATAGTGGACAGGTTGACCAAAAGTGCTCATTTGATTCTAGTAAAGTCAACTAGGCCAACACCTATTTTAGCCAAGTTATTCATAAAGAACATAGTTAGACTACATGAAGTTCTTAGTAGCATAGTCAGTGACAGAGATGCTTTGTTCACTAGTGAATTTTGGAAGAGTCTACAGGATGTATTAGGCACTAAGCTCAAGATGCATACTGCATATCATCCTCAGACGGATAGGCAAACAGAGAGAGTCAATAAGGTACTCGAGGATTTGTTGAGAGCTTGTATATTGGATTTTAGTAGATCTTGGGAAGATCACCTGCATTTGGTTGATTTTTCCTATACTAATAGTTGTCATACTAGTATAGGAATGGTGCCTTTTTAAGCGTTTTATGGAAGGCTGTGCAAATCACCAGCATTTTGGTTGGATACTGGAGACAGATTGGTCTTAGGTCCAGATTTGGTTAGGGAGGCATCAGAGAAGATTGAGTTGATTCGAGAAAGGATGAAGGAAGCTCAGTCCTGATAGAAAAGATACGTAGATAAAAGGCGTAAAGACCTAGAGTTCTCAGTTGGAGACAAGGTTTCCATTAAGGTATCACCGATGAAGGGTGTGGTACGGTTCGAAAAGTCGGGGAAGCTGGCACCGAGATATGTAGGTCCATTCCAAATTATAGAAAGGATTGGAAAGCTCGCATACAGAGTAGAGTTGTCGAGCAGTATGACAGGTGTCCATAATGTATTTCTTGTGTCTCATCTTCACAAGTATGTGCATGATCCAGAGACTACTATTCCTCCGACTGGGTTGGAAGACTTAGTAGTAGAGCCTAATTTGACTTTTGTTAGACAAATAGTTCGGGTTGTAGTGAGGGATGCGAAAAGATTGAGTGGCAAGACAGTCAAGTTGGTGAAAGTTCAGTGGAGCGACAACGAGAAGGACTGTACTTTGGAGACAGAGGACCGAATTCGAGATACTTATCCTGGTCTGCTTTGAGGGTATGTTTACATTAGATTTATATAGATAATTGCTAGTCAGATAGACTAGTATGGTTGTTAGGAATCGTTATAGATGATTGCTATGTTTAGTATTTAGTCCTTTCTAAATTTCGAGGATGAAGTTCTTCAAGGAGGGGAGCATGTAACACTCCTAATTTTGATAACATTATTCAAGAGATTTAACTAGATAAATTAAATAGAATAATTTAAATAATTAGAGTGATAAGGGGATTGAGATATGAAAATAAGTTAAGGCCATGCTCATTTAGCTAATTAAATGGGTTTAAGAATGGATTATAAGCTAATTAATCTATATAAGTGTATATTGGGAAATAGCCGAACATATCCCTTACCCTTACATATAGTCTCTTTACATTCACGTTTCCCATTTCACGTCATTTTTAAAAAACAAAACACAAACATAAAGAGGAGCCGACCATTAACAAGGAAAGAAAAGGGAAATTCAAATCATGCTAAGGAATTAAAGCAAGGGGAATAAATCTCAATCTTAATCCAATCTCCTTATCATAATCAAGGTGAATAATAATTTATACCGTCTCTATATTTTTTATGATCATATGTTTTCGGATTTTAGATTAAATTCGTTTTTATGATGATTTGGATGATGATATGCTAGAATTATAATTTGTTTAGTTTAAAAGGATTGTTTAAATGAAGATTTATGCGGTTTTAGGGCAAAACTGATTGAAATTGATTCTTGTATGACATGGAAAAATTTTATGTTTTGTAAAACATGATTTTGAAGTTGGGTTTTAATTTTGATAATTTTCCAAGCGATGGAAAGATTATTATGAATTTTCAAAGGAAAATATGCTTAATTGGATTTAGAAATTTAATTCAGAAATTATATTGAGAATTTGGGTCTGAAATTTTGATATGTTAGATAACACGATGAAAGTGAATTTCTGCAACTTTTGAGGATTTTTCCTAAGTGATTTGCTATGGAAATTAAATTATTTTAGGAGAAGGACTTAAGCGCAATATTGGTTTTGCTTAATGGAAGGGCTTATTTGCTAAATTAACCTTGGTTTAGATCTGAAATTAAGCGGCAGTTATTTTGGTAAAGAATTTAAAAAGTTAAGGCAACCAATCACATGCTTATACGTGAGAAAGTTAGTTAGAAAGTGTTTGCTTTAATTGGTATTAAATCAGGTTTACCCAGAAAAGTGGGTTCCGCCTCTATTTAGAAGCACCTTTCGACTCCAATGCTTCTGCTCCATCTCAGTCGAAACCAACCTAGGCCAAAACCAATGCACAAGGTATCACTTAGATGGTACGTAGTGGATGGAGAAAGGCGGAAGGCATGGTATCGAAAGCATTGCTTCCGATGGGGTCGATACCTTTGTTTATTTTAAAAAGTTGAGCACCTACCTTTGTTTTATTAATGCTTTCGAAGGAGATGAAACATATGCTTTCGAAAAGGGTTTCTAATAGCTTTCAAAGGGGGTTGCCATCTTATGGTTTAAAGTATAAGCTTTCGAATGGGTTTCTTTACTTACAAAAATGATGCTTTCGAAAATAGTGGTTCCGACTAGGTCGAAACCCAGCCGTTGTTCTTTTGCCTTTCGAGTGTATTGAAGTCATCAATGATTTCAAAGGATAGTTTTTGTTTTAAACTTATACTAAGCCACTTCCTAAATGCTTTCGAAAGGGTCCAATGGTTTCGAAGGCAATGACTCGAAAGAGGGTTTCGATGCTAACCTTCAACGTTTTACTTAAATGTTTTGAAACTTTCGAAAGGGATGGTGCCGACGCCATCAAATTTTCCCCAATACTTTTATATGATGTTTCTATAGAGATACTTTCGTTATATTCACTTTGACTCAAATGATATTTTTAATATAAACCCAATAATTTCGGAAGGGGTAATTCCAAAGGTTTCAAAAAGGGCACTTTCAAAGGTTTCGAAAGTGGTACTTTCAATGGTTTTGAAGCTATGCTTCTAAGAGTTAATAAGTAATACTTTATTACGTTTAACAGGTTTCGAAAGAGAGGTTTTAAAGTGTTTCGAAAGGCAGGAGCCTAATGTTTTGAAGCGAAATTTATATGCTTTCGAAGGAGGTTATCCAGTGAGGCCGAAATTAAGGTTTTGAAGGTTTCGAAAGCCTTAGTTTTCAAAACAAATAACCCAATCTCATTTTAAAAGAAAACCATGGCATAAAAATAAAGTGTTTTGAAAAGGAGTTTTTGAAGAAGTTTTCTTTGATTAAAATGTTAAAGGGATTAACCAAGTTATTGTGTTTGCTTCTTCATATATGTATATATTCACATTGTAATAGACTCATAACTGTATTTTTTGGGAAGGGCAGAATAACTGGCTAGGTTGACCCAGTAGTGAATATAAATTAAGTATGCTCCTGAATGAGTAGAATTGCATTCAGGAGGTTAAGAAGACCAGAATATAAAATGCTAAAATATTAAAGAAAGATATTGGCAGGGGCTAATAAGTTCACAGTAAGCCCATGAAAACTGTGTATAAAAAAAAGATATTGGCAGAAGCCAATAGGTTCATAGTAAGCCCATGAAAACTATGTATAAATGAAGATGTTAGGAAGACATGTTCATAGTTAGCCCATGATAACTATGATTTGATATTGGCAGGGGCCAATAGGTTTGTAGTTAACCCATGAAAACTATATCTGAATTAAGATATTGACAGATGTCAATAGGTTCCCAATCAACACATAAAAACTATAATAAGTAGAAAAGATATTGGAGTTACCAATAGGTTCCTAGTCAGCCCATGAAAACTAGGATAAGAGTAAAGATATTGGAGTTACCAATAGGTTCTTAGTGATCCCATGAAAACTATGTAATTGGACAGGGAGTCCATGATCATTTTACCGGTTATTAGTCAGCCCATGAAAACTATTAGGTTAACAGTAACCCTAGAAACTATAACTGTGACAGATAGTCAAAAATTAATGGGGATGGGTAATCCAGAATTGATTCACTTTTTTTGCATATCATTATATCATATTATTTTGAAATGTTTTAACTATTGTGGATGTAGGAGCACAATATATGGTTTTATAAAGGTTTTAAGATACTAGTAAGGGGAATACCCGTTCCGCTAAGCGGCGTGGTCTCACTAGATATCTAAATGGTTGGAGATGGCAGATTATTATTCATACCAGGCTTTATGTCTGACTCGAAGTTTACGTTTTCCCCTTAAACTCTCGGGTACTCAATTGATTTTGAGTAGTTTGAGAGTTGAGGTTTTCAGGTACCTCATTAGGCGAATAAACTTCCGGAGATGAGTAGGAGGCATGATAGCCATCTAGAGTTCTCTTTTTTGCATATCATTATATCATATTATTTTGAAATGTTTTAACTATTGTGGATGCAGGAGCACAATATATGGTTTTATAAAGGTTTTAAGATACTAGTAAGGGGAATACCCGTTTCGCTAAGCGGCGTGGTCTCACTAGATATCTAAATGGTTGGAGATGGCAGATTATTATTCATACCAGGCTTTATGCCTGACTCGAAGTTTATGTTTTCCCCTTAAACTCTCAGGTACTCAATTGATTTTGAGTAGTTTGAGAGTTGAGGTTTTCAGGTACCTCATTAGGCGAATAAACTTCCAGAGATGAGTAGGAGGCAAGATAGCCATCTAGAGTTCTCTTTTATTTTGATTCCGCTGTGTTGTTTGTAAAGGCAAAGTTGTTAAATTTCCTATATATATACACTCTGATCATCCAAGGTGACATCTTCACATGTCGCTCTTGGCGTATATTCTAATAAATATATTTTCTCTGAACGTGGTTAACGATTGTGGGATTGTTTAATGAATTTGAAATGTTTTGAAATGGAATGTGAAATTTGTTTGATGTTTAAATTGTTTTTTTCATATTCATGTGTTTCTATGTATCAATATATCTAACATTGTCGTATTTGGTCATCGATGATTAATTCTATTGATGACTACAGTATCTGTAGCCGTTAGTTTTGGGCCTCCAAATAGGGGGATGTTACAAGTTGGTATCAGAGCATAGGTTTATGAAAACTTAAAAGAAAAGTTAAACCTAAAAGCTTTTGAAACATAATCCAATGAATTTGAAAATAAGATTGGGGTTTGGGTTAACGCTATAGTAACGTACTTGTATTATATATATATATAAGTACGAATTCCCTTCTCTCTTAGACCATTCTTCTGTATCTTACTAAGGCTCGTATACAGATTTGCAAAAAAGAAGATATGGAAGCAAGAAACGAAAGAGGAAATCTCGGTGGAGGAAGCACCACAACCAACGGAAATGCTCGACATAATACCAGAAGGAACCATGGTCGACAGGCTAATGCTAACCAAAATGCTGATGCTAATGTGGGTGCCGGAAATCCACCAGTGGATATAAGGGTGATGTATCACTTCTTCGTCAATGTGATGGAAGCAGTAGTTGTTGGAAATGTTGGAGGAGCTAGTCTTGTGGCTCCAGTTGGGAATAATTATGCTAAGCTGAGTAGAGACTACACTAGTCTTGGTGGGAAATCGTTTATGGGAATGAAGGATGCCATAGAAGTTGAGAATTGGTTGTTACATTGTAAGTGTATCTTTGTTGATTTGGGTTTAGATGATGAGCAGAAGTGTAAGTTGGCCTCTAGATAGTTGCAAGGGTCAGCACTTCATTGGTGGAATAGTGTTATGCTGGAGTTCTGGAGGAAGAGTTGGCATGGGCTGAATTTAGAAGGAGATTTGAACAGAGGTTTTTATCTGCGGTTGCTAAGTCAACGTTGATGAGAAAGTTTATGGATCTAGTTCAGGGAGAGATGTCGGTTATCGAGTATGCTACTAAGTTGATGAGCTATCTCGATATGGATATGCTACTATAGACACTGACATTAGGAGAAATGAGAGGTTAATTCAGAGATTGAGACATGAGCTAGCTAGGGCAACCCTGACACATATCCGTTATCCTTGTAATGTGATTGTGGAGATGGAAATTCGCCATGAAGAGATGTTTGCTGTTTGTGCTAGAGAGAAGCCAGTTGAAACGCAGGGTTCTCAGGAAAAGAAGTTCTTTAAAAAGAAGGGAGCCCAGATAGGAGATGTTGCCAAAGAGGCAAAGGCTGATTTAGTTTGCTACAAATATGACAAGAAGGGTCATTATGCAAATGAGTTCCGGTCAGGAAAGGGGAAGAAGGCTGCAGCTAAGAAGAATGTGAAGCGATTCAACTGTGACCAGGTTGGGCATTATAAGAACCAGTGTCTAGAGCCAGTCAGGTCGGACAAGGGAAAGGTTTTTGTTGTTGGACCATCATCTTCTAAGCCAACTGCAGCTGAAAAAGGAAAGACTGATGGAAGGTACATTTTTGATTCAGAGTATACCAGTTAGGATACTATTTGATACCGGTGCATCACATTCATGTATATTTAAGTGTTTGGTTGATGGGTTATGCTTAGAACCCACATACCTTGTTACTTCCTTAAGGGCTGCGAATCCAATAGGAGGGTATGCAACTCTGGGGATGAGATGTGACCAGTTAGAACTTGATTTGTTAGGTCATAAGTTTGCATGCAGTCTATATGTATTTGATTTCGTAGATTTCAGAATCATTTTGGGTATGGATTGGTTGAGCAGGTATAAGGCTAGGATATTTTGCCAGGATGGGGAGATATCACTAAGGCACTCTAATAGTCATAATCGAATTATATTCTCAATGGAGAATTCTGACTAGAGTAGTTGTGTTTTGTTGAGTGTAATGGGAGTAGGGGAAGTGCTAAGTAAGGTTCGAGTAGCAAGAGATTTTGTAGATGTCTTTGAGCTAGTCACAGGACTACCACCGAAACGTGCTGTTAAGTTTCAGATAGATCTTGTGCCAGGAGCTGAACCTATGAGTAAACCACCTAGCAGGATGACACAGACTCAAATGAAGGAATTGAAGGTGCAGCTAGTGGATCTAGAAGGAAGGAATTTTATTAGACTAAACAGTTCTCCTTGGGGAGCGGCCGCGGTGTTCATAAAGAAACCAGATGGGTCGTTGAGGATGTGTATCGACTATCGTAAGTTGAACGAAAGGACGATAAAGAATAAGTATCATTTGCCAAGAATTGATGGTCTATTTGATCAGTTGAGTGGAGCCAAAGTGTTTTCCCAGTTGGATTTGGCGATGAGTTTCCATCAGTTAAGAGTGGCATAAGATAGTATTCCTTTGACATCATTACGGACTAGGTATGGTTTGTACGAGTGGTTAGTAATGCCATTCGGGTTAACGAATGCACCTGCTTTCTTCGTGGATTTGATGAACCAAGTCTTCCGAGAGTATTTGGGTAGATTCGTGTTGGTGTTTATAGATGACATTTTGGTATACTCTAAGGATGAAAGGGAGCATGAGGATCATCTTAGAGATGTGCTTGAAATGCTGAGACAGCATCAGCTAAAGGCAAAGTTTTCCAAGTTTCATTTCTGGAAGAAGGAGGTTAAGTTTCTTGGCCACGTGGTTTCGGAAAAGGGGCTGTTAGTTGATCCAGATAAGATCGAAGCTGTTAATAATTGGAAGAGACCAGAGATGGTGACTGAGATTAGAAGTTTTCTTGGAATTTCTGGCTATTACCGGAGATTCATTAAGAATTTCTCGTGGATAGCAGCACCTTTGACTAAGCAAACCAGGAAGGAGGTGAAATTTTTCTGGCATGACAAATGTGAGGAAGCATTCCTTAAGTTAAAGCATTTGTTGACCAATGCACCTGTGTTAGTAGTTCCAAACGAAAACCAAGGGTTGGTGGTGTATACCGATGCATGTGGAACTCGATTGGGAGCTGTGTTGATGCAGAAGGGTAAAGTGATTGCCTACGCTTCACGATAGCTTAGACTGCACAAGGTGAGATATCCCACTCATGATTTGGAGTTGGCTGCAGTGATCTTCGCATTGAACATTTGGAGACATTATCTCTTAGGGGAGAGATTTGAGCTATACACAAATTATAAGTCTTTAAGATACTTATTCTCTCAAAAGGAGTTGAATATGAGACAACAGAGGTGGCTGGAGTTTTTGGCTGCTATGATTTTGGTATAGAGTATACACAAGGGAAAGGTAATAAATTAGCAGATGCACTTAGCAGAAGACATCAAAATGTGGTGTTAACTATGTTGGCAGAATGGAAGGATTTAGAAGATTTGACTACCTGTAGTGTGCTGTTAAGATCGACTGCTAGTTCTAATCAGAGTACTACCATGTTGTCTTGTTTAGAAGTTTGACCAGTGCGGATCGAGAGAATTGCTTCTAAGCAGAAGGAGGATCCATTATTAGCCGAGAAGATTAAAAGGCTTGAGGTTGGATCGGAGATTGATGATCTACAAGGTTTTAGTCTTGACCAGAGGGGATGGTTGAGAAAGAAGGGACTATTATGTGTTCTGAATGTGGAGGACTTGAGGAAAAATGTTCTTGGAGAATGTAATCGGTCCAAGTTTACGATTCATCCTGGAGGGACCAAGATGTATCAAAATATGAAAAGGAGCTTCTATTGGGAAGGGATGAAGAGGGTTGTTCGCTTGTGGGTTTGGCAGTGTGCAAACTGTCAACAAGTGAAAGCCGAACATTAGAAACCGAGTGGGTTGCTTCAACCTCTAGAGATTCCAGTTTGGAAATGGGATTCGATATCCGTGGATTTTATAGACGGGTCACCAAGGTCAAATAGAGAAAATGAAAGTATATGGATTATAGTGGATAGGTTGACCAACAACGCCCATTTGATTCTAGTAAAGTCAACTGGGACAACACCTATTTTAGCCAAGTTATTCATAAAGAACATAGTTAGACTATATGGAGTTCCTAGTAGCATAGTCAGTGACAGAGATGCTTTGTTCACTAGTGAATTCTGAAAGAGTCTACAAGATGTATTAGGCACTAAGCTCAAGATGAGTACTGCATATCATCCTCAGACGGATGGGCAAACAGAGAGAGTCAATAAGGTACTCGAGGATTTGTTTAGAGCTTGTGTATTAGATTTTAGTGGATCTTGGGAAGATCACTTGCATTTGGTTGATTTTTCCTATACTAATAGTTATCAGACTAGTATAGGAATGGCGCCTTTTGAAGCATTGTATTGAATCCATGCAAATCACCAGCATGATGGTTGGAGACTGAAGACAGATTGATCTTAGGTCCAGATTTGGTCAGGGAGGCAGCAGAGAAGGTTGAGTTGATCCGAGAAAGGATGAAGGAGGCTCAGTCCAGACAGAAAAGATACGCAGATAAAAGGTGTAAAGACCTAGAATTCTGAGTTGGAGACAATGTTTCCATTAAGGTATCACTGATGAAGGGTGTGGTACGGTTCAGGAAGTCAGGGAAGCTGGCACCGTGATATGTAGGTTCATTTTAGATTATAGAGAGAATTGAAAAGTTCGCATACATAGTAGAGTTGCCGAGCAGTATGACAGTTGTCCATAATGTATTTCATGTGTCTCATCTTCGCAAGTATGTGCATGATCCAGAGACTACTATTCCTTCGACTGGGTTGGAAGGCTTAGTAGTAGAGCCTAATTTGACTTTTGTTAGACAACCAGTTCGGGTTGTAGCGAGAGATGAGAAAAGATTGAGTTACAAGATAGTCGAGTTGGTGAAAGTTTAGTAGAGCGACAACGAGAAGGACTGTACTTTGGAGACAGAGGACCGGATTTGAGATACTTATCCTGGTCTGCTTTGAGGGTGTGTCTATATTAGATTTATATAGATAATTGCTAGTCAGATAGACTAGTATGGTTGTTAGGAGTCGTTATAGATGATTGTTATGTTTAGTATTTAGTCCTTACTAATTCGAGGATGAAATTCTTTAAGGAGGGGAGCATGTAACACCCCTAATTTTGATAACATTATTTAGGAGATTTAATCAGATAAATTAAATAGAATAATTTAAATAATTAGAGTGATAAGGGGATTGAGATATGAAAATAAATTAAGACCATGCTTAATTAGCTAATTAAATGGGTTTAAGAATGGAATATAAGCTAATTAATCTATATAAGGGCATATTGGGAAATAGCCGCACATAACCCTTACCCTTACATATAGTCTCGTTTCATTCACATTTCCCATTTCACTTCATTTTTCAAAAACAAAACACAAATGTAAAGAGGAGCCGGCCATTAACAAGGAAAGAAATGAGAAATTCAAATCAAGCTAAAGAATTAAAGCAAGAGGAATAAATCTCAATCCAATCTCCTTATTAAAATCAAGGTGAATAATAATTTATACCATCTCTATTTTGTTTTATAATCATATGTTTTTGGATTTATGATTAAATACGTTTTTACGATGATTTTGATGGTGATATGCTTGAATTATAATTTGTTTAATTTAAACAAGATTGTTTAAATGAAGATTTATGCGGTTTTAGGGCAAAACAATTGAAATTGATTCTTGAATGCCATGGAAAAAAATTATGTTATGTAAAACATGATTTTGGAGTTGGGTTTTAATTTTGATAATTTTCCAAGAGATGGAAAGATTATTATGAATTTTCAAAGGAAAATATGGTTAATTGGGTTTAGAAATGTATTTCAGAAATTATATTGAGAATTTGGGAATGAAATTTTGATATATTAGATAACATGATGAAATTGAATTTCTGTTTATGAAAATTAAATTATTTTAGAAGGACTTATGTGCAATATTGGTTTTGCTTATTGGAAGGGCTTATTTGTTAAATTAACCTTGGTTTAGATCTGAAATTAAGCGGCAGTTGTTTTGGTAAAGAATTTGAAAAGTTAAGGTAACCAATCACATGCTTACACGTGGGCAGGTTAGTTAGAAATTGTTTGCTTTAATTGGTATTAAATCAGGTTTACCCAGAAAAGTGGGTTCCGCCTCTATTTAGAAGCACCTTTCGACTCCAATGCTTCTGCTCCATCTCAGTCGAAACCAACCCAGGCCGAAATCAATACACAAGATATCACTTAGATGGTACGTAGTGGATTGGAGAAAGGTGGAAGGCATGGTATCGAAGGCATTGCTTCCGATGGGGTCGATACATTTGTTTGTTTTAAAAAGTTAAGCACCTGTCTTTATTTTATTAAAGCTTTCGAAAGGGGTTTTCTAATAGCTTTCGAAGGGGGTTGCCATCTTATGTTTTAAAGTATAAGCTTTCGAATGAGTTTATTTACTTATAAGAATGATGCTTTTGAAAGTAGTGGTTTCGACTAGGCCGAAACCCAGCAGCTGTTATTTTGCCTTTCGAGTGTATTGAAGTCATCAATGCTTTCGAATGGTAGTTTTTTGTTTTAAACTTATACTATGCCACTTCCTAAATGCATTCGAAAGGGTCCAGGGGTTTCGAAGGCAATGGCTCGAAAGGGGGTTTAAATGCTAACTTTCAACGTTCTGCTTAAATGTTTTGAAGCTTTCGAAAGGGATGGTGCCGACGCTATCAAGTTTTCTCCAATACTTTTATATGATGTTTCGAAAGAGATACTTTCGTTATATTCACTTTGACCCATATGATATTTTTAATATAAACCCAATGGTTTCGGAAGGGATAATTCCAAAGGTTTCGAAAGGGGTACTTTCAAAGGTTTCGATGGAGTACTTTCATTGGTTTCGAAGTTATGCTTCTAAAAGTTAATAAGTAATACTTTATTACATTCGAAAGGTTTCAAAAGGAAGAGGCCTAATGTTTTGAAAAGAAATTTATATGCTTTCGAAGGAGGTTATCTAGTGATGTCGAAAGCAAGGTTTTGAAGGTTTCGAAAGCCTTAGTCTTCAAAAAAAATAACCTAATCTCATTTTAAATGAAAACCATGGCATAAATAAATAAAGTGTTTTGAAAATGAGTTTTTGAAGAAGTTTTCTTTGATTAAAAGGTTAAAGGGATTAACCAAGTTATTGTGTTTGCTTCTTCATATATGTATATATTCACATTGTAATGGACCCATAACTGTATTTTTGGGAAAGGGTAGAATAACCAGCTAGGGTGACCTAGTAGTGAATATAAATTAAGTTAACTATTGAATGAGTAGAATCGCATCCAGGAGGTCTGGAAGACCAGAATATAAGATGCTAAAATATTAAAGGGAGGTATTGGCATGGGCCAATAGGTTCACAGTAAGCCCATGAAAACTGTGTATAGAAAAGATATTGGTAGAAGCGAATAGGTTCATAGTAAGTCATGAAAACCATGTATAAATAAAGATGTTAGAAAGGCAGGTTCATAGTTAGCCCATGAAAACTATGATTTAATATTGGCAGGGGTCAATAGATTTATAGTTAGCCCATGAAAACTATATTCGGATTAATATATTGACAAATATCAATAGGTACACAGTCAGCCCATGAAAACTAGGATAAGAAGAAATGATATTGGAGTTACCAATAGGTTTCTAATCAGCCCATGAAAACTAGGATAAGAGTAAAGATATTGGAGTTACAAATTGGTTCTTAGTGATAACATGAAAAATACGTAACTGGACAGAGAGTCCATAATCATTTTACCGGTTATTAGCCAGCCCATGAAAATTATTTGTAACATCCCTAATTTTGATAACATTATTCAGGGAAATTTAATTAGATAAATTAAATAGAATAATGATGATAAGGGGATTGAGTTTTGAATAAATTGGGTAAAAGGGCCGTGCTTAATAATTAAATAAACGGGCTTTAATCGGTTTAAAGGATAATTAGTGCACACATGGGCATATTAGTAAAATGGCCTCTTTATTTTACATGGCTATACATTTCTCACTATTGTCCATTCACGTTCATTTTTCTCAAATCAAAAATAAAACGCGAAAACCCTAAGATAGCCGGCCATTAATAAGGAGGAAAAGTTAAATTTCAATTTAAAGCTAAGGATCAAAGCTAGGAAGGATTAATCAACAACAAATCTCAAATTCCTTATCAAATCTAAGGTGAATAATAATTCATTCCATATCTTTATGGTTTCTATAATCCTTTGATTTCGGATTTAAGTATTTATTTCATTTCTATGATATTTTGGGATGATGATATGCTTCATTTATGAATTGTTTGATTTAAACAATTTATTTGTACATGAAATTAGTACGGTTTTAGGGGAAAAACCGTGGGAAATTGATTTTCAAATGCCACGGAAATTTTTATGTTAAGTAAAACATGACTGTGGAGATGGGTTCTAGTTTTTAGAAAATTTTCAATCAATGGAAATTTTATTATGAATTTTTGATGATAAATATGATGTAATTTGTTTTAAAAATTTTATTTTGAATATTTCAGGAAGAAATTGGGTCTAAATTTTTAATTTGTTTGATTACATATCGAATTTCTATGATTTTTGGGGAATTTTCCAAATTGATTTACTAAGGAAAGTAAATTATTTTAAAAGAAGAACTTCTCTGAAATAATCGGTTTTGGTATCTGGAAGGGCTTGAACCTTACGTTTTACGGTATAGATCTGGTATAAATGCGGCAGTTTTAATTGTAAATTATTTGAAAAGTTTTATGGCAGCCAATCAATGGTTTATAAATAGGCAAGTTAATACAAAATAATTACTAAAAGAAGAACCATTTCAACCTTTAATTCAGAAAAAGGTGTTCCGCCTGAATTAGTAGCCCTTTCGACTCCAATGATTCTGCCTCATCCTAGTTGAAACCTACTTAGTCGAAACCTTCATAGTCGAAAACAATACACAAGGTATCACCTAGTGGTATGCATTAGATTGGAAGGAAGGCAGAAGCCTTGGTGTCGAAAGGTAAGCTTCTGATGGGGTCGAAACCCTGCTTTGTTTTCAAAAGTTAAAGTCTTACCTTGTTTTATTTAAAACTTTCGACATAGTCGAAACACATGCTTTCGAAAAGGTTTTATAAATGGATTTCGAAGAAGGTTGTTGTACTATGTAAAGAAGTATCAACTTTCGAAGGGGTGCCCCTTTCCTTTAAATAAGAGCTTTCAAAAGGGTTGGTTCCAACATAGTTGAAACCTAACCGCTAATTTCCTTCCGAAGTATTGAAGTCATCAATACCATCGAAAGGTTACCTTTGCTTTTACCTAGGTTAAGCCGCTTCCTAATTGCTTTCAAAAGGGTTTGAGGGATTAGAAGGTAATGGAGTCAAAATGGAGTTTTGAATCTATCCTTCAAAATTTTAATTTTTAAAGGCCTTTGCTTTCGACTAGATGGTCCGACACCATCAAATTTTCCCCAAATTAATTTTAGTTGGTTTCGAAATAGATACTTTCGTATATAACCATTTTGACCCAAATGATGTTTTTAAAGAGTAAACCCAACGCTTTCGAAAGGGTACTTTATTTGTTTCAAAGCTATGTTTTAAAGAATGCTTTCTTGATACCATTGAAAGGTATCATTGGTTTGAAAAGGCACGTACTTAGAGTTTGGAAAAGAGGTTTTCTATGCTTTCGAAGGAGGTCATCCAGTGGTTTAGAAAGTGATGTTTTAAAGTTTCAAAACAAATAACTCATTCTCAATTTTAAAGGAAAAACCATTGAATAAATAAAGACTTTGTAAATATTATTCACATTGTTATTAACCCATAACTGTATTTTGGGGAAAAGTCAGAATAACCAGTTAGGTTGATCTAGTAGTGAATATAATTTAATAGATGTTAAAATCTTAATTAAAGATATTGGAAGGGGCAAATAGGTTTGCAGTAAGCCTATGAAAATAGTATGATGTTGGCAGGGGCCAATAGGTTCATAGTTAGCCCATGAAAACTATGATTTGATACTGGCAGAGGCCAGTAGGTTTGTAGTTAGCCCATAAAAACTATATCCGGAATAAGATATTGACAGCCAGTCAATAGGTTCCTAGTTAGCCCATGAAAACTAGGATAAAAGATAAGATATTGGAGTTATCAATAGGTTCTTAGTGATCCCATGAAAACTATGATATTGGACAGATAGTCCATGAACATTTAACAGGTTAATAGTAATCCTAGAAACTATAATTAAGACAGATAGTCAGAATGAATGGGGATGGGTAATCCAGATTTAATTTACTTGTTTTGCATATCATTATAAAGTTTTTGAAATACTATGTTTTAACTATTGTGGATGCAGGAACACAGTATATGGTTTTATAAATGTTTTAGGATACTAGTGAGGAAAAATCTGTTCCGCTAAGCGGCGTGGTCTCACTAGATTTCTAAGTGGTTTGAGATGGTAAATTATTATTCATACCAGGCTTTATGTCTGACTCGAAGTTTTTGTTTTTCCCTTAAACTCTCGGGTACTCAATTGATTTTGAGTAGGTTGAGAGTTAAGGTTTTCAGGTGTTCTTTTAGACGAATAAAGCTTCGGAAGACGTGCAGGAGACAAGCTTGTTATTAGAGTTCCTTTATTTTCACTGTGTGTTTTGTTTGTAAAGGCAAATTGTTTTTTTGCCTATTTATATACTCTGATCTACAAAGGGGGCATCTTCATATGTCGCTCTTGGCGTATTTTGTAATAATTATATGTTATCTGAACGTGGTCTGCGAATTGGGATTATGTAATCAATTTGGAATATTTTGAAATGGAATGTGGAATTTGTTTGCTGTTTAAATATTTTCCATATTCTTGTGTTTCTTTGTATCAATGTAATTAATGTCGCCGTATTTGGTCACCGAGGATTAATAACTACGGATGACTGCAGCATCCGTAGCCGTTAGTTTTGGGCCTCCAAGTAAGGGGATGTTACAAGTTGGTATCGGAGCATAGGTTTATGAAAATTTAAAAGAAACTTAAACCTAAAAGATTTTTCCAATTATAATCCAGTGAATCAGATAATAAGATTGGAGTTTGGGTTAACGTTATAGTAACGTACTTGTATTTTCTATATATAGTTATATATATATATATAAGTACGTATTCCCCGCTCTTTTAGACCATTCTTCTATATCTTACTAAGGCTCGTCTGCAGATCTATGAGAAAGGAGATATGGAAGCAGGAAACGGAAGCAGAAATCTCGGTGGAGGAAGCACCACAACTAATGGAAATGGTCGACCCACTGCCAGGAAGAATATAGGTCGGTAGGCTAACAATCAAAATGCTGATGCCAATGTGAGTGCTGGAAATCCACTAGTAGATATAGGAGCAATGTAGCAGTTCTTTGTTGGTTTGATGCAAGCTCGAGCTGCTGCTGGTGTTGTTGGAAATGCAAGAGGAGCTAATCCTATGGCTATAGTAGAAAATATTACTTTGCTGAGTAGAGATTACACAACTTTGGGTGGGAAGCCATTCTTGGGAACGGAAAGTGCCATAGAGTTTCAAAATTGGCTGTTGCATTATGAGCGCATATTTACCGATCTGGGTTTAAATGATGGGAAAAAGAGAAGGTTGGCCTCTAGATAGTTGCAGGGGTCAGCACTACATTGATGAAATAGTGTCACTGCCGGAGTTCCGGAAGAGCGATTAACTTGGGCCAATTTTAAAATAAGATTTGAGCAGAAGTTTGTATCTGAGTTTGCTAAGTCTGAGCTGATGAGGAAGTTTATGGATTTAGTTCAAGGAGATATGTCAGTAGTTGAGTATGCTACTATGTTCGAAGAATTGTCTCGATATGGATATGCTGTTATAGATACTGACGTCAAAAGGAATGAGAAGTTCGTTCGAGTATTGAGGCCCGAGTTTGCTAGAATGACCATGACACATGTCCGTGATCCTTGTAATATAGTGGTGGAGATGGCCATTCGCCATGAGGAGTTACTTGCTGATCAGGCTTAAGGAGGAGTTAGTGGAAACTCAGGGTTCTCAAGGGAAGAAGAGAAAATTCTTTAAAAAGAAAGGAGCCTAGAAGGGAGATACAGCTAAGAAGTTAAAGGCTGAGGTAGTTTGCTATAACTGTGACAAGAAGGGTCACTTTGCGAATGACCACCGGTCAGGAAATGGGAAGAAAGCTGCAAATAAGAAGAATGTGAAGTGCTTCAACTGTGATCAAGTTGGGCATTATAAGAATCAGTGTCCAGAGCTAATTAGGGAGGACAAAGGAAAAGTCTTTGTTATAGCCTACCGCAGTTGATAAAGGAAAGACTGTGATGGAAGGTACGATTTTAATTCAGAGTATTCCAGTTAGAGTACTTTTTGATATCGGTGCATCACATTCATTTATATCTGAGTGTTTGATTGATTGATTATGTTTAGAACCCACCTACCTTGTTACTTCCTTAAGGGTTGCGAATCCAATAGGAGGATATGCAACTCTAGGAATAAGATGTGACCAGTTAGAACTTGATTTGTTAGGTCATAAGTTTGCATGCAGTTTGTATGTTATTGATTTCGTAGATATCAAAATCATTTTGGGTATGGATTGGTTGGGTAGTATGAGGCCAAAATATTTTGCCAGGATAGGGAAATGTCACTGAGACGCCCTGATAGTCATAATCGAGTGATATTCTTAGTAGAGAATATTGACCGGAGTGTTAGTGCTTTTCTTAATGCTATGGAGGTAGGAAATGAGTTAAGTCAGGTTCGGGTAGCAAGAGAGTTTGGAGACGTCTTTGAGAAAGTCACTGGACTACCCCTGAAAAGAGCCGTTGAGTTTAGAATAGATCTTGTGCCAGGAGTTGAACCTGTAAGTAGACCACCTAGCAGGATGAGACCAACTGAGATGAAGAAATTGAAGGTGCAGCTAGTGTATCTAGAAGGAAGGAGTTTTATTAGACCAAGCAGTTCGCCTTGGGGAGCGGCCGTAGTGTTTGTGAAGAAACCAGATGGGTCGTTGAGGATGTGCATCGACTATAGTAAGTTAAACGAAAGGACAATTAAGAATAAGTATCATTTTCCAAGGATAGATGATCTGTTTGATCGGTTGAGTGGAGCCAGAGTGTTTTCCCAGTTGGACCTGGCGACAGGTTTGCATCAGTTAAGAGTGGCAGAGGTCAGTATTCCTTTGACGGCATTTCGAACTAGGTATGGTTCATATGAGTGGTTGGTGATGCCATTTGGATTAACGAATGCACCTGCTTTCTTTGTGGATTTGATGAACCGAGTTTTCCGAGAGTATTTGGATAGGTTTGTGTTGGTGTTTATAGATGACATTCTAGTCTACTCTGGAGATGAGAGAGAGCATGAAGTTCATCTTAGAGTGGTACTTGAAACATTGAGACAGAATCAGCTAAAGGCGAAGTTGACCAAGTGTCATTTCTGGAAGAAAGAGATCAAATTTCTTGGTCACATGGTTTCCAAGAAAGGATTGTCGTCAATCCAAATAAGATCGAAGTCGTGAATAATTGGAAGAGACCAGAGACGGTGACTGAGATCAGGAGTTTTTTTGGACTTGCTAGCTACTACCGGAGATTCATTAAGAATTTCTTGCGGATAGCAACACCCTTAACTAAGCTAACCAGGAAGGAAGTGAGATTTGTTTGGTCCGACAAGTGTAAGGAGGCATTCCTTAAGTAAAAGCATTGTTGACCAATGCACCCATATTAGTAGTTCCAGACGGAAACCAAGGATTGGTGGTGTATACTGATGCATGTGGAACTAGATTAGAAGAAGTGTTGATGAAGAATGGTAAAGTCATTGCCTATGCATCTAGGCAGCTTAGACTGCATGAAGTTAGATACCATACTCATGATTTGGAATTGGCAGCTGTGATCTTCGCATTGAAGATTTAGAGACATTATCTCCTAGCGGAGAGATTTGAACTGTAAACCGATCATAAGTCTTTACGGTATTTATTCTCTCAGAAGGAGTTGAATATGAGGCAGCAGAGGTGGTTGGAATTTTTGGCTGCATATGATTTTGGTATAGAATATACACCAGGAAAAGGTAATAAAGTGGTTGATGCTCTTAGCAGGAAACATTAGAATGTGGTGTTAGTTATGCTGGCAGAGTGGAAGGATTTAGAAGCCCTAGTCAGTTGTGATGTGTAGTTAAGATCGACTGCTGGTTCTAGTCAGAATTCCGCCATATTATCTTGTTTAGAAGTTCGACTAGTATTGATTGAGAAAATTGCTTCTAAGTAGAAGGAGATCCAGTATTAGCTGAAAGAATCAGAAGATTGGAGGTTGGAACGGAGATCGATGATTTAAAAGATTTTAACTTTGACCAGAAAGGAAGGCTAAGAAAGAAGGGACGGTTGTGTGTTCCGAATGTGGAGAACTTGAGGAAGGAAGTTCTTGGAGAATGTCATCGATCTAAGTTTACGATTCATCCTGGAGGAACCAAGATGTATCAGGATATGAAGAGGAGCTTATATTGGGAAGGCATTAAGAGGGATGTTGGCTTGTGGGTTAGGTAGTGTGCAAACTGTCAACAAGTGAAAGCTGAACATCAGAAACCGAGGGGATTGCTTCAGCCTCTAGAGATCCCAATTTGGAAATGGGATTCGATACTTATGGATTTTATAGACGGGTTGCCAAGGTCAAATGGAGATAATGAAATTATATGAGATATAGTGAACAGATTGACCAAGAGTGCCCATTTAATTCCAGTTAAGTCAACCAGAACGACATCTGTTTAACTAAGTTGTTTTTGAAGAACATAGTCAGACTGCACGGAGTTCTTAGTAGCATAGTCAGTGACAGAGATGCTTAGTTCACTAGTGAATTCTGGAAGAGTCTATAGAAAGTGATGGGTACCAAGCTTAATATGAGTACTGCGTATCACCCTCGGACAGATAGGCAGACAGAGAGAGTCGAGAAAGTACTCGAGGATCTACTGAGAGCTTGTGTATTGGACTTTGGTGGATCTTGGGAGGATCACCTACATTTGGTTGAGTTTTCCTATAATAATAGTTACCAGACAAGTATAGGAATGACGCCGTTTGAAGCTTTGTATTGAAGACCATGCAAATCACCGGCATGTTGGTTGCAGACTGGAGACAGATTAGTCTTCGGTCCAGATTTGGTTAGAGAGGCATCAGAGAAGATTGAGTTAATCCGAGGAAGGATGAAGAAAGCTCAGTCCAGACAAAAGAGTTACGCAGATAAGAGGCGTAAAGACCTAGAATTCTCAGTTGGGGAAAAGGTTTCAATTATGGTATCACCTATGAAGGGTGTGATACAATTTGGAAAGTCAGGGAAGTTAGTCCCAAGATATTTAGGTTCATTCCAGATTATAGAGAGGATTGGTAAGCTCACATACAGAATAGAGTTGTCGAGCAGTTTAGCAGGGGTCCATAATGTATTTCATGTGTCTCATCTTCGCAAGTATGTGCATGATCCAGAGACTACTATTCCTCCGACAGGGTTGGATGACTTAGTAGTAGAGCTTAATTTGACTTTTGTTAGACAACCGGTTCGGGTTGTAGCTAGAGATGAGAAAAAATTAGGGAATAAGACTGTCAAGTTGGTGAAAGTTCAGTGGAGCGACAACGAGAAGGACTGTACTTGGGAGACAGATGACAGGATTAGAGATACTTATCCTAATCTGCTTTGAGGGTATGTCTATATTAGATTTATATAGATAGTTGCTAGTCAGTTAGACTAGTATGGTTGTTAGGTGTTGTTATATATGATTGCTATGTTTAGTATTTAGTTCTTACTGAATTTCAAGGACGAAATTCTTTAAGGGGGGAGTCTGTAACATCCCTAATTTTGATAACATTATTCAGGGAAATTTAATTAGATAAATTAAATAGAATAATGATGATAAAGGGGCTGAGATTTGAATAAATTGGGTAAAAGGGCCGTGCTTAATAATTAAATAAATGAGCTTTAATTGGTTTAAAGGATAATTAGTGCACACATGGGCATATTAGTAAAATAGGCTCTTTATTTTACACGGCTATACATTTCACACTATTGTCCATTCAAGTTCATTTTTCTCAAATCAAAAATAAAACGCAAAAACCCTAAGATAGCTAGCCATTAACAAGGAGGAAAAGAAGAATTTCAATCTAAAGCTAAGGATCAAAGCTAGGAAGGATTAATCAATAAAAAATCTCAAATTCCTTATCAAATTCAAGGTGAATAATAATTCGTTCCATCTCTTTATTGTTTCTATAATCCTATGATTTCGGATTTAAGTATTTATTTCGTTTATATGATATATTGGGATGTTGATATGCTTCATTTATGAATTGTTTGATTTAAACAATTTATTTGTACATGATATTAGTACGGTTTTAAGGGAAAAACCGTGGGTTATTGATTTTTAAATGCCATGGAAATTTTTTATGTTAAGTAAAACATGATTGTGAAGATGATTTTTAATTTTCAGAATTTTCCAAGCTATGGAAATTTTATTGTGAATTTTTAATGATAAATATGATGTAATTGGGTTTAAAAATTTATTTTGAATATTTCAAGAAGAAATTGGGCCTAAATTTTTAATATGTTTGATTACATGATAGAATCAACTTTCTATGATTTTTGGGGATTTTTCCCAATTGATTTAATAAGGAAAGTAAATTATTATAAAAGAAGGACTTTTTTGAAATAATCGGTTTTGGTATATGGAAGTGTATAAACGTTACATTTTATGGTTTAGATCTGGTATAAATGCGGCAGTTTTAATTGTAAAGTATTTGAAAAGTTTTATGGCAGCCAATCAATGGTTTACAAATAGGCAAGTTAATATAAAGCAATTACTAAAAGAAGCAACATTTCAGCCTTTAATTCAAAAAAAAGTGTTCCGCCTCATTAGTAGCCCTTTTGACTCCAATGATTCTGCCTCATCCTAGTCGAAACCTACTAAGTCGAAACCTTCATAGTCGAAACCAATACACAAGGTATCACTTAGTGGTACGCAGTGGATTGGAAGGAAGGCAGAAGCCTTGGTGTCGAAAGGTAAGCTTCCGATGGGGTCGAAACCCTACTTTGTTTTCAAAAGTTAAAGTCTTGCCTTGTTTTATTTAAAGCTTTCGACATATTCGAAACACATGCTTTCTAAAAGGTTTTATAAATGGATTTCAAAGAAGGTTGTTGTACTATGTAAAAAAGAATCAGCTTTCGAAGGGGTGCCTTTTCCTTTAAATAAGAGCTTTGGAAAGGGTTGGTTCCGACCTAGTCAAAACCTAACCTCTATTTTCCTTCCGAAGTATTGAAGTCATCCATACCTTCGAAAGGTTACCTTTGCTTTTACCTAGGTTAAGTCGCTTCCTAATTGATTTCGAAAGGGGTTGAGGGCTTCGAAGGTAATGGAGTCGAAAGGGGGTTTCGACACTGTCCTTCGAAGTTTTATTTTTAAATGTCTTTGATTTCGACTAGATGGTTCCGACACCATCAAATTTTCCCCAAATTAATTTTAGTTGGTTTCGAAAGAGATACTTTCGTATATAACCATTTTGACCCAAATGATGTTTTTAAAGAGTATACCCAACGCTTTCGAAAGGGTACTTTATTTGTTTCAAAGCAAAGTTTTAAAGAATGCTTTCTTGATACCATCGAGAGGTATCATTGGTTTCAAAAGGCATATACTTATAGTTTTGAAAAGAGGTTTTCTATACTTTCGAAGGAGGTTATCCAGTGGTTTAGAAAGTGATGTTTTAAAGTTCAAAACAAATGACACATTCTCATTTTTAAAGGAAAAACCGTGGCATAAATAAAGACTTTGAAAATATTATTCACGTTGTTATTAACCCATAACTGTATTTTGAGGAAAGGGCAAAATAACCAGTTAGGTTGACCCAATAGTGAATATAATTTAACAAATGTTAAAATCTTGATTAAAGATATTGGCAGAGGCCAATAGTTTTACAGTAAACCCATGAAAACTGTATGATATTGGTAGGGGCCAATAGGTTCATAGTCAACCCATGAAAATTATGATTTGATACTGGCAAGGGCCAGTAGGTTTGTAGTTAGCCCATAAAAACTATATCTGGATTAAGATATTGACAGTCAGTCAATAGGTTCCTAGTTAGCCTTTGAAAACTACGATAAGAGATAAGAGATAAGATATTGGAGTTACCAATAGGTTCTTAGTGTTCCCATGAAAACTATGATATTGGAAAGATAGTCCATAAACATTTAACAGGTTAACAGTAATCCTAGAAACTATAATTGAGACAGATAGTCAGAATGAATGGGGATGGGTAATCCAGATTTGATTTACTTGTTTTGCATATCATCATAAAGCTTTTGAAATACTTTGTTTTAACCATTGTGAATGCAGGAGCACGGTATATGGTTTTATAAATGTTTTAAGATACCAGTGAGGGAAAAATCCATTCTGTTAAGCAGCGTGGTCTCACTAGATATCTAAATGGTTTGAGATGGTAAATTATTATTCATACCATGCTTTATGTCTGACTCGAAGTTTTTGTTTTCCCCTTAAACTCTCGGGTACTCAATTGATTTTGAGTAGGTTGAGAGTTAAGGTTTTTAGGTGTTCTTTAGATGAATAAGATTCCAAAGACGTGCAGGAGGCAAGCTTGTTATTAGAGTTCCTTTATTTCCACTGTGTGTTTTGTTTGTAAAGGCAAATTGTTTTCTTGCTTATTTATATACTTTGATCTACTAAGGAGGCATCTTCATATGTCGCTCTTGACGTATTTTGTAATAATTATATGTTATCTGAATGTTGTCTGTGAATTGGGATTATGTCATCAATTTGGAATATTTTGAAATGGAACGTGTAATTTGTTTGCTGTTTAAACTTTTTTTATGTTCTTGTGTTTCTGTGTATCAATGTATCTAATGTTGCCGTATTTGGTTACCGAGGATCAATAACTATGGATGAATTCAGCATCCGTAGCCATTTGTTTTAGGCCTCCGAGTAGGGGGATGTTACACTATTAGGTTAATAGTAACCCTATAAACTATAACTATGATAAATAGTCAAAAAATAATGGGGATGGGTAATCCAGAATTGGTTCACTTATTTTGCATATCATCATAGCATATTACTTTGAAATGCTTTAACCATTGTGGATGTAGAAGCACAGTGTATGGTTTTATAAAGGTTTTAAGATACTAGTGAGGGGAAAACCCGTTCCGCTATGCGGCGTTGTCTCACTAGATGTCTAAATGGTTTGAGATGGTAGATTATCATTCATACCAGGCTTTATGTATGACTCAAAGTTTTTGTTTTCCCCTTAAACTCTCGAGTACTAAATTGATTTTGAGTAGTTTGAGAGTTGAGGTTTTCAGGTACCTCATTAGACGAATAAGCTTCCGGAGACGAGCAGGAGGCATGATAGCTATCTAGAGTTCTCTTTTATTTTGATTCTGTTGTGTTGTTTGTAAAGGCAAAGTGGTTAAATTGCCTATATATACACTTTGATCATCCAAGGGGGCATCTTCATATGTCGCTCTTGGCATATGTTGTAATAAATATATTTTTTCTGAACATGGTTAATGATTGTGGTAATATGTAATGAATTTGAAATGTTTTGAAATGGAATGTGGAATTTTTTTGATGTTTTAATTTTTTTCCCATATTCATGTGTTTCTGTGTATTAATGTATCTAACATTACCATATTTGGTCGCCGAGGATTGATAACTATGGATGATTGCAGCATCCGTAGCCGTTAGTTTTGAGCCTCCAAGTAGGGGAATGTAATAGAGATTTAATAAAATAAGAAAACACGATCTAGAATACGAATAAGATTAAAAGAAGGCAAAATATCCAAGGACATACTAGTATTATTGAAAGAGGTGGTTATTCGATCGGAAGAGGCCTTAACAAAGAACCACAGACGTGGCGTTATTTTGCTGAATGGATCTTTTAGAGGCGATGGCCTTAAAAATCTAAGGAAATACATGGGAAATTCCCTAATAGATTTAGACTCCAGCAGGCTGAACATATAATTGATCTCAGTAAAGGATATATCTCGATAGCCTTTTTCGGAGTATAGAATCGCCATAGCAGATAAAGTTGAATAGGAAGTAGCCAAGAGTTGAAAGGGGTTAGTGTGGTAAAATTCCAAGACCTCAACAAATAAAGGGGCTAGAGGAAAGAAAATTCCATGTTCAAAATGTTCTATGGACCATATAAAATACGTCGCTGGAGGATAATTAAAATACATCCTAGAGCTAGAAGCGATCATCTGGACTGTTGTGATCTCATAGGAAGACAAAACTTCTATGAGATCTTGCTGAATTTTGATACGAGCATCCATTTCCAACCTAAGAAAATAGGGGAAAGATATCTAAATATTAAAAGAAAAGTCGAGATTATCCCCAAAACAAGGATTAAGCAGGTTATAGCCAGTAAGAACCTAAATCTAATTCTTAGTTAAGCAAGAAACGGAAGAGTATCGATGATGACATTGGCAATCTTAATAAGAATAATAAAATTGAAAAGTACTTACTGGTTCAAGAATAGATATTGAGCGAAGGATCAAGGAGAGCTTGAAAAATCAATGGCGGTTTTACAATTTTAACGGGCGAAAAGAGGAGAGAAAGAGAGAAGATTGTTTATAATAAGAAGAAATGACATAGATCTCGTTTAACTGCTGTCTATAAGAGGAATGTCAAGAAATTTCCCCATCGGATGCCAAATCATCCTTGCACAGGAAAAGAGGAATGCTTTTTGAAGATAACTAATCAACTACCAACATGTGGACTCACATTTAATGCAAGTTCAGAACCCGTCCCTTCAAAATTCCAGTCCCGAATGATCACTTACAAATTCCATGTTGCAGGTACCATCTTGACCTCAGGGTCTCAAATTAATCTTTGCCCCTTGGCAATCAAAAAATTTTGCTTATCACTTAGACTAGATGGCTTCAAATAACAAGCATGATTTCAAAATCTTTAACCTCACTGTCCCAAAATAGATTTTGCCCCTCGACGTTCAAACAATTTTGTTTATCAGTTAGCCTAAATGGCTTCAAGTGACAAGCACAATTTCAAAAACTTTGACCTTACGGTCCTAAAATAGATTTTTCCCCTCGACGTTCAAACAATTTCGCTTATCACTTGGCCTAGATGGCTTCAAGTGATAGGAACGATTTCAAAAACTTTGATCTCATAGTCATATAGTTGTAACAACTGGAATTGTTCCATAACAAAAAAATATGATTGTGGGTTTGAAATAAAAATAAAATAGATTTTGCCTCTCGGCATTCAAACAATTTCGCTTATCACTTAGCTTAGATGGCTTTAAGCAACAAGCACGATTTCAAAAACCTCATGGTCCTATTAAAACCATGCCTTCCGGCCCAAAAACTAAAATTTAATTTCGAGTAAGATAGTCCAGTTTTCTAAGCTATGTTGAGATTTCTCCTTTCGATATTCAAGTCACTCTACTTGGAGTCAATATCATACCTACCATTTATACACATAACATAGACCAAACTCGGAAGATAATCAAGGGAAATAAACTACACTCACATATACCAAAGTCCACTCCATATCCAATATATGAAGTGAACTTTGGGAGGCATGTGTTACACCAATTATGAATATTCAAAAGGAATGTTTCTTAGCTTGTAACTCTGAGACCCATTGTTTGGTTTCCAACGAGAGCTAAAGCATTCAGTATTTGTGAGCATATAGGCCAAGAGCATGAGTTAAAGCATTAACTGAGATCAAAATCATTATCCAGCTATGATAAGAAGCTTAACCGAGGGCAGCAGCTGCCTGAACCAAATGCATTTCAGCAAATATCAACAATCAATGGCTTAGATAGCCCAGGCCAAGACCAACGGTCAGGATAAATAGAAAATATCCCAGAAGCTATATATAGAAGCATCATGTCAATAATCCATGTCAAAATGCACTCAAGCAAATGATGATAAGCGTTTAAATTTAGAGCCGCACATAGCAAACTAGGTCATTAATCCAAGAGAAAGCACTTGCACCAAAGGAAGAACCTTAAACTTGCTATAAATAAAGGACCACCTACTACTGTAAAAGGGCTGGCACTAAATAAATGGAACTCAAATATAAAATCATATTGTGCTTTCCTATATTAGAGCTCTCTTTACAAACTCATTAATGGCTGAAATGTATGGACCCAATGTAATAAACCTCTCGGCTAGGTAGGAGTGACTAAATAAGAAAATGACAGTGGATGCAGGGACCTTCAGCCCGAACCACTATAAAGTCCCAGTGTTATTTACTTTCTATTAACTGGATTTTTAACCCAATAGAATTCAGAGGGAACTAGAACATCTACAAAAAGTCAAAATATCTCAAGGATCGACCAAGAAGACCAGAAGGAAAAGAAGAGAAAGACCAAAGAAGATAAATGCCAAAACAAGCTAAGGCGATGGATCGCTAGCGATCAAAAAGGCTTGCCCGTGGATCCTCCAGTCCTCTTGCACCATGATCTAATATGTTCCCTAGAGACGCTTGCCAAGTTTCATAGCATGCCAAAAAATGTAGCTCGAGAAGTGAAGACTCACTTGATTCAAGTTGTTTGACCAAACGCAGCTAACTTAAAATGGACCTACAGAACTCATTTGAAGTCAGAATGACTTAAAATTGTAGGAGAACATTTATAATACATAGAAGAAGGCTAAAAAATGAGATCAAATGGAGTTTGATTTGATGGATCGCTAGCGGCCTAACTAAATGGATCGCTGGAGATCCATCTAGATTGGGCCCCACCACCTTAAATTTTTATGGTGTGTCCTTGACTCCCTCTAGAGTGTTCTTGCAAAGTTCTGTTCAATTTCGGTAAGAATTGAGCAAGTTATAGATGATTCTTCTGGACTAGATGACCCACGAAGACGGATGATCAAACTAACTCCAAATGACTTGGTATTTGAACAAGGCACTTAAATAGAAGATAGGAAGACAACCAAACAAAGATCACTCAAAAATATGCTAAGTGGATGGATAGCTAGCAATCCATCTCCTGTGGATAGCTAGCGATCCATCAAGATAGGTGGATCACCCTCAAACTTTTCGAGTTCCTTCGTAGCACTAAGTAAAGGCTTCTGGTAGAAAAATATGCTAAGTTAATGGGTAACTAGCGATTCGTTCCCTATGGATAGCTAGTGATCCATCCTATATGGTAGCTAGCGATCCATAGAAATAACTCAGAATGATTTGAGATTTTCGGTGATGACTTGGCATAACAATTGGACTCTTCTGCACTTGGACTTATGACCCAACACTTACTGAATTCCCCTATAAATACTCACATACCTGCAACTAGAGATGGATCTTCTCTGGAGAGAGCTTCCATTACTTTACTAGACTTCTTTCACTTCTTCAACTTTCTTCTCCCTCAAAACAGTCATCAAGGGGGTTACTATGATTCTACATTCGACCCTTGTACTTACGACTTATTCTAACTCATTGTAACTTAGATCTAAGAACTAATTAGTTGATATTCAGAGAGATTCAACTAGTATAATCATAATAAAGATTTATTAAAGTGGACGTAGGCCAGAGTCAGCCAAACCACTATAGAAATTATGCATCTCCTTTCTTACTTCTGCTTTTATTTGTTGTTTATTTGAGATTTGTGCTACCAATTATCTACACTTATGCTTTCACACTTGATCTAGGGCGTTGATCCATTTTTTGGGTTAACATTTTGGTGCTTTCACAGAGAGCCTTGAACGAGATCTGAAAAATTAAAGTGTGAATCTACGATTTAGAGAAGATGAGTAGGCCTAATACTAGATCGAGAGTTGTAGAAATTCAATCGAAGCCTGGGGGCAGCCAGGAGGT
Organism: Allium fistulosum; assembly: GCA_030737815.1. Classification (NCBI taxonomy): domain Eukaryota; kingdom Viridiplantae; phylum Streptophyta; class Magnoliopsida; order Asparagales; family Amaryllidaceae; genus Allium; species Allium fistulosum. The sequence continues at coordinate 1,416,265,432 of CM060901.1, read as the reverse complement.
GTCCTTAAATTCTCATTAACCCAACTATATGATTAGAGAGGAGATGGAAAGGATGATGAAAGAGATGCATGACGAGATCTTAGCTAGACAACAAGAGATGATGGATAGCTTCTTCCAAAGGATGGAGCAACAAGGGATAGCTAGATCTACAAGGAATAGAAATCAAACTCCAGGGAACAAAACAGGAGATGCCGGAGTTTGATTGTAACAAGGTGGAGTCTTGCCCTCACGCCCAGAGCAATCGATACTTGGGGGCAATGATGGAATCAACAATAGGCTCTAACGCAGGAGCATCTGGAGTTAGAGAAAAACAAACTAAAATAATGCCCACATGACTTAGGGGCACGACAGATTTGGATCTTGGATAGGCTTTAACACCTGGAACGGGTGATGTTGGAGCTAGAGTAGCAAATTAGAGTATGAATACATGACCTCATGAGCCAAGACCAGAATCCTACAGTTGGAACAGGGGACAGGTTTGTACCTTACTCTCTACCTTCTGCTTTTTATGCCTTTAATAACCTCAGGCCGCTTACACGTGCACGGGATCCTAAACGGTCCCTAGGCACGCTCTGAGTCGGATGCCTGAGATGAATATTTAGGACAACAATGATCCCGGATCGCTTAGGCGTATGCTAAACCTAGATTGGTTCCTAGTCGCGCTCTGAGTCGGATATCCGAGATAATTACTTAGGATAATAATCTCGGACTGCTTGGATGTGCACAAAACCCAGATTGGTCCCTTCCCACGCTCTGAGTCGGATGTTTGGGATAGACATTCAACTAATTTTGAATGCCATAGAGTCCCGATCGGAGAGACGTGACCAGAGTGCAAGGTGCAAGTCCCCTTGTCGGAGAGCGAGTGGATGGACTTGTACGATATCGAATGCCATAGAGTCCCGACCGGAGAGACAGGACCGGAGTGCAAGAAGTAAGTCCCCTCATCGGAGAGTGAACGCATGGGCTTACTTAATCCCCCTTAACTTAATAAGCAAATGATCCGGAGAGATTATCCCCCTTAACTTAACAAACAAACGATCCAGAGAGATTGTCCCCTTAACTTAAAACATTAAACGATCCGGAGAGATCGCACATTAAACTAAACATTAAACGATCCGGAGAGATCGCACATTAAACTATACATTAAACGATCTAGAGAGATCAAACATTAAACTTAAACAATCAGGAGAGATCTAGCCTTAGAACATATTTGATTTAATAAAAGGATTTGAATATCTTATAAACAGAATAAAATTGATAAATCCTAGATGAACACTTGATGATTTCGATATATGATGTGATTCTGATATATGATGTGATTCTGATATATGATGAGATTTTGATATATAATATGATTTTGATGTGAAGCACAAATCGATAGTGATGTAAATCCCGAATGAACATGGGACAATTAGAGATATGTGATGTAAATGGAGATATGTGATGTAATTGGAAACATGTGATGTAATTAGAGATATGTGATGTAATAACTCCAAATGAAATCGGAATGATTGTGATGCATAGATCACACCTTAGAAGAGTTAGAGTCCTAGGATATAATAGGTTTGGAACGACTTATAATTAATGAAAGAATCTAAAGGAACTGGACGGTTTGCCAAGGCTAAAGCCGCTAGAAAGCTCAACAATCAAAGACTCATTACTGGAACTTGTTCTGGAGCAAAGCACTCCTTTCATTCAAAAGGCATACTTTGGGGGACAAGTGTTAACTGAATTTTTTACCCAATTGAATTCAAAGGGAACTAGAACATTACAAAATATCTCAAGGATCGACCAAGAAGACCAGAAGGAAAAGAAGACAAAGACCAAAGAAGAAAATTGCCAAAACAAGCTAAGGCGATGGATCGCTAGCAATCCATCACCTATAGATCGCTAGCGATCCATAAAGCTTGCCCATGGATCCTCTAGTCCTTTTGCATCATGATCTAATATGTTCACTAGACACGCTTGCCAAGTTGCATAGCATGCCAAATAATCTAGCTTGAGAAGTGAAGATTCACTCGATTCAAGCTGTTTGACCAAAAGCGGCTAACTTAAAATGGACCTACAAAACCCATACGAAGTCAGAATGACTAGAAATTTTAGAAGAACATTTATAAAACATAGAAGAAGGCTTACAAAAAAATGAGATCAATTGGAGTTTATTTGATGGATCGCTAGCGAACTAACTAGATGGACCATAGAGACCCATCTAGAATGGGTCCCACCACCTCAAATTTTTATGGTGTGTCCTTGACTTCCTCTAGAGTGTTCCTTCAAAGTTTCATTCGATTTTGTTAAGATTTGAGCAAGTTATGGATGATTCTTCTAGACCAGATGACCCATGAAGACGGATGATCAAACTAACTCCAAACGACTTGATATTTGGACAAAGCACTTAAATAGAAGATAGGAAGATAACCAAACAAAGATCACTCAAAAATATGCTAAGTGGATGGATAGCTAGCGATCCATCAAGATAGGTTGGATCGCCCTCAAAATTTCCAAGCTCCTTCATAGCACTAACTAAAAGCTTCTGGTAGAAAAATATGCTAAGTTGATGGACAACTAGCGATCCATCCCCTATGGATAGCTAGCTAGCGATCCATCCACTATGGATAGCTAACGATCCATAGAAATGACCCAGATTGATTTGAGATTTTCGGTGATGACTTGGCATAACAATTGGACTCTTCTGCACTTGAACTTCTGGCCCAACACTCACTGAATTCCCCTATAAATACTCACCTACCTGCAACTAGAGATGGATCTTCTCCGGAGAGTGAGCCGTCATTACTCTACTAGACTTCCTTCACTTCTTCAACTTTCTTCTCCTTCACAACAATCATCAAGGGGGTTACTGTGATTCTCCAGGAAACCCTTGTATTTGTGACTAATTCTAGCTCATTGTTACTTAGATCTAAGGACTAAGTAGTTGATATCCAAAGAGATTCAACTAGTATAATCATAATAAAGATTGATTAAAGTGGACGTAGGCCAAATTCCGCCAAACCACTATAAAAATTCTATGTCTCCTTTCTTACTTCTGCTTTCTATTTTTTGTTTATCTGAGATTTGTGGTGCCGATTATCTGCACTGGTGCTTTCACACTTGATCCAGGGTGTTGATACATTTTTTGCGTTAAAACTTTATGTACTTTACCTTCTCTACATTGGCTATTATGACTTATGGTTCAACATCTCGTAACCTTAGCTTGACTGCATCACGTCTTGATAATCTCTTTGTCGGGTTAAATAATCCAGCCAGCATCCAGAGCTATACCTTCGGATCTTGGGGTGTTGGTGTAGACGAAATTTTGCACTAACATCATATATATATATAAGCTCTTAAAGCTAGAGATGTTTCATAACAATGCTCCTCCACTGGCGATCTCAAATTGTATGAAGTCGTGAAGCTTTTTGATACTTTTTAAGTTATATTTGGTTAAGTTTGATAGTCAACTAATCGATTATCTAATTAAAAACGATAGCTTATAGAAATTAAGGTTCGTATACATAACACATTTCTGAACTTCTAATTTATACTATCCCTCGGTCATGAGTGGAGCCAGGTAAGTTAAAGCATTGGTTGTATATCAAAGCCCTAGACCCTTCATTCTTAACTCTTATAGATAGACAAATCTACCTCGTCGGCTTATAAGTTAAGTATAATATTAATGACTTTTCATAAACGAGTAAGTAATCAACACGATTAACATGTTTTCGACCTTGCCAACTTAACTATTCCTCAATAAAAAGTGAAGCCGATAGGTTAGAGCTTAATTTCTTCTATCCCCACTCGAACATTAGTCTTAATTCTCATAAATAGATAAGCCTACTTCGTTGACTTTTAGTGTTAAGCGTAGTTAATTGCTTTTCAAACCGGTAATTAAACAAATAATGATTTAGCCAATAAGCAATTCCTAACCCCTTTCTAAACCTTTGTTTTTAATTTAACACCCATTTAGAATTGATATATATGTATGTATGTATGTATGTATGTATGTATGTATGTATGTATGTATGTATGTATGTATGTATAGTAATTTATTTATAAAACTAGATATATTTACTAAAGCAATTTGAAAGATATTATACTACATAATATATATATATATACACACACACACACACTTTAATAGAACAATTTAATAATTTTCTAAAATCTACATATTAGTAAAAATACTTTTAAAATACGTTAAAGTACTTATAATAGGTATTAAAACATTCATTCAAAATATTACTTTAAAATAACAAGTTTATAAAATATTTAAAACTTGGAAAAATCATTTTTTCCATATATTTAAAAATATACGTTTACAAATTCATAACTAATTCTTAAAATTTCATAAAAATCTCAAACCACTTTTAAAATACTCTAATTTTAGTTAGTAAACACTTGTAAAAAGAATAAAATAAAATAATCAAACTTAAATACATTTTCAAACCTTTAAAGTTCAAAAAAGGCTAAAACGGGGAAGTTCTGCACAAGTGGAAGTATGGTCACTTTTTAATATGTTACTTAACTTTTCCACATCCAAACTTTTTATGGCAGTAAGCATACAAAATATATATCACAAATATGGCAAGAAACCCTAAGGATCTACCAATGAATTTTTTTTAGAAATTGCCGAACAAAAGGAAATTCCTAAATGCATCGATAGTGACTATCGCTATAAGAGCACTTTCAAATCCAAGTCCAATTCCAACCTATGTTCAACTATAACTGTGTTATTTGTTTCAAGGCTATGCTATAAGTCATAAAAGTCCATTAAAGTCCATATATATGGATTACATATGCCATTTGCTTTCAAAGCAAGAATCAAATCAATATTACAACATATATCGATATCGATTCAATCACAATAAAACAATCAAAACATAAGCACATATACATAATATATTCATTCAATGGTGAGTTAACTCACCCTTAAGTAATTAATCAAGTAAGTCCAAGCTACCACTTCCTACCTCAACCTTGCTAGCACCTCACTTCCTACCTTCACCTTGTTGAATATGCATGTATATGATTTTTGTTTGATGATAATAAACATATATACATTCATTTAAATGTATTTGATATTGTACTATTTTATTTTTCACAAATAAAATAAATATTTGCTGAATAAAATAAATAACACAGAATTGGAATTCAAACGAATATTTTATTCAAACAAATATTTATTACAATTTTGATAGTACAATTTCAAGCTCTCACTATAACTATACAATTTCAGTCACAGTACAATTACATCAATTTCAATCACAATACAATTACATCACAATTTCATAGTTACATCAGTTCCTCACTACATATCACTCACACTCGTATTTATCTTCAACTTCATTTCAATGTGAATCCAGCATCTGAGCAATCTGCAGAAATATACATTGACGCAGTAAAATTGAAAATAAAATATTTTTGTTGTATAAAACAAAATATGAATTTCAAAAATAATATTTGCCTCAGTTATTTGGGATGTTCATCATCATTTATATTTGAATTCATCATACACGAACAGCTTGTGACATGCACAGTGTATCACTGTACATGCCACAAGGCCGTGCACACTGATATATATACACTTGATAAATTTACAGGGACAGGTGAGCACAGGTCAAACCCAAATTATCGGATTCAACTCAGGTGTAATAAAACAATGTCACAATTTTCAGCACAAGGTCAAACCCGAGTTGTGAAACTGGATTCAACACAGACAGGTCAAAGTCATAAACCAGAAGTACAAAATGGACTCAAACCAAATGCAAATGCAGACTCGAGTATACAATGAAAACTACAAGTTCAAGTTCAGTTACAACTATCATGTACACCAGCAACACCAAGAATAAAGCTTCAAAACTACAAAGGCAACTGGCTACAAACAAAATACATGAAGGTTACAGTGAAGCATGAAGCAGTTCAATATCCAAACAACAATGAAAAAGTAATGAATCAACTACACAGCAGCAATATGCAAGTGAAGATAACCAAGACCATACTGCACTTTCTAAGTAAGCAAGTAACTATCAAATGAAAGTGTGCAGACATGAATGTTAAGACTCTGCAAGTGCAACAGTGTCTAACAAAGTGGACAGTACAACTCAAAGGGATGAAGCAATATAAAGACTCGACTAAGACAAATTGCAATCCAGTGCAAGCAATCAAGTACAGCAAGCACTTCACAAAGTCAACAGAGGCATATACATATATGCACAGGTTCAAAAACAGTGATCAAGTCATGTACATGAAGACAACTACACAAAAGACTCAAGTGCACAGCAACAAACCATTGCTCAAAGACACATGACACAAGTAGCCTGATCAGATCAGTGAGCAGTAGTCCACATCAAGTATACATGAGCAAACGAGTGCAACAAGATAACAATATCACATTCAAGTGCAGTGAAGACCAACAGCAACATGAACCAAACAATGCGTATAAGTATATACATGTATGTATGAAATGCACAGGTACAGACTGCAACAAAATGCACAAGACAGAATGAATACATGAAGACCATATTCAAGTGCATCGAACCATCGAGCAAGTGCAACCAGACAGTAAACAAGCAAACAATTCGAGCAGAACAAAGATCAAAGAAATGATGATGACCGAAGTCATGATTATGTATATATCACAGCAGTTATAAAAAGGAACATGTCGAGTATGCTACAGAGAGTCGAAGCCGTGAGCACCAGGAAGCCAGGAAATCACAAAATAAAAAATTTACAAAGTCAACTGCAGTTTCAAATCGAAGTCAACACCGTGATGACCAAGTGGTCGAAGCCGTGAGCAACTTGAAGCCAGAAGAAATGTAAATGCAGACCAAAGAATCAACATCATCAAATGAAATCAAGTGTGTGTACAATTTGAAAAAGTCAAAAATAAAAGAGGAAAGTTTCTGCCGTATCGATCAAGGAAAGATCGAACGCTTCAAAACCCAAGCCGTGATTATCACGTAATAGAAAAGCAAAATATACGCATAAGAAAAGGTCAGAAAACATCTCAAGCATCCAAGCATCATCGATCGGCCAAGGAAAATAAAGTGACGAATTCAAACGAATTTGGACGAACGAAATTATAGGAACTAGACTCTTATATAAACCAATCATCATCGGCACTTTTAATTATCGAATTCAAGCAATCAATCCAGAGAACAAAAGGCACAAATTACATACCGAAGTCAGGAGTTGAATTCGATCAACAATCGAGGAGCAGCCGTGTGCAAGATGAAGAATCAATCGATCGACAAAGCAAGGGACGAAATCATCATTCGATCGATCTATTGAAAGAGGCGCTTTCAATTTTCAACACAAGCCCTAATTCTGTACAAAGAGGAACGAACAAAACGAAGTCACCATTTTCACAAGCAAAGCGGGCCGAAGATAAAAGGAAGAAGAGAGGCCAATATAATATTGGGCCGGCTAATAAAAAAGGCTTTAGTTTTGTTTAAAGTTTAAAAATTAGGGTTTTAAATTTATATTGGTTTTTTTTGCTTTTGTTTTTGAAGTCTAAACTTTTCTAATCAAATCTGGGTAAATCACCACCTAGAATTTAGGTTGTGTCAGATTGTCTAGTTAGGATTAATTCAGTAAGCAGGGTTTGCGAGTTTGCAAAACTCTATAGGCGGTAGCAGGGTGTGCAAGTCTGTTAGAGTGTTTGTAAGCAGAAGACTGTTTAATTCTAATAGAAATCTGGGAATGCAGAAGTAGGCAGGGGTTGCCGAAGCTGGGTAAATTTTGTGTGTGATTTACTTTTCAGCATATTTACTTCTCTGCAGTTTGTTATTGCGTTTAATTTTGAGAAAACTTGCTATAACCCTATTCACCACCCCCCCCCCTCTAGGGTTAATCTAGATCCTACACACCTTGCTTTGTTCAAGTTCCTAGGCAATGTAGCCTTAAAATAGTTCACAACCCATGAATATGCAGGGAATTGTGCTTTGATTTTTCTGGATCTAAGTTGATAGAAGGTGTTATGATGTTTTCCTAAGTCCTATGTCCAAGTTTGAGTTGATTTGGAGTTGTTTTGAAATTTATCTTCGTAGGAAATTTATGAAGAGAAAGAGTGAAAGATTTATAACTTTTTTGTGTAAAATTGTGAAATGAATTCAAGAGGTATGCTCTTTCTTTTATAGGCTTCAAATGGTGCTCCCTACCATTGCTCTCACCCTCCTTGGCTTGTCATGGAAGGCACACCCCTCCACATGGTCTATCACTTCTCCTTTCCACCTTATTTCTAAGTAAATTATCAAACTACCCCTTACATAAAAATATCTCTTATCTTCTAGAAGCTTCTAGAATATTCAAATTTCTTTATAAAGAAAAGTGTATTATTTAGTTGCTAACATATTCATATGATCATTGGATAAGTACAAAAGAGTTCGAACAATTCATATCGAATAAAAAGCTGTTTATCGATAAACTGATTTTCGTTCACATTATCGATATTTTTTTTGAAGTATTTATTTTTGTAAACAAATTTCAAAAACAAGTTTCTTATCGTTATATATGAATTATAAGATGTTTTACAAGGACATAAAATCACATTTATAACACTTGACTATATTTCAAAACGTTACGATATTCAATGAAGAAGTGTTTGAAATTATGGGTCGCTACATGTGTTGTCCTTTACTAAATCTTTAACCTCCATAATTTCAAACAACTCTATTCGATCGTTCGAAATTTCTCAAACGTAATCTATTACAATTTTTTTCATATTATCCTCGGAAAACAGCACCTTTGATTTTGGTTAAACAACTTGATGTAGTAGGTCCCCACTTTATTCATAAGTTAGACATGATTGTTACAACATTCTCTATTAACAAAAATATTGTTGCTCTAATTGTTCCGACATCTTTTATTTGCCAGTATCACATATCTCTTGTTGATTGCTCTCTAAGGGTGAACTTTCATGGAATTCATATTTGAGGTTTTTATCTACTTCCAATTCTGACCTTCTTCGAAGAATAGAACATATATTAAGATACTTTTCCATCCCCTTTCTAGTATTGTTTTTATCCTTATCCTATTGAACAAGCACTCTTTAACTGCCTTTTGCTTCTGAATAAGTTGATACATATGTTTCCTTTCGACTAGCTCATGTTAGATCAAGATTTCCCAGATTTTGATTGCAACAACTTCATACATCAGTCAAAGTAGAAAAGGGAAAGACGCAATATCAACATAGCTCATATTGAAGTCGAGAATGCTTATTACCTTATGAGGGTGTCGGCAAAGATGAAACCATTAAGTCCGTAATTTAGGTATATCTTGTTAAAACTCACAAGAATCTCATCATAGCATTTCAGGGCTTTAAATTTGTAAAAAATAATTTTTAATAAAATTTCCAAATTTATCTAATAACTTTTAAGCCCATTTTTTGAGCTTCATATTTCTGCAAAAAACGTGTACAACATTCCATCGGTGGGGCCAATTGGTACACCAGTGGTCACGTATTTTGTGAAATTCTAAAGCGTGAGAAACTTTTCAAACATTACGTGTCTTCATTCAGTCACAATCTTTCTTGTAGAGTTTCATAGCAATAGTCATTTCGCTTTAGCACAACCTTTCAGCATTTGTACATATATGTATGTTTTTTAAGGAATTTAACAACTTGCTTTTTCGATTCTTACTATATACTCTCAAAATCTTCTAATTTCTAAAAACAATAAAAATTGGTGCACTTTCAATTTATAAATCAGCTCTCTGATTTCTACTTGACCCAACACTCTTTCTCATTCAATTTCAAAAGGATTCTTGTGAGTTATAAGATCCTTATGCTCAAGTCGGTAAATCGTTATATAGAGATACAATTGTTATCAAAGACTATTTTCTTTTTGAGTTAGTAAAAAGACCCGTTTAGTGGTTTAGGCACTGTGTAAACCAATTCCTCCTGGTGAAGTGAGGGTGTTAGCTATTGAAAAGCGATAATAGAGATTCAAGGATTGGACATAGGATGATGATCTTAAAGGACCGAAACAGTATAACAGTCTTGGTGTGCTAGTTTAATTTACTTTATTTTATTTTTGCTAGATAGTTTAATTTATATATATGTATACTCTATTAGCTTAGCCATATATACGATCTATTAGAATTTTGTTTGGTATCAGAGAATGATCATTCATAAACCATAACACAGTTTAGTGAATACTGTTTAATATGGTATATATAAGCACTTTTGTTGAAGGTCAGTCAACTGCATGACCCCCTCTATTCATTGTAAATGAGTATAATTTTCGATCGACGGGAATGAAAATTTATATGGAAGAAAATAGCCTTGAAATTTAGGATGCCACACAAAATCAATATGCAGCTTCGACTACACCATTAAGCACGTGGACCCCTGAACAAAAGACCGTTTTTACAAATAACTCAAAAACAATGAATATATTATTTTGTGGTTTAGATATAAAAAATTACTAGAGTGATGGTTCGCAAAACTACATACGATATTTGGCACACACTACAAATCACTTACCAAGGCACAAATAAAGTTAGATAGTCTAAAATACCATGTTGAAAAGCTGGTTTCAAAATTCTAAAATGAAAGAAAATAGAAATATATAAAATATGTACAATCATCTTCAATATATCACTCATGCACTTATTGGATTAGGAGAATATCCGAATTTGACATTGTAACAAATATTTAACTCTTTAACTAATGATTGAGAAAGAAAAGTATTAGCCATCAAAGGGGCTAACGATCTTTCACAACTTAAGGTTGAGGAGTTAGTTGGTGATATAATGACATATGAAGTAAATCTGCAAACAAGAAAAAATGCAGAATTAGTAGAAGAAAACTAATGCATTCCAAGTTGAAGAGGATTCTAAGCTTGATGAGGAAGAAATGGCCGTCATTGTATAGAACTACAAACAGTTTAATAAGCAAATGAGAAGAAGTAACAACAATGAAAACAAAATTACTACATTCAAATGCTTTGGATGCGAAAAATTTGGCCACATCGTAAAGGAATCTTAAGTTTAGATTAATGGAAAAAATGAGTTCAAAGGAAAAAACAAAAATGAAAATACAAAAAGAAAAGGAAACCGGCTTTTCAGTCCACATATGATGATTCTGACTCCTCGTGTTCTTCTTAAAAGCTTTCGATTTAACATATAATGAACTTTTTGGATTTTGCACAGAATTGGATAAAAAGTTTGGAAATCTTAGAAAAACTTATAAAGAAACTATAGCAAAACTAAGTAAAGTAGAGTTAGGAATAACTATGCATAAAGATGAAAAAACTATTTTATAAGAAGTTATTTATGATCAAAAACTACCTATAGAAAAATCTAACTTTGAAAATTGAACCGAAATACTTTTTCAAGAAAAGTCATAATAGTCTAAAGACTACGATTTATAAGATTTAAATAAATTTTTTGAAATCTTCTGTTCACAATTTGAACTCTAAAATTGATTATTTAGAAAAAGAAAATTGATGTTTTAGAAAATAAAAGTATTGGTTTACTTAGGAAAATTCAAGAATTAAAAAACTCAATATATTCATTTGAAAATTTGACAAATCAAATTTCTATACTTCAGGATGAGCTCTAGACATATAGAGATGAGTATGTCAAGTTATCAAAGAAAATTGTGAATTAACTATAAATATAGAAAATATAAATTTTGAAAATTTGGATTTTAAAGAAAAATTATAAAAGCTTACAACAAATGTGTCAAAATTTAATAAAGGTCAAGAAAATTTATCAAATTATATAAAAATTTCAAGGCCATCTCATGATAAAAATGATTTGGGGTTTAGTAAAATTAAAAACAAGAATATTTCAAAGAAGTATAGTTCTCGATGTACAAAATTTTAAAAATCTAACAATAGGTCTCAAATTAAGGTAGAAATTCGTAAAAATAAAATAGTTCAATTCTGGGTTCCAAAGACAAATAATAATCTAATTAGAAAGAAACATATAGAAAAATTCATGACAGATGTTCATAACAATATTAACTATTCTTTCAAAAACCTCTTGGGTATGGTTACCTAAAACATAAACTTAGGATCATAACGTAGGAAGTGAATATCTATAAACTTATCTATTTTTTGTAAGTATCCACCCATTTTAGTAAAAAGAAAGGATGGACTCTGGATAGTGAATATTCCAATCATATGACAGGGAACTCTAGCATGTTTACAAATATCAAACCAATAGATAGAAGCACTGTTTCTTTTAGTGATAATTCTAAAGGATATATCATCAAAATAAGGGACGTCGGCGATAATGGTGACCTAAACTCATCTTTAATTACAAATGTGTATTTGGTTAAAAAAATTAAAACGTAACTTATTAACTATTAGTCAATTGTGTGATAAAGGTTTAAATTTTTTTTGGAAAAGATAATTGTTGCATTTTCGATCAAAACGAATGACTTATTTTTGAAGGAATAAGAAAACGTAATATTTACATTTAAATGTAAAAGTTAATCATGACATTAACATGTGTCTTGTGGAAAACTCTAATACCTGTGGCTTTGACACAATCGTTTCTGTCATATTAACTTTAAACTATTAAATAAAATAGCAAAACACAAAATTGTGTGAGGTTTTTCGAATATGAATTATGAAGTAAATAATCTATGTGATGCTTGTCGAAAAGATAAATTAAGAAAATCTTTTAGATCTATAAACAAAATTTCAACTAAGCAGCCGATGGAATTATGTGACGCCCCACCTCTATACCCACGCTAGCCAAGAACACTACGGTGTAGTGCTGTCAACTAGCACGGAGAATAAGGCTGTTGAGGAGCGACCATCCATGTAATCGCTTTGTGCGAGCACCGATATGTCAGATAGAATAACATGCATTTCATCTTTTAGAGGAAATCCGACATACCGTTACAAACTCAAAGCTACTACACAGTGGCTATAATAGTTTAGGACAATAAATATAAAAATAACACAGATAACATAAATGCGGAATACAGATGGAACGAAAAGTCTCATATATACAATAACTGATATCAGTTACAATACATTTGACACAATACAAATGATACAACTACAACTGTCGACTCAAGAAGTTATATATACAAGTACATTATCGACTAATATACATGAATACATCATCATCTTAAAACAGACACACTGACTACTACAACAAGACGAAGACCACTTCAAATGATATAAAAAGTCTTCATAGCTCTAGCAGCAACCCAAAGCTAAAAATCTACAACCTGTAAATACTCGGTCTGACCCGAGTATTACATTCAAAAGAAAATAATACTCGGATCAGTCTAATTCAAAATCAGTTATTAGAGCATAGAAGCAATAATAATCAATCTCAATATAGATGACAGTCACAGAAATCTCGTATATCCAACTCTCGATACGAGAATTGGATAACGGCAGAAATAACACTAAACAGTGTTAATCCACAAAACAGAAATCCAAAGCAGTTTAAGCAATTGAAATGTCAATTTAAAAATATCAATGCTAATTGGCTGCAGTACACGCTAACGTGTACTGCCTCGCCAATACAGCCTACGAATTACGCAACTGGTCGATGAATCAAGAACAAAAGAAATATCGATTAAAATCTGTCAATTCGGTGTGGCTGCAGCGCACGCACGCGTGCACTGCCTCGCCACCACCGAATATAAAGTCACCACCAAAAATGAAACTGCAGTGGCAAACAGATATAAGGACGAAGGCAGGCTGCAACTAAACTGCAGATAAGTCATCAACAGTTCAAGCATATACAGCAAAGGAGACGAATTCGAGTACATCATGAAGCAGAACCAAGTGCAGTTCAACTGGGATGGACAACTCGAGAATAAACATGTACAAATGAACGAGTGATCAATATGCAACACAGATGTGCAAATAAAGATCGGTGCATCAATGCAATGCGAAAATAGAGGCTGCAATAGAACTACAGGCACCAAGTCAAGGGAACAATAGAGACATGCTTAACAAAGTCAAGTGGAGCTAACCAATGTACAAATCAGGTCAGCACAGCATGAGTCAAAAGAGAACCAAATCAGTGTGGATGCAGGTTACAATATTCAAGTCTTTCTGCCAGCAACAAAAGATTCAAGGATATGCAAAGCTTCAACATGGATGCAAACATATCAAACTCCCAAAGATACATCAGTGAAGGAAACTGCATCTCAAAAATGCAGAACCCAACCCAAAAAAACATTAATGTATATGAACACAGGAGACAACAAAACTGTGAATCAAAGACCAAGTCGAAGTATAACAAGAATGACTCAAGTGAAGATGCCAAAGTAAAGATTTCAAATGACCAGGAAAAACAGTGGACAGGCAAATATCAAAGACTGGCAAGCAACAAATGCCAAAGTCACAAACTAATCAAGGTCAATCCCAAAGCAACCCAACAGCATTGCAAGGACATCAGGTAAGAGACGAAGCACACAAAGCTAATGTTCCAGTGAACAAGGATGCACTAGTAAAAACAAAGACCAATGGACCATAATGCAGACAAGCCTATGTATGCACAGTGAAGCCAAAGACTCAAGCTAAGGGACATAAAGTGTAACTATCAAAGTACACAAAGCATGGAACCGGACTGAAGTGAAACCAACCCATCAGCCAACTAGACTGCATACTACACTGAACCAGAAATATGAACAAGTGAAACAATGTCAGTTCAAATATGCAAAGGAACAATGGAGTATGAACCCAGACAACATATGCAAAGACCAAGGAACTACAACAAGACATGAACCAAGTACAACTGGAAACCCAAAACTGCACCAGTAACAATATATCATCGCAAGGATGCAAATAGATTTCGAGTCAAGCAGTGCACAGTGGAACGAAGAACAGTCATGGCATTTCACAAATACTATAAGGATTTCTACCAAGCTAATGAACAGAACACAAAGTACACAAGTGCACAGGTTCAGGTCAATGCACCTGTAAGTCGAATGACAAAACAAAAGAACAATACAGTGAACTACCATGATTCAGAGCCAAAGTTCACAGTGAAGTCGACAAGGCCAGGATAAATCACAAAAACAACTATATTAGTGAAGGTCAGAGAAGAAACAAGTTGGAAGTACTTAGATCTACGGTGAATGGTACTAGTGCAAAGTCAAAGCCAATGTCAACAGACGAGTTCAGACATTCACAACCATGATTACCAAGGCACAAGTTCGAACCATATCAATGCTAAATGCTCACATGCCCAAAACTCAACTACCAGTGCAATAATGAACGAGTATATGGGTGCAGACATGCTAGAATTCTCATGAAACCGTAATAAACAAAGTACCAGAGTAGGCATGTTCCAAAGGTAATTCGAAACAACTCAATATCATAAAGCAGCAGTAAAACGAGCAAGAGCAGAAATACCACTAGAGGCAGTAAGAACATAATGGCCTTAACAGCAAGTGTTAAACGAACTAGATCAACACCCAATAAATCAAATTGCAGAAGCATCAAACTGAAATGAATTAGATGTGAGATATTACTCACTTTGATCTCGACCAATTGGAGCAGTCTCGAGTGATGAAATCACGAAGTCCAGAAACGAGTTGAAGCTGTAGCAATCGAGGGAAGACGAGCGAAGTTCGAACCCCTTGAGGCCGTTGTCTTCGATTCCGATGCCCTAACTTGATTCAGGGGGGGGACACGCGAGAACGAACGAAAAGGATTGTGGCCGCCATTCTTTTCGTTTGCGATTTAGGCTTAGGGTTTAAACGAAAGGGAAAAAATGATCAAGGAGGAACGGTTTTCGACCCTAGATAATTATCACAACCAAAAGAACGTGGGCCAAGGTCCAATTAAAGCCCGCGAACCATTTCAACAATTTTTATTAAAGAATTTTAACCCGAATAAATCTCAATTGAAATCAAACAATTTTCACATTTCAAACCCGATTCGAATACCAATAACAATTATCAACTGATTAAACACTTAACAATTTTCCAAACAGCAATCGAATAGGAAAGATGACCGTCCAAAGATGATAAATAATTGGTACGCAATACCGGGTTGTTACAGACTCCCCTCCTTAAAGAAATTGCGTCCTCGCAATCCTAAGAGATAAGTGGGAAGGAAGTAACAACCATAAGAGCATGGCAATGTCGAATGCATAAGCAAAGCAAATGTCAGCAGGAAAGTATAGGAATTATGGAAGTATCAGATAAAAATCGAAAGGTTCGATTGCTTAAAATTAAAAGAATCAACATCGAGGGGATCAAGGAATCAAAATCAGACGACTATTAGAAGCAAGAATCAATCGAGTTCTAGCAATTGAAAGAAAAGGAATCAGAGCAGAAATCACGTACTGCACGAATTGAATGTGAGTAAATCAAATTACTCACCTGAATCGTCAGAGAAAAAGACGAAGCTCGAATCTCAAAATCGCAAATATTCAATCATCTAAAATGATAATCGAATTTTCACAAATATCTGATTATCAAAAACGATAATCAGAAACACAATTATTCGATTAATCAAATCGAAAAATATTTAATTATCTCAAACGATAATCAAATTTCACAAATATCTGATTATCAAATCGAAAAATATTTAATTATCTCAAACGAAAATCAAATTTCACAAATATCTGATTATCAAAAACGATAATCAGAAATCACAAAGATTCGATTATCAAATCGAAAAATATTTAATTATCTCAAACGATAATCAAATTTCACAAATATCTGACTATCAAAAACGATAATCAGAAATCACAAAGATTCGATTATCAAATCGAAAAATATTTAATTATCTCAAACGATAATCAAATTTCACAAATATCTGATTATCAAAAACGATAATCAGAAATCACAAAGATTCGATTATCAAATCGAAAAAATATTTAATTATCTCAAACGATAATCAAATTTCACAAATATCTGATTATCAAAAACGATAATCAGAAATCACAAAGATTCGATTATCAAATCGAAAAATATTTAATTATCTCAAACGATAATCAAATTTCACAAATATCTGATTATCAAAAACGATAATCAGAAATCACAAAGATTCGATTATCAAATCGAAAAATATTTAATTATCTCAAACGATAATCAAATTTCACAAATATCTGATTATCAAAAACGATAATCAGAAATCACAAAGATTCGATTATCAAATCGAAAAATATTTAATTATCTCAAACGATAATCAAATTTCACAAATATCTGATTATCAAAAACGATAATCAGAAATCACAAATATTCAATTAACGAGTCCGGAATTAATCGAAGTAGTAAAAGTATGGTTCCATACTCCTTACTTTTGCTAAATCGTTTAAATCTCTTTATCGTTTTCTTGAAAGTGCAGAATTGTGTGTTTTAAAAATAACATTTCACATTCTCAAACGGACAAGTCCGGAATTAAGCGAATCAGTAAAAGAAAGGGGTCATAGTCCTCGCTTTTTCTGAAACGTTTAAATCGCTTCCTCGTTCTTTTGAAAATGTAAACTGTAAAAATTTTTGAAAACAATTTTAATTTATATTTTTGAAACAACTTTTAAAAATAAAGAATTTTGAAAACACGTGATTAAATTAGCAATATCAGTATTGCGGGAGAACCGCTTGTAAATCCATTTCAAAATTGACGGTTACCGATGTTAACACGTCAAAGTCTCATCAAAATAACTGGCATCAAAATATAATACCAAATGAATTTTCATTCATCAAAAATGTCACAAGAATCTTCTCAAAGATAAAAAGGGATGTCATACCCTAAACTTGTATTCATAACAAGTCAATAACACATGAATTCACCAATGCACAAAAATTGATAAACATATCAATAGAAATCACGAAAATTGGTGAAGCACAAAATTCCAGAAATCATCACAAGAAATCCAGAAAACACATATTCTAGAAATCTACACACGAAATCCAGAAAACACAGACTCTAGAAATCTACACACGAAATCCAGAAAACACAAAGAAGGAGGAAGTCCGAGCACACGGACGAGAAACTATCTCATGGAAGCTATCCATTTAATTTTACGAACACACGGATGGGAAGCTATTTATTTAATTTTCCGAACACACGGATGGGAAGCTATCCATTTAATTTTCCGAACACACGGATGGGAAGCTATTTATTTAATTTTCCGAACACACGGATGGGAAGCTATCCATTTAATTTTCCGAACACACGGATGGGAAGCTATTTATTTAATTTTCCGAACACACGGATGGAAAGCTATCCATTTAATTTTCCGAACACACGGATGGAAAGCTATCCATTTAATTTTCCGAACACACGGATGGAAAGCTATCCATTTAATTTTCCGAACACACGGATGGAAAGCTATCCATTTAATTTTCCGAACACACGGATGGCCCGAAGGCAAGTCCGACACACGGACGAAGAGACATCGCACAATCGCTAGTCTAAATCACAAAAATGATCGTCATGATCATAAGGAAGTGTCAATCACACCAAGCTAGTAAATATATGAGTTTAGCTTCATGTCCCATAACCACTTGCTTAACTTAAATATTTACGAACAAGCTGTAAATTTTCACTAGGAAATTGTCACAAAAAGGGTTCAATCGAACAAGTCCAAGAGCTAACCGACGAAGTAAACGCAAGCGTTTCATACCACTTGTTTTACTAGGCCGTTTAATTCAATTTCTCATACGAGTGAAATAAAGGCTTGTATATACTAATAGATTGGAAAACGGTTCAAGAAAAAGAACTTTGTAGTAAAATAGTTTTGAAATCGTTTGGAAAAAGGGATTTTAATATTTACTACTAGTATAGAAAACCTTTATATTTTTAAAGTGACAAATCACAAAAATGATTGTAGAAACAATCAATCACAAGAATTCACATACGAAGATGTGAATGGAATCCAGAGAAATCGATACTGAATCCATCAGAAAGTATGTTCACAAAAAACCCGAAGAAAATGTCATCAAAGTTGCTAATAAATGATAGCAACAAATCGGGGAAATGATCAAGAATCGATTAAATTAGGAAACCAAGTCAGTTCACTAAAATTTCACATTCGAAGACGTGAATAAAATCCAAAGAATTCGATTCCAAATTCATCAAAGTAGGAATACCCAAAAATTCCAGAAATAGAAGTTATCAAAATCGACAAAGGTGATAACAACTAATTAGAAAAGAAGAATCGATTATCAACTGGAAAAACAAAGCAAATCGAGCAGAAATGCATAAATGACTTCAACAAAAGTAAGAATCAAGTCAACGTCGAAGTCAACAATTAATAGCCGCAGTCGAGTATAAAATGAATCAATCATCATTATCAAAGAAACCAACGGCAAACAAAATCAGAGTCTTAAGAATCAAGAAATTAGCAATTTCTCAAAAACAAAGTGACCGAAGTCGAAGGGAAATCCAGATTAGGAAAACACAAAATATCAAGTTCAAAATCGCTGAGATTCAAACTAGATGTGAATGAGAAATCAAAATCACTCAATTTGCAACTGGTCCAGCTATTTTTCATCACAGTGTAACAGGTACACAATGACACTCATAGCATAGAACAAAAGTGGAACAAAGTCCAAAAGTCAAAATGGCTTTAATTTGCCAAATTAAAACAAAATCAACATCGGCTAAATCAATTCAAAGCCGAAAACACAAGAATAAGCGTTAGGAATTCATACCTAACAGTCAAAAATAGTCATATGTAAAGATGAGAGATAAAACATCGACAAATAGTTGTAACACATGTTCCATCTAAGTTATGTTTTATAATTGTCCTAAACCCCAGGCTCTGATACCAAGCTGTGACGCCCCACCTCTATACCCACGCTAGCCAAGAACACTACGGTGTAGTGCTGTCAACTAGCACGGAGAATAAGGCTGTTGAGGAGCGACCATCCATGTAATCGCTTTGTGCGAGCACCGATATGTCAGATAGAATAACATGCATTTCATCTTTTAGAGGAAATCCGACATACCGTTACAAACTCAAAGCTACTACACAGTGGCTATAATAGTTTAGGACAATAAATATAAAAATAACACAGATAACATAAATGCGGAATACAGATGGAACGAAAAGTCTCATATATACAATAACTGATATCAGTTACAATACATTTGACACAATACAAATGATACAACTACAACTGTCGACTCAAGAAGTTATATATACAAGTACATTATCGACTAATATACATGAATACATCATCATCTTAAAACAGACACACTGACTACTACAACAAGACGAAGACCACTTCAAATGATATAAAAAGTCTTCATAGCTCTAGCAGCAACCCAAAGCTAAAAATCTACAACCTGTAAATACTCGGTCTGACCCGAGTATTACATTCAAAAGAAAATAATACTCGGATCAGTCTAATTCAAAATCAGTTATTAGAGCATAGAAGCAATAATAATCAATCTCAATATAGATGACAGTCACAGAAATCTCGTATATCCAACTCTCGATACGAGAATTGGATAACGGCAGAAATAACACTAAACAGTGTTAATCCACAAAACAGAAATCCAAAGCAGTTTAAGCAATTGAAATGTCAATTTAAAAATATCAATGCTAATTGGCTGCAGTACACGCTAACGTGTACTGCCTCGCCAATACAGCCTACGAATTACGCAACTGGTCGATGAATCAAGAACAAAAGAAATATCGATTAAAATTTGTCAATTCGGTGTGGCTGCAGCGCACGCACGCGTGCACTGCCTCGCCACCACCGAATATAAAGTCACCACCAAAAATGAAACTGCAGTGGCAAACAGATATAAGGACGAAGGCAGGCTGCAACTAAACTGCAGATAAGTCATCAACAGTTCAAGCATATACAGCAAAGGAGACGAATTCGAGTACATCATGAAGCAGAACCAAGTGCAGTTCAACTGGGATGGACAACTCGAGAATAAACATGTACAAATGAACGAGTGATCAATATGCAACACAGATGTGCAAATAAAGATCGGTGCATCAATGCAATGCGAAAATAGAGGCTGCAATAGAACTACAGGCACCAAGTCAAGGGAACAATAGAGACATGCTTAACAAAGTCAAGTGGAGCTAACCAATGTACAAATCAGGTCAGCACAGCATGAGTCAAAAGAGAACCAAATCAGTGTGGATGCAGGTTACAATATTCAAGTCTTTCTGCCAGCAACAAAAGATTCAAGGATATGCAAAGCTTCAACATGGATGCAAACATATCAAACTCCCAAAGATACATCAGTGAAGGAAACTGCATCTCAAAAATGCAGAACCCAACCCAAAAAAACATTAATGTATATGAACACAGGAGACAACAAAACTGTGAATCAAAGACCAAGTCGAAGTATAACAAGAATGACTCAAGTGAAGATGCCAAAGTAAAGATTTCAAATGACCAGGAAAAACAGTGGACAGGCAAATATCAAAGACTGGCAAGCAACAAATGCCAAAGTCACAAACTAATCAAGGTCAATCCCAAAGCAACCCAACAGCATTGCAAGGACATCAGGTAAGAGACGAAGCACACAAAGCTAATGTTCCAGTGAACAAGGATGCACTAGTAAAAACAAAGACCAATGGACCATAATGCAGACAAGCCTATGTATGCACAGTGAAGCCAAAGACTCAAGCTAAGGGACATAAAGTGTAACTATCAAAGTACACAAAGCATGGAACCGGACTGAAGTGAAACCAACCCATCAGCCAACTAGACTGCATACTACACTGAACCAGAAATATGAACAAGTGAAACAATGTCAGTTCAAATATGCAAAGGAACAATGGAGTATGAACCCAGACAACATATGCAAAGACCAAGGAACTACAACAAGACATGAACCAAGTACAACTGGAAACCCAAAACTGCACCAGTAACAATATATCATCGCAAGGATGCAAATAGATTTCGAGTCAAGCAGTGCACAGTGGAACGAAGAACAGTCATGGCATTTCACAAATACTATAAGGATTTCTACCAAGCTAATGAACAGAACACAAAGTACACAAGTGCACAGGTTCAGGTCAATGCACCTGTAAGTCGAATGACAAAACAAAAGAACAATACAGTGAACTACCATGATTCAGAGCCAAAGTTCACAGTGAAGTCGACAAGGCCAGGATAAATCACAAAAACAACTATATTAGTGAAGGTCAGAGAAGAAACAAGTTGGAAGTACTTAGATCTACGGTGAATGGTACTAGTGCAAAGTCAAAGCCAATGTCAACAGACGAGTTCAGACATTCACAACCATGATTACCAAGGCACAAGTTCGAACCATATCAATGCTAAATGCTCACATGCCCAAAACTCAACTACCAGTGCAATAATGAACGAGTATATGGGTGCAGACATGCTAGAATTCTCATGAAACCGTAATAAACAAAGTACCAGAGTAGGCATGTTCCAAAGGTAATTCGAAACAACTCAATATCATAAAGCAGCAGTAAAACGAGCAAGAGCAGAAATACCACTAGAGGCAGTAAGAACATAATGGCCTTAACAGCAAGTGTTAAACGAACTAGATCAACACCCAATAAATCAAATTGCAGAAGCATCAAACTGAAATGAATTAGATGTGAGATATTACTCACTTTGATCTCGACCAATTGGAGCAGTCTCGAGTGATGAAATCACGAAGTCCAGAAACGAGTTGAAGCTGTAGCAATCGAGGGAAGACGAGCGAAGTTCGAACCCCTTGAGGCCGTTGTCTTCGATTCCGATGCCCTAACTTGATTCAGGGGGGGGACACGCGAGAACGAACGAAAAGGATTGTGGCCGCCATTCTTTTCGTTTGCGATTTAGGCTTAGGGTTTAAACGAAAGGGAAAAAATGATCAAGGAGGAACGGTTTTCGACCCTAGATAATTATCACAACCAAAAGAACATGGGCCAAGGTCCAATTAAAGCCCGCGAACCATTTCAACAATTTTTATTAAAGAATTTTAACCCGAATAAATCTCAATTGAAATCAAACAATTTTCACATTTCAAACCCGATTCGAATACCAATAACAATTATCAACTGATTAAACACTTAACAATTTTCCAAACAGCAATCGAATAGGAAAGATGACCGTCCAAAGATGATAAATAATTGGTACGCAATACCGGGTTGTTACAAATTACCTCATTTAGATTTGTTTGGCACGACTCAAGTTAAATAAATCATTATAAATCTTTTTTTGTAATTGTTGATGAAATTTCAAGATATTTATGGACTTTGTTTTTAAAATATAAAAGTGATACTTTTGAAATACTTGAATTTTTTTTTAAATGAATTCAAAATCTAAAGTATTTAAAAGTTAATAATATTAAAAGAGATCATGGAGGATAATTGGAAAATGATGACTTTATAAATTTTTGTATTAAAAAGTAATTAATTATAAATTTTCTTTTCCCGAAACACCACAACAAAATGGTGTTGTAGAAATAAAAAATAGAACTTTACAATAATGAGCTAGAACATTACTGAATAGCACTTCTTTACCTAAGAATTTCTAGGCTAAAGTCGTCGCTACTGGATGCTATGTTCTAAATCGTGTTTCAATAAGACCTAAAACAAAATGTACACCATATGAACTTTTTAATCAAAGGAAACCTAATACATCATATTTCAAAGTTTTTGGTGCAAAGTATTTTATTTTATATACTAAAGTTAATCCAGGAAAATTTGATTCTAAAACTGATGAAGGTAATTTTGTATGTTATTCAGAAAGGAGTAAAGCTTATAGACTTTTCAATAAAAGAGCAAATGTTATTGAAAAACTCTACATGTTTCATTTGATGAAAATTTTAATAACTTCAAAGATTATGCTAAAATATCTAATATAAATCAATCTACAGATGTCCTTCAAAATAATGAACAGAGTGAAAAACCTGAAGAAACTTATGAATCTTTAGAATAAAATATAATCAAAGATCAACCTCATATTTTAAAATATCGCCCTATTGAAAATGTTTTGGGAGATGTTAGCACAAAAGTTTTAGCTAGAAGATAATTAAATAAAATGAATCACTATGCTTTTATTTCAAATATTAAATTTAAAATGATATAGAAGTCGGAAAAAAGGAATATTGAATGTTAGTAATGCAAGAAGGGTTAAATCAATTTGAAAGAGATAATGTATAGGAGTTAGTTCCCAGACCTAATGATCAATCTGTAATAGGAACAAAATGAGTTTACAAAAATAAAATTGATAAAAATGGAGAAATAATAAGAAACAAAGCTAGATTAATTGCTCATAGATACAAACAGGATGAAGGAATCGACCATAACAAAACTTTTTCACTTGTTGCTAGACTCACTTCACCAAAGAAGGCATTTCGTAGCGTTGAGAAAACGCTACCAAAACTTTTAGTAACGTTTCTGTAAACGCTGCGACACGACTTGCAACTAAAAGTCTAAAAGTTTTTGTTGCGTTGTAGTAAACGCTTCCAAAAACAAACATATTGTAGCGTTTTTGAAACCCTATAAAGTATTTTGCGGCGTTTTATTTGTCCTGCTGTATATTTTTGTTGCATTTTTTTCTGCTACAATATGTTTTTTGTGTAATTTACATTTATTCTCGTAGCACTTTAACGCTACTAAAACTTATTGATTGTTGTGTAGCATATTTTAAACGATGTTATTTACTGTTAATGGCTTTTATCATTTTCGACAATCACTTATATATAATAGTCATATTAAAACCAACAATCAATTACATAATTATCGTATTCAAGCCAACAATCAATCACATAATTATCATATTTAAACCAACATCAATAAATCATATAATCATCATACTCAAATAATTGAAAAAACACGTTAATAGCATAATCAAGTAGAATATTCATAACCATAACCATTTCGATAATAGTATTTCGTCCAAATGAGCGAAATCACATACCACAAACGTTCACAAGCAAATTTACACAACTAGTATGAACAAAATATTATAATATATATAACAATTCATTACTTAATTACCGAAAATTCTTTGTTACAGGTGTTCTTTACTTCGGAAACTTCTCTTCGAAAGTCCAATGCCTGCACAAGTGAAAACACAAAATATAGTCAAACAATTATGTTAATATGTAGGACTTCAAATCTGATGGTCAAACAATTATATTAATTTTAACAAAACTTAGTTAATTTTTATTAACTTGGTTAACTTAGTTAACTTATTATTATTATTATCATTATTATTATTAAAACTCAGATAACTTAATTATATTGTTATTATTAACTTAGCTAATTTTTATTATAAATTTGGTTAATTTTTATAAACTGGGTTAATTCATTATCATCATCATTATTTATAAAACTTTGTTAAATTAGTTATATTATTATTATTTATAAAAATTAGTTAACTTAAACTTAGTTAATTTTATAAAACTTGTTTAATTTTAACAAAACTTAGTTAATTTTTTTTAACTTGGTTAACTTAGATAATTTATTATTTTTATTGTTGTTATTATTATTATATTTGTTAAATCGTAATTAAGAAAATTCAAAGATTGGGATGTAAAACATGCTCAACATTAGATTTTTGTTTCCAACACTTTGTATTATGGGTTCCCATAGTCAAGCTAATGAAAAAACTGAGTTGTTGCAACAAACTGAGTTGCATTTCAGTTTGCAAAACTGAGTTGCAATTTGCGACTCAGTTTGCAACTGATTTGCAACAAATTGAGTCACAAATTGCAACTCAGTTTTGCAAACTAAGTGCATTTCATTTTAACAGTGTAAGATGAGTTAAAGAAAAAATGATGCACCTTGTATATGTTAGAACTTATCTATCTACTACCAAGAAAAGTGTGCGACTGAGCTGCAAATGTTAGATGTAGGCTCCATCGATGCACTGCATGTTAATTAAGTGGAACAAAAAATTCTATAGCCATTTTATTCTTACTCAAATCACAAGTTGTCATAAATACTACTTTAACAGCTACACAAAATGTTTTATAAACTTATTTAAGTTTTATAGTTTAATTTTTATAAAACTTAGTTAAATTTTATAAAACTCAGTTAAATTGGCTAAATTTTATAATAATAGGTGATTTTTATAAACTTGGCAAAATTTATAAAAAAATAATTAATTCTTATAAATAATATTCTATAAAAGGCACATGAATGTGAAACAATATCACATAATTACTATTCTTATTCTAGGATCAAATACTTACAAAGCTACTTTGTGAAATGGGAAACAAATTACTGTGACCAACCATGAATGTGCTTGTTTTCTATCTCAAGCAAAGGCATCAAATAAAATATTTACACAAAAATATAAATGTTAATCTAATCATATTACTAAAATCATAAGAATTCAGGAACAAACCTCTCTTATATAAAGGTCGCACTTCGGGACTTCTAGACACAAAGAAAAGCTGCTTTGGCCAAATGATAAAACTTCCTTTCCATGTTGCATCGGCTCCCACTGCTTTAGTTTTGATCTCATGTCTTCGGCATTTCGAGCTACTTGCATAAACAACAATGCATGATCATCTGAATAAACAGTAATATTTGTTTAATACGATGACTGACCTTTCTTATTGGGAATGCTCTAAGAGTTCCTGTAAAACTTTGAGCAATCACAGATGATTGCTATGTGCAGTACAATTACAGTATCATCTGAATAAACAGTATGGATCTTAGGATCACAACAGTTTAAAATATTAATACAATTCAAACGTACAAGGTTATGGTTAGTTAAATACACATCAATTTCATCGCCATAAGTTATTATTCAATCATTTTCTGCCAACCAATTCTGATGGAGATTCCACTTTCCTATAAAAATAATTCTTCAAATATTTCTATAAACAGAATTTATCTTAACATGCGTTCAGCTTTAGATATTTCCCTAACATGGTTTACATGTGTTTAGTTTCAGAATTTCCCTAACATGGTTTTACATAGCCTTTCTTCTCATGCCAACCTTCCTAGTATTTCTTTTAACCCTTCTAAACTCAAGACAATCTCTTTCAGTACAGCTATCTCATAGCCAAACATAGATTACTTTAAAATGATTGGGAAAAAAATAGAGGTAACAATCACATCATTTATACTGAAATCTATAATCAAGTGCTACAAAAATATAACCATGTATTAAATTACCACCATTACCAAATACACACAAATAAAGTGTTCAATGATCAATGATCTAGCTTGCCGAGATTGAGAAGTGCAAAGAGAGGTGAAACGCAAAATGATTGTAACATGGTTGCTTAAATTATGCTATAGTGGCAATGGTTTGACTTTGATCGGCCATGTCTTTACTAGAGGGGAGAGGCCAGACATGGAAAAAAGGATCGAGAATTTACCAAATTAGGAACTTATCAAATTCAATTTAATTCAAAAGGGATGGAGAGGCCATGACTTTGACACAATCTGATAGCTCAGTTTAATTCAACTCACTTAAAATCACAATTCGATTAATTCAATTCATAACGCATACGAATTTACCAAATTAGGAATCAAGGGAAATAGAAGAATTTATTATTTTGTAGATCAGCATAATTCATTCACTAAATAATGAAATCCAAATGGTTCAGTCACAAAATAATAAAATGTATTGTCTTCACCATGAATTAATTGTAAAAGGTTTTGACGAACTAAATAATTAATCAACTTCCTAAAAAATATGCGGTTGCCGAGAACAAAAATCGAAAATCAAACCCTAGATCTTTGAGAGCCGCCTCCTCCCTACATTACTGCAGTCCCCTCTTCCCAATCCTGTGTGATCGGGTTTCCTTACCGATCGCTCATTCATGTCTCCCTCAAACTCCGTTTGTCATGAAACGCCTCCGCCAGCAGATCCTCCTCCCGTGGTCATTGATACTCCTCCAGGTTTCACGTCGAGAAATTCCCCCCTGCGTCTCTTGTCTCTGATGCTGGATGAAGACGACTTCACCCAAGTTAGATCCAAAAAGTGGAAGAAACAAGCTAGACCCGTTCAACAACCTTCCACATCTAAAACACGTCCTCATGTTTTCCAAAAGCAGAAAACAAACCCTCCCGCGGATTATTCATTGAATCCGAACATGGCTTATAAATCTAGCCTGGGCGATCAAAATGTTCAATCTGATAATAAGCCTATAATGAACAAATGGTCCTTCTCTACTTTGGCTAGCAGGACGTGGAACGACATAGTCAAAGGAAATAACATTCCAGTCTTTATTCCCTTGAAATTCTATCAACCCCGTGAATTCAAATCGATGCAATGTGCTAAATGTCGATCGATGCGGTTCAAGATGCAAAAAACAGTGGGATAATACCATCGTGATATATGTTGTTGGTCCTAAACCATATTATCCGTACTTCAGATATTATATTATTAGAGTCTGGAAACCAGCAGAAGATTTCTCAATTTTCTCTAAAGAAAATGGATTCTATATTATTAAATTTAATAGCAAACTAGATTATGACAGAATCCTTGAAGGTGGTCCTTATTACTATAATAAAAAATTGATGATGATTAAGAGATGGTCTCTAGGAATGCAATTGAACAAGGAACTCCTCAACTCTATACCAATATGGATTCGTTTCCCTAATTTTCTGCTTGATTACTGGACGGAAGAGGGGATAAGTCGTATCGCATCAGTTCTTGGATCTCCCGTCAAATTGGATAAATTTACGAAAGATATTATAAAAATCTCTTATGCTAGAGTTCTAATTGAGATTAATAACTCCTTTGAATTTCCAAATAAGATCCCTATTATTTCTGAAAAAGATGAACTTATTTGGCAAGAGATTGATTATGAATGGAAACCTACTACATGTTCTAACTGTACTAGCTTTGGACATTCCGAAACCCATTGCCAATTTACAAAAGTATAGAGACCGAAAGCAAATCATCATAACATGATGCAAGAAGATGTGGAAATGACAATTGATGAAACTGATAGACAAACTAATAATTTGGTTGACTTTGAAAATAATCTGGGTTCCCCAATAGTTCGGTCTCGGAAAGTATTTACAGAACGGACATTTCAGACTGCAATACTAAATCCATTCACATCAGCAGCAACAAGGAAGATCTTACAATAGAAACAATCCTGAATGTTCAGCAAGCCTCTTAAACACCAACCACAATTTCAATTTCAGATAAGGCAGTTCAAAATCTATCTTCTGATATGGAGATACAAACAGTGAATACAAATAATTTAGAAATGATAAACGAATTAGAGGATCAGCTTATCAAACAGACACAGACTTTGCCTAATAGTACAAATAAAGATCAAACCTCTGACTCTCCTCCCACCACCAGACTTCGTTCCACTCGGAAAGTTAGAACGGAGGAAGAACCGTTCGAATTCAAAGCCACCAATGCAACAGACGTTATTGAGAATCCTGCGTGGAATATATTTGTTAATCAATTGAAAGGAAAAAACAAAAAAAACAAAAAAGCATAAGACAGTGGGGGCAGCTACTCCCCTGAACAATGATTGTAGATGAGTAGCTACTGCCTTCTTCCTTGAAGCCCGCTTATCAATCTGTTCGCCATTTTCAGTTGAGAGAGTAGAGAGTATAGATCTAGTTTCACAATTGGGTAAAGTAATTGAGACTTCTTTTCCCGTTGTTGGCAGAGTGTAGTTGTGAAGATTCTGGACTCGGCCTTCGAAAATCGACACTCGTACTTCACTTGTACTCGAATACCGTAGATTCAAACGCCGAATCTGACTCTTCGGAGCTTATAACACCATTAAGTATAACAACACAGCGGAAGAAAGAAATAGATGATATCATATAAAACTCCAATGAATACAATATCCAGAATGATATACAACAATGATATCAATATGATACAACAATATCATAGATAAATAATGATGTTACAACGGAAACAACACTACTGATAACTCCAAAAGATCTGCAAAAGAGCATAAGTCCACCAACTCCAATATCAAGCTCGAACCACCAACACGATGCACCAAGATAAGCAGGTGCAGTCATCAACTCCGATGAAGTGAACTAGCTCCAAATAATCTGCTAAACCTGACTATTTAAAAAACCCAACTCTAGACTGCCCGTATGGAAAATTGTGGGCACCCAGAGTTTAGAAAGGGAACAATAAACTCTGAGTCAGTCATGGGACTGGTGTGAGTAACAAAAACAGTTTATCTTTAAAACAAACAAAAAAAGGATTTTAAACATTGAAATCCGCAATGCTTTTGAAAAATGAAACTACCAAAAGACCTCCAACCACACACACAATGCAATCGCAGACTTGGAGGAGATTTCTTCTTATGATAGTCAAATATGCTTCCTACGCAAGGAAAACGCTTTTGATATTATTACTAGTGCATAGTGCAAAAAACATTTCGAAAATACAATATTAATCTTAGCCAACATAGATACCATTATATTATGCCTGTTATAGCTGCCGCCTGAGGAGACAAGTTATACAAATTGCAATCGTAAAGGGCTTGTATTGTTTCTTTGGATTTTCCAACAAATGGTCAGGCTAAGGAACTTCCTATGCCACATGGAAACGCCTCTGGAGGGACGTCCCGAGAACTAACTAGCTCTCTGCCAACACAAGGCCGGATTACCCCTTACACTAGGTAACTACTACACGAATATACCACCCCCGGTCCTTTGGGACCTTTATCCGAGGGCCCTCGATCACAAAGCAACAACCACACAGAAAATGAGATTGGAGCAACCACACAAGTAAATATCTGGGCTCCATACCATAATATCACCTTTTTCCAGAAGGAAATAACATACCCTAAAAGGAGCGACCCTCATAACGTTGCCACATCTTTCATGTTTCGACCATTTCCGGTTTGTGAGATCCGATGAGGTCTCGTCCACAAAGCTACGCTTTTTCACAAAGCCATGCTTTGATCAACAAATGATCACCAACATACAACAACACTCAACATGCCACACCACCAAATTGGGAGTATATCACTGATAACCTTCAATTACATAACTTCTTAGCTCGTACGTCTCAGAGAAGGGTGTTAAGCTAAAAGAATAAATTCTCCGCCACCAAACAGAAATGTATTTGAAAGAAATCAGCTTTATATCTCAAAGTGTAGTGTCAGACATACAACCATACAAGTCTGTTTCGGATTCGAACAGAACCGAAGGCACTTCCGAAGAAGCCCTTGCAATCCGGGTATTAACAATCCCGATCGGACTTCCCATCACTTAGGGAATCTCTATACCGGACGCTACTCGGTGTAGAGACAATCAATAGGTTATCCTATCATTTTCACAAATACCCGGTCTTCACCACCGGTCTTCAAATGCTATCCATATACGACGTATCACTTATTCGAAATGAGTTGTATGACACAAAGTCCTCTCCCGGCTAAACCGAATAGTGAGCGCAATATTTTAAAACATATGGATATTAAGATTTCAATTAAGTCACAACTTGTTACCCAAAACTTCTCTTTCAAATGGTTTAAACAAATTACCATTTAAATCTTTTTACACAAAAAGATTCATTTCACAAAGTTCATCCAGTTTCACAAAGATCTATTCATAGATTTTCCAAATCAATTTCCATTTCAATTGAATTAACTCGTTAAATCTTTAAATCAAAGATTTAACTTATAGCTTTCAAAATAATTCCATTTCGATCTTTTATACAAAAGGTACACCTTTCCACTTTTCATAACAAAGTTCAACAATCTTTCATAAAGGTTTATTCATAATTCGAAAAACCATTTTCCTTTCAAACTTGAAATTCTTTGACACAAATTGGAGATTCATTCCTTATATGAAAGCTTCTATTATTTGAAACCAAATAGTTTTCATTTCGAAAAATCTGATTCATTTATACAAGTTAAAGTCCTTGTGTTAATTCAAATTCCCAAACTAACATTTAAAAAAATGTTTTAAAACCCATATAAACACACTTATAACATCTTTAACCATAATTTCCAAACATGGAATTCAATTCCAAATTTTGAATTCAAATTCAAATTAAATTCTTTAAATTGAAAACTTTACCAAGTTATTCAAAATAACTATTATCTTAAAACTCCTTTTCAAAAGCTTTAACATTTAACCCAAATCCATTTCCAAAATCAATTGAAATTAACATTTCAATTTCAAAAATATTAAATTTAAATCATTTGTGACTTAATCGATTTCCTCGTGAGATCCATATTTGTGTGTGTATGGTGTAGTCCAGGGGTTTCACACAGGAGTGCAACATCAATAAATCATCACAGATTAAAATACAAAAAAATAGTTGATAAGCAGTATAACTATAACGTTTATCTTTTATTCACAGATCACAGATATATAAATTACAGATAATATATTACATTCATCCCAGATAAATAAACTACAGTACAGATCACACACAAATCTGAATATATCACACAGCATCACAGATCAGGGAATATCAATAATTCAATCATTTAGTCAGGTCCAAACATTCACAAATAAACCTATTAATCAACTGATTAAATTAAATTAGATGTATTATTTAAGAATGAATCATTAATCTGGGTTAACCATCATAATTAATTTCAAATTATTTAAAATAAATTTCCCTTTCATCATTTATTAGTTAACCTTTAATTATTAACTAATCAATCTTAATTAATGAATCAATTAACTTTTAATTATTTAATAAATCTTAATTAATCACATTCATTAATTAATCCTTTAATTATTAACAAATAATTATACTCAAATTTCGAATTATCATTCAATTTACTACATCCAGTAATTATCTATTAATTACTACTTCTCTAAGTAATTACACTTCATTAATTACATTTAAGTAATTATACTTATCAAATCACCAAGTGATTATCTTAAATTAATTAAACTTAATTAACTTACATTAATTAATCCTTACATTAAGTAATTAATCCTTAATGACTTCCATTAAGTAATTAACCTTTTATTACTTTCATTAATTAACCATGCCATAATTAATTACATTTAGTAATTATCCATGTATTACTTACACTAAGTAATTATACTTTATTAATTACATTAAGTGATTAACCTTTAATTAATTCCACTAATTAATTATCTCTAATTTATCACCACCTCAATTAATTTAGATAAATTCTTTATCTTCATAATTACTTAATTATATCATTAGAAAAAAAACATTTAAGAATCAATTCCATAATTCAAAATATATAATTTATCTTAAACAAAATAATTTAAACATTAAATTTTAACATTTAAGATCTTTGAAACTTGTTCAAACTTGTTTAATAATTTTTTGTTCTTGAAAATTTAATTAAACATTCCTTTAAAACATTTTCACTTTTAAATACACCTTAAAATCTTTTAAACACTTTAAACCCATTTGAAAACATTTTGCTTTTATCTTTCACTTTGATCTTCTTTAAAACAAATCTAGTACAAGTTTCATTTTAAACTTGCATTTGATTTTACTTTATTTTAAAACCTGTATTTTAAAATTGGTACAGGTTCTCACTTAAACCCAGAAAGCTCATCACATTTTTAACCGAGCAAACTCTCCAAAATCCCCTAGTTTCTCTCGTGCCACTCGCGATCCATCTCTACTCCGAGTCTCTCACGCAACACTTTCGAGTTTAACACCGAGAAACGCTCGTTTTCTCCCAAACACGAACTCACATCATAACCCAAAGTAACCCAACGTGCACGTGCACGTGCACAGGGCCACGGCGGCGCTTCGGCGATCCGCTCCACCTCCGGTAAGTCATCGTTCGCCTCCTCTATCGATTCGAATCACCCCGATATCGTCACAAGCCCAAATTCAAATTCGAGCACTCAAGGTCAAACTGGAACCAAAACATCATCGAAAAACTATTTACCACCAACGATCCTATCCACCTGGAACCACGGTGCCTCGACCAAAGCCTCGCCTTGACCTCCAACGTCAATTCCCCCTATCGCGATCATCTCTGTTCCTCCCTAGCCTACGCCATTGCCTCGACAACAACCACGACCAAAAACACACCGAAAATCCTAGTTCAACGATCTCTGGCCACCACGACCATCAGAAAAATCCTCCACTATTTTTCCTAAGTTCATCAATCTCTAAACTATCTTCGATACGAAGCACAACCCAAGAATCGTCGACAATCACCAGAGATTGACGAAAATGTCAATCCCGTTCATCTCGTATTTTCTCACAATTAAATAAATTAAAAATCTTGAAATGATATTCAAAAATCATTATTTTCAAATTCGAATCAAGTTATGAAATCGAAACACAAATTTATGGTCATTAAATTTTAACATATATATGATTCTTACTGTAAATTCATTGTTCCAGATAGTTTTACTTGCTAGTTCAACTTGATAATATTTTTAATCTTGTATATTCTATAACAAACAGTTTTGGTTTGAATTTTAAATCCAAACATTGGGTAGATTGAGTAGAGAAGACTTTTGAATCAAATCTTGGTTTATGAACTAAGACAGAGAACTTATGAAAATAACAGCATGCACGCACATTCATTCATCCTTCAAATATACAGAGCATTCATACATATATATAAGCACACTTATTCTCAGATGTAGGTGCAACAGAGTCAAATTTTAAATTTTGGAAAAGATAGAGTGTTACTCACAGTGTTTCAAGAGAAAAAGAACAAAGCCTGAAACTTGCAAGCTAAAGCTTCTTTTGATCTCTGATTCAAATTGAATTGCTTGATTTGTTTTGTTGTTTGATGTTTTCAGTTGAATTTTGTTTCAGATTTAAATGGTATCTTACTTTCAGTTTTCATAGCTTAGAATGGAACGAAACTGAGATGAAGAGTTGATGTATGGAAATGAGTTTACAGGGTATTGTTATTGGTACAAGGTAATATTATTTTGTACAAATTAGTTCAAAGATTTTTTCTTGTTTGTTGTTTGACTAAGTTGATATTTATTACTTTGGTGGCTGAAGATAATATTGCGGTGTACTAATGCTTCATGCATTAATTATCTTGTACAATCTACACTTATCTAATTTGTTTGTACATTTCTATATAGGTTTGTTGTCATCTTTTATAAGCTTTCATGTATATATCTTTATTTGTTTGTACCATACTTAAATGTATTTGACTTTACTTTGGCCAAAGATATTTATAAAACTGAAATGATTCTTAACATATTTCGGCTGAAATGATTTTGTTTTGGTGCTTATATCTAGACATGTCAATGCATACCCGAAAAATCCGAAATCCGTCCAGAGACGTATCCGAAAAAACAGATATTATCTGATATCCGAAAAGCGGATGCGGATATCCGATATACGAAAAGAAAATCGGATGCGGATGCGGATATGGGCATATCTGTATCCGAAAAACATCCGTCCGATCTGAAATTTTTTGTGTGTTGTCATTTTGTCATTATGTATATTGCTATTTTATCATTTGAATTTTGAATTGATGTAATATCGTGTAAACTTGTTTAATATTATGTGTGTTGTCATTTTGTCATTTGAAAAACTGATTAGTATTGTAGTGTGTGTATTGTCATTTAAAAAAGTGATTGTTTTAGTTCAAAAATAGTAGTATGATAAAAATCTTATTCAATTTCGGATGCGGATATTTCGGATATTTTCGAATATCCGAAAATATCCACTTTTTATTTTCGAATATCCGAAAATATCCACTTCTTATTTTCGGATGCGGATATTTTTGGAAATCCGAAAATATTCGCGGATGCGGACACGGATGTTAATTCTCAGATATCCACGGATATCGGATGCGAATTCGGATGCGGATTTAAATTTTCGGATGCGGATGCGGATACAGCCATATCCGCATCCGTTTGCATCCGTTAACAGCCCTACTTATATCTCCCTATATGTTTACATGCTATCCTATTCCTTGTATGTACTTAGATTTGTTTGTGTATAGATATTTTTGTTTGCTTTGTTTAATTAACTTCTTGCATTGCACAGCAAACACACTTTGTTATTAATATATTTCTTTATTTTATTTCTATTTCTAGTATAAATACTTATTTTCATACTTATTTCTAACCCATTTATTTAAGATTTAAATTCAATCTCAATGTGTGTGTGTAAATTCAAATTTTACTCATACATGCCCATATACATATATATTCACATATATACATATATATACAATATTTTAAATTTAAATGATTTATACAGAATTTATTTGAATTCGGGGAAACTCGCTTCAATTTACAATTAATTTTACAATTTTAACTCAAAAATTCAATAAATTATCAATTTAAACTTATTTAAAATTCGGGATCGTTACAGTAGTCTTTTCATTTGGAATCATAATTGTTTCTGCTGAAGTGTCGTTACCCTTTGGCTTCTCGATTAGGCTTGTTGTTTTTGTTTTTATGTTTTTAGTTTGATCTATTATATTTGAATTACTCTATAGTTTATAGCCCCAAGTTGTTCGTACGGATGGTTTTGAGTGCGTCGCCTATTTGTTTAACTCCTCCATCTATTTGACAACTTGGATTTCAGCTATATTATGTTGTACCGTTAATATACGGACATAATATGTACTCTTTTTCCTTGCAAGGTACTCGTCTAGGTTAGAGGGATTGTAAGATTTTAATAAGACATATTACAAAAGTATATGCGTTTTCTGTTTGTTAATAAAGTACCTTCTTAAAAAAATAGTAAAAGGTTTTCCATTTTCAATAAAGAAATGTATGTTCAATTATAAAATCATAGACAAATTTTTTGTAAATCCTAAAAGATTTTACAATTTTTGGTTAACAATAGCTGCAATAAATAAAAACTTACGGTTCAAGCAATCAGAAGCAAGATAGCAGCGAAGTAAAAATAGGGCAAATGAAGGGAGCATTGCAGCAGGTGGCAGCAAGCGAGAAGAAGGTAGGGCGTGATTGTTGAAGGGGAGCTGCGGAGCAACCATAATCGAAAAAGTTAATCAAGAATTGAGAAGCAGTTGTATGGCGCATGGAAAGAGGGAAAAAGTAAATAAATAAACGAATAAAAAGTAGGAACAATTTTTTATTTCCAAAAAACTCTACACAGATCTTCCCCCAAACAAAGATGCCATGGCCACTCTTAAAAATATCAACTTTTTGCAAATTAAGACTTAACCCACGTTTATTAATTTTTTTGATTTTTGGTTCTTTTAGTTTTAGTTGAGAAATGAGGTATCGGAATAGCAAAATTGGTATAAACTGAAATTGGTTCCAGTAAAATACCTATACTTTGTCAGGTTCTTTGTCGCCATTGCAAGTAATCAAATCTGCGTCTCTTTCAGAAACTGGAAGTTACGTATGATGGGTATTCAACAAAGAAGATAGAGTTTAAAGAAGCTGTCGATCTTTTGCTTCGCATAAAGTATTAGTAAATTTAAGGTTTCAATGTAAGGATTGAGAAGCAGGATATTCTCAATTGGTTTGATAATTAACATTCATCATTTCAGTTTACAGGGTGAGTTGACTGTTTTTAGACGGGGTATAAGTTATCATAATGAATTAATGGTGGCTATGGATTTAACTTAGGCAATTAGGATTTGGTTGAGTAGCGGATAAATTAAATGTTCCTGAGAGCAACTACTATGATACATGCCTTGAATAATACAAATATATAATGCAGCATGGTAAATGGAATGATAACGAACAATTGTAATTTGTCCACACCAAAGACTTTAATAAAATGCAAGTGAAAAAACAATTTTGTTACAACTCTTATGAGTGCTAATTTAATCCTTTCACATGATTGGTATATATGAATAGTGACATGGCCAGAAAACTATATGTTAGTTCAGTATCAAGTGATATATATTTGTTTTGACCTTTGAAGGCTCCTACCAAGTTCTCCAGTTAATGATGTGATAAAAAACAGTGGGAAGATGCACAATGCATGAGTTATGCTATAAGATTGAAGTGGTATACCATGTAATTTCCCTTTATTGGACACTGCCCAGGTGCAGAAGAATTTGTTCTTCCATATTTCATGGGATTCTTGGGCCCACCAGCCTCCTAAAAAACATAGTATAACTGTTAATACATATTGGTAACCAGCAATAATACGAGTCGATGATCAAAAAATATAACATTTTGCATTGCTCTGATGGTTTGCATAAGAAACTCGGTTGAAGTACGAGTGATATGTAAAGGACAAATAAATATGTTATGACTTGGGGGAAGAACCATTTTTTTATTAACATAATTTTAATATTAAAGCAGTTTAAAATACGTGAAGGGCACCAATTGCTCGGTATTACAATTCTTGGAGCCCGAATAAAACAAATGTAGTTTTCAATATATCGGATTATGCAATCTCATATACATATTACTTATATCCAATGTTAAAGACTATTTTTGCAGATAATATAAAGAGCAAATAACAAACATATGGACATAATATTTTATTATTCTAAGAATTTGTGTATTAACCAACCCACAAAAGGCAACTCACACGTTCACAACTACAAGAAAAAGATTAAATAGACCCAGTGGACCGTCTACGGGGTGAGTTAAGCTTATTCATCTGTGAAATGCAGTACTTTTTCAGTAAATTGCAAAATGTTGTTGCAATTAACGATTTTATAACCAGACATATATGTAATGTGCCTTATCATAATAAATATGAATAAAAACATTGGTAATAAAATCATAGCATTCTGTTAAGTAGATGGTAAATGAGAGCGATCAATTTTTAAGCAAAAAACCAACATACAAAATGAACTGCTTTTAAACAGTTAAGAACATTTAGTAGTTTGATACCTATTGTGTAGCCACTTCTTACCAACTGTGTAGGCAAAACAGATTTCGGTATCCAACGAGGTATTATTGCTCACAAGCACCTAGAGATGTAGATAAATAATAAATTCTTCAACGATATTTTGAAATAACATATTGTCTCCTGCGCGAAATTGGGATACAAATTTTATTGTCTGAGAAGGAACATAAAATGTGTAGTAAACCTTAAAATTCAACTTTTAGACAGTGGTTAAACAACAGAAAGTGTATATTGTATAAAAGAAAATTATGTGAATGGTTGAAACGGAATACATAGAACACATTTTTCTCGAATTTGAAATTTTAGATTATTTTGTAGAATAGTTAGCTGATGTGCTAAGCTAGAATACAAAAATACA
The DNA here is from genome assembly GCA_030737815.1 of Allium fistulosum. Taxonomy (NCBI): domain Eukaryota; kingdom Viridiplantae; phylum Streptophyta; class Magnoliopsida; order Asparagales; family Amaryllidaceae; genus Allium; species Allium fistulosum. The sequence goes on along the minus strand of CM060901.1, from coordinate 1,416,226,505 downwards.
TGAATCAAACATCCCTATGTCTGTTTCAAATAAACATACCAAACATTATGTAAATCCTAAATGTTACACTATTAGGAAAATTAAACCCATGCATCGTTAATGAACCCCAGATAATGACTTACTATCGAATATCTTCCAAACTTCTAATACCATGGTGCAGAAATGAATCTATACAAAATTGACGATATTACACATTTCAAATGCAATTTCAGCAATAACATCACAAGCGGTGATGCCACATCATTTTGCAGTTTCACTTTAGTACAGTGTTGGTACAAAAGTCGGGCTAATGACAGTAGGAGTAAAGTAAAACCCCAATCTTGTACTTTTATCTAACTTATATTATAGCAGTTTGTTGATCTAAAGAATTTTTTTCCCTAAAAAGAGAAAATAGAATGGAAATATAAACAATGGTTATACGATTCGAAGGGAATCAATAATTTAGGATTATCGAACAAAACATAGCGATTTGCTGGTAATCATTTTATTAGACAAACAGAAACAACATTACAATATCTACAGTGGAAATAGAACACTAAATAATTATAATAAAACAAATTCATGTACAGGTTACAATAAAGCCTGCATTTTTAGACCATCGATCTACACTCATAATTTCAGGACAAATGGTTAAATCTTGTTGAACAGCTAAAAGCATGAAAAATTATTTTTAATAACATAAAGTGATTAAGAATTAGTCGCATTAAATTTTGTATGACATGTTAACTATTCATGATCAAGCATCAGCCATAATCAAAATTTTAACAAAGTTGTGACAAAGAGAGGAAGAGTAAAGCAAAATTGTAAAGCTGTACTTTTATTTTTCTAAAATCATTGCAGTATATTTGCACGCCAAGGGCTCAGAATCGAGAATAAAAAATTGCAAACAATTAGACGGCTAGGAGTTTAATACCTAATGTGTAGCCACTTCTGAACATACAAAAAAGAAGGATTTGGTACTCAGCGACGTACTGCTGCTCACATAGATAGCGGATTACAATCATCTAAACACATAGACAGTGGATTACAACCTAACCTGATCCCCAACACAGGAAGTACACATTGAGATTGCATACCCACCACCCAACAGCTGAGTCACACGTTATTTGAAAGCTACACTCAAAGAACAACTGTAATAACCTGCATTACCAAATTAATAATATCACAACATTTTATAGTGTTTAAGATCAGATTAACAGAACAATTAGACATCATCATTTGGGGATAAGTAACTTAACTATTGATTAGAAACAAACGGTTGAAAGAGGCACACTAGGAATATATATAACCGTCTTTTAGAAACTGAAACGTGGAAGAAAGAAGAGTTAGGAAAAATCCACTCCAATACATGTGCAAAATTGCAGATGATGCTTAGCATAGTAATTATTACACCATACTGTAATTAATCAACCACTTTAAACCACATGATTAATGATAGTAAACACAATAAGTGACCTTTATATTCAGTCTAGAGAAATATCTCAAAGGAGGAAACCAACGAACATGATTAATCATTTAACATTTTCTACAACCACCACAAATAAAAAAGTGATGCGTAAAATGTGGTTACTTAGAACATTATTACTCTACAGCTGCACATATACAGAACATCCAGTCAACATCAAACACATAATTAACTAAACATATCCTTTAATTGAATACAACAGAACAAATGACATGCTTCAGAGGTACAACACAATAAGAATAGTCTTACACTTTGGTTCTTCCTATGAATACATATTTCAAAGGAACAACGTAGCTGAAAATATGCATGAAAAAAAGCAGGATACATTGGAAAAGATAGATTCATTACATAGAGAAAAGCGAATATTGAATGTCTCGGTAAGTTTTTAGGAGATATTAACAACGTTTTGTCAGCAGGCAATCTTAAGATTAGGGAACACGGGGAAACAATTAATCATCGAAGGAGAGAAACATAGGGGTAACAATCGAAGGAGAGTAACAGCAAACAAAGTACAAGAATTAAAATACCTTAGCAAAATTAGGGTTTTGCGATTACCTCGATTTATCGAGTCAGGCTTGCAAACAAATCTGAAGGAATCAAACGCGAGCAGGTTGAAGGAAGGGTGAATCGACGAAGTGGAACTTAGCAGAGTGACAGAGATAATTAGTGCAAGATGGAGATAAGCAGCGTAATGAGAAGCGAGAGGAATTTTGTTGAACGATGGTAGAAATATAACAATGGAGAGGGGAGGAGATGGGAAAAACATGATTAGGTTTCTTCAACTGGGCGGGAAGGCGGCAAAAATTTGGCAGCGGTAAATTTAAAAAAAATGAAAAGAAAGGGTAAAAATAGTAGTGAAAATTAGACCACGGTCTTTTAATTAAACTTAGTCCACGTAAACTCCTCCCATTTGAAAACTTATATTTTCGACCTCTAATTTTATTTGCGGCTAAATTTATTTCATAATAACCTTGTTTACCTCTCGCGCTTATTTTAATGGTGGTCGTGATTTCGATTGCAAGTTTTTGATTCTGATTCAGTTCGATCATTGTTTTAAGATATTATTTCGGATTCATGGCTTTATCTTCTTTCAGATAAAATATTGTTTGGATTTGTAGTCGATTTTGTTTGTTTTTCATTGATATTGCGATATTGGTTGATAATGTTGTTATTTTTTTTTGTTTAAAGTAAATGGAAATTACAAGTATTCTACTATTTATTTTAGCTGAAAAATTAATGCGTGTGTATAGGTTAATGTTTGATGATATATTTTGTTAGCTTTGATTAAGTTCAGATTTGTCTGGAATTATTGTAGATATTTTACAGACTTGTCCGCAATTAATTTGAATATGTATGGTGAAAATGCTACGCAATTTACTAATAGTTGTTGATTTATCTATAATTTTTTACAATTATTTCTTACATATCAGCAAATAATATTGGTATTTCAATGTGTTTGATTAATCTCAGACTTGTGCTGATTTATTTGCATTTTTTTAGAAATATTGCTTACATATCAGCAAATGATATTGCTTAAATATCATCATATTATTATTATGTGCTGATTTATCTGCAATTTTTTAAAATTATTGCTTACATATCAGCAAATAACATGTATATCCTAGTGTTTTTTTTTGTAAATGTAATTCTGTTTTGTTTTTTAAATTACAGTGTTCCTGGTGATGCTGGAATGCTTGTGCTGTTGAAGTTTGGATATGATAGCTTTTCGTTACGTCTTCATTTTGATAGTTCGGTTGTTATGTTGAGAAGTGCTATTTGTGGTAAATGGACTGAATTGAGTTAATTGTCATTTGAATTATACTATGTTAGAGATGGATTGAGAAGGAATATTGAAACTAATTCTGATCTTCAATCTATTTTGTTTTTGGCTGCTCATAACCGTGAGGATTACTTTGTTATTTTTGTTGATGTTGTTCCTACTAGTTTTTCAGCAACCAATATTAGGTCAGATTATGTTTCTTGTAGTAGTGATTCCTCATTTGTTAGTACCGGTGATTCTAATATTCAATTCAGGCAGTTATTGAGAAATGATTCCAATCAATTTGTTTTTACGGGTGTCGGTCAACAATTTCCAGGGGGTGTTACTGAATTTAGGCTCAATTTGATGATATATAGTATTAAGGCTGGGTACAAACTTGATTTGGTTAAGAATGAAAAGGAAAGAGTTACGGCTGTTTGTTCCCGAACAAAATGTACTTTCAGGATTCATGCTTCTGTCAAGTTTAATCTTCCTGGTTATTTTGTTATAAAGAGATTTCAACCTGAACATACTTGTGGTGCTGGAATTCATGATATTAATGATCCTTCTGTTTCAAGTAAATTGATTAAATTGTTGGTTTATGATCATATTCATGCTAATCCGTTAATGAAGACAAAGGACATTATTAACCTATTTCAAACTGAGTATAATATCATTTTGAAGCATTATTTTGCTTATAGTGGGAAGAGATTGGCTTTAGAAGATTTACATGGAAGTGATATGATGTCTTATCATCATTTGAAGTCTTTTTGTGATGTTGTACTCGAACTAATCCTGGTAGTAAAGTGGTTTTGGAGTGTAATCCTGATACTCGTCAATTTGAGAGGGTTTTTATTGGTTTTGAAGCTTGTGCACATGGTTTTCAATTTTGTCGGCCTTTAATATTTGACGATGCTACTTTTATGAAGGATAGAGCTCAAGGTTGTTTGATGGCTGCTACTGGTAAAAATGGCAATGAAGGTATGTTGTTTGTTTGTAGTTTAATATATAATTGCATCAATATGTGCAATAATTATTATTTGTTGCTGCAATATCGGTATTTATTAAAAAGAAAATATCTTACTAACAGAAAACATTGCAAAAACTGAAGCAATTTTACAAAAAAAATTGCTGAAAATTTTGCAATATTATTGATATAATGAGAAATTGTTCTACGGTAATATATGGTAATAGTTGCAGTTTTTTCTGCACTTTTTCAATATAAGTGCACAGTATTATGCACCTTGTTCAGTTATTTATATATTTGTTGTTTTATTAGGGTTTTTTTCCTATAACAGTTGCGATTGTGTCTGGTGAAAATGAAAATAATTGGATTTGGTATTGTGAACAGCTTAAAGATTTTTTGAAAGATGATAGTAGAAATTTTGTTTTCATTTCTGACCGTCATCCTGGTATTCTTGTTGCTATTCCAAAAGTGTTTCCAAATTCAGTTCATGGTTCATGTTTTTATCATTGAAACAATAATTTAAAAGTTTTTTTAAAATCTGAATTTTCCAAATCAAAAAAGAAATGTTGATAGATTTGTTTGGACGTGTTGCATATGCTTCTAATTTGGATGATTTCAATGTTGCATTGAAGAATTTTAAAGATGCTGGTGGTTCTACTGTGGCAAACTTTTTGAATGGAATTCCCTTTGAGAAGTTTGCTAATGTTTTTTTCCCTACTTGTCGTTATGGTGAAATGTCATCAAATTGTTTAGAGAGTTTCAATAAATGGATTTTGGAAGAAAGACATTTACCAATCACTGCATGCTTGGATAAAATTAGAGTTAAGTTAATGAAGCTAATTTCTAATCATCGAGAACTTGCTAATAGTTGGAATAGTGTTGTATGTCCAGTAAATGAAAATCGGTTGAAAAGTCTTCATTTGGAAGGAGCTTCGTGGTTTGTTATAAAATCAAGTGAACATGTGTTTGAAGTTCATTCTCCTGTTCGTCAATCTGTTGATTTAAATAATCGGATTTGTTCTTGTAACTTGTGGCAAATATATGGTTTTCCTTGTGCTCATGCTATTAGATGTATTTTGAGTTGTGGAAAGTTGAACGTTTATGATTACATTGAAGATTATTTCAAAGTTGTTTATTTTCAATCGGCGTATTCTCATCCAATCAATCATGTTATAAACTTTCCGAAAGAAGATGTTTTGATTGAAGATGTTGTAGCACCTCCTAAAGGTAGAAGAATGCCTAGTCGACCATCACCATCTAAGAGGATAAAATCTGCTGGTGAAATTTCAAAGACCATTAGATGTAGTATATGCAAGAAGCTGGGTCATAATAAAAGGACTTGTTCACTGAAACACATGTAGTTTTTTTTTCTTTGGGAAAGTTATATTGTATGGAGTTGAGTTTATGTTTTTGTTATTCATTTTAATGGTATTTTCTCTATACTTAGGTTGGATGTTTAATGTTTGTAACATATTAATCATGGCATGCTTCTATTAATCATTATTGCAGTGTTTTCTGCAAGTGTTACGATTAATTGCACATATTTCTGCAGTTTTTCTGAATTTTTGCTTACTGTTTATACCTATTTTGTGAATACTGCTTTTTATATGAAGATGATATTCGTATCATTGTTTGCCACGAAATAAATATGGTATATCCATATGTATGTGTAATTTTTGTTAATAAATGTGGAGGTATATGCAATTATTTGTTTTTTGTGCCGACATTTCTGCAATTATTTGATGCAAGAATTTGGAGTAATTACTTACATATGGAAATATCTGTAATTATACGTCTGTAGTGCATTGTTTTCTGCAACTATTTTGAATAACTAAATATTTATTGAGATATCTGCAGATATATGCTTTTATTGCTGACATTTCTGCAAATATTCTGAATAGCTGTGATTCGCTTTAGTATTTTGGTAACTGAATTCAATTGTAAGAAATTCATATATAAATTTTTTGATAATAAACTCTAATATCGTGTTAACACAGTAATATTGTCTTCCAACTACATAAGTTTAGCAAAATATGTATATACATTTCAGAATTCTTAGAGAAAATATTACAGTTTGATACATCAAATATTTTGGTTTGCTTTAGATAGTAAAAACTTTTGTGTCAAACTTTCTTCTAAGCTCCAACTATAAGGTTTGCAAGAAAGAATTTGATATGCCAATTCAGCTCTTTGTAAATCCATAGCTTCATATGTGAATTGAGGGTCATCATTGTTGATTTGTTTGCTTTCACTTCTTTCTTTCATAATGTTCATTACAAACATGCCACAGTCAACTCTGCAATAATTGAAAAATATTATGAAATTGTTAGAATAAATGTTCTATGATATGGAAATATTTGTACTTTTTTGTTGTTGTGTACTTACGAATCAGAACGTTGTTGTGGGCTGTTAGCAAAAGTGATTTGGTTTGATGGTTTATGCTCTGTTTTTTCCAATTGCTTTAGTAAGGCTGTGATATAAACTCTCTGTAAAAGAGAAAAAAAAAGATTTTGGTAAACAGTTTATTTTCTTTTGATTTATTCATTTTTCAATTTACATACCAGCTTTCTTGCTGCCTTCTGATGTTCTCCTTCGTGCCGTGGTTTTATGGAATCATAATGAATCCATATTATATCTTCTTTAATAAACTCCAAGAGTGTAAAATGTGATTTTTGGTGGATAGGGAAGAACATTTTATTGCAGTTTGTAAAAAATTTAGCTACTGCATTATCGATTAGGGCTTGTGTTATCTTCTTTGAATTGCTCAGTAGAAATGTCTGTAGAAGCATATATGAGCAAATTGAATTTATGAATATTTAAACAAATTCTTCACTAAAAGATTATAAGACTTACAACAGCGTAGACTTTGAAGTACAAATTTTCTGCATGAACTTTATGCAATTCATGTAAATACTAGTCAACGATCTACAAAAATTATTATAAGGAAATAGTGATAGTATATTTGTTGATAAAAGACTATAATATGTTTTGCAAAAAAAACAATAAGTTCATGGAATTTTGCAGAAAAAACAACAAGTTTGATGAAATGTTGCTGACAAATCTGCAGATAAATGTAACTGTTGTAGATAAATGGAATTTTGCTGACAAAACAATAAGTTTAACCAAATGTTGCTGATAAATATGCAGATAAATGGAATTGTTGCAGATAAATGGACTTTTGCAGATAAAACAACAACTCCAATGAAATGTTGTTGATAAATTTGCAAATAAATGGAATTGTTGAGTAAAGTTCTACCTGACCTTCAAGAAATCTTCCTATTATTAGTTCACCAAGTGTTGTTCCAGTTGTAATGATGTCATCATCTCCATTCAGGTATGTACTTTTGTCGTGATATAATGATCAATATTACTAAATGTTTGCATTTTTTAAATATTTGCCGATATGTCAGTAGCAAATTTAAATAATTACGTTTATTTCAGCAATTATTGGTATACTTGGCTATTTAAAGAATTATATACAGTTAGGACTTCGTTTTACATGAGGTCGGAGTTATTAAAGAAGTCCTCCAGCAGCTTGATTTTTTCTTCAGATAGACTTCGCACATTTGACCATTTTCTAACATTTATCTTTGAAGTGGTAGATAATTCAGTTGATCTAGGTTCAGATTTGTATTCTTCAACTATTATTGGTAGGATTTCTTCTTGATGTTTTGCCTTTTTTGATTTCTTTTGAGTTTGCAAATCCTCTTCTTCAACCGATTTATACCTTTTTTTTGCTTTTCAATTTCCAATGTTTTCTCTTTGCCTTCTTCGGTTTTTTTTTGTGCTGAACTAGATATTTCATCTTCTATTTGTCTGCCTTGTAGTTGTGGAAAATTTTGAATGTTTTCACCTGAAATTAATTTGAATGTTGGTGAATATTTCATGATTGGTTTTCGGAATACAATTTTTGTGATTTGATTGTCTTCAGCTTTTTCAACTTCCGTAAGTCCGCATTCTTGTTCAATATTTTTGTTTTCATATGCAGTATTAGTTTGATTTTCTATTTCCTCAGTGCTTTGAGCTGAAAGATATATTTTCAATTGAAATATTTAGTGTTTCTGAAATAATAATGAATTTTATTTGTAATTTTGTAAATTATTATGAAAAAATGAAGAATATGCTGCACTTTTTTTACAGTTGTTGCATTAATATCCGCAATTATTCTTCAACAGCTTATTTTTGATATAATAAGAATATTTGTGGATATATTATCAAATTTGTTTAATTTTTGCAGTCTTGTTGAAAAACTATAATTATTCAAAGCATTACCAAATGAAGGATTTTGTTCAATTGCTTTACCTTCCTCAACTGTTTTTGTTTGTTCATCATCATTTGGATCTTTTTGTTTTTCTTCGAAATTTCTTTTTTCCTCATTGCCGTCATCTTTTCCTGTTTGTTCTTCTTTTTCTTCATCTTTATCATTCTCCATAAGACGACATTCATCTTCAATAGTTTTGTCTTTAGTTTGAACATCAGTTCGATTTTCCTTTTCTTCTGTCCTTTGAGCTGAAATATTTGTTTGCAATTCAACTCTTTAGTATTTTTGAAATAATTATGGATTTTATGTGTTATGTTGCAAGGTATTATGGAAAAAATGAAGAATATGCTGCACTTTTTAATAATTATTGCAATAATGTCTGCATTTATTCTTTAACAATGCATTTTTCATATAGTAAGAATATTTGCAGATGTATCGTCAAATATTTAAATTTTTGCATTCTTGTTGAAAAATAATATATTATTCAAAGTATTACCAAATAAAGTATTCTCTTCGGTTTCATTATCTTCGCTTTCTTCATTTTCTTCAGTTTCATTTCATCTGTGGAGTTCAGTTTGCTACCACTTATTTCTTTTATTGGTAACTCTACATTCTCAGATTGTGTGGATGATGATGTTTCCACATATTGTCTCAATTGCTTTCTCAGCAGTGTATTTTCAGCTTGAACTTTTCGGTTGTCCAATTCAAGTTTTCTTATTATTTCTTTGTATTTTTCTTCTCTTTTCTTGTACAATGCTTCATATTCTTCATCTTTTTCAACTGCATCTTTCAGCAATTTTAGTTCTTCTCCTTGAAAATCCTGAAATAAAGAATTGAATCAAAATTGAAGCTTTAGAATATTTGAATATAATAATGTAAGAATTATGAATAATTGCAAAAATGTGTATAATTTTAATTATGATTGGCATGTATGTCCATAAATATTTTTAATAATGGCAGAAAAATCTGCAAATATTATGCAACATTGTAGATATATCTTCAATTATTGTAAATATTTGTAGCCCTATATGTAGTTTTCCTATTTATAACTGCAGATAAATATGCAATTGTTTATAATAATTGCAGATAAGTCAGCAACTATAGTGAATATTGCACCTAAATGCTCAAATACTGCTAATAACTACAGATATATCTGCAACTATTGTTAATTGTTGCAGATAAGTTTGAAAAAATATATAGTACTGGCTGTGTGATAACCCGGATTTTTGATATCTGGTAAATTGAAAAATTAACTGAGTTTTACTATTGAGATACTAATTTTACTTAGTTGAACAAATAGAATTCTGATAATTAGAATATATCTGGATATGTATATAGATGAATTTGAACTATAATAAATATTGACTTATAAATATCTAGATAAATATTCATTTGATAATATTTGTTTAATGATCTTCTTTTATAAATATTTATTTGGCAAAATTTATCTTTTCAAAGCTAATATAAAGTATATATATATATAGAATCAACTTTAAACAAATTTTTGAAACTTCTATACATATATATGTGTAAGACTGATTTGTAAATATGTAAGGTAAGATTTAATTAAAGATTTAAAAATACCTTTTTCTTTTATATACTTGGAAATAGATATAGTAAGTATATATGTAAAATACAAAGCACATATGTGAATGTAAACATATGTAGATATAAAGTTAAGTAATTTATAAAATGTTAAGGTTTAAAACATAACTTATAAATAAATTTAACAAAAAGGGGTTTAGGCATAAAAAAATACCTATGTGTGACAAATGTTCAATAAGTAGAATAGGTATTTAACATGTGTAAATAAAATTAACAAGTGGCATATTTTAATTTCTTCTAATTTGAATTAGGAATAATATAACAAAATTAGTAAGTAACCAGATTTTTATCTTCACCTCTAAATTTCTCTCATCTCCTCTAAACTGTAAATCAAAAGAAAAACAAGAATAAAATCAAACAAATTAAAGACTGAAGCATCTTCAACCTGAGGTAAAAGTTTCAAGCAAATCAAGTTTCTTGATCAAACTCAGGCATGTTTACATTTCAAACCTTGAGATCACCATAACAAAGCAAATTTCTCAGATTTAAAACAAGCTTCAGCCAGTAATCTTTTCCAAAGATTGTCAAGCTTCCAACTTATTCAACCTGAAATCAAAGTTTTGATCATCTCTGTTTCAAGCTTAAATCAACTCAACAACAAAGTTCAATACCAGATTCAAACTCAAGCAATTCCAGATTTAAAGAAATTTCCAGGATACTCTGTTCATCTTTTAACAGTGAGTAATTTCACTTCTTTGTGCTCTGTTCTTATTTGTGTTTTTTTTCAGGTTTAAGATTTCATTTAAATTCATTACTACCTGAAACAAGTTTTGATAGGATTTAATTATTAAACAAAGGTCGTTTGCTTTATCACAAACTAATGTTTCAATAATTCATTTTTGTCAAAATAAACCTGATTTGGTTATGGAAATAGATGAACAACAGGGCATGTTAAGCAAAGTGGGGAGAAACTCAAACATTGTAATCGATCAATTCAGTATTACATATTGAATACATAAATTATAACCTGATTTCTAAGATTAAAATTATAATTTTTAAAGGGGGAATGAAGGTGCAGTTCTGAGATGAACTGAAAATGAACTGGTGGGGTTTTCGAGTGATCCAAATGCTGGACGAAGTAGGGATTTTAGCTGGAGCCGGAAGGATGATCAGTGAACCTAGGAAAAATGTCGAGAAGATGTTTAATCCATTGAGGAAGTAGCAGCGGTGGATTCTTGTTTGGAGCCCTAGTTTTAATTAGGCTAAGCAATTTCGAATGTTTTGGGTTCTACAGTCGATCGAGTTCAACAGGGTCTCGGGTGATGGAAGTGTGGTCGTGGACGAGGTCAGGGCCGAAGTTGTAGAGTTGCCGGTGGTCAGAGCTTCGAAGACGAGGCATTGACAGGTTGGGTGGCAGTTTTTGTACCGGTTCCAGATTTTGGTGGTGAGGCTCGAATTTGATTTTGAGTTTGTAGTGATGATTTGAGGATCGGAATCGAGTTCGAGAGGGATTGCTGACATGCGTAGGCCATCGCAAGTGGTCGGAAGGGGTGGCAGTGCTGGTGCATGTGCACGGAGGTGATGGTGTATCTGCTGTTGATTTGAGAAGAAGGATACTCGAGTATTCATTCGAGTTGTTCCGTGTTTTGATCGAAGCGTTGGGATGGTTGACTCGAAGTAGTGTTAGTATAGGCTCGAGTTAAAATTTTGTTATAGGATTTAAAACCTGACACTGTTCTGGATTTTGAATTTGAGCTGAATTCAAAATGAACAGCAAGTTTAATAAAAATTTTGAAGTAAATTAAGGGTAATCGATTTAGAAATAATGAGGTAACAAGAAATTAAGAGGTTAGTTGTTCAATGTAAGGGAAATATTATAAATAATTTCTTAAAGAAGTAATTAAAGGAATTAATTACTCGGTGACATTAATTAAGTTGACGGGGTTAATTTTAGATTGAGTTAATTAATCAAAGGAAATCATTTGGTGTTGGGTTTAGTATAATTATTTAGGGTAATTAATGTGGTATACTTACTTTGTAAAGTAATTAATTTAAGTAGGTGGTTTATCTTAATTATTTAAGATTTTACAAAAATTGAAATATAATTTATTAATGTAATTAATGGATAGTTAATTACTTAGTATACGTAATTAAAGAGTAATTACTGAATGTAATTAATTAAAGGTTAGTTAATTATTTAATGTGATTAATTTAAGGTTAATAAATAAATGAATGTATTTAGTTAAAGATAATTAACTAATGAAAGTAACTAAGGGTTAATTAATTTAACTTAAGTGACTATGGGATAATTACTGGATGGAAATAATTAAAGGACAATTACTTAATGGAGGTAATTAAGATTTAATTACTTAGTGTAACTAAATAAAGGATTGATTAATTAAGGTTGATTAATGAGAATGGTTAAAGAATAATTAATTTATAAATTAAAGGTTAATTACTTAATGTAATTAAAGAATAATTAATCAAGGATGATTAATTAAGACGGATAATTAAGGGATGATTAATTAATTGGTTTGTAATTAATTAATGTTAAGTATGCATGATTTAGAAGTAATTAAAGTAATTAATTTAATTCATTGGTGGTTAATTAAATTAATTAGAGATAGTGTGGTTGATTTATCTTGCTTATTGATGATTGAATGATATTGCGTGATATCTCCGATATGTGATATGTATTGCTTTGTGTTATGAGATGAATTGTTGCATATAAATTGTATTGTTTAAACTTAAATTTTTGGTTTAATGAATAACATTTGATTCGAAGAGACTGGGGTCGGGTATTAGTAAATATCCGAAACCACTTCGATTTGAAATCTATAATTCCTTGTAGATTGACTTGTAAATCAAATAGGCTGGAATGGAATGAATAAGTAAACTTGCCCTTTGAAACTAAGTAACGGTACTTAGATATTATTTGGTGGAATAAGTGTTTGACTATGATAAGATAAGAACTCGTAGTGAGGTATGAGTTACCCGGGTTTTCAAAGAAGTTTTACAACCTTAGAATTTCAAATTATATGGGTTTACTCACGCTGGTTTCCAGCCTGACCCGGGTGTTACTTTGTTGTAATGCTCGGGTCATACCGAGTATTACAGATTTTCAGGTAAGGACGTTCTGGAGCTCAGAAGGCGAGCTGGATGGCAGGAACGTATGGAGTGTATTCCGCTGTGTATTTGAGAGCTTATTGATAGTAGTCTGGGACAGGTGGATAACTGTCTAGTCTATTTGTAAATGGTTGTAACTCTGATGTATTGAATGTAAATTAACAAATACAGTTTTCTTTGTATAACTGATATTATTATTTGATATTATATTTTATCCGCTGCGAATGTGAGATGTTGTGTTTTCTGTTTTTCTTTCTTCTTTCTGTTTCTTTCTTCTATCTCTTTTCTTTTTCTCCTAACTATTTGGAATTTTCGGGTTCGAAAATTCCGGGTCGTTACAGTTGGTATCAGAGCTGAAGGTTAAGCAAGAACCTTGGCTCTGTTGGGATTACTCATTAAGGATAGGGTCAATAGTACCCTAAAATGAGTTGAGTGTATTATATATGATAGCGTACTTGTTATTTTCTTATATAAAGATTTTAAATGATTTTACATAAAAATATATTAGATATATAAAACAATATTTCTTTTTAATAAATATTAAAGAAATTGGTTGTTGAATCATTGAAATTAAATAAAATAATAAGAATTAAGTGGTAATAGAAATACAACCAAATTAAAATTGAATGAAGATAAGTTTGAAATGGATCCAAACTGAAATTAAAATCTTAAATTTGTAGAAATAAAGATAATAATGAATTGGTTTCCAGATATGATAATCTTGGTTATTATCATAGGTGGTTGATAATGAAATGTTGTAAATAATTAAGTAAAATGAAATGTTTTAGGGAAGTAAAACATTTAGGCAAGTATGACTTGTAAATTGAAGTGGGTTTTAAATTGTGAAGTTTTAAATTCTAAATCCAGAAAACTTGAAATTATTTTAAAGAAATTTGTTTGAAATTAAAACCAAAGGTGATTTAAAAATTTAAGGTATAACTTAGTGTGTAAAGGAAATAAAAATGTATAAATGAGGATATACATAATATCAAAGATGATTTGAAATAAACTCTAAGTGTTGAGTTTTAAATTTTTTCTTGGAATGTGGTATGAAAACCCAAAGTGATAAGTTTTTGAACTTATAAGTGGAAAAGATTATTAATATGAAGTTTAAAATTTGAAATGAGAATTAAAATTGGGCAAAGTTGTTTGGATTAAATTGAAGTGAATATAATTTTGGGAAAATTAAATAAGTTTAGAACAAACAACCTGAATTGGAAATTTCAAAATGAAATTGAGATTTAACTTGGGAAGTTAAAATGGTGAATTTGATTTGTTTGAATGAATGAAGAAATGGATTGTGATAATATATCCATTATATAGATAAATGAAAATAAAACCTTAATTTGAAATTAAGGATATGGAATTCCTTTTAACTTAAGATTTAAATGTTAAGAATTGAATTTGTAACTTAAAATTGTTTAAGAATCAATTTCAAAGTTGAAAGATAAAATTGGGCAATAAATTGAGTTTGAAAATAAAATTTCTTTGAACTTTTAATTTGAACTTTAAAATAAGTTATGTAATGATAATTTAAAATGGAATTTTGGAATTTGGATTCAGAATTAAATGGTTTAAAGATTTAAGTTGTTAAATAAAAAAAAAAAATATATAAAGGTTGATTTGATTTAAAGGATTAAATCAACATTTAAAATTTTAACTCGAATTTATGAAATTCGAGATGGTTTTAAGTTGAGATTTGAATAAAATTTGTTCAAATTGAATTTGATTTGGATTAATTTGAAATAAAATTGAAGATTTAATGAGTTCAAATTCAAATGGGAATTGGGATTAATTCAAACTGGAATTGAAATGAATTAAAATTGGTTCAATTTGAAATTTATGTGAATTAATTGAAATTGTGATTAAAGTTGAATAGGTTTAAAATTCAAATGGAATTTGATTTGAATTTGGAAAGGAATTAAGGTTAATTCAATTTGAATTGGGATTAAATCAATTTTATGGAAATTGAAGTATTGAGACAATTTAAATGAAAGTGGAATTTAAATTGAATTGATGGGAAATTAATTGGAAATGGAGATTGGGAAATTAAACAGTTTGGCTCTGGATTATTTTCAAAATAAATTGTTTTAATACAAATATATTTTTCCAAACTATTTACTATACAATCTTTCTTCTTAAACCCCAAACTATCTTATACTTATTTTACAATTATTTTGGAACTATTTAACTATTTTAAAAAATGTCTTATAAACTAATTACTATTTTTCAGATACTTATATCTAATCACTATTTAAAAAAAAAACTATTTTTGCAATTATCTAACTATTTTATACCTACTTAACTATTTTACAGCTATTTTACAAACTAATAACTATTTTTCAACTACTTATCTATTTTAAACTTTTTCAAGCTATTTTTAAATTTAAATAGGTCAGAGTTCAAACTGTTTGTAATTGAAGTAATAACTCAATTGAAAATAGAAGCAATTGAGAATAAGTGAATGGAATTAAAGGAAATGTGAATAGAAAAGAGAATTGATTTGGCTAATAACCAATAAAGATAAATACGTAGGATATACGTATATTATTCTATTCGCATAGTGATTTGATCCAGATTCGAGCACAGAATTTCGAGATAGTATTATCGATCCGAGTTGGGATTTTTCGCTCGATTTTCGACGGCGAACCTGGATATGGATTGTTGATTGGTTCTGGATATTCTCTATCATGGCTACGACTATGCAAGGAGAATGACGGTTTCTGATCAAGAAACCAGATCTGAGTCCGCACTAGGAAGTCGGGTGGACGATACTAGTTCGGAAGTGAAATTATGTGATCGATTGAGTGATCAGATTGATATTGTGTACGGATGATATGTGTGCATCGTACGGATTTGAATGAAATTGATATTGAAGATTGGGGATAAGAACTGTAAAATGGTTTTTGAAAAGAAATATGGTTAATAACTTTATAAAAGATTTATCAAATGTGAATATTTGATTTAGAATAAAATAAAGTTATATATCCTTGTTATATAAGGTAAATCTTCCCTTTTTAAATCTATTGCTAAAAGAAAAGGGTTTTGAAATATTTGAAGTATAAAAGAGGTTTTATACAAAGTTTGAAATGATCCAAAGTTTTCAAAGTTATATATATCTATATCTATATATATAAAGGATCTTATGAGAATGATTTTGGAAAAGGTTTTGGGAACCTATGGATTTTGGAAAGGGCTTTTGATTTTTGAGAAATCAATTTTGGATTTTGGAAAGCCTAGTTTGAGAATTATCGATTTTTGGTAATCGATTTTGTGTAAAGGAGATTTTGATAAATCATAAAGGGTATGATTTGAAGATACTATAAGTATATAGTATAAAATGTTTTGAGTATAGCTCTGGGGAAAAAGGCGCTCCCTTGAAATGAACTTCTCAGGAGTGCCACTGGGTGGTACTGCCTTGAACCCCAAGGGGGGATTCTAAAGTTAATCCTGTGAGGAGTCCGGAATAAACTAGTTCCTGAGGATTATTTGTGTAGCGAAAGTCGAGGGGCTGGTGCCCACAGAGGCATTTGGGTTATGCTGTGACGACAGTGTAACTCGATGTCACTGCGATCTACTGCAGACCATAGCGAAAGTCGTGTGAGCCGCTGAGAGCCAACAGTCTGCGTTTGATTTTATATCGGTAGACTGCGACACTATGGTAACATAGCGAAAGTCTTGTGTGCCGCTGAGAGCCAACAGTCTGCGTTTGATTCTATATCGGTAGACTGAGACCTATGTAGCGTGGAGAAGTTTCATTTTGACAGCGAAATCGTGTGTGCCGCTGAGAGCCAATAGTTACATGGACTTTTGCTGCGATGGCAACGTAACCCTGGAATGTAACTGCGATCTGTTGTGGGTTCCATGCTGTCATCAGTTACATGGACTTTTGCTGCGATGGCAACGTAACCCGTGATGTAACTGTGACCATGGATGGGAGTGATGATTTCCAGAGCATTCTCACCAAAGATATTTCCTCTATTTTCAAAAATGTTTTCTATATTTTCATAAATTATTTTCCAATATTTTCACTGGGTGTTGAAAACGAGTTTGCTAAGTCCTTATAGATTTTCAGTCCTACGTCTGATCAACGTATGACCGAATTTCTGTGAGAACAAGGATGGACTTGTTGAAACATCGAGTTATAAAAAGTATTTTTATAAAAACTATTTTTGTAATATTATATAGATTTTTAAAGTATTTTAAAATTTTAATATAAAGAGAATTTATAGTTAAAATGTTCAACAAGAAATTTATCTGATATTAAGCAAATAATAAATTTTGACTTCGTTCCTTTTCGAGGACGAAAAGATTCTAAGGGGGGAGGAATGTGATAACCCGGATTTTTGATATCTGGTAAATTGAAAAATTAACTGAGTTTTACTATTGAGATACTAATTTTACTTAGTTGAACAAATAGAATTCTGATAATTAGAATATATCTGGATATGTATATAGATGAATTTGAACTATAATAAATATTGACTTATAAATATCTAGATAAATATTCATTTGATAATATTTGTTTAATGATCTTCTTTTATAAATATTTATTTGGCAAAATTTATCTTTTCAAAGCTAATATAAAGTATATATATATATAGAATCAACTTTAAACAAATTTTTGAAACTTCTATACATATATATGTGTAAGACTGATTTGTAAATATGTAAGGTAAGATTTAATTAAAGATTTAAAAATACCTTTTTCTTTTATATACTTGGAAATAGATATAGTAAGTATATATGTAAAATACAAAGCACATATGTGAATGTAAACATATGTAGATATAAAGTTAAGTAATTTATAAAATGTTAAGGTTTAAAACATAACTTATAAATAAATTTAACAAAAAGGGGTTTAGGCATAAAAAAATACCTATGTGTGACAAATGTTCAATAAGTAGAATAAGTATTTAACATGTGTAAATAAAATTAACAAGTGGCATATTTTAATTTCTTCTAATTTGAATTAGGAATAATATAACAAAATTAGTAAGTAACCAGATTTTTATCTTCACCTCTAAATTTCTCTCATCTCCTCTAAACTGTAAATCAAAAGAAAAACAAGAATAAAATCAAACAAATTAAAGACTGAAGCATCTTCAACCTGAGGTAAAAGTTTCAAGCAAATCAAGTTTCTTGATCAAACTCAGGCATGTTTACATTTCAAACCCTGAGATCACCATAACAAAGCAAATTTCTCAGATTTAAAACAAGCTTCAGCCAGTAATCTTTTCCAAAGATTGTCAAGCTTCCAACTTATTCAACCTGAAATCAAAGTTTTGATCATCTCTGTTTCAAGCTTAAATCAACTCAACAACAAAGTTCAATACCAGATTCAAACTCAAGCAATTCCAGATTTAAAGAAATTTCCAGGATACTCTGTTCATCTTTTAACAGTGAGTAATTTCACTTCTTTGTGCTCTGTTCTTATTTGTGTTTTTTTTCAGGTTTAAGATTTCATTTAAATTCATTACTACCTGAAACAAGTTTTGATAGGATTTAATTATTAAACAAAGGTCGTTTGCTTTATCACAAACTAATGTTTCAATAATTCATTTTTGTCAAAATAAACCTGATTTGGTTATGGAAATAGATGAACAACAGGGCATGTTAAGCAAAGTGGGGAGAAACTCAAACATTGTAATCGATCAATTCAGTATTACATATTGAATACATAAATTATAACCTGATTTCTAAGATTAAAATTATAATTTTTAAAGTGGGAATGAAGGTGCAGTTCTGAGATGAACTGAAAATGAACTGGTGGGGTTTTCGAGTGATCCAAATGCTGGACGAAGTAGGGATTTTAGCTGGAGCCGGAAGGATGATCAGTGAACCTAGGAAAAATGTCGAGAAGATGTTTAATCCATTGAGGAAGTAGCAGCGGTGGATTCTTGTTTGGAGCCCTAGTTTTAATTAGGCTAAGCAATTTCGAATGTTTTGGGTTCTACAGTCGATCGAGTTCAACAGGGTCTCGGGTGATGGAAGTGTGGTCGTGGACGAGGTCAGGGCCGAAGTTGTAGAGTTGCCGGTGGTCAGAGCTTCGAAGACGAGGCATTGACAGGTTGGGTGGCAGTTTTTGTACCGGTTCCAGATTTTGGTGGTGAGGCTCGAATTTGATTTTGAGTTTGTAGTGATGATTTGAGGATCGGAATCGAGTTCGAGAGGGATTGCTGACATGCGTAGGCCATCGCAAGTGGTCGGAAGGGGTGGCAGTGCTGGTGCATGTGCACGGAGGTGATGGTGTATCTGCTGTTGATTTGAGAAGAAGGATACTCGAGTATTCATTCGAGTTGTTCCGTGTTTTGATCGAAGCGTTGGGATGGTTGACTCGAAGTAGTGTTAGTATAGGCTCGAGTTAAAATTTTGTTATAGGATTTAAAACCTGACACTGTTCTGGATTTTGAATTTGAGCTGAATTCAAAATGAACAGCAAGTTTAATAAAAATTTTGAAGTAAATTAAGGGTAATCGATTTATAAATAATGAGGTAACAAGAAATTAAGAGGTTAGTTGTTCAATGTAAGGGAAATATTATAAATAATTTCTTAAAGAAGTAATTAAAGGAATTAATTACTCGGTGACATTAATTAAGTTGACGGGGTTAATTTTAGATTGAGTTAATTAATCAAAGGAAATCATTTGGTGTTGGGTTTAGTATAATTATTTAGGGTAATTAATGTGGTATACTTACTTTGTAAAGTAATTAATTTAAGTAGGTGGTTTATCTTAATTATTTAAGATTTTACAAAAATTGAAATATAATTTATTAATGTAATTAATGGATAGTTAATTACTTAGTATACGTAATTAAAGAGTAATTACTGAATGTAATTAATTAAAGGTTAGTTAATTATTTAATGTGATTAATTTAAGGTTAATAAATAAATGAATGTATTTAGTTAAAGATAATTAACTAATGAAAGTAACTAAGGGTTAATTAATTTAACTTAAGTGACTATGGGATAATTACTGGATGGAAATAATTAAAGGACAATTACTTAATGGAGGTAATTAAGATTTAATTACTTAGTGTAACTAAATAAAGGATTGATTAATTAAGGTTGATTAATGAGAATGGTTAAAGAATAATTAATTTATAAATTAAAGGTTAATTACTTAATGTAATTAAAGAATAATTAATCAAGGATGATTAATTAAGACGGATAATTAAGGGATGATTAATTAATTGGTTTGTAATTAATTAATGTTAAGTATGCATGATTTAGAAGTAATTAAAGTAATTAATTTAATTCATTGGTGGTTAATTAAATTAATTAGAGATAGTGTGGTTGATTTATCTTGCTTATTGATGATTGAATGATATTGCGTGATATCTCCGATATGTGATATGTATTGCTTTGTGTTATGAGATGAATTGTTGCATATAAATTGTATTGTTTAAACTTAAATTTTTGGTTTAATGAATAACATTTGATTCGAAGAGACTGGGGTCGGGTATTAGTAAATATCCGAAACCACTTCGATTTGAAATCTATAATTCCTTGTAGATTGACTTGTAAATCAAATAGGCTGGAATGGAATGAATAAGTAAACTTGCCCTTTGAAACTAAGTAACGGTACTTAGATATTATTTGGTGGAATAAGTGTTTGACTATGATAAGATAAGAACTCGTAGTGAGGTATGAGTTACCCGGGTTTTCAAAGAAGTTTTACAACCTTAGAATTTCAAATTATATGGGTTTACTCACGCTGGTTTCCAGCCTGACCCGGGTGTTACTTTGTTGTAATGCTCGGGTCAGACCGAGTATTACAGATTTTCAGGTAAGGACGTTCTGGAGCTCAGAAGGCGAGCTGGATGGCAGGAACGTATGGAGTGTATTCCGCTGTGTATTTGAGAGCTTATTGATAGTAGTCTGGGACAGGTGGATAACTGTCTAGTCTATTTGTAAATGGTTGTAACTCTGATGTATTGAATGTAAATTAACAAATACAGTTTTCTTTGTATAACTGATATTATTATTTGATATTATATTTTATCCGCTGCGAATGTGAGATGTTGTGTTTTCTGTTTTTCTTTCTTCTTTCTGTTTCTTTCTTCTATCTCTTTTCTTTTTCTCCTAACTATCTGGAATTTTCGGGTTCGAAAATTCCGGGTCGTTACAGGCTGTTTTTGTAATGTAACTTAACATTACTGCAAATTATATTGCAGTTATACTTACTGAGTTGTACTCTATGGTCATTAACATTATCGGCTTGAGTTTTGATATATCCCATTTGCCAGCCAAGGGATATGTGTTGTATTGCAATTTAGCAGATTTCAAAATTTGTGTTTTCTCACAGATCCACAACTGCAAAAAAGACAATTAGTGTTAAAATAAATTATTAATTAATAGGAAATATATCTAATTAATCAAAAATTTAATACCAGTAACAATGTAACGCAAGCATTTATTTTCCTTGTTGTGTCAATATATTTTTCAATTTGATTTATCAAATGTTTGTGAATCATTTTTGGCCAAGATATCTGCTGCATTTTATCTTCACAAATACAATATGGAATCATATTCCAAGACACAGTCGAGTTTGGATTTGATATTAAGAATGTTTCAACCAAATGTAGTTGCAAAAGCTTTGTCGTATCTGCTTTTTCTTCTTTTAATGTTCCTTTTATTGTTGTAAATAACTCCCTTTCTATGTTTTTTTGTTGACACTTGTCTCTCCTTCAAAGTGTCTGTTGATGAATGATGTAAACTGAACATTGCTTTTGCCCTCTTTTTTCATGTGGCAGAAGTTTTGATTAGCTGACCGTCTGTAGGAATTGCTAATAATTGGCTTATATCATTCTCCATGAATGTTAGTAATAGATCTCCAAATTGAAAGTAGTTCAAGTTCTTTCTGTAGGCTTTGATGATTATGTCTATAGTTGTTGAATTTTTTGTGTTTTCCTTTGCTGGTATAATTCCAACATAAATCATATGAATGAATTTGTATAAAGGTAAATTTTGAAGATATTTCATATATGATACTTTCAACAATTCTTCCTTCTTAATCCTGCTAAGGACATCGATGAAATGCCTCAAATTATTTATGTAGTTGTCTTCCCTTGCAGTGATTTTCTCTTCACTGATTGTTTTTCTTTTTTCAGTAGAATATTTGATCCTGATTGTTGTTCAACAGGAACAAGTGATGTTTCCTGAATTACTTTTTTTCCTTCTTTTCTTTCTTCCTTTGTGTTTTTCTGTAAAAGTACATTAAAAATTATTAGATAAATATGAAAAATCTAATAATATGATAGGTGATGTTAAATACTTGCACTTATAATGAATATGTAGAAAAAACAGAAATGTATGCACTTATCTTAAATAATTGCTGTTTGTTCAGCAAATTTTAAGGTATATGCAAATTTTCATGTATGTGGAATTGTTGCATATATTTCAGCAATTATTTGAATAACTGTGAAATGGAAAATATGTTGTTTTTAATTATAGATATTGCCAGAATTTTCTTCACCTTTTCTAAATAGATTGGTAATCCAATGAAACTATTGAAAAAACTGTTAACTTAAACACAACTTTTCTTGTATATGTTGTAGTTGCATATATCTCAGTAGTTTTAAAAATTAATTGCTTATTTTTCAACAACAATTTGAATAGCTGTAAACTTTAAAATATGGTATTTTTAATTATAAATATTATCAGATTTTTCTTCACTTTTTTCGAAATAGATTGGTATTTCAATGAAACTATTCAAAAAATAGCATATAAAAATGATTTTAATCTGTTTAATTGAATTATTGCTGAAAAGTAAGCAATTAAACTGAATTGTTGCAACCATATGTGATATTGTCGGTAATGCTTATTTTCGTTTATACATAAATGTTGTAAAGATATTTAACAGTGTTTAGTACAGTTTCATATCTGTCTGCAATAACTATGAACAATTGACATTAAACTATTCAAAAAATTACACATAAAAGTAAGTTTAATCTGTTTAACTAATTTATTACTGAAAAGTAAGCAATTAAAGTGAATTATTGCAGCCATATGTGATATTGTCAGTAATGTTTACTTATTTTCGTTTATACAGAAATGTTGTAGAGATATTCAAAAAAATTCAACACAGTGCATATTTGTCTGCAATAATTGTGACTAATTGACATTAGTATGATATTTACTGTTAGATTTGTAATTATTATGAAAAATTGCAGGCAAATAGTGAAATTGATCGAATGTATTACTTAAAAATGTGCAAATAACACATTAATAACATATGCTTTGAAATTTGAAGAGAGCAACCAGTTTTTTGAACAATTTTTAACAAAAAATGCAGTAATTAGAGGAAGTTTTACAGTTTATCGTCTGCATTCTCAAATTTGTTTGTATTACCATAAAAAGATCGATTATAAGCATGGCTAACTCGAAAGTCGCTAAATCACTTCCAAAAAACCCTAAGATGCATCGATTAAAAAAGGTGTAATATAAATCGACTACTCTAGAAATTGAGATATATCACCTTCGATCTTCCCATTTTGCCTTGCTTGATCTTGAAAACGTCAGATTTCTAGTTTATTTTGGTTGTTTTACTATTCGATTTTGTAGATTTCTAGGATTTTGTATAAGAAAATGTGATTTCAAGTGGAATAAAGGTCGAACGATAAAAAAAGCGTGGGTTCAGGGTTTTAGCATGACATTTAAGGGCGGTTTGGGAAAAAAATAAGCCACATTTAAAAATAAGGATGAAATTTATATGTTTTGTATCTGAAGAATTTTTGATCAGTTATGAAAGTTATTAAGGATGTATGGCAAATGTTCCCAAAATAGTATTTGTTGCATTCCCACTACAAACGCTACCAATAAATGTAACTAAAGGTAGGTTTTTTTGTAGTGACTTGAAGCAACTAGAGTATTGCTAGTTTTTTCCTATCATCATAACATTAAATTATATCAAATGGATGTAAAAAGCACATTTTTAAATGGCTTTATTAAAGAAAATATATATGTAGAACAACCTCCTTTATTTGAACATGAAAAATATCCCGATCATATTTTTAAACTTAAAAAGACACTTTATGGTTCAAAATAAGCACCATATGGTTGGTATGATAGACTTAAAAGTGATTTAGTAGACTCAGGGTTTGAACTTTGTAAAGTAGATTTGACTCTTTTTTATAAAGCATGACAATAATGATTTATTAGTTGTCCAAATATATGTTGATGACATTATTTTTGGATGAACCGGTGAAAAACTTTGCACATATTTTTTAAATATAATGAAAAAAGAATTTTAAATATCCCACATGGATGAAATAAATTATTTACTCGGTTTACAAATTAAACAATTACAAAATTGTATTTTTATCTCATAAGAAAAATATTGTAGAGATTGAATTAAAATATTTGATGATGAAAATATGAGTAGTAATGCGGCTCCAATAAGTACAGTTGTTCACTTGGATAAAGATGAAAATGGTAAAAATGTTGATCGAAAACTATTTAGAAGAATGATTGTTTCTCTACTACATTCGACAGCTAGTCGTCCATACATAATAATGAGTGTGTCAATGCCCTAGATTTTAATCTAATCCTAAGGAATCACACCTCTGTGTGGTTAAAAATATTTTAAGACATTTAATTGGAACTAGAGACTGCGGTCTTTTTTATCTAAAAGGATTTCCATTCGAAGTAGTGTCAAATAGTGATGCTAATTTTGGTAGATGTCGAACATATAGAAAAGGCACAAGTGGCACATGTCGCTTTATAGAACAATCTTCAGTTTCATAGTTTAGTACAAAACAAAATTGTGCCTTTTCTACTTGTAAAGCACAATATACCTCAACCACTTTAGTTTGCGCACAAATAATTTTTATGCAACAAACTCTTGAATACTTTGGGGTAAATTTAAGAAAATCACACATATATATTATGATAATGCTAGTGCGATAAATTTAATGAAAAATCCAATTAACTATTCAAGAACTAAACACATTGATATAGGATACCACTTTTTATAAGACAATTTTGAAAAGTAAATACTAATTTAGAATTTGTAAATACCGAAATTTAAATTGTAGATATTTTTATTAAAACATACATACATGCATACATTACATATACGTAAGTACGTATGTACTAGATTGCGTAGGGAACTTGGAATTTGTTCGCCAACAGATTTAATCTAACTCAATCAATTTTTATATAAAAATTTTATACACAAAAAATTTACA
This sequence comes from Allium fistulosum, assembly GCA_030737815.1. Taxonomy (NCBI): domain Eukaryota; kingdom Viridiplantae; phylum Streptophyta; class Magnoliopsida; order Asparagales; family Amaryllidaceae; genus Allium; species Allium fistulosum. The sequence continues at coordinate 1,416,201,190 of CM060901.1, read as the reverse complement.
GTAAAATTATTTATGTATGTTAAAATAAATATATTAAAAGTATTTAAAATATAAATGTATGCATAATAAGCTTTAGTTAAAAGTTTTACCATATTTTATATATTATCAAAACTAATATTAGTAATGTAACGTTCTAGGGTTTGGTCGCTTAACTAGGCAAATATATATATATATATATATATATATATATAATTTATATAGTCAATAAATGGATTTTTATTGATAAATGAACTCATTTTAATTAATTAATAATGATGGAAAAATCGTTTTCAAAATTTGTTTACCAAATTTAATAGTTCGTAGAAAAATGGAAATGTGACTGAAAAACGTTTTCCGAAATTTCGACCTTTCGACACCGGAAAGTTGTCGGGAACGTTGTTCATCTTGTGCACTATATATATACATATATAAGAGTTAGTTAACCAAACAACAATAATACACTAATAATATATTACCTTATGTAAATTAGGTTTAGCAAGTGATGTGACAAGACAAGGTTTTAAAATAATAACTTATATATACTAAGTACATATCATTATCTCTTGTCATTTCTTTAAGTACCACCATTATTATCCATCATGGCCTAGGGGATGTGACTATAGGGGGGGACGTGACATACAAGGGGGAGGAAGGTGGTGATGTGACTTGTCAAAATAATGACATGTTAGGATATTTTAAACTAAGGATAAAATGCTAATTTTTCCGCTTTCTTTCATCTATAAATACACACCCACACATACACATTTATTTACATTCTCTCCTTCATTTTTCTAAAACTTCCTCTCTAAAATTTTCATGGCTTCCAAAACCTTTCTAAGCATTTAAAAATCCTAACTTTTCACTCTAAATCTCTTCTGAATCTAGTTTAAACTTTCCTATATTCGTTTCTTCACTTTATTCTTCAAAAAACCAAGCCCACACCCACCCCACACCAATAGGCCGAACCCCTACACCATCCGACCAAGCCTGTTTGAAGCTCAAAACCCTGGAAAAATCTTCACTCTTCGAAGCTCGTGTGTTGTTTCCAAAGTCTAGTTGAAGTTCACTTTGTATTCACGGAGTTTCGATGAGTAAACTACTTTATTTTGGAGAAGTTTTTTTACTTTACCATGATGTATTATTGTGATGATAATATGATGTGTAAATTGAATGGTTATTATGTTGGTCGATGTTGATTTGATGGATGTTGGTGTTTGGTGTTGAATTTGAGATTTGAATGCGGTATTGTCAAGTTAGTAAGCATGTAAACATATTATATTTATATGTGTTCATTGCGGTGTTAAGAGTATGGTAATGTGGTTGTATGGGTTGTGATCTAAGAATCAAAGTATGTTGTGTTGAGTCAAAGTTGACAACTTTGTGTGTTGCGATGGACGTGAGATCCGATTCGAAATCAAAAACTATGTTTTCTTGTTTAAAAGTTTGGAAATTGTTTAAAAGTTTCTATCTTTGTTTCTAAGTTTCAAAAACTTTAAAAGTTATGTTTCCAAACATGAAATAGAAAAGAATCAAGGAAGCGTTTCACTTAAAGTATGTTTAAGCGAACTGTGCTCATAGCGATAGTCGCTATGGACGTAGTTCGATAAAATTTCCGATTTTCATTTTAAAACGTTTTCTTTTGAAATGGTTTTGCATAAGTTTTTCAAACTTAATTAGTAATATAAAAAGAGATTAGTTAGTTAAATTAATATTTTATTATTTAACAAATTAATTAAAAATAATTAGTCATTAATTGATAATTAAGTAAGTGATTTAGGGTTAAGTAACACTTAAAGAAGGTTAATGACTAATTAGTGATTAATAAAGTTTTAAATAGTGATTAATGAAGTTAAGAAGTAATTTAATGATTAATAATTATTTAATTAAGTTAATTAGTTAATTAATTGTTATTTAATTAAGTGATTGTTTAATTGACTTTTAATTCATTAGGTTTAACTAATAATGAATTGTTTTAACCTTAACTAAGATGCATTAAGAAGTTAATTAGGACATAAATAAGTTCATTAAGTCAATTAAAGTTTAATTACAAATTAATCTTGATTTAATTAAAATATAATTAGAGTTTAAACTAATTAAATATACTTTAATCTTTTCAAAATTGTTTTTAAACTTAATTATTATGTTTTAAATCAATCAAGTTAAGTGATTTTAAATCAAAGGTCTCATCGTCTGGACCATTAAGTAACCAAATGAATTAAAGTAGTTATTATAAAATGTTGACATGTTTTATGGAAAGTAAGTTGACTTGTGTTTAGCACAAATGCTGAATATCAGTAGGTGATAAACACAAGGAGGTTAATTTCGATACGAGGGTCATGATAACTTAAGTATATGGAGTGTATGTCCATATGTAAATCTTGCACCCTGATAGTGGAGTTGTCACTATCAAATAACTTGACCATTTTAAATTATCGAATTTTGGTTCGAAGAGACCGAGATCGAATGACGAACAGTTATCCGAAAACCACTTCGAACCAACGTAAAGCGTTCGAATTGGAACTATCGAAGTCATGTCAAGATTCAAGACTTAAAGTGCAAGGGCTATCTTGCTACTAACCCTGAGGGTGATTCCAAAATGGGTGTAGTGGAAGTAGTGTCTCCGGTTCGTTCATCTCCTGAACGACTTATATGGATGAATGCTGACATTGTGTCAACATCGGGAAGGCAATGTTAACATTCTCAGAGAAGTGCTATATGTAAAAGGTAATGACGTAGCCTTAGGCCTCATCAACCGGGAATGACTAAAACATGGGATATGCAGCAGGGCCATATGGGTCGCACCCATTAGGGTATTATCATTTCCATCTAGAACAAGTCCCTACTCAGATATACTATAGTCCTAAATGGTTGCTTATCCCAACCAAGGGGTGTTCATATTTGGTACTATCCAACAAGGGATAGGCTAGTCCTGTGTTGACAGGGATCGTTAAGTATGATCTTAGTACACTAATCTAGAGGTGTACTGTGGTAGGCTGTACCCCAGTAACATTGTCATCGTATGGAATCCAATCTCCAATACGTGCCTTTACGATTTTAGTTATATACCTAAATATGTTGGAATGTGAGATGCAAGCATTTCAGCTATGTTCTATATTTGTTTTAAACCCATAGGCATTATCATAATATCACTAGTTTTAAATAGAAAGTGTTTTTGGTTAACGTTAGGTAAAAATCCGTCCGTTTTTATGTAAGGCATGGTCTTACAAGATACCCTTTGTTTTTTCAAAGGAGTTTTCAAATGAAAATATTGCTGTTTGAGTTTACTCGGACCACACCCATGTCTGACCCAGTCTTTTCCCTAAACTCTTGGGTACTCAATTTTTATGAGTAGTCAAGTGATTCAGGTTTCTCTTAAAATCATGTTGGAGGAACTGGAGCAGGTAGCTTCATGGATAGCTATTATTAGTATAAATTATTCTACTGTGTATGTATGTATGGTCTATGTATTTTGTGGAGAAGCAGCTGTAACTGTCCTAGATTGGAACCGTATTATTGAACTCTGATGTAATATTTTGGCTATGACTATGAATATACTACATTATCTATTATATGTTATTCCTTGCGTGGTAAGATTATGTGTTTGATTAGTCTTCTTCTTATCTTTCTCATTTCTTTAACTCAAAATTACTCGTCTTTTGAATGCAAGAAAGAAGGTTTGTTACAAGTTATAAATAATAAATTCCACTTAAAGTGTTCTACAAATAATTAAATTATAAACATGAAATTCATATTAGTTAAGTTCATTTATTTAATAACCAAAGTTTAATAAACTTTAAATTAAAAAGGTTTTACAATAATTAAATAATATTGCATATAGTTAAAAATATATAAAATAATAAATTCAAGTTAAAACTATATAATGCATACATTATGAAAAAACGTATATATAGTAATTAATTTTAAAATCAAAAGCTTTAAAAGTTTCTGAAATTCTGCAAAATTATTGTACATTGTTGGACCGATGTGAGTCCTCACTGGTACACTGGTGATGGGTTTTACTAACGAACCCAAGAGCTATTTTACCATTCCTTTGTTATATTTTTATCTGCCCCGTCATTTTTACTCTTCCGCTTCAAATTTTATCCCTCTTCAATGAAACCAAATCCCCCAAAATCTTGAATTCCACAAAATTTTTAACACGAATTGCAATTTTGTACAACTACTAGACAAGAAAGACCCATCTCCTTTATCTCTTTCATTTCTATTGATGAGATTCTTACCAATCAATTAAAAGAATGGATGAAAGTTAATTGGGACAACATCAAGCAATTCAAAGCTATGATGAGGAACAACTCTTTCGGGGATAGAGCAGTAAATCTAGACTCTCTTTCTTTCTATGATATTTGAAATATATTAACTCGAGCTCAATTTGTAGATATTATTAATGTGGAAATCTTTGAAGTAAATATTTATCTTTCATATATCGCTCTATTTTACACTAATATGGAATTAGGAGGTGACCATAATGGAATCATAATTTATACGAGCATAAATGGAGTGGATATCAAATTTAGTGAAGGAGTTTTAAGTGCCATTTTGGGTATTTCCTATGATAGTATTATTTTGATTGAGCTACTAATAGATAATAGAAATATAATGCAAAGAATTTTAGAAATAACGAATGAGCGGTGGTCTGAATCAAATCTTACTAGCTTAGCTCGAATAATTATTTGGGTTATTCAATATAATTTCATTCGAAAGACTAGTTGTTTTAATGAAATTTATCCCCCGGTTAGTAAGGACACTAATTTTATTCTAGGAGACATTAGAGGCAACTGGGCTCATTCGATTATGGACAATATAATTGAAAACAAATCAAGAAAAAGGATGAGATATAACCCATATGGAAATCGTATCACTGTTATTTTTTAGCATTTTCATGTTCCTCTGATAGGTGAGACATATATTTAACATCATTATGGTAGTGTTTTAATACCAAAGTCCTTAAAGCCACGAAGATTCCTGCTACTTTGGATGTGATTCATGTTGAGACTCCTATGCATCAGCTATTACAGCCTCATATTCCCTTCTCTTCACAGCATCAGGCCTCTCCACGGCCTCCCTCTCCCTTTTAGAGAAGATAAAAATATATCCATGCTAGACAGACAAGAGCAGCTAATTTAGTTAGTTATGGAGGAGCAGAAGGAACGGAAGAAGGAGCTTGGATTCATTAGATCTCTATTGGTAGGATTATGTTGTTCTGTACGCACTTGAGAGAGCAATGTTGGTATGAGTAGTGACAGTTGCACCGTGCAACCTCCACTCATTTCAGATGAGATGAAACTTTCACAACCATGAGTACATGAATTTCATGCAAGAGCTTAGGGAAATGATGCATCCAGACCATGATTTCAGTATCATGTTGGACCTATTAGGATGAGAGCTACTACATGGTTACCTAGATCACTAGTTGGATTCAATCATCGGTCTGGATATCCCATTCGTCTTCCAGCACCAAGTCAACATCATACCCACTTTTACAGAGTCTGATCCCACCCCATATGAGGGTTACTATGATTGGTGAGAGCTTCGACTACTGATTTCTCCAAAGATGGTATCCTTGTCTACTTCCTTTCCATTTGCATTTTGTTAGGCATTTACTTAGCATTCTGGTTGTATATTTGCATATTGTGACACTATATTATGTTTCTGCACATTGTTACATTCTGTTGTGTTTATTCATTTTTTTACACTCTATGATATTTCACTTTTTATATTATTTATTCTATGACTATGTTTTGTGATATGCATTCTAGATTATTATGGTCTATTTTCTTAGTTTTATAATGAAAACCGGGTAGAAACTATATACTTATGCATACACTCATGAGAAATATAGAAACATATATATGTATGTATGTATGTATGTATGTTTGCGTGATGTATGCATATATTTAGGGGAATATTGTATTCATATCAATATCAAGTTAGTACTATTTACATGAATGCATATTATGGGTTGTCATCATCAAATAAAGGGAGAATGTTAGAGCAAGATTTCCTAGATTCTAATGATAACTTTATACATTAGTCATAAGAGAAAAGCAGGAGAGGCAATATCAACAGAGCTTATATTGAAGTAGAGATTGCTTGTTACCTTATTGGAGTATCGCCAAAGAGTAAACCATTGAAGACTTTATCTTTCTTAGTCTGTAGTCATATATATATATATATATATCTTATTAAAACTCACAAGAATCTCATTATAGCATTTTAAGGCTTTAAAGTTGCTAAAAAACAATTTTTTTAATATTTTTTCCAAAGTTATTTAATAATGTTGAGCCTATTTTTTAAGCTTTAGATTTTATGTACACCGATCCACTGTTAGCCACGTATTTTGCGGAATTCTGAAGCTGTGAGAAACTTTTCAAACATTGTGTCTTTTCACTCGATCGTGATCTTTCCCATAGAGTTTCATGGAGATAGTTGTTTCTCTTTAGCAAAATCTTTCAACATCTACACGTGTGTATGTTTTTTGAAGGAATTTAATAAACTGCTTTTCTGATTCTTACTCTCTTGTTTCAATTATCTCTTGATTTCTAAAAGTAATCGAAATTAGGGCACTTTCAATTTATAAATCAATTCTCTGATTCCTACTTACTCTAAAACTCTTGCTCATTCAATTTCAAGAGGATTCTTGTGAGTTATAGGACCCTCTTACTCAAATCGGCAAATCAGCATATAGAGATATAATTATTGTTGAAGACTGTTTGCTTTCTAAGTTAAAAAAGTCCCGTTCAGCAACTTAAGCAACGTGTAAACCTATTCTACCGGGTGAAGCGAGGGTGTTAGCTAGTGAAAAGCCAAAATAGAGATTCTGAGGCTGGGCGTACGACGGTGCTCCGAAGCAATATAAAAATTCTGATGTGCAAGTTTTATTTACTTTATTTTATTTTTGCTAGATTATTTTATATATATGTATGTATGTATATGTATATGTATACATATATATATGTGTGTGTGTGTATGTACATACACACTTTGTTAACTTAGCCATATACATGATTCACTAGAATTTCAGCTCATTCCACCCTTTACAAAAAATTTCCTGACAACCTTTAAATAGGCGCCAATGATTCATATTTTTAAATGGTCTACTTCTGTTTTGAATAACCTCCACCAACGAAACAAAAATAGGAGTATGGTTCCTAATAATTGATGGGAGATAGCTAGCCACCGAATTATTGAAAGTGTGCATCCATTCAATATTCATAATACCCTATCAATTTTCATCATGATGTTCTGTTATGGCCCGATCACTATGAGAATTTGAAACCCTTTATACAAAGCTCAGTTACACCATATCTGCTCGTCCATTCATCTATTTCTTCCATCTTACTAAAAGGGACAAGTTTCCAGCCTTTATTTTCTTTAGCCTATCTGATGCAATTGAAATCCCTAAGAATAATTGTAACACCCCGTAATTTTAGTAACATTATTTAGGATATTTAATTAGCTAAATTAAATAAAATAACGTGATGATTAGGGAATTGGGATTTGTAATTAACAAGGGGTGGCCGTGCCTTAATAACAAATGAACTAAAATAAAATGGTTATATATAATAGATAAGGGGCAAAAGAGGGAATAAATACATTCTTATGACCTAAACCCCTTAAGCCCTCATTCTCATGTTCATTCATAGTTTACAAATAAAAATATAAAATAAGGCCGGCCACCATTAGGAAAAGCAAAGAGAAGACTTCAAGAGGAAAAGCTTAAGCAACTTAGTCAATATCAAATGTCAAATCCTTAATCTCAAAAGCAAAGGTGAATAATAACTACATCTCATTTTTCTAATTTTTTTCGGTCTTAAGATGAATCCAAAGTATTTTGCATGATTATGCCATGTTTTTGAATGATTAATTGTTTATATATGCTTGTTGATGATTTATGCTTAATCATATAGGTTTTATGATATGTTTTAATGTGAAAAACCTATTTAATTACATCCAAATGCCTTGTGATTTTAGATATAGATCATAAATGATATTTTAGAGATGGGTTTCAATTTTCATAATTTTGTGGATTAATGTGGATTTTATATTAATTTTCTAGTGTACAAAATAATTATTTGGGTTTTACATTATTTACGGCTAAATAATTAATATTTTGTGTTTGGAATTAATATATGTTAGAAAACATATTAAAAATGATTTTTTGGAATTTTGTAGAATTTTCCTAAGTGTTTTGATAGGTATATAAAATTATTTATGGTATGGGACTTAAATGTTTTATATATTTATAAACGGAGAAGGGATATTTTATAAATAAATTAAATTGTTTGTTTCTGAAATATTGGCAGCACTTTTAGAAAAGAAAATTAGCAACCAATAATATTTTGACAAACAAGGTAGATTAGTTGAAAAGAAATTCTTTTTAAAGTAAAAATCAGTTTTTACATGCTTTTAGCATGTTTCGCCACTTTCGGCACAGGGTTTTCGACCAAGTACTGCCGTCCATATGCCATCGAAACCAATGCACATAGTATCAATAACTTGGTACACAGTGAATTGGACTAAGGCGGAAGGCACTAGGTCGAGACCAAAGGTTCCGGAAGGGTCGAAGCGTTTCTTTGCTTTTAAATGAAAACGCACCTGCTTTGCTTTCGAAAGGTATGCTTTCTACTTAGTTGGCTTTCTGCTGAGTCAAATGTTTTAAAGGAAAGGTTTCGAATGGGCCACGCCTCTATTTTAAGTAAATGCTTTCGATGGGGTCGAAACTCTTTTACTGCCGCTTTTCTTTCTTTCGACGCTAATGGTTTCAGAAGGTATACTTTGCTTGTAAAACTTAGCCGCTTCTCCAATGCTTTCGGAATTTTGGTTTCGACACCATCACTTCTTTGCTTAGGAAATGCTTTCGAAAGAGTGCTTTCGACTTAAATGTTTTATGACCCTTTTGCTCTGTTGAAGGTAGAACCCAAATGGTTTCGAAGGAGTTAATTTTTAATGGTTTCGAAAGGTGTTTCGACATGTTTTACTTGAACCCAAAGGCTTTTGAAAAGTTTGATGTTTTATTGCTTTCGAAAGGTTTTAAAGAATGGTTTCAAAGGGGTGGTTCTCCAATGGTTTCGAAAGGTTTGAAAGGAAAGGTTTTCCAATGTATTCAAAAGGTAAAGTTTAAAGGTTTTGAAGAAGGATGTCTAAGGTTTTAATGCTTTCGAAGGAATAGTTTTTCAACGTTTTTGAAAGGAAGGTTATGAATGGTTTCGAAAGGAATGTTTTAGCCTTTCGGCCTAGGTGAAAGAAGGGTTTTACTTGGTTTCGAAATGGGTACTTTCAATGGATTCGAAAGGGGTACTTTCAAAGGTTTAGATGTTTTCATCAACAAAGATTTGAGTAAAGTATATATAACATGGCAAGGTGATTTTGAGTAAAGCATAAAATATATATTGTAACAACCCGCATATTTTACGATTGTATATTTAAATGTTTTATTTAAATATAACATCGTTAATCAAATTAAAGTCCAAAATGTTACTTTTTGTGAACAGTCGAATTGGGACTCGAGACCACTTCCATTGAGTCCAAAATGGCGTTTACAACTTTTTTGAGTATAAACATCGATATGTTTGTAGTTGAGTAGTATTTTGCTATTTTGGGTTTTGGGTTTCAGCCCACTAACCCAACTTAATACCCTAACTCCTCTACTCTTCATTCATCCCACTCCTCATTTCTGAACACTCTCTAGCTAAAGTAAAAATGGGGGAAAGAAGAGGAAATTAAAATTCCTTAACCCTAGTTTTGATTAGGAAACTCAAATTCAAGTCCAAAATCAAGGAGAAGCTTAGGTAAGCATCCTCTTCATCTTCTCCATCTCTATCTCTCTTCAATTTACAGAAATTCCTATAACCTAACTTAGGAAAAACTTCACCTTTAATAATAGATTGAAGATTCTAAGGTATATTGAAGAGGAATTGGTCTTGCATTGTTTTAAAGCTTCTCATTCGTGTCTTTGAGTTTTAAAGGTGTGTTCTTTAACTCACATCTACGTTTATAACTTTCATTGTTGTTAGGTATGAATTCCTAACATTTGTGCATGTTCATTTGCTTTTGATTTGAATTGATTTGGTGAATTTTCCAAATTTTGATGTTTTGGTCCAATTTTATGAAAATCTTACTATGGATGTTTGGACGTGATATTTGGGGTGTATCGAAGTGCCTATAAGGCTGGGTTGTCGCTTGGCATAAATCCCTAGTCGTCGTTGCTCGTCCAATCGCTCCCGAATCGTTTTGGCCATCATGGCCTAGGCAAATTGTTGCCCAGACCAGGTGACCAGACGTCTGTTTGTCAAGTCCAGACGTCTGGTTATGATCTCTGGAGAAAAAAATATAAGCACATAGGAAAGAAAATGGCAGAACCCAATTCCAGACGTCTGATTTATAGGTTCAGACGTCTGGTTAGGTCTCAGACGTCTGTTTTGAAATTTCAGACGCCTGGGGATTTTCTGGATTATTTCCATAACCTAAATCCAGACGTCTGGATTCTAAACCAGACGTCTGGAACTGTGCATTTTGCCTATTTGCCTATTTTTTTGAGTGAATTTCCGATTTTAATTGATTTTGTTGATCCGGTTAGTTGTTATCACTATTTATCGACTTTGATAACTTCTTTCTTTGGATTTTTGGGAATATCGATTTGATGGGTTTGGTATCAATTTCTATGGTTTTGATTCACGTCTTCGAATGTGAATTTTTGGTGATTGATTGTTTCTACAATCATTTCTGTGATTTGTCACTTTAAAATACAAAGGTTTCGATTCTAGTAGTAAATACTAAAACTCTTTCATTAAAACAATTTCGACACTATTTTAAATATAAAGCTCGCTTTTAAAACCATTTTCCAATCTATTTGTATGAGAAATCTAATTAAACGGCTGAGCAAAACAAGTGGTATGAAACGCTTGCGTTTACTTCGTCAGTTAATTCTTGGACTTGTTCGATTGAACTCTCGTGACAATTTTCAAGTGGAAATCTACAATTTGTTCGTAAATATTTAAGTTAAGCTAGTGGTTATGGGACATGAAGCTAAACTCATTTATTTACCAGCTTAGTGTAATTGACACTTCTCATTGATCAATGGTGATCATTTTATGATTTAGACTAGCGATGTGCGATGTCTCTTTGTCCACGTGGAGGACAGTACCTCGTTTTATGGAGCTTCGTCTCAATTTTTATAGGCTAGCGACCTATGGTTTTTATGGAGTTTGGTTCATCGGGCGTTCGCTGTACTACTTCGTTGTTCTGGATTATTGAGTTTGGTTCATCGGGCGTTCGCTGTACTACGTTGTTGTTCCGGATTATTTGAGTTTGATTCATCGGGCGTTCGTTGTACTACGTCGTTGTTCCAGATTATTTGAGTTTGGTTCATCGGGCGTTCGCTGTACTACGTCGTTGTTTTGGATTATTTGAGTTTCAGGTTCATCGGGCGTTCGCTGTACTACGTCGTTGTTCCGGATTATTTGAGTTTGGTTCATCGAGCGTTCGCTGTACTACGTCTTTGTTCCGGATTATTTGAATTTAGTTCATCGGGCGTTCACTGTATTACATCGTTGTTCCGGATTATTTGCGTTTCAGGTTCATCGGGCGTTCGCGGTACTACGTCGATGTTCCGGATTATTTGAGTTTCAGGTTCCTCGGGCGTTTCGCTGTACTACGTCGTGGCACCGGCTCTATGGTTAGCGACCATGGGATAGCGACCCGTTTGTGATACACGAGTTGGTGAGTTTTCATGCTCCCGTTTTGTGATAGGCCTTCCCTTTTTTGTGATTTCTGGATTTCTGGTTGATGATTTCTAGAATTTGTGTTTCACCGATTTTTTTGCGATTGGCATTGATATGTTTTGTCAATATTTGTGTTTTGGTGAATAATTTAAAGAATATGACATTCTTTTTAGTGTTTGAGAATATTTGAGATATTGTATGATTTTTGTTGTTATCTGATGTATACTTGTCACAGTATGGCATTTTTGTTATCATACTTTTTTGTGATATCTTTTATTCTATCTCATTTTATATGATATTTATAGCTAGAATGATCCGTTTATTATTTTCTTCTTAAATAATACTCGGGTCAGACTGAGGTATTTCAGGTGCTTCTGCTTGACTTCGTATCTGGGACCATCATCTGATTTTTTGCTAACTACTTTAGATTAGTAGTTTTTGCTATTATACATTTGAGTTAGAGACTCCTTGATGTATAATTATTCTTTTGTCTAGGACTTGTACCTATTTTCTTTTGTGATGTAGTGGATCTTGTATGACCACTACTTTGATGTACACTTCTATGTGTTATATTCTTATTTGTTCTGCCTTTGTGATATGAATATCTGTGACTGATTTGTGTTATGCTTATTTCTATATTTGTTTCTGAAGGCCACATAGCCACTGTGTGGCAGCTTTGAGTTTGTATTTGATATGTCAGATTTCCTCTTGAAACGAAATGCATGTCATACTATCTGATATATCGGTACTCGCACAAAGCAATTACACATATGGTCGCTCCTCAACAGCCTTATTCTTCATGCTAGTCGATGGAATTACCCCGTAGTGTCCTTGGCTAGTATGAGTATAGAGTTGGGGCATCACATATATTTTCCTTGTTTAAGTTTGGTTTAAAGGTTTTTAATCAATTTGAAATGAAAAAGTTTTCAAGGAAAATTTAAGGAAAGATTGCCCTAAGTAAAATGACTCAGATATTAGAATACTAGATGGGACTGGTATAGGGTCGCGCCCTATACATTTGCTATTAGCCCCAGCTAATTTAGTCTAAAATTCTAGTGTGTAGGTCTTTGTCATAGGTAAGACTAAAATTATGATTACACATATAAGGGAATATATATTTGTATACAGATAGCTTATTGGCGAGCCCGCAAAACCATTAGGGTCAGGTGACCTTGGAAGATGTTAAGTTATGTACAGATCGTCCAGAAGAGGACTATTTAACAGATAGTTAAGGATAGACCATCCAGAAGAGGAGTGTCTAACAGGTGTTAGATTATTTTGATTATATTTTCTAGTAGGCCCTAGTCAGCCAAAGGTTAGTAGTTAGCCAAACAAAATTATAATGTTCGTACATATAGTTCATTTGTTACTTGATATGTATGTTTACATAATAATGCTTTACAGTTTTAACCAGTTTTGGTTGTAGGATAAATTTTGCAAAAGATATGTTTTAAAAGGATATTAGTGAGGGGAAACCTGTTCTGCTAAGCAGCGTAGTCTCACTTAATATCAAATAACCGAGATGTATAGTATTATTCATACTAGATTTATGTCTGACTCAAAGTTTATGTTTTCCGCTTAAACTCTCGGGTGCTCAAAATTGATTTGAGTAGGCTATGGGATTGAGGTTTTATAGGTTTTAGTAGGTTGACGAATAAAGCTTCTGGAGACGAGTAGGTAGCTGACGGATAGCTATTTAGGAGTTATTGTTTTTTTGTTTTATTCCGCTGTGTTGTATTTAAGACGGTTATGTCTATTAGTACTCTGGTCAACCAAGGGGGCATCATCATATGTTGCTCTTGGCGTATTTATGTAATAATTATATTTTATCTGAACCTGGGAAACAATTATGGGATTATGTAATTTGAATGTGAAACATGTGTTTTGAAATGTAATCAGTAAAATATTGTTTTTTTTTAAATTTGTGATTTTGTTTCATATTCAAGTGATATTCAAGTGCTTCTGATATTATGGATACCATTAGCATAGCCGTATTTAGTCGCCGAAAGTTAATACTATTGATGCCCACAACATCTGTAGCGCTTAGCTTTGGGCCTCAAGATTGGGGATGTTACAATAATCCAAGGTTTGTATACATGGATTCCATCTTCCTCCAAATTAACCCATAATTTAACTTTGTTCTAAATTTTAAGCGTAAACAAAAGTGCAGTTTGATTTATCACTTTCTCTTTTTTCAGCTCTAAAGAAATGTGTTGATCGCTCATATTAATTATGTGAAGATCCTAAATTGTTGAATTTACCAGTACAAAAATCATACATTAATAATAGCATGCAACATTGCTAACTACACACCAATCACTTCCTATTTTTCTCTTAAACTCGACCAACTCCTAGTATCATAACTTATTTTCTAGAATATTAATGCATCCAACGTCAAACTTTTGAATAACTCATTTATTGATTTTGATGATCTCAACCATAAATAACCAAATACAATCATGTAAAATATAGATACTAATATTTGCTAAGTTATATAGTATATAGTAAAGAATATTACACAGGTATTGAATCAAAGGCTATATAGTTTAAAGCCTCAAGAAGATAGACATACAGATTCAAGAGTACAAACACCAAGATATGAAAATCTCAAGATTATAATTTAGTGTATAGGGTCATAACTTATATTGTTAAAGTCCCTGATAGCAATCTTTGATCTCCATCTCCTATTTTCTATCTTTTTTTGGCAAGGTCAGCCTGTTTTTTGAGTGGACAGTCCACTTTTATTAAAATAAAAGAAAATAGGTACAAAGCTTAGAGAAGCTTAAACAAAAGGGCTAAGGGATGATACATAGGCATTAAGGCAAGTATATTGCGTAAATAATATGTAGCAAATCATCTTATAATTTTGCAATACAGCAGATATGGATGAGTGTTTATTGGCAAATCTACGATTATTTCTCTCTTCCCATATGGCAGCCACTGTTAACTTGAGGAACTTGAGAAGGCGGAATGAAGATTGCGATTTCCATTGAGTTGCTTTAAAAATACGAATCCATTCGATTTTGTAGTTACGAGCAGGAGGATGTTCATGAATATGGAGGAGAGTACGACGCCAGAGTTGGAACGAGAAGAGGCAGTTGAAAAGTAGATGGCCGACATTTTCAGGAGCATGGTTACAAAGAATGCATTTAGAGTGTTCGATGAAATTCCTCCTCACTAAGTTGTCTTGAGTATGCAGGGCATTACTAAGGCATTTCCAGAGAAGTAAATTATGCTTTGGTTTTGATCCGGTATGCCAAATTCTAGAGTGCCAGGCAAAGTTTGAATTGGTCGTGCTGCAAATGATCGAATTGTAAACATTAGAGATGTTGTGGGGTTTATCACACCATGTCAGAGCTTCTATATTAGGTCTAGTGTATTTTCTTCTGATTAGGCTCCAAACAGAAGTCAGAGTGGTCGAGGAAACATGGGGCAGTTGAATACCATCTTCAGAGATACAGTCATTAGCAGTCGCTTGAAGAGGGATACCTGAGTTGGAGATCAGATTGTAGTCGACAAGAGAAGATAGAATCATACCTGGAGAGCACCACGGAGAGAACCAAAAGGTATTGAATTTATCACATTGAACCATATGTAAATATTGCTGCCTATGCTGTAAATTTTTTTTCCAATGGTAACTAGCATTGGTATCGGAATTCATAGTCCAAAAGTTATTATTTTTGAGGTTATAGTGTCTGTTCCAGGCAGCCCATAAACCAAGCTTATCAGTGAGAAGTTTATTGACATGATTAGAGTTAGCAGCAATATTCCATATTTTGAGATTGATAATACCAAGACCACCCATTTTAAAAGGTGTGATAATTTTTTTATATGCAATAGGAATGAGTTTGTTTGAATAGATATTTCCATGCCAAATAAAGTGATTAAAAGCGCGATTAAGCATGTTTATAAGCTTAGCAGGTATGATAAATAAATGAAAATAATAAGTGCACATGGCAGTAGCAATGCTTTTAATGATCATAAGTCTACCAGCTTGAGATATGTTAGAAGTGTTCATAGAATTAAGCTTTTGAGTTATTTTTTCGAACATAGAGAGACATTGAGAAGTGTTTATTCTAGCTTTACATAAAGGTACACCTAAGTAGGAAGCATTTATATCCATGATTTGAAGACCAGAAATATGAAGAATGTTAGTGATCAAGGAATTAGTCACACCCGCGATACTTATGTGAGATTTGTTTTTGTTAATTTGCAAGCCAGTCATGGTTTTGAAAATATCTAAGATAGCAAAAATATTAGAAATAGATTTGATATTTGGTTTGGAGAATAGGAGCAGGTCATCAGCAAACATTAAGGAAGAGATTTTATGTATTTTGCATTTAGGATGGTAATCAATATTTTTATTAATGTTTTCCCTGCAAAGTAATTGAGTTAGCACTTCCATAACGATGACAAAAATAGAGGAGGAGATGGGATCCCCTTGTCTAATTCCTTTTTCAGTTTTGAAATATCCAAAGCATTCACCGTTAATAGATAAAGATACTTTAACAGTGGATATGCAAGAGTGTATCCAAGCTAGAAAGGGGAGAGGGAAGTTCATTCTAGACATAATGGATATTACAGCTTCCCATCTAATAGTGTCAAAAGCCTTTTGTATATCAAGTTTGAGAAAGCATCTAGGAGAAATATTTTTCCTATTGTAGCCTCTTATCAATTCTTGGGATAGCAAAATGTTGTCAGTAATAGATCGACCAAGAATAAAACCATTTTGATTTGAAGAAATTAAATCATTCAAGCATATTTTCATACGTTTAGATATGATTTTAGCAATGCATTTGTAAATGACATTGCAACATGCAATGGGTCTAAACTCAGTGACACTTTGGGTAAGTCAGTTTTTGGGATTAAAGCAAGTTTAGTATGATTAATGCCATTAAGGAGAGTATTGGTTTAAAAAAAAATGAAGAATGGCATTACAAAAATCTATATTAATAATGCTCCAACTTTTTTGAAAGAAATGTGCTGTAAAACCATCCGGGCCAGGTGAGCTATCTTTTTTCATTTTAAAAATTACATCTGTTATCTCTTCAATGGTAATCTGTTTTATAAGGCAATCAGACTGATCTACAGAGATGGTCTTAAAATTTAGATCAGTAAGAAGGTATAGATCAGGTTTGAGATCTGAGATGGTAAAGAGATATTTATAGTAAGAGAGAAAAGCATTTTTGATACCAATCTGAGTAGTAGCTTCATAACCATTATTATCTTTTATCTTATGGATGATGCTAGCAGCTT
This sequence comes from Allium fistulosum, assembly GCA_030737815.1. Taxonomy (NCBI): domain Eukaryota; kingdom Viridiplantae; phylum Streptophyta; class Magnoliopsida; order Asparagales; family Amaryllidaceae; genus Allium; species Allium fistulosum. The sequence goes on along the minus strand of CM060901.1, from coordinate 1,416,184,214 downwards.
TTTTTATCTTCAAGGAGTTGTGAAAGATTTTAGAGTTTTTGTCACCTCCTATTTCCCAATTATTCCTATTTTTTGCTTTTAGCATATTGAGTTCAGTGTTGATAGCTGATTTTAACTGAGTAGATAAGGCTTGCTCCTTTCTTGATAAGTCAATGTCATTAGGATTAGCCTGCAACAAAATATGTATACTGTTAAGATCATTTCTTATTTTGGAAGATAGCTGATTACCTGTTCCAAATTTTTCTGTAGCCCATGTTTTGATATTTTTTTTGCAATCTTTAAGCTTTGAATGAAGAATGTACATGGGATTGCCAAATTTATTAGCACTCCAAGTATTCTGAATTAATCTCATAAAGTCATTTTCTTGAGTCCAGTTATTGAAGAAACTGAAGGAGGAGGGCCCTTTTACATAAACATGTCCCCAATCAAGAATGATCGGACTATGATCCGATAAAGACGGGGGAAGGAAATGGGATAAGAGGGTAGGCCATATAGTAAAAGCATCAATGTTGAAGTAAGATCTATCCAGCCTACAAAACGTTCGAGTTCCAGATCTACTGCAATTATTCCATGTAAAGAAGACTCCAGTTTTCGGCATTTGTTGTAGTTGGGAGGTTTGAATGGAGTTATTAAGAGGGGAGACGTCATTAATAGTAAGAGGAAGCCCTCCAGATTTATCATCAGAGAATTGCATGCAGTTTAAATCACCCAAGCAGATCCACGGTATAGCAACAGGGTGTAGAGAGGGGAGCAAGTCAAGAAGGTATTACCTATTATGTTTAGTGTTTTCTGCATAAATAAAAGTAGAAACAAAATTTGTATTAGAGGGCAAGTGGATTATACTGCAATGAATATATTGCCTATGAGAAGCCAAAGCATTAACAGAAAATATAAGAGGATTCCATATAATCATAATGCGACCATAAGGAGCATTTATGTGGTTGTGTATCATAGACCAAGTGGGCGCAATAAATTTTGCAGTAGCTATAGTTTCTAATTCAGAGTATTTAGTTTCAGCAAGGCATATAAGTTGCAATTTGTTGCCCTGTATAAGTTGCTTAATTTCATATTTTTTTGCATCGTCATGCCCTCCCCTGATACTCCAGTAACCTATACTGTCAATCATGTCTTCTTTTTGTTTGTTTTGGCAGATTTCCTGGTGATTCTTTTCTTATTTCCTGATGTACTTCTGGAGCTTAATTTAGCAAGTATTTGTTCCTCGGAAAAAGCCATGCCTTCATTTAAGTCGTCAGCTGACATACTGGAGCATTCTTCTTCGGATTCAGAATTGATGTGAACAGTTGCTTTATGCTTGGAAGTATCAGGTAGATATAAAGCAATGTCAGGGGGCGGCTTTAACTTCCTATATGGACTTTTAACTTGCTTTTTCGAGGAAGGAGTATTTGTTCTATTACTTGCTTTGTGAGATGGATTAGAAGCATTTATAGATAATTGCATATTGTTTCCATCTCTGTCTTTATTATGCATGGGTGTAGTAATAGTTTGCAAAGGCAAACTTGTCTCCAGAGATTCCAGATTGATGTTTGTGGTATTTGCTTGTGCTTGATTTGTAAATGCTTCATTGTTTATTTGTATGCTTTGTTGTTGGTCAACTCTGTCTTGTTTTCCATTTACATTGTGCATTTCCATAGCAATATTGCTGTCGAGTTCTGAACGTGTTTCTTCATTGTTTTAAGCATCATCATGTATCTCAAATAATTCGCCTTCCTCTATATCAGCAAGAAGCGAGAAGGAGTTATTGATCTCTATATTTCCATATATTGCTTTTTCCATGTTTTCCTGCATAGTGTCTTTTGCCGTAGCGTCTTTATTTTCATTAATTTCCATGATGCTTTGTGTCTCTGAAGTTATTAAGTTTGGTTGTTTCATTTTCCTTTGCCAAATTTGTTGCTTCGCTCTGTGCATATCAACATCATCTTTTCTAGCATTATCTATCACGATATTCTTTTGTAAATGGTTTGAAGTGTCTGGTTTTTGAGTTGCTTTCTCCTTGTTGGCGTGTAAGTCATAAGTTTTTGTATTAGTGTCTTCCTTGCTGCAATGTAAGTCACATGTCTTAGTTGAGTGGCCGAAAACTTTACACGCAGTACATATTAGGGGCTTCCATGAGTATTCAACATATACTTTTTGAACAGTGTCTTTACTATCTCCAATAAGGATATGATCCGGCAACTCTTTTTCCGGCGAAATTTCAACCAAACACTTAGCGTATTCCATACGCTCTTGCTTCTCTGTAGCTTCATTGAAACAAATCAGTTTACCCAAGTGACAGGCAATCCAATTAATGCCATATAATGTCCAAGCAATATGTGGAATATTGTACAAATGTATCCATATAGGCACATTTTTGACTTGTGACCGCACCGTGCCAAAGGAGGGCTTCCAAGTTGTAATAATAAACATTTGCCCACGTATGAAGGTGGGATCAGCTTTCAGGATTTTAAGTTTATCCTCTTGACAATTGAATTTGAAAAAAAAGTTGGTACCATTTGACTTTACTTCGTAGGATCCCTTAAGCTTCCAGTATCTCTTGATATGGGTGACTACCGCCATATAGTTAACACTAACACCAAGAAAAAAACCAACTAGGTAATCGTCCCAGTAGTTTTTTCCTTCAGTGTATAAATCAGCGGGAGGCGAAGAGGTTTGCCAAGATAATTAAGTTTGAAATCCGTGGGAGAGAAAACACCTGCATTGCGAGGTTTGGAGGCAAAGAGAGAAGTCCAGGGAGGAGGTGATGGAGCTGGAGAGGAAAGGGAGGTAAGATCAGGATGAGGGACATCGAGTGGAACGGCGACGATGGGGGGACAGGAGGAGGCAGTGGCGGGGGGAGAGGAGGAGGCGGAGGAACAGAGGGGTTGTCGACAATAACCGGAGGGGGAGGAGATGGATCAGCGGGCATAGAAGGAAGGGAAGAAGAAGGGGAGAAGCGTGAGGAAATAGCCGTTAGATCTGCCATTAATGTAGCCGTTAGGGAATATGAGGTGATTTGAATTTTCTATCTTTTATATTTTAAGAACAAAATAATTTTTCAAAATTATTTCGAAATATATTATAAAAGTTTTTCAAAGTTTAAAATGTTTATAAACTATGTTCAAACTATTTTAGAAAGTATCAAATTATTTTACAAAGTATAGGATTTTCAAAACATTTTAAAAGAAAGAATATTTCAAAATGTACATGCATATGTTGACATATAGGCAGATGGTATGTACACATACATGCCGCAAAGTGGTTTTTCAAATTTTGAATGGAAGTTTTGTCTATTCATTGTAGCTCTTCAGAAACGGACACATCTATTGATTTACTATATAACGGGGAGTTCAAATGAATTTTAAAGTTAAGATTTACTTATTTTCTTCCCTCCTCTTACTCTCTTAATAACTCCATTGAAAATATACTCTATCCTCTTGAAAATCACTTAGAATCAATTCATAATTCATTGTATTTATTCAATATTACTTTCTTACTATTTTGGAAACATATCTCTCTCTCAATTTAAAGATCAAAATGTTGTCCAAGAGGCTATAGGTTCCATTTTATCCAAAGTTCAAGAAATTTTCTTTGGAAAAACTATCACTCGATTTGAATTTTCTTTGGGTGTGCTTGTAGCCCGTTAAAATTAAGTGAGCGTGCTTAGTATTGCGGAAATCTAGTGGGTATGTTTGTAGACCAGTCAAACCAAGTGAGTCTACCCTGAGCTCGGAAATTCAAGAGGGTATGTCTCATAGCCTCGAAATCGAGATTTTATTTGGATTTTCCTTCTAGCCGGTAAAAGATTGACATTAGAAAAGAAATCTGTACAAGCAATTGTACGGGACTGGATGTAGGAGAAATCTGAACCAGTAAAAATTTTCTGGAGTCATCTCTCTAACTCTTTACTTTGCTTTACTGCTTTTATTTTTATCTGTGATTGCATCTGTGACTGTTTGATAATATAATTCTATGTTGTTAATCAGTGATTTAATATTTAACTTGAAACAAATTTAAAAAAAATTAAATAGGTTAGAAAATTCTATTCACCCCCTCTAGTATTTAATTAGCCTTAAGATCAATAATTCCACAACCCACAAAACTTATTCATAACTCTTCTTACCTTAACCAATCTATTGGGCTTGTGAAATAATCAAACATTCTAGCATACTATTGACATTATTTGGATTATGAATTTCAAAGAACTCTGCCTACAACATTGTCACCTTTGTTCTATGTCTTTTTACCTCTACTTAACTCTTTACAATAAGGGTTTCTCTTGACCAATTGACCATTCTTATGTTTTCAAGTTTCTTAACTGAACTGGTGGGGTTCTTGGGGACTTCCAAATGCTCACCTTTATACTTTTGGTCATTTGAGCCATTTATCCCTATATTCGATACCTCTTCGCATTTCTCAATTACTAGATCATTTCCCTACATCAAATTAGCATTATTATTATCACAAAATATAACGAAGGATTGAAATATTCAGGAATTTTATTTTTCGGAGATGGTGAGGAATTGGGGCCTTTATTCAAGTGAGCATGGTTCGATGATGAGATATGTCGTTTAAGAATTGTGATAATGTAGGTGACTTTTTTTTGCATGTTTACTAGCTCTACGGCTCCTTTTTCATTAGAGGTTGTAGTAACATGTGCCTATACATTTGCCAAGTCAGTTGTCCCCTCCAAACGCCCTTCTAGGGCAAATTGCTTACACCCTCTCTCCCTGCATCTCCATGTATAGCCTTCTTTGCCACCACCAACTTTTGATCGGAAATCTCCTCTTACCTTGCTTCTCCATGTATATCCACCAACTTTTGATCTGGAGCCAGCTCATTCTAACGATGATTGTGGATAACACTATTTTGTTTAGAGTATCTCTAGATTTATTCTTCGTCTTATTTAGGATTTCCTTCTGTCGCCCTCAGTTGTTCAATGGCCTCACTAATTTCGTTGGTAGTCATCACTAGTTTTGTGATCTCTTTCTTACTATTACATCCTTCCCTCTTCTCTACTACTGATCGATCTCCCATGATTGTTCTTCAAACACAGTCTTTCCTACCTTATCAACACCTTCCTAACCTTGAGAGTTCACATGAATTGAATCTTGAAATGTCCCTGTTGTTTCAGCCCCACTAGGCCCATCCTTTTATTTTGGAACCCATGATTTTCTCATTGGATGGTGATGTTTGTTACTCCCTAAAATTCCTTTCGACTTAGTCAAAACTAGTTTGAGTAAGAAGACAAAAGGAACAAGAGGAAAAGGCTTCAGCTGGACCTTTCAAAGGAGTTGAAGGAATGCTACAGCCAAAGTCTAAAAGATTCTCAACCTTTCGAAGGGGTTGAAGGGGCCAAAAGCACCCTTCCGCTTCAGTAACCACCTTTCAAAGCAGGTGATTCCATATGCATGAAGACCTTTCGAATGAGTCAAAGCAACACCTTTCGAAGACAATGAAGGACAACTCTTAAAATATGCGCCAAACCTTTCGAAACCAAAGGTTTCGCCTTAACTCAAACCACTCGAAAGCATGCATTGGCCTGAACAACCCTTTCAAAAGCTAAACCAAGCCTTTCGAACCGGTCGAAGCCATTATTGTCCAGGGAGGTTCCGCACCAAGTCACGGATGAAAGTTCAGAAGCAACCAACAGCATCAAAACCATCAACATCTTCGAAACCACTGAATAAAGCCTATCGATAGAGTCGAAAGCTCTTATAAAGCAACATAGAGAAGGGAAGCGCAACCTATCCTTTCGACAAGGGGGAAGCCTACAAGAGGCAATACAGCAGCCACATTTCGACCAGGATGAAAGCATTGGGGTCGAAAGGTGCCGACCCGCATCTATAAATAAGACCCAAGGGGTCAGGTTTTGGGGATCCGAATTGAGTCATTCTAAACTTGTACTTCCTTAATTCTAAGAGTTGTAAAACCATAATTTGTAAATCGAATTAGGGGAATTTGATTAATAAAATCTTCATTGAGTTGAGAAAGGGAAGTCTTTAATATTTTCAATTACTTAATTGTTTCTCAAGCTTTTTTCTGGTCTAACCTTGTGTTACAGGTAACGACTGTATCGAAAGGCCTCTTCTGTCCAAGTTGAAACCCTTACATTCTCAAGTAATACCAAATATAGATTCCAGGTCATCTTTCCAAAGACTTCTGCTTTCAATAGGGTTAAAACCATATACTAATTCACTTTGGCCTTAGATTCCCTACCTTAATCAAGACACTTAAGGATACTGCTTTCGACAGAGTCGAAACCTCAAACCCAGATTCCTAATCCAAGTCTTGACAACCAATCAACCTAGCTTTCGACAAGGTCGAAACCCCTCAAATAAGTATTAATCTTGGATCCTCAAGGATATCTTTTGTGCTCTGCAACCACTTCGAAAGTAAGGCTTTCGAAGGGACATCCATATCATTTCAACAAGCTCAAAAGGCTGTTGAGAAAAGAAACAAGCCGTTTCGACAGGATCAAAAGGTCAATCAGAAAAGGTTTTCACTACAGCAATCTATTCGAAAGGGAAACCAAATTGAAAACACACATCTTATCCCCCTCATCCTAACCAAAGAAATCCAAAAAGGGATAAACCTATTTCCATAATTCAACTTTGGGGTGTTGACAAGTTTTCTTATTAACGTTTTGGTGCTAGAAGGAGGGCTCGAACCTCCGACGTAGTTGAACACCCACACAACTTGTTTCTAACTCAACTTGACTCAACTTTAAGCTTATCTGCTTTGGTCCAACTCATCATGGCTAGAAAAATCAAAAGATCCGAGCAAGGATCTTCCGAACCACATTTGAAAGGATTCTCCCCAAAAACCATCGAGGGTTCCAACCAATATGAAGAGCAAAGGTTAAGATTAGAAGCTCTAGAATTATAAACAAGAAAAAAACGAAATCATATGATCCAAAGAAACGAAGCTTGAACCCCTTTCATATTGGCTCCACCCCTATTTTTGCCTTATGAAAAGGGAAAAGTGGAAGTGACAATGTATTCACCCAAATGAGGAGAACTATTCAACATTATTCCAAAGGCACAATCTTTCAAAAAGAGATAATGGCTGATTACAATGCCTTTGCACATAAATGGCAACAAAATACAACAAGAACACTTCTAACACAAGAACTACAAAGGGTGGCAAAAAGAAAAGAGGTCGAAGAGTATGAAACTACAAGGGCAAGGAACAAAAAGCCATCCTCAAGAATCAAGTTTCAAGCCTAGACTTCCTAAAGAATGCAACTTAACAACATCAATAGAGAATGTCTACTTGCTAACCAAGGATGAGCTTAACTATCAGCCATCACAGAAAAGGAAGCCAAAACATGAAAGGAATCTAGGGGATCCTACTATCAGTATCACATGATGTACGGACATAGACCAACCATTGCAGAACCCTATAGGGGATGATAATCAATTTCTTCCATCAAGGAAAGATTAATGAATTTGTAAAGAGAACATAAGAAAAATCAATAAAGAGTTACTTTTCTAAGAAGGATCTACATGGTTAGGAGTGAAATACTCCTTGCATTTGGATACTACGTAAGATGGTAGTCAACCTAAGATGGTAGAAAGCCTCTGTCCGCGCTGAGTTGGCTAGGACAGAGCACCTCCTAGAGGGAGGGCGGAGTAAGCCTTTAACCGCACCACGCTATGGCCAGGTTAAAGCACCAAACAAGCCCTTGGCCGTGCCCCTGGTCAGTTCAAGGCACCTCTTGGAGGGAGGACGGAGTAAGCCTTTATCCGTGCCATACTATGGCCAATAAGGCACCGAACAAGCCCCTATCTACGCCACGCTATGGCTAGGATAGGGCACCTCCTGGAGGGAGGACGGAGTAAGCATTCGCGCCATGCTATGGCCAGGTTAAAGCACCGAACAAGCCCCTATCCGTGCCATGCTATGGCCAAGCAGGGCATCTCCTGGAGGGAGGTTAGGTAAGTCCTTGGTTTCAGCCTTTAAGATGAGCTAACCAAGAGCACCAGACAACAATGGACTAAGATGTCCAAGCCTAAGAAGAGGCTCAACAAACAATGGACTAAGATGTCGAAGCCCAAGGAGAGGCTCATTAAATAATGGACTAAGATGTCCAAAATCGAGAAGAGGCTCAGCAAATAATGGACTAAGATGTCTAAACCTGAGAAGCGGTATATCTCTAATGGACTAAGATGTCCAGGCCCAAGAAGTGGTACATCCGTTTATGGACTAAGACGTCTAAGCTTGAGAAGCAGCCAATCAGATTACTATTATACAAGGCCTAAAGAGTTTATGCATGTCAAAGAAGATAGAATCTAAGGAGTAAAGCAGGACTTCGTCTATTAATACCTGAATCTGGGTTTTGGGACTTCCATTTCTGAATTTCATTTACTAATACCCGAATCTGGGTTTTAGGTCTTTATCAATCACTAACTGTCTTTATCATAGCCGAATATGGGTGGAGAGACTATTACTTTTTAATGCCCTAATCTGGGCTTGAAATTTCTATTATGGATTTCTATTTATCCATCACAAATGCCCAAATCTGGATCAAAGAATATTCTCAAGAGGGTCATTATTATGAGTTTCCGTTAATATCAGAATCTGGGTTTTGGATTTCTAAGTTTCCAGATTTATAAATACCCGAGAACGGGTCATTGGGTTTCTATTACAAATGTTTAGATAATGATTTCTGGACTCTTCACATTTAGCTCTTTATTAACTATCTCTAGAGAATGACTCTCTCACATTTATACCCCCGCTTCAAGGTAGGATTTTCTATCAACAGACTTCAGACATTCCAGCAAAATGGTTAAAGTTAAATTCGTAATTATTTCTCATCATGGTTAAAGAAGGGATTTAGACATTTGATATAAACTACTTTTCATGCAATTAACATGATGATTTGTTAATCTACACAAATAGCATACATTGACTTATATGTCAATTTCAAGCTAACAATTGGAAATATTGTTTGCTTCATACTTTTCAGGGAAATTGAAACAACAAAGAAGAATAAAAGATTCAACAAATACAGAAATTATAGTATGAGCTATCAAACAAGCGCTTCAGAAATGACATTACAGGAAAGAATCACAAATCAGCTGATATTTACAAAGTTTATATGATTTAAATGACTTATGAAACTATATACAATATACATAATAGGTATATACATTTCATGAATAAAATATATCATAAATCTTGAGTAACCTTGCTTAGATTCTCAGCAATCGAAGGATCGGCTATGTGACGGATTGCGATGCAGAGGACCTCCTTGAGTTTCTTTTCTTTCTTCCTTATCCTATCTGCGTCGTCGATTGCATCGATGTTGGTCTTCAAAGCACAATTGAAAGCTCTGTTCGCACCTCCAAGGGTTTTATTTTCCCTTTCTAATTCCGCGATGCGTTTTTGAAGGAAGTAGTTGTCGCATTTAAGATTCTGAATTCTGGCGGCATACTCATTCATACTTTGCGAATATTTCACCCTTTGTTGTTCATCAAAGTACGTAGCCACTTCAAACTTAACTTTTCTACACCATTCAACCACAACCTTCTCGTCTAAGCCGGGAGGAGGATTGGTCATTGTGGGGAATTTCTGAGCAGTTAGGGAAGTAGACCTCGTAGGTCTGGTAATAGAAGGAGTAGTGATGGGGAGTCGGTAAATCGATACTTTGAATGGCGTCCTCTATTTCCAATGACTTAAACTGAGCTTGGCTGTCCTTCAATTTCAGCTCCAAATCACTTACTTGTTGGTGAAGTTCTGACATCTTGTGGTCGAAATCGATTGAAGGATTCGACTTAACTTGTCGCTTCAGTGTGGAAATCGTTTCATCTTTACTTTTGACATCAGCCTCCAAACTAGCAATTTGACCTTTAAGATTGTTAACAATAGTTTTCTGAAGTAAGTATCTTTTGTGCCATCTTAAAGCTTCGGCATTGCCGTGAAAGCGTGCGAGTAAGGTGTCATCAAGGAGTTTGCTCCTTTCAAATTCTGTCAGCGGCTTATCTCTAAGGTCAGTAAAGCACGACGCTGAGTCAAGTGAGAAAGGAGCTACAGATAATTGTAATTCCTATTTAAATAGAAAAAGAAACAAAATGGAGTCAAAATAAGAATGGAAAATCTCTTTATTATTATGATAAAAGATTACAATTTAAATGACAGTGAAACTAAAAGATACAATAGACAATTGTTTTATGTCTAAAGATGAGATACAGCATCTCTAACTTTATTTAATGAATTGGCAGAAAGGATAATTGTAGAGTCAAAAGGAATATTTAGTCCCTCTGGAGTAACCACCTGGGGACATTGGCTATAGTCCCACTTTCCAATTAGAGGACTACCACGACCACAAATTAACTTAGTATGGAATGTCTTGATTTCATTAAGTAGTTTCTCTTTTTCATCACTAAGGAAATCAAAGCGGAGACGAGGATGTACTAAGTAAAGTTTTTTTAAATCTCTAAGAAAGCAGTATCTTGCTAGTTTTGAAGATTTTAAAATTGATGCCTTTTCAAGATAAAATCTTCTCAATGTAACGTACTGACTTAAGTGGTCTCTAGAAAGAAGATGGCTTGAGGAACAGTCACTCTGTGATAATGTAATAAAATGTGGCTAAGCATAAAAAGCAAGACTAAATCAAATATTTACAAATCAATATATTATTACATGTTTACGATTATTCATCCGGTTCATAGAAGATAGACTTAGTAAATAATTCAAAAACAAATTTATTCTTATAATACTTAAGTTTTTTAAGAGGAAGATCTTGGGGAATGGATCTGAGTCGTGGTAAGTTCCAACAAGCTCCAGGATGCAGGTCAGATCTGAATTCATCCAAGTATGTCTTATGAAAGCGCCTAAGTAGACCCCCACTAAATTCACCTAAATGTGAAAAGCCAACGATTGGGTGTCTGCAATAGGCCTTATATAAGAAGTTGACTAAAATATCCCTCTCTTCAATTAGCATCCAGAATAAGGTGATTAACTCCCGGTTCTCTTTCAAGAGAGCGTCGTAGCGAAGGCGCACTCTCCTTAGCCAAGGGGCAGCTTCTTGATGCTTAAAAGATGCCAGCACTGCTGCACTCCTATTAAGCCTATGATATTTATCAGAAAGTACATTGTGCTCCCTTAATTGCCTATCTAACTCCATATATAAACTGTTTATCTCTACTTGTTTTCTTTCAAGTTTGGTTTATAGGGATGGATGGATTTCTTCCTTATCTAAAATAAATGATTTACGCTATTATTATTTTCGAAGTGAAAGATCTTTAAACAGATAATCCCATACCTGAGATATTGGGATTGATGCTTGGGAAGCTTGCCTTTTCTCCTTCGGCGCTTCAACATCAATAAAAGCAGGCTCTTCTTCTTGAGGAGTAGAGGGTGCGGCAGATTCGGGTGCGACTCCTTTGTGAGGAGATGGATCTTTTTCAGAAGCTCCAGTGTTATCATCTCCATATTTGTCAGAAGTCTCAGTGTGGCCCCCTCTGTCACCACCTGAACCTTGGCCGCCGTTGATATTATCATCATCGTCATCATTATTGTCGTCCTTGTCATCATCGTCATTATCCCCCTCTTCCTTGACACCATCATCTTTGTCACCTTCATCATCTAAATCAGATTCAACCTCAAAAGAAGGGACTTCTAAAGAAAGAATCTTGGAGGCTTCAATCTTCTCCTTTTCTACAGCTCCAATTCCCTGCTTCATTCGGGTAATCTTGCCCATAATTCTATCAACAAGGGCAGAGTCGAGCGAGGAAACTTAGATCAGGGCATTTGCTGATATTGTCTGTGTAAGCAAGCATCAGAGCCTCCTCGAAAGAATTCATCATGATCTCCTCAAGGGTAGTATCAAGAAATTGAGATGCTCGCTGTTTGGTGTCTGAAATGATATTGACTGCCAATTTCAAGGAAGCCTTATTTTTCTTCAACTTCTCTTTCAAAGAGGCATTCTTTGCTACCATTCAGGCCTTCTCCTCATCGGACTCATTTATGGTTAGTTGCATTGCAAAATTTTCATCGGTAAGGAGTTGGCGAGTCTTTCTTTCTTCAAAGATAGCGGATTCTGACTGGGCGAGAGAAGTTCTCAATCGCTCCAGTTCAGAGGTTGCTTTATCTTTTTCCACGAATAAGGAAGAGACTTAATTCTTCAAGGTAGAAATTTCCTCCTGAAACTTGGAGGACTCGACAGAAGATTTAGATGCCTAATCGTGCAAAATTAACTAACTCTTGGAAATCTGAAAGAAGAAATGCAGCATAAATCAGAAATTTAGAGAAGAACAGTAATGATAAAGTCAAGTGAAGAGAAACTTATCAAGAATTATTGCTCTATCAGAGAATGATAATGACCCGCCAAGTCAGAAATGAAGGAAGGCGGGTGGATAAAAGCAAAGGACGTAGAATTTAAGATAGACTAGGATATCTCTTCAAAATTAGCGGAGGAAGAAGGAGATGTCGGCCTTGGAGGAATGTGCTTTTGAGTGGAGGTTATCTCCAAAGCTTTTTGTATCTACTCGAGTGCGCTTGGAGAGCTTGAGACAGTGATGCGAGAGAGGGGAACAATTGTAGTAGGAGTTTTCTTGGATTTATCCTGAGAAGCTTTAACAATCGGGCTCTCCGAAGCTCTGTCAAGAGATAAAGATTCCTCCTCTTCTACATAAACCACTTTAGCTATCTTGAGAGGTTGTTCCATCGCAGTTGATTGCTCCAACTTTCTCTTGACTACCATCTTAGTCTCGGCAAGAGATTGAGCAATGGATGGTGCACGATAAGTCGTAGGAGGAGGAGCTGTACCACTAGCAGGCTTTTTAACCTGAGAAGCAGCTGTAGAGAATTCAAACAGATTAAAAGTCAACAAAATAATTTCTAAAAAAACAATATAACAGTAGATATCAAGAGCAGCGTTTATAACTTACAAGAGTGGTCAGAGCAAATATGGGACATAGGGGAGAAATTCGTAGGATCTCCCAGGGAAAGGAAGCGTTTGCTTCATGATGTATGTTGGATCAAAGGAGTTTGCCCAAAAATCCTTTTACCAGAGGGGAGGAGAGAATGCTTCTTCAAGTTGGTAGGATTCAATAGCTTTAATAGGTTTCTGATCTCACTAAAAGCTGCGACTTGGGACTCCACTGTTCTCTTATCGGCCTCATTAAGTTCTTTGACAGGAGCACATGCCATAAGGAAAAGATTAGACAAATAAACCATTGAATAGAAGGAAAATAATGGAAGTCTGAACTTACGAGGAGTAGAGAAGGTCCCATTGATATTTGGGAAGCACTTGACGAAGAAGAACTGGTTCTCCCAACCTCTAAACTTGTTAACCCCTCTAATATTAGCTTCTTCGTAGGGTTTGCCTTGAAGATTTGGCTATTCAGATTGCTAAGCATGACTAGTCGGACTAAGTGGTTCAATACTTCAGCATTTAAAGAAGGAAGACCGGACTCTAATGCCATCAACTCCATAGACAGAAGGTAAGTGTATACGTTCGGGAACAGCTAGATTGGAGCGATTCCGAGATAAGAAAGGAACTTAGACAAGAACTCCGGAAAAGGGAGAAACCCTCCGTGCCATATATAAATGGCAGTATAAGTAAAGAACCATTTGGGAGGGTTGCTAATGGTGTCAGATTCCCTAGGTGGGATAGCTTCCACACCGGTAATTCCATAGTCATTAAGAATGGCGTCAACTTCATCTTGTGTAGATATGAGAGAATGCTTTGAAGTGGCTTCGATTTTCTTCGGAGAGCTCATGGTTCTGGCAGGTGAAAGCGTTTCAGCTAAAATTTCCAGTTTATTGTGAACTTAACATTCTTTCAAGAATTAGCAAAAACCTACTGTAGCAACTTAACCATAAAAACAAACATGAAACTTCAAATTCTTGGAAGAGTGTTAAAGTTAAAAATAAGAGATATAGAGCTTTCGATGGAGTCAAAGGGAAAGGAAAAATTAACATTTAACAAACACCTCTCGACATTCTCGAAATCCTAAATATGAACATTCACTAAGCTTTCAGCAACGAAAGGAAGAGTAGAAGTATATGTCCAATTGGCACTTTTCAACAACGCCAATTGGCACTTTTCAACAACGCCGAAAGCTCAATAGAAACCATATTGTTCGAAGGAAATGGTTAAAATGTACTTAAAAATTTGAACAAAGTACATACTACTAATATTCATTAGGCGGGATAATAAGACCCTAAACTATCGAAACCCATGGCTTAAATTTTTCTAGTGGAAATATGAATGCCATCGAAATCTTATATACCCATTGAGTCAAAAGGTCCTAAGTTAAAATCATTTGAACTTGGAATGTTTTGACAATGCCGGAGAAAGGTGATTATGGAGGGTTACGACTCATTAGTTACAGAAGGTTTTGATAGGGTCGAAAGGGCACCATGGTTTTGAAAACATACTAAAAGGAATAGGTTTCAATCAGCACAAAAGGTTTCGACTAAGTCGAAATGTTTTGCTTTCAAGAGGGATGACTGCATGCTACTTTACTATACAACCTTTCGACAAAGTCATTCAAATTAGCGCCACAACACCTTTCGACCCCATCAAAAGAGGATAAGAAAGCAAAATGAAAGCTGCCGCCTTAAACCCTTTTAAAGGGGTAGAAAAGTAAATTAGTAGCGCCAATTTTTAATTCGTACAAATCGAAGCATTCAGGCAAAGAATACAGGAAGTCCATTCTTCCCCAAACTCGATTTTAACCAGAAAACTCTTAAAACCCATTAAACTAATAGATTTAAACATGGATTAATGATTTCAATTTCAAAATATTCAGAATAAGAATTCAAATTTTATAAATAAGTAGCAATAATCATGAACATTGAAATTGGGTTCAAAACGAAGAATAAATCTGTTCGATTCATGAAATCGAAGCATAAAATGCTCTCAGGCAAATTGAAATTTAAAACTTAATCAATTCCAAGAACATCAAAATAAAAAATTAAAATCCTGACTGTAAGATTTGGAATTGAAATCTACTATGGAATAAAAAGACGAAAAAATGCAAATTGAATCAAGCATGCTTCTAGTAAAGTTGAAAGTCGAGCAGTTTTTAATAACTCAAAACCCGCTGGCGAGATTCGTAAGAAAAAAATTCATTGTGAAATAAAAAGAAAGAGAGATTAGAAGAACAAAAATAATTTTAACTTACGGTTGGATTTGATTCTTCTTTAATTGGGGAAAAAGATAATTTGGGGGTTTTAGAATTCCTTTACTTTCACATGAAATTTGATTACAGATAAGTGAAGAAGAGGAAGGAAAGAGCGTACTTTATAAGAAAAGTCATCAAGGACTACAAGTCGTTGGATCAGATATAAATAAACGGTCCAAATTCACGCGGGAATCCCAAAAGGCGGGAAGATTCAAGGTTTCAACATAGTTGACTTGGAAAGTCAAGTGCATCCCTTCGCAGGGGAGGCAAATGTTACTCCCCAAAATTCCTTTCGACTGAGTCAAAATCAGTTTGAGTAAGAAGACAAAATGAACAAGACAAAAAGGCTTCAACTGGACCTTTCGAAGGAGTCGAAGGGATGCTATAGGAAAAGTCCAAAAGATTCTCAACCTTTCGAAGGGGTTGAAAGGGTCAAAAGCACCCTTCCGCTTCAATGACCACCTTTTGAAGCAGGTAATTCCATATGCATGAAGACCTTTCGAATGAGTCAAAGCAACATCTTTCAAAGACAATGAAGGACAACTCTTCAAATATGCACCAAACCTTTCAAAACCAAAGGTTTCGACTTCACTCAAACCACTCGGAAGCACGTATTGGCCTGAACAACCCTTTCGAAAGCTAAACCAAGCCTTTCGAATCGGTCGAAGACATATTGTCCAGGGAGGTTCCGCACCAAGTCACAGACGAAAGTTTAGAAGCAACCAACAACATCGAAACCATCAACATCTCAACATCTTCGAATTCGCCGAATAAAGCCTATCGACAGAGTTGAAAGCTCTTACAAAGAAACATAGAGAAGGGAAGCACAACTTTTCCTTTCGACAAAGGCGGAAGCATATAAGAGGCAATACGACAACCACCTTTCGACCAGGACGAAAGCATTAGGGTCGAATGGTGCTGACCTACATCTATAAATAAGACCCAAGGGGTCAGGTTTTAGGGATCCGAATTGAGACATTCTAAACTTGTACTTCCTTAATTCTAAGAGTTGTAAAACTCTAATTTGTAAATCGAATTAGGGGAATTTGATTAATGAAATCTTCATTGAGTTGAGAAAGGGAAGTCTTCAATATTTGATTATTTAATTGTTTCTCAAGCTTTTATCTGGTCTAACCTTGTGCTACAGGTGACGACTGTATCAAAAGGCCTCTTCCGTCCAAGTCGAAACCCTTACATTCTCAAGTAATACCAAATATAGATTCCAGGTCATCTTCCAAAGACTTCTGCTTTCGATAGGGTTAAAACCATATACTAGTTCACTTTGGCCTTAGATTCCCTACCTTAATCAAGACACTTAAGGATACTGCTTTCGATAGAGTCGAAACCTCAAACCCAGATTCCTAATCCAAGTCTTGACCACCAATCAACCTAGCATTCGACAAGGTCAAAACCCCTCAAATCAAGTATTAATCTCGGATCCTTAGGGATATCCTTTTGTGCTCTACAACCGCTTCGAAAGGAAGGCTTTCGAAGGGACATCCATATCATTTCAACAAGCTCGAAAGGCTGTTGAGAAAAGAAACAAGACTTTTCAACAGGATCGAAAAGTCGACCAGAAAAGGTTTTCACTAGAGCAATCTATTCGAAAGGGAAACCAAAGGGAAAACACACTTCTTATCCCCCTCAACCTAACCAAAGAAATCCAAAAAGGGATAAACCTGTTTCCTTAATTCAACTTTGGGTGTCGACAAGTTTTCTTATTAACAGTGTTTTATGTGGCCAAAACAACAGTAATTATCACATCAAAGAGGTATATTTTCATATATAACCTCCTGACTAATAATATCTCCATTCTCACCAACGGCTTCGACGCAAGATGGAAATCCAATGTCAGCATTCATCTCAACAAGAACCCGAGCAAATGAAATCCTCATTCTACTCTTAGTTGCCTCATCCATTCTAATTGTAATGCCAATGGAGCTTACCAATCCACTAATGTCCTTTGGACCCTATATTCAAATGATAAGACTCAGTAAGTGGATCCAAAATGGCATGGTTGTAAGAAGGTCTCGGTTCATTCTCATAGATAGAGTTAACCTCTTCATTATAATCAGCTTTTATATAAAAAAACCAAGGTCCCTTCGAAATCACTTTAAGATAATCTTTCACACTACCAAATCTAACCAAAATGAACCCATTCTTTCTAGTTTGGACGTCAATAGTTTTCTCCGTTTTACAAACCCTCTTTGTGTACAGCTCAAATCTCTTGAAGAATAGTCTTTGCTCTACCATATATAAAGTAAAACAATCGGTCCATTTTTCCTCCGCCTCCTTAATGGTTTCATCAAAAATTTCCCTTCTTCTTTTACCATTGTCAATTACTGGATCCACAAAATCTAGATCCAAATTCACTCCTGCCCCTTCACTTTTGCCTTTCACTACACCGTAATAAAAAGATTTCTTTACATCCGTCGCTACTATGAATTTAACTAACTCCCCACTCTTTCCATCGATTCGTTTGTTCTCCTGAGCTACCCAATTCAATCTCCCTCCCTATTTAAGTTTGAGTTGATTTAACCAAGGTTTCCTTAAATTACCTCTAGATCGACCAACCTCTATAGTTTTTTACCTTTACTCCTTATAAGTTCTTCCTATCCCTCCTCCCCGTAGCCCCTATGCCATCTCTGTTATGAGATGACATTCAATGTAAATTAAGAAATATATTAGAAGAAGATTTGATAGTAGATTATAGAATGAAATTGAATAGGTGTGTCAACTAGGATTTTTCCTAGTAGATGCCATTATGTAGGAGCGTTGTTCGACATGTAAATTTATACCAGATCTTGATAATATTTATGTCCTTCCTTAATTAAATAATTTAATTCTTCCTTTTAATTATAATCCATAATAATTAAATCCTTTCTTTACTAAATAATTCATTGTAATTCAAATGCATTGGAAAATTATCCAAAAATCTAAAAAATCTCCAATTATCACATACAAAGATTTCGAAACAAAATAAATACTTTTCCTATTTTAATAACTACAATCTAAATCTATCAATTACATAAACTTATAAATTTAATGTTAAATTCATAATAATTCGAAAACTTATGAAATTAAAATACCATCTTCAAAATATTATTCCAAATACCGTATCAAAAATTCAAAGCATTTGAGATCAAAATCTAAGTTTTTAACTCAAATGCCACTTGGGAAATTCTATAAAAAATTATAATCGATAACCATAATCTATATAAATGATTATCTTAACCATATCCAAGATAAACATCAACAAAAATTCGGATCTACACTTATACCGAAATTATAAACATCAAACAACCTAAAGATAGAGATATCATTCTTCTTAGATTAGATGTGTGTAGAGATAATTGCCTTAGTTTACTTTGCTAGTTTTTTCTTCCTCTTCTTCGTCTTTTTTGAATTTGTTTTAATGGAGTTTTCTTTGGTTTTCTATTTTTTCTCTTTCATATGCTAGGGAATAATTAAAAATAATGAGAATGGGAGAGAGTTCGGGGAATCAATGTAATTCCTTATCCCTCTTTCCTTATCTTTATTTAATTTAGTTAAGACCCTTAATTTCATTACTCATAATAAATTACTCCATTTAAAGTTTAAAAATTAAATTTTATTAACATAACAATCATCTACACTCTATATACATTCGTACATTTTTTATTTAATTATCAATTAATTAAATTTTCAGGATAATGTGCAACAAAAAATAATGGTGTTACACACAGTCTTCTATGAAGCGCCTCAAATGGTGCCATTCTAAAACTCGATCGGTAACTATTATTATAGGCAAACCTTACCAGATGAAAATGACTTTGGGAACACCCTCCAAAATCTAAAATAATGCTCGTGGCAAATCTTATAGCACATGGTTCACCCTTTCCGTCTGACCGTCGATCTATGGGCGGTAAGTCGTAGGGTAGTTCTACTCGGTACCCAATATACTCTGCAAACTTCTTCAGAATTCACCGATGAACAATGGGTCTCTATCACTAAGAATACTTCTTGGAATCCCATGCATCCTTAGTTCCTTACAACATTCTTCATCTAAAGCTTTGCTAAGCTCGTTGCCATCCATTTTTATCAAACTGGGATAAAATGGACGCTCTTAGTCAATCTGTCATTTATTACCCATATATTATCATTTTCTATTCTCGACCATGGCAACCATTAACAAAATCCATAGACACCAAATCCCATTTCCAAGTTGGTACTTTCAAGGGTTGAAGTAAATCACTTAGCTTCTGATGCTCGAATTTTACTTCTTGACATGTGATACATTTCTTCACACATTCCCCAACGTCTCCCTTCATCCCTTTCCAAATGAAGACTCACTTCATGTCGTGGTACATCTTTGTTTCTTTGGAATGAATCATAAACTTGGACTGATGACTTTCCTCAAAGACCTCCTTTTGTAGATATCTTATTTTCAAAACACAAAGTCTTCTTTATATAACAACCTACTTTTCCATACAGTTTAAGTGGACAATCAACCACACATAACCTACTCAAATTGAACAGAAAGGCAGATAATTAGGGAAAAGAAGAAGGAAGAAAATAAGAAAGAAAGAAAGAAGAGAAAAAGAAAACTAACAGCATTGAATCTCACAACAGAATGAATAATATATAATATGAAAAAGATCTTTACAAAAGAACAAAACTGTAATATACATACAGACATCAATCAGGGAAATCTAACATATTTCAGTCCGGACAGTTATAACGGTCCGTCCATATAATTTACTGACAAATACAACCAATAGACAATACAACGGACGCCAAAGAAATATGTAGATACGTCTTAGACTTCCAGCTCGTCTCCTGAAGCTCCAAAGCATCCAAACTAAATCTGTAATATGCTCAGTCTGACTCGAACATTATAATAAAATAACACCGAGTCAGTCTGGAATACCAGCGTAAGAAAAGCACACCCAACTGGATTTTAAGTTATAAAAACCTTTGAAATCAAAAGTATCTTGTAAGACCATGCCGCACATAAACACGGATGAGTTTTTACCTTACGATAACCAAAACAATTCATATGAAATTCTCTAATATTATGATAGTGTCTAAGATACAAATACTTATTAATCATAGCCGAAATTGTTACATTGATCAAATTCCAACATAATAGATATACAAATAAAACCGTATAGGCGCCTATTGGAAAATGGATTTCATACAACGACTGGGCTACTGGGGTACTACCCGTCACGGTACATCTCTACATAAAATAACACCGAGGACCTCGCTAGGGTCCCCTGCCAATACAGGACTGACCTACCACTTGACTAGTAGTACCGAACGTGATCACCCCTCCGTTGACGGGCCCCAAAGCATACAAATGAGATATAATATCGACTCTAAATAGGGATGATCATACCCAACTTGGGAGCGACCCACTTAGCCCTGCTGCACCTCCCCTGTTTTAATCATTCCCGGTTGATGATGCTTGAGGCTATATTTTACCTTTTGTATAGCACTTCCCACTTAGGACGCTAATATTGCCCTCCATGCAACAATACACTACCAACATTGATCCATACAAGTTCGTTCTGGGACTAAACGAAACCGAAGGCACCACTTCTACTACATCCATTTTGGGAATCACCCTTAGGATTAGCAGCAAGCAGCCCTTGCACTTCAAAGAGCTCCGTCTTCCATTCCATCATTTTCAAGGTGTTTTCACTTCAAAATGCTTGAGTTGGATCGAAGTGGTTTTCGGATAACATATCTGATCCCCGTCTCTTCGAAAACAACATTAGATAGTTTCCGGTAAACTCAATCCTGGTTCTTTAGGAAATAAACAGTCAAAGATAAGAGCGGTGGTCACCTCCTAACCATTGGTGGATGGATTTCCTTATCATTGTCCTAGGAGAACGAAACAAGGTTTAAACGCACAGTATAGCATCATCGGAGATGACTATGCCATATAACTCACATGTTTCTCCTAGATATTTCCAAAGTTACGTTTTGGATCCAGAATGCGATAGTCGGTTATTTAATTATCGAATACAAACATTTAAATCAGGGGTTTAATTCCAAAGGAAAAATCAACATTGGTTAAGCACACAAGTAACCACTAGCCTTCTTAATTAATCTTTTCATTAATTAAAATCACTTTGTATTATTTGTATTATTTTTACAAAGATTCGTTTACAACCCTTATATTTTCAATAATTGGAAAATATCTCTATACTTATCTTAACGATATAAGTATATTCACAAAACCGAGGAAGATTTCCTTTCTATACATTTATAAATATCTTATAAATTTCAAAAACCATTTATAAAACTATTTTATAAATTTCTGAAACCATTTATAAAACTCCTTATAGAAACCCCTTATAAAATCCAACCTCTATTTCCAATTATGAACTCTTTTATAAATTTCCAAACATTTATAAACTCTTTATAGTTCCATAAAACTATTTATAAAACTCTTCTTGTAAATCTATAAAATCACTTCTAAAATTCATTTTTAAATATCTAACCATTTATAAAACTCTTTTACCCTGTAAATATCTTCGTTTAAGCCTTTAAACCATTTTATAAAACTCCTCTTATAAAATCCCAAGTCCTTTTATAAATCTCTATTTACAAGTCTTAGAAATATTTATAAATAAATAAAATCATTTATTTCAAGATACCATTATATAATAATTATTATTATAAATAATCATTATAAATAAATAATAATTATCAACTTCAAAATATCTTAAAAATAATATTTAATAATTCTAAAACATTATTAAATAAACAATAATAATAAATCTTTACCATTATTATAATAATTAATTTACAAAACATTATAAATAATCCTTATTATTAATTTCAAGCTATATTAATTATTTAACTTTTCAAAATATTAAAATATTGATAAATAACTTTAAAACGGTATTAAATATAAATAAACAACTTTTAAAAACATTTCTAATGACTGAGAAAAGGATAGATAATAAGGTTGGAGTAAAATAGAAAATAAATCCTTTTTAAAACAAAATATTTTTGAAACCCAAATTCAGATTTAAAATCATTTCCTATCCCAAAAACGTACTTCAACTCAAATGGCGATTTATAGTATTAAAAAAAAACTAATTTGAGGCCAACATCTACCCAACATTTACCTAATATCGATATTGATTCTCTATCACTATAGGGTTTAGGTTTTGAACATTTAACAATGTCATAACCAATAGTGTCCACTAATTAGGTTTGAATTCAAAAATTCATATTATAGGAATATTGTTGGAAATAATTTAACAATGGCGAGGAATCCCATTGGATCCCTCCAACCTGTCCCCTTGCATCTCAAGTAGTATATAATTATATAATATGGGTCATCCGCTATTAGGCGAGTATTTATAAAGGGCCATCCGCTCCAGTGGCGGGAATAAATCCAAACCAACTGATAAGATAGTAAATCATCCAAACATCTAGTCACAATTTTTATCAACTATATAATATTTCTAGTTAACCAAAAAGGTGAGTTTAACTCATCGAAATTCTTGTTGTCGCCAAGGCGTTCCAGTTTTGGATTACAATCGAACAAGTGTTTAATTTTAACCCAAACTCCTACTAGCTCCAAATCCATACAATCCAACTCTATATCGTAGTATTTGCTGATAGATATCAAACTCGTCGCGTTCAATTTGGACCTAAAATGAATTAGATATTAAATTTACAAAATTCATTATTTAAATAGTATTTTAAATTTACTAATTACAAATTTACTTAACTTAAACATTTATTTCCCTCCTAATCTTCCCTTCTCCCTCGTCCCCCTCTCTCGTTCATGCACGCGAACCCACCCAGGCCGACTCCACTTCGTGGCCGCTGCCACCCCAGCTCACCAGCCGCCGCTGCGTGATCACCCCATGGTCGGCCGACCTCGACAAGCTTCCAGTCCCAACCATGTCGCATATAAAGGCCCCATCGTCGAGAAATCCATCAAAAACCAAACTCCGTTCATTTGCCAATTTCCATCGCTACAGGTGACAATAGCTTACCAAACTCCGGCAGTGCCTCGTCCACACTATACTCGACATTCCCTCTTCAGGCCACATCGACCAACTCTCGACAACGACGGTAGAATTTTCCATAATAGATTCGACGTTCAATTGAGCATCGCCGCCGCCTCGCCTGGAATGATTATGATCCTACCATTGATTTCACTCATCTCAATGCTGGCAACATTTCCATAGTTGACAACTTAGTCTGAAAACACCTCGAGTGGCTCCGATGATCGAGAGCCATTTGATGAGGATGATTTAAAATTTTAAAACGAGACTGTTTTATCTGGTTTGAACGTGAATTTATAGGGGAGGGTGGTATGTTTTAAACAGTGGAAGCATGGCTGATTAGTAGAGAGTATGGTTAGGGTATGGTTTAAGCGTGGAGAATATATATACACACACATACATATATATACAATATTAAAAAATATCCGGCTTTACACGTTCGAAAAATCTCAAGCTCCTATCGAGGTGTGCCGCCTGACATTCTATACTAAATACCCCTATTCCGAACACAAGAGAACTAGTCACGAGATCTAATTCGATCATATACATAAGATAGCTTTCCAAGCCTATTTATATTATATTAATTTCCGTAATTAATTTCTAAACGTTTTGACCTCGCATGACCACATGATACGTCCAATTTCCCTGAAATCAGGTGACATAATTCACTATTACGGATTGAATGAAACTGGTTTCGTCGAAATCCGAGATAGTGCCCTGGAATTCTAACATGTTAATTAAAATGAATTATTATAAAACCGAATAAATCACTTTTATATCTAAATTAAAAGTATAGTATTATCGTTCTTATTATTTTAAATAAATTTAAATAAGATTTCCAAATTATTTTCATTCACATAAAACTCAAGATTTAATTGTTTTAAACAATCCTATATATCCAAATAGCCATTATATTTGAAATTCAAGTTGTTTTACTTTTAAAACTAATATTTCAATATATAATAAATTTTAAATATTTAAATAATCAATGACTAAAATCCTGGATTGTTACACTTTTCTTCCTAAGCTATCCTTTCACGTCTATCTCAAATCCTTTTAAAACTTCAACATCAATGCCCATCTCCAACCGTTGATTCTCTCGACTGATAATGGGTCCTCTTTTTGCCTTTTAACAATCCTAACAATCAGTGTTGGATGTAGTTCTAAACTTGCTAAGACACTCGGATCTTGACTTGATCCTACATTATTCTATAATGCACCCCAAAATATGCCAATGTCTCTAACATCTTCCACTCTCAATCATAGCTAATATTCCATTATGTTGCTTTCCACTTAAAGCATCTTCAACCTTGTTCCCTTTTTCCTAGCATATACTCTATATTGAAGTTATATGCTGCTAAGAATTCTAACTAGCTCTGTTGCCATATATTCAACTCCTTTTGAGAGAATAAAAACTTAAGAAACCTATTCATCGTATATAACTTGAACCGTTCTCCCAAAAGATAATGTCTCTAAATCACTAGCACAAAGACTACTACTTCCAACTCTAAGTTGATAGTCAGATATTAAACTTCATGTGGTCTTAATTGTCTTGATGCGTAAGTTATCAATCGCCCTCCAGTTCCACAATCATCGGCATACACCACCAAATCTTAATTTCCTTCCGGCATTACTAGGGCATGAGAATTTCTCAATAACTTCTTTAATGTAAAGACCCGCAAATCCGTCTTCCGAAAACTCGACACCGATACGACCACTGTACCAACTGTCGAAAAATCGAATGGCGGAAACGCGAAACTTTAGGGTTAAAAAGAAGAGGTAGAGGAAGACAGAAGAAAAGAGAGAACCTAAAAACAGAAACAACAACAATATCAGAATCTCACATATCGCAGCGGAACCATATATAATAGATAAATTAATAATCTTTAAAACAAAAGACTATATCAGTTTATACATACATCAATCAGAGTCAATACACAACAATGGACAGTTATACAAACTTGTCCAAATACAGTATACACCGCGGAAATAATAAACAAGTACGATAGTACGCTTCGCCATCCAGCTCATCTCAAAAGCTCCAGAATATCCTGATAATATAACTCTAGGCTGCCCGTGTGGAAAATTATGGGCACCCAGAGTTTAGAAGGGAACAATAAACTCCAGGTCAGTCATGGTGACTGGTGTGAGATCGTAAAACAGTTATTTTCGCAAAGGAAATAAAACAACTTCGCAATGCTTTTGGAAAATGAAACTACCGTAAGGCCTCCCGCCACACACACAATGCAAACGCAGAATTGGAGGAGATTTCTCCTTATGATAGTCAAAAATGCTTACTACGCAAAATCAATTGATATTATTATTAATGTCTAGTGTGGAAAACATTTCGAAAGTATAATATCAATCTTAGCCAACATACAACTATTGTTGTATGTCTACTATAACTACTACGTTTAGTAGCAGGTTACCGCCACATTCCATAGCAGGTAATACAATTAAAAACCGTACAAGGTTCGTATTGTTTCTTTGGATTTCCAACAAATGGTCAGGCAAAGGAACTTCCTTACACCGAAATAGAAACGCCTCTGGAAAGACGCCCCGGATCCTAATCGGATCTCTGCAAACAAAAGGCCGACGCTACCTCACGCTGTACAGCTGTAACTAGGTAACTAACACACTGACGCTACCTCACGCTGTACAGCTGTAACTAGGTAACTAACACACGAGCTATGCCATCCCCCGGTCGTAACCAACCTTTATCCGAGGATCCTCAATCACAAAGCAACAGCCACAAATATAATCAACATAGGTAAAATATCTGGGCTCCATACCATGATATCACCTTTTATCCAGAAGGAAATGGCATACCATAGGGGCGCTACCCCTACAAACCTTTGTCGCAACATTCCTGTTTCGACCATTACCGGGTTGTGAGGCTCGACGAAGTCTCGTCCACAAAACTACGCTTTTACACAAAGCCACGCATTTTCACTAAGCCACGCTTTGACCAACAAATGATCATCAGCACTTCGTATGCCACATTACCAAATTGGGAATGTATCACTAGTAACCATCAACTACATAACCTCTGAGCTCGTACGTCTTAGAGAAGGGTGTTAAGCTAAGAGAATAAATTCTCCACCACCAACAGAAATGTATTTGATAGAAACCATCTTTACATCTCAAAGTGTAACGTCAGACACACATCCATACAAGTCTGTTCCGGGATCGAACGGAACCGAAGGCACTTCCGAAAAAGCCCTTGCAATCCGGATATTCACTAATCACATCCGGACTTCCCATCACAAAAAGAGTGATATAAATCTCTATACCGGAGCAACTCGGTGCAGAGACATTCGACAGGCTGTCCTTTCATTTTCACAAATATCCGGTCTTCACACCGGTCTTCAAATGCAATCCATTCACGACGTATCACTATTCGGAATGGGTTATATGACACAAAGGTCCTCTCCCGGCTTAACCGAATAATGAGCGTTTGTTTTAAAAAAAACAAATCAAGTGTCATTTCAAAGGCAAATATTGATAGTCGGTTATTTAACTATCAAACAACATTCACAACAAACATCCTATTTAAATAATTTTTCCTAAATTATTTATTTTCAAAATATCTTCATAAGATATATATTTTCCACACTTCACATTTGAAAAATCAATTTCAAATCATATTTCACACTTCACATTTGAAAAATCAATTTCAAATCATAAAATGGTCCGTTTAAACCAATTAGATAAATCCTTATCGATTTATTTCAAATTTACACTTCAAATTTGTAAATTTATTTCCACACTTCATCACTTTGAAAACCGATTTCAAATCATATTTTCCACACTTTAAAAATAAATCAATATTTATTTTTAAAACAAATTTCCCTTTCCTTTATAAATTCTATTCGGAATTTACATTCCTAAAAATCCACTTTTACACGATTTTCAAATCGTTTTCCAAATATTTATTTTCAACCCCGAATCAACTTCCAAATTGATTTCTAAATTTTATTTCCAAATACCAAATCATTTTTACAATCGATTTCCAAATTTATTCTCAACACAAAAATCAATTTTCATTCAACATCAAATAAGTTTTCATATCGATTTCTCAAAGATTTATTTTAAATACCCAATCAATTATCAATTTTATTTCAAACAAATTTATCTCCTTTTAAATAAATTCTTTTATTCTTCCAAACCATTTAAAATTCAATTTTAATTTCAGAAATCCAATTTCATTTATTTCTGGTATCCAACGATACCAAAAATACATTCGGCTAAATTTTAGCCTTCAACAAATTCAATCACAGATATAATCATACACAGATTATAAATAATCAATCACACAACATATGAAATCAATTCAAATGTTTTGAGGAATCCTGTTGGATCCCTCCAACCTGTTTCCCTGCATCCACAGATGTTAGCACAATACCAATTCCACTTTGAGGTGGAATATCGTGGTATATGGGTTTTATAAAAATATCATCCGCTTACTAACGGCGCAATAGGGTCTCATTCGCTATATAATTGCGGGAAATCATCAATCCAATATATACATATGCCAATATGTATATATTGCTATATATATAGATATATCCTACTATATCTAATATCACAACCAAACAGACAATCAAATCAATAACTGCAAAAATAAAATCCACTTTTCATTTTGAGTGAGAAGATCTCACCTTCGCTTTTATTTTGCAATTCATTTCCAATCCAGTTTGTTTTCTTCACCGTTTTAGACCTTGTATAAATAATTATACAATTTATCAATATTCAAATTAAATCGAACAATTCAATTTCCATTTTTATAGATTGAATTAACTAATTATTAAATTTCCTTTTCATAATTGTTTTCAGCAACAAAAACAATTTATAGATTTCAAGAATCTAATTATTTATAAACTTCATATTGTTTTAAAATTCCTATACTTTCAAACTCCTATATACACATATATTAACCGTTTCACTTATATGTATATATTTATTTAATTGAAAACAGATTTATCTTCATTTTACTGTTTACACGTATATATACTGAACCTTATAAAAATAAAAATTGTTTTGCATCCTTCTATAAATTTAACCCTATATAGACATTGAATTCAAATAAACAAATTTCATTTTCCAAACCTATATACATGTATTAAATTAAAAGGAAACAGATCTGTTTTAAAAATTTCTTTACTGCAATGATTATATTTTTTTTTCTTCTTCTAAGTTATACATATTTATTTTATTTTCAAACCTTACTGTAATTCAAATACTGCATTCTATATGTATTTGAATTAAAGGAAAAATAAATAAATGGAGATACGATTATACCTCACAGCAACAACCCCCCGGCTATGCAACCAAAACGAAAAACCCACGTTTGTCCTCGAACTGACTTCCCTAGAGTCAAAATCGAAGATGATGAAGAAGCCTCCTATCACCACAGCTCGCTATGAACAGCGTTCCCACCCAAATCTCGTCGAACCCAATCATCTTGAACCTCCCTGACACCACCTCGCGATCGACTTCTCAGCCCGACCTTCGTCGCTACCAGATCTCGAATGCTCGCCCTCCCCCAACCGGTCGCAAGCTGTTGTTGCCGCCTTCGCCCAGCCTCGATTTCAATTCGAATGCGGCCACTAAATTATATATATATATATAAAACGAAACGAATTTGATTCGTTTGGGAAAAGGGAACGAACTGCCTTGATTCGCGAATGAGTTTGAAAAGAAGGCGGCTGAGGACATTCGAATGAGGTAGTGAAGTTCGTCTTTTATTCCCCTGAATAGCTTTGTTGATTTGTGGGAGACGCGATTTCTATTGTAGACGAACGATATTATTTTATTTTTATTTTTTTTTCTCTGGCGAAAACTGGAATGAGAACGCGGCCATTAATTTTTGTTTGGACGAAATTTTGTTTTTCTTTCGTTTGAAATGGTTTAACTGAGGAACAAGAGGAAGGTTGCATGAAAAGAAATAGGGGACAAGAGTACGTGATTAACATAGAGTAGGTCTGCTTATCAGAATAGGGTGGCTGAATAGGACGGTTGATGTGAATGAAAACAATATATATACATATTCAATTCAAATTCAAATTTAAATAGTTCGACAAATGCAACTCAAAATCTTGACCTCCTATCGAGACGTGCCGTTAATCATTCGTAATGTTATACGCCTATTCCGAACACAATGGAAAAGGTTCCGAGTCCAAATTTGATCGTATGAAGAAGATAGCTTTTTTGGGCCAGTTATTAAATTAAATTTCCAATTTAATTTCAGCGCGTTTGCTTATCGTACGGCCAAACGATCACTCCAAACGTTACGAAAATTGAAATCCGATAATAATACAATATTACGGATCCAATGGAACTGGTTTCGTCGAATTCCGAGACTGTGCCCCGAAACGCTATTTTAAATTCAATTTAAACAACTAAATTTCAAAACTGAACAAAACAGTTTCAAATTCAATTCTGAAAGTTCCAGTACCTTCAGAATTATCAATATAGATTTTCTAAGCCTTCATATTATTTTTTAATCAGCTTAAAACTGAAGATTCAAATTTATACCCAGTTTTCAATAATTAAATTCAAAAATTTAATCGCTAAATTCATTTTGATATTTGAATTTCAATTTAAATTATCATTCGAATATTTAAACTCAATTAAATATTCACATTTCAAATGTTAAAAATTCAGGGTCGTTACAATCTTCCCCCCTTAAAAGAATTTCGTCCCGAAATTACAAGTTAGGAAAAATGGTCCTTAACTCATCTACTATTTTTCACAATTCAAATAGTTTTATCAACTTACTAACCTAAATCTTTTTATTAAAGATCCATCATCATTTCAACTAGTTTTTCCAACTTCAATTATAAGTTTCAAACAACATTGTTTTACTTAACAATTCAAATTTAAATTTAAATTCAAATTTCAAACTTTCAAAATTTTCTCAAAATTTTCTAACACTCGAAATTTTCGAAAAATTTCGCCAGCGTCTCCTTTGCGCGGCTAATACGGTACGGCTACAAAACGTCCCTACGGACTCTCAAATCCCAAAAGAAAACAAAATCCCAAGTGGCAAAATCAGAAACTCATCAAATTTCATACTGAAATTTAAATACATACCTTTTGGTCGAGCAATTTAAATTATCTTCAAAATCTAATCCAATTCCATTTTCCCTATCGCCTTTACAATCCCTGTATATTTTACTTGATAATAATGTCCAAATTCACTTATTGGATTTCCAAATATCCATTTACTTAAGAATTTCATTCATTCATTTCTTAAGTGCAATATAAGTATTACATACTTCTTATATTCATTTTCACTTCACTAACAAAGTTATATATTCATTTCCATTCAATTTTGCATTTCAATTCCATTTGAATTCAATTGACAATTTCAATTCTATTTGGAATTCATTTCAAATCTCAATACTTATATTTCCAAATTTTTCAATCAGATTTTCATTTCGAATTTACTTGAATTCGATTCATCTTCTATTTCGAAGATTGAACTTAATTTACTTTTATCTCAAATTCAATTTGAAATCACTTGTTGTTAAGTGAAAATTTTCAAAAATTCCAAAATTTTCTAAATCCCAGTGAAAACACTTAAAAATCATTTTTAAAATGGATATGGAAAGCACGTTCCCCCACGGATCACAGTTACTCGGCGGTTTCGCTACTATCCCAGTAGAATCACTTATAACTGTAGATTTCACATCTCTTGAATTTCGCCATGGTTGTTGCCATAGATCATAGTTCACACGGCGGTTACACCACTATCCCAGTGGAATCGCTTGTAACCATAGGCATCTCACCCCTCGAATTTCGCTGTGGCATCTAGATCGCAGTTTACACGGCGATTGCGCCACTATCCCAATGGAATCGCTTGTAACTGTGGGTATCACACCCCTCGAATTACGCTAGCATACATCGTGATCAATCAATATGATCACATCCCGATCAAATGGATACTCATACTGAGTTCCAACACCTTCACATTTTTTTTCAATGGAAGGTACTTTTTCATATCCTTAATTTGGAAAACATAATATGTCATATATATAGTACTGCATTTCCAATTGATTCCATTCAATTTTAATTGGCATTCCACTCAAATCTCATTGAAAACCATTCAAATCTATTCCATCTACTAACTTAGTTAGTATATTCACTCATCCATTTTAAATTTCAAATTTCCATATTCAATTCGTCTCGAATTTATTTTATCAATAACAAGGAAATTTTAATTTATTTTTCTTTCTTACTTACTTGAATTTATATACAAATTCAAACCATTTCATTCAACTCACAATTAAATTTTGATTTACTAACTCAACTTCCAATTCACTATTTCATGAATTAATAATTTATCAAGTCAGTTTACTCGAAAATCCATTTTGTTTCATTTTTTCCAAGTTTGGATTTCTATTCAACTCGATTCAAATCAAATTTCATTTCATTATTCAATTCCAATTCATTTATTTACAAATGTAGCTTCATTTGTTCATTCATAAATTCATTCATTTTCAATTTGAATCTCATTCCAATCAGATTTCAATTATTTTATAAGTCTTCGACTTATGTACATTCCATTAATGAATTTTGTTTCAAATATTCTCTGGAATCTCATTTCAATTTGTAAATTACATTTACAATTCACCTTCCCAAATCTCATTCATATATGGATTTTATTTTCTTTATCTTTCAATTCATATTTATAAATTTCATTTGTCAAATGAATTTATCTCCAAATCTTTGGTTATTATTTTAATTTCTTATTCAATTTCCATATAACAATGATAATACTTCAATGTTATTACTTCATAACAACCAAACATCCATATACTATAATAATTCATAGAAAATCATTTCTTTTCTATACAAAAATAGTTTTGGGCAAAATTATTTCATTTACCCCATTTAAAACAATACTGTGTCAGTTTATCTTGTTTAAGAGTTTAGAAACCCCTATCGATTACAGTTGGCCAGACTGCACCGACCAAAATCTATAAACAATCAACCGATAAGTCAACACAATACAAAACAATTTTATATTCACTAACAAATACGCGCTCATATCTATTATTACACTCACACTCATTCTAGAGTACTAGCGACTCTATCTCTAATGAGTAACACCCAACAGAGCCAAGGGTTGTCGCTTAACCGGATGCTCTGATACCACTTGTAAAGACCCGCAAATCCGTCTTCCGAAAACTCGACACCGATACGACCACTGTACCAACTGTCGAAAAATCGAATGGCGGAAACGCGAAACTTTAGGGTTAAAAAGAAGAGGTAGAGGAAGACAGAAGAAAAGAGAGAACCTAAAAACAAAAACAACAACAATATCAGAATCTCACATATCGCAGCGGAACCATATATAATAGATAAATTAATAATCTTTAAAACAAAAGACTATATCAGTTTATACATACATCAATCAGAGTCAATACACAACAATGGACAGTTATACAAACTTGTCCTCATACAGAATACACCGCGGAAATAATAAACAAGTACGATAGTACGCTTCGCCATCCAGCTCATCTCAAAAGCTCCAGAATATCCTGATAATATAACTCTAGGCTGCCCGTGTGGAAAATTATGGGCACCCAGAGTTTAGAAGGGAACAATAAACTCCAGGTCAGTCATGGTGACTGGTGTGAGATCGTAAAACAGTTATTTTCGCAAAGGAAATAAAACAACTTCGCAATGCTTTTGGAAAATGAAACTACCGTAAGGCCTCCCGCCACACACACAATGCAAACGCAGAATTGGAGGAGATTTCTCCTTATGATAGTCAAAAATGCTTACTACGCAAAATCAATTGATATTATTATTAATGTCTAGTGTGGAAAACATTTCGAAAGTATAATATCAATCTTAGCCAACATACAACTATTGTTGTATGTCTACTATAACTACTACGTTCAGTAGCAGGTTACCGCCACATTCCATAGCAGGTAATACAATTAAAAACCGTACAAGGTTCGTATTGTTTCTTTGGATTTCCAACAAATGGTCAGGCAAAGGAACTTCCTTACACCGAAATAGAAACGCCTCTGGAAAGACGCCCCGGATCCTAACCGGATCTCTGCAAACAAAAGGCCGACGCTACCTCACGCTGTACAGCTGTAACTAGGTAACTAACACACTGACGCTACCTCACGCTGTACAGCTGTAACTAGGTAACTAACACACGAGCTATGCCATCCCCCAGTCGTAACCAACCTTTATCCGAGGATCCTCAATCACAAAGCAACAGCCACAAAATATAATCAACATAGGTAAAATATCTGGGCTCCATACCATGATATCACCTTTTATCCAGAAGGAAATGGCATACCCTAGGGGCGCTACACCTACAAACCTTTGTCGCAACATTCCTGTTTCGACCATTACCGGGTTGTGAGGCTCGACGAAGTCTCGTCCACAAAACTACGCTTTTTCACAAAGCCACGCTTTGACCAACAAATGATCATCAGCACTTCGTATGCCACATTACCAAATTGGGAATGTATCACTAGTAACCATCAACTACATAACCTCTGAGCTCGTACGTCTCAGAGAAGGGTGTTAAGCTAAGAGAATAAATTCTCCACCACCAACAGAAATGTATTTGATAGAAACCAGCTTTACATCTCAAAGTGTAACGTCAGACACACATCCATACAAGTCTGTTCCGGGATCGAACGGAACCGAAGGCACTTCCGAAAAAGCCCTTGCAATCCGGATATTCACTAATCATGTCCGGACTTCCCATCACAAAAAGAGTGATATAAATCTCTATACCGGAGCAACTCGGTGCAGAGACATTCGACAGGTTGTCCTTTCATTTTCACAAATA
Source organism: Allium fistulosum (assembly GCA_030737815.1). Taxonomy (NCBI): domain Eukaryota; kingdom Viridiplantae; phylum Streptophyta; class Magnoliopsida; order Asparagales; family Amaryllidaceae; genus Allium; species Allium fistulosum. Next base: position 1,416,150,234 of record CM060901.1, on the reverse strand, counting down.
TCCGGTCTTCACACCTGTCTTCAAATGCAATCCATTCACGACATATCACTATTCGGAATGGGTTATATGACACAGAGGTCCTCTCCCGGCTTAACCGAATAATGAGCGTTTGTTTTAAAAAAACAAATCAAGTGTCATTTCAAAGGAAAATATTGATAGTCGGTTATTTAACTATCAAACAACATTCACAACAAACATCCAATTTAAATAATTTTTCCCAAATTATTTATTTTCAAAATATCTTCATAAGATATATATTTTCCACACTTCACATTTGAAAAATCAATTTCAAATCATATTTCACACTTCACATTTGAAAAATCAATTTCAAATCATAAAATGGTCCGTTTAAACCAATTAGATAAATCCTTATCGATTTATTTCAAATTTACACTTCAAATTTGTAAATTTATTTCCACACTTCATCACTTTGAAAACCGATTTCAAATCATATTTTCCACACTTTAAAAATAAATCAATATTTATTTTTAAAACAAATTTCCCTTTCCTTTATAAATTCTATTCGGAATTTACATTCCTAAAAATCCACTTTTACACGATTTAAATTGTTTTCCAAATATTTATTTTCAATCCCGAATCAACTTCCAAATTGATTTCTAAATTTTATTTCCAAATACCAAATCATTTTTACAATCGATTTCCAAATTTATTCTCAACACAAAAATCAATTTTCATTCAACATCAAATAAGTTTTCATATCGATTTCTCAAAGATTTATTTTAAATACCCAATCAATTATCAATTTTATTTCAAACAAATTTATCTCCTATTAAATAAATTCTTTTATTCTTCCAAACCATTTAAAATTCAATTTTAATTTCAGAAATCCAATTTCATTTATTTCTGGTATCCAACGATACCAAAAATACATTCGGCTAAATTTTAGCCTTCAACAAATTCAATCACAGATATAATCATACACAGATTATAAATAATCAATCACACAACATATGAAATCAATTCAAATGTTTTGAGGAATCCTGTTGGATCCCTCCAACCTGTTTCCCTGCATCCACAGATGTTAGCACAATACCAATTCCACTTTGAGGTGGAATATCGTGGTATATGGGTTTTATAAAAATATCATTCGCTTACTAACGGCGCAATAGGGTCTCATCCGCTATATAATTGCGGGAAATCATCAATCCAATATATACATATGCCAATATGTATATATTGCTATATATATAGATATATCCTACTATATCTAATATCACAACCAAACAGACAATCAAATCAATAACTGCAAAAATAAAATCCACTTTTCATTTTGAGTGAGAAGATCTCACCTTCGCTTTTATTTTGCAATTCATTTCCAATCCAGTTTGATTTCTTCACCGTTTTAGACCTTGTATAAATAATTATACAATTTATCAATATTCAAATTAAATCGAACAATTCAATTTCCATTTTTATAGATTGAATTAACTAATTATTAAATTTCCTTTTCATAATTGTTTTCAGCAACAAAATCAATTTATAGATTTCAAGAATCTAATTATTTATAAACTTCATATTGTTTTAAAATTCCTATACTTTCAAACTCCTATATACACATATATTAACCGTTTCACTTATATGTATATATTTATTTAATTGAAAACAGATTTATCTTCATTTTACTGTTTACACGTATATATACTGAACCTTATAAAAATAAATTTTTTTTGCATCCTTCTATAAATTTAACCCTATATAGACATTGAATTCAAATAAACAAATTTCATTTTCCAAACCTGTATACATGTATTAAATTAAAAGGAAACAGATTTGTTTTAAAAATTTCTTTACTGCAATGATTATATTTTTTTCTTCTTCTAAGTTATACATATTTATTTTATTTTCAAACCTTACTGTAATTCAAATACTGCATTCTATATGTATTTGAATTAAAGGAAAAATAAATAAATGGAGATACGATTATACCTCACAGCAACAACCCCCCGGCTATGCGACCAAAACGAAAAACCCACGTTTGTCCTCGAACTGACTTCCCCAGAGTCAAAATCGAAGATGATGAAGAAGCCTCCTATCACCACAGCTCGCTATGAACAGCGTTCCCACCCAAATCTCGTCGAACCCAATCATCTTGAACCTCCCTGACACCACCTCGCGATCGACTTCTCAGCCCGACCTTCGTCGCTACCAAATCTCGAATGCTCGCCCTCCCCCAACCGGTCTCAAGCTGTTGTTGCCGCCTTCGCCTAGCCTCGATTTCAATTCGAATGCGGCCACTAACTTATATATATATATATATAAAATGAAACGAATTTGATTCGTTTGGGAAAAGGGAACGAACTCCTTGATTCGCGAATGAGTTTGAAAAGAAGGCGGCTGAGGACATTCGAATGAGGTAGTGAAGTTCGTCTTTTATTCCCCTGAATAGCTTTGTTGATTTGTGGGAGACGCGATTTCTATTGTAGACGAACGATATTATTTTATTTTTATTTTTTTTTCTTTGGAGAAAACTGGAATGAGAACGCGGCCATTAATTTTTGTTTGGACGAAATTTTGTTTTTCTTTCGTTTGAAATGGTTTAACTGAGGAACAAGAGGAAGGTTGCATGAAAAGAAATAGGGGACAAGAGTACGTGATTAACAGAGAGTAGGTCTGCTTATCAGAATAGGGTGGCTGAATTGGACGGTTGATGTGAATGAAAACAATATATATACATATTCAATTCAAATTCAAATTTAAATAGTTCGACAAATGCAACTCAAAATCTTGACCTCCTATCGAGACGTGCCGTTAGGCGTTCGTAATGTTATACGCCTATTCCGAACACAATGGAAAAGGTTCCGAGTCCAAATTTGATCGTATGGAGAAGATAGCTTTTTTGGGCCAGTTATTAAATTAAATTTCCAATTTAATTTCAGCGCGTTTGCTTATCGTATGGCCAAACGATCACTCCAAACGTTACGAAAATTGAAATCCGATAATAATACAATATTACGGATCCAATGGAACTGGTTTCGTCGAATTCCGAGACTGTGCCCCGGAACGCTATTTTAAATTCAACTTAAACAACTAAATTTCAAAACTGAACAAAACAGTTTCAAATTCAATTCTGAAAGTTCCAGTACCTTCAGAATTATCAATATAGATTTTCTAAGCCTTCATATTATTTTTTAATCAGCTTAAAACTGAAGATTCAAATTTATACCCAGTTTTCAATAATTAAATTCAAAAATTTAATCGCTAAATTCGTTTTGATATTTGAATTTCAATTTAAATTATCATCCGAATATTTAAACTCAATTAAATATTCACATTTCAAATGTTAAAAATTCAGGGTCGTTACATTTAACTTCGGAAAAGACCCATCGCACCTATCGGTCTACACAAACTTATCATTCTTCCTAGCCAACTTAGTCAAGGGTGCTGCTATACATGAGATGTCCTTGATGAATCCGTGGTAATGGCCGGTCAACCCCAAGAACCTTCTTATCTACATGACCATATCTAATTTCTTCCAACTTTTAATGGTTTCTATCTTTGATGGATCCACCACTAATCCATTCTCGGATACAATGCTAGAAAGAAATCTAGCTTCTTGTTTGCAAAAATGACACATAGAAATCTTCATCTTAAACTTGTGCTATCTCAACGTCTCCAACATCAATCTAAAATAGATTAGATGGTCTCTCTCGTTCTTATAATACATGAAATATCATCGTTGAAAACCAATACAAACCTATCCAACTGACTATGAGAGATCTATTCAAAAGATTTACAAAGAATGTCGGGGCATTGGTCAGTCCAAATGGCATGGCCGACCATTTATACAAATTATACCTTGTTCCAAATGTGACCAATGGAATATTATCCTTTCCTATCCTTAGTTGATGGGATCCCATTGCCAAATCTACTTTCGTGAATATTCTATCTCCACACAACTAGTTAAACAAGTCATCTAGGTAATGGATAGCGATTCTTTTATTAGCTTATTCAACTTCCTATAGACGATACATATTCAAAGCGATCCATCTGCTTTTTTCACAAATACCACAGAAGCTCCCTATTGTGAACTACTCGACCTAATAAAAATTTTATGCTCTTCACTAGTGTTTAACGACGAAATTTCTATCGAGTTAGAAAATCGTCGATAAATTTCAAATTAAAATAACCGCAAGTGCACGACGTACAAAAGTTAGTACGTGGCGAGTACGGGTCGATCCGCAGGGAATTGTTAGATTTTTAAAAATCAATTCAATCAAATTATACCAAATGGAGAGGAAATTGTTAACTACAAGCAAAATGAAGCTAAAACTAGAATTAAAATGAGATTAAAAACTATGAGATTAGAGAACAATTTAGAGGCAAATCCACTCTCATATTTTTGTAAATCAACAAACAAATAATTTATGATCTCTAGTTTTGATATTAAGTGAAATATTTGTTGCATTTATCATAAGTATGGTTTACTTATGTTATTAATACAATAACTTAAACCATCAAACTATAATATAACAAATAAAACACTTATAAATTCTCATGAAAATGAAGCCAAAGCAAAAGCTATTTTAAGTATGATCTATTTACTATTGTAATTAGTAATATAGATCATCAAATTTTGTTTTTACTTTCATTTCAAAATCAAAAATTAATTAGCAAATGATGATGTAAATTGCGTTTATGTTGAATAAGAATAGCTCATTTGTAGAAGCAACATAAGCTATCAAACCCACTTGTATAAACTTACATCAAAACCACTCTCATGAAGCACAAAAAAAGAGATCATAAACAATAAAAATGTTGAAATTACATAAAGTTAGATAGCTTCAAAAATGGACCTTAAAATAACAAAGCCATATTTTAAAGTTTACAATTATTCAAATTGTTGCTGAAAATTAAGCAATTAATTTTTAAAACTGCTGACATATATGCAAGTACAACATATTGAAGAAAAGTTTGTATAAGCTAACAATTTTTTCAATACTTTCATTGGATTACCATTCTATTTCCAAAAAGTGAAGAAAATTCGGGAAATATGTATGATTAGAAACAATAAAATTTTGATATCACAGTTATTCAAATAATTGCTGAAATATAAGCAATTGTTTTTTAAAACTGCTAAATTATATGCAACAATTCCACATATATGAAAATTTGCATACCTTAAAATTTGCTGAACAAACTGCAATTATTTAAGATAATTGCATACATTTCTGTTTTTTCTGCATATTCATTATAACTGCAAGTATTTAACATCACCTATCATATTATTAGATTGTGCATATTTATTTCATAATTTTTAATTTACTTTTACAGAAGAACACAAAAGAAGAAATAAAAGAAGGAAAAAAAGTAATGTTGGAAACATCAATTGTTCCTGTTGAACAACAATCAGGATCAAATATTCTACAGAAAAAAGAATAACAATCAGTGAAGAGAAAATTACATCAAGAGAAGATAACTACAGAAATAATTTAAGGCCTTTCATCGATGTTTTTGGTAGGATTAAGAACGAAATTGCTAACAGTATCACATACAAATATCTCCAAAATTTACCTTTCTACAAGTTCATTCATATGATCTATGTTGGAATTATACCTGCAAAGGAAAACACAAAAACTCAACAACAATAGACATAATCATCAAAGCCTACAGAAAGAATTTGAACTGCTTCCAATTTGGAGATATGTTACTAACATTCACAGTGGATGATATAAGCCAATTGTTATCAATTCCTACAGATGGTCAGCAAATCAAAATTTCTGGCCATATGAAAAAAGAGGGTAAAAGCAATGCTCAGTTTACATCATTCATCAGCAGACACTTTGAAGGAGAAACAAGTGTCAACAAAAAAACATAGAAAGGGAATTGTTTGCAACAATAAAAGGAACATCAAAAGAAGAAAGAGCAGATACAACAAAGCTTTTGCAACTGCATTTGGTTGCAACATTTTTAATATCAAATCCAAACTCAACTGTATCTTGGAATATGATTCCATATTGTGTTTGTGAAGATAAAATGCAGCAGATATCATGGCCAAAAATGATTCACAAACATTTGATAACTCAAATTGAAAAATATATTGACACACCAAGGAAAATAAATGCTTGTGTTACATTGTTACCGGTATTAAATTTTTGATTAATTAGATAAATATCCTATTAATTAATAATTTATTCTAATACTAATTGTCTTTTTTGCAGTGGTGGATCTGTGAGAAAACACAAATTTTGAAATCTTCTAAATTGCAATACAATAACTCATATCCCATGGCTGGAAAATGGGATATATCAAAACTCAAGCCAATAATGCTAATGACCATTGAATACAACTTAGTAAGTATAACTGTAATTTAATTTGTACAATCGCTAAGTTACAATACAAAAATAACCAATACTCTATTTTTTTGCAAACTTATCTGCAACAACTAATAATAGTTGCAGATATATCTGCAGCTATTAGCAGGAGTTGAGCAGTTTTGGTGCAATTATTCACTACAGATGCTGACTTATCTGCAATTATTAAAATCAATTGCATATTTATCTGCAGTTAAAATAGGAAAACTGAACATAGGTCTACATTTATTCAAATATTCTAAAGCTTCAAATTTGATTCAATTCTTTATTTCAGGACTTTCAAGGAAAGGAACTAAAATTGCTGAAAGAATCAGTTGAAAAAGATGAAGAATATGAAGTGTTATACAAGAAAAGAGAAGAAAAATATAAAGAAATAATAAGAAAACTTGAATTGGACAACAGAAAACTACAAGCGGAAAATACGCTGCTAAGAAAGCAATTGATACAAAATGTGGAAACATCATCATCCACAGAATCTAAGAATGTAGAGCTACCAATAAAAGAAATAAGTGGTAGCAAACTAAACTCCTCTGATGAAAATGAAAGTGAAGAAAATGAAGAAAGTGAAGATAATGAAACAGAAGAGAATACGTCATTTGGTAATACTTTCAGTAATATATTGTTTTCCAATAAGAATGCAAAAATTTAAAATATTTAATGATATATCTGCAATTATTCTTACTATAAGACAAAAGCATTTTTAAAGAATAAATGCAGATATCATTGCAAAAATTATTAAAAAGTGCAGCACATTCTTCATTTTTTACATAATACCTTGCAACGTAACACATAAAATACATAATTATTTCAAAAATACTAAAGACTTGAATTGCAAACATATATTTCAGCTCAAAGGACAGAAGAAAAGGAAAATCAAACAAATGTTCAAACTGAAGACAAAAATGTTGTAGATGTATCTGAGTTTATGGAGAAAGATAAAGATGAAGAAAAAGAAGAACAAGATGTTGACAATGAGGAAAAAATAAATTTCGAAGAAAAACATAAAGATCCAGATGATGATGAACAAAGAAAAATAGTCGAGGAATATAAAGCAATTGAACAAAATCCTTCATTTGGTAATGCTTTGAATAATTATAGTTTTTCAACAAGACTGTAAAAATTAAACAAATATGTTGATATATCCACAAATATTCTTCCTATTATATTAAAAATATGAAGAATAATTGCACATATTAATGCAACAACTGTTGTAAAGTGCAGCATATTCTTCACTTTTTTACAATTATTCACAAAAATTATATTAACCAACAACCAATAATTGTATTCCAAAAACCAATAATGAAATATTAACCAACATTCAAATTAATTTAAGGTGAAAGCATTCAAAATTATCCACAGTTACAAGGCAAACAAGCAGAAGAAATATCTACTTCAGTAGAAAAAAAACTGAAGAAATCAAAGAAAAAACATTGGAAATTGAAAAGCCAAAAAAGGTATAAATTAGCTGAAGAAGTGAATTTCCAAACTGAAAAGATAGCAAAAAAGGCAAAACAGCAAGTACAAATCCTACCAATAATAGTTGAAGACTATGAATCTGAACCTAGATCAAAAGAATTATCTACCAGTACAAAAATAAATGTCAGAAGGAGGTCAAATGTACGAAGTCTATCTGAAGAAAAAATCAAGCTGCTTGAGGACTTCTTTAATAACTCCGACCTCAGGTAAAACTGTATAATTCTTTTAGTAGCCAAGTATACCAATCATTGCTTAAATAAAAGTAATTATTTAAATTTCCTGGTGACATATCGACAAATATTTAAAAAATGCAAACATTTACTAATATTGATCATTATATAACAGCAAAAGTGCATACTTAAATGGAGACGATGACATAATTATAACTGGAACAGCACTTGGTGAACTAATTATAGGAAGATTTCTTGAAGGCCAGGTAGAACTTTACTCAAAATTCCATTTATTTGCAAATTTATCAGCAACATTTAATTGGACTTGCTGTTTTATCTGCAAAAACCGATTTATTCGCAATAACTCCATTTATCTGCATATTTATCAGCAATATTTCTTTAAACTTATTGTTTTGTCAGTAAAATTCCATTTATCCAAAACAATTACATTTATCTGCAGATTTTTCAGCAACATTTAATCAAACCTGTTGTTTTTTATGAAAAATTCCAAGAACTTATTGTTTTTTCTGCTAATCATATTATAGTCTTCTGTCAACAAATAACTATGACTATTTCCTTACAATAATATTTGTCGATCATTGACTGGTATTCACATGAATTGCATAAAGTTCATGCAGAAAACTTGTACTTCAAAGTTTACGCTGCTGTAAGTTTTATAATCTTCTACTGAAGAATTTGTTTAAATGTTCATAAATTCAATTGTCTAATATATTCTCTTACAGACATTTCTACTGAGCAATTCAAAGAATGTAACACAAGCCCTAATCGATAATGCAGTAGCAAAATTTTTTGCAAACTGCAATAAAATGTTCTTCTCTATCCACCAAAAATCACATTTTACACTGTTGGAGTTTATTAAACAAGATAGAATATGGATTCACTACGATTCCATAAAACCACGACACGAAGGAGAACATCAGAAGGCAGCAAGAAAGCTGGTATGTAAATTAAAAAATGAATAAATCAGAGAAAAATAAACTGTTTAACAAAATCTTTGTTTTTTTACAGAGAGTTTATATCACTGCCTTACTAAAGAAATTGGAAAAAGCAGAGCATGAACCATCAAAGCAAATCACTTTTGCTAACAGCTCACAACAACATTCTGATACGTAAGTACACAACAAAAAAAATGTACAAATATTTCCATATCATAGAACATTTCTTCTAATAGTTATGTAATATTTGTCAATCATTGCAGAGTTGACTGTGGCATGTTTGTAATGAACATTATGAAACAAAGAAGTGAAGACAAAGAAATCAACAATGAAGACCCTGAATTCACATATGAAGCTATGGATTTACAAAGAGCTGAACTAGCACATCAAATTATTTCTTGCAAACCTTACAGTTGGAGCTTAGAAGAAAGCTTGACACAAAAGTTTTTACTTTCTGAAGCAAACCAAAATATTTGATGTATCAAACTGTAATGTTTTCTGTAAGAATACTGAAATGTATGTACATATTTTGCTAAACTTATGTAGTTGAAAGACAATATTACCGTGTTAACACAATATTAGAGTTTATTACCAAAAAATTTATATATAAATTTCTTACAATTGTATTCAGCAATAAAAGCACATATCTGTAGATATCTCGACAAATTTTTAGGTAATTAAATACTTGCTCTTAAGAATTGCAGAAATGCCAGCAATAAAAGCATATATCTGTAGATATCTCAATAAATATTTATTTTTTCCAAATTCTTGCTCATAATATTTTCAAAAATGTCAGCAAAAAAGCATATATCTGTAGATATCTCCAAAAATATTTAGCTATTGGAAATTCTTTCACCAAATAGTTGTAGAAATGTCAGCAATAAAACCATATATCTACAGATATCTCCATAAATATTTAGATATTCGAATTTCTTGAACCAAATAATTTCAGAAATGTCAGCATAAGAAATAGATAATTGCCGATACCTCCATATTTATTAACAAAAATTGCATGTACTTATAGATACATCTTATTTATTTCGTGCCAAACAATTATACAAATATCATCTTCATATAAAAAGCAGGATTCACAAAAGAGGTATAAAAAGTAAACAAATATTCAGAAAAACTGCAGAAATATGTGCAATTAATCGTAATAATTGCAGAAAATACTACAACAATGATTAATCGAAAGCATACCATGATTAATACATTACAGACATTAAACATCCAACCTAAGGATAGAGAAAATACCATTAAAATGAATAAGAAAAACATAAACTCAACTCCATACATTTTAGCTTTCCTAAATAAAAGAAAAGACTACATGTGTTTCACTGAATAAGTCCTTTTATTATGACCCAACTTCTTGCATATACTGCATCTAATAGTCTTTGAAATTTCACCAGCAGATTTTATCCTCTTAAATGCTGATGATCAACCAGGCATTCTTCTACCTTTAGGAGGTGCTACAACCACATCTTCAATCAAAACATCTTCTTTCACCAAGTTTATAATAGGATTGATTGTATGAGAATATGCCGATCGAAAATAAACAACTTTGAAATAATCTTCAATGTAATCATAAACATTTAACTTTCCACAACTCAAAATACATCTAACAGCATGAGCACAAGGAAAACCATAAATTTGCCACAAATTATAAGAACAAGTCCGATTATTTAAATCAACAGATTGACGAAAAGGAGAATGAACTTCAAACACATGATCACTTGATTTTATAACAAACCATGAAGCTCCTTCCAAATGAATACTTTTCAACCGATTTTCATTCACCGGACAAACAACACTATTCCAACTATTAGCAAGTTCTCGACGATCAAAAATTAGCTTCATCAACTTTACTCTAATGTTATCCAAGCATGCAGTGATTGGTAAATGTCTTTCTTCCAAAATCCATTTATTGAAACTCTCTGAACAATTTGATGACATTTCACCATAACGACAAGCAGGGAAAAAACATTAGTAAACTTCTCAAAGGGAATTCCATTCAAAATGTTTGCCACAGTAGAACCACCAGCATCTTTAAAATTCATCAATGCAACATTGAAATCATCCAAATTAGAAGCATATGCAACACGTCCAAACAAATCTATCAACCATTTCTTTTTTGATTTGGAAAATTCAGACTTTAAAGCAACTTTTAAATTATTGTTTAAATGATAAAAACAGGAACCATGAACTGAATTTGGAAACACTTTGGGAATAGCAACAAGAATACCAGGATGACGGTCAGAAATGAAAACAAACTTTCTACTATCATCTTTCAAAAAATCTTTAAGCTGTTCACTATACCAAATCCAATTATTTTCATCTTCACTAGACACAATTGCAACTGCTATAGGAAAAAAACCTGATAAAACAATAAATATATAAATAACTGAACAAATTGCTTAATACTATTCACTTATACTGAAAAGGTGGAGACAAAACTGCAACTATTACCAAATATTACTGCACAACAATTTTTCACTAGTTCAAAAAGATTGCATACTTTTCAGCAATATTTTATGTAAAATTGCTTCGATTTCCGCAATGATTTCTGTAAGTAAAATATTTTTTTTCTTTTAATAAATGCTGATGTTGCAGTAACATATAATAATTATTGCAGATATTGATGCAATTATAAATTAATCTACAACATACCTTCATTGCCATTTTTACCAGTAGCAGCCATCAAACAACCTTGAGCTCTACCCTTCATAAAAGTAGCATCAACAAATATTAAAGGCCGACAAAATTGAAAACCAAGTGCACAAGCTTCAAAACCAATAAAAACCCTCTCAAATTGACGAGTATCATGATTACACTCCAAAACTACTTTACTACCAGGATTACTTTCGATTACAGCATCACAAAAAGACTTCAAATGGTGATAAGACATCATATCACTTCCATGTAAATCTTCTAAAGCTAATCTCTTCCCACTATAAGCAAAATAATACTTCAAAATGATATTATACTCAGTTTGAAATAGGTTAATAATGTCCTTTGTCTTCATTAACAGATTAGCTTGAATATGATCATAAACCAACAATTTAATCAATTTACTTGAAACAGGAGGATCATTAATATCATGAATTCCAGCACCACAAGTATGTTCAGGATGAAATCTCTTTATAACAAAATAGCCAGGAAGATTAAACTTGACAGAAGCATGAATTCTGAAAGTACATTTTGTTCGAGAACAAACATCCGTAACTCTTTCCTTATCATTCTTAACCAAATCAAGCTTATACCCAGTCTTAATACTATATATCATCAAATTGAGCCTAAATTCAGTAACACCACCTGGAAATTGTTGACCAACACCCGTAAAAACAGATTGATTGGAATCATTTCTCAATAACTGCCTGAATTGAATATTAGAATCACCGGTACTAACAAATGAGGAATCACTGCTACAAGAAACAACATCGGATCTAATATTGGTAGCTGAAAAACTAGTAGGAACAACATCAACAAAAATAACAAAGTAATCCTCACGGTTATGAGCAGCCAACAACAAAATAGATTGAAGATCAAAATTAGTTTCAATATTCCTTCTCAATTCATCTCTAACGTAGTATAATTCAAATGATAATGAACTCAATTATGTCCATTTACCATAAATAGCACTTCTCAACATAACAACCGAACTATCAAATTGAAGACTTAACGAATAGCTATCATATCCAAACTTCAACAGCACAAGCACTCCAGCATCACCAGGAACACTTTAATTTAAAAACAAAAGAGAATTACAAAAAAATAAATAAAAAACAAAGGTATATATATTATATGCTGATATGTAAGCAATAATTTTAAAAAATTGCACACAAATTAGCACAAAAATTAATATTCTAATATATAAGCAATATCATTTGCTGATATGTAATCAATATTTCTAAAAAAAATGCAGATGAATAAGGAGAAGTATAAACTTAATTAAACAGAGCAAAAAATGAACATTACTTGCTGATATGTAAGCAATAATTGTAAAAAATTGCAGATAAATCAGCAACTATTAGTAATTTGTATCTTTTTCACTATACATATTCAAATTATTTGCGGACAAGTTTGTAAAATATTTAACAATAATTCCAGACAAATCTCAACTTAATCAAAGCTATCAAAATATATGATCAAACAGTACCCTATACACACGCATTAATTTTTAAGCTAAAATAAACAATAGAATACTTAAATAACAAAATTGATTACAAAGCCAAACAATATTTTACCTGGAAGAAGATAAAGCCATGAATCCGAAATAATATCTTAAAATAATGATCGAACTGAATTAGAATTAAAAACTTGCAATCGAAATCACGACCACCATTAAAATTAGCGCGACAGGTAAATAGGGGTATTTATGGAATAAATTTAGCCGCAAATAAAAACAGGGATCGAAAATATAAGTTTTCAAACGGGAGGAGTTTTCGTGGACTAATCTTAATTAAAAGGACGTGGGCCTAATTTTCACTTTTAAAATTCCAAAGCTAACGTGCATTGATATAATATTATCGCATGTTGATATCACATAAGCATTGCATGTCATTGTTTAAAGCCATCGAAGGATGAAATTTTTATAGAACCTATCACCAGCCATATTCTAGAGCTATCTAATGCTAAGCTTGTAAAGATATCGAAAGTTTAACTTTAAGCTATCGAGGGTCAAGGTTATAATGCAACTGAGTGTTTAACAATAGAGTTTTGAATGTTTAGTTTTAAGCTATCAATGGTCAAGACTTGGACTATCGAATGTGTAACATCTCCTATCTAGAGGCCCAAAGCTAAGCACTACAGATGCTACAGTCATCTATACTATTAACTTCCGGCGACTAAATATGGCTAGGATAATGGTATCAATAATATCAGAAGCACTTGAATATGAAACAAATACAAGATTTCAAAACAGGATATTTCATTACATTTCAAAACAGATGTTCCATATTCAGATTACATAATCCCAATACACTTCCCAGACAATGATAAAATATACTTAATACAATAATATGCCAATAACGACATATTAAGATGCCCTCTTGGATGATCAGAGTCATATAGTCATAATTGACTTAACACATATACATCGGAAATAAACACAAAACAGAGAACTGCAACTCCTAAATAGCTATCCGTTAGCCTCATGCTCGCCTCCGGTAGCTTTGTTCGTCATTCTACTAAAAACCTAAATAAACCTCAACCCTCAGCCTACTCAAATCAATTTTAAGCACCCGAGAGTTTAAGGGGAAAACATAATCTTCGAGTCAGACATAAAGCCTGGTGTGAATAATAATATACATATCGGTTATTAATGTTAAGTGAGACCACGCCGCTTAGCAGAACGGATTTCCCCTCACTAACATTCTTTTAAAACATTTCTTTTGCAAATCTTTTCCTGCAACCAAAACTGGTTAAATATTGTAAAGCATCATTATGTAAACATACATATCAGGTAATAAAAGAACTATCTGTTCAAACACTTTAGTTTTGTTTGGCTGACTATTAACCTTTGGCTGACTCGGGCCTACTAGAAAGAGTAACAAAATTTATCTAACATCTGTTAGACACTCCACTTCTGGATGGTTTGTCCTTAACTTTTTGTTAAACACTTCTCTTCTGGATGGTCTGTCCCTAACTTAACTTCTCCTAGGGTCACCTGATCTTAATGGTTTTGCGGGCTCACCAATAACCTATCTGTATACAAATATGTATTCCCTTTTGTGTGTAATCATAATTTTAGTCTTACCTGTGACAAAGCTCTACACACTATAATTTTGGACTAAATTAGTTGTGGCCAATACTTAATGTATAGGGCGCGACCCTATACCATTCCCATCTGGTATTCTAATATCCGAGTCATTTTACTTAGGGATATCTTCCCAAAATTTTCCTTGAAAACCTTTTTCAAAATGATTTAAAACCCTTAAATCAACTTACAAGCAAAATATATAATCTCTTTGCTTTACTAAAAATCACCTTGCCATGTTATATCTATACTTTACTTAAACCTTTGTTGATGAAAACACTTAATACTTGAAAGTACCCCATTCGATTCAATTGAAAGTACCCCTTTTTAAACCATTGAAAGTATCTCTTTCGAAACCTAGTAAAACCCTTTATTTATCTAGGCTGAAAGGCCAAAGCTTCCCTTTCGAAACCATACTTAAACCCTTTCGAAACCTTTAAAAACATCCTTTCGAAAGCTTTAAAACCTTAGACATGATATCTTAAAATACTTTAAAACGTTGCCTTTAAAAACCTTGGAAAAACCTTCCATTTTAACCCTTTTGAAACCATCAGAAATACTATTCGCTGTCTCAAAGCGTAGGCAATCACTTTACCCCTCTGCATTAGTACAGCTCCCAACCCAGTACCACACGCATCAGTAAAAACGACTAATCTTGATTCCCTTTTGGAACCACCAACACAGGTGCATGGGTCAATAAGCGTTTCAAGCTCTGGAATGCTTCCTCACACTTATCGGTCCATACAAATTTCACATCCTTAAGCGTTAGCTTAGTCATTGGTGCAGCTATCCACGAAAAATCCTTTATAAACCTTCGATAATATCCTGCCAGTCCTAGGAAACTTCTTACCTCATTTACCATTTCTGGTCTCTTCCAATTATTAACGACTTCGATCTTTTCTGGATCAACTGACAATCCTTTCTCTAAAACCACGTGACCAAGAAACTTCACTTCTTTCTTCCAAAAATGGCACTTCAAAAAATTTGCTTTCAGCTAATGTTGCCTCGCGTTTCAAGCACAACTCTAAGATGAACTTCATGCTCCATCTCATCCTTAGAGTATATCAGAATTGCATTTATAGAAACCAACACGAATCTATCCAAGTGCTCTCGGAAAATCCGGTTCATCAAATCCACAAAGAATGCCGGCGCATTAGTGAGTCCGAACGGCATAACCAACCATTCATATGACCCATATCTTGTTCTGAATGCCGTCAAAGGTATACTATCTTCTGCCACTCTAAGCTGATGAAATCCTGTCGCCAGATCCAACCGAGAGAATACCTTAACGCCACTTAACTAATCGAACAAATCGTCAATTCTCGGCAATGGATATTGATTCTTTATCGTCTTCTCATTCAACTTATGATAATCGATGCATAGCCTTAACGATCCGTCCAGCTTCTTAGCAAATACTGCTGCTACTTCCCAAGGCAAACTGCTTGGTCTAATAAAATTCTTGCCTTCCAAATCTACCAATTGAGCCTTCAAATCCTTCATCTCTATTGGCTTCATTCTGCTTGGTGGCCTACTCACTGGTTCTGCACCAGGCACTAAATTAATCTGAAACTCAATAGCTCGTTACAGTGGTAATCCAACTACTGGCTCAAAAACATCTGCGAATTCTCTAACTATGAAAACGTGATTCAACTCATCTTCCAACTCCATTACACCCAATAAGGCATTCACCTCACAGCTAGGGTTTTCTACAGTATAAACTATCCGATCATTACAATCCGGGTGTTTAATTGATATTTTCCTATCTAGGAAAAATATCCTAGCATCATAATTACTTAACCAATCAATCCCAATATAATTCTGAACCCTACAAAGTCAAATACGTGCAAACTACAAACTGCAAACTGCAAACGAAGGTGTAACCTAGTAAGTCAAACTCTAAGTAGTCACATTTCATCCCAAGCGTCACATACCCTCCTATCGGATTTGCAACTCTTAAGGAAGTAACTAAATATATGGGTTCTAGGTTAAGTTTATCTACCAAACATCGAGAGATAAAAGAATGAGATGCACCAGTATCAAATAAAACGCTAACTGATGTATCATGGATCTGAAGTGTACCTCCTAACACAGCCTTTCCCTTCTCCCACACTGTCAGCTTTGAAGTAGCCGGCTCCAATGCAAACACTTTGCCTTTGTCTCCTTTAGCTGGCTCTTTGCATTGGTTCTTGTGGTGGTCGATCTGATCACAATTAAAACACATAATGTTCTTCTTTCCAATCACCACCTTTCCTTTTCCTTTTCCGGTACGACACTCATGAGCATAATGTCCTTTCTTGTTGCACTTATAGCAAACCACCTTAGACTTTCCTTTCTTTGCCGCACCTCCTTTCTGAGCATTCTTTTTTTTGGAAAAACTTTCACTTTTGGCCCTGCCCAACTTGGACCTCCTCCTTCTTCTTCTCCAAACAAGCTAACATCTGTTCATGTCTCAACGCCATTTCCACTACCACATCACATGGATCTTTGATGTGCGGTAAATAACCCTAGCTAACACCGGCTTCAAACCTCTAATAAACTTTTCATTTCTTTTAAACACCGTGTCAACAGTGGCATACCCATACCGGGCTAACTCTTCGAATCTACTAGCATATTCCATAACTAACATTTCTCCTTGTTCCAGCTCAACAAACTTCCTAACCAACACAGACTGCGCCATTACTGACATGAACCTTTCCTGAAACCTCCTCCTAAACTCTGCCACATCATTGTCTCTTCAACCACACCAACAGTTATAGTATTCCACCAAAACAAAGCAGCTCCTTGAAGCTGTCTTGAAGCGAGTCTTCTTTTCTACTCGTCATTGAGCCCTAGGTCAACAAAAATCCTCTCATAGTGTAGCCGCAAGTTTTCTACCTCGATAGCATCCTCAGTCCCAATAAACGGTTTTACCTTAAGACTAGTATAGTCTCTGCTCAAGTTAGCATACTGGTTGACCATCGAAGCTTCCTGAACTCTTCCTCCAGCAGCGTTTCCTCCAACAACTCCAACTGCGATCCCAGCTTGCATCATGTTTATGAAAAACTGATACATGGCTCCCATGTCCACTTGGGGAATCCCAACACCAACATTCTCCGCCTGAGCCTGACCTTGACCTCTTCTAGCATTTGGTCGGGCATTTCCATTTATGGTGGTGCTATCTCCTCCTAGATCAACTCTGCCTCTTCTTCCGTCCATATCTGTATTCAAGCCTAGTGAGATACAGAAGAATAGCCTAACAAAGATAGGAGTCTAGAGATAAAGTGTATACTTATATATAGCAAATACAAGTACGTTACTATAGCATTATCCCATACCCCAATCTTAAGTCTAATTCCTAAGGATTATGTTTTCAAAAATCATTTTTTAATTAAAGTATTTCATAAACCTATGCTCTAATCCCAAGTTGTAACATCCCCTATCTAGAGGCCCAAAGCTAAGCGCTATAGATGTTGCAGTCATCTATAGTATTAAATTCTGGCGACTAAATACGGCTAGGTTAATGGTATCTACAATATCAAAAGCACTTGAATATGAAACAAATCACATATCTCAAAATAAAATATTTCATTAATTTCAAAACAAATGTTCCATATTCAGATTACATAATCCCATTACGTTTCCCAGGCAATGATAAAATATACTTAATACAAAAATACACCAAGAGCGACATATGAAGATGCCCCCTTGGATGATCAGAGTCATATAGTCATAATTGACTTAATACATACACAACATAAATAAACACAGAACAAAGAATTGCAACTCCTAAATAGCTATCTGTTAGCCTCATGCTTGCCTCCAGCAGCTTTGTTCGTCATCCTACTAAAAACCTGAAAGAACCTCAACCCTCAGCCTACTCAAATCAATTTTGAGCACTCGAGAGTTTAAGGGGAAAACATAAACTTTGAGTCAGACATAAAGCCTGGTGTGAATAATACTATACATCCCGGTTATTAATGTTAAGTGAGACCACGCCGCTTAGTAGAATGAGTTTTCCCTCACTAACATTCTTTTAAAACATGTCTTTTGCAAATTATTTCCTGCAACCAAAACTGGTTAAATACTGTAAAGCATCATTATGTAAACATACACATATCAGGTAATAAAAGAATGATCTGTTCAAACACTTTAGTTTTGTTTGGCTAACTATTAACCTTTGGCTGACGGGCCTACCAGACAGAGTAACAAAATTTATCTAACATCTGTTAGACACTCCACTTCTGGACGGTTTGTCCTTAACTATCTATTAAATACTTCTCTTCGGGACGATCTGTCCCTAACTTAACATTTCCCAGGGTCATCTGATCCTAATGTTTTTGTGGGCTCACCAATAACCTATCTGTATACAAATATGTATTCCCTTCTATGTGTAATCATAATTATAGCCTTACCCGTGACAAAGCCCTACACACTAGAATTTTGGACTAAATTGGCTGGGGAGAATAACTAATGTATAGGGCACGACCCTATACCAGTCCCATCTGGTATTCTAATATCTGAGTCTTTTTACTAAGGGATATCTTCCTAAAATTTTCCTTGAAAACCTTTTTCAAAATGATTTAAAACCCTTAAATCAACTTACAAGGAAAATATATAATCTCTATGGTTTACTCAAAATCACCTTGCTATGTTATATATATACTTTACTCAAACCTTAGTTGATGAAAACACTTAATACTTGAAAGTATCCCTTTCGATTCAATTGAAAGTACCCATTTTTAAACCATTGAAAGTATCTCTTTCGAAACCAAGTAAAACCCTTTATTTATCTAGGCCTAAAGGCCAAAGCTTCCCTTTCGAAACCATACCTAAACCCTTTCGAAACCTTTAAAAACCTTCCTTTCGAAAGCTTTAAAATCTTAGACATCATATCTTAAAATACTTTAAAACATTGCATTTAAAAACCTTGGAAAAACCTTCCATTTCAACCCTTTTGAAACCATCAGAAATACTACCTTTTGACTCCTTCGAAACCCTTAGTGAAACCACCCCTTCGAAACCATTTTAAATACCTTTCGAAAGCATCAAACCTTTAGAAACTCAAATCTTTTGAAAGACTTAGGTTCAATTTAAAACATGTGAAAAAAACTTTTCGAAACCATTTAAGTCGAAACCATTCTCTTTCGAAACCATTGGGTTATACTTCAATCAGAACAAAAGGGTCATTTAGAAAAACATCTAAGTCGAAAGCCTTCCTTTCGAAACCTAGTCCTAAGTAAAGAAGTGATGGTGTCGAAACCACCCTTCCAAAAGGATTGGAGAAGTGGTTAATTTAAAAAAAGTATACCTTTCGAAACCATTGACTTCGAAAGGTGGAGAGGCGACAGCTAGGGGTTTCGGCCCCTTCGAAAGCATCATTTAAAATAAAAGAGTGCAACCCATTTGAAACCTTTTCTTTTTAAATATTCGACCCAGTCGAAAGCCAACTGAGTCGAAACCTAACCTTTCAAAAGCAAAGCAGGCGCTACCCTTTATTTTAAAACAAAAAGGCGATTCGACCCTTTCGGAACCCCTTGGTTTTGACTCTTACCTTCCGCCTTTGTCCAATTCACTATGTACCAACATGTTGATACTATGTGTATTGGCTTGTGGAAGGAGGCGGAGGGTCTTAGTCGAAAGCTACCTGGGCGAAACCAAAAGAGGCGAAACATGCTTTTAACATGAATTTCTGATTTAAACCCTTTTTAAGTGAACTTTTTAACTAACCTGCCTTGTTTGTCAAACACTTATTGGTTACTAATTTTTCTTTTCTAAAGGCGCTGCCAAAATTTCAGAATTAATTAATTTAAATCATTTACAAAACACCCCTTCTCCTTAATTAAATATATAAAACATTTAAGTCTCATACCTTAAATAATTTTATATATTCATCAAAACACTTAGGAAAATTCTATAAAAAATCCAAAAAATCCTTTTCAATATGTTTTCTAACATATATAAATTTCAGACCCAAATAATTATTTATTTTGATGTAAATAATTTATAACCCAATAAATCATTTTCTTCACTAGAAAATTAATATAAAATCCACATTAATTCAGAAAATTATGAAAATTGAAAATCATCTCTAAAATATCATTTCTGACCTACATTCAAATTTTCAAGGCATTTGAATGTCATTTAATACGGTTTTCATATCAAACATATCATAAAACTAATATGAACATGTACAAAATAATCAACAGGTATATACAAACTTTCAATCATCCAAAGCATGGCATTATCATGCAAAAATTATTTCGGGTTAACTTTAAATCCGAAAACTATAAGAAAAATGGGATGTCGTAATCATTCTGTGATATCCCGGAAATTTGGCAATATCAATTTAATAATCATTATTAATAATTAAATTGATTTGTTAATTTATTTTATAAATTGACAAGTTTATTCATTTTAAATGTTAATAATATTTTAAATTGGCAAGTTTATTTCTTTGAAAACTAATAACATTTTAATTTGGGAATATCTTTTCTAACAATTTTAAATTGAGAAGATTTATCTTTCTAAAACTTATATAAATGTTTTATACTTATACTGTATATATATATTGGTATATATATATTATGAATAGGGAATCTTTTAATTTAATAAAACTATGTTTTCAAATTATAATATATATGAATATATATATATTGTTATTTGAAGTTATGTATTAAATTTCAATATAATAATTATCAAGCTAATGTTAAAAATATTTCCATTTAGAATATATATAATTGTATATAGTGAAATGGAAAGAATATTGGATTTGATTTAATGCTTTTGAAATGATATTTGAAATTTAAATTTTAATAACAAAGTTAATTTATTATTATATAAACATATAGTTCAACTTAAGTTTTAAATAAGATTAAATTAAGAAGTTCAATTGTTTTAATATTCTTTTCCTTTTAAAATTCAAACATATGTTGTTTTAAATAATAGTTTTCATATTTATTTATTAAAATCTAAAGCTTATTTATAAAAAGAGATAAATACATTATATACATATAAATATTTCTTAAATACATATAAATGACTTAAATAAATTAATTAAAATAAGAATGTACACTTGTAAGTTTTTAAAGGTAGTTTAAAGACAATTGTAAGAAAATAGGCATATGTGTAAGTTAATTAACCTCTAAGAAGGACAAATGTCCACATTTTCTTTTTTTGAATTAAAATAAATAAATTAAAAACATATGAAAGAAGATCTGTATTCATTTTTCAGTTCTAAAAATCCTTCTTCTCATTATTCGATTAAAACAAAATAGATCTAAGAAAAATAAAACCTGGAATCAAAGAAGAATGAAAACCTAGAAATCAAAATGCAAAGAGAAGTAAAAATCTGGAAATTCAATGCAAAAAGGAGATCAAAGGCAACATCAGTTTCAAATTTTCTCAAATACAAATCAGTTTCAAAGATCAACAAGTTTAAAAATCAACAAAGCAAAAAGAGAAATCAACATGCAAGCCTGGAAACAAATCATGTTATTTGTTCTCTGCATTATTGCCTGGTGAGTAAACAAATTTAAAAACAGTTTAAAACCTGGATTTCACTGTTGTGATATCTGAATAAATAATGTTTCTTGCATGAAAATTTGGATTTGAAATAGATGCATGTGTATGTATTAGTGTTGAATACCTGTAGATATGAAAAATGAACTCTGTTGTTTTTAACAGTTTTGTTTTCTCTATTTAATCCAATATCTAATCATTAAATAGTAGTTAGCTTTTGATTTGTAAATAGAAAGTGTTTGAAATCATGCTGTGACCTGAAATGTTTGGAACCAAATGTATGCATGTATGTGCATTGGTGATGAATGCCTGGGTAAATGCCTGTAAGTGTACAAAAAAATAAGCTCTGTTGTTTATCAGAGTTTGAATTTCTTTTAAAAACCAATATCTCATCCTTGAATCATAATTAGCTTATGATTTGTAAATGAAAAATGTTCGAAATTGTGAAACATACCTACTAAAATTCATCACTGGAATTTATATTAAATATTGACTCGAAAATTTTATAAATAACAGTGGAATACATTTATATGTCAAAAATCAACTAATTCAATTTCAAATTTGGATTGCATGAATGTTTTCGAGGTTGAAAATCATGATTTTTAATTTGAGTTTCGTGATTTTTAGTTCGATAAATTGTGAGAATTTTCGAGAGAAACGTTTTTGGCATTTTTGTTGATTGCCGAAGATCGAGGACGAACTGGACGTCGTGGTTGGGTTTGAAGGTAGAGGGGATGTTGGAGATCATAGGAAAAATCAAGTTGGAATTTATTGATGAAGGGGTTGATCGGAAATTGACGAGATAGGGTTTAACACCCTGTTTTTTTCGTGATGTTCATTTGGGTTTCACGTTTTCGATAGGCAACCGGAGGCGATCGCGAGGTGTTGGTGGTTGCTGGTAGACGAGGCGTAGCTGCGGTGAAGGTGGCGTGGAGTCTCGAGGTAGGGATCGTCTGCGGTGGATGATTTCCTGGCAATGTCGTTTTCCAGGTGATGGGTTCGAAATAGTCGAATTCGAATCTCGTTCGAATCGCGAAGTTTGGAATGGTTGTACGTGATAGCGTGATGGAGTCTGACTTGCCGGAGGTCGAAATAGTGATCGTCGTTGATCATCGTGGGTGTGCACGTGCACGGCTACGTTAGCGTGCATCTGAGAATTTGGTTTGGGGAAGAAGTGGATACTAGGTTTTCTTCGGGGATTTTAGTGTTTTACTCGGAGCAGATAACGTAGTGGGGAATACTCGAGAGTTACTTCGAGAATTCTAAGGTTTTTACTCGGGTTTTGATGAGAGCAGATTTTAAGAAAATTTAACAGGAAATGTTTCTAAGCTTTAAAACAAAGGTAAACAAGTTTTTCCTATAAAACCAAATTGCTTTCAAGATTATAAGTTTAATAAGTTTAAATAATTTAAATAAATAAGTTTCAAAGATTAGGAAGTGGGTTTTCAAATGATCTTTGTATTAAAGTTAATTAATAACTTTGAAAAGCTTCAAAGATTTTAGAGGTAAAAATTAAATGTTGTAATTGTTTAATTATAACAAGAATTTATCTTAAGTAATTAAGATTTTGATTTATTAAAGGAAATTAATATGTGAAATTAATAAGGATAATTCATTTATTGAAAATGATTTAAGAATAGATAATAATTTAATTAAGATAAATGGTTTTCTTAATTAAGATCTTTAAGTATAAATAGTTAAGAAATTATTTAATTAAATTTAAATAATTAATTTAATAATTAACTAAGTAATTAATTAGTGATTAATTAAAGATAATCACTTATAAATTAATTAAGTGTAATTACTTGATGAAGTAATTAAGGAATAATTACTGGATGTAATTAAATAAAGGTAAATTATTTAATAAAGTAATTAGAGGATAATTATTTTATGAAAGTAATTAAATGGAAATGATTAAGGGTTAATTACCTAGTGTTATTAATTTAATAATTTAGTTAATAAAGTTAATTAAAGGATTAAGGTTAATTAATAAGGTAATAAATTTTTAGTTAAGATAATTAATTAAAAAGTAATTAATTAAGGGAAGTAATTAAGGAAAGTTAATTACTGGATTAGATTAATCAAAGGTGATTAATAATTGTGGTTTAATTAAGGTTAATAACTTAATGTAATTAATTTAAATAAGATAATTAATTAAGAATAATTAAGGATCATTAATTAATTAATGATGTAATTAAGGATTGGTTAATTAAGATTAATTAATAAATAATTAGTGATTAAAGTAATTAATTAATTGTAATTAATTAAGGATTAATGTAATTAAATATAGTTAATTAATTAATGAAGTAATTAAAGATTAATTACTGAATGGTTTAAGATAATTAATTTGTGAAATTAATTAAGTATTAATTACTTAAAGTAATTAAAGGGTAATTAATCAAGAATGATTAATTTAGATGGATACTTAGAGTAATGATAAATTAATTGGTTTAATTAATAATTAAGTAAGCAGGATTTATAGAATGAAGTAATTAGTTTAATTCACTTTAAATTAATTAGATGATATAAATCATTTCTTAAGGATGGATGAATGAGATTGAATGTATTTCATTGTTTGATATCTCTGATGAGATATGATTGATCTATGATATGGATGTTGGTTGAATTGGAATGATAATATGAGTTATCTGTTTGTGATGATAATGTAGATTATCTACTGAATTATCTATCTTTGTGTATATAGATAAGAATTGAATTGTTTTAACCTTAAAACAACTTGGCCCTTAAAAGATACGTTTTGGATTTCGATGAGACCGGGATCGGGTTTCCGTATACCGGAATTCCAGGTCTGGAGACCCGAATACCACATCGATCCAAATTTATGATAGGTCGTGAATCTCAAGTGAAGATGAAGATTCAGAGTGCAAGGGTTATTGTCGTTAACTCTGAGGGTGATTCCAAAACGAGTGTAACGAGATAATGCCTTCGGTTTCGTTCGAACCCGGAACGAACTTGTATGGATTGAATGCTTTCAGCACATCGTCAGGCGGACGATGAGCATTCTAAGTGATATGTTCTGATTAAAGGTAATCGTAACCTCAAGCCTCATCAACCAGGAATGGCTAAAACAGGGGAGGTGCAGCAAGGTTTCGTGGGTAGCACCCACTGAGAGCAAGATAGATCCCTGTCTAGAGGTCCCTTTTCTTTTTATTCGGCTTAGTGTGTGGTTGGTCGCGCCAACTACGGGGTTATCTTGTTCGGAATTATCCAGTAAGGGATGGTTCCGGCTTTGTGTTGCAGGGGAGCGGGCGTACTCCTCGGTACGGTGATCTAGGCCACGTACTGTGACGGGCGGTACCCCAGTAGCCCTGCCATTGTATGGAAACCCATTCTTCCTACGTGCCCTTACGGTTTTGATTGTATAACCCACTTTGTGGCTAGTATGCTGGAATTTAATAATGTAACAATTTCAGCTATTTCATATTTATTTGAAAACCCTAGACCCTATTATAATATAACTGGATTTCCTATCAAATGTTTTAGTTAGCGTAAGGTAAAAACTTACCCATGTTTATGTGTGGGGAGTCTTACGTGATACTTTTGTTTTCAAAGGTTTTCAAAGTTAAGCAATTTAAACCGTTTACTCACACCAGACCCATGTCTGACCCAAGTGTTTATTTTCTGTTTTATTAAACTCTTGGGCACTCAATATTTTATTGAGTAGTCGAGGGATTCAGGTTAGTCTTGACGAATACTGGAGGAGCTGAGGAGCAGGAGGCTTCAGCGAGTAGATATATAGAGTTTTCGCTGTGTTTGTATTAGTCTATATAGTACTGATGTACTTGTGTTGTATAATAGACAGAAGTTTATAACTGTCTATTCTGTGATGTATATATTGTGTACTCTGATGTATATGATACTATGTAATATCTTATGTGATAATATATTTCTCGTTCCGCTGTGAGATTTCTAATGTGTTGTTGTTCTTTCTTCTCTTCTTTCTCTTTTCTCACCCCTTTCTTTCTTATTAATGATTCGTCATTCTGTAGAATGAGTGGCGGGTTGTTACACATTCACTTTAGCTTTGTGATTAAAGATGTGAGATTTGATATCGAATAAGTTGATCTACTTCTTCTCTTGAAATCCTAGCTTTATCTTTTCTTGAAATTGAAAGTGGTGGCCGGCCTTAGAATATTTTACTTGAGAAAAATGAAATGAATGTGTGTTTGAATTCCTAAGGTTTTAGGGTATAAGTTCTATTATTTTCCTATCTTGACATTCCTTATTTCCTAACACTTATTTCCATCTTATTTCTTTAGTTCATTTTACATATAGACATGGCTACCTTTGGTTAAATCAAATCCCAATCCATTAATCATCTTACATTATTTTATTTAATTTAGCTAATTAAATATTCTAAATAATGTTACTAAAAATATAGGGTGTTAGAGAATGTCTAAGCAAATCTATAACAAGTCACGGTGGCAACTCTGTAATAAGTGAAAATGATATTTTTTTTCTTAATTAAGCAATAACTTTTAACTAACCGATTCATATGTCATTTGTACAATGATTACTTTTGCCTTGTAACTACATTTTCTCCAACCCATCCGAATATTTAGCTTCACTAACTAATCTTTTTCTTAATTACTTTTCATTATATAAGCTAACATTTTCTTTATCAATAACTTTATAACAATTTAAAAATTGATGGGAAATTCTAAAAAATCCACCAAAATTACAAAACCGCTTCTACTACCTCTGATAAATTTTTTGAAGCAGAATATTTTGTTTTAATGTTTTTAAATGTTAATTTATGCACTAAATTAACCATTTTCAATATAGAAAATTCATAATTAATTATGGCTTTATCCAAAAATTATGAGATTTAAAACCCATCTCTATTCTAATATTAAAAACATCTTATTAAAATTTTATGACATTTGAAGAAGATTAAATCATGTTTTATCGTAAAATTTAACTAACTTCTTTTCAAGTTTAAATCATTAAAAATAAAAAATCATTTATAACATTAAAAAAAGTTTAACAATGTTTAAGTAATCAACACATATTAAATTCGTAAAAAATAGGTTTGGTAGAAAATAAGAAAAACTTTTACTACCAAAATTTTTATAGCTTGATTAAAATTGTCATTTTCCTTTTAGAGATGAAAGTTTTAGGTAGTGTTTGGTTTAAATTTTTTTTTGTGTTTTCAGTTTTCAATATGTATGTCAAATATGAGAAATATGGAGGGATGACGGAGGGGATGAAAGAAAGACGGATGGGAGGACGAAGGGGATAGAGAGACGACAGATGAATGGATTGTTTCACGTGCTTGTGTTATTTCTCGAAACATGGAAAATAAAAAAAAAGTTGTTTCTATTTTGTATGTTAACTTCGTTTTCCAAATTAGTCGTTTTCGGCAATATACATGCGTCATGTGCATCTTTGTATGGACGAAAACGCAAAACTAAAAACAACAAACCAAACACTACCTTAGTCTTTTAGTTTTGATTTCCTCTCCCTTTTCCTAGCAAATGGTGATCGCCTAATGCTGATGGGATTTTGTTTGCCTTGTTTTGAAAATGAAGTGAATGCGAAATGGAGAGATGTAAAGTTAAGGGCTTAAATAATAATAATTTAGTTAGGTTAAATCTTTTATTACCCAATCTTATTCATTAATTTCTTTAAATGCAAGTATTCTCCATTCAAATATTCAAATTCGTTACCTTATATATGTACGGTCGAGCTTATTACATAATCTTATTCATTAATTCCCTACATGCAAATATTTCTCACTCAAACATTCATATTCATTACCTGTACACGTATGGTCGAGTTTACTAGTTTTCCTTAATACAAATATCAAATTCATTACCTTATGCATATATGGTCGAGTTTTATCATGCTAATTACTCTAATTCCATTAAATTACCAATGTTTAAGGTGGCCCATATTCATTTATTCAAATCTTCTTTATTAAATCTTTCAATTTAATTCTCTTAACTATTTTATTAGTTATCTTCCCTATATTATGGCTCTCCGAGATAAGGGGTGTTACACATGTGCATGGAGTCTCCTACAAAACTTATTTACAAAAATGTACACACATCTTCCATTTTTATCTCTTTTCCTCCCATTAAAAACAATCTATATATGTATGGATATTTGTGTTGGTATTTAGGGTACAAATTTATCATGTGGATGACTGCTCACTTTTAGGAATGGGTAAGGTTAAATATTGTGGTAATTTCACATTGTTGCAATATTTTTAATTTCTTTCAAATTAAGAACAGATTTATTAACTTCTTTTTATTTTCTGACAGAAGTTTATATGTCCAAGAATCTTTAACTAATTTTCACCAATATCTTTCGTCTAAATATAATACAAAGCTTGTTCTACTTTTCTGTTTTTCTCCAGCAATGCACTGTGCTCCTTGTATTGAAATTTGTAATACTCATCTTTTTATAAGAATAAAATTTTGTAATATCTACTAGTATATTTGTACAAAAATAATCAAAAACTAGTGAAATCTCAAACTGGGAATAATTAAACCGAAATCTTTGGAATTCGGGAAATGGAAATGAAATTTAAAAAATTCAAAATCACAGAAGCGGAACTAGAATCTAAGTGGATGGTGATGAATTAAATTTATTAGCATAAACCAAATTTTATAAGAATTATACATTTTATTTGAAAATTCAAGGAAGTAATTATATACTAATTAATTCCTTTATCATCATTTAAGATGAAAATAATGTTAATAAAAAAACATAATCATTATGATAGTTATTTATTAATGCATTTAGCCTGTATTATTGAAATAAGCAACAGTAGAAAAGGTGAAAAAACTTCTTTGCGATTGGTTGAGCTACATAGGTATGTCATGTGTTAAAATAAACATTCGTTTATTTTATGTCTCTTGGCATATACTACTTTTAGTCAATGGCGTAGCTGTAAGGAACTGAGATGTTGGTTTTGATGACAACAACCTTTTTAACTTATCTTATTATAAAATATATACTAACACTATTGTCTAGATAGATATGTATATGCAGGATATATATATATATATATATATCCAAGTATTGATTACTGAAGACTGATCAGTATAAAGACTCAAGACTCAAGATTCAAGATTGAAGACTCTAGAGTATCAAGATCAAGATTTCAAGATATGTGTCTAGTTTATTGTTAAAACTTCATAATAGCACGGAAATCTTCATTCCAAATTTCATTTGGGATGGAACCCATTTCTATCTTCTTAGTGGCTTTGTGACGACTCGGGTTTTGCCTGCTCGAAAATCAACATCCGTACTTCACATTGTACTAGAATGCCGCAGATTCGACCGTTCAAATCCGATTCGCCGGAGCTATAACACAATTAAGTAAATAACACAGCGGAAGAAAAGAATAATACATTGATATACAATATCTGATACAACAGAGTGATACAATGAATATCAATATACATCAGAGATATGATACAAGAAATAGCAGCGGAAAAAAAGATAACATCAGCATCGGAACAATATCAATAGGAATGATAACTCCAAAATGATCTTCAGACAAGAATGAATCCACAACTCCAAGATAAGCAACTCCGATGAATGAACTAGCTCCAGATAATCTACTAAACCTGAATATCTGAAAAACCCAACTCTAGACTGCTCGTGTGGAAAATTATGAGCACCCAGAGTTTAGGAAGGGAACAATAAACTCCGGATCAGTCATGGGACTGGTGTGAGCAACAAAAACAGTTTATCTTTAAACAACAGCAAAAGAATTTTAACATTGAAATCCGCAATGCTTTTGGAAAATGAAACTACCATAAGACCTCCCGCCACACACACAATGCAAACGCAGAATTGGAGGAGATTTCTTCTTATGATAGTCAAACATGCTTACTACGCAAATCATTGGATTATTATTATTAGTGCATAGTGGAAAACAATTCGAAAGTATAATATTAATCTTAGCCAACATACGACCAGTATCGTATGCCTACTATAGCTACTATGTTCAATAGCAGGTTACCGCCACATTCCATAGCAGGTAATACAACTAAAACCGTACAAGTCACGTATTGTTTCTTTGGATTTCCAACAAATGGTCAGGCTAAGGAACTTCCTTCCGCCGCATGGGATCGCCTCTGGCGGGATGTCCCGAGAACCAACTGTTCTCTGCCAACAAGGCCGGGTTACCCCTGTAACAGGTAACTCACGAATATGCCACCCCCCGGTCCTTTGGGACCTTTATCCGAGGCCTCGATAACCAACATCACACATAATAAAGTGTATCCACATGAGTAAGTATCTGGGCTCCATACCATGACACCACCCTTTTCCAGAAGGAAATGACATACCCTAAAGGGCGCGACCCTCATAACCTTGCCGCAACGATCCTGTTTCGACCATTTCCGGGTTGTGAGGTCCTGACGAAGTCTCGTCCACAAAGCTACGCTTTTTCAAAAAGCCACGCTTTGGGTCAACAGATGATCAACCTATGATCACAAAGATATAAGATCAAACAAATGATCATATCACAAATGATCAAACACTGATCATCACACAGCAACACTCAGCATGCCACATTACCAAATTGGGAGTATATCGCTGATAAATTTCAACTACATAACCTCTGAGCTCGTACGTCTTAGAGAAGGGTGTTAAGCTAAGAGAATAAATATTCCGCCACCAAACAGATATGTATTTGAAAGAAATCGGCTTTATATCTCAAAGTGTAATGTCAGACATGTATCCATACAAGTCTGTTCCGGGATCGAACAGAACCGAAGGCACTTCTCACGAAGCCCTTGCAAATCCGGATAATTTCCAATCACGTCCGGACTTCCCGTCACTAAGGGTGATAAAACCTCTATACCGGGGATCAGCCGATGCAGAGTAACTCAACGGTAATCCTTCCGTTTTCAAAAATATCCGGTCTTCAACACCGGTCTTCAATTGCTATCCATATCGACGTATCACATATTCGGAATGGGTTATACGACCCAAAGGTCCTCTCCCGGCTAAACCGAATAGTGAGCGTAATATTTAAAAACATATGGATATGGGATTTCAATTAAGTCACAACTTAAACCCAAACTTCTCTTTTCAAATGGTTTAACAAATTACCATTTCAAATCTTTTAAACAAAAAGATTCAACCTTTACGGTTTAAACAGTTTCCACACTTTAATCCTTTAAACAAAAGATTCATTCACAGATTTTCCAAATTAATTTCCATTTCAATTTGATTAACTCGTTAAACCTTTAAATCAAGATTTAACTTATAGCTTTCAAAACAATCCCATTTCAAATGATTTAAACCAATCATTAATTTAAATCTGTTAAAATAAACCGATTTAATTCATAGCTTTCCAAAAAGAATTCATTTATAACTTGGAAAAACCATTTTTCAATTCAATCTTGAAATTCCTTTAAATTGGAATTTCATTTCTTATCTGAAAGCTTTTATCATTTAAAAACAAACAGTTTCATTTCAGAAAACCTGATTCACTCACACGAGTTAAAGTCTTTGGGTTAAATCCAAATTCTCAAAATTATACTTTTAAATGGTTTAGATTCATACAAACACATTTATAACATTTTCAATCCCTAGTTTCAAATCATAGGATTCAATTTCAAACTTGAATCCAAATTTAAATCAAATTATTTAAATTTTCATAACTCGATTAAGTTATTCAAAATAACTTTTATCTTTGAAATTCTATTTCAAAAGCTTTCCGCTTCAAACCCAAATTTCCAATTTCAAAATCAATTGAAATTAAAAATTTCAATTTCAAAAACATCAAATTTAAATTATCTGTGACTTAACCGATTTCCACGTGAAATCCATATTTGTGTGTGTAAAAGTGTAGTCCAGGGGTTTCACACAGTAGTGCAACACAATGAATCATCACATATCAGAATACAGAAACATAGTTGATAAACGATATAAACTATATCGCTTATCTTTTACTCATAGATCACAGATATATATAAATTTCAGATAAATAAACTACAGTAAAGATTACACACAAATCAGAATATATCACAAAGCATCATAGATCAGAATATCAAACAATTCAATCATCCAATCAAATCCAAATATTCATAAGTAAGGTCAGTTAATTATCTGATTTATTCAAATTTGATTAATTACTTATGAATTTCAAATCCGGGTTAATTAATCGTAATTTAATTACAAATTATTTAACCTTAAATTTTCTTAATTAATTAATATTTAACCATTAGTTTAAAATCTAATCTATTCAAACTAATGATCTTTAATCACAATTTAATTTTTCCTAACTAATAATTAACTTAAACCTTTAGTAATTGGTTTAATCTTATAATTACTTAATTAATCCAATTATTAATTAATTTTATCCGTCCATTTTAATTAACTTATCAATTTAATGAATCCAACTCATTAAATTCAAACTTAAGGATTTTTAACAAAATTTCTTCTTAAATTTCAAATCATTAGAGTAGGCTTTACTCTTACTTATTTACATCATTTTAAAGTTATAAACCTTGTTTAATTTCAAAACCTAAGATTCAAATCTCAAATTGGATTTAGTTTTAAAATCTTAATTTAAACTGGGTTTAAAGTTTGTTTCAGATTTTATATTGTATTTTGAAATCAAAAAAAACTGCCAGGCTATATTTTTACAAAAGCCTGGAACATCATACTCGAATCGAACAAAACAGCTTCGAGTCATTCCCACCTTTACTTCGAGTAACACACTCGATTAACTCGAGCAAAACCCAAGTGAAACATCTTGCCTTCCCAAAGAAAAAACGGAGCCAAGGAAACGTGCACGTGTACTGCGGCGATGAACTTTGCCGATCATCTCCGATGATCTTCCTGAACCACCCATCGCCCAAACATCCCTACTCGAGCAACCACCCACCATCATCGATTCGAAATCGAAATGCGAACGTACGAGCCAACCTGGAACCAGTAACCCAACCTCAAACCAAAACCTGTCATCACCGATTGCTCCACGCTCCGACCACCAGCGGCTACCCAACTCCGGTCGCGAACACATCTCCCTTCCCTCCACCAAACCCCAAGGTCGCGTGGCACTCGATACATCGTAGGCGGAGAACGAGACGAGGATGTCAAACCTCACCAAACTAGGTTTAAAAATTTTAAACCTTCGCCGCCGCCTCCACAAGGCTTTGATCAACCTCCGACCATTTTTCCTCAACCCACGGCAGACTCCTCTACCTCCAGAAAGAAATCCACTCCTTCCAGTTGCCTAGATCAACCCCGGCATCTCGAAATGCCAATAACAGGAAACTACAAACTGCTCAAAATCTTGATCACTAAAAATTTGAATCTTTGCTTTAAAATTCACATTTAAGTATGCGTATTCAATTTATATTCATGAAATTGTGAATTAAGAAACTCGAAAATTACCATATATGAAGATGGTTCTGTAGTTTTGAGCATTTCCAGTGATATCACAAGTTTGTTTACTTAAACAAATTTTTAAAACTAAAGTTTATGGTATAGCAAACATATTTGTTCAAGACTTAAGTCTGAACATGGGTTGAATCGAGATCAAATAAAATTTGAACCAAGTTTGAGCCTGAAAACTAGAACAGGGATCCACAACTTTACAACAGTGAACAATGTATATATTTACAACTAAATTATTCGCAGCAGTTTATACTTGTATGTTAACCATACATATTATAACAGAGAACACATTCAACCATATTTAACTTAAGTTATAATTTAAAGAAAAATGTTACTCACAGTGTTGTTGAAGAAAGAACAGAGCACTTAGTTTTGCAGACAGTTTGAACTTGAGAACTGGAAACATGCTTTCAACTTTGATCTTCAAATCATTTTGCTTCTCTACTTTGTTGTAGTTGCTTATGTTTAATTGTATTTGATGATGTAGAAGCTTGTTTGGGTTTTCAAATGGAGTTTCATTTTTAGTCTTGTTTAGTTCGAATTGAAATGAGAAGTGATAAGGGAAAGAAGTTTACAGAGTGATGTTTAAACAAGCTACAGGTAATAATATCTTATACAAACAGTGTACACATTTGTACAAATTATCAGAGAAAATTTTATATTTTGGTGGCTGAAAGAAATTCGTATACAACTCGAAATGACTTTGTTATGCTGTTAAGATATGGAGCATTTAATGCTATTGTACTTATGTTTCATACTTTATACATATCTCATTTTCTTTTACTTGCCTATGACTTCATTAACAAGCTATAACATTTTACATTTTGCTTTGATTCATATTGCTCTTAAGTTTTGCAGGTATATATATCATATTCGAACATTGTTTTATCCTATGCAGATCTATATTTGAAGCTGGGAATCATTCTTATGAATCATATTTTCTTCTTTATATTTCGGTTGATATGAAAACATTTTGGTGGCTAAAGATACTTGCATTTATTTGTTTGTACTTGAACATGTTTGTCCTTTGTTTATTTATTTGAATTTCTTTTCTTTATTGAATTTAAAACTCTACTTTATACTATAAACAATTTCTATTTTTATTCTACCATGTTAGATTTTAGTTAATATATTTATTATCTTATATTTAATTTATAATTTCAAATTATCATTAACCATTTATTTACGATTTAAATTCAAGTCAAATATATACCTATATATTTATTATTTTCAAATTCACTCGTATATGCCCAAATACATATATACACATATATATAATATTTTTAATTTGAAATGATTTATATAGAATATATTAGAATCCGGGAAAACTCGCTCCATTTTATAAATTTAATTTTACAATTTTTATTCAAATATTCAATAAATTATCAATTTAAATTTAATTAAAATCCGGGGTCGTTACAGGCTTACAAACCCACGACAAGTAGCTTACAAACCTACGACAAGTAGCTTACAAACCCACGAACATCCTGATTTTGTACAAGTTCTCGAGTCCTGATGTGATGAGATATTCTGCAGGAAGAAGCTTGCAAAACTACTTCAAAATGGTTTTCCAAAATGATTTTCAAAACTGCTTTTCAAAATGTTTTAGCCTTAAAAATTATCTTTTCAAATGATTTTCAAAAAGTTGTTTTAGCCTTAAAATATTCTTTGTTTTTGTTTTTAAATAAACTCTTGTTTAAACTTCGTTTGTTTTTTGAACTATCTTCTGACTTTTAAATATTCTCTTATAATATATATATACTTGATATTTAAAATCAAATTTATATATACATTTTAAAAATATATTTTTCAACTCTTCTTTATTTTAAAACATAGGGAAATTAGTTTATTTTACTCCAGAATCATTTCATCTTGTTTTACTTTCAATACCATTTTCAAAACAAATTTTACATTATTTTTAACTAAGGGATGTCGACATCATGGGATACCCCATGTCGACATGGTGGCCGTTAAATTCAAAAGTTTCAATTTTCAAAAGAAGCGTCTATTCGTTTAAATCTCTTCCCGAATGGTTATGACCGTTACTGGTCTATAAATAGCCTTCACAAACAAATTTTTTAACTAACTATTTTTCATATTTTCTTCACTCCTTCTCCACAAATCCATATTCTAAAAATTTTCATATTTTTAAGATCGTGCCGAAATTCTGCCGAATTCTCAAGTGAATCAAATTAGAATCTTATTCTTGTTTGGTTCTCTACCCTCTCTCGAAGATCAAAGTGCTATTCAGAGTTATAGGATCAATTTGTAATCAAAAGTTTATCGAGTCTCTCTATAAGGTGTGGTTGTGCTTGGAAATCAATTGGGTAATCTTGTGGCCCGTAAATCAAGAGAGTTTGCCCCGGACTCGTGAGACAGAAGGGTACCTCAAGGCCTTTAGAAATTGAGGATTGTAATCTCGACTTTGGTATAATAAAAATCTGTATGAGCTGTTCTGCCTTGGTACAGGACTGGATGTAGGGTAACTCCAAACCAGTATAAAATCCGGTGTGTTCTTTCCTTTTACTGCTTTTTATTTACTTTCTGCATCTGTGTTTGATTCTGTTATTGTTCTGCGACTAAGTTCTGCATTTGTTTGTGTCATAATTTTAATTTAGTCCATATAAGTCTTGGAGTCCATTAAACACTATTCACCCCCCCTTCAGTGTTAAATTAGCCTTAAGATCCTTAATCCGCACTCCCTTTCAATTGGTATCAGAGCATAGGTTTTCATAGTTTTCATAATCTGAAACTTGAAAATTGTTTTAATGGCTACCAACACTGGTAATGTCAACTCTGGCACTAGTTATATTAATACTAGCACTAGTTCATTAGTAGAAGGCCAGTCTACTATCAGACCACCATTTTTCAATGGCAGTAATTATGCACATTGGGCTTGTAGAATGAAAATTTATTTACAATCAGTAGGATTAGACACTTGGAATATCACACAAAATGAGTATGTTGAACCAACTACCGATTTTGCCCAGTGGACTACTGAGCAAAAGAATGTTGCACAAAATAACTCAAAGGCCATGAATATATTATTTTGTTCACTAGATAGGAATGAGTTTAATAGAGTGTCTGTTTGTAAATTTGCATTTGAAATCTGGAAAACTTTGCAAGTTACTCATGAAGGAACAAGCAAAGTTAAACAGACTAAAATTTCCATATTAACTAGTCAGTTTCAATTGTTTAAAATGCATGCAAATGAGTCCATTTCCGACATGTATTGTCGATTTCAAGATATTGTCCATTCACTAATTGCACTGGGAAAAAGCTTTTCGGAGGAAGACCAAGTCAGAAAAATTCTAAATTCACTCACTCTAGAATGGGATCAAAAGACACTTGCAATCGAAGAAGCAAATGATATCAGTCTAATGAAAATAGAAGAATTGATTGGGAGTATGATGTCTTATGAAGTTCAACTGCAAGGAAGAAGAGAAAATAAGGCTACAGAAAAGAAGTCATTAGCATTCAATGCAACAACTGAAGATTCGGAACCAGACAGTGACGTGGAGATTGCTTTCATGACAAGAAACTTTCGGAAATTCCTAAAATATAGAAAATTGAATAATTACAAAAGAAATGATCAAAGGAATTCCAGAAATAATACGAAGAACGTCAACAATGATAGATGCTACAATTGCAATAAAGTCGGGAATCATAGGAAAGATTGTCCGTATCCAGATAAACAGTTGTTCCCTCCAAACAATGATTCGTCAAGGAAAAGAAAGAAAGCATACACAGCAACCCTTGATGACTCAGACTCATCATCCAGTGATGATGAAAAGAAGATGGATAATTCAAATCCGTGTTTCACTGCTATTCATGAATCAGACGACGATGGGAGTAAGTATCTAAAAATAGGTACGCATTTACATTATTTTTAATTATTCTTGTTTGAATGGATGCTTGTTTGTTTTCTTGATTTTTTAAATTCCTTGAATTTTAAATTCAAATTTATCCCTTGAAATTTGAATTTTAAATTCAAAAATAATATTATTTTAATAATATTTTAAATATTAAATTATTAATATTTAAGTATTATTATATTTAATGTTATCACAGGAATTATATAAGTAGAATATAGGAAATAATATATACATTTATTAGAAATTAGGAATAGTCACTTGTCCTTTGATTTAATAGGCACATGTCGACATACCGGGATACCCCATGTCGACATGCCCCTCAGAAATTTGATTTCAAAATTTGAATTCAAACTTTTGAATTTCCCTCCACCTTTTCACCAACTTCAATGCTCTGGAAAGATGCCTCTTGACCAGAGAACATGTCTATAGAATCTCTATTTAATTTAATCTCTTTATCATCACTTTTCACTTTTATTTCAAATTTCAAATTTATCTTCATTATCTTCAACTCCTCTCAAACTTCTTCAATGGCCGCTTCAAGCACTCCTAACACCATTAGACTTCCAAAATCTATCAAAAACTTTCTCTTTAATGACCCGAAAGCTATCAAAGCTTACATCAACTATGTAAACTTTGGTAAAATACATACGGGGAAATTTGCTATTTTTGAAGATTTTCCTTCTTATGAAATTGAAAATCTTTTTCAACAATGTTCTATTCTTAGTGTAGTAGATAACAAACAAAATGATTTTGTATGTTATCCAAACCTTGTTAAGATGTTTTATGCGAATTTAAATCGTGGTTTTTATGATGGGCAAGATGGACAAATTTGGAGTAGTGTTAAAGGAACATAAATAGTTTTGGATTGTGAAATTTTAGGAAATATTTTGGATGGAAGTATACCAGAATGAATCTCTCGTAATTTCAAATAAATGAAAATGATCGAGAGACATTTCATCACATCTTTGAAGGGGATGACAATTTTGAATTCAAAAATCGTTATTTTCATCCAAAAGCAAGAATTATTAACCTTCTTATTCAACACACCCTTATACCAAGATCGGGAAACTACAACAAGCCAACTTTGAAAGTTTGCAAAGCTCCTTTTGCATTTTTTGGAAATTATGATATCAATTGGGATCAAGTTATTTTGGATGAGCTAAGACCCAAGAATTTTACTATGGGTGAAAACACATTATTTCATGGAATTTATCTCACTCGGATTTTTAATTACTTTGGAGTTGATTTCAAAAGGGAACAATTTATAACTAGAAAAGTGTTCAACCATGAAAACATTTCCCTTATGCAAATTCCATTAGTGTTTCAACCATATGAAATACTTACAGAAAAGGAAGAAAGGCTTGCTCACGAAGAGATGGAAGAAATGGAGGAAGAAGAAGAAGAGGAAGGAATGGAAATTGAAGAGGAGGAAGAGGAAGATCAAGAAACTTCCTTAGAAAGTATTGAATATCCTACTAATCCCGCTAGTCCATCCAATAAGACCATTCTCAATATCAAAGAATTATAGTGGAAAATCAAAAGACACTTAAAAGATCAATGAGTAAGAAAACGGATAAGATTTCCACTAAAATCGACAAGTTCTTCGGGAAAGTTAGTAGAAAGCTTGGACTATCATCTTCTTCATCTTCATCTAATTAGTTTTAGTTCATGTTATCTTGTTTGTTTCAAGTTCTATCCATGTATTTTCCTTTATTTTAGTTAATATTATATTAGTTTATGTAATGTTGACTAGAATCATCAATGAAATCTTTTATTCAACTTCACTTGTCTCTGTAATTGCTTGTTTTATATTATACAAATTATAGTTGCATAGATTTGTTCATAATATTCAAAACAAAGCAAATTGTCACTTTATACAGAGGCATGTCGACATCCCCCATCCCCCCATGTCGACATACAACGGGCATAAAGTAGTTACACTTTCAAATTTTTATTTCATGTAACTAATGTCACATACCGAAATTTTCGACTTTCGAAAATTCGACATCGATACTCACTTTATCGACTGCCGAGAAATCGAGTGCCGGAAACTCCAATAGTGAGGGTTTTAAGAAAAAGAAAAAAAGTAGAAGAAGAAGAAGATAGAAGAAAAAGAGAAGAAAGAAAGAAGAAGAACAACAGAAAACACATCAGAACAGAAAACAATATCAGAATCTTACACATCGCAGCGGAACAATATATAATAGATAACACTAGTCTTTTAAAACGAAGAACTATATCAGTTTATACATACATCAATCAGAGTCAATATACAACAATGGACAGTTATATAAACTTGTCCTCATACAGAATACACAGCGGAATAAATAATATCAGATACAAATACTACGTCTCGCCATCCAGCTTATCTCCAAAGCTCCAGAATATCCAGAATATCCTGATAATCTAACTCTAGACTGCCCATGTGGAAATTGGTGGGCACCCAGAGTTTAGAAGGGGAACAATAAACTCCGAGTCAGTCATGGTGACTGGTGTGAGATCGTAAAACAGTTATTCTTTATAACAACAAAATAATTTTTAAGTCAATTCGAAATGCTTTTGGAAAATGAAACTACCATAAGACCTCCCACCACACACACAATGCAAACGCAGAATTGGAGGAGATTTCTTCTTATGATAGTCAAAGATGCTTACTACGCAAAATCAAATCATTTTTGATATTATTATTAGTGCATAGTGTAGAAAACATTTCGAAAGTATAATATTAATCTTAGCCAACATACGACCAGTATCGTATGCCTACTATAGCTACCATCTAAACAGTGGTGACCACCGTACGTAAATGGCAGGTTCTACAACTAATACCGTACAAGTCACGTATTGGAGTTTGGATTTCCAACAAATGGTCAGGCTAAGGAACTTCCTATCCACGATGGGTACGTCCCTGGAATAGACGACCCGAGAACCTAACCGGATCTCTGCCAACACAAGGCCGGGTTACCTCTGCAAAAATAGGTAACTACTGACACGCGTATGCCATCCCCCGATCGTAACCGATCTTCCCAAGGATCCCCGATTTCCAACAAACCACATAGATAATAATGCAGCAACCACATAGGTTAAGTATCTGGGCTCCATACCATGATACCACCTCTATCCAGAAGGAATGACATACACTAAGGGGCGCTACTCCCTAGAACCTTGCCGCATTCTTCCTGTTTCGACCATTTCCGGGGTGTGAGGCTCGACGAAGTCTCGTCCACAAAGCTACGCTTTCTACAAAGCCCTGCTTCGGGTCAAACAAAATGATCAACCTATGATCACCAAGATATAAGATCAAACAAATGATCATATCGCAAATGATCAAACACTGATCATTTCACAGCAACACTCAGTATGCCACGTTACCAAATTGGGATATATCGCTGATAAATTTCAACTACATAACCTCTGAGCTCGTACGTCTCAGAGAAGGGTGTTAAGCTAAGAGAATAAATTCTCCGCCACCAACAGAAATGTATTTGAAAGAAATCAGCTATATATCTCAAATTGTAACGTCAGACACACAATCCATACAAGTCTGTTTCGGGATCGAACAGAACCGAAGGCACTTCTCACGAAGCCCTTGCATATCCGGATAAATTTCTAATCACGTCCGGACTTCCCGTCACTAAGGGTGATAAAACCTCTAAATCGGAGATCAGCCGATGTAGAGTAACTCGACGGTAATCCTTCCGTTTTCAAAAATATCCGGTCTTCAACACCGGTCTTCGAATGCAATTCATAACGACGTATCACATATTCGGAATGGGTTATACGACCCCATGGTCCTTTCCCGGCTAACCCGAATAGTGAGCGCTTATTTAAAAATAAGTGTGGCATTCAAATTCATCCAATTCACAACAAATACCTATCTAAGGTAATTATTGATAGTCGGTTATTTAACTATCAATAAAGATGCGCAACATCATCAGATTCCAAATAATTTACCAAATTATTTATTTCCCAAAAATATCTTTTACTAGATATAAAATTTCCACACTTAATCATTTGAAAACAATTTCAAATCAATGTCCACATTTCATTTTATCTTTGAAGATAACATCTCAAAACAGTTCATTTCATATTGGAAAAGCGTTTCCATACTTATTTAAAAAAAATAAGTGTTTCACAAATCATTTATTTTCAACGTTTGAAAATATTCGATATACTTAAATCAAATTAAGTATATATCCATTCTTTTAAGGAAAACATTCTCTTAAGCACATTTATTTGAGTCAAAACGAATGTTACGTAAAACATCGTTACGAACGACTCAAAATCACTAGTATAGGGATTCGAATTTTAAGATAGATATGTAAATCCCAATACTATATAAAACATT
Source organism: Allium fistulosum (assembly GCA_030737815.1). Classification (NCBI taxonomy): domain Eukaryota; kingdom Viridiplantae; phylum Streptophyta; class Magnoliopsida; order Asparagales; family Amaryllidaceae; genus Allium; species Allium fistulosum. The sequence goes on along the minus strand of CM060901.1, from coordinate 1,416,108,434 downwards.
TCCTTTTAGAAATCATTTACTATAACAACAGTGTTATAGTCCGCCATTTCCTTATTTTTCGAAATCGTCTATTTCAACAATAAATGTTGAAATCTATGGTTTCGATATTTAACACGTTTTAAAACATCTTTTAAAAACAATTAACTTCATTTATAATATCGCTTTCCCAAACATAACCATTTTTACGTAAAAATATATTCACTGTCCAAAATCGTGAATATACTTCATTTAACCCAATTACAATCATTTCTACACATTTTCATTTCAATAGAAATTCACTATCCAAAAACGCGAATATATCTACTTTAATAACCTTCTATATTTAAATTTATCAAATTCAATTGATTTCGAATTTATAAAACAACGTTTATAAATTCTATTCCTTCTTTATAACAACTTCGATTTGTAAATCTCCTTTATTAACAAATTTTATCAATATTTCATTTGAAGGCATAAATCCAATTTATAAGTTAATTTCTTATAAATCTTCTATTCTACAATTCCATTCATTTTATAACTTCATCCTTTATAAATCTATAAACTTCAAATTTTATAAATCTATAAACTTCAAATCTTCACAATTTATAATTCTATAAATTTCCTATCTTTACAACTTATAATTCTATAAGTTTCATATCTTTACATTTTATAATTATAAATTTCATATCACTTATAAAACTCATTTTAAAATTCCAATAACTTTAATTGATAAATATCAATTTGATACATCTTTTATATACATTGGTTTAATAATTCAAAAATCTCAACTTAAACCATTTTATAAATTTCTTAACTCTTTATTTCAAAAGAAATTACTTTTTTTTTTGTTAAAATTCACAAAATCTTAACTTTTATAACTTTAAAGTTTTAACGTTTATTTATTTAAAGTAAATCAATTCAACAATTTAAATAAACGTATATTTTCAAAGATCACTTTTAAAATTTCACTTTTAAAATCAACATCGTTATTTTTAAATTTCAAAATTTGAATCCAATGATGCAACGCATCAATTAGTCCATCACCACATCAAACATCATATATCATCATATGAGAACAGAATATATATCAACATCTGTAAATAAATAAATATAGTTGAGGAATCCAGTTGGATCCCTCCAACCTGTTTCCCTGCATCCACAGATGTTAGCACAATACCAATTCCGCTCCAGTACGGAATTATCGCGGTATATGGGTTTTTTATAAAAATCCGCTTACTAACGGCGCAATAGGGTCTCATCCGCTATACGAGGCGGGAAATCATCAATCCAATATATACATATGCCAATATGTATATACTGATATATATATATAGATATATCCTATCATATCTAATAGCACATTCAAACAAATCAATCAATAACTGCAATTCAATCATAAATCTGAGTGAGAAGATCTCACCTTTGATTTTTAATTTGCCATCCATTCCCATCCCAGTTTATTTCTCCATTTCAGACCTTGTATAAATATTTGAATTTATCGATCAATTTATTATCATTTATAAATTTAATTTAACTAACAATTATTTTAACTGATAATTAAATTTCAAATCAAATTTCCTATGATAATAATTTTGGTTAGAAAATGATTTAATCTTAACTAATGATTAAATCCTTAATGAATAATTATGTCTCAAATCAATTTTCTTAAATAATCCTTTACTGGCAAAAATAATCTCAAACCAATATATTACTTTAAAATCAAACTAGTAAATCAAAATGTACATACGTTCATAAATTTATTTTTCTCATTTTAAATAGATTGAGTTAACTAATTGCTAAATTATTTCACTAACTAACAATTTTACTTTAGACTCAAAATTTTCCCATAAAAGTCTTTTTAATAACTAGAATAAATTAAATAAGTTAACTAACCATTTAATCACCCTAACCATTTTTAAAACAATTAAATTAAACAAATTTTCTTTTAACAATTTTGATACAATTGATTTTAAAAACTAATTTCTTTCTTTTAACTCACAAGTTTATTTTTAAAACTAAATTTCCTATATGTATATATTCTTGAACTGCCTATATTTATAGATATATATATTTTTATTGTATATTTACTTTCTTCTTTGAATATGAACTATATCATAAAACGAATCTGCAAATACATCATCAGAAAACGAAGATACCTCAACTTCCTGTCAGAGACGAGAACGAATTCGAATTCCCAGTCGCGAACATCCACTGTCGCCACGCCTAGCTCACTCGTCGCGAGCTGCGACCGCGCGCCTGCTGCCTTGTCGTTCGACGACATCGTGACTAGGTGGAAACGCCCCTCCAATCGCCTTGACGAAATCCCCCATCGCGACTACCTCGTCGCTTCACCTCGATGCAGCGCCCAACTCTACAACTTCACCATGCCATCTACACTCGTGCTCAAGAACCCACCTGACAGCGCCGCCGCCGCCCTATCGATCGCCATCGCGAATCGATCGTGCTTGCAACCCTAGCAGCTCCCATCCCACGTCGCGCCTCCACCTTCGTTCGCGATGTTCATCCCTCGTGAGCTTGATTTCGGTAAATTGAATCTGAGGGGAGAGGAAATAAAAGTAGCGGCCACTTTCGTTTCGATTTTCAAATTGAAATTTTAGCTGCAGTTTGATTTGGATGGGAGAGCTCGGCTATTTGTTTTTCAAATGAGAAAGGGGAACGAAGAAATTAAAGGAGCGGCCATTGCTCTCAAATTCGAACGAAGGAATCGACTTCGTTTGTTTCACTGGAGAGGCCCATGATTTTATCAGAGAAGAATCATGCAAGCACGTTTATTTTTCCGTGATCGATGGCGTGATTCAAGGAAAAGCTAAAGGAAGATAACGTACTCCCATTTGACTAAATTTTAAATTTAAATATAAATTGAATTCACTTTAAATTTCAATGCGTTTACCTATCGTGCGGTCACGTATTAACTCCAATAAATACGAAAATTGAAATCCGGTAATAATTCAATATTACGGACCCAATGGAACTGGTTTCGTCGAATTCCGAGACTGTTTGAAAATTGACTATTTTTAAATATCGATTCGAACGATATAATTTCCAACTGAACAATTCAATTTCAAATTCGATTCTGAAGCTCCCATTATCTTCAGTATCATCAATATAAATATTAAAAGCTTTTCGAAATATTTTTCTTCAACTTTAAATTGAAGATTCAAATCTTTATCCAGTTTCAATAGATTAAATTTTGTAATTTAATCGCCAAATTCAAAGCTATATTCGGGATTCAAATTAAATCATCATTCAAATATTTAAAATTAATTAAATATCCCCAATTTAATTTGTTCAAAATTCTGGGTCGTTACAAACTTCCCTCCTTAAAAGAATTTCGTCCTCGAAATTACAAGTTAGGAAAAATGTCCTTAACTCGTCTACTATTTTTCACAATTCAATAGTTTTATCAAATTCTCAAAACAAATCTCTCTACTAAAGATTCGTTATCATTCCAACTATCTTTCTAACTTCAATTATAGTTCAAAACAACATTGTTTTCTTAACAATTCAATTTTTAAGTTTAAATTCAAATTTAAACTTCCAAATTTTCTCAAAAATTTTCTAACGCTCTAAATTTCCGAAAAATTTCGCCAGCGTCTCCTTTGCGCGGCTAATACGGTACGACTACAAAACGTCCCTACGGACTCTCAGATTTCAAAAAGAAAAGGAAAAAGCCAAGCGGCTAGACCAGAAATCAGTAAATCTCATATAGAAATTTAAATACATACCTTTTTCGAGCAAATTCAAATTCATCTTTGAAATAACTTTTCCAATCCCTTTATACACCTGTATATCCTACTAGCCATTATATCTAGTTACAGCATTCAAACTATTTTGCAAATTCGATTACAAAATTTCAATATATACTTCTTATATCCTCTTTAAATTCGCTATTGAAGTTTCATATTCAATTTCGTTCAATTTTTTTCATTTCAATTTCATTTGAATTTAATTTACTTTAGTTCATTTCATTTGCAATTGATTCCATTAAATCTAATTTGCATTTCATATTTTCATTCGGTTTATTTTATTAACCAACAACTTTCATTCATAACTGCCCTTTTTAGATTAGTTTTAGTTACTAATTCATTCGTCTTTAATTTGAATTTCATTCCAATCAGATTTCAAAAATTCTATAAGTTATCAACTTATTTACATCTTGATTTATACAATCATTTAGACATTCACATTCACAATTCCATTTCATTAAGGAATTTTATTTCCAATTATCTTCTTGGAATTCTATTTTCATTTATAAATTCATTTACAATTTATATTCACCATTTTATTCATATATGAATTCATCTCTTTATATTTCAAATCACATTTATAAATTTCATTCGTTAAATGGATTTTTATTTAAACTTCAAACTTTAAACTTTACAAGTTATCAACTTCATAATATTTCATAAATATTTTTATATAGCATTCCAGAGTTTACCAATATTTCAAAGCCATTTTGAAAACAATTCAAATCATCCTTTGAATTTTCTAAAACAAAATCCAAATTTTCCAAACACTTCCATTTAAAACAATTTGGCAGCAATTCCTCTTTTGGAAACCCGAAAATGAACACCGGTGATGTCGCGATCATCATCGGAATTATTTTCCAGCGACCGAAAAGAGTTTAGAGCTTTCCACTCTCTAAAACAATTTTCCACAATATCAAATCCTTCGAAAAATCATTTTCAAACCAAAAAGGAATTAAACTTTCCAAATTTCCAAAATTTTCAAATTCCTTTCAAAACATTTCCAAAAACTTCTCTGGAATTCCGTTTTAAATTACAATTCACATTTATAATTTACATCCTTTAAATTCATTTGTATATGAATTTATTTCTTAACTTTGAAGTTATGATTTCAATTTCTTATTCAATTTCAATGATAATAGTTTAACATTATCACTTCTAACAACCATGCAACCATATACTGTAATAATTTACAGAAAATCATTTCTTTTCTATACAAAAATAGTTTTGGGTAAAATTAATTCATTTACCCTATTCAAAACAATACTGTGCCGAATTTTTCTATTCGAGCGTTTAGAAACTCCTTCGATACAGTTTTGCAAGACTGTGCCGACGAAGGTTCATATGCCACTCAATAAACCAATCATCACAATACAAAACAATTTTATATTCAATAACAAATACGCGCTCATATCTATTATTACACTCAACTCATTCTAGAGTACTACTGACTCTATCTCTAATGAGTAACACCCAACAGAGCAGGGTTGTCGCTTAACCATATGCTCTGATACCACTTTGTCACATACTGAAATTTTCGACTTTCGAAAATTCGACATCGATACTCACTTTATCGACTGCCGAGAAATCGAGTGCCGGAAACTCCAATAGTGAGGGTTTTAAGAAAAAGAAAAAAAGTAGAAGAAGAAGAAGATAAAAGAGAAAGAGAAGAAAGAAAGAAGAAGAACAACAGAAAACACATCAGAACAGAAAACAATATCAGAATCTTACACATCGCAGCGGAACAATATATAATAGATAACACTAGTCTTTTAAAACGAAGAACTATATCAGTTTATACATACATCAATCAGAGTCAATATACAACAATGGACAGTTATATAAACTTGTCCTCATACAGAATACACAGCGGAATAAATAATATCAGATACAAATACTACGTCTCGCCATCCAGCTTATCTCCAAAGCTCCAGAATATCCAGAATATCCTGATAATCTAACTCTAGACTGCCCGTGTGGAAATTGATGGGCACCCAGAGTTTAGAAGGGAAACAATAAACTCCGAGTCAATCATGGTGACTGGTGTGAGATCATAAAACAGTTATTCTTTATAACAACAAAATAATTTTTAAGTCAATTCGAAATGCTTTTGGAAAATGAAACTACCATAAGACCTCCCACCACACACACAATGCAAACGCAGAATTGGAGGAGATTTCTTCTTATGATAGTCAAAGATGCTTACTACGCAAAATCAAATAATTTTTGATATTATTATTAGTGCATAGTGTAGAAAACATTTCGAAAGTATAATATTAATCTTAGCCAACATACGACCAGTATCGTATGCCTACTATAGCTACCATCTAAACAGTGGTGACCACCGTACGTAAATGGCAGGTTCTACAACTAATACCGTACAAGTCACGTATTGGAGTTTGGATTTCCAACAAATGGTCAGGCTAAGGAACTTCCTATCCACGATGGGTACGTCCCTAGAATAGACGACCCGAGAACCTAACCGGATCTCTGCCAACACAAGGCCGGGTTACCTCTGCAAAAATAGGTAACTACTGACACGCGTATGCCATCCCCCGATCGTAACCGATCTTCTCGAGGATCCCCGATTTCCAACAAACCACATAGATAATAATGCAGCAACCACATAGGTTAAGTATCTGGGCTCCATACCATGATACCACCTCTATCCAGAAGGAATGACATACACTAAGGGGCGCTACTCCCTAGAACCTTGCCGCATTCTTCCTATTTCGACCATTTCCGGGGTGTGAGGCTCGACGAAGTCTCGTCCACAAAGCTACGCTTTCTACAAAGCCCTGCTTCGGGTCAAACAAAATGATCAACCTATGATCACCAAGATATAAGATCAAACAAATGATCATATCGCAAATGATCAAACACTGATCATTTCACAGCAACACTCAGTATGCCACGTTACCAAATTGGGATATATCGCTGATAAATTTCAACTACATAACCTCTGAGCTCGTACGTCTCAGAGAAGGGTGTTAAGCTAAGAGAATAAATTCTCCGCCACCAAAAGAAATGTATTTGAAAGAAATCAGCTTTATATCTCAAATTGTAACGTCAGACACACAATCCATACAAGTCTGTTCCGGGATCGAACAGAACCGAAGGCACTTCTCACGAAGCCCTTGCATATCCGGATAAATTTCTAATCACGTCCGGACTTCCCGTCACTAAGGGTGATAAAACCTCTAAATCAGAGATCAGCCGATGTAGAGTAACTCGACGGTAATCCTTCCGTTTTCAAAAATATCCGGTCTTCAACACCGGTCTTCGAATGCAATTCATAACGACGTATCACATATTCGGAATGGGTTATACGACCCCATGGTCCTTTCCCGGCTAACCCGAATAGTGAGCGCTTATTTAAAAATAAGTGTGGCATTCAAATTCATCCAATTCACAACAAATACCTATCTAAGGTAATTATTGATAGTCGGTTATTTAACTATCAATAAAGATGCGCAACATCATCAGATTCCAAATAATTTACCAAATTATTTATTTCCCAAAAATATCTTTTACTAGATATAAAATTTCCACACTTAATCATTTGAAAACAATTTCAAATCAATGTCCACATTTCATTTTATCTTTGAAGATAACATCTCAAAACAGTTCATTTCATATTGGAAAAGCGTTTCCATACTTATTTAAAAAAAATAAGTGTTTCACAAATCATTTATTTTCAACGTTTGAAAATATTCGATATACTTAAATCAAATTAAGTATATATCCATTCTTTTAAGGAAAACATTCTCTTAAGCACATTTATTTGAGTCAAAACGAATGTTACGTAAAACATCGTTACGAACGACTCAAAACCACTAGTATAGGGATTCGAATTTTAAGATAGATATGTAAATCCCAATACTATATAAAACATTTCCTTTTAGAAATCATTTACTATAACAATAGTGTTATAGTCCGCCATTTCCTTATTTTTCGAAATCGTCTATTTCAACAATAAATGTTGAAATCTATGGTTTCGATATTTAACACGTTTTAAAACATCTTTTAAAAACAATTAACTTCATTTATAATATCGCTTTCCCAAACATAACCATTTTTACGTAAAAATATATTCACTGTCCAAAATCGTGAATATACTTCATTTAACCCAATTCCAATCATTTCTACACATTTTCATTTCAATAGAAATTCGCTATCCAAAAACGCGAATATATCTACTTTAATAACCTTCTATATTTAAATTTATCAAATTCAATTGATTTCGAATTTATAAAACAACGTTTATAAATTCTATTCCTTCTTTATAACAACTTCGATTTGTAAATCTCCTTTATTAACAAATTTTATCAATATTTCATTTGAAGGCATAAATCCAATTTATAAGTTAATTTCTTATAAATCTTCTATTCTACAATTCCATTCATTTTATAACTTCATCCTTTATAAATCTATAAACTTCAAATTTTATAAATCTATAAACTTCAAATCTTCACAATTTATAATTCTATAAATTTCCTATCTTTACAACTTATAATTCTATAAGTTTCATATCTTTACATTTTATAATTATAAATTTCATATCACTTATAAAACTCATTTTAAAATTCCAATAACTTTAATTGATAAATATCAATTTGATACATCTTTTATATACATTGGTTTAATAATTCAAAAATCTCAACTTAAACCATTTTATAAATTTCTTAACTCTTTATTTCAGAAGAAATTACTTTTTTTTTGTTAAAATTCACAAAATCTTAACTTTTATAACTTTAAAGTTTTAACGTTTATTTATTTAAAGTAAATCAATTCAACAATTTAAATAAACGTATATTTTCAAAGATCACTTTTAAAATTTCACTTTTAAAATCAACATCGTTATTTTTAAATTTCAAAATTTGAATCCAATGATGCAACGCATCAATTAGTCCATCACCACATCAAACATCATATATCATCATATGAGAACAGAATATATATCAACATCTGTAAATAAATAAATATAGTTGAGGAATCCAGTTGGATCCCTCCAACCTGTTTCCCTGCATCCACAGATGTTAGCACAATACCAATTCCGCTCTAGTACGGAATTATCGCGGTATATGGGTTTTTTATAAAAATCCGCTTACTAACGGCGCAATAGGGTCTCATCCGCTATACGAGGCGGGAAATCATCAATCTAATATATACATATGCCAATATGTATATACTGCTATATATATAGATATATCCTATCATATCTAATAGCACATTCAAACAAATCAATCAATAACTGCAATTCAATCATAAATCTGAGTGAGAAGATCTCACCTTTGATTTTTAATTTGCCATCCATTCCCATCCCAGTTTATTTCTCCATTTCAGACCTTGTATAAATATTTGAATTTATCGATCAATTTATTATCATTTATAAATTTAATTTAACTAACAATTATTTTAACTGATAATTAAATTTCAAATCAAATTTCCTATGATAATAATTTTGGTTAGAAAATGATTTAATCTTAACTAATGATTAAATCCTTAATGAATAATTATGTCTCAAACCAATTTTCTTAAATAATCCTTTACTGGCAAAAATAATCTCAAACCAATATATTACTTTAAAATCAAACTAGTAAATCAAAATGTACATACGTTCATAAATTTATTTTTCTCATTTTAAATAGATTGAGTTAACTAATTGCTAAATTATTTCACTAACTAACAATTTTACTTTAGACTCAAAATTTTCCCATAAAAATCTTTTTAATAACTAGAATAAATTAAATAAGTTAACTAACCATTTAATCACCCTAACCATTTTTAAAACAATTAAATTAAACAAATTTTCTTTTAACAATTTTGATACAATTGATTTTATAAACTAATTTCTTTCTTTTAACTCACAAGTTTATTTTTAAAACTAAATTTCCTATATGTATATATTCTTGAACTGCCTATATTTATAGATATATATATTTTTATTGTATATTTACTTTCTTCTTTGAATATGAACTATATCATAAAACGAATCTGCAAATACATCATCAGAAAACGAAGATACCTCAACTTCCTGTCAGAGACGAGAACGAATTCGAATTCCCAATCGCGAACATCCACTGTCGCCACGCCTAGCTCACTCGTCGCGAGCTGCGACCGCACGCCTGCTGCCTTGTCGTTCGACGACATCGTGACTAGGTGGAAACGCCCCCCCAATCGCCTTGACGAAATCCCCCATCGCGACTACCTCGTCGCATCACCTCGATGCAGCGCCCAACTCTACAACTTCACCATGCCATCTACACTCGTGCTCAAGAACCCACCTGACAGCGCCGCCGCCGCCCTATCGATCGCCATCGCGAATCGATCGTGCTTGCAACCCTAGCAGCTCCCATCCCACGTCGCGCCTCCACCTTCGTTCGCGATGTTCATCCCTCGTGAGCTTGATTTCGGTAAATTGAATCTGAGGGGAGAGGAAATAAAAGTAGCGGCCACTTTCGTTTCGATTTTCAAATTGAAATTTTAGCTGCAGTTTGATTTGGATGGGAGAGCTCGGCTATTTGTTTTTCAAATGAGAAAGGGGAACGAAGAAATTAAAGGAGCGGCCATTGCTCTCAAATTCGAACGAAGGAATCGACTTCGTTTGTTTCACTGGAGAGGCCCGTGATTTTATCAGATAAGAATCGTGCAAGCACGTTTATTTTTCCGTGATCGATGGCGTGATTCAAGGAAAAGCTAAAGGAAGATAACGTACTCCCATTTGACTAAATTTTAAATTTAAATATAAATTGAATTCACTTTAAATTTCAATGCGTTTACCTATCGTGCGGTCACGTATTAACTCCGATAAATACGAAAATTGAAATCCGGTAATAATTCAATATTACGGACCCAATGGAACTGGTTTCGTCGAATTCCGAGACTGTTTGAAAATTGACTATTTTTAAATATCGATTCGAACGATATAATTTCCAACTGAACAATTCAATTTCAAATTCGATTCTGAAGCTCCCATTATCTTCAGTATCATCAATATAAATATTAAAAGCTTTTCGAAATATTTTTCTTCAACTTTAAATTGAAGATTCAAATCTTTATCCAGTTTCAATAGATTAAATTTTGTAATTTAATCGCCAAATTCAAAGCTATATTCGGGATTCAAATTAAATCATCGTTCAAATATTTAAAATTAATTAAATATCCCCAATTTAATTTGTTCAAAATTCTGGGTCGTTACAACTAACTTGTGTCTATTCATTTTAAACGACTTTCTACCCCTATTTATACCTGTTTCTTCCAGAATAATTTATCAAATCTCATTTCTAATCACTCTCTTTCATATTTCTTCCTACTTCTTGAATTATGGCCTCTCCGATTAAGAATCTAAGTGATAATCTTGAGGAAACTCTCACTTCATTCAAGAATATCCTCACATTCATACTTCGTAATCAGCGTCATCTAGAATTGAGTCAAATACAGATGATCAAGGAGCAAGAGAGACATTTCGACACCCTTCGTTAGATGATCTCAGCCCTTAACAAGGACGATCTCGAAGGAAATCCACCAGTCACTCTCAACAAAGATAAAGAAGAATGGGATGCCATCAAAGTAGACCCTATCTTTGGAGAAATGGATGGGTGGAAGTACCAAGGAATGTCTAGTCATTCTGTATGTTATTGGTATGTTTTAAACTTGATTGACTTAACTTATTTAAAACATTTGGTGTGGTTTGTATATATGATTGATTGAATAATTACTGTAAATATGATTGGATGATGATTGATTTACTGTTGGATTACACTTATGATCACATTTCACATTTATGATCACATTTCATACTTATGATCACACTTAGCATTTATTACACTTATATATGGATTACACTATTTGTATTATGGTTAATCATCTTATATCAAGTTCAGGGAATTTATTAGTAAGAAGTTTTTGTTGATGACAAAGGAGGAGAAGTTATAAAATAGTAGTTGGCTTGGAGCAAGGGGGAGTTATGATTGGAGTAAGGGGGAGTCATGGAGTAATGGGGAGTTATGATAGGAGTTATGGTATGGTAAGTATGTTTTATAAATACAGGTTGTCATCATCAAAAAGGGGGAGATTGTTAGGAACTGAGATGTTGGTTTTGATGACAACAACCTTTTTAACTTATCTTATTATAAAATATATACTAACACTATTGTCTAGATAGATATGTATATGCAGGATATATATATATATATATATACATACAGGTATTGATTACTAAAGACTGATCAGTATAAAGACTCAAGATTCAAGATTGAAGACTCTAGAGTATCAAGATCAAGATTTCAAGATATGTGTCTAGTTTATTGTTAAAACTTCATAATAGCATGGAAATCTTCATTCCAAATTTCATTTGGGATGGAACCCATTTCTATCTTCTTAGTGGCTTACAAACCCACGACAAGTAGCTTACAAACCTACGACAAGTGGCTTACAAACCCATGAACATCCTGGTTTTGTACAAGTTCTCGAGTCCTGATGTGATGAGATATTCTACAGGAAGAAGCTTGCAAAACTACTTCAAAATGGTTTTTCAAAATGATTTTCAAAACTGCTTTTCAAAATGTTTTAGCCTTAAAAATTATCTTTTCAAATGATTTTCAAAAAGATGTTTTAGCCTTAAAATATTCTTTGTTTTTGTTTTTAAATAAACTCTTGTTTAAACTTCGTTTGTTTTTTGAACCATCTTCTGACTTTTAAATATTCTCTTATAATATATATATATATACTTGAGATTTAAAATCAAATTTATATATACATTCTAAAAATATATTTTTCTACTCTTCTTTATTTTAAAACATAGGGAAATTAGTTTATTTTACTCCAGAATCATTTCATCTTGTTTTCCTTTCAATACCATTTTAAAAACAAATTTTACATTATTTTTAACTAAGGGATGTCGACATCATGGGATACCCCATGTCGACATGGTGGCCGTTAAATTCAAAAGTTTCAATTTTCAAAAGAAGCGTCTATTCGTTTAAATCTCTTCACGAATGGTTATGACCGTTACTGGTCTATAAATAGCCTTCACAAACGAATTTTTTCACTAACTATTTTTCATATTTTCTTCACTCCTTCTTCTCCACAAATCCATATTCTAAAAAATTTCATATTTTTAAGATCGTGCTGAAATTCTGCCGAATTCTCAAGTGAATCAAATTAGAATCTTATTCTTGTTTGGTTCTCTACCCTCTCTCGAAGATCAAAGTGCTATTCAGAGTTATATGATCAATTTGTAATCAAAAGTTTATCGAGTCTCTCTATAAGGTGTGGTTGTGCCTGGAAATCAATTGGGTAATCTTGTGGCCCGTAAATCAAGAGAGTTTGCCCGGACTCGTGAGATAGGAGGGTACCTCAAGGCCTTTAGAAATTGAGGATTGTAATCTCGACTTTGGTATAATAAAAATCTATATAAGGTGTTCTGCCTTGGTACAGGACTGGATGTAGGGTAACCCCGAACCAGTATAAAATCCAGTGTGTTTTTTCCTTTTACTGCTTTTTATTTACTTTCTGCATCTGTGTTTGATTATGTTATTGTTCTATGACTAAGTTCTGCATTTGTTTGTGTCATAATTTTAATTTAGTCCATATAGGTCTTAGAATCCATTAAACACTCTTCACCCCCCTCTAGTGTTAAATTAGCCTTAAGATCCTTAATCCGCACTCCCTTTCAGTAGCCAAAAAATGTATTTAAGGGGGGGGCAAAATGTTAATTTTGGAGGTTCGGGGGCGGTCGCCCTCAAATTTTTTTTTTGCATGCCAACCGTTTGATTATGTGTATGAAGAAGCATTCTAGAACATCTAACAAGCACAAAATATAATTATATAATAATAATTCATTACAAAAATGATCAACTATTGATCTTTCAAACTAAAATAACAATACATATTTACTATTAGTTTAAAGTTGCCTACGTCGAGTTCTCATATTTTGAAAGCGATCGAGAATTGCATCATTGTTAATCTCCTTGAATATATCTTTCTCGATGTATGAAACACAACTATCACTCAACCATTCATCTCCCATTCGATTTCGTAGGTCGTTTTTCACTATATTCATGGCAGAAAATGCTCTCTCCACAGTTGCGGTTGAAACTGATAAGATAAGTGATAAGGTTATGAGCTTGTAAACCAAATTATACACAATATTTTTTTTCGTCAACACCATCTTCCTAGCCAAATCACCAATTGATTTCACATCTTTAGACATATTATTAGACTTCATATCAATTTCATAAATCTCCAATTGATTATCTACGCTCTGCTTCAGAAAAATCATCGGCGTAAAATTCAGATAAACGAACCAACTTTACTTTATCAAAAGAGGCAAATGAATCAACTAGACTGAGAGAGGACATACAAAGAAGTAATTCTGAATTTACCTCATCGAAGCGATTATTAAGCTCAACAATCAGCTTACCTAGACAAAGATAAAACAAATCAACTCGATAATGATGTAAATTTTTAATCATTGATCCTCTCCTTGATCTACCTAAAAGAAGATAATTATCATTCATATTTGAAATAGGAATTTGTTGTTTGATGTAGAAAGAGCCAACCTCATTTAGAAGAGTGTCCCATCCACTGGCTCGCATATTATTTAACCGTTCTTTAGATACTTTTACCAACATCAAAGAATTTACTATATCTTGATCTTTTCGTTGTAGTGCTTTGGAAGGATCATTAGTAATTGCAAGAACATTTTTCATCAAATGCAAAATAAATATGAAATCATAAGATTGCAATACTTTTATCAAATTTAAAGGTTCCCCTTTTTTATCACCAGAAATATCTTCTACTAGATCTGTAAGGACATCAATAACTGAAGTGAACATAACTATCAAATTGATTAGTGTACCATAATGTGAACCCCATCGTGTGTCCCCGGTCGTTTCAAACTACGCTCTTGATTTAACCCTCGACCACTAGATAGTTCACCACTTTCGAGTTGACTAAATATTCTATTGGCTTCTTTTTCTCTAAGAATGTCTCGACGCTTGCATGATGCTCCAGCAAGGTTTACCAAATTATTAACCAAGTAAAAAAACTCAGAAATGTGGTCTATATCTTTGGCGACACGAACAAGTGCTAATTGAAGTTGATGTGCAAAATAATGAACATAGAAAGCAGACTTATTCTCATGTAGAACAAGTGTTTTAAGACCATTAAATGCACCCTGCATATTACTTGCACCATCATAACCTTGGCCTCGTAACTTTGACATGCTCAATTTATGTTTGCTAAAAAAGCATCAAGTGATGTTTTTAGAGAAATTGATGTTGTGTTAGGAACATGTACCATGCCTACAAACCTCTTGATAACACTTCCTGTCTCATCCACAAATCGCAAAACAATTGCCATTTGCTCTTTATTGATGTATCACGAGCTTCGTCAATTAATAGTGCAAATAGTCCTCTAGAAAGATGTAAATGTTGTAGGATAACATCTATAAATTCCACCGCAATACAGTTGATAATATCTTTTTTAATTTTAGGCGATGTCATCTTATTATTTAGTGGTGCATTTTTCAGAACAACGGCATCAACCGAAGGCTTTTCATGAGCAAGCCAATGCAGAAGTTCAAGAAAATTTCCTTAATTCATTGATTCTTCGGATTCATCGTGACCGCGAAAAGGCAGACCTTGATGTAACAGATATCGAATGCACACAAGACTTGAATTTAATCGATGTCGGTAATTAATTTTGCTTTGAGTTGATTGTCTCTCAATTACCACTGCAATATGTTTATTTTGGTTCATTAAATTCTCAGCCTTTGTATATGCTGCTCTATGAACATCTGAATTAGCATGTTCTCAAAGCCTTTGATTATGTTTCCAATTCCAAAACCCGCCTCGAATAAATGCATCGCTTGTATTTCTACTTATCGATTGGGGGCGAAATAAGTAGCATAGTAAACAATATATTGCATCTTCTTTCACACTATACTCCAACCAATTCTTATAATCGGTAAACCATGATTGACTGAAACATCTAACCCTTCCACCAATTATTGTTTATGGAAATATTTGCAAAGAAGGCTGACAAGGACCATTTTGTAAATATGCTCTTCTAACTATATTTTGGTCATTTGGATCGTAGTCCAAAATTTGATGTCGTAGACTAGGATCAGTTGGAAGATTCAATAAATCAACTTGAATACGACTTCGAGTAACCAAGTTTAGAATAATTTTGTTTTGATTATCATCATTCACTATGTTATTAAAAGGTGCGAAGCTCCAACTTCGGTGGAAATATCTTCGATGGTTCTCTTAAAATATCTCCGCATATCTAAGATTAAAAAAAAATCATTAATAATAAAATTGTCATTGTCTATAGCGATTGTCTTTTTATTTTCATTAATACAAAAACTGCAATTGTCTACAGCAAATTTAAAACAAACTGAGTACTAAGGTTGAATACAAAATGAATACTAAAATTGTCTTTTTATTTGCAAAATGAATACAATCCTGATGCCAATTCCTACAGCAAATCCTGTTTTAGTATGCCAATTCCTACAGCAAATGCTAATGCTGATGCAAATTCCTACAGCAATTGTTAAGAGACAGCAAGGAATTTCCAGCAATTTTTGTTGGCATACTAGTGGACCATAAGACAACACGGAATTTGCAGCAACTACAAATCTCTTTTGCAAATTACAATATCATATCTTGCAAGCTTCTTATGAATTTCATTGTAATTTTCAACTTTCCCATACTATAACAATAAATTCTATCATAAGCTGCGGTAAATCAGTTGCTGGGAAAAATCATTGAGCTTTTTTTCTTAAAATCCATGACCTATTATCTATTGTTTAGAACTTTTCTAAGTTATTAGAAACAAAATCCTTTATTTGTTCTCATCGATGGTTTGAAATTAAATCTCTTTCTTAAAAGCTAACAGATCCCTCTTCCAGCAGCCATTAGATATAGAAGCTGGTAAATCGAATTAGGCAAATTCATTCACTAGTCACCACCTATTTCAAATTAAGCAAATTGAAGTAGTCGGATTAAGAAAATTCATTCAATCAAAATCACTCACCACCCATTTCGAAGCTTTGATGCGAAGGAGGCTGATTGGTGGAGGAGACGACAACGACGCGGAGGAGTTGCGCCTGTTGCAGTCTTGCAGAGGAGTTGCGGTGGGTTGCGGAGGAGTTACGAAGGACTTGCGGAGTTGCGCATATTGCAGTGGGTTGCGGAAGAGTTGCGGAGGCTATAGCAACTGAGCGACGAATTGCGATTTGATGCCGATTAGGGTTTTCGTTTTTTAGATCGCAAGTTCTGTTTGTTTTTCTTTTTTTCTATTTTTTTTCGTTTTTAACTTTCCTGGGAGGGTCACGTGCCCAGCCCAGGAATAAAGTGGCTCCGCCACTGCTTTTAGTTCTAGGCCCATATGGTCTAATTTCATTACAAAAAATATTTGTCAAACTTTCTGTTAGTAGGACTTTGAATTCTTCGAAAAACGAATATAATGTTTTTATGTATATAAAACTTTCCTCTCATTTAATTTTTTCACATTAAAAAATAATGCCAGTATTTACAGTGAATATACATAGTTTAGCAAGGATGTATGAAGCACACTGATGGACAACCGTTAATGGAATATTACCCAAATTAAAAGGAGGAAACAAGGTAATGCTATTAAGTCATAAAACTACTTTCTAGTGCCATGAACCAGTAATTTACTTATGTCACAAATTGGAAAATTTAGCGTGTACTTTTTACTAGCTATACTTATTAGTTACATATCTAGTATATTTGTATTTTGAATTTAAATTCATTAATAAGAATGTATATCGAATAATTTATACTTTATCACCTTAGTATGTAGTAACAATAACAGCTACAATTGTGACTTTAAGCTATGTTGTTCATCAACCAATTACTTATGGTTTTGAGATTTAACTCCCGCGTTAATTTTATGGAAACTAGAAGTAAAGTATTTTGAATTCTATGAAAAAAATAACATGATTTTAGGTACATAGAATTTTCCTCTCGTTCCATTTTTTTCATGTTAAGACCTCATGTCAATGTTTACAGTGAATAAGTGAATATGCATAAGTTCACACAAGAATGTATGAAGATCACTTATGGAGAACCATCAATAATGTACTATTAAAGATGATTTAGTAATTCTTTGTTCTCATTGCTTCTCACATTCTTTGTTTCTATGCTTTACATGTGGCAGCTTATGTCATTTCATTTCCACATTTAGTAAAAGTTCAATAGTATATTATAAAAAGGAGTAAGGCTTTTCATTTTCAACTCTATATTCATTCTTTACTGGTGCGAACCCATGCTTCGCATATGGGTTTCACCGTATAGTTTAGATGATGCATTTTTTTTGAAAGTTTTAGTTATATGATGTTGAAAACGCATTTTAATGTATTATAATTCTTCAGATTAGTTTTTTTCTTAATAACTACCGACAACCGTTTTTTTTATAAATTTTGTTAACAATCTCACAGCACATAAAGTATAATTAATATTTTTGAGCACAATGATTTTATACAACAAACAATTACATAAACTATTGTATTTCCTAATATGGTAAGCATTGCATTACTAAGCATGCCTATTGCTTAATTTTCAAATGTAAGCGATATAAATCAGCATAATTTTGTTAAATGCTTAACATATAAATTTAAATATATACTCAATTTTGTTTGATAATAGTGCTCCAAACCTAGAGTAGAGAAATTGTGTTCAAAATGAAATAATTTTTAAATTTGGTTCAACGAAATCACATTCCAACAATTGAAATTTTATAACCTTACATGATACTAAATAATTAAGGATAATACTACAATAGATTTTAAACATTATATTTTCTGATACAAATAGCGTAATGCGACATGAGAATTACATGTAGTGTATACATTGTGTGGTCAAAATTTTGTAATAGCGAACTTTAACTTCAGATAATCAGGCAAACTAAATAAGTGAAACAATACGATAATGTGCATAATTAAATGTTAATTGATTTCACTATCAAGCAAAATACCTATAGATGTACAAAAAATACCTTACATGACATTTCATTGAATATAAAATTTAAATCAAATGTGTAATGAACACAGTCAATGAAGCAAAGTAATGAAAATAGACTATCATTCATATTCATAAGGTAGGCACCTACATATGCACAGAAGCAAAAGTATTTAACTGAAAGAAAAAATTGTATCTAGTAAAAGTATGATTGATAAAATGCAATATGTACCCAAAGTAAATTTCATTTTATTATGAACGAAAATATGTTGAATCTATGAGTTACTCATAGCTAAGTTACATTATTTTCCATCAATAGAAAAGTTAAAACTTTAATATTAGTAATGTCCATTACTAACCTTCATTACTTGCCTGATAAATCTTATAAATAGTTAACTGAATGAAAACATCTGTCTTTCCTTTTCTCCTTCAATAAACTGACACTGCTTAAAAACCCACTCTACATTCAAACTATTTATCATTTAAATTTGATATTTGTTTAATCTTTCATCACTTGACTTTTTCATGTAATTGTTGTAACATCCAAGAAAAATGTGAACACTTTATATTTAAATATAGGGATTATTTGAATAATTGAATTATGAATTTAATATTTATTAAATGGATTTAATAACATTATTAAATTTCTTTTAATTAATAAATAAAAATGGAAAACTCATTTTGTAAATTTGTTTACATAAATAAATGGTTCAGTGAAAAATTGTAACATCCCTTATTTTTTAGGCCCAAAACTAACCGCTACAAATGCTGCAGTCATCTATAGTATTAATTTACGGTGACAAAATGCAGATATGTTAATTATATCACCAAAACACAAGAATATTAAACTTTTTAAACACATTTTCAAACAAACTTTCTCATTTCATTTAAAGATGATATTTCATGTACATTACATAATCCTAAACGATGACCATATTCAGATAAAATATAATTATTAAAAAATACTCATGGAGCGACATATGAAGATGCCCCTTGGTTGATCAGAGTTTACTATTAGATAGTTATAACTTCCGTCTTTACATATACTTCAACTAAATAACTTCAACACGGTGGATTAATAATATATAAAGATAGAATCCTAAATAGCTAGCTTTGCCTCATACACGTCTCCTAAAGCTTTATTCGCCAAAATCTACTTAACTTGTAAAACTTTACTCCTGACCCACTCAAATCAAATTTTGAGCACTCGAGAGTTTTGGGGAAAACATAAACTTTGAGTTAGACAAAAAGCATGGTGTGAATAATATCCATCTCGATTTATGAATATCTAGTGAGACCACGCCGTTGAGAGGAATGTGTTTTCCCATCACATGTATCCCTTTTGAAATATATCTTTTGTAAAATAAACTCTTACAACCACAATGGTTAAAATAGACCGTAGAAATAATAATATGCATGCATGCAATATGGGTAATCATGACCAATCTATCCAAATCAATAAACTATCGATCCCAACATCATAGTTTTCTCAGGGTAACTACAAACGTATGGCTGACTCGCGCCTACCAAATATATCAAATTTCCTTACATACTTTTAAAAGACAACTGGACGGTCTATCCGAAACTTAATATTTCTAGGGTAACTCTGACCCTAATAATTTTGTAGACTCACCAATAACCTATCTCATCTTTGTGTATTCCTTTCTGTGCGTAAACCTACTTTTAGTCTTACCCATTAAAAACCCTACACAATGGAATTGTGGACTAGTATCAGCTAGGGGCCAACAGTTGAAATATAGGGAGCTGCCCTATACCAATCCCATCTGGTTTTCTAATCTCTGAGTAAATTCATCCTATCATAATTTATCTAAAGGTGATAAGAATAAAATCTCTTTAGTACAATTTTGGGCTTAATATCCTTTTTATTTCCTTGAATACATAATTCTTTATAACTGATTTAACCGTTGAAATCATACATTATAACAAGGAAAATATAGCCTTTTAATTTATGCAAAATATTTATGCCATGATATATGCTTTTATAAAATAATATCAATGAAGTTCGAAGACAATTAAGGTCGCCGCCTCTCAAAGCTATACGTTATAAAACCAAATTTAATAAGGCTATTAAATTGGTAAAACTCGGCGTCAATCTCGCTACTAAGGGTCATGCCTCTCTTCATATCGAGATATGTCAAAGACTTTAACTTATAAAACATAAGGCCATAGGGTCGATAGCATATATGTTGCAATTCATATAGTGTCGATATCATATAGTGTAAAACTTGGTTTGCATAGTACTAAGTCTTAAAAGGTAGGTGTGGACACTGATGGGTCTTAGCATCAATGCTTTAAGCAAATGGGCCGCGTCACTATGGTCATTAAAACGCGGCCTCATTAAAGCCGAAGTGAAAACAAGCGGTATCACTGCCTTCTTCGAAAACATGCGGCACCACTTCCTTCTTCGAAAATATGCGGCAAAGAATAAAGTCGAAGTTGATAAAATGTGACACTATTATAGTCCATATGAAAAGCGGTATCATTATCGCTGTTATAGGTTACTTCGAAAGTATAGCGCTGGCGATGTTCTAGAAACAAGCATCAGCATGCCATTTACATGAAACATGGCATTATTGAGGTTACTACGTAGTATGTAGCAACATCAACGTCGACGATGAGGATGTCGACTTCAGACTTCTTCAACCATGGATAATTCACTCCATACCAACGCAGGTTGATATTTATGTGCATCGTTATCGGTTGACATCGTAGGTGTAGCTGCGATGAGGATAAAAGGCGGCGTCGACAAAGCCGGCACGAGATCTTTGTAATTAACATAAAAACAGATTTATTACCATTAAAAGTAATTCTTTTTCCACCAACTCCTATCCTTTGTCAAAATATCATTGGTTAACGAATCCTATGTCAAATTTCCTTTAAGAAAACTTCTATAGAGCAAAATTTTCTTTTTCAAAATAATTTGCAAACCATACATTTTATATTAATAATTTAATATAATAATTAAGCTTTATTAAATCAAATAATTCATATTATAAACACTTAGGAAAAACCCCCAAAAATCATAATAATTCAAATTTACCATACTTTTTAACATATAAAAAGTTCGAAGCTAAAAACATTATTTAATTATTTTAAAGAATTAAAAAACGAAATAAGTAATTTTTTCCACTTAGAAAATTTATAATAAATCCATACTTATTTGGAAAATTATAAAATTTAAAAGCCACTTCCAAAATAATGTTTCTAACACCATATCAAAATTTCGGGTCCATTGCGTATCACATGATAGGTTTTCACACTTAAACCTATAAACTAATTTCATAAATAAATCCAATTATTCATCAATAAACATATATACAAGCAAAAGATTTGGGTTTATATTTAAAATCGAAAATTCTAATTAAAACTTAAGATGCATAACTATTTTACACCTTGATTAGTTAATAAAGGTTGAGATTTGAGTGTTGATTGATTTTTCCTAAGATTTACTCTTGGTTCCTAGCTTTTCGTTCTCTTGAATCCCTTGTTAGTGGCCGGCCTAAGCTTCCTTTGTTTTGTTTGTATAAAGATAAGCGAGGAAGGAAATGAGAATGAGAGAGTATGTGTTAAGGAAATTTAATCTTTTCCTATTTTTCCCTCCGCATATATCCTCCGTATTAATGTTTTAATCAACCTTGTTAGTTCATTAATTAAGACTCGACCCATATTAATTATCAAATCTCAATCTCCTTATCCCTTTACATTATCTTATTTAATTTATTAATTAAATATCCTAAATAATGTTAATTAAAATTAAGGTTGTTACAGACTCCCTTACTTAAAGAATTTCGTTGTCGAAATTACAATAAGGTACATAACAACAATCATAACCGTAAACATAAAACATACCATCAAACAAGTCAGGATAGGTGCCTCTAATCCTGTCTTCTGTCTTTCAAGTATAGCCCTTCTCATCGTTGCTCTAATGGACTATTACTATTCTGACTGTCTTGTTTCTTAACGTTTTCTCATTCTTAGCCACGATACGAACTAGCTGCCTAACTGTAGTCATGTCTAGTTTTACTAATAAGTCTTCTAACGCAGTCGATGTGATAGTAGTATCTGGATCTCGAACAAACTTCATGAGATGAGAAACATGAAACACATTGTGGACTCCTGCAAAATTGTTTGATAACTCTATTCTGTAAGCAAATACCCGATCTTTTCTATAATAGGAAAAGGTCGAACAAACCTAGGTGCTAATTTCCCTGACTTCCCAAATCTTACTGCACCTTTCATCGGTGACACTTTGACGAAAACATGATCTCCAACTGAGAACTCCAAGTCCTTCCATCACTTATCTGCATAACTTTTCTGCCTAGTCTGAGCTTCCTTCATTCTAACTCGAATCAACTCAATCTTTTCTATGGCTTCTCTTAACATATCCGGACCAACAACTAATTTATCTCTGGTCTCCAACCAACATACCGTTGATTTGCACGGTCTTCCATAGAAAGCTTCAAAAGGTATCATCCCTATGCTAGTTTGATAACTATTGTTATACGAGAATTCAACTAAGTGTAGATGTTCTTCCCATGAACCTCTAAAGTCTAGCACAAAAGATCTTAACAAATCCTCCAAGACTTTGTTAACTCTTTCTGTTTTCCCATCGGTTTGTGGATGGTAAACGGTACTTATCTTGAGCTTGGTACCTGAAGCTTCTTATAGACTCTTCCAGAATTCACTAGTAAATAAAGAATCTCTGCCACTGACTATACTACTAGGAACTCTATGTAGTCTAACTATATTCTTCATGAATAACTTAGCTAAAACCGATGTCGTCCTTGTCGACTTAATGAGAATAAAGTGTGCACTCTTGGTCAGTCTATCCACCACAACCCAAATACTTTCATTTCCTCTATTCGAACTTGGCAATCGCTCTAATAAATCCATAGATATAAAACCCCATTTCCGTATTGGTATATCCAAAGGTTGAAGCAATCCACTAGGATTATGATGCTCGCCTTTACTTGTTGACAATTCAAGCATTGTTTTACCCATAAGCCTGCATTTCTTTTCATTCCTTCGCAGAAAAAACTTCTCTTCATATCCTGATACATCTTTGTTCCTCCCGGATGAATAATGCAATAACCCACACTCCAATGGGCTCAGATTTTTGCTAAACAGAAAACCCAAGTCCACTAAAGTATGGATCATTGGTTTGGTATCCTACGAAAAGGAGAATATATCAGAACACTAATGGTAATAACTCACAGCGGAAATACGAAAATATAATAGGTCAATATAATTACTGACCCAAATCGACATCCTAAATGTCAAGAGCCCCAGCCAAATAAATGCTCCAAATCAACACCAGTAACTGCTGTTCTAAATCCTGTGGGTTGTAATAAAGAGGGGGTCAGAACAATTTTCCGGTGAATGGTAAATTATACATCTTATACATAACACTTACTTATGCTGATTTTTCACTATTTTATGTTATGTTAGATTTTATTATTAGTCGCTACGACTCCATTCCTACGTACGAACCATACCCATCTACACCAGGTAGATCAATGTCTGTATAGGTATACATACACACACATCCAATGTCCACTAATGAACCTAGAAACTATCCCCACTAGTATCAATCGATCAGCATCTCGTAAAGATCCATTGCCATCATATCACTGAGGGAATTCCTATTGTACACACTGACGACCTCTAGTCTACGACGTCCAGTCCATGAGGTCCTAATACTTTGGGGATTTTTCACGTACGCCAACCTTTTGCATACCTTCGTCTGCTTCTTATCATGGATTTTAGGCCCTATGCACCACCACCCTGTCCATGTTTTGAAGGAACCTTTGGATGGATTAACTAGCCTTGCCCTATCAAACAAACTAACAAACAACTGTGATGTTGCATAACCCAACTGAATCAATTCTGGTAGGCGAAAGAGATAAGTTAGGTGTAATCCTATCGTTTCCTTTGACTGTAAGAGAGCAATAATGAGCTCGATAAATATGCAACTCTTACCCTATAGGTATCCAAGTACGCCAGCCTTTTACATACAGTTGTTGCAATTCATTTTAGTACCTAAGCACACCAGACTTTCCATGCTATGTTTCATAAGTCCGATTTCACTCGCTGTCCATTTAGATTGCCTAGTGCAATCAAGACAATACCCCCACTTAAAACTTAAAAACTTTAAAGTAGACCTAATTTGACCATGCACCTTCAGCCTTGACCTAATTATAATAGATATTTATAATTATGACAACAATTTACAATCAAGGCAATAAGCACAGTACAGACCAGGGGTACCCTTCTAGAACGAAATCATACACTCACCACTGGTCCTATTGGTTGCATATGTTTTTAGCATCCCAACTCAGTCTAACAACCTTCGAACATTGGTCCACTATAATTATAACAAACAATTAATAATTATTCACATCCGCTATAAAAGCATATCCAAGGCTACTTATATACATATTCAGACTTATGTATACTTATCTTCTTTTATTTTCTTTATTGCCTCAATGCCTTTTATGTTCGACTTTAAGTCTCTCCAGTCTTACTAAGTGTTTATCTTTTATTCCATTAATTTCATTTACCATTTTTCAAATTCAGACATCAATATCATTGCTACAACATTATTTAGTTATTGCTTTGATTTCTATTCCAATTCTTATATCTTTTCCTTGCCTATAATCTAGAATTACATTCTTATTTCAGTATTCCACTTTTGGGGTTTACTATATTTCAATTAACTAGAATCAAACTTTAACAATTTAACTGTTACACATTAAATTTTCATATCTTATCCTAAAGAGGTGGTTTATGCGATGTTTGTAATACAAGAAATTCTCTTTTATTTATTGAAATAGACAGTATAAAATACAATAATCATCTTTGTTTTATACATCTCTTTCTTTTATAAGTATA
Source organism: Allium fistulosum (assembly GCA_030737815.1). NCBI lineage: Eukaryota > Viridiplantae > Streptophyta > Magnoliopsida > Asparagales > Amaryllidaceae > Allium > Allium fistulosum. The sequence continues at coordinate 1,416,082,783 of CM060901.1, read as the reverse complement.
TATTGATTACTTGTCACTTCAAACATCACACTTTTGTTAAGTTTGAATTTGATAATATATGGAAATCCACTTTTAATAACATACATTCCAATAAATTAAAATATTAATAAAATACCAAAAGACCGTTAGCTTTATTTTATAAAGTCTCTATCATCAAATAAAATGAAATCTCAATTCATTATGTTTTCAGTTAATTAATCCGACGTTAAACTGATAATAAAAATCATTTCACAATTGCAGAACTAAATCATATCATTACATAATTATAGAAATAAACTAATCATTACATAATTGCAGAATAAACACTAATCATTACACTTTTGCAATTATCACAACAAATTTATAGGCAAGTTAAAGTCTTCAACATTTCATATATATGAATTCATTTGACATTAAATTATCAGACTGAAGCATATAAGAATAGATCTTCAATGATATAATCTAGTATTATATAAAAACATATAATATTCTTACTCAGTATTATTAGCGCTCCCAAATCTCTAAATTTAATCTAGATATGATCTTATTATCTGTATTATCTACTTTTTGACTCCCTATTTGAATCCATAGACAATATTTTATACAGATCTATTAGAGATTGGATTAGAGAGAAGAGATTTGGTTTTAGATTTATTAATTAGAATCAGATCTAAAAGTTTGCCTTTGATGTTGCAATATGATTTGAATCTATCATCTATCTTTTCCATTCTTCTCCAAAGTGTATATGTGCAATCTATTCTATTTTTGTGTATTTAGAAATTCTGGAGGAGAAGAGAAAGTGACAGAGCTTCCGCGCTCATCAGAAAAATAATGAGTTGGAAGTGAAGCCCCAGGTCCTAATTTATAGAGGTTTAAATCAGTGCTAACCATCGAATGGAACTGAATTAGATCTAGACCACACGACCTAAACTAACTGCCACCTTCAAAACCCTTTAAGTCAAGCGTCCTAGGCCGATGGTTGTCCACCCATAGTCGACCTAGGGAGGTCATGGTCGACATATGTGGTTTATTTTGTGAATTATCAACGTGCGTTGCTTTTATTGCTGCGTTTAATTAATTGTGTGCATTTGTTTCCGTTTGTTAATTGATTCTTATCAATTCTTATCCGTTTTAAAAATTTGTGCGATCTTAATTTGAATATTAACAATTATTAACATCCTATTTCTCTTAATTGATTTTATTGTCATATTTACATATATAATTATTTCCGGCGCTAAAATTTCAAATGCTAATAACTTTTTCATTTCAACTCCGATAAGAAAAGTTTATATATGAAAATTGATCAAGAAATCGCCACAAATCCAATGTTATAAGTCTCGTGGCCAAATTCCAACATTGTAAAAATTCATTTTTAGAGTTTATTATTTATTAATTAATTTCCATTTTAATTGATTGATGTAAAAACGCGTGGTGTTACATTCTTCCCTCCTTAAAAGGATTTCATCCTCGAAATTCCATAAGGGTTCGATCATATACACCATTGCACATCCATTCTCCACTAACAATCACCTAATGAACAACCAATTTTGCAACAATCCATGCATATGTGCAAGGTGCATCACTATACATATGATATGCATAAACAATAAATTTAATTGACACTTCCTATATGAATGATTTCTTTTTAAATCAACTTCGAAAATACGATGCTAACATCCTAAATATACTGCCAGTTCTACATGAATGCAGCTTTTTGAAAAATCAAAATGGTTTATTACCCAAATTTTCACACATCCTATAAATAGAAGCATCGTTCAGCCAATTTTCTATCCAATCCTTACCATCCAAACTCCTAGCAACCATTGCTCACATCCAAAATTAGAAAAATTCAGTTTTCTAAACCTATCTTCTTATGCTTGGAAAAGGTCTAGATGGAAAATTCCATATTTCCACCATTCACTTACGTAACCATTTTTCACTGCACCATGTGATCTACTCCTTTGCCCCCCGATCCTTTTTCCTACCTTCCCAAGTAAAGTTTGCATAAGTAACTTTTATTTTTAAAGTTAAAAAACATCGTTGTTTCAAAAACAATCTTTTTAAATTTTCCACTCATCGATAAGGTATCCTAGAAAACAATCCATAGACAAAAATAGCTTCTGTAACAACCCGCATATTTTACGATTTTATATTTAAGTATTTTATTTAAATATAACGTCGTTAGTCGGATTAAAGTCCGAAAAGCTACCTTTTGCAAACGGTCAAATCAGGACTCGGGACCACTTCCATTGAGTCCAAAATGGCACTTGCGACTTGTTTGAGTATAAGCTTCGATATGTTTGGAGTAAGTTGAATTTTGCTATTTCTGTTGGGCTTTTGGGTTTGACCCAACTCAACATATACTCTAACTCAGCCCCTCTCTTCATCCATTCATCCTCATTTCATTTCTTTTTCTCTAGCAAAACTAAAATGGTGGAAGAGAGGAGGAATTAGAAATTTCGAGCCCTAGATTGAATAGCAAACTCCAAATTCTTGCTCCAAACTCTTGGAAAAGCTTAGGTAAGCTCCATCTTCATCCTCTCCATCTCTTCTCCTCTTTGATTTTTGAAATTTCCTAAAACCCTAACTTAGGAAATGTTTCATTTTGAGCTTTAGATTGAAGCTCCTTGGGTTGGAGTTGAAGATTGATTGTTATAGCTTTGCTTGTAGCTTCTCTCTTGTGTTTTTGGGATTAAAGGTGAGCTTTTTATCTCACATCTAAGTCTATATCTATCTTTGTTGTTGAATATGAATTCCTAACACCAATTCATGTTCATTTGTGTTCGGTTTGGATCGATTTGGTGAATTGTCCAATTTTTGGTTTTGGAATCCAATTTTTGTGAAAATCCAATCTTTGATGTTAAACACGTTAGCGGTGTGCTTCGGAGGGCTACACGAGGCTAGGTTGTCGCCTGACGTAAGTCCTTGGCCATAGTCGCTCGCTCGTCGCTCCCGTTACATGTTTTTGCAATTGCCCCAATTGGGGCTAGACTGTTTCTGCCCAGGAAGCAGGTTCGGTCGACTGAACCAGTAGGCCAGTCGACTGAACCAGGGGGCAGAAAACGTTCTGCCCCTGTATCGGTTGACCGACCTCTGGGTTCAGTCAACCGACCTGGGGGGACAGGTATTCCTGTCCCTGTGTCAGTCGACTGACACTCTGGGTCAGTCGACTGACCTGGAAACAAAATGTTTCCAGGCTCTGGGCCAGTCGACTGACCCACTGGTCCAATCGACTGACCTGCTTGTCTCTGCCCAGTTTGTTATTTGCTTTGATTTCCAATTTTGATCGATTTGTGCTTTTCCAATCTGTTGTTATCGCATTTTGACATTGATGATTCCTTTTGACTTTGTACATGGGTTTTATAAAAATGATCTTTTCAATTTTTCTCGTTTCTCCAATTTATACTTTCTATTCAAAACACACACACAACTTTGCACTTCGAGCGAAGAGGGAGGAGAATTAAATGATCAAATAAAACACTTGCAATGAATACGTGCGTTTATCTTTTCAGTTAATTCCTAATCTATTCGTTTGACCGTTTTGACCTTTGGGTCTGGTTTATCGATGAGATGATGTGAACTTTATACTGCTTTGAGTGTGAAATTGACTAACGGTTTTGTAAACCGTTTAATGCGAACGTGGGGTATGGGACTCGCATTAACATTTTTCGGGTTCCTCTCCAGGAGTTTATGACACATTAGCTTCGGCAGCCAGTACTGGACCTATGTGGGTCATTGATTGTCTATGTGGACAATTACTCCTATGTGGGAGTATTATATTGGCTTTGGTCTATGTGGACAACTGCTCCTATGTGGGAGTAGAGCCTTTGTGTGTATCACCCATGGGCGTAAGTACTTGGCATAAAGACTCTGGTCTTAGCACGTGCGACTTTCTGATGTTTATTATTATATTTCCCTTGAGTAGCGCCTTTCGGCGATGGTTACATGGAACCACGCGATATGAGTGCGACTACCCCGTGGAAATTTATATTGCCTATGTGGGCACTATTCTTTAATATGTTACATTGATTTTTGGATATGTTTCCACAAATGCTTATGATTGCCGATACGGCAGGTTTTGGAATATCTCCTAAGTGGGAGTAATATTATTCCTTGTTTTGGGATATGTATGTCCTTTGTTTATTTGAGTTGCCTATGATATAAGGCTTGTTTTTATTCATCTTATGTTAGATGATTTGGATATCTCCTTTGGAGATTATTGTGGTACTTTATGATTTTGTATGGGCATTATCATTTAGTTATCTAACTGATTTGTTTAGCTAGACTGACCCGTGTATTTTATACTTGGGTCAGACCGAGATGTTTCAGGTTAGGTACATTGGACTTAGCCTATTTTTCTTTCGCATGGACTACTCCGCTAGCTCCTTTTTGTTATAGCTTTTTATGTAGTCCTTTTTGTCTATAACTCTGATATGTATTCTATTGACTCGTTTGTATATTGTGGTTTGCTTTACCACTCGACATGTCTAAATTTGTAAACTCTGTAATGTATCTGTATATGTGAAAGTGCATGTGATGATCCACTGTTCTGTGATGTGAATTACATTGAATTGTTATATTTTATTCTGATAGATCCTCAGCCACCTATGGCTTTGTGTTAAGTATTTATTGGAGATATCGATCAATTTAAGTGGCATTATCGGCGTGTTCAATAGATAGTTAAGACATGGTTATAGATGGTCGCTCCCAACCAGCTCTATTCTCCGCATCAGCAGACGGTGTTACCTTGTAATACTCTTTGCTAATGTGGATCTCGAAGTGGGGCGTTACAGCTTGGTATCAGAGCGAGATTCAGAACAAAATATGATAAACATAGAACAGAGACACATATTACGGTACATTAAAGTGTTGTACGAATGTTACGAATCTTTGAATCACCGTGCCTTTGGGGTAGATAGAATTTTGAGAATACGTCTAGGAATGCATTTTATTCCGTAGTATTCCATATTTGACTTTAATGATATCTACCTTGTGAATAATCTTTTTCTTATCTTATCTTTCAGCTAATGGCCGGAAGAGGCCGAGGACGACGCTCAGATGCTGGGCAATCCAGTGGCTCGCATCCGGACGGCGTTTATATGTCTGCCGATCAGTTCTTGGAGTTGTTTAGGAGCACTCAGCCTCCAGCTCCTATTCGATTATCTCCTCCACGCAAGTCTGCCTTTGCACGCCTGTGCGGTGATTTTTCTCATCTTGGTGGGAAGCCATTCAAAGGCTTCGAGTCCGTTCTTGAAGTCTAAGCTTGGATTCGCACATGCGAACGTATCTTCTCTCGCATGGATCTTTCTAACCATGATCGAGTTCTTGTAACTTCTAGCTTATTGCAAGAGCGTGCCCTTGATTGGTACAAACTTCTTATATCCGAACTTGATGAGTCTATTCTTTCTTGGACTCAGTTCTGGGAACGCTTCGAACTCAAATTCGTTCCTGAATCTGAGAAAGTTTTATTAGCCCGTCGCTTCCTTGAGTTGAAGCAAGGGAAGTCTTCTGTTTCTGATTATGTTGCATCTTTCGAGGCCTTATCTAAGTATGGTCTTGAATTCATTAGCACTTCTTATAAGAAGAATCTGAAGTTTGTTTCTGGTCTTAAGAAATATCTTAAGAAGTCCTTAATGCTCCAGCTTAAGCTTTCTTTTGAGGAGTTGGTTGATTCGGCACTTCATCTTGAGGCCATCGAGAAGGAGTATGATAGTGGTGATGATGTTGAGGTTCTCAAGAACCCCAATAAGAAGAAGTTTCCATTTAATAAGCAGGGATTTCTTCCTTCTAAGAAGAAGAAGCCGGTTGAATCTGGCTTTAACTCTTAATCTGCTGGAACACCTTCCATTCGGAAGTGTTTCAATTGTGGTTCTCCTGATCATATGATTCGAGCTTGTCATAAGCCTCTCTTCTGTCATTATTGCAAGAAGGAAGGTCACCGTGTTTCCACTTGCCCTATTGCTCCTGCTAGTGCTAAGTCTGGCAAGCTTTATGTTGCTAAGGCTTCTGGAGGTCCTTCTCAGCCCGGAGGTATATCTCCATCTATTTTGGAAGGTTCTATTTTATTTCATGACCGTAGTATTCGAGTTCTTTTCGATACGGGTGCTTCGCATTCTTTCGTACAAAAAGAGCTCGTCGATGATTTGTCTTTGGATGTTTCTTGTATGATTACTTCGTTGAGGATTGCGAATCCTATTGGGGGATCCGCAACCCTTAACATGCTTTGTGATGAGGTTGAGATTGTTTTATGTGGCTTTTCTTTTCGTGCAAATCTGCACGTTATTTCTTATTTGGATTTTGATATGATTTTGGGTATGGACTGGCTAGTGAGATACGATGCCAGGATTATTTGTTCTGAAAGAATTTTATATCTTCGACATCCAGATTCGTCTACTCAGCTATCACTTGTTCTTCGGAATGTGGATAATTCCGAAATGGCCTTATATTCTCTTGACTCATGAGATGATGATGATATATCTCGTATTCCTATTATTTGTGACTTCTCTGATGTCTTTGAGCCGGTTTCGGGTTTGCCACCCAAGCGGGCGATCGAGTTCCGCATTGATCTCATTCTAGGCGCGAAGCCAGTTGGCCGTCCTCCCACGAGGATGTCTACGAAAGAAAATGAGGAACTCAAGAAGCAGCTTTTAGAGCTTGAGTCCAAGCAGTTGATTCAATCCAGTTTTTCACCGTGGGGTACCGCGATCGTCTTCGTCAATAAGTCCGATGGAACTCTTAGGCTTTGCATCGACTATCGCAAGCTTAATGAGTTGACCATCAAGAATAGGTATCCTTTGCCAAGGATCGATGATATGTTCGATCTATTAAGTGGCGCTAAGGTCTTCCCTCAGCTCGACCTTGCCACTGGTTTTCATCAACTTCGAGTCGCGGAAGATAGCATACCTCTTACAGCTTTCCGCACTCGATATGGTTCTTTCGAGTGGCTCGTTATGCCGTTCGGTTTGACGAACGCTCCTGCTTTCTTTGTTGATCTTATGAATCGAGTATTCCGGGAATATCTCGATAAATTCGTCCTTGTGTTCATTGACGACATTCTTGTTTATTCTAAGTCTGAAGCCGAGCATGCTAATCACTTGAGAATTGTCTTTAGTACTCTTCATCACCATTAGCTTAAAGCCAAATTCTCCAAGTGCCATTTTTAGGAGAATAAGGTTAAGTTCTTAGGCCATGTTGTATCTTCTGACGGAATCTCTGTCGATCCCTCAAAGATCGAAGCTATCCAGAATTGGAAGAGGCCTGAGAATGTTCAGGAGATTCGTAGTTTCCTTGGATTGGCGGGTTATTACCGTCGGTTCATTAAGGATTTTTTCCGTGTTGTTCTTCCTCTCACCAGCCTTACTCGGAAAGGCATTTGTTACATTTGGTCCGACAAGTGTGAATCTTCCTTTCAGACATTAAAGGAACTTCTCACTAATGCTCTTATTCTTGTGGTTCCCGAGGGGAATCATGATCTTGTTGTTTACACCGATGCTTGTGGTAGTGGTCTCGGTGCCATGCTTATGCAAAAGGATCGGGTAGTTGCTTATGCTTCTAGGCAACTGCGTCCGAATGAAGTTCGCTATGCCACTCATGATCTTGAGTTAGCCGCCATTGTCTTCTCCTTGAAGATTTGGCGACACTATTTGTTAGGCGAGCGCTTCATTCTCTATACCGATCATAAATCCTTGAAGTATTTGTTCACTCAGAAGGAACTCAATATGAGGCAACAGCGTTGGCTCGAGTTTCTCGCTTCCTATGATTTTGATATCCAATATACCCCTGGTAAAGGTAATCGTGTTGCTGATGTGCTTAGTTGTAGACATTCGGCTGTCGTTTCTATAATGCTTGCCGAATGGGATATTCTTGAGACTCTATCTTTTTGTGATATTCGTGATCGAGCTCCATCCTCTGATTCTCAGGTAGTATTATTCAGTTTGGAAGCTCGACCCTCTTTATTGGGTCGTATTGCCGATGCTCAATGGCATGATCCTGATCTTGTGCATCTTATTCAGCTTTGTGAGACTGAACCCCGTGATGAGGCATTGCGGTATTTTAGCATTGATCTTCATGGGTGTCTTCGCAAGAAGAACCATCTTGTTGTGCCTTCTGATTCTGCACTTAGGCATGACCTTCTTGATGACTGTCATCGGTCTAAGTATACTATTCATCCTGGTAGTAGTAAGATGTATGCCGACATGCATCGCCTTTATTATTGGGAAGGCATGAAGCGCAATGTGGCGAGTAATGTGAGTAATTGCATGACTTGTCAACGTATTAAAGCCGAACATCAGCGCCCTTCTGGTCTCCTTCAGCCTCTAGAGATTCCATTGTGGAAATGGGATCAAATTTCGATGGATTTCATTGATGGCCTACCTCGTACGAGATCGGGCCATACTAGAATTTGGGTTATTGTTGATCGCCTCACCAAGTCAGCTCATTTTATTCCTATTAAATCTAATAGGACTGCTTCTCTTTTGGCTAAGTTGTTTATCAAGGAAATCGTGAGACTTCACGGTGTTCCTAGTTCGATTGTGAGTGACCGTGATCCTTTATTCACTAGTCATTTCTGGAAGAGTCTTCAGCAAGCTTTGGGAACAAAGCTTAATTTCAACACAGCTTATCATCCACAGTCTGATGGACAGACTGAATGGGTGAATCATATCTTAGAGGATCTTCTCCGTATTTGTATTCTTGATTTCGGAGGTAGTTGGGAGGACCATATACCCCTTGTAGAGTTCTCCTACAACAATAGTTTTCAGTCCAGTATCGGTATGGCTCCTTTCGAAGCCTTATACGGAAGGCCATGTCGATCACCTTCTTGTTGGTTGGAATCTGGGGAGAAGCTTATTCTTGGCCCGGATTTTGTTCATGATTCTTTTGAGAAGATTGTCCTTATTCGTCAGAGAATGAAAGAGGCACAAAGCCGCCAGAAATCCTATGCGGATAACCGTAGGAAGCCTCTGGAGTTCTCGGTTGGTGATCTTGTCTTTATTCATGTTTCTCCTTTGAAAGGGGTTATGCGCTTCAGTGTGACAGGGAAATTGGCTCCTCGCTTTATAGGACCATTTCCTATTACTGAACGTATTGGCCCTATGGCTTATAGAGTTTCACTTCCAGCTCATCTATCCGGAGTTCACAACGTGTTTCACGTCTCTCAGCTTCGGAAGTGTCTTCGGGAGTCGGATTCTGTTATCGATTCCCTTGATTTGCAAGGGCTTGAGATCTCACCAGATTTATCTATCGTACAACAGCCTATTCGCGTACTTGCCACGGAGGTGAGACACCTTAGGAACAAGGACGTGTCGCTCATTAAAGTTCAATGGTCCGCTAATCCCAATGACTGTACTTGGGAAACCAGAGAGTTTATCGAGCGATCCTATTCGGGTTTTCTATCTTTGCTTTGCAATGGTGAGAATGTCTTTTTATCTCAAGCTTATTTCTTTTCTTTTTGGGAGTAGTAAATATGTTGTTGTTGCGAATTCTTCTCCAGGAAATTGTGTGGACGCAATTTTGTTAAGGAGGGGAGATCTGTAACAACCCGCATATATTACGATTTTATATTTAAGTATTTTATTTAAATATAACATCGTTAGTCGAATTAAAGTCCGAAAAGCTACATTTTGCAAACGGTCAAATCAGGACTCGGGACCACTTCCATTGAGTCCAAAATGGCGTTTGCGACTTTTTTGAGTATAAGCTTCGATATGTTTGGAGTAAGTTGAATTTTGGTATTTCTGTTGGGCTTTTGGGTTTGGGTTTGACCCAACTCAACATATACTCTAACTCAGCCCCTCTCTTCATCCATTCATCCTTATTTCATTTCTTTTTCTCTAGCAAAACTGAAATGGTGGAAGAGAGGAGGAATTAGAAATTCCAAGCCCTAGATTGAATAGCAAACTCCAAATTCTTGCTCCAAACTCTTGGAAAAGCTTAGGTAAGCTCCATCTTCATCCTCTCCATCTCTTCTCCTCTTTGAATTCTGAAATTTCCTAAAACCCTAACTTAGGAAATGTTTCATTTTGAGCTTTAGATTGAAGCTCCTTGGGTTGGAGTTGAAGATTGATTGTTCTAGCTTTGCTTGTAGCTTCTCTCTTGTGTTTTTGGGATTAAAGGTGAGCTTTTTATCTCACATCTAAGTCTATATCTATCTTTGTTGTTGAATATGAATTCCTAACACCAATTCATGTTCATTTGTGTTCGGTTTGGATCGATTTGGTGAATTGTCCAATTTTTGGTTTTGGAATCCAATTTTTGTGAAAATCCAATCTTTGATGTTGAACACGTTAGCGGTGTGCTTCGGAGGGCTACACGAGGCTGGGTTGTCGCTTGACGTAAGTCCTTGGCCATAGTCGCTCGCTCGTCGCTCCCGTTACATGTTTTTGCAATTGCCCCAATTGGGGCTAGACTGTTTCTGCCCAGGAAGCAGGTTCGGTCGACTGAACCAGTAGGTCAGTCGACTGAACCAGGGGGCAGAAAACGTTCTGCCCCTGTATCGGTCGACCGACCTCTATGTTCAGTCAATCGACCTAGGGGGACAGGTATTCCTATCCCTGTGTCATTCGACTGACACTCTGGGTCAGTCGACTGACCTGGAAACAAAATGTTTCCAGGCTCTGGGCCAGTCGACTGACCCACTGGTCCAGTCGACTGACCCACTGGTCCAGTCGACTAACCTGCTTGTCTCTGCCCAGTTTGTTATTTGCTTTGATTTCCAATTTTGATCGATTTATGCCGTTCCAATCTGTTGTTATCGCATTTTGACATTGATGATTCCTTTTGACTTCGTACACGGGTTTTATAAAAATGATCTTTTCAAATTGTCTCGTTTCTCCAATTTATAATTTCTATTCAAAACACACACACACAACTTTGTACTTCGAGCGAAGAGGGAGGAGAATTAAATGATTAAATAAAACGCGTGCAATGAACACGTGCGTTTATCTTTTCAGTTAATTCCTAGTCTATTCGTTTGACCGTTTTGACCTTTGGGTCTGGTTTACCGATGAGATGAGGTGAACTTTATACTGCTTTGAGTGTGAAATTGACTAACGGTTAGTAAACCGTTTAGTGCGAATGTGGGGTATGGGACTCGCGTTAACATTTTTCGGGTTCCTCTCCAGGAGTTTATGACACATTAGCTTCGGCGGCCAGTACTGGACCTATGCGGGTCATTGATTGTCTATGTGGACAATTACTCCTATGTGGGAGTATTATATTGGCTTTGGTCTATGTGGACAACTGCTCCTATGTGGGAGTAGAGCCTTTGTGTGTATTGCCCCTGGGCATATGATACCACTAAATCAACAGTACTTGGCATAAAGACTCTGGTCTTAGCACGTGCGACTTTCTGATGTTTATTATTATATTTCCCTTGAGTAGCGCCTTTCGGCGATGGTTACATGGAACCACGCGATATGAGTGCGACTACCCCGTGGAAATTTATATTGCCTATGTGGGCACTATTCTTTGATATGTTGCATTGATTTTTGGATATGTTTCCACAAATGCTTATGATTGCCGATATGACGTGTTTTGGAATATCTCCTAAGTGGGAGTAATATTATTCCTTGTTTTGGGATATGTATGTCCTTTGTTTATTTGAGTTGCCTATGATATGAGGCTTGTTTTGATTCATCTTATGTTAGATGATTTGGATATCTCCTTTGGAGATTATTGTGGTACTTTATGATTTTGTATGGGCATTATCATTTAGTTATCTAACTGATTTGTTTAGCTAGACTGACCCGTGTATTTTATACTCGGGTCAGACCGAGATGTTTCAGGTTAGGTACATTGGACTTAGCCTATTTTGCTTCCGCATGGACTACTCCGCTAGCTCCTTTTTGTTATAGCTTTTTGTGTAGTCCTTTTCGTCTGTAACTCTGATATGTATTCTACTGACTCGTTTGTATATTGTGGTTTGCTTTACCACTCGACATGTCTAAATTTGTAAACTCTGTAATGTATCTGTATATGTGAAAGTGCATGTGATGATCCACTGTTCTGTGATGTGAATTACATTGAATTATTATATTTTATTCTGATAGATCCTCAGCCACCTATGGCTTTGTGTTAAGTATTTATTGGAGATGTCGATCAATTTAAGTGGCATTATCGGCGTGTTCAATAGATAGTTAAGACAGGGTTATAGATGGTCGCTCCCAACCGGCTCTATTCTCCGCATCAGCAGATGGTGTTACCTTGTAATACTCTTTGCAAGTGTGGGTCTCGGAGTGGGGTGTTACAGCTTCCCTGTCAATCACTGTATCTATTTTACTACAAACACAACTATGAAGTAAAATCTACACTAATCAACTTGTCGACTACTCCCTAATGTCAGCATGCGTTGTTTTTTAATTTCTAAAACTCAAAATCTTTAGCTTTTTAAACCTTTCCAAAGATATGTGTATTTTTTTTCAAAGTCGTATTACTTATATAATGAATACTTTTTATAAATAAATTTTACAAAATTTTTTCTTTTTCAAATTATATGCATAATTACCTTTTATAAATAATTTTCCGCATTTTTGACATCAGGGTTTAGCCAACCATCCATCTTCCATAACGGACTCCACTTGATTGCACGGTAAATTTCTAAGTATCCAAAAACTTTTCTTTCTTATTAATATCAACCAGCAAACATTTTGAATTTTAAATCTCAGTCTTCGAGGAACATGAACCTTGACCCGTGGCTCACCTCTCCGTAATCATGTTCGCTGTCTTTTGAAATTTATCATCCGAAAATTTTCTATTTTCCGAAACTTACATTTCATTTTACTTTTATTAGTGGTTAGTTAAATAAATCTTCTTAATTTACTACTTAACTTTCAGTTTCAACTATTTCTTTTCCTTTGCATTAGTTAAGTGACTTCATGAAATCTCCTTTTTACGGTTTTCTCAAATTATTACAATCTATCTAGAAAATACATAAAAAGGAACTTTTTCTTAAACGTACGCAATCCATTGCAACAACCAATGCTTACAACCTACAGAAAGAAGAACTAACATTGGAAGAAAACACAACACCTCTAATTGCTACCACAATTAGAATGGACTTCCTAACCAGGCCATCCTCAACAAAATTCTTCAAATCTTACCCTTTCTTTATTACTTACGATGAATATCGTCTATTCATCTCTTCCATTCCATACCCGATTATGGAATAACCAGGCCTCCTCTCATTGCTGTGGATAAGACATACAATTTGTGCGGTCTTTATACTAGATGTCAACTAAGCTTGGGGAAATAATCTTTCCCATTTCCTCTTTTGCTTCCCCAACTTAAGTTTGCCAATATCTTTTATGTGTGTTTACCATCTGATAACCATCTGTTACTATCTACTCTTAATCCCATTCTTTTGATAGTGTTCTCAATCCTTCAAATTTTCTTTATTCATATGCTACCTACAAGCATATTCCAAAACTTATAGAAGTGCACCTTAATATCATCTTTATGTTTTACGCACATATCAACATAATATTCCTAGCGTTTTTATAGCGTCCTCACACTCTATAGGGATTCCTTATTACTTTTCCGAAGGAAGTCATCGCTATCTCCTTCATAACCTTTTTTTCTCTGTCTCACCTAGGCACTAATTCCTATCTACTCGATATTTAAAATCCTAGTTTGGTCTTTATCATTTTTTTTCAAAAATGAAAACTTTAAAAAAAATCTGAAATATCTAATCCCAAAACCCTTGACTTTAAAAGTGTTACTTAGAAACTTTTATTAAATTCAAAATTACTTGGTGTATTTAACTATTTTCAAAACATACATTTTAAGATTTTTGAATTTAACTTATTCCCTAAACTTAAAAGAGAACGTTAGCAATTCTAAGTTTAAAATCAAATCAGCCTTTTCTTTTCAATAATTTTATTTCATAAAAATCTGGGATTTTTAATTTAGTCATTTATTAAGTTCTTCTTTCAAAAACTTATTCATTTCACCAAACCATCTTCCAAAAACATACTTTTACATGTTTCTAAAGCACCATTCATAACTTTTAAATAATAAAAACTAGAGTAGATATGAACATCACTCATCCTATCAATGCCTTTATATTTCCTACTCTCCCAAACATCCAATATTGGGTAGAGTCTCAATTATCATAAAAGTTAGACTTTTAAAAGATACCTAAATTACATGCGCACAATAATGGAAAGTGTGTATTTTCCTTTGCTTAGCTTCACTTATTAGATTACGAGCATTATTTTTAATAAAATTTACTAACACTATTTCTAATCACTACACTTTTTTTTATTACACTTAAGGATCCTATTTTTTAATGCATTTGAACTACTTCCCCCTCAAAGGGAATTGTTAATGCTATATTCTCTATGAATCGCTTAAAAGAGAGCTTGTGTTTTTTGTAAAAATACAAGGAATTATGTTTCATTTTCTTTATTGAAATAGATAGTACAAAAACCGTGTTTTCATATTTTGTACATCTCTTCCTTTGCATTTACATTCCTTATTATTTCAAGAAAAACACCTTTATCTGTAACCTGATTGATTCAGAGAAACTTATTTTGTTATCCCTCTTTATTCCAATGAATTAAAATATGTCAAATCCTAACCTAAGTAAAATAAATTTAACCTCCCTTTTATTTAATTTCGAAACTTCCTACTAATCAACCCTTCAGCCTAAACTGCACTAACTCTAATTGTTTCTCTTAATTTACGATCTCTTTATTATTGCAGTGCAACCACTTACAGCTAAATTTTAAGATTCTAAATCTTCTTTTCTATACCCTTTACTCTATTCCAAATCTGTACTCCACTTATATTGTCCACCATATAGACATCTTTATATCTTAAAAACTTTCGTTACATAAAAAGATTCACAAGCTATATTGCTCCATCATTTCTTCAAAAGAGAACAGCCTTAGACAAAAATTTCCTTTACTGAAATCTAAATACATGTATTCGCTTACAAAACCTTTAATATATATATATATATATATATTCTCAAAATTTAATACTTACTTTGTCATTAAAAGTATACAATTTATACTTTTTCTAAATTTCCAAAAATTTCTTATTATTGGGTTGGATTCAAAGTAGACTTGTAACAACCCGCATATCTATCGATTTTATATTTAAATATTTTATCGTTAGTCGGATGTTAGTCCGAAAAGCTACTTTTTGCATACGGTCAAATTAGGACTCGAGACCACTTCCATTGAGTTCAAAATGACGTTTGCGATCTTTTTGAGTGTAAACTTTGATATGTTTGGAGATAGTGAAATTTTCGACACTTTTTCCCGCCTTTGACTTTGGTTTGGACTGCACCCCTTTAGTTCAGCCCAACCATCTTCCTCACTCAATCAAAACACTTCAAGCTTTGTCAAAAATGGTGGTGGGAAGTGGAAATTAAAACTCCAAACACAAATTCTATTGCAAATCCGAGATTCAACATCAAATTCACGTGAAGAACATTGATTCAAGCTTGTTGGTGTTCTTGCTTTGCTCTCAAATCTCCATCTTCATCAAATTCCATGAAAAGGTGAGATTTTTGATCTCACATCTTGCCTATATCTATCTTGGACTGTTGAGAATGATCCTCTATTGCATTTGTATGAATATCTGCATTTGGTTTGCATTGGATTGGCGAAAAACTATAAATTTTGGCGTTTTGGTGAGTTTCTGGCCTTAAGTCGTTTCTGGCCATTGCTAAGTCGTCCACGAGTTAAGCCTAAGTCGTATGTCGTTCGCGTTGAAAAGTCACACGGAGCATATGTCGTTCCAGGCCTTAAGTCGTTCACGAGTTAAAGTGCTAAGTCGTTCACGAGTTAAAGGCTTGAGTCGTTCACGAGTTACTGGCTTGAGTCGTTCGCGAGTTAAAGTGTTGAGTCGTTCACGAGTTACTGGCTTGAGTCGTTCGCGAGTTAAAGTGTTGAGTCGTTCGCGAGTTAAAGTGTTGAGTCGTTCACGAGTTACTGGCTTGAGTCGTTCACGAGTTAAAGTGTTGAGTCGTTCACGAGTTACTGGCTTGAGTCCTTCGCGAGTTAAAGTGCTAAGTCGTTCACGAGTTAAAGTGCTGAGTCGTTCACGAGTTAAAGTGCTAAGTCATTCGCGAGTTGTGCTAAGTCGTCCACGAGTTAAGACTTAGGTCGTAAGACTTTTCTGTTTCTTAGGTCGTAAGACCTTAGGTCGTGCACTTTTAGGTCGCGACCAACCTTATGTCGCGAACCTCTTTAGGTCGTATGACCCTAATTTTTCTTAGGTCGTTGGACTTTTTTTTTTAACCCGTTAGGTCGTAGACCCTTAAACTGTTAAGTCCCTCGTCACCTTAGGTCGTAGCTCGTAAGTCGCTCGACCCTGCTAAGCCTTTAGGTCGCGTATCCTTAGGTCGCCAGTTTTAGGTCGCTGGTTCGTATGGCTCTTAAGTCGTAAGTCGTTCGCGAGTTAGTACTTGGTCGTTTGACCTGTTTTCCCCTAGGTCGTTCGACCTGTTCTTCTGCTAGGTCGCGTGGCATTCTTCCCTTAGGTCGTTTGGCTTCTCGAGACCGCTTGCCTTCACTAGGTCGTACCGTGACGGGGCGCTGCCCCGCACCCCGCCGTGGGCGCTGCCCCCTGGACCCCCGTATTACTCTGCGTAGGCAATCTTATCTGAAAAGCATTCATCAGAACTTCCACTTTGATGGTTTTGGGATTGACTTCTTTGGACTTTACTCACGTCTTCGAACGTGAATTGATTTGTTTCTACAATCGTTTTATGACTTGTCACTTTAAAGATATATGAAGGTTTCAATACTAATAGTAAATATCAAAACTCTTTCATCAAAGTGATTTCAACACTATTTTAAATATCAAAAGTTCGTTTTCTCAAACCGATTTTCAATCTACTAGTATATACAAGCCTTTACTTCACTCGAATGAGAAATCGACTTAAACGACTTAGTAAAACGGGTGGTATGAAACGCTTGCGTTCACTTCGTCGGTTAGCTCTTGGACTTGTTCGATTGAACCCTTTTTGTGACAATTTCCTAGTGAAGATTTACAGCTTGTTCGTAAATATTTAAGTTAAGCAAGTGGTTATGGGACATGAAGCTAAACTCATATATTTACTAGCTTGGTGTGATTGACACTTCCTTATGATCATGACGATCATTTTTGTGATTTAGACTAGCGATTGAGCGATGTCTCTTTGTCTACGTGGGAGACTATACCCCGATTATGTGATGTTTCGCCATCACATTTCTAGGGTAGCACCCTACGGTCTTCGGGCCATTCCTGTGTGAAAATTTAATGGATAGCTTCCATGA
The DNA here is from genome assembly GCA_030737815.1 of Allium fistulosum. Classification (NCBI taxonomy): domain Eukaryota; kingdom Viridiplantae; phylum Streptophyta; class Magnoliopsida; order Asparagales; family Amaryllidaceae; genus Allium; species Allium fistulosum. The sequence continues at coordinate 1,416,065,537 of CM060901.1, read as the reverse complement.
GATAGCTTCTCGTCATGTGTTTACGCGTAGGTGAGTTTTCATGCTCCCATTCATGTGTTAGGCCTCCCCCCTTTTTATGTGTTTTCTGGATTTCTGATGATGATTTCTGGAATTTTGTGCTTCACCAATTTTCATGATTTTCATTGATATGATATCAGTTTTTGTGCATTGGTGAATTCATGTGTTATTGACTTGTTATGAATACAAGTTTAGGGTATGATACCCTACCTTATCTTTGTGAAGATTCTTGTGATATTGATTAATCTTTTGTTGATTATCATTTACATACTTATAGTAGTATGTCGTTATGGTTATTTCATGTTCATGTCATGCCTTTTTCTTTATACCATATCATCTGATATTTATAGCTAGACTGATCCGTTTATTATTTTCTTATAAATAATACTTGGGTCAGACCGAGATGTTACAGGTGCTTCTGCTTGACTTCTCTTCAGGATATTTCTGACTTTTGGCTAACTACATAGATTAGTAGTTTTTGGATGTACACCTTTGAGATATAGACTCTATGTTGTGTACTTATTCTTTTGTATAGCACGTGATGCTATTCTTTTGTATTATCGTGGATCTTTCTGACCACTACTCTGATGTACACTTTCATGTGTTATATATTTATTCATATCTTCTTCCGCCTTTGTGATATGGATGTCTGTGACTGATTTATGTTATGATTATTTCTATGTTTGTTTCCGAAGATTATATATAGCCACCGTGTGATATCTTTGTGTTTGTATCGGTATGTCGGATTTCCTCCTTAAAAGATATGCATTCTATTCTATCCGACGTATCGGTGCTCGCACAAAGAAGTTACATGGATGGTCGCTCCTCCACAGCCTTATTCTCCACGCTAATTGACAGCACTACATCGTAGTGTTCTTGGTTAGCGTGGGTATAGAGGTGGGGCGTCACAAGACTTCTGACTATTATCGTAAGAACATCCTTAGTTCCATCTCCAAAGATCAAGAAATCAAATCATAAATTAAGGGTGACTATTTCACACCTCCTTCAGGAACTTCTCTACATTCCACTTTCTATAACATATGGACCCTTATTCTCCCTTTACCTAGACCTATTGTACATCATCAATTGGTAATCAAAATGGGGATCAACAATCATTAGGCTACCAAAGCCCAACTAGGATGTCAAGTACCATCCAGTTCTAGTGATACTCCATATGCAACTACTCTATAGACGAGATTCTTAGGATTTTAGCATATACTGTATTTTCATTTATAGTCAAAATAGAGATACGTTCACTTATTGTTTCCTAATTTTTCAGGAATTGACTAACCTAAGCTCTGATATCAAATGTAGCAATCCGCACTTTAGTGGGCCCAGATTTTTGGTAAACCACAAACCCAAGTCCACTAAAGTACGAATCGTTAGTTTGGTATCCTGTAAAAAGGAATATAAATTAGAGTACTAATGGTAATAACTCATACCGGAAATAAGAAAATATAATAGATCAATATAATTACTGACCAAAATCCACATCTCAAATATCAAGGGCCTTAGGCAAACAACTGCTCCAAATCTACATCAGTAACCGCTCTTCTAAATCCTATGGGTTGTAATGAGGAAGGGTCTAAAACAACGTTCTGGTCACTGGTAAATTATACATTTATACATAACACTAGCTTATGCCGATTGTTCACTATTTCATGTTATGTTATATTTTATTATTAATCGTTATGACTCCATTGCTACATACGAACTATGCCCATCTACACCAGGTAGATCTATGTCTATATAGGTATATATATATATATACATACACACACACCCCAAGTCCACTAATGGATCTAGATACTATCCCCACTAGTATCAATCGCTCAACACCTCATAAAGATCCATCACATCGTATCACCGAGGGAAATCCTGTCGTGCGCACCGACGACCTCCAGTCCATGACCTCTAGTCCACGAGCTCCTAATACTTCGAGAATTTTTCACGTGCGCTGGCCCTTTTGCATACCTTTGTCTACTTCTTATCGTGGATTTCATGCCTCATGCACCACCACCCCATCCGTGTTTTGAAGGAACCATTGTATGGGTTAAGTAGCCTTACCTTATCGAAAACTAACAAACAACTGTGATGTTGCATAACCCAACTGAACCAATCCTGGTAGGCGGAGGAGATCAATTAGGTGTAACCCCGTCCTTTCCGTTGACCACAAGAGACCAATGATGAACTTGATAAATATGCAACTCCTACCCTATAGGTACCCAAGTATGCCATCCATATATGTACACATGTTGCAACTCGGTTTAGTACCTAAGCACACCAGACTTTCCATGCCATGTTGCATAAGTCCAATCTCACCCACCATCCATTTAGATTGCTTAGTACAATCAAGGCGATACCCACTTAAAAACTTCAAAACTTTGAAGCAGACTAATTTGACCGTGCACCTTCGGCCTTTACATAATTATAACAAATATTTATAATTTGAGTGATAATTTATAATTAAGGCAATAAGCACAATACTGATCTGGGGGTACCCCTCTAGTACGAAATCGTACACTCGCCATAGGTCCTATTGGTTGGATATGTTTTTAGCACCCCAACCCATTCTAAGGAACTTCAGACATTGGTCCATTATAATTATAACAGACAATTTATAATTATTCACACCCATCATAAACGCATATCCGAGGTTACTTATATACATATTTAGACTTAATATACTTATTCCTTTTTTATTTTCTTTATTGCCTCAACAACTTTTATGTTCGACTTTAAGTCTCCGATCTTAATATGCGTTTATATTTTATTCCATGAATTTTATTTACCGCTTTTCAAATTCAGACATCAATATCGTTGCTACAACATTCATTAGTTTAGACTTTGATTTCTATTCCAATTCTTATATCTTTTCTTTGCATATAATCCACACTTACTTTTTCACTAGTTTCCATTTTATTAACCTTTAAATTACATTCTTGTTTCAATATTTCACCTTTGGGGTTTACTATATTTTAATAAATTGGAATCAAACTTTAACAATTTAACTTTTACACAGTGAATTTCCATATCTTATGTTAAAGAGGTGGTTTGTGCGATATTTATAATTACAAGAAATTCTCTTTTATTTATTGAAATAGACAATATAAAATGCAGTAATCATCTCTTTTTATGCGTCTCTTTATTTTATAAGTGTATATTGATTACTTGTCACTTCAAACCTTACACTTTTTATAAGTTCGAATCTAATCATATATGGAAATCCACTTTTAATTACATACATTCCAATAAATTAAAATATCACTAAAATACCAAAAGTCAAGTTTCCTTTATTTTATATAGTCTCGTTTATCAAATAAAATGGAATCTCAATTCATTATGTGTTCAATTAATTAGTCCGACGTAAAACTAATAATTAAAATCATTTTGCAATTTTAGAATTAGATCTAATCATTACGTAATTACAGAAATAAAACTAATCATTATATAATTGCAGAATTAAACTAATCATTACGCTTCTGTAATTATCACTACAAATTTATAGGCAAGTTTACAATCTTCAACATTTCATATATATGAATTCATTTGAAACTAAATTATCAGACTCATGCATATAGGAATAGATCTGCAATGATATAATCTAGTATTATATAAAAACATATAATATTCTCAGTCACCTTTAATTAGTGCTCCCAAACATCTTGATTTAATCCAGATCTGACCCTATTATCTGTATTCTCCACTTTTTGACTCCCTATTCGGATTCATAGGCAATATTTTATACCGATCTATTAGAGATTGGATTAGAGAGAAGAGATTTGGATATAGATTTATTAATTAGAACAAGATCTAAAAGTTTACCTTTGATGTAGCAATATGATTTGAATCCATCATATATCCTTTATCCTTTTCTATTCTTCTCCAAAGTGTATATGTGCAATCTATTCTATTTTTTTTATTTAGAAATTCTGATGGAGAAGTGAAAGTGATAGAGCTTCCACGCTCATTAGAAAAATAATGAGTTGGAAGTGAAGCCTTAGGTCCTAATTCATAGAGGTTCAAATCAGCCCTAACCGTTGGATGGAACCGAATTAGGTCTAAGCCACACGGCCTAAGCAATCTGCCGCCTTCAAAACCCTTCAGGTCGACCATCCTAGGACCATGGTCGACCTATGTGGTTTATTTTTGTGAATTATCGACGTGCGTCGATTTTGTTGCTACGTTGAATTGATTGTGTGCATTTGTTAATTGATTCTTATCAATTCCTACCCATTTTATTAATCTCTACAATCTTAATTTGAATGTTAACAATTATTAACATCTAATTAGTCTTAATTGATTTTATTAATATATTTACATATATAATTATTTCCGACGCTAAAATTTCAAATGCTAATTACTTTTTCGTTTGAACTCCGATCCGAAAAGTTTATATATAAAAATTGATCAAAAAATCGCCACGAATCCTATGGTATATGTCTTGTGGTCAAATTCCAAAATTTGTCAAAATTCCATTTTCACCATTTATTATGTATTAGTTAATTTCTATTTTAATTAATTAACGTAAAACGTGGGGTGTTACAAATACTAAATTTCGGTCGATGACACTCCCTAAGAACTTCTTTCCTTATGTCACCAACATCGGGAACACACAATCGTCATTTCTTTCCAAACCATCTATTTTGATCAAGATAAAAGTTTTTCAATTCATCAATTTTAGTTCCACTTTCCAATCTTCTAATTCTTTCAACTAGCAGTGGATCATATCTTTGCTTAGAAGTAATTTTTTCGAGCAATACCGGTCGAACTTCCAAGCAAGATAATATTGCAGTAGTCTGACTAGAACTGGCAGTCGATCTTAGCCACACTAGAAGTGGTTAATGCTTCCAAATATTTCCATTCCGATATCATTGCTAACACTGCATTTTGATGTTTCCTAATAAGCGCATCTGCAACTTTGTTTCCTTTCCCCTGCGTGTACTCAATTTCAAAATCATAAGCAGCTAGAAACTCCAACCGTCTCTTCTGTCTCATGTTCAGCTCCTTCTTAGAAAATAAGTATCTTAGCGACTAGTGATCCGTATACAACTCGAATAATTCTCCCAAAAGATAGCGTCTTCACACCTTCAAAGCAAATATTACGGCAGCTTACTCTAACTCATGAGTCAGATATCCAGCTTCGTGCGGTCTGAGCTTTTGTGAAGCATAGTCAATCACATTACCCCTCTACATTAATACAGCTCCTAATCCTATTCTACACACATCAGTATACACCATTAAATCTTGATTTCCATCCGAGACTACTAACATAGGCGCATTGGTCAATAAATGTTTTAGCTTCTGGAATGCCTCCTTACATTTATCGGTCCAAATATACTTCACATCCTTCCTTGTAGTTTAGTTATTGGTGCTTCTATATGAGAGAAATCCTTGATGAATCTCCTATAGTAGCCAACTAATCCTAGAAAACTCTTTATCATCTGTCACTATCCGAGGTCACTTCCAATTATTGACCGCTTTAACCTTACCTGGATCTACCAACAATCTTTTTTCTGAGACTACATTTCCAAGGAACGTCACTTCTTTCTTCCAAAAATGTCATTTTGAAAATTTTACCTTCAGCTGATGCTGTCTCAATGTCACAAGCACTATTCTAAGGTGAGTATCATGGTGTCGCTAATTCCTAGAATATATCAGAATGTCACCTATAAATACTAACGCAAATCTATCCAAATGCTCTCTGAAAATCCGGTTTGTCAAATCTACGAAGAAAGTAGGTGCATTAGTTAATTCAAATGGCATTATTGACCACTCTTATGAACCATATCTTGTTTGAAACACCGTTAAAGGAATGTTGTCCTCCGCCACTCTTAATTGTTGGAACCCTGTCGCCGGATCTAATTGAGAAAATACTTTGGCTCAACTCAATGATCAAATAAGTTGTCAATTCTTGGCAAAAGATATCGGTTTTTTATCATATTTTGATTCAGCTTATGATAAATACACATCCTTAACGACCCGTCCGGTTTCTTCACAAATACCATAGTCGCTACTCAAGGCGAACTACTTGGTCTAATAAAACTTTTCCCTTCTAAGTCCACAAGTTACACCTTTAACTCCTTCATCTTGGTAGATGTCATTATGCTAGACAGTCTACTTAAGAGTTCAACTCCAGTTGTAAGACGAGTTCAGCTCCAGGTACAAGACCAATTCGAAACTCAACAGCTCATTTCGATGGTATTCCTATAACAGGTTCAAAGACATCTACAAATTCTTTAACTACGAAAACCCGACTCAACTCATCTTCCTCCTCTATTACACCCAACAAAGCACAAACGTCAAAACTTGTATTCTCTACTGAATATACAATTCGGTCGCTACTATTAGGGTGTCTTAGTGAGATCTCTCTATCTTGGAAAAATATTCTAACATCATATTTACTTACAATCCATACCTAAAATAATCCCAACACCCATGAAATCAAACATATGCAAATTGCAAGCCATATACGACATAATAATTCAAACTCTAAATGGTCACATCTCATCCCTAGAGTTGCATATCCTCCTATCGGGTTCGCGACCCTTAAGGAAGTAACTAGGTATGTGGGTTCTAAGTTAAGTTTATCTACCAAACAACGAGATATAAAAGAATGTGATGCACCAGTATCAAACAATACTCTAACAGGTAAGTCATGAATCAAAAACGTACCACCCATCATAGCCTTTCCTTTTTTCCCAGTTGTAGGTCTCGAGGTAGCTGGTTCCAAAGCAAACACTTCCTTTCTCAACCATAGTTGGTTCCTTGCACTAATTCTTGTAATGTTCGATCTGGTCATAATTAAATCACTTGATGTTCTTACTTTCAATGACTTTCTTTCCATCCCCTGAACGACACTCATTTGCAAAATTCCCTTTCTTGTCACATCTGTAACACACGACACTTGCTATTCCTTTCTTAGCAGTTCCGCCCCTTTAAGCTCCTTTTTTCTGGAAGAACTTCCTCTTCTGATTCTATCCACCCTGATTCTCTGTTGGCTTTATTACTAAACAAAGAAAGCATCTATTTATTTCTCAAATCCATCTCCACGACTACATCACATATATCCCTAAAATGTGGTAAAGTTGCCCTAGCAAGCTTAGGTCTCAGTCCACAGATGAACTTCTCATTCCTTTTGATCACAATATCAGCGGTAGCATACCCATATCGGGGAAGCTCCTTAAATTTGGTTGCACGCAAGCACCGTCATATCACCTTGCACCAACTTAGCAAAATTCGTTAACAAAGTTGACTTAGCGATCTTAGATATAAACCTCTCTTCAAACCTCCTTCTTAATTCAACCTAAGCAAAGTTTCCTCTGCTACCCCAACAGTCACACTATTCAACAAGTACAACGTAGCTCCTTGTAGTTTCCTAGACACCAATCTCCTCTTTTTCTCATCGTTCAAACCATGATCAGCAAAGATCCTTTCATAACGACGTAACCAATTCTCCACTTCGATGGCATCCTCAGTTCCAATGAATGACTACCCTCCAAGTCTAGCATAGTCTCTACCCAAAACAACATAATTGTTGACAACTAGAACTTCTTGATTAGTTCCTCCAGCATTTCCTCCAACTAATCTAGTAGTAGCTCCTGCTTGCATCAAGTTGACAAAGAACTGATACATTGCTCCCATATCTACCGATGATGTTCCTGCACTCACATTTGCAGTTGTTTGTCGACCCGAATTCCTTCTAGTATTGGGCCTGACATTTCCATTAGTAGTGGTTCTTCCTCTACCAAGATTCACTCTTTCGTTCCCTGCCTCTATATCATGCTTCCTTAAATATGCCATCGAACCTAAGTAAGATACGAACAAACGGTCTAAGAGAGAGGGAGAATAGAGATAAAGCGTGTATTTATATATAGCAAATACAAGTATGTTACTATAGCGTTATCCCATACCCCAATCTTATTCTCTGATTCATTTGGATTATGTTTTCAAAACTCTTTTAAGTTCAAAAATTCTTTTAGTTTTACATAACCCTATGCTCTAATACCAAGTTGTAACAACCCTCATCTTGAGGCCTGAAACTAACTGCTACAAATGCTGCAGCCATCTATAGTATTAATTTCCAGTGACAAAATGTGGATATGTTAATTGTATTATTAAAATACAAGAATATGAAATATTTTAAACACACTTTTAAACAAACTTTCTCGTTTCATTCAAAGATGATATTTCATGTTCATTACATAATCCCAAACGTAGCCCGGGTTCATATAAAATAAAATCATTCCAAAATACTCCAAGAGCGACATATGAAGATACCCTTTGGTCGATCAGAGTTTACTACTAGACAGTTATAACATCTGTCTTTACATACACTTCGACGAAATAAGTTCAATACAATGGATTAATAATATATAAAGATAGACTCCTAAATAGCTAAATTTTCCTCCTACACATCTCCGAAACCTTTATCCGCTAAAACCTACTTGGCCTGTAAACCCTTACTCTCGACCTACTCAAATCAAATTTTGTGCACCCAAGAGTTTAAAGGGAAAACATAAACTTCGAGTTAGACAAAAATCCTAGTGTGAATAATAATATGCCGACTCGATTTATAGATACCTAGTGAGACCACGCCATTGAGCGGAATGGGTTTTCTCCTCATTGGTATCGATTTTTAAATATATCTTTTGCAAATTAAACTTCTGAAACCACAATGGTTAAAATAGAAAGTAGAAACAATAATATGCATGCATGCAATATGGGTAATCATGACCAATCTATCTAAATCAATAGACTATCTATCCCAACATCATAGTTTTCTCAGGGAAAGTACAAACCTATGGCTGACTCGGGCATATAATATATATCAAATTCCTAACATACTGTTAGAAGACAACTGGGCGGTTTGTCCAAAACTTACTATTCCTAGGGTCGCTCTGATCCTAATGATTTTGCGGGCTCGCCAATAACCTATATCATCTTTATGTATTCCTGTCTGTGCATAAACCTACTTTTAGTCTTACTCGTGACAAAGCCCTGCACATTGAAATTCTGGATTAATATCAGCTAGGGGATTATAGCTGAAGTATAAGGCGCTACCATACACCAGTCCCATCCGGCTTTCTAGTCTTTGAGTCAATTTATCCTATCATAATTTATCTAAAGGTGATAAGAAAAATAATCACTTTAGTAAAATTCCATGCTAAATACCCTTTTTATTTCCTTGAAAACATAATTCCATATAAATGATTTAACCCTTGAAATCATACATTATAACAAGGAAAATATAGCCCTTTACTTTATCCAAAATATTTATGCCATAATAAAATAATATTGATAAAGTTTGAAAACACTTGAGTCAAAACTATAGGTTATAAAGCCAACTTTTATAAGGCTTTTAAATTGGCAAAAATCGATGCCAATCTCACCACTAGCGGTCATCACCCCTCTTCAATACCAAGATATGTTAAAGTCTTAAGTTATAAAACATAAGGCCATAGTGCCGATAGCATATATGTGGCACTTCATATAGTTTCAACATCATATAGTGTAAAACTTGGTTTACATAGTACAAAGTGTTAAAAGGTAGATGTCGACATTGATGAGTCTCTGCATCAACGCCTTAAGCAAACAGGAAGTGTTACGATGGTCATTAAAACACAGCCTTATTAGAGCCAAAGTGAAAACAAGCGGCATCACTGCCTTCTTCGAAAACATGCGACAAAGAATAAAGTCGAAGTTGATAAAATGCGGCACGATTATAACCGATATGAAAAGCGACATCATTATCGCCGTTATAGGTTATTTTTAAAGTATAGGGTCGGCAACGTTATAGAAATAAGTGACATTATGCCATTTATATGAAACGCGACGTCATTATGGTTACTATATAGCATGCGGCAACATCGACGTCGACAATGAGGATGCCAACTTCGGGCTTCTTCAACCATAGATAATTAACTACATACCAACGCATGTGGATATCATGTGCATCACTATCGGCTGACATCGTAGGTGTAGCTGCAATGTGGATGAAAGGCGGCATCGACAAAGCCAGTATGACATCCTTGCAATTAACATAAAAACTGATTTATTACCATTAAAAGTAATTCATGTTCCACCAACTCCTATCCTTGGCCAAAATCTCATTGTTTAACAAATATTTCTTCAAATTTCTTTTTAGAAAACTGCTATAGAGCAGATTTTTCATCTCCAAAATAATTTGCAAACAATACATTTTATATTAATAATTTAATATAATAATTAAGCTTTTCTAACTTAAATAATTCATATTAAATCATAAACACTTGGAAAAAATCCCCAAAATCATAATAAATCTTATTTACCATACTCTTTAACATATAAAAATTTCGGATCTAAAAACATTATTTAATTATTTTAAATAATAAAAACCCGAAATAACTCATTTTCTCTACTTAGAAACTTCATAATAATTCATACTTGTTTGAAAAATTATGAAATTTAAAATCCACTTCAAAAATAATGTTTCTAACACCATATCAAAATTTTAGGTCAATTGAGCATCACATGATAGTTTTCCCACATAATCCAATTAAATAATTTCATAAATAAATCCAATAATTCGTCAATAAGCATATAATCATTCAAATTATTACAACATGGCATAATATAAGCCAAAGATTCGGGTTTATACTTAAAACTGAAAACACTAATTAAAACTTGATATGCATAACCATTATTCGCCTTGATTAGTTAAAGAAGGTTGAGATTTGAGTGCTGATTGATTTTCCCTAAGCTTAACTCTTGATTCCTAGCTTTTTTTTCCTCTTGAATCCCTTGTTAATGGCCGTCTAAGCTTTCTTTGTTTTGTTTTTATGAAGATAAGTCAGGGAATAAATGATAATGAGAGAGTATTAAGGAAATTTACTCTTTTCCTATTTTACCCTCCCCATGTATTCTCCTTCTTATTAATGTTCTAACCAATCTTGTTAGTTCATTAATTAAGACTCAACCCATATTAACTGTCAAATCTCAATCTCCTTATCTCATTTACATTATGTTATTTAATTTATCTAATTATATATCCTAAATAATGTTAATTAAAATTAGGGTTGATATAAAAATTGAAAATATGACTGAAAATTGTTTTTTCAAATTTTTGACTTTTTACCCAACTAAAGTTGTTGCAACTTCGTTGCACACACATACATTTGTGTACACATATAGCAAATAGGAATTCTTTTAACTCTAAACAAAATAAATAGCCTAAGTATCATTAGGAGTTTTTAGAAACAATTAGCAATGTAATTAAAAGAGAAGACTTTTGCTAATCTTTTGCTACTTTTTATGTGATGTGATGTGTAGTACATTGATCCCATAGAGTAGCCAATGGAGGAAGCTTGTTATATATGGAAGGGCATGAAGGAGTAATTTGGTAATTTGATGAAGGGGTAAGTGAGGTCATTTGTCACTTTTTACAATTCTATAAAAGAACCTCTTTACTTTATTTTTTCAATTTACTTCATTTCCAAACTTTTGCTCTCTTCTTCTTCACTCTTCCATCAAAGTTCTTAAATCCAAATATATAGCAAAACTCTTCTCTTTTCTCCTCTACCTTCTTTGTATAAGCTTGAAATAATATTGCAAACATCTCTACCTTTTAAAAGTTGAAAGTTTCAGAGCCCGTTTCTCCTGTCTAGCCTAGGGCGTGTGGGATTTGGGGCATTTAGGGGTTGACCATGTTTAAATATGAGGGGTAGGGTGGAGTTGGAGCTCTCTTTGGGTTAAGGGTAGGAAATGTTGTGTTGTTGCTTAGTTGTGCTAGGAAGTTTTAGCTTTGTCTTGGTTTAAAAGTGTTTTAATCTCATTTTAAAGTGGTTTTAAAATTACAAAAATGTTGTAAAATAAAAATTGTTGTTTATATTGTTTATACTTATATATATTGTTTTTTGGATTTATTCCCACTTGGTAGCGGTTTGCATAAATAACTATTGTTTTGCTAGGGACAAAAACCAAGATGAAGTTGAAGTGTATTCATAGCGAATAGGTCGCTATAGAACACTTCGAAGAACATACTTATATGAGATTTACATAGGACTTTTGTTGAGAGACCCTAAGGGGTATCTCACCAACGTTGATTTACTTTTTACTTATGTTGCTTATATTAAAGTTTGATTGAAATATATGTATGATTTATTGGTTATTTATGAAAGTGTCGTTATAATGACTATTGCTATACCGATAGTTATGAAATCTCCTTTTTCAATCTTTGTTTGTTTCTCTTGTGCTTGTGTTTGCATCATTAAATATTTGGTCATGCTTTTATTCTTTAAAATTGTTGTTTGAACCAAGTTTTGATGGCCCAGAAAAGGTTACAATTCCTAACACCAAAGTGTTTAAAAGTTAGAAAAATTTTGGTCATGGTTTTTGCAGTTCGAAAGTCAAGTTTTAAAATAATTTTTGTAAAGATCTACCTTTCTTATATCCAAAGATGACACTTAATACATCAATGGTATTCGTGTAAGCATTTGAAAGATAGACCATTGGGGTAAAGGAAAAGAAAGACAAGAAGAAAAATCATAGAATCCCATAATGCAAGGAAATCATATATAATAGAACATAAGATAGTACATACACTCACTCCTAAAATTAAACATTAGAGTTACAACAAGTACTAACATCAGCTATGGATGGTTATAATTTTCTAACCCTACTATGCTGATACATAACTACATATAAATGACAGTAGATTTAAATAGATAACTAGATAACGACGAAGCCTCCTACTCCATGCTTCTCTAAAATGCATCTATAAGAGTCTGGACTACTTAGCTAAAATTAGAGTATCCAAGAATTTAAGGGAAAGAAAGAAAAACTCCGGGTCGAAAATGGGTCTAGTGTGAGCAACATTAAATCATATGCTTTGTTATAGTTATAAACCCTTTAAAATAAAAGTACCTTGTGAGACCGTGCCGTACATAAACACAGACGGGTTTTTACCTTACGATAACCAAATCATTTTAAATAGAAAATCTAGTGATATTATAATAATGTCTACGGTTTAAAATAAATATTTAATCACAGCTGGAATGGTTACATTAAGTACATTCAAAAGCATATTTAGTGTACAACTAAGTCTGTAAGGTATGTGCTGGAAAATGGATTCCATAAAAGGACAAGGGTATAAAGGTACCGCTTGTTACAGAACTCCTCTAGAGAAAATTTATCGAGTGCCTCACATAGACCCCTTGCAAATCAAGACCAACCTATCTCTTTCTGGATAGTACCGAATATAATCATCCCTTGGTTGCAATCAACAACCCTACCGGGTCCGAAGCATACATCCAAAAATAATATCGATCTAGATCAGGGATGATCGTACCATAATGGTAGCGAGCCACATTTCCCTCAAGTATATCCCCAGTTTTGGTCATTTTCGAGTGTGAGGCTCAAGGCAATGATTACCAATTTTAGCAAACCCATCTCTGAATGTTAACACTGCCTTTCAAGCAACAATGCAATGTGTAACGACCCGCAAATTTATCAATTTGATAAATTATATTTATTTTTAAAATTCAAATATAAGCTTCTTAAAACCATAAATTATGATGTTTTAAACAAGAATAATGGTAATCTTATTTTTGAATAAGTATTTACAAAAACACATGCTTTGAAAAAATATCGATAAAATATTCGAAAACCGTTTTATCAATAAACAATTCTGTAATTATTAGAAGTCACGCATGGAGCTGGATACATACACTTATTTATCCGTTTAAACAAGAATATGAAATAAAATTATTTATTTTAATTTTTGGGAAGTAAAATGTATCTATGACATCATCAATAGCGACATCATATTTACTAATTGATTTATGAGTTTAAATTGAGATTTAATGATTTAAAAATTATTATAATTATTCAAATAATTGTTTCTAAATGATAATAATTCATTTTAATTAGTTATAAATGAAATAAATCATTTATAATAGTTTTATAAAGATATATACTTGATTTGAAATTATAAGAAAATTCATATCGCTTTATCGATATAACAGCACTTTTAGTAAACAATTGTTTAATATTAATTTATATAGTTTTATAAATCAAATATGATCATTTTAATTAGTTAAAAATGATAAGAAATTAGTTTTCAATTTTTTCTACATTTATATGTAAATTAATTTATAAGTGAAAATGTGATCGGTAATCGGCTTTTCGATTTACAACAGTTTAACGAACGGAAATTGTTCAAAGTTGTTGCAACCTTGTTTATATGTCTTGTGTACATATATATAATACACATGTACACCCTAACATATACATGAACACATATATACATACAAATATACATTAATACATATATATTACAAACGATCTAAGATATTTTTACATAAACTTCATCCTTAAGCAAACCAAAGTCAAACTCTTACACATATCAAATAACACACATGGATGCATAAAGGGGGGTGGCATTGTCATGCGTCCTGAGGTGCTTGGGGGTGTGGGCAAGGGCACTTTTGTCCATGCACATTTGGATATTCATTTCCAAAAAATTTCCTATAAATGCCCATCCATTCTTTCATAATTTTAATACTACTATTCTCTTCTTCTTCCTCCTTCTCAAGCTATTTTAATGGCTTCTCTACTTAGAAAAATTATGAAGAAAAAATTAGCAAAAAGAAAATAAATTTATATAACTATATATACATTAGCAATCCACTTTAAAACAAGCTCAAACCACTCCTCTCTTCTCTCTAAACTCACAGCCACCACCTCCTACCACCAAGGCCGAGCCCATTCAAAGGTCCAAGGCTCGATTCCATAGGCTTTGATTCGATCGTAGCGAAGCCATAACGAATTTTCATAAAGTTAGAAAGCAATGAAGGTGAGAAACACTATTTGTATTATGATATATTGGATGATATATATGTTTGGTTATGCTTGGTTGTGATGATTGTGAATGATGTTTGGATATGGTAATATGTTTGCTTGGATGTGTAAATGATTCACTTTTTATACACGTCGAATATCACAAAGGAAAGCACTTTCCTTCAATAAATGAAATGGTGCATATGAGATTTTTAAAACTGTTTAAAATAGTTAAAAATGTTTTAGAAATGTTTTATAAACACTAAAACCCAATTTGGTGAAGTTTTGAAAAGTTATGAAAATTGAGTCATAGGTGCATCGTGTAACGGTAGTTCGTGATTTCACGCCATAAAAGGTTAAGTCCATTTAGACGGTGAGTTCGAAGTTGGAATTCTTTGTAATAAGAATTTTCCAAACTCTTATAATCATAGTTTTCAAACAAAAGAAAAGGACTGAGATTTTATCTAGTAGATTTTGAAATATGAGCAAAATAAGTTTTCAAAATAGTCGCGGTTTGGCAGTTCGAAATCCAAAAACGAAAATTCTTTAAAATGGATATTTTTAATTCCTTAAAAATATGGAATGGATTCTATAAAAAATTTAAAATGTTTTAAAAGATATTTGAGCAATAAAAAATGAATTTCTAAATGATCAGAAAGTTGTTTTGATAAATAAGCCTTAAAAGCACTATTCGCAACACTTTTAATAGATTTTGAAAGATTGCTTTAAACTTAAGTATTCTTTCCCAAATCTTTTATATATCTTTTCATATAAATAATTAAGTATTCTAAAGATGATTGGAGGTTTTATAAGTAATTTAAAAAGAGTTTAATTAAATGATTTAAAGAAAAGCTGTTAAAATCAAGTGATTTAATCTTGGCTGTAAAAGCCGATAAGTAGACTAGATATTTCTATTCGTGAGATCCGGATGTGAGGTGCATAGACTAAGGAGATGTTCAGGAGTAACCAGTGCCCTAGCTCACCTGGCATCTTTCCTGGGCGAGGAATAGATAAGGTCGAAATGCCAAAAATGAGGCAAGCATAAAAGATTTAATTTTTCCAAATTTAATACAACTTGGATTGTATAGAAATAATATTCTTATACTTGGTATTAAATTCCGAGGAGGGAATCCATACTACCTGTGCGAATTTACAAGGTGATTTAACCGTTATTTGACGGATAGGAAAGGCTGAATAAAGAATTTGATGTTAAGTAGAATTGGTATAATTTCTATCGACCCTTTTTACTCAATAAAGTTTTGCAATGTGATTTATGAGAGATGATTTTGGTTTGGTATTTTCAAAGTTAAAGAGAGGTTTAATGATTCTGTATGTACTGGAAAGGAATATGATTTAAACATTTATATCTCTAAAAGAGATATTTCATTTCATAAAAGATATTAATGAATGAAATGATAATCATCCTCAAACTTAACATCTTTTTATCAATGAATGGTTTGAAGTAACCGGGATCGAATTTGGGTGATTCTTATCTAAAAACCACTTCGAACCAATTTATGAGTTTGAAGGTGAAGACATGTGTGACGACCCACATTTCAGAAGGTTTAAATCAACAATAGTCCACACATGTCCAACTCAAACAATCCGAAACACAGATAATCAATGGGGTTATAAAGAAACATAAGAAAAGAAGAAAACAAATACAGAATCTTGCAGCGCAATGAAAAAAATATAATAAACAAATAAACAGTTCATGGAGCTGTTTGTAGTATACATTTGATTAAAATTTTACAACATCTATCAGAGTTATACATACAACATAACTAAATAAAACAATGCAATAGAACAACATGATGCATGGAATAATACTAGTAATATAATATACCAAATCTTCATCTTCGTCCTCCAGAATAATCTTCAATGCGCTGAAAACTTAGGGCTGACCCGAGCATAAAGCAAAACAATACACTCGAGTCAGGACTAAAATATCCTTATATGAGTTAAATCAATATCACATATAACAGAAGTGTAATGCATCAGAGATGTTTATGGGGTTTTACATCTCCTATCCAGTGTATAATGTGCGTGTAATAACTCAAGAGATGTTACGGGATATTCCATCTCTTAAGGATCCGTCAAAATATTTATATATAGTAGAATACGCTATATATGTAATGTCTAATCAATAAAATAAATATTTCTCTTTGTGTTAAGGCTTTATATTAATCCCCCTTAACTCGTTTTTAAGCATTGTCGTACAGTTTGCATATAACACCCAGTAGCACGTTTGAGGATAGGGATGCTTCGTGATACGACAACACTAAACCAAACTCGTAGTGGGCGCGTATAAGGATAAAAGTATGACAAGGCATATAAGGCAATGCCCAAGGTAGGATACTACCAGTTCGGGTCGTAGGGCTGGTGGTAACGCATCGTAGCCACGACCTCCCACCACGTCCATCCATCCCATAACGAGTCAAAGGGAGGTCATCCCAAATCAAGGTGCACCAATCGAAACCATCGTCAAAAGTAATAGTATGGACCAAGTCCAAGAAGAAAATCGAAGAACGGATGTCCGCTAGGGGTAGCTAGCCCACTTGGCCCTGTCAAGCTGTATTGTTTTAGTCATTTCAAATTGGCACAAGTGCCAAGGTCTATCCATTATCGTTCTCTTTCTTCAAATCCAGCAACGTACACCAAATCCAACCACTTCATTTTGGAGTCTCCTCCGCGTACACAGTTGTTAAAGTGGTTCCAATATTGACAGAGAGTATGCCAATAAGAGGCCCCGGTTTCTTTAACAACCAAACATCATTTTACACACTGGTTGGTTTTTTACATTTCGAAAATGATCATACTTGATATCAAAATATCATATTCATTTGAAAATTATTCTTCATTTCAAAATATCATATTTACTTAAAATATGTCAATTTCACTTGAAAATATCATTTCATTCAAATTTCCATTTCGAATTCCAATTTAGGTTATAACTTCATTTTAACCCAATTCACATTTAAATTCATGATTTAAATATAAACAATCCACCCTTGCGCAGTTTGAATTCTTTTAGAAAATAGTTTGAATAATTTTAAATAGTTTAAAATGTTAAAATAGTTTGACATAAAATGGTTTGAGTATTGAAAATGGTTTATATAGTAAAATAGTTTGGAAAATCAAAATAATTTTAATATTTAAAAAGATAGATTTTTAATAGTTTATATTAAAATAATTTATTTTGAAAATAGTTCAAATCAAACTAATTCAATTCCAAATCTTTCAATTCAAATCATCTTTAATCTCAATTCAATTCAAATCGACTCAATTTCGATTTAAATTCAAATCAAATCAGTTTCAATTTCAATTCTTAATTTTGATTTCGATTCAATTCGAATTAATTTCACTTTCAATTTCAATTTCGAAACGTTTTATATTAACTTCACATTCGATTCAACGATTCGATTCAGTGGTTTAAATTTCAATTCAATTCTTATTTTAAACCATTTCAATTTTTATAAATTTCGAGTTTGATTTCAAAATACCGATTTAAATCACTTAAATCAATTTTAAGCTTCAATGTTCAATTAAGGTTCAAATCTTTAAAACGATTCAATTCCGAACCCAAGTTTGAAATATCAACTTATATCACTTTTACTTAAATAACTTCGATGCTCAAGTAAAAGTTCAAACCTTTTAAAACAATTCAATTTCCATATTTCAATTCAATTTTATTTTTATAAAACAAAATCATTTGAATAAATTCAAACCCAAGAATTTAAAACCATTTAATTTAATCAATCCATTGTCCGTATATAATTTTCTATCTTATGGCCAAGTGATCAGTTATTTCGATTTTAATTTTAGGGATGCATATATATCATTTCAATCCAAAATAAATGTCATAGGTATATATCATTTCAACCTATTTTTTAATTTATTCGAATATAATTTAAATAACAGTTTATATACTGTCAAATAATATACGGGGTGATAACATGATATATAAAATAAATAAACATCCAATCTTCCAAAATATCAACCAATAGACATTCATCCAATCTCAATCAACATCCAAAACAGCCAATAAATCATGACAGTTAACTAGTTATTAATAATCGGGAATTTAACTAGTAATTTAATTACAATTTCATTTAACTGTTAATTCAAAATTTCTAACATATAAATTTCTTTGTCGATTTCCATGTTGGTTAAATTACCAAACAACAATCAATAAAATTAAATCACTTCATGATTTCAATTTAACTAACATAAAAATATTTCAGTCTTCATGAGCGGTTTAAAACACTCACCTTTATTTGAAACTGAAAATTTTCAGCTTTAAATAAATTCCAATTCGATTCCATGTTGTAGACGACGTCGATAAGAATCCAACGCAACTCGTTTCGCTCGAATCAGACCTCGCATGGAAAAGTTATGGATTTTTAAACATTTGACTATAATTAATTTATAATTAACAACTAATTAATATAATTAAACCATTACCCTGCCTCTTCTCACTGCTCGCAACTATCAGGACCACGCACGCAAATACACATTCACGTGACCTACATCGTCGACGTGCCACAACCCAAGGCCATCGAAGTTTGATTGGAGCCCGCCACTGGATGCGCCTCAGCCTACTCCACCATCGCCTCAAGTGCCATCACCTCTGCCGCCGTCATTTGTCCCCGAAAACTGAAAAAACCGCACGACTTCGTGCTCAGATCTTGGCGAATTCGAGGCGATTCGCCTTGATCCAACCACAGAACATGTAGATCTCGATGAGACCAACACTTTTCCTTTTGGTGGCATTTGATTTTGTTGAGTGGATTGAGAGAAATCAAGGGAGAAATGAAGACGATTTTCGGCCATTAATGTGAGAGGGAGAGAGCACGACCGAACGATTTCTTGATTAGGGTTTCGAAATGAACATATAACGCGACTCATTATATAAATCTCCGACCCGATTCACACATAAATTTTCCAAACTCCAAACGAAGAATGCCGGCTGGTGTTCTATATGTTATACCCCTGTTCTAAACATAATGAAATAGTTATCGAGAGCCAATTCCATCATATTCAAAAGATAGCTTTTCAAAATCAATTTATTTTAATTAAATTCTACGCGTTTCAAGCTCGCACGGCCAGACGATAAGTCCGATCACTACGAAACTTGAAATCCTATAATAACTCACTATTACAGATCCGATGAAACTGGTTTCGTTGAAATCCGAGACAGTGCCCATAAAGACTATTTTTACACGTTAATTAAAACAAGAAATTTCCAAAATCAATTTAATCACTTTAAATTCAATTTAATCACTTTAAATTCAATTTTAAAAGTTAACAATCTTCATTCTCGTTTAAATAAAATTTGAATCAACTTCTGAAACCATTTTCATTCACATTAAATTCAGGATTGAATTATTTAAATAATTTCCAATATTAAATTTAAGCAAGTTAATTATCAAATAAATCATTATACTTGAAATCTAAGTTATCTACCTCCTAAATTTTAACTTTTAAAATGAATTCAAATAATAAAACAACTACTTCCATTTTACAATAATTCAACATTATTATACAATTCTAACTATTGATTATAAACATATTCAATATAGAAATTCATTCTAATACAAATGATTTCCCTAAATTTCATCGAAATTATTATTTCAAAATTTTATTCAAGTTCATATTAAATAAATTACATAAATAAAACATAAATTTTTATTTCTAACCATTTTTATTCAATAATTATTTTAAATTTAATAATTTAAAATAGTTAAAATTATGGGTCGTTACATTCTCCCACACTCAAAACTTTTCGTCCTTGAAAAGGGGTTAAGTAAAGAATCAAACCTTTGATATATTTTACTACAAATAATCAACTTACAAAACTTTAAAATCTTATTAGAAAACCATTACCACGCTTCCACCACGCCACTCCGATATCGGCTTTACGGAAATTACAACTTATTTATAGAACAAGTTATAAAATTTTAAAATCTCAAAATTTTTCTAACACTCGGATTTACGGAAAATTTCGGCAGCGTCTCCTTTGCGCGACTCGATCGTAAAAATTTACAATATACATATATAACACAAATATACATCTCATCCCAATGATGAGGCATCCCGTAAGGAAAAATATAAAAGTACGATATGTAATCCGAGATATGTACCTTATTATTATTAATATGAGCGAGTTGGTTCATATTAAGCGAGCAAAAGCAAATCAAACCGCATATACTTCCAAACGGTCTTCGAATGTACCTATCTCAACTCAAATTAGAATATTAGTTGCATATAAAAGGATATAGAAAGCATGTATGAGTTTAATAGACTATATAACATGAATTTTGAATCTAAATCATAAGCACAAGCACTAATACACAACATAACAATCATATGCAATCAAAAGCAGTAATAACAATAGTTTGCAACAAAAGAAACCATTCAACTATTAATATTCATCCAATTAATTCATGACGGTATGAATTTACACTATCAATGTCCATAGTTAATTTATAAACTTCATTTCTTATTAACATCCATAGTTTATTAACATTTAATTGGTTTACTTCCAATTTATTCACATCTGTTTTATTTACATTCAATTTATTCAAATTTCAATTATTCACTTTTTTTAACAACATTTCATATCAATTCATTTATGAACCATTTTATAAATCATTTCATTTAACCTCATTTAAGTTAAATTTTATTTCATTACCACTTATACTTAAGTGTATCAACATTTCTTTTTTAACATTCACTTATTTCATACCTCAATTAGTTAACATTCAATTTATTAAAACTCATTCCATCTGTATTCAATTTATTTATATCCAATTTAAATCAAATTCAATTACTCACATAAATTTTACTTACACCCAATTATTCTCATTCAATTTCTTTCAAAACTAAATTGCATTTCATTTTATAATTCAAGTTCGTATTTATTCTATTAATTCATTTTATAGCTTAAGTGGAATTAGTTCACTTTACTAATTCATCTAGTTCCATTCATATCCAATTCAATTCATTTAATCTTTACTAAGTTAAACTTTATTTCATTTAATCCATTACTCAATTTATTTAACTTTATTTAAGTTAAAAAATTTCTTTTCTTATCATTCACATTCAACAAATTTAAAATTTGTTTTTAGCTTAATATTTCTCAAATCTATAAGTTATACAAACTAATTCACTTAAAATTTCACTTCATTATTTTATCTAATTCATTTCAAATACAATTCACTTCCATTTAAGCTTTCTTGAGTTAAACTTCATTTTATTTACTTCATTTCACTAACTCAATCAATTTCACATTTCTTACATTAATTCTTTTATTTCATATCTCAAATTCAAATTTTCTTTTGTTTGCTTAACCAAAATGTCCAACCGTTTTTAAAATTCGGTCTTACTTTCTTATTTAAATTCATAAGTTATAAACTTATTTATTATCCATTCTATTTTCAATTTATAAGTTCAAAAACTATTTTCATATATTTATCAAATCATACTTGGAATTTTTTTTCATAATCAAAACTTGTTTTAACTGGATATAAATTTCTTTTTGTAGCAATTCTCACTCAGAAACTCGAAAATGAATACTGGCGATGCTGCAATCATCCCCAGAATTATTTCCTAGCAACTAAAGCGAGTTCAATGCTTTTATTTCCTTCAAAAATCTGTTCAAAATATATTTCTAGTCAAAACACTTTCAAATAATATTATTATTAATTTTGAAGGCTTTGAAAACAATTTTGAAAGCAACAGGATTTAAATTCTAAAATTCTCAACTTTTAAATCCTTTCTATTTATAAGCTATATTATAAATATACTTATACAATTCCATTACCTTATTATGAAAACATTTTGTTAATTTATATCTTTGTTATTGCAAACAATTCTTATTGTAATTAGATTTCTATTCAATTTAATTATCGAACGCTTCATGAAGTAGAGTTCATAAAGTATTCGTTTTTAGTTTAATTCAACCAATAATCGATGATAACTAAGTATTATCATCTCCTAACAACTAACATCCATAAATAAATTCGTATTTTCATAAACCTATATGGTTATTTATGGAAAATTATTTCTTTCTATATATAAAATATAATTTAGGTAAAATTATTTCATTTACCCGACTTTAAAACAATATTATGTCGACTTGCCTCGTTTAAGTGTTTAGAAACCCCTATCGATAACATGGCGTCCCACGCACAGACTAGAATTCATAAACAACTCAACAGATAAGTAAACACAATATAAAACATTTTATAACACTAACAAGTACGTGCTCTCATATATATATATATATATATATAGACACACACACACTCAAACAAACTCATTCTAGGGTATTACTACCCTATCTCTAATGAGTCAAACCCCATAAAGCTAAGGTTATCACTAAACCAAAGCTCTGATACCAACTGTGAGACCCATATTTCGGAAGGTTTAAATCGACAATAATCCACACATGTCCAACTCAAACAATCTGAAACACAGATAATCAATGGGGTTAATAAAGAAAAATAAGAAAAGAAGAAAACAAATACATAATCTCGCAGTGGAATGACAAAATATAATAATTAAATAAAAAAAATTTTACAACATCTATTAGAGTTATACATACAACATAACTAAATAAAACAAAGCAGCAGAACAACATGATGCAGAGAATAATACTAGTAATATAATATACCAAATTTTCATCTTCGTCTTCTAGAATAATCTTCAATGCGCTGAAAACTCAGGGCTGACCCGAGCATAAAGTAAAACAATACACTCGAGTCAGGACTAAAATATCCTTATGTGAGTCAAATCAATATCACATATATTAGAATTTTAATGACATTAGAGATGTTTACGGGGTTTTACATCTCCTATCCAGTGTATAACATGCATGCAATAACTCAAGTGATCTTACGGGATTTTCCATCTTTTAAGGACCGGTCAAAATATTTATATATAGTAGAATACGCTATATATGTAATGTCTAATCAGTAAAATAAATATTTCTCTTAGCGTTAAGGCTTTATATTAATCCCCCTTAATGCGTTTTTAAGCATCGTCGTACAGTTTGCATATAACGCCCCAGTAGGACGTCTGGGGATAGGGATGTTCCATTTTATTTATGCTCGGGTCCTGACTCGATTTTTTTGTTTTACTTTATGCTCGGGTAGGCCCTGAGTTTTCAGCGTATTGAAGATTATTCTGGAGGACGAAGACAGAGATTTGGTATATTATATTACTAGTATTATTCCCTGCATCATGTTGTTCTGCTGCATTGTTTTATTTAGTTCTATTGTATGTATAACTCTAATAGATTGTGTAAAATTTTAATTAAATGTATAGTATAAACAGCTTCATGAACTGTTTATTTGATTATTATATTTTGTCATTCCACCGCAAGATTCGGTATTTGTTTTCTTCTTTTCTTATTTTTCTTCATTAACCCCATTGATTATCTATGTTTTGGATTGTTTGAGTTGGACATGTGTGGATTATTGTTAATTGAAACCTTCTAAAATGTGGGCCATCACAGTTTGCATATAAAGCCCCAGTACCACATCGAGGGATAGGGATGCGCCGTGTACGACAACACTAAACCAAACTCGCAGTAGTCTCGTATAAGGATAAAAGTATGACAAGGTACGTGAGGCAATGCCCAAGGTAGGATACTACCAATTCGGGTTGCAGGGATGGTGGTAACGCATCGTAGCCACGACCGCCCACCGCGTCCATCCATCCCATAACGAGTCAAAGGGAGGTCATCCCAAATCAAGGTGCACCAATCAAAACCAACATCAAAAGTAATAGTATGGACCAAGTCCAAGAAGAAAATCGAAGAATGGATGTCAGTTAGGGGTAGCTAGCCCACTTGGCCCTGTCAAACCGTCCTGTTTTAGTCATTTCAAATTGCCACAAGTACCGGGGTCTATCCGTCATCGTTCTCTTTCTTCAAATCCAGCAACGTACACCAAATCCAACCACTTCATTCTGGAGTCTCCTCCGCGTACACAGTTGTTAAAGTGGTTCCAATATTGACAAAGAGTATGCCAATAAGAGGCCCTGGTCTTTTTAACAACCAAACGTCATTTTACACACTGGTTGGTTATTTTAAATTTTGAAAACGATTCATACTTGATATCAAAATATCATATTCACTTCAAAAATATTCTTCATTTCAAAATATCATATTTACTTAAAATATGTCAATTTCACTTGAAAATATCATATCATTCAAATTTCCATTTTGAATTCTAATTTAGGTTATAACTTCATTTTAACCCAATTCGCTTTTAAATCCATGATTTAAATATAAACATTCCACCCTTGCACAGTTTGAATTTTTTAGAAAATAGTTAATAATTTTAAATAGTTTAAAAAGTTAAAATAGTTTGACATAAAATGGTTTGAGTATTGAAAATGGTTTATATAGTAAAATAGTTTGGAAAATCAAAATAATTTGAATATTTAAAAAGATGAATTTTTAACAGTTTATATTAAAATAATTTATTTTGAAAATAGTTCAAATCAAAATGATTCAATTCCAAATCTTTCAATTCAAATCATCTTCAATCTCAATTCAATTCAAATCGACTCAATTTCGATTTAAATTCAAATCAATTTCAATTTCAATTCAAATTAATTTTGATTTTGATTCATTTCGAATTAATTTCACTTTCAATTTCGAAATGTTTCATATTAACTTCAAATTCGATTCAGTGGTTTAAATTTCAATTCAATTCTTATTCAAACCATTTCAATTTATATAAATTTTGAGCTCGATTTCAAAACACCGATTTAAATTACTTAAATCAATTTTAAGCTTCAATGTTCAATTAAGTTTCAAATCTTTAAAACGATTCAATTCCGAGCCCAAGTTTGAAATATCAACTTATATTACTTTTACTTAAATAACTTCTAAGCTCAAGTAAAAGTTCAAACCTTCTAAAACAATTCAATGTCCATATTTCGATTCAATTTTATTTTTATAAAACAAAATCATTTGAATAAATTCAAATCCAAGAAGTTGAAACCGTTTAATTTAACCAATCCAGTGTTCGTATATAATTTTCTATGCTATGGCCAAGTGATCAGTTATTTCGATTTTAATTTCAGGGATAGATATATATCATTTCAATCCAAAACAAATGTCATAGGTATATATCATTTCAACCTATTTCTCAATTTATTCGAATATAATTCAAATAATAGTTTATATACTGTCAAATAATATATAGGGCGATAATAGGATATATAAAATAAATAAACGTCCAATAATCCAAAATAACAACCAATAGACATTCATCCAATCTCAATCAACATCCAAAACAGCCAATAAATCATGACAGCTAACTAGTTATCAATGATCATGAATTTAACTAGCAGTTCAATTCCAATTTCAATTTAACTGTTAATTCAAAATTTCTAACATATAAATTTCTAAGTCGATTTTTATGTCAGTTAAATTACCAAACAACAATCAATAAAATTAAGTCACTTCATGATTTCAAATTAACTAACATAAAAATATTTTAGTCTTTGTTAGCGGTTTAAAACACTCACCTCTATTTGAAATTGAAAAATTTTCAGCTTCAAATAAATTCCAATTCGATTCCATGTTGTAGATGATGTCGATACGAATCCAATGCAACTCGTTTCGCATGAATCGGACCTCGCATGGAAAAGTTATGGATTTTTAAACATTTGACTATAATTAATTTATATTTAACAACTAATTAATATAATTAAACCATTACCCTGCCTCTTCTTTCCGCTCGCAACTACGAGGACCATGCATCTAAATACCCATTCACGCGACCTACATCGTCGGCATGCCACAACCCAAGGCCATCAGTGTTCGATCGAAGACCGCCACCGGATGCGCCTCGGCCAACACCACCACCGCCTCAAGTGCCATCGCATCCGCCGCCGTCGTTTGTCGCCGAAAACCCAAAAACCCACATGAATTTGTGCTTAGATCTTGGCGAATTCGAGGTGATTCGCCTCGATCCAACCGCACAACATGTTGATCTCGATGAGATCTACACTTTTCTTTTTGGTGGCATTTGATTTTGTTGAGTGGATTGAGAGGAATCAAGGGAGAAATGAAGGCGATTTTCGGCCATTAACATGAGAGAGAGAGCATGGTCGAACGATTTCTCGATTAGGGTTTCGAAATGAACATATAACGCGGTTTATTATATAAATCTTCGACCCGAATCACACATAAATTTTCCGAACTCCAAACGAAGCATGCTGCCTGGCGTTCTATATGATATATCCCAATTCCGAACACAATGGAATAGGTATTGAGAGCTAATTTCATCTTATTCAGAAGATAGTTTTTCAAAATTAATTTATTTTAAATAAATTCCTTTTATTAAATTCTACGCGTTTCAAGATCGCACGGCTAGACGATAAGTTTGATCGCTACGAAGCTTGAAATCCTATAATAACTCACCATTATAGATCCGATAAAACTAGTTTCGTCGAAATCCGAGACAGTGCCAAAAATGACTATTTTTACACGTTAATTAAAACAAGAAATTTCCAAAATCAATTTAAGCACTTTAAATTCAATTTTAAAAGTTAACAATCTTCATTCTCATTTAAATAAAATTTAAATCAACTTCCAAAATCATTTTCATTCACATTAAATTCAGGATTCAATTATTTAAATAATTTCCAATATTAAATTTAAGCAATTCATTTATCAAATAAATCATTATACTTGAAATATAAGTTATCTAGCTCTTAAAATTTAACTTTTAAAACGAATTCAAATAATTAAACGACTACTTCCATTTTACAATAATTCAACATTTATTATACAATTCCAACTATTGATTATAAACACATTCAATATGTTGAACTTCATTCTAATACAAATGATTTCCTTAAATCTCATCGACATTGTTATTCCAAAGTTTTATTCAAATTCATAATTACACATATAAAACATAAAATTTTATTTCTAACCATTTTTATTCAATAATTATATTAAGTTTAATAATTTATAATAGTTAAAATTACGGGTCGTTACGACATGGAATGATAAAAAACTATAAGATGGAATGTGGGGCTGCACTGACCATCAGGGGAAATTTCCCATATCATACATATGTGGCAGTAGTATCTTCATTTGATATTCGATGCAAGGGTTGCTCACTATTAATCCTAGAGGTGATTCCCGACAGCATATAGTAGCAGAGTTCCTTCAATTTGTCCTGTTCCTGGATAACTTGTACGGACGAACGTCTAGCATTTCATTTCTAAAATATACGTACATTGATTTTTACAAATGTACATATGTTTGTTGGTATAGGAGGTAACTCTCCTATACTTAACACCCTTCTCTGAGACATACGAGCTCAAAGGTTGTACATTTGTTGAAATAAATAGTGTGTGATGGAATTAGTAATATGGCATTCAAGTGAAATGTGTGTTATGAGAAAGGTAATCGTTACCTCGAGTCTCATCACCCAGGAATGACAAAAACATTGTAGATGCAACAGGGCTAAGTCGGTTGCCCCAATTAGGAAATGGTCATCACCTTTCTAGATCACCCTCTATGTATCGAGTATGTTGTGTATGCTATGAGAACTCATGGATAGGTCGGGAACGACCGTGGTGATGACATATTCGGTACTATCTAAGGTAAAGGTAGGCCGGTTCTATGTTGGTAGTGGTTGAAGCCTCGGGTACATCCCTCTAGAGATGTACTGTCGAATGGTAGTCCCTTACATTGTCATTGTATGAAATCCATTCTACAATACGAGCCTTTAAGGTTTTAGTTGTAAACCTATTATGTCGTCAAATTTAACAAATGTAACAATTCCAGCTATGACTAACATGTTATTTAAAAGGATTTTCAAATAATATCATTAAAGATAATATCCCAGATTTTGCTTAGCAAATATTTTGGTTATCATAAGGTAAAAATCTATTCCGCGTTTATGTGTAGCTTGGTCTTATGAGATACCCTTTGTTTTTAAATATCTGTATTTTGAGTTTCTCACACCAGTCTCATGATTGAACCGGAGTTTATTTACTTTTCCCTTAAACTCTGGGTGCCCTATTTTTCTAGGTAGCTAAGTAGTCAGGTTTAACTTGGAGCATTGTGATGGAGCTTGAAGTCTGGAGCTGAAGATGTTCCTATACATAGTTCTCCATTTCCATTTCCGTTGCATTAGTTTACTGATTGTATTCATCATTTATAAGGACAGAGATTTATAACTATCCAGGCTAATTTATAAGATAAATTCCGATAAATGTATTTATATTTCCGCTGTAAAGATATATATATATATTGAAATAATATATGTTATTCCATTCGAGTAAGATTATGTTCTGTCTTTATTTTCTTTTACCCGATGATAATCTGCTCTCCAGCACTTGGATTTGTGGCACCTGAATATAGAGGATGTATTAGTGTCAATTTTCGAGGGTCGAGGAGGCGGGTCATCACACAATGATAGCATTTGCCTTTCTTACACCTAAAGATGACACTTAATACATCCTCGGTATTCATGTGTCGGTCGTTTAAGTCTTTGAAAGATAGGTTCTTTGGGATAAAAGAAAGAAAAAGGCAGAACAGAATCTCACAAAACGTGATGAGTAATATATAATATGAATAAGTCTTTACAAAAGAAATCATCTTTATCATATACAACATCAGAGTACATTAACCTATTCTCAGCTTGGACATTGCAACGGCATGTTCTTACAATTGCTAATAAATACAGACAAGAACAAAAAAATAGAACAACGGAAGAATGTAAGATACGTGAATACGTCTTGGAGAATTCAGTCGGTCACCTGAAAGCTCTGAAGCATCCAACTAAATTTGGAAAATATGCTCGGGCTGACCCGAGAATTACATGAAAAATAACACCTGGATTAGTTAGGTAAAACCGCTGTGAGAAACTCAAATCATAAGGAATTTATTTATTTAACTTGTAAAACCTTTTAAAATCAAAGGTATCTCGCAAGACCACGTGGCACATAAACACGACAGGTTTTTACCTTACAATAACCAAACCATTTTTATATAAAATCCATTGATATTATGATAATGTCTATTATACAAATACATATTAATCATAGCAAAAATTGTTACAATAATTAAATTCCAGCATAATAGATATACAATCAAGTACAAAGGCTCTTATTGGAGAATGGATTCCAACTATGAAAAGATAAGGGTCTACTCAGCGAATCCGTACACCTCCAAATAAAATGTACAAGAGGCTACAACATGTTGCACCTCTGCTACTCAGAACCGGCCTTAACCCTTACTGCAGAGCGTTGAATATGATCACCCCATGGTTGATAAACAACCATAATAGGCCCCGAAGCATACATAAATATTGATACTAGATATGGAATGATCAAGCCCTAATGGGAGCGACCCATATAGCCCTCCCGCATATCCCTGCTTTAGTCATTTTCCTGGTTGATGAGGCTTGAGGCTACAATTACCTTTTTATATAGCAAACAATCTTGGAATGCCAACACTACCCTTCAGGCTGAAATGCAATGCCAGCATTCATCCATACAAGTTCATTCTGGGTTTTAACGAAATCGAAGGCACTACCTCAACAACATCCATTTTAGAATCACTCTCAGGATTAGAAGCAAATAGCCCTTGCATTTCAAAACCTTTGTCTTCAATCATCTTCAAGATGTCTTCAGTACCAAACGCTTGAGTTGTATCGAAGTGGTTTTAAGATAATTTATAGTTATGTGATCCCGGTCTCTTCGAAACAACATTCGATTGTTCCGGTAAACTCAACCCCGATTCTTTTGGAAATAATCAAACAATACATACAAGTAGGGATCACCTCCTAAATGGTTAAGTGGACAGATCTCCGTATTATTTGTCCTAGGAGAACAAAACAAGATTTATATGCACATAATAGCATTATCGATGATGATTGTGCCATATAACTCATGTGTTTCTCTTAGATATTTCTAGAGTTATATTTTGGTCCAGTTTCGATAGTCGGTTATTTAACTATCAAATAAATAAACAAGCAACAATTCAGAGACTTAATCACCAATAGCACCCACTAAGCCTCTAAATAAATCTTTTATTTATTTAAATTTCTTTCTGAAATATTTTTTTAATATATTCATATACTTATCTCACTGGCATAAGTATATTCACAAAATATTGTGAAAGATTTCTCATTTCAAAATCATATTAAAAAGGATCAAAACAAATGTTATTTAAAATAGATATAAAGATAACCTCAAACAATATTCCTTCGGTGTTAGGCGTGGAATGAATGGCCGTACCACCCGAATTAAGAAGCTCAGTTAAAGGAAGTCCAATCTCAAATTCTTTTATAAATTTCTTTCTATAAATCCTCTTAATAAATCTATTTTATTTATGAATATCCTTTACTTAAATTCCAAACCCATTTACAAAAATCTTTATAAATAGCCAGGTTAAATCGACAAAACTCTTATATATATAAACCCTTTATATATCTATTTATAAATCTCCAAAATTATTTATAAAACTTCATTTATAAATATTCAAAATCATTTATAAAACTTTCTTATAAATATTCCTTATTGAAAACAAAACTCCTTTAATAAACTCATTTTGATAAACAAAACGATTATTTAAAACACCTTTACTAAAATCATTACTTAACTTGAAACCATTATTAAAAGTATGATTGGCCTTGAAAAAATATATGAAAGAAGCTTATTGACCACAATGGTTCTCATTTAACTGAGTTTACTTTTCAAGTTATAACATGGATATTTACATAACAAGCAGATATGTATAAGGGAATTAGTCAATAACAATCAATCATATAAGTAAATGTCCAAGTTACCAAAATAGTGATGGGGATTTGTTTTGCTAAACACATGTCTAAGTTAATATAACGGTGGAATGGGTTTTTATTTTGCCTAATAGATGTCAACATAATAAACTTGGTGGACTATGGTAGAACAGCGGTTTATTCTACCAAACAGATTTTAAATATAAGTTAATTAGCAGAACATTTATTTATTCTGCTAAACAGATGTCATTTGGTTTCATATTCAATTGAGTTACTTAAGGATAGTCGATAAAGAAATCACTTGGATTAAAATCCTCCTTCAAAAGAAAGTTGCTTCTTGAAAACAAAACTGATCTTTAAAAATAAGGTGGTCTAAACTTCTACAACTTTATTTAATAATTAAATAACAGTTAAACTTTTTATTAAAAAATAATTAAACCTTTTATTAATAATTAAACAATAATTAACTATTAAATAAATAATTAAACCCTAATTAATCTTTAATTAATTATTAAATAATAATTGAAACCTTTAATTAATAATTAAATA
The DNA here is from genome assembly GCA_030737815.1 of Allium fistulosum. NCBI lineage: Eukaryota > Viridiplantae > Streptophyta > Magnoliopsida > Asparagales > Amaryllidaceae > Allium > Allium fistulosum. The sequence continues at coordinate 1,416,033,369 of CM060901.1, read as the reverse complement.
TTAATTAATCTCAATCAATTAATTAAAAATTCCATAATTAAAACTTAAATAATAAATTAAACCATCATTTAGATTAATTAAATCATAATTAAGTTTTAATTAAATCTTAAATTAAATTAGATTTGATTAGTAATTAATTAAAAATTAAACCCTTTTATAAATAATTAATTAGTTAATATTTAATCTTTAATTAAATTAACTATTTAAAATTAACTTACTTGATTACACTTAAGTACTAATTATTTATTTAATTCCTAATTTCTCCTAGTTATCTTAAATTAATAAATTAATTTATCATTATTAACTCATACTTAATTAAATTTTATACTTAATAAATGTGTTGAAAAATTATTTCAAAAATAATTAAGTTAAAACACGTTTTATTTTGTAAACGTTGATTTTTCCGAACTGCCTCCATAGCGGCTATCGCAATGGATGTAGTTACTTTAGAGTAAATTTCTAAGTTCTCATTTCCAACTCCTTTTCTCTAACTTTGATTCACTACTAAAACATTAGTAATAGATTTTGGAAAACAAAAACAACATGAAAACTTTGAAAACTTTTAGTAAATAAAATTAATAAAACACCATTTTTCCAAAGGATCTCAAGTCTTATTTAACATGGAAAAATTGTCTACTTTCATAACCTACAATTCCATATCCATCATTTACACATTCAACAACATATCCATGAACAAAGTTACAAACAACACTTATATTTAGACTTCATTTCAGGTCTAACTTCTAATTATATACAATAACAAACATATATAACCAATCATCAAATAATCCAACAATTTAAACACATATCATGCATAAATTTAACCAACATATTTAAGTTAAAAACTTTTAATTTAAAACAAAAGTTTACTCGCCAAAACCATCCAAATTTCCACTAGAACTAGAATAGAACCTAGATCCAAGCTATATGCTTTAAAAAATGAAGATTTGGTGGCCTTAAGGCCTAAAGTGGGTTCAGCCAAGGTATAGTGCACACGGCCCAAGGGTAGTGAAGCTAGGTTCTGAAAGGTGGAGGGACTTTGGATTATCATCGAATTCACAAAAATCAAAACCGAAAATGGGTAATATTCCCACTGATTTTTGGACTAGTTACCCACACATTTGGAAAAGTTGTCAAAGGGGAAGTTCTTGCAAATTCTATTCTCTACAGTTTCAAGAAAAAGAATCACTCAATTTGGATCTACTCTAAGGAAGATATGGTCAAAAGAAGAAGAGGTATTTTCATATTTAAAAATCTTGGTCCGAAAATACTCTGCAAAGAAAGAAGATTTGAGCATGGCTAAGCGAAAAACTTGAAGAAGTGGTACACATGAAAGTTGTAGCCACTGGAATTTGCTACGGTTTAAATAAAATAAATCCTCCATTTGGATAAGATATGAGAAAGATATGATAGAAGGAAAAAGAGGAAAAATTGAAGAAGTGAAAGAGTTATTTATAAGCAAGAGAACAAAGTAAATTACTAAAATAGCCTAGTCCATTACTCTCCACATCCACTTGCCAAATCACTATGCCATCTCACCTTCATGTACCTCATGCCCACAAGCTTGTCCTCCTTCCCTTTGCTTAGCCAACACGCATTAATGAGTTATTCTATTTAGGTTTCCTGAGGAATCTTTTCATTTTTAACAATTTATTTTATTTTGTTTTTCATATAATGTTACATCCACTTTTTATATTACTTAAGTATGCATATCCTAACTTCATTTAAAAATGAATGAGTATAATTATATAATAGAGTTTATAACGTTTCTGACAACTTTTAGTCGATGAAAAGTCGAATATTCGGAAAACAAATTCCGGTCACATTTTCGATTTTTCTTCGAACTATATATTTTTTGTAAACACATTTTGAAATATATTTCACCATAATTACTTATTATTTAAAAGATTTTTATTTTAATTATGAAACCTATTAATTCAACATTTAAAATTGATTAAATATTCGCAAATCAAAGCTGTAAAATTTCGGGTTGTTACACTCTCCCCCTTAAAAGAATTTCGACCCCGATATTTTACCACAGCTCTATACCCAGAAACACTTAACACTATCCATCGGTCAGTATGATGTACATAGATCATTCTTATGAAAAATCTAATTTGATCACTCACTCAAATACATAAATTTATTTCCAAACTAGTAGTGCTCTTCCGACTTCCTAGTGTGGACTCTAATTAGGCTTCTTAATTTAGAAACCTCCATTCTCCTTGCACAACCATATACTATGATAGAAAACTTTTGGTTCCATGTTATGACCTCTCACCAACAGTTTGTCGTCAAAAATCAAGTGATATATCCTTATTTGGAACAGTGTGGGACACCTCTAGTCATGTACTCGAACCTTGGATGGAGAATTATTTTAAAAGGAGGAAGGATATACGTACAACCTACCTCCTCATATAACGGTTCTTACTACCTAACTACTCTCTACCCTCCTAAAAAAATATATGAAAACATTACTCAAAAATTTCATCTTAGGTTCAAACATTTTTAAATGATATAACTTTATTTATAAACCTTTTTATGAATCATTTCAATTTATTAGCTTGTATAATACTCTCCTACATCCTAAGAGTATATACAAAATATCTAATTTTAATTCCATTCAGAAGTAGGCCCAAAATAATTTGGGTCCTAAAACTGAGTCGACAAATCCAACCTCTTTACCTATTCGGTTTGGCAAGTAGCTAAGATGAGTAGGATGTTGGTATCCCAATTTCTTCCCAGAGTCTACATTTTCTTATTAGACACCCATGGGTAAAAACATTGTGACGACCTGGAATTTTGGACATTTGAAATTGGAATATTTAATTGATTTTAAATATTTAAAAGTTAATGTTTAACTTGAATTTCAAATATCGCTATTTATGGGATAATTTAAATATTGAATTTAATAATTGGAGATTGAGAAAATTGTTAAATATGGAGTTTAAGCTTGTTAAAAATAATTCGAAGATTTATAAAATTCATATTGATGATACTGAAGATAATAGAAGCTTTAAAATTGAATTTAAAAGGAATTTGTTCAGTTTTAAGAATATATCGTTTAAATTGATATTTAAAAATAGCCTTCCAAGGCACATTCTCGAAATTTGACGAAACCTATTCCGTTGGATCCGTTATATTGTATTATTATCGGATTTTAAATATCGTAGCGTTTAGAGTTAACGTGTGGTCATACGAGATATAAACGCGTTGAAATTTATATCGAATTTAATATAAATAACTGGGTCCAAAAAGCTATCTTCTCCATACGATCGAATTAGGACTCGAAACCTTTTCCATTGCGTTCAGAATAGGGGCATAACATTATGAACGCCTAGCGGCATGCCTCAATAGGAGTTCAAAATTTTAAGTTGCATTTATCGAGACTACGACCTTCCAATTTCTAAACCCAGATCGATTTGTAGTAGGGTGTGGTCGGAATCGCGAAGGAAGGGGAGTGGCGATGTCGCGGAGTCGAGTGATGATCGGTTCGCGATTTAGGACTCCGTTCTTGGGCAATTTGGCATCAGCCTGGAAAGCGTCGGCGTGGCGCACGCGTTCGTGCGACGGCAAGGCATTGGGAGTGTCGCGACGTGGTTTCACGACAGGAAGGTGGGGCTTTGCGACGATCGTGGAAAGCAGATCTCGCGGGTACGGTGGCAGTGAGGTATATTCAATTTATTTATCTCAATTTAATATATCTATATAGATATGTACAGGAAAACAATATATATATATATATATATATATAACCCAATAATTGAAATTTACAGTAAGATATTAAGCAGTTTTGTTTTAAAATTTAATCTGATATATATATATATCCATAGATTAAGAAAAATATATACATACTTTAACTTACTGGTCGATTTAATATATATATAGGTAAAACAGAAAAATATGTATATATAAGGTTTTGGACAAATATAGGGATTTAAAAAAAAAGTTGTAGAGTTTATAAAGATTGGATTTTTAAAATGTATATAGGTTATTTTTGGTATAAGTAGTTTCAAAGAGGAAAAATAAAATAAATATACATATATACCTATCTTCATTTACTAGCTTATTTTTAAAACAATGTATTTTGGTGATTAATTTGTTTTATTTACCTATTTAACTATTTTAGTTACTAAAGGATTTTTTTAAGGAAATTAGTTTAAATAAAATAATTAGTTAATTAAATTGTTTTAATGGTAATTGATCATTCGATTAGTTCAAATGTTAATAAAACGATAATGTTTGTACAACATTTAAAATTGTGAAAACCAAGTCGAGATTGAAGTGGATGGGCAAACAAAAATCAAAGGTGAGTTAATCTCACTCAAATTGGATTACTGATTAATTTAATTAGTTAAATTAAATTATTGGTTGTTTGCTTGAATTGATAATTTATTATCATTCTGGATGTGATATTATATATAGTAGTGTATATATATATATATATATATTGGAGTGTTGATATTCCCGCATTATATAGCGAATGAGACCCTATGCGCCCCGCATAATAGCGGATGACCCTTTATACCGCGATATCCCCCTCGAAGTGGGATTGGTATTTTTATATTGTGCTAACGTCTGTGGATGCAGGGAAACAGGTTGGAGGGATCCAACTGGATTCCTCAAAACGTTGAATTATCTCATATTCTGTGATATGATTTAATTAGTAATCCATGATAGATTATATTGGTAATTGAAAATATTGAATGTTTGGTTTGACTGGATATATTTTGGGTATGTTGAGATATCAAAAATATAAAGATTGGTTTTTTTGAAGGAAAATAAAAGAGAAAATTTTAAGTAAAATAACTATAGTAAATTTGGATAAAATGGAGATTGAATTTGGGAAAGGGTAAAATTTTGGATTAAATTTATTAAATAAGTCCAAGTGTGGAAAAGAATAATAATAATAGAGATTTTAAATGAATGGGAATAAAAGAGTGTGAGGACTTAAGTGATACGGTTTTAAAGAAAAGGATTTATTTTTAAATTCATGATTAAAATGAGTTGGGAAAAAATAAAAAGGGGATTTTGAAATAAGCATAAAATTGGTACTTCAGCTTTAAATAAGATTTTAAATCATAATAAAGGAGTAAACCTGGAATTAATGGATTTTGAAATAAATTTAGATAAATCGAGAAATAAACTTTGAAGGTAATTTAATGCAGAGAATTGGTTTGAAAATCGATTAAGTGTTTTGAAGATAATGGTTAAAAGAGAAGGAGATTATGGAATCTATAAACGGGGTTTATAAATAAAGTGAAATATTTATCAGTGGATAATTTGGGATTATAAATTCACGGTGGGGATTTATAAGGGAAGAGTAATTTGTTATAAAACGTGAGATGTTTTATTTGAATAGACTTTGTGATGGGATTTTTATGGAAAGGTTGGCATTCTGAAATTTGAACTGTTTGTTAAAAACAACTGGGCTTAAAGATGGCGTTTGGATTCAAAGAGACCGGGATCGGATATCGGTAATATCCGGAACCACTTCGATTTAATAAGTACTTCAATCTTTACGAGTTGATTCGTAGAATCGAATAGGCTGGAATTAAATAAATTAAGTAAATCCGACTATTTTGAATAAGTAATTTCACTTAGAGATTATTTTAAATAATTGACTTAAAAACAAAGTGTTGGATATAAAAGGTAAGAACTCGTAATGTTGGACGAGTTACCATGATTTTCAAAGGTGTTTTTACAACTTTAATATTTCAAATTAAAGAGGTTTTCTCACGCTGGTTTCCAGCCTGACTCGGGTGTTACTTTATTGTAATGCTCGGGTCAGACCGAGTATTACAGATTTTCAGGTTGGGACGTTTGGAGCTCAGGAGACAAACTGGATGGCAGAGACATACTGATTATATTCCACTGTATATTATGAGCTGTGTATACAGCAGTTGAGGACAAGTTATTATAACTGTCCAGATTATTGTACTCTGATATCTTGTGTGTATATTGATAGTTACAGCTTTTCATTGTATAAAAAAATGCTGTTATTTTTATATTATATTTTATTCCGCTGTGATTGTGAGATTCTGTGCTATTGTTTTCTGTTTCTTCTTCTACCACTTTTTCTTTTTTTCCCACAGTCTGGAGTTTCCGGCACTTGATTGCTCGACACTCTATACAGTGAACGTATTAGTGTCGATTTTCCGGGTCGAAAATCTCTCGGGCTGTCACAGTGGTATCTGAGCCGAAAGGTTAAGCGAGAACCTTGGCTCTGGTGGGGATTACTCATTAGAGATAGGGTCAGTAGTACCCTAGAATGAGTTGAGTGTATTATATGAGAGCGTACTTGTTATTTTCTTATATAATGATTTTAAAAATGATTTTGATATAAGCTTATATTTTGATATATAAAGTAATAGTTTTTCAAATTATTATAGTACATTTGGGTAATTGGTTGTTGTTATTAAAATTAAATAAGACCTAAGTAAAATATAGGTATAACTAAATATAAAGTTGGGGTAAGAATAAATTATACAAATATGTTAAGTTAAAAATAGACTCAAACCTGAGTTTTAAATTTTTGAAAATTTATAGAAAAGATATAATAAGTAATATTACTCAGGATAAACAACAATAAAGCAGAGTGAAATGTTTTAAGAAAGTAAAATTGAATAAGTTAAATGTATAAAATATGACTTATAAAATTAAAGATAGATTTAAATTGTGAAGCTTTAAATCTAAGCCAAAAGAATTTTGGAATTGTTTCAAAAGGGGTTAAAGAGAATAATAAGTAATATTGTTTATTTTGAACATATGAATCTTGTTTTAAAACAAGAGGTGTTTGGAAATGAAGTTGTTTTAAATTTAAAACCAAGAATGGTTTAAAATTGGAATTTTGACTTGAGATGACAATGGGATAAAAATGTATATACATGTGGATACATGTGATTTCAAAATTGATTGGAAATAAATAGTAATGTCGATAGAAAATTTAAATTTGAAGGGAGAATTTAAATTGAGTAGAGTTGAATGGATTAAATGAATTGAAATTTAACTTAGGAGAAGTTAAATAAGTCTGGACCTATCAAGTGAAGTTGGAAAATTTCAAGATGCAATTGAGATTTAACTTAAGGAAGTTAAATGGGTCAAATTGAAAAGGGAGTTATGTATGGTCTCAAACGGGTTTTAAATTCTGTAAATTGGATTGTTTTGGATGAATTAAGAAGTGGGTTGAAATGATATATATCCATTGCTGAAATTAAATGGAAATAAAACTTTATTTTGAAAATTATTTAATCTTGATTTTAGAAATAAGGATTGAACTTATGAAATGGGATCACTTTGAACTTAAGATTTGAAGGTTAAAAATGGATTTATCAACCGGAATTGTGTAAAGAGATTGAGTTTAAAAAAATAATTGAAGTGTAATTGGGAAATCAATTGAACTCTGAAAATTGATTTGTTTAAACTCTCACTCGAACCTTGAAAAATAAGTTTAAGTAAGAGTAATTTAAAATGAAATTTGGACTCGGAATTAAATTGTTTAAAAGACTTGGGTGGTTAAATAAAATGTTAGGGGTTAATTTGATTTAAGGGATTAAATCAGCATTTGAAGAATTAACTCAAATTTGTATAAATCGAGATGGCTTAAAATTTGAAAATGGAATTGGAATTAATTCAAAGGTGGAATTGAAACGAATTAATTGAAATTGTAATAGAAGTTGAATAAGTTTAAATTCAAATGGGGAATTGATTTGAATTAGAATAAGAATCGAAGTTAATTCAAATTGAATTGAAATTGAGTCAATTTAAATGGAAGTGGAGATTTAAATTGAAAATTAAATTGAGATGGAGATTGGGAAATTGAACCAGTTTGACTCTGAAACTATTTTCAAACAAATTATTTTAATATAAACTGTTTTAAATCTATTTTTCCAAGCTATTTATTATACAACCTTTCTTTTTAAAACTCAAACTATCTTATATTAGCTACTTAACCATTTTACAAAAAATTACTATTTTACCACTACTTAACTATTTTAAACTATTCAAACTATTTTCTAAATTTCCAAACTGGTCAGAATGGGACCAATTGATTTTGAAAGGCTTTGATTTTGGGAAAAATCAATTTTGAGAAGTGGGAAAGCCAAATTTGAGAATTATCGATTTTGAGATATCGATTTTGAAGTTTATATGTGCGGCATATAAAGAGTATGATTTGAAAGATACTATATGTATAGTATAAAATGTTTTGAGAATGCAATGGGAAAAAAGGCGCTCCCATTTAGAGTTGAAACTTATTGTAGGAGATCCATTGGGTGGTTCTGCCTTGAGCCCTAAGGAGGGTTCTAAATTTTGATCCCAGAGGAGGTCCGGACTAAACTGTAGTTCCTGTGGATTGTGATTGGGGTAGCGAAAGTCGAGGGTGCTGATGCCTACAAAGACACTGGGGTTATGCTGTGACGGCAGTGTAACTCTGGTGTAACTGCGATCTACTGCGTTCCATAGCGTAAGTCGAGGGGCAGCGATTTCCTAAAGTCTACATTTGATTTCGTTGGGAGAGTGACGTAACATCGGTAGATTGCGATCTATGAGGACATAGTGAAAGTCGTGTGGCAGTGAGTGCCTACAGGCTATATTGGGACTCGACTGATGTAGTCTGCGATCTATGTGGTGAAGTTTCATTTGGCAGCGAAATTCGAGGGCACTGATGCCTACAGTTACATGGTTTTTGCTGCGATGGCAACATAACCCTGGGTGTAGCTGCGATCTGTGGCGGTTCCATGGTGAAAATCGAGGGGTGCGGATGCCTACAGTTTTCTATGGTTTTCGCCGGGATGGCGACGTAATCATCGGGCTAACTGTGATCCATGGAGGGGGTGATGATTTCCAGAGCATTCTCATAAAAATGTTTTCTGCATTGTCATAAAAGTTTTTTTCAAGTATTTTCACTGGTTGTTGAAAACGGGTCTACTAAGTACTTATGGATTTTCAGTCCTGCGCCTGGCCAACGTTTGACTGAATTTCTGTGAGAACAAAGATGGACTTGTTGAAACATCGAGTTATAAAAAGTATTTTTTTATAAAGATAGTTTTGGTGATAAATAAAAATAAAAAGGTAAATCGAATTTAAATAGAATTGGAAATTTAAGTTAAACGAAAATGGATATAAGAGCTTAAATGGTAAAGTGGAAATAAATATAAGAAGTATATAAAATATTCTGGACGTAAGAAATGGATGGTGAAATTCTTAAGTAAATTTGGAGTTGAGAAATATACTAAGTTAATATTGAATGAAGGTTTAATAAAAATGGTGGAAAGGGAAAATGTGAATAAGTGAATAGAAATCAAATAAATGGGAAAAAAATATATAATAAATAAATAAATGTAAAAAAGAAGAAGAATAGAGAATTGATATAGCTAATAATCAATTGAGATAAATACGTAGGATGTACGTATATTATTTTATCCGCATAGCGATTTGATCCAGATTCGGGCACAGAATTTCGAGATAGTTATATCGATCCGAGTTGGGAATTTTCATTCGATTTTCGACGGCGAACCCTGAATATGGATTTTTGATTGATTTCGGAAATTCTCTATCATAGTATATGGCTATGCAAGGAGAATGACGGTTTCTGATCAAGAAGCCAGATCTGAGTCCGCAATAGGAAGTCGGGTGAACGATACTAGTTCGGAAGTGAAATTGTGTGATCGAGTGAGCGATCGGATTTGATATTGGTGTACGAATGATATACGGACATCGGACGGGCTTAAATGAAATAGATATTGGAAATTTTGTAAAGAAATGAATAAAATGATTTTGAATTCTGTAATTGGATATTATTGCTAAGTAGGATATAGGTATTTAAAGTTAAAAGAAATTGGTGTTTTGATTTCAGAAGATAAATTTTGAATTGCCCGACTAAAAGGTATGTGTTTAAATTTTCGTATGAATTTGATGGTTTTCTGATCTAGCCACTTGGCTTTTGTTTTCTTTTGAAAATTTGGGGGCCCATAGAGCTATTTTTTAGTTGTTCCGACTTAGCCGCGCAAGGAGACGCTGGCGAAAGTTTTCGAAAATTTAGAGAGTTAGAAATTTTTTGATAAGTTTAAAATTTGGTTTAAACTATAATTTAAAGTATTAAGGGGATAATATTATTGGGAGCCTGGATGAATTTGGGAGGTTAGTAAGAGTGATAGTGTGTCTTTCAATAAAAAGATTGTCGTGGGAAGGTTTTAAAAACTGTTTGGTTTGGGAAATGGTAAACGGGTATTGGACTATTCTTCTTAACTAGAAATTTCGGGGACGAAATTCTTTTAAGGGGGGAGGAATGCGACAACCCAGAATTTTGGACATTTGAAATTGGAATATTTAATTGATTTTAAATATTTAAAAGTTAATGTTTAACTTGAATTTCAAATATCACTATTTATGGGATAATTTAAATATTGTATTTAATAATTGGAGATTGAAAAAATTGTTAAATATGGAGTTTACGCTTGTTAAAAATAATCCAAAGATTTATAAAATTCATATTGATGATACTGAAGATAATAGAAGCTTTAAAATTGAATTTAAAAGGAATTTGTTCAGTTTTAAGAATATATCGTTTAAATTGATATTTAAAAATAGCCTTCCGAGGCACGGTCTCGGAATTTGACGAAACCAGTTCCGTTGGATCCGTAATATTGTATTTTTATCGGATTTCAAATTTCGTAGCATTTGGAGTTAACGTGTGGTCATACGAAATATAAACGCGCTGAAATTTATATCGAATTTAATATAAATAACTGGGTCCAAAAAGCTATCTTCTCCATACGATCGAATTAGGACTCAAAACCTTTTCCATTGCGTTCGGAATAGGGGCATAACATTATAAACGTCTAGTGGCACGCCTCAATAGGAGTTCAAAATTTTAAGTTGCATTTATCGAGACTACGGCCTTCCAATTTCTAAACCCAGATCGATTTGTAGTAGGGTGTGGTCAAAATCGCGAAGGAAGGGGAGCGGCGATGTCGTAGAGTCGAGTGATGATCGGTTCACGGTTTAGGGCTCCGTTCTTGGGCAATTTGGCATCAGCCTGGAAAGCGTCGGCGTGGCGCACGCGTTCGTGCGACGGCAAGGCATTGGGTGTGTCGCGATGTGGTTTCGCGACAAGAAGGTGGGGCTTTGCGACGATCGTGGAAAGAAGATCTCGCGTGTACGGTGGCAGTGAGGTATATTCAATTTATTTATCTCAATTTAATATATCTATATAGATATGTACAGGAAAAAAATAAAATATATATATATAGAATATATATATATAACCCAGTAATTGAAATTTACAGTAAGATATTAAGCAGTTTTGTTTTAAAATTTAATATGATATATATATATATATATCCATAGATTAAGAAAAATATATACATACTTTAACTTACTGGTCGATTTAAATATATATAGGTAAAACAGAAAAATATGTATATAAGGTTTTGGACAAATATAGGGATTTTTTTATAAATAAATAAAAAAAGTTATAGAGTTTATAAAGATTGGATTTTAAAATGTATATAGGTTATTTTTGGTATAAGTAGTTTCAAAGAGGAAAAATAAAATAAATATACATATATACCTATCTTCATTATCTAGCTTATTTTTAAAACAATGTATTTTGGTGATTAATTTGTTTTATTTACCTATTTAACTATTTTAGTTACTAAAGGATTTTTTTAAGGAAATTAGTTTAAATAAAATAATTAGTTAATTAAATTTATTTAATGGTAATCGATCATTCGATTAGTTCACATGTTAATAAAACGATAATGTTTGTACAAGGTTTAAAATTGTGAAAACCAAGTCGAGATTGAAGTGGATGGGCAAACAAAAATCAAAGGTGAGTTAATCTCACTCAAATTGGATTACTGATTAATTTAATTAGTTAAATTAAATTATTGGTTGATTGCTTGAATTGATAATTTATTATCATTCTGGATGTGATATTATATATAGTATATATATATATATATTGGAGTGTTGATATTCCCGCATTATATAGCGGATGAGACCCTATGCGCCCCGCATAATAGCGGATGACCCTTTATACCGCGATATCCCCCTCGAAGTGGATTGGTATTTTTATATTGTGCTAACGTCTGTGGATGTAGGGAAACAGGTTGGAGGGATCCAACTGGATTCCTCAAAACGTTGAATTATCTCATATTCTGTGATATGATTTAATTAGTAATCCGTGATAGATTATATTGGTAATTGAAAATATTGAATGTTTGGTTTGACTAGATATATTTTGGGTATATTGAGATATCAAAAATATCAAGATTGAATTTTTTTGAAGGAAAATAAAAGAGAAAATTTTAAGTAAAACAACTATAGTAAATTTGGATAAAATGGAGATTGAATTTGGGAAAGGATAAAAGTTTGGACTAAATTTATTAAATAAGTCCGAGTGTGGAAAAGAATAATAATAATAGATATTTTAAATGAATGGGAATAAAAGAGTGTGAGGACTTAAGTGATATGGTTTTAAAGAAAAGGATTTATTTTTAAATTCATGATTAAAATGAGTTGGGAAAAAATAAAAAGGGGATTTTGAAATAAGCATAAAATTGGTACTTCAGTTTTAAATAAGATTTTAAATCATAAGAAAGGAGTAAACCTGGAATTAACGGATTTTGAAATAAATTTAGATAAATCGAGAAATAAACTTTGAAGGTAATTTAATGCAGAGAATCGGTTTGAAAATCGATTAAGTTTTTTGAAGATAATGATTAAAAGAGAAGGAGATTATGGAATCTATAAACGAGGTTTATAAATAAAGTGAAATATTTATCAGTGGATAATTTGGGATTATAAATTCACGGTGGGCATTTATAAGGGAAGAGTAATTTGTTATAAAATGTGATACGTTTTATTTGAATAGACTTTGTGATGGAATTTTTATGGAAAGGTTGGCATTCTGAAATTTGAACTGTTTGTTAAAAACAACTGGTCTTAAAGATGGCGTTTGGATTCGAAGAGACCGGGATCGGATATCGGTAATATCCAGAACCACTTCGATTTAATAAGTACTTCAATCTTTACGGGTTTGATTCGTAGAATCAAATAGGCTGGAATTAAATAAATTAAGTAAATCCGACTATTTTGAATAAGTAATTTCACTTAGAGATTATTTTAAATAATGGACTTAACAGTAAAGTGTTGGATATAAAAGGTAAGAACTCGTAATGTTGGACGAGTTACCATGCTTTTCAAAGGCGTTTTTACAACTATAATATTTCAAATTAAAGAGGTTTTCTCACGCTGGTTTCCAGCCTGACTCGGGTGTTACTTTATTGTAATGCTCGGGTCAAACCGAGTATTTCAGATTTTCAGGTTGGGACGTTTGGAGCTCAGGAGACGAGCTGGATGGCAGAGACGTACTGATTATATTCCGCTGTATATTATGGGCTGTGTAGACAGCAGTTGAGGACAAGTTATTATAACTGTCCAGATTATTGTACTCTGATATCTTGTGTGTATATTGACATTTACAGCTTTTCATTGTATAAAAAAATGCAGTTATTTTTATATTATATTTTATTCCGCTGCGATTGTGAGATTCTGTGCTATTGTTTTCTGTTTCTTCTTCTACCTCTTTTTCTTCTTTTCCCACAGTCTGGAGTTTCCGGCACTTGATTACTCGACACTCTATACAGTGAACGTATTAGTGTCGATTTTCGGGGTCGAAAATCTCCCGGGCTGTCACAAACATTTATTAGCCGGCCCAATAACATCAAATTATTTTTCACTTCCTAGATGTTAAAATCAAAAAACACATTTTAATAAAACCAAGTTTATTAATCCTCCATATTAAGTAAATTCAGTTTTAAAACTTCATTTATTAACCCATTCTTTAATCAAAATACCTTATTATTTTGAAACTTAGAAGCCAAATACCCGGGTTATATTTCAAAAATCATTTTGAAATGATACATTATCTTTCACCCTTAGAAAATACACATATAACCCGAGTAACATAAAAATCATATCAAGGAACTGGGTACTACCGAATAATGTCATAAATCCATTCACCAAGAAGGGTAATACTTAAAAGAAGTGTTTACCATCCAAACACATCCCTTTTTCATTTTTAGCCACTTTCGAATCACCCGAACTAGTTAATTATAAAAATATTTCTTATTTTCCAACTAAATTATTTTGGATTCGTTCAGATCTGAACTTGTCCCAACAGTAAATTGATAAAGAGAATAATTTACTAAGTGCACTATCACATCTGCCTAAGCAAACATCCGATTGTCACTTAGAAGATTATTCAGATCATCACAAAACAGATCGAGATTCATTCGATGAACTGTTAAAAGAAAAATCTTACTCTTAAATTCTTTTTCAAAGTATTTATATCTTAAAATATTTTTCAAAAAATTATTACTATTTATCCCATTCTTGAAATCCATTTTCCAAAAGCACCGGGATTTAAATTATTTGAAAAGACATCTTATTTTCAAAATATATTTTATAATTCTGATTTATAAAATCAACTTTTATAAAATTATCTGAAATATTTCTTTTAATAAACACCTTATAACAAACCGAATTTTAACCCAATATTATCAATGAACGCCTTGTAGTGAAATTGTGAAACTTAATTCACTAGGTGTTCTTTTCAATGTTCCCACAAATTCTATCTACCCAACATATGATTTTTAAAAGAAAGATTACAAATGATTCTATGAACCATAGCTAATGCTCAAGATTGGGCGAGCATGAGTAATGAAACTCTAAATGATAATAATAAAATATTATCATCACCTAACATCATATATAACTATATTTCATTTCTGAAAACCATTCCTTTATATATATAAAATATATTCCTAGGTAAAATTATTTCATTTACCAATTTAAAACAATACTATGTTGATTTGCCTAGTTTAAGTGTTTATAAACACCTATCAACACCGTGGTGCCCCACGCCTCAACCAGAATTCATAAACCACTCAACATTAAATCAATACAATGTAAAATATTTTTGTAACACTAACAAATAAGTACTCAATATATACACTCAAACTCATTCTAGGGTCCCACTTACCGTATCTCAAATGAGTCGACCCCACCAAAGCCTAGGTGTTCGCTCAACCTAAGTTCTAATACCATGTGTAACGATCTGCCTTTCTTACACTTAGAAATGACACTTAATACATCATCGGTATTCGTGTGTCGATCGCTTAAGTGTCTGAAAGACATGTCGTTTAGGGTAAAAAAAAAGGCAGAACGGATCTCACAAAACGTGACGAGTAATATTTAATATGAACAAATCTTTACTAAAAGAAATCATCTTTATTATACACAACATCAGAGTACATCTTTATTAATAGTTGGCTTGGAAGCGCAATCTTTTGGTCCAACCGCGAAGTTCCAAAATTGCCATTTATATACAATTCTTTAAAAATTTGCCCTATTAATTGATCTTAAAAAATAACATCTGCATATCTGTTCCTAAACTCAGTGCATCTACTAATTGGTTCTAAAAAATAGCATCTGCATACCTGATCCTAAACTCGATGCATATAGCACTGCACTTATATTACGTGTAATATTATTGTCAACTACATACTATGGTGAGCAACCTTAAGAAGCTCAACCTTTTATTATATGTTAGATTCAAAACAGGCTGAATTGGGAGTAAATAAACTATTATAATAATTTTTGTTCCTGGGTTTAAGTGAAAGCATGATATTTGTCATGCTACTGATGCATTCATTCAATCACCGCTCATAGTTGCTGGCCACCATTGCTTTCACACATCATAACTTTTTGGTTAGCTTTTATTCAGTTGCGTATTATTATTTCAACTAACTATAGAAGTATTCGGTCACTATTTATATTCCATTTATTTTTTCCTTTTTTCTTTTCTCTCTATTTTTTTGATTAAACCAAGATGACAGCTTTAGCACGGTAGAGCACAAGCTGAGATATCTGCACACCTCGACTGTTTTTTGTATTGTTTCATAACACTTAATCATGTTATGCACACGGTTTGTTTTGAATTATATGTAGCGAATATAAATTTTATAGTAGAGGTAGTTATGATGATTATATTAAGTTTTGGTCGATATTGGACAAAATTTTGTAAGTAGCTCTTTAGAAATGTGATGAAGTAGAAGCCCTGAGTTTGAAAGTACTGTTTTGGAAAATAAAGTTAAAGGGTCAAGTAACAAATCTATTATTGCCAGTAATGTAATAAACCATAAATTTGAAGAGAAGACATGGAATATCCAAATGCAAACAAAAATCATATCTGAATAAATTGTCACAGCTAAAGTGATAAAATTGAATCAAAAATTAATTTAGATATAGAAATCTGTAACGAAGACAACTAGAAGCATTGTTTAATCTATGTGTCTCGATCATATAATGAGATACCTTTATATCTAAATAAAAAGTATACTACTAGGAAGTACTTCACATTTTGATGTTTTGTAGTTTTGAAAAAGACAATATAAATCTAAATTATAGATGAAATCAATCTAAAAACGAATTTGACAAGTGATTTATAGACATCGATGGTTATTTATAAAGAAAGAACAGAATTTATAGAAAGCAAAAAAATTGTAATGTTATTTCATTATGCCTCCTCTTTCGAGGACCTACTATTTTTGGCTGGATACATAACACTTAATAAATCGAGTTTACACACGTTGAACCATATTCATATGATTATATTACATACTTGAATCTAAAAATTGCAGCTAACCATATTTATAAGTTTATCATTATATTACATACTTATAGTTTTCATACTGTCCTGTAGATACTATACTTATTTGTTTATAATAACAATTGTATATTATAATGTATAATATAATTAAATTTGCTCTCAAATTAAAATGTCTGTGTCATTTGTACTATTAAATGCACGCGCGTTTCATGTGCCATTAGGACTTAAATATAATAGCTTTAGTTTAGCACTTTTTTGGTATCAACGTCAACTTGCAAAAACGCCTCTATATAGATATAAACAAATGTTAATATTACCTAAAAATAGGATCTAAAAAATATACTTTTTTTTACAAATTTAACACTCTTTTACATATATTACCAAACTTAAAATCACCTAAAAATATAATCTAACAAGTATAACATCCTATACATTTTCGCTATTTATTAATTGATAATGGAAAAAAAATACAAACTAACAAATTTTTTTAAATTATTCAACTTAGAAATAAAAAATAAATTGACTACACATGATTCCAACACAAAAACATTGCTAAATATTTATGAAAATCATTTTTTTTAATATGTTAAGCATATATAATTTGTAACAAAATTAATTTACCTACGAAGGGTTAGCTATTGTCACGCGCTAAGCTTGTGCCGTAACACTGGTTAACTTATTATCAGCCTGGACAGTTATAACAGCCTGTCTTTATAATTGCTGATAAATATAGACAAGAACAAAAAAAAGATAGAATGCGAGATACAAGAATACATCTTGGAGAATCCAGCTCGTTACCCGAAAGCTCCAAAGCATCCAGCTAAACCTTGAAAATATGCCCGGGCTGACCCGAGCATTATAAGAAAAGTAACGCTCGAATCAGTCTGGTAAAACCAGCGTGAGAAACTCAAATCACAAGGAATTTATTTATTTAACTTGTAAAACACTTTAAAGTCAAAAGTATCTCGTAAGACCACGTCGCACATAAACACGGACGGGTTTTTACCTTTCTATAACCAAACCATTTTTATATAAAATCCAATGATATTATGATAATGTCTAGAATACAAATATATATTAATCATAGGCGAAATTGTTACATTAATTAAATTCCAGCAAAAGAGCTGTATAATCAAGTCTGAAAGCTCTTATTGGAGAATGGATTTCAACTATGAAAGGGTAGTAGTCTACCTACCAAATCTGTACACCTCTAGATAAAATGTATGGGAGGCTACAATACGTTACACCTCTGCTACTTAGGACTGGCCTTGCCCCTTATTGGATATCGTCAAATATGATCACCCTATGGTAGATAAACAACCATAATGGGCCATGAAGCATACATAAATATTGACATTAGATATGAAATGATCATACCATAATCGGAGCAATCCACATTGCCCTACCGCATGTCCCTGCTTTAGTCATTTTCCCACTTGATGAGGCTTGAGGCTACGATTACCATTTTCTATAGCAAACCATCTTGGAATGCCAATACTGCCCTCTACGCAGAAATGAAATGCCAGCATTCGTCCATACAAGTTCATTCTGGGTTTGAATGAAACCGAAGGCACTACCTCTACTATATCCATTTTAGAATCACCCTTAGAATTAGAAACAAGTAGCCTTGCACTTCAAAAACTTTGTCTTCAATCATCTCTAAGATGTCTTCAGTACCAAATGCTTGAGTTGGATCGAAATGGTTTTCGGATAATTTATACTTATCTGATCCCGGTCTCTTGGAAACAACATTCCATAGTTCCAGTAAACTCAACCTTGGACCTTTTGGAAATAATCATATAATACATATGAGTATGGATCACGCCCTAACCATTTAAGTGGATGGATCTCCATAGCATTTGTCCTAGGAGAACAAAACGAGATTTATACGCATAGTGCAACATCATCGAAGATGACTGTGCCATATAACTCACGTGTTTCTCCTAGATATTTCCAAAGTTATTTTGGCCCAGACTTGAGAGTCGGTTATTTAACTATCAAATAGACTACCAAACAAAAATTCAGAGTTTTGATTACCCACAACAACCACTAAGCCTCAAAATAAATCAATTATTTATTTAAATCTTTTTCCGAAGTGTTTATTTTAATATATTCATATACTTATCTCACTGGCATAAGTATGTTCACAAAATATTATGAAAGGTTTCTCAATTAAAAATCATATTAAAAAGGATCAAAACAAATGTTACTTAAAATAGATATAAAGATAACCTCAAACAATATTCCTTCAGTGTTAAGTGTGGAATGAATGTCCATACCACTAGAATTTAGAAGGTTGGTTAAAGAATTCCAATCTCAAATTCTTTTATAAATTTCCTTCTATAAATCCTCTTAATATATCTCTTTTATTTATGAATCTCCTTTACTTAAATTCCATACCCATTTACAAAGCTCTTTATAAATCACTAAATTAAATTTACAAAACTTTTTTATAATATCAAAACCATTTATATATCTCTTTATAAATCTCCAAAATTATTTAAAAAAACTTCTTTTATAAATATCCAAAATAATTTATAAAAGTTTCTTATAAATATTCCTTATTTAAAAAAAACTTATTTAATAAACTCACTTAATAAAGTCTTTTTGATAAAAAAAATGATTATTTAAAATGACTTTACTAAAATCATTACTTAATTTGAAACCATTCGTAAAAGTATGATTGACCTTAAAAAAATCAGAAAGAAGCGTAGTGACTACAATGGTTCTCATTTAACCGAGTTTACTTATTAAGTTATAACATGGGTATTTACATAACATGCAGATATGTATAAGGGAATCGGTCAATAACAACCAATCATATAAGTGTCCAAGTTACCAAAATAGCAAACGGGGATTTGTTCTACTAAACACATGCCAAAGTTAATATATTGGCAGAATGAGTTTTTATTTTTCCTAATGGATGTCAAAGTAATATACTTGGTGAACTATGGTAGATTGGTGATTTATTCTATCAAACAGATGTCAAATACAAGTTAACTAGCAGAACGGTGATTTATTCTACTAACCAGATATCATTGGGTTTCATATTCAATTGGGTTACATAAGGATAGTCGACAAAGAAATCCCTTGGATTAAAATCTTCCTTCAAAAGAAAGTTGCTTCTTGAAAACAAAACCGATCTTTAAAAATAAGATGGTCTAAACTTCTACAACTTTATTTAATAATTAAATAACATTTAAACTTTTTACTAAAAAAATAATTAAACCTTTGATTCATAATTAAGAAATAATTAACTATTAAATAAATAATTAAATCCTAATTAATCTTTGATTGATTATTAAATAATAATTTAAATCTTTAATTAATAACTAAATATTAGTTGATCTCAATCAATTAATTAAATATTCCTTAATTAAAACATAAATTATAAATTAAACCTTCATTTAAAATTATTAAATCATAATTAAGTTTTATTTAAATCTTAACTTAAATTAAACTTGATTAGTAATTAATTAAAAATTAAACCCATTTATAAATAAATAATTAGTTAATAATTAGTCTTTAATTAAATTAACCAATTAAAATTAACTTACTTGATTACACTTAATGTAACAACCCGGTATTTTGTACCGATTTAACTATCATCTTTTGACGATTTATTTTCCTGGTTAATCGTTGTTTGGAATTTTTGCACTTGTATATGAACGAGCTTTAACAATCTGTTAAGTGTCATGAACGTTGAAGGTTACAACCTCTTTCCCTATTTGTTCAGTTATAAAGAAAACCCGTTTCCTCCATTCGTGAACCCTAGCCCAAATTCGTGATCAACAAAATAATGGCGACAAAACTTAGGGCTTCAGCGATTTTTCTTCGATCTGAGAAATCTAGGGCTTGGCCTCGTTCGTTCTTTCGATGCTTGCTAGGGCTTCCGTTCCTCGTTCGCTCTGATCTTCGGGCTTTGTAGGTCGAAGCATGCGATGGTTTCGATTGGGTGATTTTCGATGTCGCCTGTCTCGATCGAAGTTCTGCTCTTCGTGCTCGCTCGAAGAAGAAGCTTCTCTGTGGTGACTCTGGCTTCGCCTTCGCTGTAGCTCATTTGCTTGCGACCTCGAATTGAAGGTGAGTGATCTTCATTTTCGCTCACATCTAATTCATTTCAGTTTGATGCTTCTGCAATTTGATTTTTTGGGTGTTGATCTAGTTCGTTTAACACTTGCTGTTGAGGCCATTATGTTCTTACTACCCCTAGTGGTATTTCTGCTCTTGCTCGTTTTACTGCTGCTTTATGATATTGAGTTGTTTCGAATTACCTTTGGAACATGCCTACTCTGGTACTTTGTTTATTACAGTTTCATGAGAATTCTAGCTTGTCTGCACCCATATACTCGTTCATTATTGCACTGGTAGTCGAGTTTTGAGCATGTGAGCATTTAGCATTGTTATGGTTCATGAGTCTGGATTCATCATGTAGTTGTTCGACCTAGCATTTGATTTGTAGTATTGGTCTGGGTTCTCAGCCACTGTCTGCATTCCTTTAGTAGCTTCGTTCAAGTTATTTTGGGCATTGTTGTTGTTGAGCTTCTTGTTTTGGTCATTGTTGAAGTCTGCAGTTGCAAGTTGTTCATCTCTTCAGTTGCAGTTGTTCTTGTTTGTAACTGCAGTTTCATGGTGACGAATTTTGTTTCTCTGTTCATTCTCAACTTCATACTAATTTTGGCATGTCTGCATCCATATATGCATTTGGTCATTCATTGGTTTGTTTGCATTTGTGAACATCGTCGAGTCTGGTTGTATTTGCATTGAACCACGCTGTGTTGATCTTGTACCACCCTGATCATGCTCTGTTATGTATTCATGTGTGTCCAGACCTTGGTGTAGTTGTTGTTCATTCGACTTTCTGTTTCACTGGTCATTACATGTTATACATATGTTGTATTTTGGACATTGTTTCACTGTTCCATTGTTGTAGCCTTTGTACTATTGTTGCTTCGACAATTGATCTTGGGTTTGGTTCCATTTGTTGTTTACTGGTATCACTTGACAAATTTTGAATTGCTTGTAGTTGATTCTGGTTTCACATATTTGCAGTCTTGTCTATTCACATATTTGCAGTCTTGTCTATTCACATATTTGCAGTCTTGTCTATTGATGGCATCTCTGGTTACACAGAGCTGCCATGCATCATGTACAACTTGTAATTGCTCTTTGATCTCTTTTGAGTACTGATGTGTATTTGCATTGTCTTCTATCCACTGTAATTCTATCACTTGTGACTCGAGTTCTTTACTTGATATCATTTGAGCTCCTCCATGATAATTTCATGTTATTGCTACACTTGTATGTGTCGTTCACCATTGATACAATGTTTTAGTTACATCTTTTGATCTGCACATCCAGGTGCCTTCTCTGTCTCATTTATTCTTTTGGTTCCACTGCACAACTTTGAGCTTTCTTGCTTATGCTCAGATCATTTCGAGTTTGGGCTTGCATCTGAGTTTTTGTGCAGTTTGCCTTGTATTTTGTTGTGGTCGCAGTCCCATTTTTGTTGCAAATTTGGACTGTATATATATTGACTGGAGCCTTTTGTTGTTCTACTGCAACTTTGGTTTGCAAAACTGATGTGCAGTAGCCAGTTGCACTTGTCCTGTCTTCTTGTTTATTCCTGAGCACTTCGACCTGATGCACACATTGCTGTTGTAGATGTTGATGTTGTAGTTGTTCGACTTGGCATTTGATCGGTAGTTGGTCTGTAGCATGATATTGCATTTGCACTGACTTCTTTGTGGTTTAGTTTCATACTACTGTCACTTGTTTCGAGCTCATATACATGTTTACAGTTGCATTCCTGTATATGTGTTCTGATATTTTTGGACTTGACTTCATTCGTTCGTATAACCTGTATGATTCCAGTTTGTACTTGCCTTGTTGAACTTGTACACGCATGTGTCTTGTTGCTGTGGCATTCTAGATTGCATTATTGCTGCTACTTGAATTTGTAGTTGTTCTATTGCCTTCTGATTCACTTGACCATTTGTATACATACTTTCAAGTATGTATTCAGATGTATGTTCACTTTTGCATATCCATGTGTCATTTTCACTTGCACCTGTTCATCCTTGAGCACTTGCTGACCTGCTGCATTTTCGTAGCAGTTTTACCCTTGTCCCTTGTGGTGACTTTATGCTCTGTTGTGGCGAGGCAGTGCACGCGTGCGTGCACTGCAGCCACACCAAATTGACAGTTTTTAATCGATATCTCTTTTATTCTTAATTCATCGACCTGTTGCGTAATTCGTAGGCTGTATTGGCGAGGCAGTACACGTTAGCGTGTACTGCAGCCAATTAGCATTAATATTTTTACATTGACATTTCAATTATTTAAACTGCTTTGGATTTCTGTTTTGTGGATTAACACTGTTTAGTGTTACATCTGCCGTTATCCAATTCTCGTACCGAGAGTTGGATATACGAGATTTCTGTGACTGTCATCTATATTGAGATTGATTATTACTGCCTATATGCACTAATAAACTGGTTTGAATTAGACTGATCCGGGTATTATTTTCTTTTGAATGTAATACTCGGGTCAGACCGAGTATTTACAGGTTGTAGATTTTTAGCTTTGGGTTGCTGCTAGAGCTATGAAGACTTTTTATATCATTTGAAGTGGTCTTCGTACTGTTGTAGTAGTCAGTGTGTCTGTTTTAAGATGATAATGTATTCATGTATATTAGTCGATAATGTACTTGTATATATATAACTTCTTGAGTCGACAGTTGTAGTTGTATCATTTGTATTGTGTCAAATGTATTGTAACTGATATCAGTTATTGTATATATGAGACTTTTCGTTCCATCTTTATTCCGCATTTATGTTATCTGTGTTATTTTTATATCTATTGTCCTAAACTATTATAGCCACTGTGTAGTAGCTTTGAGTTTGTATCGGTATGTCGGGTTTCCTCTAAAAAAAATGAAATGCAATGTTTTATTATCTGACATATCGGTGCTCGCACAAGGCAATTACATAGATGGTCGCTCCTCAACAGCCTTATTCTCCGTGCTAGTTGACAGCACTACACCGTAGTGTTCTTGGCTAGCGTGGGTATAGAGGTGGGGTGTTACAGCTTGGTATCAGAGCCTGGGGTTTAGGACAATTATAAAACATAACTTAGATGGAACATGTGTTACAACTATTTGTCGATGTTTTATCTCTCATCTTTACATATGACTATTTTTGACTGTTAGGTATGAATTCCTAACACTTATTCTTGTGTTTTCGGCTTTGGATTGATTTAGCCGATGTTGATTTTGTTTTAATTTGGCAAATCAAAACCATTTTGACTTTTGGACTTTGTTCCACTTTTGTCTATGCTATGAGTGTCATTGTGTACCTGTTACACTGTGATGAAAAATAGCTGGACCAGTTGCAAATTGAGTGATTTTGATTTCTCATTAACATCTAGTTTGAATCTCAGCGATTTTGAACTTGATATTTTGTTTTTCCAGTTGATAATCGATTCTTCTTCTCTTATTAATTGTTATCACCTTTATTGATTTTGATAACTTCTATTTCTGGAATTTTTGGTATTCCTACTTTGATGAATTTGGAATCGAATTCTCTGGATTCCATTCACATCTTCGTATGTGAATTCTTGTGATTGATTGTTTCTACAATCATTTTTGTGATTTGTCACTTTAAAATATAAAGGTTTTCTATACTAGTAGTAAATATTAAAATCCCTTTTTCCAAACGATTTCAAAAATTATTTTACTACAAAGCTCTTTTCCTAAATCGTTTTCCAATCTATTAATATATACAATCCTTTATTTCACTCGTATGAGAAATTGAATTAAACGGCCTAGTAAAACAAGTGGTATGAAACGCTTGCGTTTACTTCGTCGGTTAACTCCTGGACTTGTTCGATTGAACCCTTTTTGTGACAATTTCCTAGTGAAGATTTACAGCTTGTTCGTAAATATTTAAGTTAAGCAAGTGGTTATGGGACATGAAGCTAAACTCATATATTTACTAGCTTGGTGTGATTGACACTTCCTTATGATCATGACGATCATTTTTGTGATTTAGACTAGCGATTGAGCGATGTCTCTTTGTCTACGTGGGAGACTATACCCCGATCATGTGATGTTTCGGCATCACATTTCTAGGGTAGCACCCTACGGTCTTCGGGCCATTCTTGTGTAAAAA
The DNA here is from genome assembly GCA_030737815.1 of Allium fistulosum. Classification (NCBI taxonomy): domain Eukaryota; kingdom Viridiplantae; phylum Streptophyta; class Magnoliopsida; order Asparagales; family Amaryllidaceae; genus Allium; species Allium fistulosum. The sequence continues at coordinate 1,416,008,520 of CM060901.1, read as the reverse complement.
TTTAATGGATAGCTTCCATGAGATAGCTTCTCGTCATGTGTTTACGCGTAGGTGAGCTTCATGCTCCCATTCATGTGTTAGGCCTCCCCCCTTATTTATGTGTTTTCTGGATTTCTTGTGATGATTTCTGGAATTTTGTGCTTCACCAATTTTCGTGATTTCTATTGAAATGTTTATCAATTTTTGTGCATTGGTGAATTCATGTGTTATTGACTTGTTATGAATACAAGCCTAGGGTAGCACCCTACGGTCTTCGGGCCATTCTTGTGTAAAAATTTAATGGATAGCTTCCATGAGATAGCTTCTCGTCATGTGTTTACGCGTAGGTGAGCTTCATGCTCCCATTCATGTGTTAGGCCTTCCCCCCTTATTTATGTGTTTTCTGGATTTCTTGTGATGATTTCTGGAATTTTGTGCTTCACCAATTTTCGTGATTTCTATTGAAATGTTTATCAATTTTTGTGCATTGGTGAATTCATGTGTTATTAACTTGTTATGAATACAAGTTTAGGGTATGATATCCCTTTCTATCTTTGAGAAGATTCTTGTGACATTTTTGATGAATGAAAATTCATTTGGCATTATATTTTGATGCCAGTTATTTTGATGAGATTTTGACATGTTAACTTCAATACTCGTCAATTTTGAAATGGATTTACAAGCGGTTCTCCCGCAATACTGATATTGCTAATTTAATCACGTGTTTTCAAAATTCTTTATTTTTAAAAGTTGTTTCAAAAATATAAATTAAAATTGTTTTCAAAATTTTTACAGCTTACATTTTCAAAAGAACGAGGAAGCGATTTAAACCTTTCAGAAAAATCGAGGACTATGACCCCTTTCTTTTACTGATTCGCTTAATTCCGGACTTGCCCGTTTGAGAATGTGAAATGTTATTTTTAAAACACACAATTCTGCACTTTCAAGAAAACGATAAAGAGATTTAAACGATTTAGCAAAAGTACGGACTATGAAACCATACTTTTACTACTTCGGTTAATTCCGGACTCGTTAATTGAATATTTATGACTTCTGATTATCGTTTTTGATAATCAGATGTTTGTGATTTCTGATTATCGTTTTTGATAATCAGATATTTGTGAAATTTAATTATCGTCTGAGATAATTAAATATTTTTCGATTTGATTAATCGAATGTTTGTGTTTCTGATTATCGTTTTTGATAATCAGATATTTGTGAAATTTAATTATCGTCTGAGATAATTAAATATTTTTCGATTTGATTAATCGAATGTTTGTGTTTCTGATTATCGTTTTTGATAATCAGATATTTGTGAAATTTGATTATCATTTGAGATAATTAAATATTTTTCGATTTGATTAATCGAATATTTGTGTTTCTGATTATCGTTTTTGATAATCAGATATTTGTGAAATTTGATTATCATTTGAGATAATTAAATATTTTTCGATTTGATTAATCGAATATTTGTGTTTCTGATTATCGTTTTTGATAATCAGATATTTGTGAAATTTAATTATCATTTGAGATAATTAAATATTTTTCGATTTGATTAATCGAATGTTTGTGTTTCTGATTATCGTTTTTGATAATCAGATATTTGTGAAATTTGATTATCATTTGAGATAATTAAATATTTTTCGATTTGATTAATCGAATATTTGTGTTTCTGATTATCGTTTTTGATAATCAGATATTTGTGAAATTTGATTATCATTTGAGATAATTAAATATTTTTCGATTTGATTAATCGAATATTTGTGTTTCTGATTATCGTTTTTGATAATCAGATATTTGTGAAATTTGATTATCGTTTGAGATAATTAAATATTTTTCGATTTGATAATCGAATCTTTGTGATTTCTGATTATCGTTTTTGATAATCAGATATTTTTGAAAATTCAATTATCGTTTTTGATGATTGAATATTTGCGATTTTGAGATTCGAGCTTCGACTTTTTCTCTGGCAATCCAGGTGAGTAATTTGATTTACTCACATTCAATTCGTGCAGTACGTGATTTCTGCTCTGATTCCTTTTCTTTCAATTGCTAGAACTCGATTGATTCTTGCTTTTAGATAGTCGTCTGATTTTGATTCCTTGATCCCCTCGATGTTGATCCTTTTGACTTGAATCAGTCGAACCTTTTTGATTCTATATCTGATACTTCCATAATTCTAATGCTTCCCTATTGGCATTTTCTTTGCTTATGCATTCGACATTGTTATGTCCTTATGGTTGTTACCTCTTTCCCACTTATTCCTTAAGATTGCGAGGACGCAATTTCCTTAAGGAGGGGAGTCTGTAACAACCCGGTATTTTGTACCGATTTAACTATCATCTTTTGACGATTTATTTTCCTGGTTAATCGTTGTTTGGAATTTTTGCACTTGTATATGAACGAGCTTTAACAATCTGTTAAGTGTCATGAACGTTGAAGGTTACAACCTCTTTCCCTATTTGTTCAGTTATAAAGAAAACCCGTTTCCTCCATTCGTGAACCCTAGCCCAAATTCGTGATCAACAAAATAATGGCGACAAAACTTAGGGCTTCAGCGATTTTTCTTCGATCTGAGAAATCTAGGGCTTGGCCTCGTTCGTTCTTTCGATGCTTGCTAGGGCTTCCGTTCCTCGTTCGCTCTGATCTTCGGGCTTTGTAGGTCGAAGCATGCGATGGTTTCGATTGGGTGATTTTCGATGTCGCCTGTCTCGATCGAAGTTCTGCTCTTCGTGCTCGCTCGAAGAAGAAGCTTCTCTGTGGTGACTCTGGCTTCGCCTTCGCTGTAGCTCATTTGCTTGCGACCTCGAATTGAAGGTGAGTGATCTTCATTTTCGCTCACATCTAATTCATTTCAGTTTGATGCTTCTGCAATTTGATTTTTTGGGTGTTGATCTAGTTCGTTTAACACTTGCTGTTGAGGCCATTATGTTCTTACTACCCCTAGTGGTATTTCTGCTCTTGCTCGTTTTACTGCTGCTTTATGATATTGAGTTGTTTCGAATTACCTTTGGAACATGCCTACTCTGGTACTTTGTTTATTACAGTTTCATGAGAATTCTAGCTTGTCTGCACCCATATACTCGTTCATTATTGCACTGGTAGTCGAGTTTTGAGCATGTGAGCATTTAGCATTGTTATGGTTCATGAGTCTGGATTCATCATGTAGTTGTTCGACCTAGCATTTGATTTGTAGTATTGGTCTGGGTTCTCAGCCACTGTCTGCATTCCTTTAGTAGCTTCGTTCAAGTTATTTTGGGCATTGTTGTTGTTGAGCTTCTTGTTTTGGTCATTGTTGAAGTCTGCAGTTGCAAGTTGTTCATCTCTTCAGTTGCAGTTGTTCTTGTTTGTAACTGCAGTTTCATGGTGACGAATTTTGTTTCTCTGTTCATTCTCAACTTCATACTAATTTTGGCATGTCTGCATCCATATATGCATTTGGTCATTCATTGGTTTGTTTGCATTTGTGAACATCGTCGAGTCTGGTTGTATTTGCATTGAACCACGCTGTGTTGATCTTGTACCACCCTGATCATGCTCTGTTATGTATTCATGTGTGTCCAGACCTTGGTGTAGTTGTTGTTCATTCGACTTTCTGTTTCACTGGTCATTACATGTTATACATATGTTGTATTTTGGACATTGTTTCACTGTTCCATTGTTGTAGCCTTTGTACTATTGTTGCTTCGACAATTGATCTTGGGTTTGGTTCCATTTGTTGTTTACTGGTATCACTTGACAAATTTTGAATTGCTTGTAGTTGATTCTGGTTTCACATATTTGCAGTCTTGTCTATTCACATATTTGCAGTCTTGTCTATTCACATATTTGCAGTCTTGTCTATTGATGGCATCTCTGGTTACACAGAGCTGCCATGCATCATGTACAACTTGTAATTGCTCTTTGATCTCTTTTGAGTACTGATGTGTATTTGCATTGTCTTCTATCCACTGTAATTCTATCACTTGTGACTCGAGTTCTTTACTTGATATCATTTGAGCTCCTCCATGATAATTTCATGTTATTGCTACACTTGTATGTGTCGTTCACCATTGATACAATGTTTTAGTTACATCTTTTGATCTGCACATCCAGGTGCCTTCTCTGTCTCATTTATTCTTTTGGTTCCACTGCACAACTTTGAGCTTTCTTGCTTATGCTCAGATCATTTCGAGTTTGGGCTTGCATCTGAGTTTTTGTGCAGTTTGCCTTGTATTTTGTTGTGGTCGCAGTCCCATTTTTGTTGCAAATTTGGACTGTATATATATTGACTGGAGCCTTTTGTTGTTCTACTGCAACTTTGGTTTGCAAAACTGATGTGCAGTAGCCAGTTGCACTTGTCCTGTCTTCTTGTTTATTCCTGAGCACTTCGACCTGATGCACACATTGCTGTTGTAGATGTTGATGTTGTAGTTGTTCGACTTGGCATTTGATCGGTAGTTGGTCTGTAGCATGATATTGCATTTGCACTGACTTCTTTGTGGTTTAGTTTCATACTACTGTCACTTGTTTCGAGCTCATATACATGTTTACAGTTGCATTCCTGTATATGTGTTCTGATATTTTTGGACTTGACTTCATTCGTTCGTATAACCTGTATGATTCCAGTTTGTACTTGCCTTGTTGAACTTGTACACGCATGTGTCTTGTTGCTGTGGCATTCTAGATTGCATTATTGCTGCTACTTGAATTTGTAGTTGTTCTATTGCCTTCTGATTCACTTGACCATTTGTATACATACTTTCAAGTATGTATTCAGATGTATGTTCACTTTTGCATATCCATGTGTCATTTTCACTTGCACCTGTTCATCCTTGAGCACTTGCTGACCTGCTGCATTTTCGTAGCAGTTTTACCCTTGTCCCTTGTGGTGACTTTATGCTCTGTTGTGGCGAGGCAGTGCACGCGTGCGTGCACTGCAGCCACACCAAATTGACAGTTTTTAATTGATATCTCTTTTATTCTTAATTCATCGACCTGTTGCGTAATTCGTAGGCTGTATTGGCGAGGCAGTACACGTTAGCGTGTACTGCAGCCAATTAGCATTAATATTTTTACATTGACATTTCAATTATTTAAACTGCTTTGGATTTCTGTTTTGTGGATTAACACTGTTTAGTGTTACATCTGCCGTTATCCAATTCTCGTACCGAGAGTTGGATATACGAGATTTCTGTGACTGTCATCTATATTGAGATTGATTATTACTGCCTATATGCACTAATAAACTGGTTTGAATTAGACTGATCCGGGTATTATTTTCTTTTGAATGTAATACTCGGGTCAGACCGAGTATTTACAGGTTGTAGATTTTTAGCTTTGGGTTGCTGCTAGAGCTATGAAGACTTTTTATATCATTTGAAGTGGTCTTCGTACTGTTGTAGTAGTCAGTGTGTCTGTTTTAAGATGATAATGTATTCATGTATATTAGTCGATAATGTACTTGTATATATATAACTTCTTGAGTCGACAGTTGTAGTTGTATCATTTGTATTGTGTCAAATGTATTGTAACTGATATCAGTTATTGTATATATGAGACTTTTCGTTCCATCTTTATTCCGCATTTATGTTATCTGTGTTATTTTTATATCTATTGTCCTAAACTATTATAGCCACTGTGTAGTAGCTTTGAGTTTGTATCGGTATGTCGGGTTTCCTCTAAAAAAAATGAAATGCAATGTTTTATTATCTGACATATCGGTGCTCGCACAAGGCAATTACATAGATGGTCGCTCCTCAACAGCCTTATTCTCCGTGCTAGTTGACAGCACTACACCGTAGTGTTCTTGGCTAGCGTGGGTATAGAGGTGGGGCGTTACACTTAAGTACTAATTACTTATTTAATTCCTAATTCCACCAAATTATCTTAAATTAATTTATCATTATAAACTCATCTTAATTAACTTTTATACTTAATTAATGTGTAAAAAAATGATTTCAAACATAATTAATTTAAAACACATTTTATTTTGTAAACGCTGATTTTTCCGAACTGCCTCCATAGCGACTATCGCTATGGATGTATTTACTTTAGAGTAAATTTCTAAGTTCTCCTTTCCAACTCCTTTTCTCCAACTTTGATTCACTATTAAAACATTAGTAATAGATTTTGGAAAACAAAAACAACAGGAAAACATTTAGCAAATAAAATTAATAAAACATCATTTTTTCAAAGGATCTCAAGTCCTATTTAACATAGCAAAATTGTCTACTTTCATAACCTACAATTCCATATCCATCATTTACACATTCAACGGCATATCCATGAACAAAGTTCTCAACTTTACAAACAACACTTATATTTAGACTTCATTTCAAGTCTAACTTCCAATCATATACAAAAACAAACATATATAACCAATCACCAAATAATCCAAAAATTCAAACTCATATCATACATAAATTTAACCAACATATTAAAGTAAAAAACTATTAATTTAAAGCAAAATTTTACTCGCCAAAACCATCCAAATTTCCTCTGGAACTAGAATAGAAACTAGATCCATGCTATATGCTTCGACAAATGAAGATTTGGTGGCCTTAAGGCCTTAAGTGGGTTCGGCAAAGTTATGGTGCACACGGCCCACGAGTAGTGGAGCTAGGTCTTGAAAGGTGGAGTGACTTCGAATTATCATTGAATTCACAAAAATCAAACCCGAAAATGGGTCATCTTCCCACTGATTTTTGGACTAGTTGTCCACGCAATTTGGAAAAGTTGTCAGAGGGAAAGTTCTTACAAATTCTCTTCTCTGCAATTTCAAGAAAAAGAATCACTTAATTTAGATCTATTCTGAGGAAGATGTGGTCAAAAAAAAGAAGAGGTATTTTCAGATTTGAAAATCTGGGTCCGAAAATATTCTGCAAAGAAATGAGATCTAAGCATAGCTAAGCTCAAATCTTGAAGAAGTGGTACACATGAAAGTTGTAGCCACTGGAATTTGCTACGTTTAAAAAAAAAGAAATCTTCCATTTGGGTCAGATATGAGAAAGATATGATAGAAGGGAGAGGAGGAAAAATTGAAGAAGTGAAATAGTTATTCATAAGCAAGAGAACAAAGTAAATTACTAAAATAGCCTAGTCCATCACTCTCCACATCCACTTGCCAAATCACTATGCCATCTCACCTTCATGTACCTCATGCACACAAGCTTGTCCTCCTTCGCTTTTCTTAGCCAACATGCATTAATGAGTTATTGTACTTAGGATTCTTGAGGAATCTTTTCATATTTATCATTTTATTTTATTATGATTTTCAGATAATGTTACATCCACTTTTTATATTACTTAAGTATGCATTTATAACAAACCATATCCTAGCTTCATTTAAAAATGAATGAGTATATTTATACAATAGAGTTTATAACGTTTCCGACAACTTTTAGCCAACAAAAAGTCGAATATTCGGAAAACGAATTCCAGCCACATTTTCTTCGAACTATATATTTTTTGAAAACACATTTTGAAATCTATTTCACCATCATTACTTATTATATAAAAGAGTTTTATTTCAATTATGAAACCTATTATTTGAACATTTAAAATTGATTATATATTCGCAAATCAAAGCCATGAAATTTCGAGTCGTCACACTCTCCCCCCTTAAAAGAATTTCGACCCCGATATTTTACCACAGCTCTAAACCCAGAAATAGTTAACACTATCCATTAGTCGGTATGATGTACATAGATCATTCTTATGAAAAAACTAATTTGATCACTCACTCGAATACATAACTTTATTTCCAAACTAGTATCGCTCTTCCGACTTCCTAGTGTGGACTCTGATCAGGCTTCTTAATTTAGAAACCTCCATTCTCCTTGCACAACCATATACTATGATAGAAAACCTTTGGTTCCATGTTATAACTCCTCACCAAGTGTTCTTCGTCAAAAATCGAGTGATATATCCTTACTTGGAACAGTGTGGGACACCTCTAGTCATGTACTCGAATCTTGGATGGAGAATTATGTGAAAAGGAGGAAGGATCTACGTACAACCTACCTACTTATCTAAAGGTTCTTACTGCCCAACTACTCTCTACCCTTCCAAAAAAATTTATGAAAACATTTCTCAAAAATTTCACCTTAGGTTCAAACAATTTTAAATGATATAATATTATTTATGAAACCATTTTATAGAATCATTTCAATTTATTAGCTTGTATAATACTCTCCTACATCCTAAGAGTATATACAAAATATCTAATTTTAATTCCATTCAGATGTAGGCCCAAAATAATTTAGGTGCTAAAACTAAGTCGACAAATCCAACCTCTTTACCTATTCAGTTTGGCAAGTAGCTAAGAAGAGTAGGATGTTGGTATCCCAATTTCTTCCCAGAGTCTACTTTTTCTTAGACACCCCAAAGTAAAAACATTATTTAACGGGCCCAATAACATCAAATTATTTTTCACTTCCAAGATGTTAAAATTAAAAGACACATTTTAATAAAACCAAGTTTATTAATCCTCCTTATTAAGTAAATTCAGTTTTAAAAGTTCATTTATTATCCCATCCTTTAATCAAAATACCTTATTATTTTAAAACTTAGAAGCCAAATACTCGGGTTTTATTTGAAAAATCTTTTTGAAAGAATACATTATTTTTAGGGTACTTTTAGCACAGGTCCTTATTAAGTTTCAAAATTCACGAAAAGTCCTTCACTAAATTTCAGTGTAAATTAGATCCCTGTTTTTTATTCACGATTATTGCAGAGCATGATGCAACATTTCATAAAAGTTGCTGATATTTCAGCAACATTTATGTACACGGTGAACGTAGTGTATGAAAGTTGCTGAAATATCAACACTTATTTATAAAAGTTGTTGATATTTCAGCAACATTTATGTACACTGTGAACACAGTTTATGAAAGTTGCTGAAATATCAGCACTTATTTATAAAAGTTGCTGACATTTCAGCAATAATTTTTCTTTGTTTTTACAATAAAACTTTGACACAGATAGTTGCTGAAATATCAGCACTTATTTATAAAAGTTGCTGACATTTCAGCAATAATTTTTCTTCGTTTCCAGAAAACAGGGACCCGCTTTACAATGAAACTTTAACAGGGACCCGCTTTACAATATGAAAGTATGATAGGGATGCCTCCCTAATTTTCACTTATTTTTAACCCTTAGAAAATATACATATAGCCCGAGTAACTCCAAAATCATATCAAGGAATTGGGTACTACCGAATAGTGTCATAAATCCCTTCACCAAGAAGGGTAATACTTAAGAGAAGTGTTTACCATCCGAACACATCGCTTTTCTATTTTTCCACTTTCGAGTCACCCGAACAAGTTAATTACAAAAATATTTCTTATTTTCCAACTAAATTATTTTGGATTCGTTCAGATTTGAACTCGTCCCAATAGTAAAATGAGAAAGAGAATAATTTACTAAGTGCACTATCCCATCTTCCTAAGCAAACACCCGATTGTCACTTAGAAGATTATTCAGATCATAAAAAAAAATCAAGATTCATTCGCTGGACTGTTAAAAGAAAAATCTTACTCTTAAATTCTTTTTCGAAATATTTATTGCTTAAAATATTTTTAAGAAAATTATAACTATTATTCCCAATCCTTGAAAACCATTTTCTAAAAGCATCGAGATTTAAATTCTTTGAAAATCCATCTTATTTTCAAAATATATTTTATAACTCCAATTTATAAAATCAACTTTTATAAAATTATCTGAAATATTTCTTCTAATAAACACCTTATATCAAACTAAATTTTAACCCAACATTATCAATGAACGCCTTGTAGTGAAATTGTGAAACTTAATTCACTAGGTGTTCGATTCAATGTTCCCACAAATTCTATCTACCCAACCTATGATTTTTAAAAGAAAGATTACAGATGATTCTAATAGCTAATGCTCAAGACTGGGCAAACATGACTAATGAAACCCTATATGATAATAATAAAACATTATCATCTCCTAACATCATATATAACTATATTTCATTTTTAAAAACCATTCCTTTATATATAAAAAATATATTCCAAGGTAAAATTATTTAATTTACCAATTTAAAACAATATTATGTTGATTTGCCTAGTTTAATTGTTTAGAAACACCTATCAACACTGTGGATACCCACGTCTTGACCAGAATTCATAAACCACTCAACCATTAAATAAATACAATGTAAAACATTTTTGTGACACTAACAAATAAGCACTCAATATATACACTCAAACACATTTTAGGGTCTTACTTACCCTATCTCAAATGAGTCAACCCCACCAAAGCCTAGGCGTTCGCTCAACCTAAGTTCTAATACCACGTGTAACGATCTGCCTTTCTTACACCTAAAGATGACAGTTAATACATCATCGGTATTCGTGTGCCGATCGTTTAAGTGTCCGAAAGACAGGCAGTTTAGGGTAAAAGAAAGAAAAAGGCAGAACATAATCTCACAAAACGTGACGAGTTATATATAATATGAACAAATCTTTACAAAAGGAAATCATCTTTATTATACATAACCATCAGAGTACATCTTTATTAATAGTTGGCTTGGAAGCGCAATCTTTGGGTCCGACTGCGAAGTTCCAAAATTGCCATTTATATACAATTCTTTAAAAATTTGCCTTATTAATTGATCTTAAAAAATAGCATCTGCATACCTGATCCTAAACTAGATACATATAGCACCGCACTTATATTATGTGTAATATTATTGTGAACTACATACTATGGTGCGCAACATTAAGAAGCTCAACCTTTTATTATATGTTAGATTCAAAACAGGTTGAAATAGAGAGTAAATAAACTATTATAATAAATTTTGTTCCCGAGTTTAATTGAAAGCATGATATTTATCATGCTACTGATGCATTTATTCAATCACTGCTAATAGCTGCTGGCCACTATTGCTTTCACACATCATAACTTTCAGGTTAGCTTTTATTCAGTTGCATCTTATTAATTCAACTTACTATAGAAGTATTCGGTCACTATTTATATTCTATTTTTCATTTATATTTTCCTTTTTTCTTTTCTCTCTATTTTTTTGATTAAACCAAGATGACAACTTTAGCATGGTAGAGTACAAGCTGAGATATCTGCACAGCTTGATTGTTTTTTATATTGTCTCATAACTTTAAATCATGTTATGCACACGGTTTGTTTTGAATTTTACAGTAGAAGTAGTTATGATGATTATATTAAGTTTGGTCGATTTTGGACAAGATTTTGTAAGTAGCTCTTTAGAAATGTAATGAATCAGAGGCCTTCAATTAGAAAGTATTGTTTTGAAAGATAAAGTCAAAGGGTCAAGTAACAAATCTATTATTGCGAATAATGTAATAAACTATATATCTAAAGAGAAGACATGGAATATCCAAATGCAAAAAAAATCGTACTTGAATAAATTGTCACAGCTAAAGTGATGAAATTCAATCAAAAATTAATTTAGACATAGAAATCGGTAACGAAGACAACTAGAAGCATAGTTTAGTCTATGTGTAACGACCCAGAATTTTTGATAATTAAAATTTGAATATTTAATTGATTTTAAATATTAATAAATGAATTTAAGAAGTCGAATAATTTATTATTCGAATATTGGATTTAATTTGGTCAATTAAATCGATAATTTAATAATTGAAATTCCAGAAATGATTGAAATATGGGTTTAATGTGCTGAAAATGATTTGTAAAATTTTATTTAATCATACTGGAGTTATAGAAAGGTTATAGAACTTTTAAAATTGGATTTTTAGTTAATCTGTGAAAATTGAATATTTTAATATTTAATTATCGACTGTAAAAATAGCCAATTTTCGAACAGTCTTAGAATTGGACGAGACCAGTTCCATTGGATCCGTAATAGTTAGTTATTATCGGATTTCAATTTTTGTAGCAATCGAAGTTATCGTTTGACCGTGGCAGCTTCAAACGCATCGATATCGTTTTAATTTTAATTCGGCGAGTTAAAAATAGTCATTTTTCAGAAAGTCTCGGATTTCGACGAAACCAGTTTCATCGGATCCGTAATGTGATATTATTGTAAGATTTCAAATTTCGTAATTTTTGGATGTACCGGTTGTCCGGGGCAAGCCAAAACGCATCGAAATCGATTTAAATCGGTTTAATTTAAATCGATCGTTTATTGCCATATCTCACACATACGATCGAATTAGCTTCCGAAACCTGTTCCATTGCGTTCGGAACGCGGGATAAACCCCAGAAACGCTAGTCACCGCGTGTAAATCGGAGTTTGGAAATTCTGAAGTGAATAGTGTTTTTCGTTGAAATTCTATAAAAGGGAACCTCATCACCCAAGGCAATTGCAAAACCCTAGCTATCTTCTTCTACAACCGGCCGCCACCTTTGAAACCAAAGGCCAGAAACCTCTTTCGTTTTCCCTCCGATCTATCTCAATCCATCAACTTTCACACAAAACTTACAACTGCAATGATGTAGAGCACATCCTCCTCCATCAATCCAACGGCTATGATTGGATATGGTTGTGTGGATTGACGACAAATCAAGCTTGAAGGGGGTATTTTCATACGCGTTTTTCGCGATGTAGATGAGGCCGAGCTTCATGGTGTTCTGGCCGAGCATGGAGTAGGAGACGAGCTTCCTGATGGTGATGGTGTGATGAGTTTTCGAGCATCGTACGTTGCGCGACAAACTGATGAGGACAGTGGCGTGGTGGGTTCGTACTCGCGTTTTAGTCTGGGAAGATGAAGTATAGAACGCGCGGCCTTGATTTTGCTGAATGAAATCCAATGGTCCAGATGAGATTTAGGTTAAAATGAATAAAGAAATTGTAATTTAATTATATAAAAATTCGAGTATAATTTTAAAATATTGTATCTCTTTCATACATTGTCAGAAAATGACGAAACAAAATACGTTGGAATCGTCTCGACGTGTACTTCGCTATGGAACAGAATTGGAGCCATTTGGAGCTATTGTGAATTTCGGGTGAAATTAAACGTCTGTTTAATTTTATTCGAAATCAAACGCTGGAACTGAATTTAAAATCAAGATGAGATTTTTCTCACTCAAAATGAAAGTGGAATTTACAGTTATTATTGATTGATGATTGCTATTGGATGTGATATTAGATATTATAGGATATATATCTATATATAGCAGTATATACATATTGGCATATGTATATATTGGATTGATTGTTTTCCCGCCTCGTATAGCGGATGAGACCCTATTGCGCCGTTAGTAAGCGGATTTTTATAAAAACCCATATACCGCGATAATTCCGTACTGGAGCGGAATTGGTATTGTGCTAACATCTGTGGATGCAGGGAAACAGGTTGGAGGGATCCAACTGGATTCCTCACCAGTAGTTATTTGTTTACAGATATTGATATATATTCTGTTATCATATTGATATATGATATTGACTGTTGTGATGGACTGATTGGTGTTGTTGCATCATCAGATTCAGTTTTGAAATGTAAAAATAATGACTTTTACTTTAAAAAGGGTTTTTAAAGTGATTTTTGAAAATATACGTTTTATGAAATTTTTGAATCGATTTACAAACGTAAAATTTTAAAGTTATAAAAGTTATAATTTTTAGTGAATTATAACCGAAGTGTCGTTTTTGAAATAAAGGTCGATTTATTTATAAAAGGGTTTAAGTTGGGATTTTTGAATAACTATAAACGATTTGTATAAAAAGATTTGTAAATTTGATATTTTATAAATCGAAATATTGGACTTATAAAACGAATTTTTATAAGTGTTAAAAAGAAGTATAAGTGAATGAAATAAATAGATTTATAACGTGAAGTTATAAAGTGAATAGATACTGTAGAATAAAGGATTTATAAGAAATTTACTTATAAAATTGACTTTTACACTTAGATGAGATATGAATAGAAATTGATAAATGAAATGATTTTATAAGTGGAAATTATTATAAAGTATAAATGCGATTTATAAACGTCATTTATAAATCCGAAATCACTTATCTTGATAAGTAAATTATAGAAGTAAATAAAAGAAAATTTATAAGTCGAAGTTGTTATTAAAATAGAAATAGAATTTATAAACGTGTTTATAAATTCGGAATCAATTAAATTTGATGAATTTAATATAGAAGGTTATTAAGGAAATTTTATCCACGATTTTGGATAGTGGATAATTCTTGGAATAAATGTGTAGAAATGATTGGAATTGGGTTAAATGAAGTATATTCACGATTTTGGACAGTGAATATATTTTTAAGTAAAAATGGTTATGTTTGGGAAAGCGATATTATAAATGAAGTTAATTGTTTTAAAAGATGTTTTAAAACGTGTGAATTATCGAAATCATAGATTTCCACATTTATTGTTGAAATAGACGTTTTCGAAGAATAAGGAAATGATGGACTATAACACTGTTGTTATAGTAAATGGTTTCCGAAAGGAAATATTTTTGTACGGTATTGGGATTCATATATCTATCTAAATTCCGAATCCCTATACTAGTGATTTTGAGTCGTCGTAACGATGTTTTACGTAACATTCGTTTTGACTCAGATAAATGTGTTATAGAAATAGATTTCCTTAAAGAATGAATATATACTAAATTTTGATTTAAGTATATCGAATATTTTCTAAGTGTTGAAAATAAATAGATTTGTGAAATACTTATTTTTAAATAAGTATGGAAAGGCTTTTCCAATATGAAATGAACTGTTTTGAGATTTTATCTTTTAAAGATAAATTGAAATGTGGAAATTGATTTGAAATTGTTTTCAAATGGTTAAGTGTGGAAATTTTATATCTAGTAAAGATATTTTTGAAGATAAATAATTTGGAAAAATTATTTGGAATCTGATGATGTTGCGCATCTTTATTGTTAGTTAAATAACCGACTATCAATAATTACCTTGAGTAGGTATTTGTTGTGAATTGGATGAATTTGAATGCCACACTTATTTTTGAATAATCGCTCACTATTCGGGTTAACCGGGAAAGGACCATGGGGTCGTATAACCCATTCCGAATATGTGATACGTCGTATGAATTGCATTCGAAGACCGGTGTTGAAGACCGGATATTTTTGAAAACGGAAGGATTACCGTCGAGTTACTCTACATCGGCTGATCTCCGATTTAGAGGTTTTTATCACCCTTAGTGACGGGAAGTCCGGACGTGATTAGAAAATTATCCGGAAATGCAAGGGCTTCGTGAGAAGTGCCTTCGGTTCTGTTCGATCCCGGAACAGACTTGTATGGATTGTGTGTCTGACGTTACAATTTGAGATATAAAGCTGATTTCTTTCAAATACATTTCTGTTGGTGGCGGAGAATTTATTCTCTTAGCTTAACACCCTTCTCTGAGACGTACGAGCTCAGAGGTTATGTAGTTGAAATTTATCAGCGATATACTCCCAATTTGGTAACGTGGCATACTGAGTGTTGCTGTGAAATGATCAGTGTTTGATCATTTGTGATATGATCATTTGTTTGATCTTATATCTTTGTGATCATAGGTTGATCATTTTTGTTTGACCCAAAGCAGGGCTTTTTGTAGAAAGCGTAGCTTTGTGGACGAGACTTCGTCGAGCCTCACACCCCGGAAATGGTCGAAACAGGACGAATGCAGCAAGGTTCTAGGGAGTAGCGCCCCTTAGTGTATGTCATTCCTTCTGGATAAAGGTGGTATCATGGTATGGAGCCCAGATACTTAACCTCTGTGGTTACTGCATTATTATTATCTATGTGGTTTGTTGCGAATCGGGGATCCTCGGGAAGATCGGTGACGATCGGGGGATGACATACGCGTGTCAGTAGTTACCTATTTTTGCAGAGGTAACCCGGCCTTGTGTTGGCAGAGATCCGGTTAGGTTCTCGGGTCGTCTATTCCAGGGACGTACCCATCGTGGATAGGAAGTTCCTTAGCCTGACCATTTGTTGGAAATCCAAAGAAACAATACGCGACGTGTACGGTTTTAGTTGTATTACCTGCTATGGAATGTGGCGGTAACCTGCTATTGAACATAGTAGCTATAGTAGGCATAAGTGCGGAATGCCTATGCTGGCTAAGATTAATATTATACTTTCGAAATGTTTTCTACACTATGCACTAATAACAATATCAAAAAGAATTTGATTTTTGCGTAGTAAGCATCTTTGACTATCATAAGAAGAAATCTCCTCCAATTCTGCGTTTGCATTGTGTGTGTGGTGGGAGGTCTTATGGTAGTTTCATTTTCCAAAAAGCATTGCGAATTGACTTTAAAAATTATTTTGTTGTTATAAAGAATAACTGTTTTACGATCTCACACCAATCACCATGACTGACTCGGAGTTTATTATTCCCTTCTAAACTCTGGGTGCCCACAAATTTCCACACGGGCAGCCTAGAGTTATATTGTCAGGATATTCTGGATATTCTGGAGCTTTGGAAGCAAGCTGGATGCCGAGACGTAGTATTTGTATCTGATAGTACTTATTCCGCTGTGTATTCTGTATGAGGACAGGTTTACATAACTGTCCATTGTTGTTTATTGACTCTGATGATATGATGTGATGTAATGTAATAACAGATATAATTCTTTTGTTTTTAAATGATATTCATTTATCTATTATATATTGTTCCGCTGCGATGTGTAAGATTCTGATATTGTTTTCTGTTCTGCTCTTGTTCTGTTGTTGTTCTTTCTTCTCTTTTTCTTCTATCTTCTTCTTCTATCTTTTTCTTCTTTTCTTAAAACCATAACTTTTCGGGTTTCCGGCATTCGATGGCTCAGCAGTCGATAAAGTGAGTATCGATGTTGAATTTTCGAAAGTCGAAAATTTTCGGGATGTTACATTTGGTATCAGAGCATATGGTTAAGCGACAACCCTGCTCTGTTGGGTATTACTCATTAGAGATAGAGTCAGCAGTACTCTAGAATGAGTTGAGTGTAATAATAGATATGAGTGCGTATTTGTTAGTGAATATAAAATTGTTTTATATTGTGATGATTGATTTGTTGAGTGGTATATGGATTCTGGTCGGTATTGTCCGTACAACTCTATCGATAGGGATCTCTAAACACTTGTATAGAACAATTCGGCACAGTATTGTTTTAAATAGGGTAAATGAGATAATTTTGCCCAAAACTATTTTTGTATAGAAAATAAATGTTTTTCTATAAAGTACTATAGTATATGGTTGCATGGATGTTAGGAAGTAATAATGGTGAATTATCATCATTGAAATTGAATAAGAAATTGAAATCGTAACTCCAAAGTTAAGAAATGAATTCACATATAAATGAAATGTGAGGATATAAACTGTAAATGTGAATTGTAATTTAAACGGAATTCCAGAGAAGTATTTGGAAAGGTTTTGAAAAGAATTTGAAAATTTTGGGGATTTGGAAAGTTTAAATTCCTTTTTGATTTGAAAATGAATTTCAAAGGTTTTGAAAAGTATTTTGGAGAGATAAAAGCTCTAAACTCTTTTCGGTCGCTGGAAAATAATTCCGATGATGATCGCGACATCACCGGTGTTCATTTTCGGGTTTCCAAAAGAGGAATTGCTGCCAGAATATTTTAAATAAAAGTTGATTGGGAAATTTTGGATTTTGTTTTGGGAATTCAAAAGATAAATTTGAACAGATTTCAAAATAGTTTTGAAAGATTGAAAAGATTCTGGAAATTGAATGGATTGATAACTTATATAATTTAAATTCTGATAGAATAAATTTAACTTAAAGGATGAAGTTAAATTAAAGTAAGTATAAGTGAATCAATTAAATCTAAGTTGAGATTGTGGAATATGAAATCTGGATTTAATATGAATTTTGAATAAGTGAAGAAATTTGACCTTGGTAAAAGTTAAATAGGATTAAAATTTGAATTTGGATTTATAAGTGGAAACTTAAGTTAAGTTAAACAAATGATGTTTAATTGGAATATAACTTAAGTAATGGTTGAACGAAGTTGATTTTGGTATCAAAGTAAATTAATGAAGGGAATTTATTAAAGGAATGTGAACTTGAGTTATATAAATGAAATTCAACTTTATTTGTTAAATGAATTAGCAATTGAATTGAATAAATGGATTGGATGTTAATCAATCTAATGTGAAGTATTGATATGAAATAATGAATATAAGTGTTAATTCATTAAAAGCTAATGAAGTTGAGAAATTAAATAAATTGAATGGAAGTCAATTTAATTTAAAAGTGTTGAACCAAATCGAATGTAAAATTTATAATTTGGTTGTGTTGAATATACATTGGTTGTTATTTGATTGTTAGTTGATTGTGTATAAAAATTCATTAAGTATTAATGAAATTGAATTAGCAAATTGGAAAGCTATGTGATTTAATTCAAATTGGAAGTGAACGAATGTGAATTAGATAAATTAAGACTTGAATTGTGAACTAAATAAAAGAATGGTTCGGAATTGCAAGTAAATTCAAGTAAGAAGAAATAAATTTCAAATGAATGGAATTTACAATTGTAAGTGAATAAAACTGGAGTTAAAACTGAATATTGAAAACGAATTTGAATTGTGTGAAATTAAATGAAGTTTGAGATTAGTTTGAAGTGAACTAAAGTTAATTGATAAAAATTCAATATTCAGAAGTCGAACTGAATCCAAATTAGATTGGAATTGTGAATTAAATTCAAATGAAATTGAAATGAAAAATTGAACGAAAATAGATATGTAACTTCAACAGTGAAGTAAAAAAATGTATAAGCAGTTTATATTGAAAATTCTGTAATAGAATTTGCAAAATGGTTTGAATGTATAACTAGATATTATGGCTAGTAGGACATACAGGGGTATAAAGGAATTGGAATTTTGATTTCGAAGATAAATTTGAATTGCTCGAAAAAGGTATGTATTTAAATTCGAATATGAGATTTGATGACTTATTTCTCTAGCCGCTTGGCTTTTTCTTTTTCTTTTTGAAATCTGAGAGTCCGGAGGGACGTTTTGTAGTCGTACCGTATTAGCCGCGCAAAGGAGATGCTGGCGAAATTTTTCGAGAATTTAGGGCGTTAGAAAAATTTTGAGAAAATTTTGAAAGTTTAAAATTTGAATTTAAACTCGAATTTGAATTTTGAAGTTAAACAATGTTGTTTGAAGATTATGAAAATGTTAGAAAGTTAGTTGAATCAATAACGAATCTTTTTTAGAAAGATTGGTTTTGAAAATTTGAGAAAACTATTAGATTGTGAAAAATAGTAGACGAGTTAAGGACCTTTCTTCCTGACTTGTAATTTCGAGGACGAAATTCTTTTAAGGGGGGAAGTCTGTAACGACCCAGAATTTTTGATAATTAAAATTTGAATATTTAATTGATTTTAAATATTAATAAATGAATTTAAGAAGTCGAATAATTTATTATTCGAATATTGGATTTAATTTGGTCAATTAAATCGATAATTTAATAATTGAAATTCCAGAAATGATTGAAATATGGGTTTAATGTGCTGAAAATGATTTGTAAAATTTTATTTAATCATACTGGAGTTATAGAAAGGTTATAGAACTTTTAAAATTGGATTTTTAGTTAATCTGTGAAAATTGAATATTTTAATATTTAATTATCGACTGTAAAAATAGCCAATTTTCGAACAGTCTCAGAATTGGACGAGACCAGTTCCATTGGATCCGTAATAGTTAGTTATTATCGGATTTCAATTTTCGTAGCAATCGAAGTTATCGTTTGACCGTGGCAGCTTCAAACGCATCGATATCGTTTTAATTTTAATTCGGCGAGTTAAAAATAGTCATTTTTCAGAAAGTCTCGGATTTCGACGAAACCAGTTTCATCGGATCCGTAATGTGATATTATTGTAAGATTTCAAATTTCGTAATTTTTGGATGTACCGGTTGTCCGGGGCAAGCCAAAACGCATCGAAATCGATTTAAATCGGTTTAATTTAAATCGATCGTTTATTGCCATATCTCACACATACGATCGAATTAGCTTCCGAAACCTGTTCCATTGCGTTCGGAACGCGGGATAAACCCCAGAAACGCTAGTTACCGCGTGTAAATCGGAGTTTGGAAATTCTGAAGTGAATAGTGTTTTTCGTTGAAATTCTATAAAAGGGAACCTCATCACCCAAGGCAATTGCAAAACCCTAGCTATCTTCTTCTACAACCGGCCGCCACCTTTGAAACCAAAGGCCAGAAACCTCTTTCGTTTTCCCTCCGATCTATCTCAATCCATCAACTTTCACACAAAACTTACAACTGCAATGATGTAGAGCACATCCTCCTCCATCAATCCAACGGCTATGATTGGATATGGTTGTGTGGATTGACGACAAATCAAGCTTGAAGGGGGTATTTTCATACGCGTTTTTCGAGATGTAGATGAGGCCGAGCTTCATGGTGCTCTGGCCGAGCATGGAGTAGGAGACGAGCTTCCTGATGGTGATGGTGTGATGAGTTTTCGAGCATCGTACGTTGCGCGACAAATTGATGAGGACGGTGGCGTGGTGGGTTCGTACTCGCGTTTTAGTCTGGGAAGATGAAGTATAGAACGCGCGGCCTTGATTTTGCTGAATGAAATCCAATGGTCCAGATGAGATTTAGGTTAAAATGAATAAAGAAATTGTAATTTAATTATATAAAAATTCGAGTATAATTTTAAAATATTGTATCTCTTTCATACATTGTCAGAAAATGACGAAACAAAATACGTTGGAATCGTCTCGACGTGTACTTCGCTATGGAACAGAATTGGAGCCATTTGGAGCTATTGTGAATTTCGGGTGAAATTAAACGTCTGTTTAATTTTATTCGAAATCAAACGCTGGAACTGAATTTAAAATCAAGGTGAGATTTTTCTCACTCAAAATGAAAGTGGAATTTACAGTTATTATTGATTGATGATTGCTATTGGATGTGATATTAGATATTATAGGATATATATCTATATATAGCAGTATATACATATTGGCATATGTATATATTGGATTGATTGTTTTCCCGCCTCGTATAGCGGATGAGACCCTATTGCGCCGTTAGTAAGCGGATTTTTATAAAAACCCATATACCGCGATAATTCCGTACTGGAGCGGAATTGGTATTGTGCTAACATCTGTGGATGCAGGGAAACAGGTTGGAGGGATCCAACTGGATTCCTCACCAGTAGTTATTTGTTTACAGATATTGATATATATTCTGTTATCATATTGATATATGATATTGACTGTTGTGATGGACTGATTGGTGTTGTTGCATCATCGGATTCAGTTTTGAAATGTAAAAATAACGACTTTTACTTTAAAAAGGGTTTTTAAAGTGATTTTTGAAAATATACGTTTTATGAAATTTTTGAATCGATTTATAAACGTAAAATTTTAAAGTTATAAAAGTTATAATTTTTAGTGAATTATAACCGAAGTGTCGTTTTTGAAATAAAGGTCGATTTATTTATAAAAGGGTTTAAGTTGGGATTTTTGAATAACTATAAACGATTTGTATAAAAAGATTTGTAAATTTGATATTTTATAAATCGAAATATTGGACTTATAAAACGAATTTTTATAAGTGTTAAAAAGAAGTATAAGTGAATGAAATAAATAGATTTATAACGTGAAGTTATAAAGTGAATAGATACTGTAGAATAAAGGATTTATAAGAAATTTACTTATAAAATTGACTTTTACACTTAGATGAGATATGAATAGAAATTGATAAATGAAATGATTTTATAAGTGGAAATTATTATAAAGTATAAATGCGATTTATAAACGTCATTTATAAATCCGAAATCACTTATCTTGATAAGTAAATTATAGAAGTAAATAAAAGAAAATTTATAAGTCGAAGTTGTTATTAAAATAGAAATAGAATTTATAAACGTGTTTATAAATTCGGAATCAATTAAATTTGATGAATTTAATATAGAAGGTTATTAAGGAAATTTTATCCACGATTTTGGATAGTGGATAATTCTTGGAATAAATGTGTAGAAATGATTGGAATTGGGTTAAATGAAGTATATTCACGATTTTGGACAGTGAATATATTTTTAAGTAAAAATGGTTATGTTTGGGAAAGCGATATTATAAATGAAGTTAATTGTTTTAAAAGATGTTTTAAAACGTGTGAATTATCGAAATCATAGATTTCCACATTTATTGTTGAAATAGACGTTTTCGAAGAATAAGGAAATGATGGACTATAACACTGTTGTTATAGTAAATGGTTTCCGAAAGGAAATATTTTTGTACGGTATTGGGATTCATATATCTATCTAAATTCCGAATCCCTATACTAGTGATTTTGAGTCGTCGTAACGATGTTTTACGTAACATTCGTTTTGACTCAGATAAATGTGTTATAGAAATAGATTTCCTTAAAGAATGAATATATACTAAATTTTGATTTAAGTATATCGAATATTTTCTAAGTGTTGAAAATAAATAGATTTGTGAAATACTTATTTTTAAATAAGTATGGAAAGGCTTTTCCAATATGAAATGAACTGTTTTGAGATTTTATCTTTTAAAGATAAATTGAAATGTGGAAATTGATTTGAAATTGTTTTCAAATGGTTAAGTGGGGAAATTTTATATCTAGTAAAGATATTTTTGAAGATAAATAATTTGGGAAAATTATTTGAAATCTGATGATGTTGCGCATCTTTATTGATAGTTAAATAACCGACTATCAATAATTACCTTGAGTAGGTATTTGTTGTGAATTGGATGAATTTGAATGCCACACTTATTTTTGAATAATCGCTCACTATTCGGGTTAACCGGGAAAGGACCATGGGGTCGTATAACCCATTTCGAATATGTGATACGTCGTATGAATTGCATTCGAAGACCGGTGTTGAAGACCGGATATTTTTGAAAACGGAAGGATTACCGTCGAGTTACTCTACATCGGCTGATCTCCGATTTAGAGGTTTTTATCACCCTTAGTGACGGGAAGTCCGGACGTGATTAGAAAATTATCCGGAAATGCAAGGGCTTCGTGAGAAGTACCTTCGGTTCTGTTCGATCCTGGAACAGACTTGTATGGATTGTGTGTCTGACGTTACAATTTGAGATATAAAGCTGATTTCTTTCAAATACATTTCTGTTGGTGGCGGAGAATTTATTCTCTTAGCTTAACACCCTTCTCTGAGACGTACGAGCTCAGAGGTTATGTAGTTGAAATTTATCAGCGATATACTCCCAATTTGGTAACGTGGCATACTGAGTGTTGCTGTGAAATGATCAGTGTTTGATCATTTGTGATATGATCATTTGTTTGATCTTATATCTTTGTGATCATAGGTTGATCATTTTTGTTTGACCCAAAGCAGGGCTTTTTGTAGAAAGCGTAGCTTTGTGGACGAGACTTCGTCGAGCCTCACACCCCGGAAATGGTCGAAACAGGACGAATGCAGCAAGGTTCTAGGGAGTAGCGCCCCTTAGTGTATGTCATTCCTTCTGGATAAAGGTGGTATCATGGTATGGAGCCCAGATACTTAACCTCTGTGGTTACTGCATTATTATTATCTATGTGGTTTGTTGCGAATCGGGGATCCTCGGGAAGATCGGTGACGATCGGGGGATGACATACGCGTGTCAGTAGTTACCTATTTTTGCAGAGGTAACCCGGCCTTGTGTTGGCAGAGATCCGGTTAGGTTCTCGGGTCGTCTATTCCAGGGACGTACCCATCGTGGATAGGAAGTTCCTTAGCCTGACCATTTGTTGGAAATCCAAAGAAACAATACGCGACGTGTACGGTTTTAGTTGTATTACCTGCTATGGAATGTGGCGGTAACCTGCTATTGAACATAGTAGCTATAGTAGGCATAAGTGCGGAATGCCTATGCTGGCTAAGATTAATATTATACTTTCGAAATGTTTTCTACACTATGCACTAATAACAATATCAAAAAGAATTTGATTTTTGCGTAGTAAGCATCTTTGACTATCATAAGAAGAAATCTCCTCCAATTCTGCGTTTGCATTGTGTGTGTGGTGGGAGGTCTTATGGTAGTTTCATTTTCCAAAAAGCATTGCGAATTGACTTTAAAAATTATTTTGTTGTTATAAAGAATAACTGTTTTACGATCTCACACCAATCACCATGACTGACTCGGAGTTTATTATTCCCTTCTAAACTCTGGGTGCCCACAAATTTCCACACGGGCAGCCTAGAGTTATATTGTCAGGATATTCTGGATATTCTGGAGCTTTGGAAGCAAGCTGGATGGCGAGACGTAGTATTTGTATCTGATAGTACTTATTCCGCTGTGTATTCTGTATGAGGACAGGTTTACATAACTGTCCATTGTTGTTTATTGACTCTGATGATATGATGTGATGTAATGTAATAACAGATATAATTCTTTTGTTTTTAAATGATATTCATTTATCTATTATATATTGTTCCGCTGCGATGTGTAAGATTCTGATATTGTTTTCTGTTCTGCTCTTGTTCTGTTGTTGTTCTTTCTTCTCTTTTTCTTCTATCTTCTTCTTCTATCTTTTTCTTCTTTTCTTAAAACCATAACTTTTCGGGTTTCCGGCATTCGATGGCTCAGCAGTCGATAAAGTGAGTATCGATGTTGAATTTTCGAAAGTCGAAAATTTTCGGGATGTTACACTATGTATCTCCACCATGAAATGAGATACCTTTATATATAAATAAAATGTATACTACTAGGAAATACTTCACATTTTGATGTTTTGTAGTTTTGAAAAAGACAATATAAATCTAAATTATAGATGAAATCATACCAAAAATGAATTTGATAAGTAATTTATAGACATCAATTGGTATTTATAAAGAAAGAACAAAATTTATAGAAAGCAAAAAAAATGTAATGCTATTGCATTATGCCTCCTCTTTCGGGGACCTACTATTTTTGGTTGGATACATAACATTAAATAAATCGAGTTTACACACGTGAACCATAATATGAAAATTGCAGCTAACCACTTTTATAAGTTTATCATTATATTACATACTTATAGTTTACATACTGTCGTGTAGATATTATACTTATTTGTTTATAGTAACAATTGTATATTATAATATATGATATAATTAAATTTGCTCTCAAATTAAAATGTCTGTTTCATTTGTACTATTTAAATGCATGAACGTATCACGTGCCATTAGGACTTAAATATAATAGCTTTAGTGTAGCTCTTTTCTGGTATCAACGTCAACTTGCAAAAACGCCTCTCTATAGATATTAACAAATGTTAATATCACCTAAAAATAGGGTCTAGCAAATATACCTTTTTTCAATTCATAACGCTCTTTTACATATATTACCAAACTTAAAATCACCTAAAAATATGATCTAACAAGTATAACTTCCTATACATTTTTGCTCTTTATTAATTGATAGTGGAAAAAAAATACTCAAATTGACTACACATTATTCCAACGCGAAAACATAGCTAAATATTTATGAAGGTAATTTCTTTGGAATATGTTAAGCACATATAATTTGTAAAAAAAAAATTACCCACGAAGGGTTGGCTATTGTCACGCGCGAAGCATTGTCGTAACGTTGGTTAACCTGTTATCAGCCTGGACAGTTATAACAACATGTCTTTATAATTGCTGATAAATATAGACAAGAACAAAACAAAATAGAAAAACGAAATAATGTGAAATACATGAATACATCTTAGAGAATCCAGCTCGTTACCCGAAAGCTCCAAAGCATTGCTAAATCTAGAAAATATGCTTGGGCTGACCCGAGCAATATAAGCAAAATAACGCCCGGATCAGTCTGGTAAAACCAGCGCGAGAAACTCAAATCACAAGGAATTTATTTATTAACTTGTAAAACCCTTTAAAATCAAAGGTATCTCGTAAGACCACGTCACACATAAACATGGATGGGTTTTTACCTTACGATATCCTAACCAATTTTATATAAAATCCAATGATATTATTATAATGTCTAGAATACAGGTATATATTAATCATAGCTAAAATTGTAACATTAATTAAATTCCAGCATAAGAGGTGTATAATCAAGTCTGAAGGCTCTTATTGGAGAATGGATTTCAACTATGAAAGGGTAGTAGTCTACCTACCAAATCTGTACACCCCTAGATAAAATGTATGGGAGGCTACAACCCGTTGCACCTCTGCTACTTAGGACAGGCCCTACCCCTTATTGGATAGCATCGAATATGATCACTCCACGGTTGATAAACAACCATAGTCGGCCTTGAAGTATATATACATAAATATTGACATTAGATATGAAATGATCATACCATAATGGGAGCGACCCACATAGCCCTGCCGCATGTCCCTGCTTTAGTCATTTTCCCGATTGATGAGGCTCGAGGCTACGATTACCATTTTCTATAGCAAACCATCTTGGAATGCCAATACTGCCCTCTAGGTAGAAATGCAATTTCAGCATTCATCCATACAAGTTCGTTACGTGTCTGAACGAAACCGAAGGCACTACCTCTATTACATTCATATTGGAATCACCCTTAGGATTAGAAACAAGTAGCCCTTGCACTTCAAAAGCTTTGTCTTCAATCATCTCCAAGATGTCTACACTATTAATTGCTTGAGTTGGATCGAAGTGGTTTTCGGATAATTTATACATATCTAATCCCGGTCTCTTGGAAACAACATTCGATAGTTCCGATAAATTCAACCCTGGTTCTTTTGGAAATAATCAGATAATACATACGAGTAGGGATCACGCCCTAACCATTTAAGTGAATGGATCTCCGTATCATTTGTCCTAGGAGAACAAAATGAGATTTCTATGCATAGTGCAACATCATCGAAGATGACTGTGCCATATAACTCATGTGTTTCTCCTAGACATTTCCAAAGTTATATTTTGGTCTAGACTTGAGAGTCAGTTATTTAACTATCAAATAGACAGCCAAGCAACAATTCAGAGTTTTGATTACCCATAATAACCACTAAGCCTCAAAATAAAGCATTTATTTATTTAAATCTCTTTCCAAAATGTTTATTTAATATATTCATATACTTATCTGACTGGCCCAAGTAAGTTCACAAAATACTGTGAAAGATTTCTCATTTCAAAATCATATTAAAAAGGATCAAAACAAATGTTATTAAAATAGATATAAAGATAACCTCAAACAATATTCCTTCAGTGTTAAGTGTGGAACGAATGTCCATACCACATTAATTTAGAAGGTCAGTTAAAGAATTCCAATCTCAAACTCTTTTATAAATTTCCTTCTATAAATCCTCTTAATATATCTCTTTTATTTATGAATCTCCTTTACTTAAATTCCAAACCCATTTATAAAACTCATTATAAATCACCAAGTTAAATTTACAAAACTTTTTTATAAATATCAAAACCATTTATATATCTCTTTGTAAATCTCCAAAATTATTTACAAAACTTCTTTTATAAATATCCAAAATAATTTATAAAACTTGCTTATAAATATTCCTTATTGAAAACAAAACTCCTTTAAAAACTCACTTAATAAAGTCCTTTTGATAAACAAAATGGTTATTTAAAACGCCATTACTAAAATCATTACTTAATTTGAAACCATTCGTAAAAGTATGATTGGCCTTAAAAAAATCAGAAAGAAGCTTAGTGACCACAATGGTTTCATTTAACCGAGTTTACTTTTCAAGTTATAACATTGGTATTTACATAACAAGCATATATGTATAAGGGAATCAGTCAATAACAACCAATCATATAAATGTCCAAGTTACCAAAATAGCAGATGGGGATTTGTTCTGTTAAACACATGCCAAAGCTAATATAATGGCAGAATGAGTTTTTATTTTGCCTAATAGATGTCAGCATAATCTACTTGGTGAACTATGGTAGAATGGTGACTTATTCTACCAAACAGATGTCAAATACAAGTTAACTAGTAGAACATTGATTTATTCAACTAAATAGATGTCATTAGGTTTCATATTCAATCGGGTTACATAAGGATAGTCGACAAAGAAATCCCTTGGATTAAAATCTTCCTTTAAAAGAAAATTGCTTCTTGAAATCAAAACCAATCTTTAAAAATAAGGTGGTCTAAACTTCTAAAACTTCATTTAATAATTAAATAACATTTAAACTTTTTACTAAAAAAATAATTAAACCTTTGATTCATAATTAAGCAATAATCAACTATTAAATAAATAATTAAACCCTAATTAATCTTTGGTTAATTATTAAATAATAATTTAAACCTTTAATTAATAATTAAATATTAGTTGATCTCAATTAATTAATTAAATATTCCTTACTTAAAATAATAAATTAAACCTTCATTTAAAATAATTAAATCATAATTAAGTTTTAATTAAATCTTAACTTAAATTAAACTTGATTGGTAATTAATTAAAAATTAAACCCTTTTATAAATAAATAATTAGTTAATAATTAGTCTTTAATTAAATTAACTAATTAAAATTAACTTACGTGATTACACTTAAGTACTAATTACTTATTTAATTCCTAATTCCTCCTAATTATCTTAAATTTATAAATTAATTTATTATTATAAACTCATCGTAATTAGATTTTATACTTAATTAATGTGTTGAAAAATGATTTCAAACATAATTAAGTTAAAATACTTTTCATTTTGTAAACGTTGTTTTCCCTAACTTCCTTTATAACTATCGCTATGGATGTGGTTATGTTAGAGTAAATTTCTAAGTTCTCCTTTCTTACTCCTTTTCTCTAACTTTGATTCATTTTTAAAACATAAGTAAAAGATTTTGGTAAACTAAAACAATAATAAAACTTTGAAAACTTTTAGTAAACAAAACTAATAAAACGCCTCTATATAGATATAAACAAATGTTAATATTACCTAAAAATAGGATCTAAAAAATATACTTTTTTTACAAATTTAACACTCTTTTACATATATTACCAAACTTAAAATCACCTGAAAATATAATCTAACAAGTATAACATCCTATACATTTTCGCTCTTTATTAATTGATAATGGAAAAAAATACAAACTAACAATTTTTTTTAAATTATTCAACTTAGAAATAAAAAATAAATTGACTACACATGATTCCAACACAAAAACATCGCTAAATATTTATGAACATCATTTTTTTGAATATGTTAAGCATATATAATTTGTAAAAAAATTAATTTGCCTACGAAGGGTTAGCTATTGTCACGCGCTAAGCGTGTGCCGTAACACTGGTTAACCTATTATCAGCCTGGACAGTTATAACAGCCTGTCTTTATAATTGCTGATAAATATAGACAAGAACAAAATAAAAAAAAGATAGAATGTGAGATACAAGAATACATCTTGGAGAATCCAGCTCGTTACCCGAAAGCTCCAAAGCATCCAGCTAAACCTTGAAAATATGCCCGGGCTGACCCGAGCATTATAAGAAAAATAACGCCCGAATCAGTCTGGTAAAACCAGCGTGAGAAACTCAAATCACAAGGAATTTATTTATTTAACTTGTAAAACACTTTAAAGTCAAAAGTATCTCGTAAGACCACGTCGCACATAAACACGAACGGGTTTTTACCTTTCTATAACCAAACCATTTTTATATAAAATCCAATGATATTATGATAATGTCTAGAATACAAATATATATTAATCATAGGAAAAATTGTTACATTAATTAAATTCAAGCAAAAGAGCTGTATAATCCAGTCTGAATGCTCTTATTGGAGAATGGATTTCAACTATGAAAGGGTAGTAGTCTACCTACCAACTCTATACACCTCTAGATAAAATGTATGGGAGGCTACAATACGTTACACCTCTGCTACTCAGGACTGGCCTTGCCCCTTATTGGATATCGTCAAATATGATCACCCTATGGTAGATAAACAACCATAATGGGCCATGAAGCATACATAAATATTGACATTAGATATGAAATGATCATACCATAATCGGAGCAATCCACATTGCCCTACCGCATGTCCCTGCTTTAGTCATTTTCCCACTTGATGAGGCTTGAGGCTACAATTACCATTTTCTATAGCAAACCATCTTAGAATGCCAATACTGCCCTCTACGCAGAAATGAAATGCCAGCATTCATCCATACAAGTTCATTCTGGGTTTGAATGAAACCGAAGGCACTACCTCTACTATATCCATTTTAGAATCACCCTTAGAATTAGAAACAAGTAGCCTTGCACTTCAAAAACTTTGTCTTCAATCATCTCTAGGATGTCTTCAGTACCAAATGCTTGAGTTGGATCGAAATGGTTTTCGGATAATTTATACTTATCTGATCCCGGTCTTTTGGAAACAACATTCCATAGTTCCGGTAAACTCAACCTTGGACCTTTTGGAAATAATCATATAATACATATGAGTATGGATCACGCCCTAACCATTTAAGTGGATGGATCTCCATAGCATTTGTCCTAGGAGAACAAAACGAGATTTATACGCATAGTGCAACATCATCGAAGATGACAGTGCCATATAACTCACGTGTTTCTCCTAGATATTTCCAAAGTTATTTTGGCCCAGACTTGAGAGTCGGTTATTTAACTATCAAATAGACTACCAAACAAAAATTCAGAGTTTTGATTACCCACAACAACCACTAAGCCTCAAAATAAATCAATTATTTATTTAAATCTTTTTCCAAAGTATTTATTTTAATATATTCATATACTTATCTCACTGGCATAAGTATGTTCACAAAATATTATGAAAGGTTTCTCAATTAAAAATCATATTAAAAAGGATCAAAACAAATGTTACTTAAAATAGATATAAAGATAACCTCAAACAATATTCCTTCAGTGTTAAGTGTGGAATGAATGTCCATACCACTAGAATTTAGAAGGTTGGTTAAAGAATTCCAATCTCAAATTCTTTTATAAATTTCCTTCTATAAATCCTCTTAATATATCTCTTTTATTTATGAATCTCCTTTACTTAAATTCCAAACCCATTTACAAAGCTCTTTATAAACCACTAAATTAAATTTACAAAACTTTTTTATAAATATCAAAACCATTTATATATCTCTTTATAAATCTCCAAAATTATTTAAAAAAACTTCTTTTATAAATATCCAAAATAATTTATAAAAGTTTCTTATAAATATTCCTTATTTAAAACAAAACTTATTTAATAAACTCACTTAATAAAGTCTTTTTGATAAACAAAATGATTATTTAAAATGACTTTACTAAAATCATTACTTAATTTGAAACCATTCGTAAAAGTATGAATGACCTTAAAAACTTCAGAAAGAAGCGTAGTGACTACAATGCTTCTCATTTAACCGAGTTTACTTATTAAGTTATAACATGGGTATTTACATAACATGCAGATATGTATAAGGGAATCGGTCAATAACAACCAATCATATAAGTGTCCAAGTTACCAAAATAGCAGACGGGGATTTGTTCTACTAAACACATGCCAAAGTTAATATATTGGCAGAATGAGTTTTTATTTTTCCTAATGGATGTCAAAATAATATACTTGGTGAACTATGGTAGATTGGTGATTTATTCTATCAAACAGATGTCAAATACAAGTTAACTAGCAGAACGGTGATTTATTCTACTAACCAGATATCATTGGGTTTCATATTCAATTGGGTTACATAAGGATAGTCGACAAAGAAATCCCTTGGATTAAAATCTTCCTTCGAAAGAAAGTTGCTTCTTGAAAACAAAACCGATCTTTAAAAATAAGATGGTCTAAACTTCTACAACTTTATTTAATAATTAAATAACATTTAAACTTTTTACTAAAAAAATAATTAAACCTTTGATTCATAATTAAGCAATAATTAACTATTAAATAAATAATTAAATCCTAATTAATCTTTGATTAATTATTAAATAATAATTTAAATCTTTAATTAATAACTAAATATTAGTTGATCTCAATCAATTAATTAAATATTCCTTAATTAAAACATAAATTATAAATTAAACCTTCATTTAAAATTATTAAATCATAATTAAGTTTTAATTAAATCTTAACTTAAATTAAACTTGATTAGTAATTAATTAAAAATTAAACCCATTTATAAATAAATAATTAGTTAATAATTAGTCTTTAATTAAATTATCCAATTAAAATTAACTTACTTGATTACACTTAAGTACTAATTACTTATTTAATTCCTAATTCCTCCAAATTATCTTAAATTAATTTATCATTATAAACTCATCTTAATTAACTTTTATACTTAATTAATGTGTAAAAAAATGATTTCAAACATAATTAATTTAAAACACATTTTATTTTGTAAACGCTGATTTTTCCGAACTGTCTCCATAGCGACTATCGCTATGGATGTATTTACTTTAGAGTAAATTTCTAAGTTCTCCTTTCCAACTCCTTTTCTCTAACTTTGATTCACTATTAAAACATTAGTAATAGATTTTGGAAAACAAAAACAACATGAAAACTTTTAGCAAATAAAATTAATAAAACATCATTTTTTCAAAGGATCTCAAGTCCTATTTAACATAGCAAAATTGTCTACTTTCATAACCTACAATTCCATATCCATCATTTACACATTCAACGGTATATCCATGAACAAAGTTCTCAACTTTACAAACAACACTTATATTTAGACTTCATTTCAAGTCTAACTTCCAATCATATACAAAAACAAACATATATAACCAATCACCAAATAATCTAACAATTCAAACTCATATCATACATAAATTTAACCAACATATTAAAGTAAAAAACTATTAATTTAAAACAAAATTTTACTCGCCAAAACCATCCAAATTTCCTCTGGAACTAGAATAGAAACTAGATCCATGCTATATGCTTCGACAAATGAAGATTTGGTGGCCTTAAGGCCTTAAGTGGGTTCGGTAAAGTTATGGTGCACACGGCCTACGAGTAGTGGAGCTAGGTCTTGAAAGGTGGAGGGACTTCGGATTATCATTGAATTCACAAAAATCAAACCCGAAAATGGGTCATCTTCCCACTGATTTTTGGACTAGTTGTCCACGCAATTTGGAAAAGTTGTCAGAGGGAAAGTTCTTACAAATTCTCTTCTCTGCAATTTCAAGAAAAAGAATCACTTAATTTGGATCTATTCCGAGGAAGATGTGGTCAAAAAAAAGAAGAGGTATTTTCAGATTTGAAAATCTGGGTCCGAAAATATTCTGCAAAGAAATGAGATCTAAGCATAGCTAAGCTCAAATCTTGAAGAAGTGGTACACATGAAAGTTGTAGCCACTGGAATTTGTTACGTTTAAAAAAAAGAAATCCTCCATTTGGGTAAGATATGAGAAAGATATGATAGAAGGGATAGGAGGAAAAATTGAAGAAGTGAAATAGTTATTCATAAGCAAGAGAACAAAGTAAATTACTAAAATAGCCTAGTCCATTACTCTCCACATCCACTTGCCAAATCACTATGCCATCTCACCTTCATGTACCTCATGCACACAAGCTTGTCCTCCTTCGCTTTTCTTAGCCAACATGCATTAATGAGTTATTGTAATTAGGATTCTTGAGGAATCTTTTCATATTTAACATTTTATTTTATTATGATTTTCAGATAATGTTACATCCACTTTTTATATTACTTAAGTATGCATTTATAACAAACCATATCCTAGCTTCATTTAAAAATGAATGAGTATAATTATACAATAGAGTTTATAATGTTTCCGACAACTTTTAGCCAACAAAAAGTCGAATATTCGGAAAACGAATTCCGACCACATTTTCTTCGAACTATATATTTTTTGTAAACACATTTTGAAATCTATTTCACCATCATTACTTATTATATAAAAGAGTTTTATTTCAATTATGAAACCTATTATTTGAACATTTAAAACTGATTATATATTCGCAAATCAAAGCCATGAAATTTGGAGTCGTTACACTCTCCCCCCTTAAAAGAATTTCGACCCCGATATTTTACCACAGCTCTAAACCCAGAAACAGTTAACACTATCCACTAGTCGGTATGATGTACATAGATCATTCTTATGAAAAATCTACTTTGATCACTCACTCGAATACATAACTTTATTTCCAAACTAGTATCGCTCTTCCGACTTCCTAGTGTGGACTCTGATCAGGCTTCTTAATTTAGAAACCTCCATTTTCCTTGCACAACCTATACTATGATAGAAAACCTTTGGTTCCATGTTATAACTCCTCACCAAGTGTTCTTCGTCAAAAATCGAGTGATATACCCTTACTTGGAACAGTGTGGGACACCTCTAGTCATGTACTCGAATCTTGGATGGAGAATTATGTGAAAAGGAGGAAGGATCTACGTACAACCTACCTACTTATCTAAAGGTTCTTACTGCCCAACTACTCTCTACCCTTCCAA
The DNA here is from genome assembly GCA_030737815.1 of Allium fistulosum. Classification (NCBI taxonomy): domain Eukaryota; kingdom Viridiplantae; phylum Streptophyta; class Magnoliopsida; order Asparagales; family Amaryllidaceae; genus Allium; species Allium fistulosum. Next base: position 1,415,974,287 of record CM060901.1, on the reverse strand, counting down.
AAAAATTTATGAAAACATTTCTCAAAAATTTCACCTTAGGCTCAAACATTTTTAAATGATATAATATTATTTATGAAACCATTTTATAGAATCATTTCAATTTATTAGCTTGTATAATACTCTCCTACATCCTAAGAGTATATACAAAATATCTAATTTTAATTCAATTCAGATGTAGGCCTAAAATAATTTAGGTGCTAAAACTAAGTCGACAAATCCAACCTCTTTACCTATTCGGTTTGGCAAGTAGCTAAGAAGAGTAGGATGTTGGTATCCCAATTTCTTCCCAGAGTCTACTTTTTCTTCGACACCCCAAGGTAAAAACATTATTTAACGGGCCCAATAACATCAAATTATTTTTCACTTCCTAGATGTTAAAATTAAAAGACACATTTTAATAAAACCAAGTTTATTAATCCTCCTTATTAAGTAAATTCAGTTTTAAAAGTTCATTTATTATCCCATTCTTTAATAAAAATACCTTATTATTTTAAAACTTAGAAGCCAAATACCCGGGTTTTATTTGAAAAATCTTTTTGAAAGAATACATTGTTTTTAACCCTTAGAAAATATACATATAGCCCAAGTAACTCCAAAATCATATCAAGGAATTGGGTACTACCGAATAGTGTCATAAATCCCTTCACCAAGAAGGGTAATACTTAAGAGAAGTGTTTACCATCCGAACACATCGCTTTTCTATTTTGCCACTTTCGATTCACCCGAACAAGTTAATTACAAAAATATTTCTTATTTTCCAACTAAATTATTTTGGATTCGTTCAGATTTGAACTCGTCCCAACAGTAAAATGAGAAAGAGAATAATTTACTAAGTGCACTATCCCATCTTCCTAAGCAAACACCCGATTGTCACTTAGAAGATTATTCAGATCATAAAAAAAATCGAGATTCATTCGCTGGTGTAACGACCCCGAATTTTATAAATATTTAAAATGATAATTTATTAATTTTTGAATTAATATTTGTGAAATAAAACGATAAAATGGAGCGAGTTTCCCCGGATTCAAGTATATTCTGTATGAATCATTTCGAATTGTTAAATGTGTAAATTACTTTAAAAATAAATATAGAGTTAATTAATGATAGAATGTCTTTACAAATGAATTGTTATTTTGAAATAGGAATTGTCATTTCGAATTACTTATAAACTTATACATTCAAATAAGAAAACAAAACATATATGTAGAAAAATTTAACAAGTCATAACAAAACAAATGAAAGAAAAAAAAAATGCAAACAAATACAAGACAAATTGTCTTCAGCCGAGACCAACAAAACCAAAAGAATGTAGGCTGCAAAAGAAAAGAATCAAAGCACAAAGTCAAAATACAATATTGTTTGTAGCTTGTAAGTTAAGCCAGGCAAATATAAGAAAGATGAGATATGTATAAAATAGAAACATAAAGTACAAATAGCATTTAATGCTAGTAATGCAAATATCTTCTCAAGCACATAAAAATGTAAATCTCGGCCACCAAAACCAGAAAAAAATCTCTGAAAATTTGTACAAAGTGTACACTGTTTTGCTAAAGTAAATGATACCCTGTAACTGGTTGTATATATCAACCTGTTTTATACATCACTCTGTAAACTATTTCCCATATCACCTTTTCATTCCATTCGAGCTAAATACAAAACTAAGTTGAAACTCCATTAAAACCAAAAACCACATTCTACAATCATCAAGCAACTCAAGAAGGCAGAGAGCAAGATGATTTGGCAGAATGATCATAGTGGAAACATGTTTCCAGTTTTTCAAGTTCAAAACAGATTTCAAAAACAAGGTGTTCTGTTCTTCTCTGCAAATTGGTGAGCAAACTTCTAAACCTAGAGGCTTGAATCTGTTTACATTTTGATGATGCTTGAAATGAGGTTGTTTGACATGTTTTTACCTCTGTGAATATATGTATGTACATGCTTTGTGTATGTTCTGGATATCTTCTGTTTTCATTCCCAAGTGCTAAACCCAATTATAAATCAATTATCCATGATTAAAAACTTCACTTCTACTTTAGTTTAGAACAATATAGTTTGTTATTCCATGGACGCTAGATTACAAACTAGTTTAAGATTAAAACCATTTGAATTACATCTGAAAACAAAAGAAATTGCAGAGCACATTTAAACAAGTCAAAATCCAAGTATTAAAATTCTTATATTCAGGTATACACATGGATTGCTTATACAAAAATAGGATTTTTAACACTAAAATCTAAATTTTTAGTGGTGGGATTCGAGAGCAGTTTTGGGTAGACTGTTTTAAGCGTTTTGGGTTGCCGTGGACGATCTCGTCGTTTGGAGTTGTGGAGTTTTGGTCTGGAGATGGAGGAGTGATGGGTGGTGCTCGGAAAAATGGTGCGGTGGTGGTTAGTCAGCGGTGGAGGCGACGGCGTCGAATTCATTTTCGTAAACCTAGTTTTAAGGCATGGTGATATTTCGTCTCGTTCGACGTCATCACACGATCGAGTGTAGCGAGCCTATGGGGTTTGGTAGAGGGGTTGTTGACGTAGCGGTGGCCAGAATTTCGTGGGTTCGGGTGGACGAGGCGGCGAGGACGGCGAAGTTGCCAGGGTTGGTGATGTTTTCTGGTTCGCGCCCCAGGTTTTGTGATCGAACTCGATCTCGATTGCAAGGAGATAGGGTAGTATTGGCGATCTGGAGTGGGTAGGGGCGACGTGGTCGATCTGCTCAGCGTCGTGATGATGATCAGAGTTGATCATCAACGGTGTGCACGTGCACCGTGTAGCTTGATCCCTGTTGAGTGTGGGACTGGGTAGCGCTCGAGATTTACTCGAGAAGATCTTTGTTTGGCTCGGGTGGACTCGTGTTTTTCTCGAAGTAAATCTGGGAAGGCTCGAGTATTTCGTTCTAGTGTTGTTAGTGAACCTGTATTGTTATTTTTACAAACCTGTTCAATCTTTTGAAGCTTAACTTTAAATTATGACAAAGTTAAACTATGTTAAATTAAAAGTTAAGTATAAATTCAAGTTTAAAGTAAATAGCTGTTAAAAGTAATTTATTTCAAAACGGATGTTTAAATTTGATTTTGATAAAATTCTTTTAAAAGTTAAATTTTGAATGGAAAGTTAAATGATTGTTTTAAAACTTGAAATTGCAAGTAAAAATGTAATGTGATTTAAAAGCTTAAAAATTTAAGTAATTGAGTTCAAAGGTTTTAAAATGAATTATATTAAAGTAATTAAGTTTAAAGTGGTTTAATATGTATAACCGTTATTTTAAAATAAACTTTGAACTTGATAAAGGTTGATTAATTAATTTATGTGATTAATTAATAAATGTGATTAGAAAACCTATGCGATTAATTAATTAAGGTAATTAATTTGAGAATAATTAATTAAAGGTTAGTCAGTTAAGTAAAATAGTCAAAAGGATAATTATTACATTAATTAATTAAGGACAGTTAATTAATTTAATTAACTAATGATTTTGATCGATTAACAACTGATTAGAGATTTATGAATATTAATTAAAAGTTATTAATGTTTAATTACTGTGAATGGTTAAGGATAATTAATATAAGTAATTAAAGGTAATTAATTACTCAAAGATAACTTCTTAACTAAAAGGAATTAAATAAATGATTAAATTGATTAAGTAAGTCGATTAATCAAATAATCAAAGGATTAATTAATGTAATTAATCAAGGACAATTAATTAAATGGTGAATTAAATAATTAAAGGTTAATTATTTAATAATTAAAGGTGGATGAATTATAATTAAAGGTTAATTAATTTATTATAAATGATTAATTAATAGATGATTAAAAGAATAATTATCAAAATAATTTGTAATTAACCAAGATTTGTAGTTTACTCATAAGTAATTAATCTGGTATAAATTAATTATAATCAGATATAAATTGACCTTACTTATGAATGTTTGGATTCTATTGAATGACTTGATTATTTGATATCCTTGATATATGATGCTTTGTGATATACCCTGATTTATGTTGTGATCTGTAATTTACTTATCTGTGATATATATCTATGATCTGTGAATGAACGATAAGCGTTGTTCTTATACCGCTTATCGAATTATATTTCTGTATTCTGATATGTGATGATTCACTGTGTTGCACTATTGTGTGAAACCCCCGGACTACACCATACACACACAAATATGGATTTCACGTGGAAATCGGTTAAGTCACAGATAATGTAAATTTGATGTTTTTGAAATTGAAATTTTAATTTCAATTGATTTTGAAATTTGAAATTTGGGTTTAAAGTGAAAAGCTTTTAAAATGGAATTTCAAAGATAAAAGTTATTTTGAATAACTTAATCGAGTTTTGAAAATTTAAATAATTTGATTTAAATTTGAATTCAAGTTTGAAATTGAATTCTATGATTTGAAACTAGGGATTAAAGATGATATAAATGTGTTTATATAAAGTTAAACCATTTAAAAGTAAAATTTTGGGAATTTGGATTTAACCCAAGGATTTCCACTCGTATGAATGAATCAGATTTTCTGAAATGAAACTGTTGTTTTAAAAGAATAAAAGCTTTCAGATAAGAAATGAAATTCCAGTTAATTAAAGGGAATTTCAAGATTGAATTGAAAAATGGTTTTTCCAAGTTATGAATGAATTGTTTTGAAAAGCTATGATTTGAATCTGTTATCTTTAATAGATTTAAAATGATGTTTTGTTTAAACCATTCGAAATAAAATTGTTTTGAAAGCTATAAGTTAAATCTTGATTTAAAGATTTAACGAGTTAAACTGAAATGGAAATTAATTTGGAAAATCTGTGAATGGATCTTTTGTTTAAAAGATTAAAGTGTGGAAACTGTTTAAACCGTAAAGATTGAATCTTTTTGTTTAAAGATTTAAAATGGTAATTTGTTAAACCATTTGAAAAGAAGATTTTGGGTAATAAGTTGTGACTTAATTGAAATCCCATATCCATATGTTTTAAATATTACGCTCACTATTCGGTTTAGCCGGGAGAGGACCTTTGGGTCGTATAACCCATTCCGAATATGTGATACGTCGTATATGGATAGCATTTGAAGACCGGTGTTGAAGACCGGATATTTTTGAAAACGGAAGGATTACCGTCGAGTTACTCTGCATCGGCTGATCCCCGATATAGAGGTTTTATCATCCTTAGTGACGGGAAGTCCGGACGTGATTGGAAATTATCCGGATTTGCAAGGGCTTCGTGAGAAGTGCCTTCGGTTCTGTTCGATCCCGGAACAGACTTGTATGGATTGTATGTCTGACATTACACTTTGAGATATAAAGCCGATTTCTTTCAAATACATTTCTGTTTGGTGGCGGAGAATTTATTCTCTTAGCTTAACACCCTTCTCTGAGACGTACGAGCTCAGAGGTTATGTAGTTGAAATTTATCAGCGATATATTCCCAATTTGGTAATGTGGCATGCTAAGTGTTGCTGTGTGATGATCAGTGTTTGATCATTTGTGATATGATCATTTGTTTGATCTTATATCTTTGTGATAATAGGTTGATCATCTGTTGACCCAAAGCATGGCTTTGTGACAAAGCGTAGCTTTGTGGACGAGACTTCGTCAGGACCTCACAACCCGGAAATGGTCGAAACAGGATCGTTGCGGCAAGGTTATGAGGGTCGCGCCCTTTAGGGTATGTCATTTCCTTCTGGAAAGGGGTGGTATTATGGTATGGAGCCCTGATACTTACTCATGTGGATACACTTTCTTTATGATGTGTGATGTTGGATATCGAGCGCTCGGATAAAGGTCCCAAAGGACCGGGAGGTGGCATATTCGTGAGTTACCTGTTACAGGGGTAACCCGGCCTTGTTTGGCAGAGAGCAGTTTGTCTCTCGGGACGTCCCGCCAGAGGCGATCCCATGCGGCGGAAGGAAGTTCCTTAGCCTGACCATTTGTTGGAAATCCATTTCTCCAATACGGAACTTGTACGGTTTTAGTTGTAGAACCTGTCATCTACTTATGGTGGCGCCCCACTGTTTGGATGGTAGCTATAGTAGGCATAGTTCGAAATGTCTATGCTGGCTAAGATTTATATTCTACTTTCGAAATGTTTTCTGCACTATGCACTAATAATAATAATCCAATGATTTGCGTAGTAAGCATGTTTGACTATCATAAGAAGAAATCTCCTCCAATTCTGCGTTTGCATTGTGTGTGTGGCGGGAGGTCTTATGGTAGTTTCATTTTCCAAAAGCATTGCGGATTTCAATGTTTAAAACCTTTTGTGTTTGTTGTAAAGATAAACTATTTTTGTTGCTCACACCAGTCCCATGACTGATCCGGAGTTTATTGTTCCCTTCCTAAACTCTGGGTGCTCATAATTTTCCACACGAGCAGTCTAGAGTTGGGTTTCTTTTCAGATATTCAGGTTTAGTAGATTATCTGGAGCTAGTTCATTCATCGGAGTTGCTTATCTTGGAGTTGTGGATTCATTCTTGTCTGAAGATCATTTTGGAGTTATCACTTCTATTGATATTGTTCCGCTGCTGTTGTTATCTTTTCTTTTCCGCTGCTATTTTTTTTGTATCTCTGATATTGTTGTATCATATTGATATCATTGTTGTATATCATTCTAGATATTGTATTCATTGGAGTTGTATATGATATCATTGATTTCTTTATTCCGCTGTATTATTTACTTAATTGTGTTATAGCTCCGGCGAATCGGATTTGAACGGTCGAATCTGCGGCATTCTAGTACAATGTGAAGTACGGATGTTGATTTTCGAGCGGGCAAAACCCGAGCCGTTACATTTGGTATCAGAGCTAAGGTTGAACTTTAGCTCAGGAGTATAACACGTTAAGTAGCTCATTAGAGATAGAGTGAAGTAAACTCTAGAATGAGTAATTCTCAGATATCCGTCCGAATGCCTCAGTAAATTCTCTTACTATCCACTGATAGTGAGTATGAGTGCAAGAAGAGGATGAGATAGGGGACAGAGGGAATACGACTATGAAATGGTCAATACTCTGTAACAACAAGGAAGCAATCTTTTCTCTATCAATCTATTTTGTTCGTCATCTCTTCTCAATTCTTCGATAGTTTCTGGTAGATCCAGGACGGAAATTCGATATATTTATATGGGACATAAACTCCGGATGGACCAAAATTGTTTGTTTGGATGAATTGTTTGCTTTGTTTGTTATGGTTGATAGGTATACTTTAGTTCTAAACTAAAAATTTTGAAATTGTATCTATATATCTGTCTATTCTTTGGGTCCCGGATATATTCTACGAATGGTTAGTTATTCCTTCGAACTAACCGATGCCCCTGCATATTTCCTAGATCTGGATAACCCGAGTATCGTGTGAAAGAATTCAACAGATTCGTTCTTGTATATATTATTGATATTCTGATTTGGTAAGCCAAATGCAGAATGGATGTTCAATTTGAGTTGGTGAAATATTCTTCATCTATCTTTTTGTCTCCTTGGTAATTTCGAGGACGAAATTCTTTTAAGGGGGGAAGTCTGTAACGACCCCGAATTTTATAAATATTTAAAATGATAATTTATTAATTTTTGAATTAATATTTGTGAAATAAAACGATAAAATGGAGCGAGTTTCCCCGGATTCAAGTATATTCTGTATGAATCATTTCGAATTGTTAAATGTGTAAATTACTTTAAAAATAAATATAGAGTTAATTAATGATAGAATGTCTTTACAAATGAATTGTTATTTTGAAATAGGAATTGTCATTTCGAATTACTTATAAACATATACATTCAAATAAGAAAACAAAACATATATGTAGACAAATTTAACAAGTCATAACAAAACAAATGAAAGAAAAAAAAAATGCAAACAAATACAAGACAAATTGTCTTCAGCCGAGACCAACAAAACCAAAAGAATGTAGGCTGCAAAAGAAAAGAATCAAAGCACAAAGTCAAAATACAATATTGTTTGTAGCTTGTAAGTTAAGCCAGGCAAATATAAGAAAGATGAGATATGTATAAAATAGAAACATAAAGTACAAATAGCATTTAATGCTAGTAATGCAAATATCTTCTCAAGCACATAAAAATGTAAATCTCGGCCACCAAAACCAGAAAAAAATCTCTGAAAATTTGTACAAAGTGTACACTGTTTTGCTAAAGTAAATGATACCCTGTAACTGGTTGTATATATCAACCTGTTTTATACATCACTCTGTAAACTATTTCCCATATCACCTTTTCATTCCATTCGAGCTAAATACAAAACTAAGTTGAAACTCCATTAAAACCAAAAACCACATTCTACAATCATCAAGCAACTCAAGAAGGCAGAGAGCAAGATGATTTGGCAGAATGATCATAGTGGAAACATGTTTCCAGTTTTTCAAGTTCAAAACAGATTTCAAAAACAAGGTGTTCTGTTCTTCTCTGCAAATTGGTGAGCAAACTTCTAAACCTAGAGGCTTGAATCTGTTTACATTTTGATGATGCTTGAAATGAGGTTGTTTGACATGTTTTTACCTCTGTGAATATATGTATGTACATGCTTTGTGTATGTTCTGGATATCTTCTGTTTTCATTCCCAAGTGCTAAACCCAATTATAAATCAATTATCCATGATTAAAAACTTCACTTCTACTTTAGTTTAGAACAATATAGTTTGTTATTCCATGGACGCTAGATTACAAACTAGTTTAAGATTAAAACCATTTGAATTACATCTGAAAACAAAAGAAATTGCAGAGCACATTTAAACAAGTCAAAATCCAAGTATTAAAATTCTTATATTCAGGTATACACATGGATTGCTTATACAAAAATAGGATTTTTAACACTAAAATCTAAATTTTTAGTGGTGGGATTCGAGAGCAGTTTTGGGTAGACTGTTTTAAGCGTTTTGGGTTGCCGTGGACGATCTCGTCGTTTGGAGTTGTGGAGTTTTGGTCTGGAGATGGAGGAGTGATGGGTGGTGCTCGGAAAAATGGTGCGGTGGTGGTTAGTCAGCGGTGGAGGCGACGGCGTCGAATTCATTTTCGTAAACCTAGTTTTAAGGCATGGTGATATTTCGTCTCGTTCGACGTCATCACACGATCGAGTGTAGCGAGCCTATGGGGTTTGGTAGAGGGGTTGTTGACGTAGCGGTGGCCAGAATTTCGTGGGTTCGGGTGGACGAGGCGGCGAGGACGGCGAAGTTGCCAGGGTTGGTGATGTTTTCTGGTTCGCGCCCCAGGTTTTGTGATCGAACTCGATCTCGATTGCAAGGAGATAGGGTAGTATTGGCGATCTGGAGTGGGTAGGGGCGACGTGGTCGATCTGCTCAGCGTCGTGATGATGATCAGAGTTGATCATCAACGGTGTGCACGTGCACCGTGTAGCTTGATCCCCGTTGAGTGTGGGACTGGGTAGCGCTCGAGATTTACTCGAGAAGATCTTTGTTTGGCTCGGGTGGACTCGTGTTTTTCTCGAAGTAAATCTGGGAAGGCTCGAGTATTTCGTTCTAGTGTTGTTAGTGAACCTGTATTGTTATTTTTACAAACCTGTTCAATCTTTTGAAGCTTAACTTTAAATTATGACAAAGTTAAACTATGTTAAATTAAAAGTTAAGTATAAATTCAAGTTTAAAGTAAATAGCTGTTAAAAGTAATTTATTTCAAAACGGATGTTTAAATTTGATTTTGATAAATTCTTTTAAAAGTTAAATTTTGAATGGAAAGTTAAATGATTGTTTTAAAACTTGAAATTGCAAGTAAAAATGTAATGTGATTTAAAAGCTTAAAAATTTAAGTAATTGAGTTCAAAGGTTTTAAAATGAATTATATTAAAGTAATTAAGTTTAAAGTGGTTTAATATGTATAACCGTTATTTTAAAATAAACTTTGAACTTGATAAAGGTTGATTAATTAATTTATGTGATTAATTAATAAATGTGATTAGAAAACCTATGCGATTAATTAATTAAGGTAATTAATTTGAGAATAATTAATTAAAGGTTAGTCAGTTAAGTAAAATAGTCAAAAGGATAATTATTACATTAATTAATTAAGGACAGTTAATTAATTTAATTAACTAATGATTTTGATCGATTAACAACTGATTAGAGATTTATGAATATTAATTAAAAGTTATTAATGTTTAATTACTGTGAATGGTTAAGGATAATTAATATAAGTAATTAAAGGTAATTAATTACTCAAAGATAACTTCTTAACTAAAAGGAATTAAATAAATGATTAAATTGATTAAGTAAGTCGATTAATCAGATAATCAAAGGATTAATTAATGTAATTAATCAAGGACAATTAATTAAATGGTGAATTAAATAATTAAAGGTTAATTATTTAATAATTAAAGGTGGATGAATTATAATTAAAGGTTAATTAATTTATTATAAATGATTAATTAATAGATGATTAAAAGAATAATTATCAAAATAATTTGTAATTAACCAAGATTTGTAGTTTACTCATAAGTAATTAATCTGGTATAAATTAATTATAATCAGATATAAATTGACCTTACTTATGAATGTTTGGATTCTATTGAATGACTTGATTATTTGATATCCTTGATATATGATGCTTTGTGATATACCCTGATTTATGTTGTGATCTGTAATTTACTTATCTGTGATATATATCTATGATCTGTGAATGAACGATAAGCGTTGTTCTTATACCGCTTATCGAATTATATTTCTGTATTCTGATATGTGATGATTCACTGTGTTGCACTATTGTGTGAAACCCCCGGACTACACCATACACACACAAATATGGATTTCACGTGGAAATCGGTTAAGTCACAGATAATGTAAATTTGATGTTTTTGAAATTGAAATTTTAATTTCAATTGATTTTGAAATTTGAAATTTGGGTTTAAAGTGAAAAGCTTTTAAAATGGAATTTCAAAGATAAAAGTTATTTTGAATAACTTAATCGAGTTTTGAAAATTTAAATAATTTGATTTAAATTTGAATTCAAGTTTGAAATTGAATTCTATGATTTGAAACTAGGGATTAAAGATGATATAAATGTGTTTATATAAAGTTAAACCATTTAAAAGTAAAATTTTGGGAATTTGGATTTAACCCAAGGATTTCCACTCGTATGAATGAATCAGATTTTCTAAAATGAAACTGTTGTTTTAAAAGAATAAAAGCTTTCAGATAAGAAATGAAATTCCAGTTAATTAAAGGGAATTTCAAGATTGAATTGAAAAATGGTTTTTCCAAGTTATGAATGAATTGTTTTGCAAAGCTATGATTTGAATCTGTTATCTTTAACAGATTTAAAATGATGTTTTGTTTAAACCATTCGAAATAAAATTGTTTTGAAAGCTATAAGTTAAATCTTCATTTAAAGATTTAACGAGTTAAACTGAAATGGAAATTAATTTGGAAAATCTGTGAATGGATCTTTTGTTTAAAAGATTAAAGTGTGGAAACTGTTTAAACCGTAAAGATTGAATCTTTTTGTTTAAAGATTTAAAATGGTAATTTGTTAAACCATTTGAAAAGAAGATTTTGGGTAATAAGTTGTGACTTAATTGAAATCCCATATCCATATGTTTTAAATATTACGCTCACTATTCGGTTTAGCCGGGAGAGGACCTTTGGGTCGTATAACCCATTCCGAATATGTGATACGTCGTATATGGATAGCATTTGAAGACCGGTGTTGAAGACCGGATATTTTTGAAAACGGAAGGATTACCGTCGAGTTACTCTGCATCGGCTGATCCCCGATATAGAGGTTTTATCATCCTTAGTGACGGGAAGTCCGGACGTGATTGGAAATTATCCGGATTTGCAAGGGCTTCGTGAGAAGTGCCTTCGGTTCTGTTCGATCCCGGAACAGACTTGTATGGATTGTATGTCTGACATTACACTTTGAGATATAAAGCCGATTTCTTTCAAATACATTTCTGTTTGGTGGCGGAGAATTTATTCTCTTAGCTTAACACCCTTCTCTGAGACGTACGAGCTCAGAGGTTATGTAGTTGAAATTTATCAGCGATATATTCCCAATTTGGTAATGTGGCATGCTAAGTGTTGCTGTGTGATGATCAGTGTTTGATCATTTGTGATATGATCATTTGTTTGATCTTATATCTTTGTGATCATAGGTTGATCATCTGTTGACCCAAAGCATGGCTTTGTGACAAAGCGTAGCTTTGTGGACGAGACTTCGTCAGGACCTCACAACCCGGAAATGGTCGAAACAGGATCGTTGCGGCAAGGTTATGAGGGTCGCGCCCTTTAGGGTATGTCATTTCCTTCTGGAAAGGGGTGGTATTATGGTATGGAGCCCTGATACTTACTCATGTGGATACACTTTCTTTATGATGTGTGATGTTGGATATCGAGCGCTCGGATAAAGGTCCCAAAGGACCGGGAGGTGGCATATTCGTGAGTTACCTGTTACAGGGGTAACCCGGCCTTGTTTGGCAGAGAGCAGTTTGTCTCTCGGGACGTCCCGCCAGAGGCGATCCCATGCGGCGTAAGGAAGTTCCTTAGCCTGACCATTTGTTGGAAATCCATTTCTCCAATACGGAACTTGTACGGTTTTAGTTGTAGAACCTGTCATCTACTTATGGTGGCGCCCCACTGTTTGGATGGTAGCTATAGTAGGCATAGTTCGAAATGTCTATGCTGGCTAAGATTTATATTCTACTTTCGAAATGTTTTCTGCACTATGCACTAATAATAATAATCCAATGATTTGCGTAGTAAGCATGTTTGACTATCATAAGAAGAAATCTCCTCCAATTCTGCGTTTGCATTGTGTGTGTGGCGGGAGGTCTTATGGTAGTTTCATTTTCCAAAAGCATTGCGGATTTCAATGTTTAAAACCTTTTGTGTTTGTTGTAAAGATAAACTATTTTTGTTGCTCACACCAGTCCCATGACTGATCCGGAGTTTATTGTTCCCTTCCTAAACTCTGGGTGCTCATAATTTTCCACACGAGCAGTCTAGAGTTGGGTTTCTTTTCAGATATTCAGGTTTAGTAGATTATCTGGAGCTAGTTCATTCATCGGAGTTGCTTATCTTGGAGTTGTGGATTCATTCTTGTCTGAAGATCATTTTGGAGTTATCACTTCTATTGATATTGTTCCGCTGCTGTTGTTATCTTTTCTTTTCCGCTGCTATTTTTTTTGTATCTCTGATATTGTTGTATCATATTGATATCATTGTTGTATATCATTCTAGATATTGTATTCATTGGAGTTGTATATGATATCATTGATTTCTTTATTCCGCTGTATTATTTACTTAATTGTGTTATAGCTCCGGCGAATCGGATTTGAACGGTCGAATCTGCGGCATTCTAGTACAATGTGAAGTACGGATGTTGATTTTCGAGCGGGCAAAACCCGAGCCGTTACAGCTGGACTATTAAAAGAAAAAACTTACTCTTAAATTCTTTTTCGAAATATATATTGCTTAAAATATTTTTAAGAAAAATATTACTATTATACCCAATCATTGAAAACCATTTTCTAAAAGCACCGGGATTTAAATTCTTTGAAAATCCATCTTATTTTCAAAATATATTTTATAACTCCAATTTATAAAATCAACTTTTATAAAATTATCTGAAATATTTCTTCTAATAAACACCTTATATCAAACTAAATTTTAACCCAACATTATCAATGAACGCCTTGTAGTGAAATTGTGAAACTTAATTCACTAGGTGTTTAATTCAATGTTCCCACAAATTCTATCCCCAACCTATGATTTTTAAAAGAAAGATTACAGATGATTCTAATAGCTAATGCTCAAGACTGGGCAAACATGACTAATGAAACCCTATATGATAATAATAAAATATTATCATCTCCTAACATCATATATAACTATATTTCATTTTTAAAAACCATTCCTTTATATATATAAAATATATTCCTAGGTAAAATTATTTCATTTACCAATTTAAAACAATATTATGTTGATTTGCCTAGTTTAATTGTTTAGAAACACCTATCAACACTGTGGATCCCCACGTCTTGACCAGAATTCATAAACCACTTAACCATTAAATAAATACAATGTAAAACATTTTTGTGACACTAACAAATAAGCACTCAATATATACACTCAAACACATTTTAGGGTCTTACTTACCCTATCTCAAATGAGTCAACCCCACCAAAGCCTAGGCGTTCGCTCAACCTAAGTTCTAATACCACATGTAACGATCTGCCTTTCTCACACCTAAAGATGACACTTAATACATCTTTGGTATTCGTGTGCCGATCGTTTAAGTGTCCGAAAGATAGGCGGTTTAGGGTAAAAGAAAGAAAAGGCAGAACAGAATCTCACAAAACGTGACGAGTTATATATAATATGAACAAATCTTTACAAAAGGAAATCATCTTTATTATACATAACCATCAGAGTACACCTTTATTAATAGTTGGCTTGGAAGCGCAATCTTTGGGTCCGACTGTGAAGTTCCAAAATTGCCATTTATATACAATTCTTTAAAAATTTGCCTTATTAATTGATCTTAAAAAATAGCATCTGCATACCTGATCCTAAACTCGATACATATAGCACCGCACTTATATTATGTGTAATATTATTGTGAACTACATACTATGGTGCGCAACATTAAGAAGCTCAACCTTTTATTATATGTTAGATTCAAAACAGGTTGAAATAGAGAGTAAATAAACTATTATAATAAATTTTGTTTCCGAGTTTAAGTGAAAGCATGATATTTATCATGCTACTGATGCATTTATTCAATCACTGCTAATAGCTGCTGGCCACTATTGTTTTCACACATCATAACTTTCAGGTTAGCTTTTATTCAGTTGCATCTTATTATTTCAACTTACTATAGAAGTATTCGGTCACTATTTATATTCTATTTTTCATTTATATTTTCCTTTTTTCTTTTCTCTCTATTTTTTTAATTAAACCAAGATGACAACTTTAGCATGGTAGAGTACAAGCTGAGATATCTGCACAGCTTGATTGTTTTTTATATTGTCTCATAACTTTAAATCATGTTATGCACACGGTTTATTTTGAATTTTACAATAGAAGTAGTTATGATGATTATATTAAGTTTGGTCGATTTTGGACAAGATTTTGTAAGTAGCTCTTTAGAAATGTAATGAATTAGAGGCCTTCAATTAGAAAGTATTGTTTTGAAAGATAAAGTCAAAGGGTCAAGTAACAAATCTATTATTGCGAATAATGTAATAAACTATATATCTAAAGAGAAGACATGGAATATCCAAATGCAAAAAAAAATCGTACTTGAATAAATTGTCACAGCTAAAGTGATGAAATTCAATCAAAAATTAATTTAGACACAGAAATCGGTAACGAAGACAACTAGAAGCATAGTTTAGTCTATGTGTCTCCATCATGAAATGAGATACCTTTATATATAAATAAAATGTATACTACTAGGAAATACTTTACATTTTGATGTTTTGTAGTTTTGAAAAAGACAATATAAATCTAAATTATAGATGAAATCATACCAAAAATGAATTTGACAAGTAATTTATAGACATCAATTGGTATTTATAAAGAAAGAACAAAATTTATAGAAAGCAAAAAAAATGTAATGCTATTGCATTATGCCTCCTCTTTCGGGGACCTACTATTTTTTGTTGGATACATAACATTAAATAAATCGAGTTTACACACGTGAACCATATTCATATGATTATATTACATACGTGAATCTGAAAATTGCAGCTAACCACTTTTATAAGTTTATCACTATATTACATACTTATAGTTTTCATACTGTCGTGTAGATATTATACTTATTTGTTTATAATAACAATTGTATATTATAATATATGATATAATTAAATTTGCTCTCAAATTAAAATGTCTGTTTCATTTGTACTATTTAAATGCATGAACGTATCACGTGCCATTAGGACTTAAATATAATAGCTTTAGTGTAGCTCTTTTCTGGTATCAACGTCAATTTGCAAAAACACCTCTCTATAGTTATTAACAAATGTTAATATCACCTAAAAATAGGATCTAGCAAATATACCTTTTTTCAATTCATAACGCTCTTTTACATATATTGCCAAACTTAAAATCACCTAAAAATATGATCTAACAAGTATAACTTCCTATACATTTTTGCTCTTTATTAATTGATAGTGGAAAAAAATACTCAAATTGACTACACATTATTCCAACTCGAAAACATAGATAAATATTTATGAAAGTCATTTCTTTGGAATATGTTAAGCACATATAATTTGTAAAAAATAATAATTTACCCACGAAGGGTTGGCTATTGTCACGCGCGAAGCATTGTCGTAACGTTGGTTAACCTATTATCAGCCTGGACAGTTATAACAACATGTCTTTATAATTGCTGATAAATATAGACAAGAACAAAACAAAATAGAAAAACGAAATAATGTGAAATACATGAATACATCTTATAGAATCCAGCTCGTTACCCGAAAGCTCCAAAGCATTGCTAAATCTGGAAAATATGCTTGGGCTGACCCGAGCAATATAAGCAAAATAACGCCCGGATCAGTCTGGTAAAACCAGCGCGATAAACTCAAATCACAAGGAATTTATTTATTAACTTGTAAAACCCTTTAAAATCAAAGGTATCTCGTAAGACCACGTCGCACATAAACATGGATGGGTTTTTACCTTACGATATCCTAACCAATTTTATATAAAATCCAATGATATTATTATAATGTCTAGAATACAGGTATATATTAACTAAAATTGTAACATTAATTAAATTCCAGCATAAGAGGTGTATAATCAAGTCTGAAGGCTCTTATTGGAGAATGGATTTCAACTACGAAAGGGTAGTAGTGTAACATCCCGAAATATTTCGACTTTCGAAAATTCAACATCGATACTCACTTTATTGACTGCTGAGCCATCGAATGCCGGAAACCCGAAAAGTTATGGTTTTAAGAAAAAGAAAAAGTAGAAGAAGAAGAAGATAGAAGAAAAAGAGAAGAAGAACAACAAAACAACAACAGATACAGAACAGAGACAATATCAGAATCTCACATATCGCAGCGGAACAATATATAATAGATAAATGAATATCATTTAAAAAAAAACAAAAGAATTATATCTGTTATTACATTACATCACATCATATCATCAGAGTCAATAAACAACAATGGACAGTTATATAACTTGTCCTCATACAGAATACACAGCGGAATAAATACTATCAAATACAAATACTACGTCTCGTCATCCAGCCTATCTCCAAGCTCCAGAATATCCAGAATATCCTGATAATATAACTCTAGGCTGCCCGTGTGGAAAATTTGTGGGCACCCAGAGTTTAGAAGGGAACAATAAACTCCGAGTCAGTCATGGTGACTGGTGTGAGATCGTAAAACAGTTATTCTTTAAAAATAATCAACAGGAAAATTTTAAAGTCAATTCGAAATGCTTTTGGAAAATGAAACTACCATAAGACCTCCCACCACACACACAATGCAAACGCAGAATTGGAGGAGATTTCTTCTTATGATAGTCAAAGATGCTTACTACGCAAAATCAAATCATTTTGATATTATTATTAGTGCATAGTGTAGAAAACAGTTCGAAAGTATAATATTAATCTTAGCCAGCATAGACATTTCGAACTATGCCTACTATAGCTACCATCCAAACAGTGGGGCGCCACCATAAGTGAATGATAGGTTCTACAACTAAAACCGCACAAGTCACGTATTGTTTCTTTGGATTTCCAACAAATGGTCAGGCTAAGGAACTTCCTATCCACGATGGGTACGTCCCTGGAATAGACGACCCGAGAACCTAACCGGATCTCTGCCAACACAAGGCCGGGTTACCTCTGCAAAAATAGGTAACTACTGACACGCGTATGCCATCCCCCGATCGTCACCGATCTTCCCGAGGATCCCCGATTCGCAACAAACCACATAGAAAAATAATGTAGTAACCACAGAGGTTAAGTATCTGGGCTCCATACCATGATACCACCTTTATCCAGAAGGAATGACATACACTAAGGGGCGCTACTCCCTAGAACCTTGCCGCATTCGTCCTGTTTCAACCATTTCCGGGGTGTGAGGCTCGACGAAGTCTCGTCCACAAAGCTACGCTTTCTCAAAAAGCCCTGCTTTGGGTCAAACAAAATGATCAACCTATGATCACAAAGATATAAGATCAAACAAATGATCATATCACAAATGATCAAACACTGATCATTTCACAGCAACACTCAGTATGCCACGTTACCAAATTGGGATATATTGCTGATAAATTTCAACTACATAACCTCTGAGCTCGTACGTCTCAGAGAAGGGTGTTAAGCTAAGAGAATAAATTCTCCGCCACCAACAGAAATGTATTTGAAAGAAATCAGCTTTATATCTCAAATTGTAACGTCAGACACACAATCCATACAAGTCTGTTCCGGGATCGAACAGAACCGAAGGCACTTCTCACGAAGCCCTTGCATTTCCGGATAATTTTCTAATCACGTCCGGACTTCCAGTCACTAAGGGTGATAAAAACCTCTAAATCGAAGATCAGTCGATGTAGAGTAACTCGACGGTAATCCTTCCGTTTTCAAAAATATCCGGTCTTCAACACCGGTCTTCAAATGCGATTCATAACGACGTATCACATATTCGGAATGGGTTATACGACCCCATGGTCCTTTCCCGGCTAACCCGAATAGTGAGCGATTATTCAAAAATAAGTGTGGCATTCAAATTCATCCAATTCACAACAAATACCTATCTAAAGGTAATTATTGATAGTCGGTTATTTAACTATCAATAAAGATGCGCAACATCATCAGATTCCAAATAATTTTCTCAAATTATTTTATCTTCAAAAATATCTTTACTAGATATAAAATTTCCACACTTCAAAAATAAATCAACATTTACTTTTCTAAACAGTTCCCCTTTCCCTTATAAATTCCATAGTGAATTTATATTTTTCGAATATCTACTGATATTCGATTTTCAATCGATTTCAATATTTATTTCGATTTATCTTTAAGAAGATAAATCTCAAAACGTTCATTTCATTTGGAAAAGCATTTCCATACTTATTTAAAAATAAGTGTTTCACAAATCTATTCATTTTCAACACTTGAAAATATTCGATATACTTAAATCAAATTAAGTATATATTCATTCTTTAAGGAAATTATAAATTTCAACATCTATTTGAGTCAAAACGAATGTTGCGTAAAACATCGTTACGACGACTCGAAGTCACTAGTATAGGGATTCGGATTTAGATAGATATATAAATCCCAATACTACATCAAAACATTTCCTTTCGGAAATCATTTACCATAACAACAGTGTTATAGTCCACCATTTCCTTAAATTTCTCGAAAACGTCTATTTCAACAAGAACTGCGGAAATCTCTGCTTTCGATTTACAATACATTTTTAAAACATCTTTAAAATGTTTAACTTCATTTTTAATATCACTTCTTCAAAACTATCCATTTTACTTAACGATATATTCACTATCCAAAATCGTGAATATACTTCAATAATTACATTTCAATCTTTTCTACACGTTTTATTCCAAAAATTATCCACTTATCCAAAATCGTGGATAAAATTCCCTTAATAACTTCTATATTACATTCATCAAATTTGATTGATTTCGAATTCATAAAACAACGTTTATAAATTCACCTTTATATTTTCTAACCACTTCGATTTATAAAATTCTCCTTTTATTAACTTCTAAAATTACTTATCAAAATAAGTGATTCCAGATTTATAAACAACGTTTATAAATTACTTTTATACTTCATAACAATTTCAACTTATGAAATCATTTCATTTAGCAATTTCTATTTATATCCCAATTAAGTGCAAAAATCTAATTTATAAGTAAATTACTTATAAATCGTTTATTCTACAACATCTATTCACTTTATAACTTCACGTTATAAATCTATTAATTTCATTCACTTATGAAATCCTTTTATACTTCTTTTTTAACACTTATAAAAATTCGTTTTATAAGTCCAATATTTTTATTTACAAAATATCCATTTTATAAATCTTCCTATGCAAATCGTTTATAGTTATTCAAAAATCCCAGCTTAAACCATTTTATAAATAAATCGACTTTTATTTCAAAAATCACCTTACGGTCATAATTCACAAAAATCTTAACTTTTATAACTTCAAAATTTTAAACGTTTATTTATTAAAAATAAATCAATTCAATCAATTCAATAGAACATATAATTTCAAAGATCACTTTAAAAATTCTTTTTAAAGTAAAAAGTTGTTATTTTTACTTTTCAAAACTGAATCCGATGATGCAACAGCATCAATTAGTCCATCACAACAGTCAAAATCATATATCAATATGATAACAGAATATATCAAAATATCTGTAAATAATCAATACGGTGAGGAATCCAGTCGGATCCCTCCAACCTGTTTTCCTGCATCCACAGATGTTAGCACAATACCAATTCCGCTCCAGTACGGAATTATCGCGGTATATAGGTTTTTATAAATCCGCTTACTAACGGCGCAATAGGGTCTCATCCGCTATACGAGGCGGGAAATCATCAATCCAATATATACATATGCCAATATGTATATATTGCTATATATAGATATATATCCTATTATATCTAATAGCACATTCAAACAGTCAATCATCAATCAATAACTGTAAATAATTCCACATTCAAATTTGAGTGAGAAGATCTCACCTCGATTTCAATTCCGTTTTCAGCGTTTATTTTCGAATAAAATAAACAGACGTTTGATTTCATCCAAAATTTACACTAGCTCCAATTGGCTCCAATTCAGTTGCATTGCGAAGTACACATCGAGACGATTCCAACGCAAGTCGTTTCGTCGAAATCTGATAATGTATGACCAAGATACATCGTTTTAAACTTTAACGAATTTTTATAAAATTAATTTACAATTTCTTTTATATTTTTTCTTTATACCATTTACATCTGGACCGTTCGTTCCCGTAGATGAAATCAAGGCCGTAACTCCCTTCTTCCCACGCACGTCCATCTACAGGTAGAACAGTGAACGCAAGAACCCATTGTCGTTTGAAACATCTCGATGCCGCCCCTAGCTAGACTCGACCGGAATATGATCAGAGGCCATCAACGTGTTCGTCCCCCTGAGCCTCACCCACGGCCAGAGTCACGTGCGACTCGGTCGCACCTACCACCAGAAAAACGCATGCGAACGGTCGTCGTTCAACATCGAACTGCCGCCACGACACTGCCTGGAAGAACATCATCACCGTATGGATGTTTAGACCTCGCCACCCTCTTCCATTTCTTAGTTAAGCATTTTCGAATTAAACGAGAGGATTGATAGGAAATTGAAGGGAAGGCTCGTGAGTTTCTGGCCTTCGACTTTGAAGATGGCGGCCTGGGTTCAAAACCCTAGTTTGTTTTCTTTTATTTTATTTTTTTGTGAGAAAAATGGGTATATTTATAGAGTTTGAACGAACACTATTCATCCGGAATTTCCAAACTCCGATTTACGCGCGGTGACTGGCGTTTCTGGGGTTTACCCCGCGTTCCGGACACAATGGAACAGGTTTCGAAAGCTAATTCGGACATCTGTGCGAGATACGGAGAAAAACGATCAATTTAAATTAAACCGATTTTAAATCAATTTCGAGGCGTTTTAATTTGTACCGGACAAACGGTAACTCTAAAAATTACGAAATTTGAAATCTTACAATAATATCACATTACGGATCTGATGAAACTGGTTTCGTCGAAATCCGAGACCGTTTGAAAAATGACTATTTTAACTCGACGATTTAAAATTAAAACGATATCGATGCGTTTCGAGCTGCCACGGTCAAACAATAACCCCGATTGATACGAAAATCGAAATCCGATAATAACTAACTATTACGGATCCAATGGAACTGGTCTCGTTCAATTCTAAGACTGTCCGAAAATTGACTATTTTTACAGTCGATAATTAAATATTAAAATATTCAATTTTCACAGATTAACTCCAAATTCAATTTTAAAAGTTCCATAACCTTTCTATAACTCCAGTATGATAAAATAAAATTTTCAAATCATTTTAAATCACATTTAAACCCAATTTTCAAGTAAGTCTGGAATTTCACTATTTGATTTATCGATTTAATTGACCAAATTAAATCCAATATTCGAATAATAAATCATTCGACTTCTACATTCCATTTATTAATATTTAAAATCAATTAAATATTCGAATTTTAATTATCAAAAATTCTGGGTCGTTACAAGTAGTCTACCTACTGAATCTGTACACCCCTAGATAAAATGTACGGGAGGCTACAACCCGTTGCACCTATGCTACTAAGGACTGGCCCTACCCCTTATTGGATAGCATCGAATATGATCACTCCATGGTTGATAAACAACCATAGTCGGCCTTGAAGTATGCATAAATATTGACATTAGATATGAAATGATCATACCATAATGGGAGCGACCCACATAGCCCTGCCGCCTGTCCCTGCTTTAGTCATTTTCCCGATTGATGAGGCTTGAGGCCACGATTACCATTTTCTATAGAAAACCATCTTGGAATGCCAATACTGCCCTCTAGGTAGAAATGCAATTTCAGCATTCATCCATACAAGTTCGTTACGGGTCTGAACGAAACCGAAGGCACTACCTCTATTACATCCATATTGGAATCACCCTTAGGATTAGAAACAAGTAGCTCTTGCACTTCAAAAGCTTTGTCTTCAATCATCTCCAAGATGTCTACACTATTAATTGCTTGAGTTGGATCGAAGTGGTTTTCGGATAATTTATACATATCTGATCCCGGTCTCTTGGAAACAACATTCGATAGTTCCGATAAACTCAACCCTGGTTCTTTTGGAAATAATCAGATAATACATACGAGTAGGGATCACGCCCTAACCATTTAAGTGAATGGATCTCCGTATCATTTGTCCTAGGAGAACAAAATGAGATTTCTATGCATAGTGCAACATCATCGAAGATGACTGTGCCATATAACTCATGTGTTTCTCCTAGACATTTCCAAAGTTATATTTTGGTGTAGACTTGAGAGTCAATTATTTAACTATCAAATAGACAACCAAGCAACAATTCAGAGTTTCGATTACCCATAGCAACCACTAAGCCTCAAAATAAATCATTTATTTATTTAAATCACTTTCCAAAATGTTTATTTAATATATTCATATACTTATCTGACTGGCCCAAGTAAGTTCACAAAATATTGTGAAAGATTTCTCATTTCAAAATCATATTAAAAAGGATCAAAACAAATGTTATTAAAATAGATATAAAGATAACCTCAAACAATATTCCTTCAGTGTTAAGTGTGGAACGAATGTCCATACCATCTGAATTTAGAAGGTCAGTTAAAGAATTCCAATCTCAAACTCTTTTATAAATTTCCTTCTATAAATCCTCTTAATATATCTCTTTTATTTATGAATCTCCTTTACTTAAATTCCAAACCCATTTATAAAACTCATTATAGATCACCAAGTTAAATTTACAAAACTTTTTTATAAATATCAAAACCATTTATATATCTCTTTGTAAATCTCCAAAATTATTTGCAAAACTTCTTTTATAAATATCCAAAATAATTTATAAAACTTGATTATAAATATTCCTTATTGAAAACAAAACTCCTTTAATAAACTCACTTAATAAAGTCCTTTTGATAAACAAAATGGTTATTTAAAACGCCATTACTAAAATCATTACTTAATTTGAAACCATTCGTAAAAGTATGATTGGCCTTAAAAAAATCAGAAAGAAGCTTAGTGACCACAATGGTTTCATTTAACCGAGTTTACTTTTTAAGTTATAACATTGGTATTTACATAACAAGCAGATATGTATAAGGGAATCAGTCAATAACAACCAATCATATAAATGTCCAAGTTACCAAAATAGCAGATGGGTATTTGTTCTGTTAAACACATGCCAAAGCTAATATAATGGCAGAATGAGTTTTTATTTTGCCTAGTAGATGTCAGCATAATCTACTTGGTGAACTATGGTAGAATGGTGACTTATTCTACCAAACAAATGTCAAATACAAGTTAACTAGTAGAACATTGATTTATTCAACTAAATAGATGTCATTAGGTTTCATATTCAATTGGGTTACATAAGGATAGTCGACAAAGAAATCCCTTGGATTAAAATCTTCCTTTAAAAGAAAATTGCTTCTTGAAATAAAAACCGATCTTTAAAAATAAGGTGGTCTAGACTTCTAAAACTTTATTTAATAATTAAATAACATTTAAACTTTTTACTAAAAAAATAATTAAACCTTTGATTCATAATTAAGCAATAATCAACTATTAAATAAATAATTAAACCCTAATTAATCTTTGGTTAATTATTAAATAATAATTTAAACCTTTAATTAATAATTAAATATTAGTTGATCTCAATTAATTAATTAAATATTCCTTACTTAAAATAATAAATTAAACCTTCATTTAAAATAATTAAATCATAATTAAGTTTTAATTAAATCTTAACTTAAATTAAACTTGATTGGTAATTAATTAAAAATTAAACCCTTTTATAAATAAATAATTAGTTAATAATTAGTCTTTAATTAAATTAACTAATTAAAATTAACTTACGTGATTACACTTAAGTACTAATTACTTATTTAATTCCTAATTCCTCCTAATTATCTTAAATTTATAAATTAATTTATTATTATAAACTCATCGTAATTAACTTTTATACTTAATTAATGTGTTGAAAAATGATTTCAAACATAATTAAGTTAAAATACTTTTCATTTTGTAAACGTTGTTTTCCCAAACTGCCTTTATAACTATCGCTATGGATGTGGTTATGTTAGAGTAAATTTCTAAGTTCTCCTTTCTTACTCCTTTTCTCTAACTTTGATTCATTTTTAAAACATATGTAAAAGATTTTGGTAAACTAAAACAATAATAAAACTTTGAAAACTTTTAGTAAACAAAACTAATAAAACACAATTTTTCCAAAGGATCTCAAGTCCTATTTAACATAGGAAAATTGTCAACTTTCAAAACCTATAATTCCATATCCATTATATACACATTGAACATCATATCCATAAACAAAGTTCAGTACTTTACAAGCAATAGTTATATTTAGACTTCATTTCAAGTCTAACTTCCAATTACATACAACAACATACATATATAACTAGTCACCCTATAATCCAACAATTCAAACACATATCATACACAAATTTAACCAACATATTAAAGTTAAAAACGTTTAATTTAAAACAAAAGTTTACTCACCAAAACCATCCAAACTTCCACAAGAACTAGAATAGAACCTAGATCCATGCTATATGCTTTTAAAAATGAAGATTTGATGGCCTTAAGGCCTTAAGTGGGTTCGACCACGGTATGGTGCACACGACCCAAGGGTGGTGGAGCTCGGCCTTGAAAAGTGGAGGAACTTCGGATTATCATCGAATTCACAAAAATCAAACCCAAAAATGGGTCATCTTCCAAATGATTTTTTGATAAGTTAATCATGGAATTGGAGAAATTGTCAAAGAGAAAGTTCTTGCAAATTATCTTCTCTACAGTTTCAAGAAAAAGAATCACTCAATTTGGATCTGTTTTGAGGGAGATATGGCCAGAATAAGAAGCGATATTTTCGAACTTGAAAATCTGGGTTCGAAAATACTCTGCAAAGAAATGAGATCTGAACATGGCTAAGCTCAAGATTTAAAGAAGTGGTACACATGAAAGTTGTAGCCATTGAAATTTTCTATGGTTTGAAGAAACGAAATCCTCCATTTGGATAAGATATGAGAAAGATATGGTCAAAGGAAGAGGAGGCAAAATTGAAGAAGTGAAAGGGCTATTTATAAGTAAAAGAACAAAGTAAGTTACTAAAATTTCCTTGCCCTTTACCCTCCACATCCACCTGCCACATCACCATGCCACCTCACCTTCATGTACCACATGCCCACAAGCTTGGCCCTCTTCTCTTTGGTTTGCCAACAATGCATTAATGAGTTATTGTACTCAGATTTCCAAAAGAATCTTTTCGCATTTAACATTCATTTTGTTTTTCATATAATGTTACATCCACTTTTTATATTACTTAAGTATGCACATATAACAAACCATATCCTAGCTTCATTTAAAGATGAATGAGATTAAATATATAATAGAGTTTATAATGTTTCCGATAACTTTTAGCCGACGAAATATCAAAAATTCGAAAAACGAATTCCGGTCACATTTTCTATTTTTCTTTGAACTGTATATTTTTATAAACAAAATTTGAAAACTATTTCACCATCATTACTTATTATTATAAAGATTTTTATTTCAATTATAAAACTTGTTATTTTAATATTTTGAATTAATTAAATAT
Source organism: Allium fistulosum (assembly GCA_030737815.1). Taxonomy (NCBI): domain Eukaryota; kingdom Viridiplantae; phylum Streptophyta; class Magnoliopsida; order Asparagales; family Amaryllidaceae; genus Allium; species Allium fistulosum. Next base: position 1,415,947,919 of record CM060901.1, on the reverse strand, counting down.
TCACAAATCAAAGCAGTGAAAGTCCAGGTCGTTACAACATCCATCCATACAAGTTGTTCAGGATATGAACAAACCGAAGGCACTACTTCTACTACATCCTCGGGATTAGTAGCAAGTAACCTTTACACTTCAAATAACTCCATCTTCGATTCCATCATCCTTAAGATGTCTCCTATTTGAACACTTACGCCGGTTCGAAGTGGTTTTCGGATAACTTATGCTTATCTGATCCCGGTCTCTTCAAACCAACAATCGATAGATCCCGATTGACTTAATTCCGGTTCTTTCAGAAGTAAGCAGATGATATAAGAGTTCCTAGGAGATCTCGAATATTTACCCTTAAAGCGAGTTACATTTCATATGAATGAGTTCTCCCAAGGGAATCTCAAATCGTATGAAATCGCGAAGCTTTCATATACATCCTAAGTCAAAATAGGTCAAGTTGTCGCTAGTTGACAAACCACTATCTAGTGTAAATATATAGTTTGCATATGGAAAATCGGACATCATATACGGACCATCACTTTTCGATTTCAACCAGGTGCTATCCCTCGATTAATAATGAAGCCAGACAAGTTGGGGTATTATTACCTGTCCAACCTTGACTTGACAACATTCTTAATTCTCATAGATAGAAATGGGCTTTCGGTCCCCAAAATTACTGGATGAAGTACCTTCCATATACTTAATTAATCATGACCTATTTATAGAAATTAACCCTCTTATACTTATCATGTTTTCGGCATTTCAACTTCTCTATCCCTCGCCTAGAATCGAAGCCAGGTAAATAAGAGCACTGGTTGCATATCAAAGCCTTGCCTTAAGCACTTCGATTCTAGATCTCACAGATAGAGGAAAGTCTACTCATTAGGTTTTAGTGCTAAATATAAGATGACTTACTTTCAATAAACATGTCAACATTTTAGCACTACTTATAATATTTGTTTTATGTTACTTAATGGTAGAGAAAAAGAAATCCCTTATTCAAAACAAAGTCTTTTTAAAACAAATCGAAAAACCAACTCTATAAACTTATTTCTAGTCTTCGATTTCAAATAAGTACTTTTCATCGGTTAGAAATGAAGTTGTTCAAGTAGGGGTATTATTATCAACTAAAGTAACTTTAAACAATATCACAATTCCTTTAAATCAAAGAAAAATTAACTTACTGTAAACTAATTAAAATAAATTGATTATACTCAGAGAATAAGTTATACTCACACCTAAACTTTAAATCCTTTTTATTTGGTGAAGCAAATGGAAACCATGATTGCCTTGAAGATGAAGAGGGTACTTGTTTTCTTTCTATAGTTTATGAATGAATTTAAATGAGATATTACTTCGGTATTTATAGGTGAAGAGAAGGGTACTTTATTATTACCTAACCTTCTACAGCCTAAGTTGATTCGAAAAAATTTCGGTCCAATGGCAACCATCCACATGGCATAACCTGATTTGACCACATTTTGGTCCAATGGCAACCATCCGCATGGCATAATCTAATTCGACCATATTTTGGTCCAATGACAACCATCTACATGGAATATAAGTCAAATGAGAATCATTGTGCTATTTTGTTTTATTAGGCAGGTCATTAAATTTTTTTTTATTAAGCAGGTCATTAAACTATTTTTTTCATTAGAAATGTCATTATACTATTTTGTTTTGTTAGGAAAATCCCTTTCTTAATTCCTAAGAAGTAATTATTCTCATTTTTTTAATTAGGCAAGGATAAGTTTAAAAAGTGTGGTCCTGCCAGGGAGTAGAAAAGTTAATTTGTTCTTCTTATTCTTGCTTAAATCGGTGCCCCTAACTGCCTTATAACTCGAACCATCTTTAAACTAATATTTTACATCCGTAAAAAAACCCACTCGAGACATTTTATCCAAATTTAATTTGAGTTATAAAATCCATTATTTAATTATTTAAAAATATATTAAATACTCATATTTAAAGCGACTAAATTATGGGTCATTACATTCTTCCCCCTTAAAAGAATTTCATTCTGCAATTTAACATTCAAAGAAAATAACTCAAAAGGAACATATATAATATATGATGAAATCACATATAGAAGAGATACATGATAAGCGATTATACAACAAATGGTGAGTACTATCGATACAATATATGCAAACTACTCATCTATCAGCAACTCGAGAGCCTTTCTCATGCTATCCTCAGTTTCCCAAGTGCAGTCTCTAGCATCATCGCTCCACTTAACCTTGACCAACCACATGACCTTATCACACATTGTTTTACATCACGATCCACAATGTAAACATGATGCCTTATAATGATCAAGTTTGGCTCCATTTCTAAGTCTTCTTGAAGAGCCGACTCAATAATTAGTGTCAGATCGTGCATTATTTCCTCAAATGAGATACATGGAAAACATTGTGTAAGCCCGACAATATCTCAGGTAACTCAACTCGATAGGCAAGCTGACCGATCCGCTCAAGAATCTGAAAAGGTCCAACATATCGAGGTGCTAATTTTCCTACTCTCCCAAACCATACAACTCATCTCATCGAGGAACCTTCATAAAAACAAAGTCCCCGATTGAGAATTCCAAGTCTCTACTCCTCTGATCAGCATAACTCTTTTGTCTATCCTATGCTTACTTCATCTTCCTTCTAAACACAGCGACCTTTTCTGTTGTAACAACCCGTAATACGCAAAATTCAAGCTGACAATAAACCATGCATATCCAACCGAAATTAAACAAAAAGACGGATAGTTATGGGAAAGAAATAAGAAAGAGGGAGAGGAGAAGAAGAAGAGAAAGAACTAAAACAATATAGAATCTCAAAATCACAGCGGAACATCATATAATGTAATATCAACGATCTTTACAAAAGAGAAACTGTAATATATGTACATCCATCAGAGTACAACAACAAATCACTAATCATGTATAGTTATAATAATCTATCCCCACAAATGCTGATAATTTAAACAACTAATGTAGTAAAAATTAAACATATATGGGAGTACTTCTTGAAGACATCCAGCTCGTTTGTTGAAGCTCCAAAGCATCCAAATCCAAATCTACAAATATGTTCGGTCTGGCCCGAGCATTGAAAGGGAAGAATGCTCGGATCAGTCTGGTAGACTAGCGTGAGAAAACACATCTCAATTGAATGTTAAAGTTATAAAAACCTTTCAAAACAAAGGTATCTTGTAAGATTACACCGCATATGAACACAGACGGGTTTTTACTTTAAGATAACCAAAATACTTTATAGTTATAATTCGATATTATTATTAATGACATTGGTTTTGAAAATACTTTTCAAATAAATATATAAAGAGGGTACCAATCCTGGACAATGTAAAACGATGTATATGATACCCAAGGGGTAGCTGAAATGTTTGCAAGGTATTACAGCTCTTTTAGGAATAGAGCAACCGCAAAGCTCATACTGGAATTTAGGTTTCCAACAAGATAGGGAACTAGTTTCCTTTTCCTTCCTTTGCGGATTTCCACGTATAGCAACCATAGTACCCGATGGCTTCTCGTGCAAAGACACACACACCACTGTACATCTCAGGTTGCTACACTACTACGTATCCGGTGGCTTCTCGTGCAAGGACCCACACACCACTATACCGTACAATATATGGGTCCAGACATCTTCTGACCCATAAGGGAACAAGGCCTCATCATTCTGATCCGCACATAAACCGATAGCCTAAAATATATATCAAACCATGTCATTACCCGTATCATATTCGGTGTGTGAGGCTTAAGGTAACGTTTACCTTTCACAAAGCACATTCCTCTTTGAATGCCACATTTCCATTTCCATAATCACACAATTCATTTCTACAAATGTATAACTCCTGAGCTCGTATGTCTCAGGAAAGGGTGTTAAGCTAAGAGAAGTTGCCTTCTCTTCCACCAAACAGATGATACGTTTATAGAGATCAATCAGTGTGATCTAGACATGCAACGTCAGACATTCGTCCATACAAGTTGTCCAGGGATAGGATAAACCGAAGAAACTTTCCTACCACATCTTGTCAGGAGTCATCCCTAGGATTAGTAGCGAGATGTCCTTGCATATCAAAGATTTTCATAACAAAGCACTACTTCCACCATATATATAATATGCATCATGGGCCTAGTGGCAAGTAGCCTCGCATCATAAAGATCTCCGTCTTCAAAAATCATCATCATAAACCTGCATATTCGAACGCATACGTTTGTTCGAAGTGGTTTTCGGATAAATCCGATCCCGGTCTCTCCGGACCAACAACGATAAGATGCCCTCAACCCCATATGGAAACTAAGTCTCATAAACTTATCACATTTCCAACTCTCAACTTGCCATCCTTCGGCCATGAAGGAAGCCTATAGATTGGAGTATCATAGTCGCGCCGCACTACTCGAATCAACATTCTTAACTCAAACGATAATCAAGCCTACACAGTTGGCTTCGTGCTAAGTGCACGACTAATCAGTTCCTACATCAAGTCAAGGAACCAAAAATGGCCAAATCTGATAATCAGTTATTCAACTATCAAAGCAACAAATAAAATCGAGCACATAAGCAGTTACTATGCCTATTTAGTTAATCTTTTATTAATTAAATCACTTTCCAAATATTTAGTTCAAATTATCTGTAGAAAGATATATTCTTAAAACCACTTCAACTATTCGATATTTGGAAAACATTTCTATATACTTATATCAATGGTATATGTATATTTAATAACACTACCATTTTGGAAACACACTAAATTAATTTCTATAACCGTACAACTGCCGAGTTCATATGCCTCCGAATGGGTGTGAAGAAGCAATGCACCTATACCACCAAGCCTTTAGTACGATCATAAGAACCAACTCGTGTATTTCACAATGGAAGGTCAAAATACAATTTATTGGTTCAAAACGAATGTTGTGTAAAACATTGTTATGACAACCCAAAAACACTTGTATAGGGATTCGATAAATTATATATATATATATCCTGTGCACTATATAAAACATTTCCTTTTGAAAATCATTTACTATAACAACAGTGTTATATTCCATACCTTCCTCACTTTCCCGAAAATGTCTATTACAATAATAAATGTTCAAATCATGTTTTCGTTACTTAACACATTTTAAAAACTTTTAAAACCATTAATTTCCATTCAAAATTTTTATTTTCAAAACATTACTTTTAAAAGATTATCATTTTAAAAACCATTAAATTCCATTTTAAATCTCAACATAAATCATTTCTATATTTATAAAACTATGTTAATAAATCACCTTCCTATTTTACAAAACTTCTATTTTTATAAAATCCCTTTTCTTTAAATTATTTATAACTCCATTCTTTTCTAAATCTCATTTATTATAAAAATCCATTTATAATTCCTTTCCTTTATATGTCTAATTTATTTCTAAAATCCATTTATAAATCCGTTCCTTTAAAAATCTCATTTATAAAACACTGTTTAAAATCTATTATTTTATTTATAAATATCCTTTTATAAATTCTTTTATATAAACAATTCAATTTTTTTTATCTAACATACTTCACAAAAACAGTTAATTCAAAATACCAAAAATCATACTTTTATTTTATTTAAAATAAATTCCTTCCCTTTAATAATTTAAATATTTATTAGAACATATATACGTTTAAAATCACTTTGAAATCCCATTTAAATCAAAATCATTATCTTATAATATTTCCAAAATACTAAAAATAAGGCTCAATGCTACTATAGCACTAAATAAGGTAATCATATCAATGTCATCAAATATGGCATCCAACACATCATAATCACAATATATAAAAAATAAAACCAACTGTGAGAGGAATCCTATTAGATCCTTCCAACCTATCCCCGTGCATCACATACAGTATATAATCATAAAATATAAGTCAACCACTTCGAGGTGGGATCATATACAAAGGGTCATCCGCTCATACACGAAAACATAATATGGTCTCATCCGCTCCAGGGGCGGAAATATGTCCAAACTAACTAATAATATAGTAAATCATCCAAACAGTCAACAAACAATCAACAATAAAATTATCCACACTTATATAGAAATATAAGTGGGCCAGAGAGGTGAGTTAACTCACCTGAATTCCAGTAATCACCAAGGTGTTCCGGTTTGAATTAAAATCGAACGGGTGTTCAATTCTAATCCAAATTCCTACTAGCTCCAAATCCAGCCAATCCAATTCCATAACGTAGTATTCACTAATACGAGTTTAACGCGACCGACCGCGTTCGATTTGGACCTCGTATGAAAAAGTTATGATATTTAAAAGAATTCGATTTTAAATAATATAATTATATTCACTTTTAATTACATATTTAACTTAATTACACTCCCAAACCAAATTTTACACTCCATGTGTTCGTTCGTTCGTTTACAATCTCCAATATCAACTCGCCGTGGAGCATCCAAACGCGACCGCACTATCACCGAAGGATGCCACGATCTCTACCTCGCCAACGAGCCTAGTGCCGCCACCTAGCTCCTCTTGTAGGCCGAGAGCGAGCCCTAAAAACTGCCGATGGTTGGAGCGCCATAGCTCCCGCTCTAGTTCACCGATGGTTGATCGGGTATGGATAGGTTTGTGGTGAGTAGAGCAACAAGTTCCGTGTAGAACATTTTGGCCAATATGGCCTTGGTTAACGTGATGAACGTAGGCCGTTGATTAGGGGTAAAGAAGAATGGCGGCTGGTTATTTGGTTTTAGGGTTAGGTTGCAAATAAGAAATCTCAAGTCCTTATATAGAAAAGTTTACGAACACTATTCACGTCGAAATATTTCGAACTCCAATTGAGGCATGTCGCCTGGCGTTCTATATGTAATACCCCAATTCCGAATACAATGGAACTAGTATCGAGATCTAATTCGATCGTATTCAAAAGTTAGCTTTTCGAAATCAAATTATATTAATTTAAATTCTTTTAATTAATTTCTACACATTTCGAGCTCGCACGACCAAAAGATACATCCGTTAGCCGCGAAATTCGATGCATATAATAATTTACTATTACGGGTCCAATGGAACTGGTTTTGTCGAAATCCGAGATAGTATCCCCGAAAGCTATTTTCACACGTTAATTAAAACGAATTATTGTTAAAAATCTGCCTAATCACTTTAATTATAAATTAAAGTTTACTATCCTCGTTCTTGTCCAAATAGAATTTTAAATCAGCTTTCGAAATCATTTTCATTCATATTAAATTCAAGGTTTAATTATTTAAACACTTCCAATTATTCAAATAACCATTATATTTGAAATTTAAGTTATTTAACTTATAAAATTAACTTTTCAATATTTAAAATCAATGAAATATTCCAAATTCGAATGATAGAAATTTTGATTGTTACATACTTCCCTCCTAAAAAGAATTCCGTCCTCGAATTTAGCAAGTAAGAAAAATGCCACAAACCCATTAACTTTTCAAAACAAATGAGTTGAAAATAGATTGTGAAATTTCCTAAGTCTTTAAAATTCATTCATAGTTACTAACCAACACCATTCCAAGTTATAACATAAAAGTCAAATTTTAGTTATAATTTTTTTTCCAAAATCCTCAAAAAATTTCTAACGCCTTAATCCTACGAAAAATTTCGCCAACGTCTCCTTTACGAGGTTCGATTTGGAAAATTTACAATATATATAATCACAAATATACATCTCATCTTCCAGGATGAGGCATTCCGTAGGGAAAAAATATTAAAATACGATATGTAATCCAAGATGGGTACCTTTTATTATTATTAACAAGCATATAAAATCAATATAATGCGAAAGTGAGCTCCAAATGCGAAGCATACACCACCTGCACCTATTAAACACTCAACAACCAATGAGAACAAGTATAGGGAAAGTAATATCAATATATAATATGTACTAATACAATAACTATATGCAAATGTAACAAGAAAAACCATCCAACAAATAATGTCCATCCAATTAATTCATAACCATATCAATTTGCATTTTCCAGTGATAGCATTTAATTTATTAAGCCCATACGATGTACATATACCATCTGTACGCAAAACCATACCCGATCGCTCGCCAGATCATAGAATTTCACTTCTGAACTAGTATCGTTTGCACAACCACTCTAGTGCGGACCCAGATCTGGTTCCCTGATTAGAAACTACTATTCTCCTTGCATAGCCATATACTATGACAGAGAATATCAGAATAAATCAAAAATCTATATCTAGTGTTCGCCGTCAAGAATCGAGTTGAAAATTCCTTAATCGGACCGATGTAAATCATCTCAAAATCGTATATTCGAATCTAGATCAAATAATTATGCGAATAAAATGATCTACGTACAACTTACGTATTTATTTCAATTGGTTTCTTATTATATCCCATTCTTTTTTTATTCAAATTCTTTTATTTACATTCAATTATTCATAATCATTATTCACATTCATTTATTTACTTTCATTTTTCATATTCATTTTCATTTACATTCATTTTATGTTTAACAACATTTCACTTCATACTAAAATCATTTATGAACCATTTCATAAAATTTTACTTAAGTTTATAAATGTTTTCGTTAATACTACTATCATTTATAAACCATTCCATAGAACCATTACTGAAGTTTATTATAAACATTTTATACAACACTTCTCATGTTTATTTTCACTTTATAGCTTAAGTTCATATCCATTACAAATCAAATTCAATTTCGTTTAACCCATTTCATTAATTCACTTCATTTACCTTTACTTGAGTCAAATTACTTTTCAAATTTCATTTTATTTAACTTAACTTAAGTTAAATTTCATTTCATAGTTCAATTTCAAATTTACTTTTCTTAACATTTATATTCAACAACTTTAAAAAAAAATTAACTTGCTAATTCTCAAAATATAAAAGTTATTAAACTTATTTTCTCATATTTTCACAAAACACTTAAATGGAAATTTTAGAGTTTAAACACCCTGTTATTATTTCAAACTATTTGAAACAATACTATAAATAGTTTCTTTATATTTCAAATCATACTTTTGAATTTTAAAATCAAAACTAGTTTTACTAAAACAAAACTCAATGGTAGCAATCCATCAATTAGAAACTCGAAAATTAACGTCGATGACGCTGCAGTCATCACTCGAATTATTTTCTAGCGACCAAGGTGAGTTTAGTGCTTTCTATTTGTTTTAAATCCCATTTTAAAATATTTCTAATCAAAATATTTTAGAAATAATACTATTATTATTCTTCCAAAACCTTTGAAAAACAATTTTCAAAACCATCGAGATTTAAATTCTCAAATTCTCAGCTTTTAAATCATTTTTATTTACAAATCATATTTATACATTTTCCTTATATATAATTTCACTCTGGTTATATAAAACCATTTCTTAATTGTTTATATTATAATAATAACAACTTTTATTAGAACACAAACAACAAACAACAAATGATAATAATCAAATATTATCATTTACTAACAACCAAACACACCATATATAAATATAATAATTTCTGAAAAATTATTCTTTTATATATAAAATATAATTTAGGTAAAATTATTTCATTTATCAATTCTCAAAACAATACTGCGTCAGTTTGCCTAGTTTAAGTAGTTAGAAACCCCAATCGATATCGTGGCGTTCCACGTACCGACCAAAATACATAAGCCACTCAACAGATAAATTAACACAATATAAAACATTTTTATAATCACTAACAAATATGCGCTTATATCTATAATACACTCAAACCTCATAATAAGGCATTCCATTACGTTATCTCTTAATGAGTTACCCTACAAAGCCAAGGTTCTCGCTTAACCTTGTGCTCTGAAACCAATTGTAACAACACTCAAATCTGCACAATTCAAGCTGATAATAAACCGTACATGTCCAACCCAAATTGAATGGAAAGACGGATAGTTATGGAAAGAAAAGAAGAAAGAGGGAGAGAAGAGAATAAGAAGACGAAAAAAACTAAAACAACACACAATCACAGTGGAACAACGTATAATATAATATCAATGATCTTTACAAAAGAGAAACAGTAATATATGTACATCCACCAGAGTACAACAACAAATCACTAGTCATCAGCCTGGATAGTTATAATAACATGTCCTCACAAATGCTGATAATTTAAACAATTAATGCAGTGGGAAAAATAAACATATATGGGAATACGTCTTGAAGACCTCCAGCTCGTCTGTTGAAGCTCCAAAGCATCCAAATCTAAATCTGTAAATATGTTCGGTATGACCAAGCATTGAAAGGGAAGAACGCCCGGATCAGTCTGGTAAACCAGCGTGAGAAAACACATCTCAACCGAACTTTAAAGTTATAAAAACTTTTCAAAACAAAGGTATCTCGGAAGACCACGCCACACATAAACATGAATAGGTTTTTACCTTACGATAACCAAAAAACTTTATACTTCAACAATTCGATATTATTATTAATGACATTGTTTTTGAAAATACTTTTCAAATAAATATATAAAGAAGGTACCAATACCCGGACAATGTTAAACGGTGTATATGATACCCAAGGGGTAGCTAAAATGTTTGCAAGGTATTATAGGTTTTTTGGGAATACAATCAAAACTTTAAAGATCGTATTGGAATTTGGGTTTCCAACATGATAGGGAACTAGTGGCCTTTTCCTTCCTTTGTAGATTTCCATGTATAGTAACCATAGTACCTGATGGTTTCTCGTGCAAGGACTCACACACCACTGTACATCTCGGGTTGCTACAGTACTACGTATCCGGTGGCTTCTCGTGCAAGGACTCACACACCACCATACCATAAAATATATGGATCCAGACAACTTTTGGCCATAATGGAACAAGGCCTCATCATTCTGATCTGCACATAAACCGATGGCCATTAAAAATCACTTTCAAAATGGTTAATTTAAAATAACAAAAATCATACTTTTATTTTATTTAAAATAAATTCCTTCCTTTTTATAATTTAAAATTTTATTAAAACATATACACTTTCAAAATCACTTTGATATCCATTTTAAATCAAAATCATCATTTTATAGTATTTTCAAACTACTAAAAATAAGGCCCACTGCTACTATAGCACTAAATAAAGGTAATTATATCAATGTCATCAAATATGGCATCTAACACATCATTTATCATAATATATAAATAAAATAAAATCAATAGTGTGAGGAATCCTATTGGATCCCTCTAACTTGTCCCCCTGCATCACATACAATATATATTCATAAATATAAATCAACTGCTTCGTGGAAGGATTGTATACAAAGGGTCATCTACTCATACACGCGAACATAATAGGGTCTCCTCCGCTCTAGGGGCGGGAATATGTCCAAACCAACTAATAAAATACTAAATCATCCAAACAGTCAATAAACAATCAACAATAATATCATCCACACTTATATAGAAATATAAGTGGGCCAGAAAGATGAGTTAACTCACCGAAATTATAGTAATCACCAAGACGTTCTGGTTTGAATTATAATCGAATAGGTGTTCAATTTTAAGCCAAATTCCTACTGACTATCCAACCAATCCAATTCCATAACATAGTATTTGCTAATACGAGTTCAACACAACTGACCGCGTTCGATTTGGACCTCGTATGAAAAAGTTATGATATTTATAAGCATTTGATTTTATATAATATAATTAATTACATAATTAATTTAATTACACTCCCAAATCAAATCCGGCCGTTTCTTCCCTAAGCTCATCATGATTTCAACTCCAGGTCCTCGTTCATTCGTTTACAATCTCCGACATCAACTCGCTGTGGAGCATCCAGATGCCCCTGCACTATCAACGGAGGACGCCATGACCTTTACTTTCCAACGAACCTAGCACCCCCACCTAGCTCCTCCTATAGTTTGAGAACAAGCCCTAAAACTGCCGATGGTAGGAGCGCATGTTAACCCAAAAAATGGATCAACACCCTGGATTGAGTGTGAAAGCACAAACCATGTTTATCAAGTAAAATAAAATAGAAAAAGCAATAGTATATAGCAGAAAAAGTAAAGAGACAAGAGATTTTTATAGTGGTTCGGCTGTAAACGAAGCCTACGTGCACTTTATTGCTTTTATTGATCAACTTCTATTACAAAGGAGTTTGGATTATAATATGATTCTTCTTTCCTAAGTTATATCAGGCTACCATTGTTAGAGACACCAGAAGGATCTCATTTGCCCTTTAATGGCTATTGTGAGGGAGAAGAAGAGTGAAGAAACAATCATAGAGTTTCAGTAGAGATCAGAGCATATCTCCTTTTTTTGTTGCAGATGGGAAGGTATTTATAGGATTTGGAGAGCACTAGGGCCAGGGCCGCTTTACCAGAAGCCTGTATTCATCATGTAGTAGGAGCCCAAAAAGTTTGGTGGTGATCTGAGCTAAGTGTTTGGATTGGTACCTATCCGATGGGGTCGGATCGGTACCTATCCGAATACTTAGTGAATTTTTGAGTTTTGAGTCCTTTGGAGGTTATCCGTGTTATCCTGCCTTTTGACAAGGCCGTGACACCAAAAAGTTGACCGGGAAACTAAAGATAGTTTGTCGTAAAAGTTCGTTATACACTGTTTCACCATGGATATCAATGAATTTCGTTCGAGCCCGGATCAGGCTACAATTGATAGGACATGATGAGCAAAACCATAAAAGCCAGCGGTTCAAATTTCAGGTTAATCGGAGTTCGTATGAATGAGATATGATCGATCCAAGTTAGATACAAGGTGTTGTTCGAATCCATCAGAAAACCAAGGTGACGACCTATTCGAATCGATCAGATTCGTATCCATCAGAGAGGCATCGTCAAGTTTGAATCCATTGGAGCTTGACAACTTCGAATCGATCATCTTCGGATCGATCAGGCATGGGTCAATCCGTAGGCATGAAGCTCGAGTCCATCTGCTCGTATCCATCACCGCACCTTGGTTCGTATCCATTGACTTCGTATCGATCAGAATGGTCAAGCCTTTGTATCCATGAATTTCGTATCGATTGATCGATGCCTAGTTCGAATCGATGAACAATTCGAACTAGACGTTGAAAGCTGAACGAGATACGCGAAGGACTGATTCAAAATAGATAACAGTACTCGATACAACAAGGCGAAATTCACGGATATGAATCGGTTAATGCGCCACTGAAAGTGGATCGATATGAGAAACTCGTGCCACGTTATCCCTTGCGTACGTGCTTCTGATCGATACGAAGGGACGAATGCAAAACATGGATTTGAACGTGACTGTGCACACGAAAACACAATATTGAATCGATCATATCTCACGAACTGTTGATCCAAATGCAATGAAATTTTCATAGTAGCTTGCGTGCGAGGTAAAGAATGTCCCTGCCAAGTTTCAGCTCGATTGGATCATTTTTTGATGGATACGAAATGGATTCGTATCGATCACGGATCGAGTCGAAACTTGGTGGGGTCGGTCGCGTGGGCCCCCTCACGTGCCAGAAGAAGTCTCCCGATGTTTGAGCGCGATCTCAGCCTCCTACGCCTATAAATAGCCCCCTGAAGCCTGCAGAAAAGAGATCTTTTTGGCGATTCAACGTCCAGACTCTGCCGGATTCAATTCTACTTCTTCCTATTGCTGTTATACTCGAATTCATTCATTGTATCTGCTGTAATCATCTGTAATCAGAAAAGAACATCAATAAAAGATAAAAATCGTTGAAGTGGACGTAGGCCGAAGATAGCCGAACCACTATAAATCTCGTGTTTTTGTGATCTATTTCTGGATTGCTGTTTATTGCTAGCTTAGATCTATGATTTGTGTCTGAATATTGCTGATTTGTATTCATACACTGGTGCTTTCACAACACTTGGGGTTTGTGACCATTTTTGGCGCAAACACTTTGGTGCTTTCACTGAGAAGGCTAATTCAGGAGTTCTATCATTTAGAAGTTGAATTCGAAGGCTTAAGAGCTCAGATCTGAGAAGATATGACGAGGCAAACTAGTAGAAGAGACAAAGGCCAGAGCAAAGTCAGCATGAAGGGAGTCAAGAGGCTTCCTCGGGGGCAAACCAAGCATCGATCTTCATCACCAGGGATGAGATGGAGACAATGATGAAGAGACAGGAGGAAATGATCCAGAACTTGCTTCAACAGATTGGACAACTTGGAGCGCAAAATCAAGGAACAACCAGAATCCATTACGGAGCAGGACCATCTGGCGCAGCGCCGGAGCTGGGGGGCACACACTTAGAGCATGTTGATCCAATCCCGGGAAGAGATTCAGGGACATCCGAGCAACCTGGTGGCAATGGAGGGATGAACGCTTAGCCAGGGGGGCAGAACGAAGGTGATACTCAAAGATCACAGCCTGGCGACAACGACAGGTTGGCGGAGATGGTCAGACGGGCCATGAGAGGCGGACTAGTCAATAGAGATCTGGAGGATGTACATAGGAGTCCCTTTACTCCTACGATCAGGCAGGCCAGGAATCCACCAAACTTCAAGCTACCATCGGTGGAAATGTATGATGGGCGGACAGATCCAGCGGTCCATCTAACGAAGTATATGAGGCACATGGAAGTGCTGGGGGCATCACAGGAAGTCATGGCTCGGTGCTTTCCATTGTATTTGTCGGACATTGCAGCGCTATGGTTTAGACAACTGGAGAGTGGCTCCATTGGGACTTGGACAAATTTAACAGAAAGGTTTATGAGACAATTCAGGGTTCATATTTCGAGACCCAAGAACGTGATGAGTTTGGCGACTCTAAAGCAGAAAGCTGGGGAGTCTTTGAGGAATTTTCTGACGCGATTTAATGCGGCAGCAGCGTCAGTGGATCGACCAGATCCATCTATGGTCATGATGGCAGCTGTATCTGGAATATATGATGGCATGGAGTTCAAGAATTCACTAACTAAGGATCCACCTACGGACCTGGGAGAGTTTTATCATGAAGCCGAAAAGTTTTTGCGATTAGAGGATGCTCGTACGGAGAGAGAAGAAGAAATCGATGTTTATTCAGTTAGAGGCGGTAATTCACCTGGAAAAGGTGTAGAGACTGGTAAAGGGAAGCGAAAGGCTGAAGAAAATGATGACAGGTCAAAGCGGCAACGGAGGGAGCCGCGATTTACCACCTATTCAGAACTGAACGAGGGCTTGGAGCGGATCTACCAAGACAACCGAGAGCAAGTTGCCTATCGCAGACCAATGCGACGGGATCCAACTACCGACGAGTGAAAATCAGACAAATATTGTTTATTCCACGAGCTGAATGGACATAGCACAAATGACTGTAGACACCTGAAGGATGAGGTAGAAGGGCATATCAGGAACGGTAGGCTACTTCGGTATGTGAGAAGGCGAGCTCCAACGGTGGAACCAGAGCGGCCACCATCTACATCAGCCAGGGGTGACCCCGAGCCGGGGCACCGTATGGTTATCAATTGATTTAAATAACGATGAACAAGTCATAAACTTCTCACTAACAACATCAAACCATTTACACATGTATGAGATCGCGAACGATCCACAGGTATGCTCTGAATGATTATTGACTGTCTCGTAGTGAGAATTTACACTTTGACATCCTTGCTTTGCTTTTTGTTTCATGTTGATTTGGACATTTAGACTTTGTTTGTTTGGATATTTCTGTTATGGAATTCATGTGAACGTTAATTTGATATTTGCAATTCTGTAGAAGAAGTCACTCGCGTATGCTTTGGATCGCGAATGGTCCACAAGCACACCTTGTATGGCGACGAACCGCCACGATCGCTGAATCAAAAATTCACCCGAACATGAATCTGACATCGATAATACTAAGTCCCCCCCCCCGGGCACACTCATTCGCCTCGAACGGCACCCGACCTCGAACAGTCACCGTTTGCCTCGAACGGCATCCGACCGCGAACGGTCACACTTCATCTAGTATAACAGTCAATCGCGAACGATCACACTCTGCCTCGTGCGGCACCCGACCACGAACGGTCACAATTCACCCAATATGACATTCGATCGTGAACGATCACATTCTGCCTCGTGCGGCATCCGATCGCGAACGATCACATTTTATCTCGTGCACCATGTGACCACGAACGGTCACAATCCAGCATAATTCGTCTAGAACGACACCCGATCGCGAGCGATCACGTTTCTGCCTCGTATGGCACTCGATCGCGAACGATCACATTCTTCTTTCCACGCCACTCGATCGCGAATGGTCACAACTCGTCTAGAATGACACCCGACCGCGAACGGTCCCATTTTGTTATTTGCCGCGAACGGCATCCGACCTCGAACGGTCCCATTTTACCTCAAATGACATACGGTCGCGAACGATCGTCATTCGTGGTCAGGAAAGACTATCAAGTTCTTTGCAGGTCGATGATAGGATATGAACATCCAGCTTATGGAACTACAAAACACACATTCCTATCGCAAGGCATGTTTTTGGGGGCAAATGTTATCCCGCCTTTTGGCAAGGCCGTGACACCAAAAAGTTGACCGGGAAACTAAAGATAGTTCGTCGTAAAAGTTCGTTATACACTGTTTCACCATGGATATCGATGAATTTCATTCGAGCCCGGATCAGGCTACAATTGATAGGACATGATGAGCAAAACCATAAAAGCCAGCGGTTCAAATTTCAGGTTAATCGGAGTTTGTATGAATGAGATATGATCGATCCAAGTTAGATACAAGGTGTTGTTCGAATCCATCAGAAAACCAAGGTGACGACCTGTTCGAATCGATCAGATTCGTATCCATCAGAGAGGCATCGTCAAGTTCGAATCCATTGGAGCTTGACAACTTCGAATCGATCATCTTCGGATTGATCAGGCACGGGTCAATCCGCAGGCATGAAGCTCGAGTCCATCTGCTCGTATCCATCACCGCACCTTGGTTCGTATCCATTGACTTCGTATCGATCAGAATGGTCAAGCCTTCGTATCCATGAATTTCGTATCGATTGATCGATGCCTAGTTCGAATCGATGAACAATTCGAACTAGACGTTGAAAGCTGAAACGAGATACGCGAAGGACTGATTCAAAATAGATAACAATACTCGATACAAACAAGGCGAAATTCACGGATACGAATCGGTCAATGCGCCACTGGAAATGGATCGATACGGGAAACTCGTGCCATGTTATCCCTTGCGTACGTGCTTCTGATCGATACGAAGGGACGAATGCAAAACATGGATTCGAACGTGACAGTGCACACGAAAACACAATATTGAATCGATCATATCTCACGAACTGTTGATCCAAATGCAATGAAATTTTCACAGTAGCTTGCGTGCGAGGTAAAGGATGTCCCTGCCAAGTTTCAGCTCGATTGGATCATTTTTTGATGGATACGAAATGGATTCGTATCGATCACAGATCGAGTCGAAACTTGGTGGGGTCGGTTGCGTGGGCCCCCTCACGTGCCAGAAGAAGTCTCCCGAAGTTTGAGCGCGATCTCAGCCTCCTACGCCTATAAATAGCCCCCTGAAGCCTGCAGAAAAGAGATCTTTTTGGCGATTCAACGTCCAGACTCTGCCGGATTCAATTCTACTTCTTCCCATTGCTGTTATACTCGAATTCATTCATTGTATCTGCTGTAATCATCTGTAATCAGAAAAGAACATCAATAAAAGATAAAAATCATTGAAGTGGACGTAGGCCGAAGATAGCCGAACCACTATAAATCTCGTGTTTTTGTGATCTATTTCTAGATTGCTGTTTATTGCTAGCTTAGATCTGTGATTTGTGTATGAATATTGCTGATTTGTATTCATACACTGGTGCTTTCACAACACTTGGGGTTTGTGACCATTTTTGGTGCAAACAATCCGAGCTAAGTATTCGGATCGGTACCTATCCGATGGGGGCGGATCAGTACCTATCTGAATACTTGGTAAATTTTTGAGTCTTCTCTATTTGTTGTCTTACTATCCTATAATTGAGTGTCTTGTCCGAATATCAAGTCATTTGGAGTTCGTTTGATCATCCATCTTCCTGGATCATCCAATCCATTTGTTTGTAGGAGATCCATTATAACTCACTCAATACTTAAACAAATGACACGAAACTTCATATATGCAATGTACATGAGTAGCGGAGCCTCCAAATTGGGTCTTATGAGGATCCAAGCTAAGTATTTGGATCGGCGGTGATCCAATTGATTCGGATTGGCGGTGATCCAATTCCTTAGCTTATTCTTGAATCTCTGCTTCTGGGTCGCAAGAGATCTAGCCATAACTCACTTAATACTTAACCAAATGATATGAAACTTCATAAATGCAATGTACATGAATAGAAGAGCCTCCAAATCAGGTCTTATAAGGATCCGAGCTAAGTATTTGGATTGATGATGATTCAATTGAGTCAGATCGGAAGTGATCCAAAGCCATAGCTTATTTTTGAATCTCTTCTTCTGGGTCGTAGGAGATCTAGCCATAACTCACTCAATACTTAACCAAATGACACGAAAATTCATACCCTCAATGTACAAGAGTAGGAGAGCCACCAAATCAAGTCTCATGAGGATACAAGCAAAGTATTAGGATCGACGATGATCCAATCGAGTCGGATCGGCGATGACCCAAACCCTTAGCTTATTTTTGAATCTCTTCTTCTGGGTCGTTGGAGATCCAGCCATAACTCACTCTATATTTAACCAAATGACTAGAAACTTCATACATGCAATGTAAATGAGTAGGAGAGCCCCCAAATCAGATCTAATGAGGTAGGGCGTATCCTAGGTGGGTCGGACCTGATCCGTCAAACTGGCTCAATTTGGTGGAGATCCTTCCATAACTCGCTTGATACTTATCGAAATTAGATGAATCTTTATAGGTACCTTTTGGAGGGTGTGTGGGGCATACATAATGAATCTTAGGTAGTGGGGCCCACCTTAGTTGGGTCGGATCTGATCCAAACTTTGGATCGAAACCGATCCAAATTTTCTTGGCTAATTTTGTTGATTTTTGCTATGAGGCTTTTTTATGTCTTCTATGTATTTTTTCCAGATTTCAAGTCAATCCAAGTCCGTATGAGGTTTGTAGGTCCATTTTAAGTTGCTCTGGTATAAAAGCGGGAAAACCTTTGAATGGATCGGATGAGTTTTCATTTCTTGAACTAGGTTGCTTGAAATGTTACCAAACTTGATAGGTAAGCTTAGTGGAGGCATACGGTTGTGATGTAAAAGTTTTGATGATCCTACGATTCAACAATTCAGATCGGTATCGACCCGATTGCATCGGATAGGTGCCGATCCGAATAGATTGCTTATTTTACGGTGAATTTTCTTAAGGGCCAACCTCTTGATCTTTTAAGTGCTTTGGTCATGTTTTAAGTCATTTGGTCTTAATCAGGATGTTCTAACTCCTATTGAATTTCGATGGGTTAAAAACCCGGTTAACATTTGCCTCCTAGAGCACGCTTTTGTTGAAAACAAGGTGTGCTCTGGAATTAATTATCTCTGGGTTTCCGTTTCAAGGAGCATTGTGGATCATCTTAACTATCTCGAGAAGTTATCTATGAGGTGTTAGTTAGCCATTCGGCTTTTAATGGGAATCTTCATCGCTCGTTATTATGAAGCAATCTTAAGTTGATAATCTTCAGAGTGCATATGTACATCAAATAGAACATGTCAGAGGAGTTCGAGGTGGTTTGGATGAAGAATTTCGGGTTGGTACCAATCCAATTGGATCAGATTGGTATCGATTTGAATACTTAGTAAATTTTTAGCAACAAAATCTTTTGCTTACTTAAGTGCCTAATCGGACTGATCTTAAACACTTTACTTCATTTCATTTTGCTTGTGACGCCCCACCTCTATGCTCATAATAACAAAGAGTATTAAAAGGAATACTGTCTACTATTACGAAGAATAAGGCTGGATAGGAGCGACCATCCGTAATTGACCTTACACTAATATTAGTTATCTCGATAGGAGTGGTATATACTTTTTATTTTTCATCTATTATTTATTTACTCCCATCGACACACCCAATACTAGTATAAAATGAACTACGATGGTTCATAATAGTTTAGGACATTAGATATAACAATAACACAGATAATATAAATGCGGAACACAGATAAAAACAAAATTCTCATATATATATAACTGATGTCAGTTAATACATAGTTGACACAATACATATGATACAACTACAACTGTCGACTCTAGAAGTTATATATACAAGTACATTATCGACTAATATACATGAATACATATCTTTCTATACAATGACACGACTATTACAAAAAGACACCGACAACTTCAGAAGATGTGAAAAGTCTTCATATCCTGAACATCAACTCAAAGAAGAAAATCTACAACCTGGAATAACTCGGGTCTGACCCGAGTATTACATTCAGAAGAAAATAATACACGGGTCAGTCTAATTCAAACTCAGTTATTAGTGCATAGTAGCGATAATAATCAGATAGTCAAATAGACGACAGTCACAGAAACCTCGTATATCCAACTCTCGATACGAGAATTGGATAACAGCATATGTAACACTAAATAGTGTTAAGCGATAAATCAGCAAATCCAAATCAGAATACAAATCAAATATTGAATTTAACCAACGAAAGAATTCAACAGATCGAATCCTTAATTTAAAACTGTCAAATCTGATAGGGCTACAGTACACGCACGCGTGTACTGCCTCGCCACTATCGTAGGAGATACACAAAAGCACAGTGAAAGTCATAAGTGATCATAAGGTCAAACCCCCGAAATCGGGTTCAACTCAAGGGTGAGAACAACACAAATGTCTGAAAAGCAACTGCATGCAAACAGCCTCAAAACATGAATGTACAAATTGTAAACATGATAGCAAGTACACACAGGAAAGCAGTGAAGTGGGCAAAAGTATCAAGTCTGGAAAACAAAAATGCCCAGACTCAACAAAGATGTACACAGTGGCATATAAACAACACTGCAATACTACCAAAGTTCAAGTAACTAATGTCAACATTTCGAAGTCAATATCAATACCATGGGGATGAACAAAACTCAAGAGAAGCTACAACATGAAGCACTGCATTTCAAATAGCAGTACAACTATAAGTGATCTAGAGAACAATATCACAACAGATCAACATGGAAGAACTCAGAGATGACAAGCATATCAATGCAAAGCTTCAACATACGAAACATCAACATGGATGCAGAGACTGTCACAAACAAATATGGACAGTGACACAGTGAAATGCCAACATCACAAACTACTGAAATGGCAAAGATTGGAAGATAACAAACTCACATGCAACAAGCAGCAACAACAAAGAAATTCACATGTCCAGTTTCAAGTATACAGAGAGCAACTACAAAGACTACAGTGATGGACAGATGATCATCACAAGTTAAAGACAAAAATACAACAATGTAACAGTGATGAACACAGCAACCTAAACCAATGTACTACAGTAGCTACATAATGCAGAATCATCTACATGAATCAAAATGCACATGAGCAAGTTGATATGCAGCAGAGAATACAAGCTACACGATTCAAATACATGTACAACACAGTGAACAGGTTCAAGTGAAACAGAGGTGATGTCAGAATGAATGGAAATGGTCAAGTTTAACAGAGTTCGACAATATGGACCAAGGAAAAACAGAAAATCAAAACCATAATTCACAGTGAAGTCAACATGGAGAAAACTGCAGGGAAGTCACAGAATTCACAGTGAAGTCGACAACATCACAAACTCAACAATAACAAAATGCACAGAGGCATAGACAATGTCGAAGTCATTCCAACAAAAGGACAGTGCGACTCAATGCTACAAAAGATCACTCGTATGAAGATTTCAAGCAACACCAATATCTACAACAAATGCAACTGCAAGTGCACATGAACAAGGATGAGAAAACTGGAAAGAAGTTCAACAGGAATAGTATCAAGTTCAATACAACATGATGCAGCAATATTATAAATGGTGAAGATCAAACTGCAGTGGCTACAGAATAACTACAGGAAATGAAATGCAAACATGTTCAGATGAACAAATCTCACAATTGAGTGCAGACAGGTAGCGGTGTGCAGGATGAAGCACTGCAAAAATGCAGTGTCCAGACAACAACAGAGAACAGTGCATGCTACTACAAGGATGAACACTTAAACAACATCAAAGTGCAACCAGACAGAATCAATGACAAGCACAAGCAAGGTGTTTACAAAGTCGAGATAATGTGGCAACTAAATATACTGTGAAACAAGTATATCAAGACTCGAATCAGACAGGACCAACTCAAAGCAATTAACTACAAACAGCAGTGCAGCAACTACAAGTAAGTAAACAACGATGCTTGATGAGTCAGATAAGGAATGGCAAAAAGATGGCCAGAGACGAAGCTCACAGGGGCCGGCTAACTAAAGCTTTAATTCACAGTGGATTTGAAGTTCACGAAAACAGTAATGGACCGAGATGAACATATGAATCTACAACCATTTAAATCGACATAGCGACGAAATCAAACACGGTCAAAATCAAAAGGCAGATAACACCAACGAATTCAATTTCAACAATTTCCAACCGAAATCAAAAACTCATGAAAACTAAGAAACAACAAAAAACTGTAACTCTGAATTAGATGTGAGTGGTGATTCACTCACCTTATTCGAAGAAGCAGCCGCGAGCAACCTAGCGGAGTCGACGTCGTAGCATTACGAAAGCGAACGAAACCATCGGCAGAAGCCCTTAGCATTTGATCGAGCAGAGAAGCCAACGCCTTTGATTTCGCGAAGCCCTAAATTGGAAAAACGAACGAACGAAGAAATCGTGGCCTCCATTCTTCTCTATTGCTTAGATTAGGGTTTTTGACAGTGAATGGGGGAGAGGAGCGAACGAAAGATGAGAGCCGCCACTATTTTTCATTCTTTCGACTGTTTGCTTAGGTTTTCTCGAATGAGGAAAATGAAAAGGGTGGACGGGTTTTAGCCTTAGTAAATTTTCACGGCTACCATAGAGAAGGCCAAGACAAAATGGGAAGCCCAATATCAGCTCTAACCACGAATAACAATTTTTATTAAAGAATTTTTTACCCGAATAAATCTCAATTGCAATCAAACAATTTTCACATTTCAAATCCGATTCGAATTCCAATAACAATTATCAACTGAATTAAATCGTCATTTTGACGATAATTGAAATTACAAAAATCCCGGTTGTTACAGATTCCCCTCCTTAAAGAAATTGCGTCCACGCAATCATAGGGAATAAATGGATAAAAGGTAACAACCAAAAGAGCATGGCAATGTCGAATGTATAAGCAAAGCAAGTGTCAGCGGGGAAGTATTAGATAAGAAATCAAAAGGTTCGACTGCTTCAAATCAAAGGAATCAACATCGTGGGAATCAGGGATCAAAATCAGACGACTAACAAAAGCAAGAACAATCGAGTTCCAGCAACTAAAAGAGAAGGAAAAACATAGCAGAAATCCCATACAGAGCACGAATTGAATGTGAGTAAATCAAATTACTCACCTGAATCGCCAGAGAAAAAGACGAAGCTCAAATCTCAAAAGTCGCAAATATTCAATTATCAAAAACGATAATTGAATTTTCAAATCGCAAATATTTACTTATCTCAAACGATAATTAGAAGACAAAACAAATATCTGATTATCTCATACGATAGTCAGAAAACAAATATTCAATTATCAAAAACGATAATCAAATTTCTCAAATCAACAAATATTCGATTATCACAAACGATAATCAAATTTCAAATTCAACAAATATTTAATTATCTAAAGCGATAATTAAATCTCAAATCAGCAATTATTTAATTATCAAAAGCGATAATTAAATCTCAAATCAGCAATTATTTAATTATCAAAAGCGATAATTAAATCTCAAATCAGCAAATATTTAATTATCAAAAGCGATAATTAAACCTCATATCAACAAATATTTAATTATCTAAAGCGATAATTAAATCTCAAATCAGCAATTATTTAATTATCAAAAGCGATCGCAATCTACAACAGGAGCTTGGTCCGGTAATCAATCCCGGCTCATGTCATACCTCCTTAGTTTTCCTACCTCTAGGAGTACTTTTTGAGTAGTAATTCCTCGTCCATTACTTGGCCCTACGCTACTGCACGGGTTAGGGTGTAGGAGCACTTCTAGTGAATAGGCCGATCCATTGTTTATAAGTGATCTCCGTGTTTTCTACTGCTTCATCAGCAGGTCACGAGGAGGTAGCAATGGCCTTTTCCTTCCTAAAAGGCTTTGTAGCTAGTTTCCTTATAGGCTTTTTCCAAGTTAGACTAAAGTAGGAAACATTGTAGATAGAAATCTAGATCTTATCTCATGGATAATAGAATCCAAAGTAGATGGTGAGTTGATCTCCGCAATGAGATATGATAGCTTGAGATGCAATCGTTGTATGACATGAGTTGTTTATAATGACTTAAATCACATAATGTAGAATAATGGTTGTTTTTTATTAAGTGCCCGACCACATCTGCGATGTACGCCTTGCTAGTTCGGTCATCTTTAGGTCGACTGTCAGTAGCTCCGCAAGTGTTTGACTTCACAAACGCCTTTGGGTGGCTGAAGCCTATGCCTCCATCCTTCGGGAGTGCCATTCCTGCACTTTTGGTATTCTGGACTAAGTTAGTCTTACAAGCGCCGTGTGAACTTCGCTTTCGGTACTTTGGATGTTAGCGTCCAAATTCAAGCCATCTTCATCAAGGTATAAGTCATCTTCAGAATCCTAAACACCCATTACTATGTTTTCCCCTGGAGTTTTCACTCCTAGATTTGGGTTTTTAGCAGGTGGTTTTGCAACATGCAGAGTGTTTGCATTTTCTTCTATGACAATTCCTGCAGTTCCGCCCATCACTCCTTTTTGCTTATGTCTTATGTTTCTTCCGTTAAAGCTAGAAACAAAGGAATTCTCTTGCTCTGCAATAGCTACGTCCTCAGGTACCGTTTTGGGGGTAGTTAGTGGTTGGAGCGCTAAGAGAACATTTGTCTTATCCATAAGAGCTTTTTGACTGTTTGTCATTTTTATTTTAATTTCATCAACCATCTTGTTAAATTCCCCCTTAGGTAACAACCTCATGTTGAGTAGAGGATTCCAGTTAAAATTTATCTTGTCCATAAGAGCTTTTTGACTGTTTGTAGGAGATCCATCCATAACTCACTCAATACTTAACCAAATGACACGAAACTTCATATATGCAATGTACATGAGTAAGAGAGCCTCCAAATCAGGTCTCATGAGGATCCGAGCTAAGTATCTGGATAGGCGACGATCCAATTAAGTCGGATCGGCGGTGATTCAAATCCTTAGCTTATTTTTGAATCTCTTCTTCTGGGTCATAAGAGATCCATCCATAACTCACTCAATACTTAACCAAATGACACGAAACATCATACATGGAATGAACATGAGTAGGAAAGCTTCCAAATTGGGTATCATGATGATCTGAGCTAAGTATTTGGATCGACAATGATCTAATTGAGTCGGATCGGCGGTGATCCAAACCCTTACCTTATTTTTGAATCTCTTCTTCTGGGTCGTAGGAGATCCAGCCATAACTTAATACTTAACCAAATGATATGAAACTTCATACATGGTACTTAAGTGAGTAGGAGAGCCTCCAAATCGGGTCTCATGAGGATCCGAGCTAAGTATTTGGACCGACGATGATCCAATTGAGTCGGATAGGCAGTGATCCAAACCCTTAGCTTATTTTTGAATCTCTTCTTCTAGGTCGTAGGAGATCCAGCCATAACTCACCGAATACTTAACCAAATGACATGAAACTTCATACATGCAATTCACATGAGTAGGAGAGCCTCCAAATCTGATCTAATGAGGTAGGGTACATCCTAGGTGGACCTGACATGATCCGTCAAACTAGCTCAATTTGGAGGAGATCCATCCATAACTCGCTCGATACTTATCAGAATTAGACAAAACTTTATAGGTACCTTCTAGAGTGTGTGGGGGACCTGCATAATGAATCTCAAGTAGTGGCACCCAACTTAGTTTGGTCGAATCCGATCCAAATTTTGAATCGGTATCGATCCAAATTGTCTTGGCCAATTGAGTTTATTAATGTTGTGAGGCTTCATTTATGTCTTCTAACTGTTTTCTTCAATTTTCAAGTCAATCCAAGTCCGTATGAGTTCTGTAGGTGTATATTAAGTTGCTTTAGTCCAAAATCGGGTAAACATTTGAATGGATCAAATGAGTCTTCATTTCTTGAACTAGGTTGCTTGGAATGTTACCAAACTTGATAGGTGAGCTTAGTAGAGGCATAGGGTTGCGATGCAAAAGGTTTGGAGATCCCACAATTCAACAATTTGGATCGGTACCTAGCTGATCGGATCAGATCGGTGTCGATCCGAATAGATTTCTTATTTTATGGTGGATTTTCTTATGGGCCAACCTCTTGCTTTTTTAAGTGCTTTGATCATGTTTTAAGTAATTTGGGATTAATCTAGATGTTCTAACTCCTAGTGAATTCTGACGAGTTGAAAACCCGGTTAACACCGCCATAGCCCCTGCTCTAGTTCACCAATGGTTGATCGGTTGGTATAGATGGGTTTGTGGGGAGTAGAGCAACAAGTTTCATGTAGAACGTTTTGGTCGATATGGCCTTGATTGACGTGATGAACGTGGGCCGCTGATTAGGGGAGAAGAAAAATGGAGGCTGATTTTTTGGTTTTAGGGTTAGGTTGCAAATGAGAAATCATAAGTCCTTATATAGAAAAGTTTACGAACACTATTCACGTCGAAATATTTCGAACTCCAATCGAGGAATGCCGCTTGGCGTTCTATATGTAATACCCCTATTTCGAACACAATGGAACTAGTATCGGGATCCAATTCGATCATATTCAGAAGTTAGCTTTTCGAAATCAGATTATATTAATTTAAATTCCTTTAATTAATTTGTACGTGTTTCGAGCTCGCACGACCAAACTATATGTCCGATAGCCATGAAACTTGATGGCGTACAATAATTTGCTATTACTTATCCAATGAAACTGGTTATATTGAAATTTTAGATAGTGTCCCCGAAAGCTATTTTCACACGTTAATTAAAACGGATTATTATTAAAAATCTGTCTAATCACTTTAATTATAAATTAAAGTTTACTATCTTCATTCTTATTCAAATAGAATTAAATCAGCTTATGAAATCATTTTCATTCATATTAAATTCAAGATTTAATTATTTAAACACATTCGAATATTCAAATAATCATTATATTTGAAATTATGTTATTTAACTTATAAAATTAACTTTTCAATATTTAAAATCAATTAAATATACCAAATTCAAATTACTGAAATTCTGGGTCGTTACATCTGTGGCTTCTCGAATCATATCTAGACCAAGAACTAACTGGTCTTCGATTTAAACCTAACACGATGGTGATTTGCATGGTCGAACATAAAGAGCTTCATAAGGCATCATGTAAATACTTGCTTAGTAACTATTCTTATAGGAGAACTCAATTAAATGAAGATGATCCTACCATGACCCTCCGAAATCTAATATGCAAGCTCTCAAAAGATCATCCAAAACTCATTTTACTCTCTCTGTCTGACCAACAGTTTTAGGATGATATGCAGTGCTTAAACTCAGCTTTGTTCCCAAAGCTGCTTGCAATGCTTTCCAAAACTGACTAGTAAAAATTGGATCTCAGTTACTTACAATGCTACTAGGAACTCCATGCAACTGAACAATCTCCTTTATGAAAATATCTTCCACGGTTGTTGCAGTCCTAGTCAGCTTCACCAGAATAAAATGCACGCTTTTGGTTAGTCGATCAACAATAATGGAAATGCCTTTGTTACCCTTTCTTGACCTAGGAAAACCATCTATAAAGTCCATCGACACCTGCTTCCATTTCTAATTCGGAATCTCAAGTGGTTATGGTAGTTCAACAGTCCTTTGACGTTCACCTTTTATTTGCTGGTAATTTGCAGACCTGCTAACATGAACAGAAATATCCCTCTTCATTCCCTTCCACAAGAATACTCACTTCACATCTCCATTCATCTTCATGACCCCAAGATGGATACATAGTTTGGATTGATGGCATTTTGCTAATACTTCTTGCCTAATACCATCGACATTTGACACATATATCCTTCTATTTATCCGCAATATCCCATAGTGATCAATCTCAAAACTTGAACAATGTCCCTCGCCTATGTCCTTGATGATTTTCATTAAAGGACTATCTTCTCTTTGCTTGCTAGCAATTCTATCGAGCAAAGTCGGAGTAACTTCTAGATGAGCTAAAATTGCATGCCTTCTTCTTAGCGCATTCGCTATTATATTGGCTTTCCCGGGCATATATAAAATGTCAAGGTCATATGCTGCAAGAAATTCTAACCAACATTGTTGTCTCATGTTTAAGTCTTTTTGCGTGAAACATACTTCAAGGATTAGTGATCCGTGAAGAGCTTGAACTTTTGACCTAGTAAGCAATGCCTTCCTATTTTTAATGCAACCACAACAGCTAATAATTCTAAGTTGTATGTGGCATAATTACGCTCATGTGGCTTCAGTTGCCTACTAGAATAAGCGATAACCCTTTTGTGATGCATTAATACTGCACCCAACCTTACATCACAAGCATCCATTTACACTATCAACCCTTCACCTCCATCCGGGATAGCTAGGATGGGTGCACTGGTTAACCTCTTCTTTAACTCATTGAATGCTTCTTCACACTT
This sequence comes from Allium fistulosum, assembly GCA_030737815.1. Taxonomy (NCBI): domain Eukaryota; kingdom Viridiplantae; phylum Streptophyta; class Magnoliopsida; order Asparagales; family Amaryllidaceae; genus Allium; species Allium fistulosum. The sequence goes on along the minus strand of CM060901.1, from coordinate 1,415,919,214 downwards.
TGGAGTCTAGATAAACTTAACATCGTTCTTTGTCAACTTTTTTAGATGCAACACAATCTTGGAGAAGTCTTGAATAAATCTCCTATAATATCCAACGAAACCTAAGAAGCTTCGAAACTCCGTTGGAGTCTGCAGTGTTTTCCAATCTTGAACAGCTGCTACCTTCTTTGGATCAACCGAAATGCCATCTCTCGACACATGTTAGAGGAACTTTACTTTCGATTGCCAGAAATGGCACTTAGATAATTTAGCTTTTAAAACGTGCCTCCTCGGCGTTTCCAACACAATTTCTAAATGGCATTTGTGTTCCTCCTCGGCCTTGGAATAAATTAGAATATCGCCTATGAAGACTACCACAAATTTGTTAAGCACGTCTCTAAAGACTCAATTCATAAGATCCACGAAATAGGCGGGTGCATTGGTTAGCCCAAAAGGCATAACTAACCACTCATAGAAACAATCTAGACCTCTGAATGGTGTTAATGGTACGCTATCCTCTGCTATCCTTAATTGATGAAATCCCATGGCAAGATCCATCTGTGAAAATACCCAAGCATTAAGAAGTTGGTCGAACAAGTCGTTTATATGGGGTATATGATACTTATTTCGAACCGTCTATTTGTTTAGCACATGGTAATCAATGCAAAGCCTCAGTGAACCATCTGGATTTGCAAAAAAGAATACAGCTATGCCCCAACTTGAGCGACATGGGCTAATAGGTCCCTTACTAAAAAAATCATCTGTTTGATATCCTAACTCCACCTTCTCTCTTGGAGCCATCTTACGAATAGGATGAATAACAGGTTTCCAACGGGAATTAAGTCGATACAAAACTCAGTCCCCCAATGTGAAGGTAGGCTGTTTACTTCTTCGAAAACATCTAGGGAGTCCTTAACAATTAATATTGATCCTAACTCTTTTTGGGACGAATCAAGTGCATATAGGAAACTACTCATTAATTTGCTAGGCTCTTCACACAACACCTTAACTTTCTTCCTCGTCTCTCTCACTTCAACACTATCGTCCTCTTGACACAATCAAGAACAACTCTATACTCTGCTAGCCAATCCATACCAAGTAAAACATGAAACCCAATAAAATCTAGAACAAACATATCACATTAAAAGGTGGGTAAGGTATATAAATCATACATCTTCACAAATCATACACATATTAGTCACACTACCTATGGGGTTAGACATACAAATAGGGGTTTCTAAAATCCTTGGGGAAAGTTTCAATCTATCAACCAATCTTTTAGAAATAAAAATATAGAAAGCCCCGGTATCAAATAATATTCGCACTAAAATGCCTTAAATATATAAAGTACCTTGAAGAACTCCTTCCCCATTCACACCTCTGAGATCGATGGTTCATTTTTGATGGTGTAAACTTTGACTTGCTGGCCCTTTTGCAACAGTGGGCAATCCTTTACCATATGCCCTGGTTGGTGGCAATTAAAGCAAAGTGTCTTGAACCATTGGAGAAATAGGTCCTATTTGCTGCTTCTGAACTTTGGGATTCTTACAAAACCTTGTAATATGTCCCTTCTTCTTAAACTCATAACACTCAACTACCTGTTCTTGAGCCCCTCCTCCTAGCTTTCCTCCCCACTGGCTCTTTCCTTGCTGGTTAAACTTCCTCTTGTTTGGATTATTTCTATTATTTCTTGGTGGTGTTGTCGGTTTCTTCTTATTAAGAACTTCATAATGCAAAGCCATATCCACGAGGTCTATAAAAGGTCCTTTCAGGTATCCAGTCATCTTCTCATGAAATTCTTTTCTCATTCCGACTACAAACATTTCATTCTTTTTAAGGAGAGTACCAGTAAGTCCTGACCCGAAACACGACACCTCATTGAACATAGTCTCATATTCAGCTACAGTCATTTCACCTTGCTTAAGATCTAGAAAACTTCTGTAAAGAAGGGTCTTCCCTACTTCAGGCATATAATGATCTTCAAATACTTTTTTGAACCTTACCTAAGAAAAGTCATCCTCTAGGACAGTTGCTGTAACCGAATCCCACCATGCTGAAGCTCCTTCCTGTAATTGCCAAAATGCCAGGAAGCGTTTTTTTCTCATCAGAAATACCAAGTCCATTAAAGATCATCTCACAAGAGCGTAGCCAAGCTTGAACTTCAATAATAGATTCTATGCCTCTGAATGGCTTCCCGCCCAAATTGGTATAGTCTTTGCACAGGGATGCAAAGTTAACTCGGGGTCGCATAGGTGTCACTTCTTCTGCCATTCCTACCCTACCAACATTTGGAGCTCAAACATTGGTGGTCGTAGTACTGCCAGTTCCCATTCCTCATCATCCTCTTGTACTCATTTCTTACTACTTGAATATAGTAAGTTAATTTTTCGAATATATAAACGAGATTAACTTAAGGGAAAGGGTATTAAGTCAAACATGTAAATGTTGATCAAAATAACTCTTATACATACACACACACACACTCGGATACAAATTATATATATGCACTCTCATAGATTAAACTCATTCTAGGGTATTGCTAACCCTATCTCTAATGAGTTGACCCCAACAAAGGCCTTAGTGTTCGCTCAACCTAAGCTATGATACCACTTGTAACAATTTGTCTTTCTTACAGGCAAAGACGACACTTAATACATCTACGGTATTCATGTGTCGATCATTTAAGCATCTAAAAGATAGACCATTGAGGTAAAGGAAAATAAAGACAAGAGAAAGAAACATAGAATTTGACAACACATTGAAATCATATAATAGAACATAAGATAGTACATACAGTCATTCCCAAAATGAAATATCAGAGTTACAACAAGTACTAATTTCAGCCAAGGATAGTTATAACTACCTACCCCCACTATGCTTATATATAACTACATACAAATAACAATAGATGTAAATAAGTAACTAGATAATGGTGAAGCCTCCTGCTCTATGCTTCTCTAAAATTTATCCGTAAGAGCTTGGGTACTCGGCTACTCAAAACTAGAGTACCCAAGAGTTTAAGGGAAAGAAAAAAACATCGGTCAAACATGGTTCTGGTGTAAGTAAACTTAAATCATATGCTTTGTTATGGTTATAAACCCTTCAAAATAAAGGTATCTCATAAGTTCACGCCGCACACAAACACAGACGGGTTTTTACCCTACGATAACCAAACCATTTCAAATAGAAAATCTGGTGATATTATAATAATTCCTAGGGTTTAAAATAATATTTAATCATAGCCTGTGCAGTTAAAGCACTTGGCAGATTCAATGCGGCGGAGGTGCAAAAAGTCATAACGGGGATACAGCAAGGATATAACGAAATATAGCGGGTGACTCTAAAATAGCATATTAAACTCATACTTAATGTTTTTTACAAATATATAAATGGTAATTAAGTGAAAAATTAACATTCAATTGAATTATAATTGATACATAAATAATCTTAAATAAAAACATGTGCGAATATACTATAAATAAACATAAAACTGTTATATAACATAATTGAATTTAGTAGAATATTAAAGTATTTTCATTTCTAAAAATATTTTAAAAATTAAATTAAATAAATTAATTTCATAATTTTAATAATGTATAAATGTCATGTTTAAATTCATTTCTTTTAAAGAAGATATAGTGGAAATAGCGGAATATAGCGGAAATAACGGGATATAGCTGAAATAACAAGGCTTAAAGCGGAAAGGCTATATTTGGGGCTATATGGAAAAATCATAGTGGTAGAAATCCACTATGAGATATAGCAGCGCTATAGCGGGGTAACAGCGGGGCATTAACTGCATAGATCATAACCGAAATGGTTACATTAATTACATTCAATAGCATATTTAGTATACAACTAAGTCTGTAAGTCACATATTGGAAAATGGATTCCATACAAAGACAAGGCTACTGGGGTACCGCCTGCCATAGTACACCTTTATAGAATATGTACCGAGGGTCTCTCATGGATCCGTTGCAAATCAGGACCGACCTACCCATTACTAGATAGTACCAAATATAATCATTCCTCGGTTGCGATCAACAGCCATACCGGGCCCGAAGCATACATTCAAAAATAATATCAATCTCGATCAGGGATAATCATACACTAATGGTAGTGAGGCACATAGCCTTGAAGCATATCCCATAATTTAGTCATTTCTGGGCGTGAGGCTCAAGGCAACGATTACCATTTTTAACAAACCCATCTTGGAATGCTCTCCAAGCAACTTTGCAATGTTAGCATTCATCCATACAAGTTATTCGGGATATGAACAAACCATAGGCATTACTTTTACTACATCCTTAAGATTAGTAGCAAGTAGTCCTTGCACGTCAAAGAACTCGATCTTCGAAACCATCATCCTAAAGTTGTCCCCAATTCGAACATTTATGCTGGTTTGAAGTGGTTTTTAGATATATCATGCTTATCTAATCCCGATCTCTCCAAACCAGCAATCGATAGATCATGGTTAACTCAATCCTGGTTCTTTCAGAAGTAAGTGGACGATATAAGTGTCATAAGAAGATCTCAAATATCCGCTCTTAAAGCGAGATACATTTCACCGGAATGAGTTCTGCTAATGGAATCTCAAACTGTACGAAATCACAAAGCTTTCATATACTTCCTATGTCAAAATAGGTCAATTTGTCAATAGTGGACAAACCACTATTTGGTGTAAGAATATAGTTTGCATATGGAAAATCAGACATTATATACTTACCACTACTTTTCAATTTCAACCCTATGCTATCCCTTGATTGACAACGAAGTCGGACAAGTTGGGGCATTATTACCTCTCAATCCTTAACTTGACAACATTCTTTATTCTCATAGATAGAAGTAGGCTTCCATACCTCGAAATTTAGTGCCAAGTACAAGATGAAGTACCTTCCATATATTTATCTAATCAAAACCTATTTATAGAAATTAACCCTCTTATACTTATCACATTTTCGACATTTTGACTTCTCTATCCCTCGCCTAGAATCAAAGACAGGCAAGTTAGAGCACTGATTGCATATCAGAAGCCTTGCCTTGAGCACTTCGATTCTAGATCTCATGGATAGAGGAAGGTCTACTCATTGGCTTTACTGTAAAATATAACATGACTTACTTTCCATAAACGTGTCAACATTTTAGCACTACTTATCATATTTGTTTTATTTTACTTAATGGTATAGACAATAAAATCCCTTGTTTAAAACAAAGTCTTTTTAAAATGAATCAAAAAACCAACCCCACAAACTTATTTCTACTCTTCGATTTCAAACAAGTACTTTTCATCGGTTAGAAATGAAGTCATTCAAATTGGGACAGTATTATCAACTAAGTAGCTTGAATCAATATTATAATTCCTTTAAATCAAAGAACAATTAACTCACTATAAAATAATTAAAATAAATTGATCATACTCACATAATAAGTTATACTCACATAATAAGTTATACTCACCACCTAAACTTTAAATCATTTTGATTTGGTGAAGCGAATGGAAGCCTTAGTTGCCTTGAATTTAAAGAGGGTATTTGGTTTCTTTCTTTAGTTTGTGAATGAATTAAAATGAGATATGGACTTAGGTATTTATAGCTGAAGAGAAGGGTACTTTAGTAATTGCCTAACCTCCTATAGCCAAACTTGGTTCGACCAGATTCTGGTTCAATAGCAACCATCTACATGACATAACCTGATTCGACCACATTTTTGCCCAATGGCAGCCATCCACATGGCATAATATAATTCAACTGCATTTTGGTCCAATTGCAACCATCCGAATGGAATATAAGTTAAATGAGAATCATTATGCTATTTTGTTTTATTAGGTAGATCATTATAATATTTTATTTTATTAGGCAGGTCATTATACTATTTTGTTTTATTAGACAAATTCTTTTCTTAATTCCTAAGAATTAAACATTCTCATTTGTTTTATTAGGCAAGGATAAGTTTAAAAAGTGTGGTCCAGTCAGAGAGTAGAAAAGTTTAATTTTTCTTCATATTTTTACTTAAGTCAGTACCCCTAACCGCCTCATAACGCGAACCATCTTTAACCTAACATTTTACATCCGTAAAAACACTCACTGAAGACATTTTATCCTAATTTTATTTAAGTTATAAAACCCATTATTTAATCATTTAAAAATATAGAAATACTCATACCAAGTGACTAAATTACAGATTGTTACAATTTTCAAATGAGTTTTATTAACTTCAAAAATATCTAAAATTTTGTAGATACATACTAGACTCATAGTGTGTTGCTCTAAAAATATAGTATTTATACTTTGTAAAAATGTGGAGAAAATTCCAATTTGAAAAGAACCGATTCAAAGGAATTTTCCACTCTTTTTTAGCGGCACTTTTGTGGCACTATTTCTACCTCTTATAAAAATGGTTTTAAACTTGATTTATTTTCTTCAATCTTTTTGGTGTATCTTTCTAACCTATATTGAAGGTTTTGATGGTGGTTTGGAATCTATATAAATATTTAAAGGATTTAATATGAATATTTAAAAGAAGAAGTTTTTATTTTGGAAGTAAGAAAAGGAAATGGTTTTGAGTTTTAATATATTTAAACTTGAGATTGTATTTTTAATTAATAAATGGATGTTTTAAAAACTATATTTCAATTATTTTTGAGTTTATTGAAAGTGAAAAGGAAGCATGGATTGCAACACCGTAGTAGTAATAATTGTTTTCTGAGAATTGAGGAAAGAATTCATGGATTATAACACTTTTATTGTAATAAATAATTTCATAAAGTTATTAAGAAACTTGTTACTTGACTTAATAATTATTAATATTCATAAATCTTTAGAGGAGTTTTGTTTTAAAGATGATAATAAGTTGATTTATAAATGATATTTTATAAATAAAAAGATCTTTAAAAAAATTGTTTTAAACATAAGGCTAACTGTAATTCATTTTGGGTTTATAGTAAACAATGTTTTAATGACATTTTTTTGACCTTGCATTTTAATACGCTTAGAAATATAATTAGCTGTTTAAAAGAATATTTTAAATAGTGTTTTCAAAGTGTTTTACAAATATTTATGATGTGAAAATTCAAGCACAAGTGTGAGTCGATGGTTTAAAAGTTTGATTCGTTTATAGAAAATATTTAGTCTTACACTTAGCACTAAACGTTAAGGGAACCCTTGCTATCCTTAAAGTTTAGAATGTACGTCGAGGCAAGGTCTGAGAAGCAACATTGCCTTAACTTGTCCGGCTCATTGTTAACCCCGGGATAGTGGCTTGGTTTAGGATCGACAAGTGGTGATAAGTGTAAGAGATTTAATTTTTATAGATAATATCGCTTATATGGAAAGGATTTAGGCATACGCTTAGCACTATACGTTGAGGGAACTCTTGCTATCCTTAAAGTTAAAAATGTATGTTTAGTCAAGGTAGGAAGCAAATACTGCCCTAACTTATCCGGCTTCATAGTTTTCCCCTGGGGTAGTACTAGTTTGAGATCGACGAGTTGTGATAAGTATATTAGATTTTAATTTCCATATATGATCATTTTTGGTATTCTTAATAGTTGATTCATTGGCTGTCGATTTTGATATATTTCTTTGTGCTTCATCGATTCAAGACGATCTATTGCTCGTTTCGAGCATTGATATCCTTCTTTGTATTTCATCAACGAAGACGATTTGTAGCTCATTTCGAGCATTGGCATCTAGCACTAGAGAGAACTAAAACCAAAGAGCGAGTGGGAGCCAAAGCTATGTGGGTTGCACGCATTAGGTATTTTCACATTTATCTAGAGTGGTTTCGGTTGCATGCATGCGGTGATATTGAAATATTCAGGTTCATGAATGTTGTTTGTGGGGGTCCAGCTTGGAAGTTACCGCGAGTGATGCGTGTTTGGCATGGGCTCATATGATATTTTAACTAGAGGTATACTTTCAGTATAGGACGCGCACCCTCCTAGTCATGTTGGATAAATTCATTCTCCTTGTTTTGATTCAGACATTGGAGTTAATCCTTTCTTAACTGCATTGAGAAGTGACTTGTGCTCTTTTTATGTTTAATTACTTTTGTCCACTCTTTAAGTTTTGATTTTGATCTTGTCTGTGTTCATCCTTTATAGTTTGTATTTATGTTAAGATTTGTTTCCATTCTTTTATATATGGACGTAGTTCTTGTGAGGTAAAACCCATTCTTTGTTTAGCAACATGGTCTCATAGATTGTTATATGTTTATTATAATGTGATCTGTGTGTTATTTTATTATAATGCTCGGGTCAGATTCGAGTATTTTTCTAGGATTTTTCATTGGTGGGACATGGAGCTCATGGAAATGAGCTAGAAGTTCACCTGCCTTAGTATTTTTATCTGGGAGATATAACTGTCCAGGTTGATGAAGTTTGTTTTTTAACTCTGATATACCATGTATTTAGAATGACAGATTTTATTACCTTTGTTATATTATATGTTGTCGCTCTGGTGTGAGATCCTATTTCCCAGTTCGTTTTCTTTTTATTTTACCCTAAAAATTTGCTTTTTGGCACTTGGATGCATGGCATGTGATAACAATAGATGTATTAGCACCGACTTTCAAGGGTCGAAAAGGCAAGTTATTACATTTTGTATTAGAACTGAAAGTTAAGTGAGAACCTTGAATTTGGTAGGGTATGGCTCATTAGAAATAGGTTAAGTGACACCTTAGAATGAGTTGAGAGTATTATATATATGGGAGTGTATTTGTTATTGCTATAAAAACACAGTGTGTTGATTGGTCTATTGAGTGGTTTATGAATTTTGGTCGAGATGTGGGATGCCACGGTGTTGATATGGATTTCTAAACACTCGAACAAGAAAAACGGACACGATATTGATTTTTAAAAATTGGAAAATGAAATATTTTACATATATGAAATATTTTTCTAATTTATATAGATATTTATGGTGAGATTGTTTGTTAGGAAATGGAAATATTTCTTTCATATCATTGTTGTTTGATTTGTCATGCTTGGGTAGTTTAGGAGCATTAACTATTGTTTATTGATTGTTAATTTATGCTCAACCAGTTTATGAGAATTTATTGTTTCGATAATTGTGAGAGCATGAAAACGAACTCCTTGTGAATTAAGGTTCATAATTTGACTATAAGGTGTTCGTAGAAAATGTTAAGTAAAAGGTCATCTTTTAATAAAGTTGTTTAACATAATCTAAATGGGAATATAAGACATTTAAAGGATAAATATTTGTGATATGTTTATTATAATAGAGGGAAGTTATTATAATATAAGATGATTTTAAAGGTACATTTTATATGAGTATGGTATATAAAATGATTTATAAAGGATGTTTTATATGTAAAAAGGATTTTTGAGAACTTGAATCCCAGTATTGCTTGAAATGATTTCAAAAAGATTTTGAGAAAAGTAATGGTAGTATTACTTGGAAGTATTTATAAGTATAAACAATTCAAAGATAATTTTTAACAAAGATACATTTTCTTTGGATAGTTCGGGGAATGTCTCGATTAGTTTTGTGGTAATCTGAATAATCTTCTAAGTGACGATCGAATGTTTGCTTAGGCGAACGTTGTAACGTGACGATCGAATGTAATGCTCAGTTAATAAATGGTTGTCAATTGGGAATTGAATGCCTATTTGTTTGTTGTTCGCATTACTATGAACAACCACTTACTGTCTGTTAGATATGCATATTGTGACACAATACAACCTCTGATTGCTATATATTGTGTATATATTGTGCCTTTGATTGCATGCAAGTTTATTAGATGCTAATTGTCAAATTTTAAGACTATTCATGCACCTGGAGCTTGCATGCTCCAGGTACCCCTCTCCTCCCCATGCCTAATCCCTGAATTTGTTTGCTTTGTTTCATCTTGGTTTTATTCATTTTTTGCTTTATTTGATGCTTTCAATTGCATCTTGGTCTCTGAAATTTGGATTCTCCCATTTGATGATTTTGTTTTGTGAAATTTCATGATTTTATTAATATCTATCTATTAATATATATATATATATGTATGTATGTATATATATATGTATATATGTATGTATATATATATATGTATTGAAATCATGTTTTCAAACTAATTCAATTTCAAAATCCAATTTCAAATAAATGTTTTCATATTATTTATTATATATAGAAAATCGTATTTTCAAATTATAAATTCTCTTTTTCTAAACAAATATTTTGAACATAATTTCAAAAACCTAGTTTTTAATGTAAATTATTATTTCATTCGGAAGAGGAATTTAATTAAACGGTCTAGTAAAATAAGTGGTATGGAATGCCTGCGTTTACTTCATCGATTAATTACCGGACTCTCCCAACTGAATATTTTTGTCATTATCTCTATTATTACTATAGTAAGACATACCAACTTATAGTAAATATTCGAATAATGTCAGGTAGTATGAGATATTCAGACGATGTTCGTTTGGTTGCTATTCGGAAGCATTTAGCACTTTCTGAGTGGTAGCGACTTGAACGAACTGCTTAGAGACGTGTTAGCGACCTGACCAAACTGCTTGGGAGGTGTTAGTGAACTTGTCCGAACTGCTTAGAAATGTGTTAGCGACCTAACCCAACTGCTTGAAGATGTGTTAGCGACCTAGCCCAAACTGTTTAAGGAGGTGTTAGCGACCTGGAAAATTGCTTGTAGAAGTGTTAGCGACTCGGTCAAGCTGCAAGAGAGGTGTCATAACCTATTCGGTTCCGAGTCTATGAATATTTATTAGTGTAATCAGGTATTCACTCCCCCGTGTCCTACGTAGCTCTTGTGTTTGTGAATGAAATTCCCTTCTATTATGAATTTGAATATTTCGACAAGTTAACAACATATTTGAGATAATAGCCCATGAGGGACTTGACGTGATTTTATGACATGGAGATTTCTTTGAGTTTTGCTTTACAAATTTGAGATTTCACCATTTCTATTCAACCTATGATGGGCATTATTTGAGATTTGGGATTTGGTAATTTTTGATCTGAGAATGCCATTTATTTCAATAATGACACTTTCAGATTTTGGGGCACTTTCTTATCAGTTGCCAAATTATGATATATGATTCTTATGCAAAATTTACATCTTGATCATGTTATACTATCATATCATGTATTATACCATTTCATGAATTGGAATTAGCACGATATTGACCCGTTTATTATTTTAAATCATATTCGCGTGAGACCGAGTCGTTTCAAGTACCCACTGATGTTCCTTACTGTTGCTTAACTCGAAGACCACCACTCATATTCATATATCTATCTACTTGTGTATCATTTTGTATAGACTTATGGTTACGTATATTTTTGTTGGGAAAGATACCATTTTTATGTATTTTATTTTGTGTCGGGATATACTCTGTTTTGTGTGTCGTGTAGTACTTGAATATCCACCGTTTGTAGACTACCTCTTGTATTTTTACATATGTTCTCTTCAGCTCTTTATAACATATGTATATTTTGCCATGCACTATATGATTCTATGATCTGTAATATTTTATATTGTTTTGAATATGTTTAGCTACCATAATACTATTTTGATCTTGGATCATAAAAGTCGAGACCACTTCAGGAAAAATAATTATCACTTAATTCGACGTGCCTATACTGGCCCAAAGCAATATTCACGGATGATCGCTCCTAACCAGCCTTATTCTCTGCATTAATAGAAGATATTATTTAGTAATATCCTTTGTTAGTATGGGTGTAGAGGTGGGGCGTGATAGCTTGGTATTAGAGCAAGGTCCAGAACTATATATGATATATGAGATACAAATCTCGGCCTAGACAGACTTAGAGTCCCGTCTTGTGGGGTGTTAGGTAGAGATTTAAAATTTGTTCCCTAGTTAGGATAGGAATATAGATGATTATTAGGGAATAACCATCATGGAATATTAGTAATATTTTATATCAGTCTATAAATTATTATTAATATGGATGATGTTGACTAGATCATAAATGGCTTAGGATTGAATTGTTGTCATGACCCCTTAAAAGATCAGTTTTGCGCAGTGGAAGCGGATGGAGTACATTTCGCTGAGCACATTAACTAGTTTATTTTTTTAGTACGTATGATTGATTGGTTGTTGGATGTATGTTGGCTTAAAAATTTTTAATGACAATTTAAATTTTCTATTGTGTAGGGATCATTATTTGGATTTAGAACCAGCACAATATTATCATTGCTAACTTGCGGTGTTTTCGTAGGAGTAATCATCATAGGGATATTAAAAATCTTATTTTGTATAAAATGGAAGATTAAATCTTATATACGGTTAATTGAATGTAAATGAACTTAAAATTAGGTTTTTGATTTCTGATGAATTATTACGAAGGAATCGTTAGTTGTTTATAACCAAAGAGATTAATTGAGAAGTATTTAGTAAAAGTAATTATTATATTAAACTAAAATTCTTCTAGGAAAAATATATATTTATATGGGTGTTTAGATATGATTAATATAAGTCAGCTAACAGTTATAAAGCTTGAGAGTTAAAAGATGTGTGTATATATATTATATTTAAAAGAATTAAAAAACATAAGGATAAATCATATAAATATGAAAATTTGGAATTGGAAATATATATAATTGATGGGATGGAAACTTGATTGAGTGAATTAATGAATATGCTATGCTATATTGTCTTGAATACAAATGACTGGTAATGAACACACATGTGTGTATAAATGGAAAGTTAATATTTTATATAAGCAAGGAAATGATTTTGGAAAATGATGAACATTAAATAATAAAATGATTAGAAGAATTATAATGACTTATTTCGTATTAACTGGTCCGTTGAGTGGTTCGTGAATTCTGGTCAATACGAGTAGCTAATGTATCGATAGAGATTTCTAAACGCTTAAACGAGGTAAAATAGACACAATGGAAATGTAACAAGAAATGATTTTCTTGGAGTTTTATATTGTTTTATAAATTAATGTGTTAGTTTAGAAAAACAGAAATAATGTTCTCCAAATTTAAATATATTCGAACAACATATGCAGCCATGAGATTAGTGTGAAGTTGAGATAACAGTGAGGCTATGTTGACATAAAATTCTAGATAGTCAACTTTGCAGCCAATTGACGAGACGAATCATTAAAAGCTTGTGGCATGACGATGTTGTATATTTTATTATAATTAAATTTGAGAATTATACATAAAATAATGTACTAGTTAATGTTGGATTCGAAAGCATTTTCTAATTATAATTATATATATATATATATACATATTGAATGAGAAAAGAAATAGAATTCATTGGAAAATACTATATAATTTATTATTTATATAATAAAAGATGAGTACATATAAAAGAAAATTTAATTATTCTTAACTTTACAAGTTTAGTCTGCAAATGGAATTCAATTTCTACAACTCTTAGATTACTGAAAGAAAAAATTAAAAATAAAATGTGTAGTTCTAGATGGAATAAGAAAATGTTGTGGAAATGTTAAGTGATCTTTGAATCTATTATCTATTAAATAATAGTAAAGCAGAAGAATTTGAAACCCTCTCCTTAGTTCTAGGACTTATCTCTATTCTCCTTAATTCTCTCAAAATCTTGATATTTTATTTTTCAAATCCTACGATTTACCATTTTACAATTATTTTACTAAATTTCTCATACTATTCTACAGCCAAATGCCTACTTTAAAAAAAATTATAATTAATTACAAATCTTTCACGGTTCTCTATCAAAATTTTACATTAAAGTCCATACATTTAAATTAATTACATAATCCAAATTTTAAACTAATTGTTAAATTTAGTCAACTAATATTTATAATAAACCTAAAAGATGATAGTTTCAATATGTATGTTACATGCACATCAACAAATTGGTTAGAAAAATTATTCATATTCAAATATATATAAATCACATAACATAAATTATTTACGTTAATGACAATAATAAAGTTAATTTATAATTTATTTAATAAATGAATTTATCATACATTGCACTGTAAAATTCTGTTAAATTCAAATACATAAATTTTACTGTTTTTACAATTACATTAAAACCCTTCTCAATTATCTTCTAATATTTTACATTTCAAATCCATATATTTAACTAATTATGTAATCGTAAATTTAAACTATTTACATAAATATGATTAACTAATATTCATTAATCCATGTAATAAATCCTAAAAATACGAGAATTTCAATATATACAATATTCATATATATGTGGAAAAATGATAAAATTATTTCTTCTTTATTCCGATATATAGAAAGATATTTAAATCACATAAAGTAAAACATACATAAATAATACTAACTCTTTTAATTTCTGATTCATTTATCTCAAAAAATTATCGGACATTACATAACATAATTTCATTTTGAACAATTATAAAAGATAAATTTATTACAACATTATGATGTGAATGCACATATTACATCAATATTAGATTATATAAACATTCTCGCTTTCAACATGTTATCAAACCATACCAAACTCATAACTCAATTAAATGCTATATACATTATTTTGCAATTATCATGACCCATTTACAACTGTATAAAATATATGGTTAATTACAAGGATAAAATTGTTTTAATACAAAAACTAAATATGGATAAAAGTTCACATGTAGATAAACTAACCATAAGACCAATGCTCTTCTATATTACAATATGTATAAAGCTCTTCTCAATTTTCTTCAACGTTTACATTCGACTTCTTATATTTAATTAGTTATGTTGACCATTAATTCAAATTATTTGAATAAATTCAATTATTTAATGTTCATTAATCCATTTATAACCTTAAAAAAGGTGACAATATATATATATATATATATATATACACACACACACACACAATAATCATATTAATAAATTGGTAAAGTTACTAATTCACTCCTACATATAAAATATATATCACATAACATAAATTATTTTTGTCACTAAGAGAGAACATAAATTATTTACATATACAATATTAATAAATGTAATTTATATTTTTTTGAGTTAGTACATTAATTTTACAGAGATGTGTAGTTAGTGAAGATTAAACCATCAACCTTATATCCAATCATCGCATGTCATCTTAATTTATGATTAATATATCAGGATAAATTTATCACATATTGCATAATAAGATATATTTTAGCAATAGTTAAAATATAAATACTATTTTTTAACAACATTACCGTGTGCACCACACGGGTTACACACTGGTTTATATTGGAAAGGAGAAACACACATTATGTTATCACCACGTGTCCCTTACTCACTACTAATGTCAAATCATATAAACGAACCAAATAGTAATAAGTGGAGCGGTTAATCTATACCCTATCAATATTACTTATCTAAATCCCCTTTCGAAAACCTAAAATCGTACCAAACAGATTTTATTTCCTCCCAAATCGTCCATTCCCCCAGCACATAAATTTCAATAAAAAAACCAACGATTTTCATTCTATAACCCAAAGACTTTCAATGTTCTCCATGTGCTATTTTGCTGATGGATCTTGACATTTGATGTATTTCGGGACTATACGAATCTTCAAATAGGGTAAATTTATCTATTCCATTTGTGATTTTAAGTTTTCATACATTTTGATTTAACATTCACATGTACCATCTTAAGTAATTCGTTCCTGCAATGCAGATGGCACATTGAAACCTTTTCCTGACCTTATGGGTTCACCGAATACTCTTCAATTTATTAACTCAAGTGTGTTCTTATTTTATGTTTTCCATTTATTTTCTTAATTTTGTACTTCGATGTTTGTTGCTACTTCCTATATATGATTGTTCCTGTGACTATGGATACACTTTATAAGGATTGTCTGACATTTAATTTCTCATGATCGACTATAGACAATAGTAGATGCTCTCGATTCAATTTGTATTACGTGAATTGCCAAACAATTAGTCGACCACAAGTGGATGACAAAATTTCATAACTGAAGAAAATTAACACAGGATGTAGAAATGATATTCATAGTGTAGGCTGAATAGAGATATTATTTAATGTAAGTCAGTTATGCTGAAAAAACTGTTTGCAAGGACCAGTTGGCTATACCATGAATCCATGGTTACTTCCAATAAAGGTAAATTATTTATGGTTAACAATACTATGACTGTTACTATAAGTACAAAATATTGTGCTATATATTACATTGGATAATTCATACTAGAGCAGCTTCTTGAGATATTTTTTTTTTGTTTCTCTATTTTGAAATAATGAACATGCTAACATATATGATTAATGCTCCTTTAATGTAATACTCCATCCAATTTATGTAGATCAAGTTCATCTAATAAAAGAATATCATTTAAGAAAGTGTTGGTAAAAAAGTTGACCAAAAGTAATAGGCTATTCACATAATTCTTAGACGAGCTTAATCTAACCAACCTTCTATTTAATTTTACCCTTTTGGATTGTAGTTACATTTTCTGTTCACTAAAAACTTGAACGTTAGAACGTTCATGCTATATAAACCCTATAATTTCTCTAATATACATGTCATAGAGTTACAAGGAGTGTGAATAGTTGAACATGTGTTCCTACAGGCAGTCTAATAATGTTGATGTGAAAATCAGGTTAAATTTGTTTCCTCCTCTTCATTCATTAATGTTTATTTTGTTTACTTTCCTAAGTACTTCAATATTTTCACATATAACAACTCTTTTGCACAACAAAGCCTCACTATTTTTTTGGCTCATGTTACTATATCATTTTGACTGCAATAATGCTCCTTTTGGGTGGAACTTGATGTTTAATTTAATGACTAAGCCGCAATAATGACAAGGAAAGTGATGCTAATTTATTGGGTATGCAGTAATATCATTTGCTTTATCTATATTTATTTTATGGAAAGATGAGGAACTCATAGAGTTGAACAACTGTTAACCATGTCCTAGGAATAACTATATTAGTTATTCTACAGTCGATGAATAAAATCTCACTAGATTTATTAGATCATGCTCCTCTCAATTATAGATACTTTTTCTTCTAAATATATCTTTTTATTACATGCTGAAAAATCAAAAGAAGTGAATGAATTTTATTGTAAGAATTCATTATGGTGAAACTGTAAGTTTCCATGTGAAATCATAACAATTCATTTTGGTTAAAACTATAAATTTCTTTCTGAAATTGTCCATCTCCTTATACTGCAAATTGACTGTAAGTATATAAAACAATTTGTTATAATTTGTGTTTTTGTTACACACGTTGTCTGTATGTATGTATACATACGCATACATATACATACTTGCTATATACATACACACACGCATACACACACATACATATACATACAGACACATATACATACTTGCTATACACACACACACACGCATACACACACACACATGTACATGTGTATATAAATGTGTGTGTATTTGTGTGTGTATTTATTCATACGTACACACTAATAATGCAAGTACTTCATTAATTGAGATCTTTTACTAACTAACTATAATACCAGTTTAATATTGTTTCCAACTATTCATTTTTGATGCATGTAACAGAATTTTTTTTTTGAACATGCACATAAATAGAACAATACACCAACTCTCTTATTTTTTAATAAAGCATTCCTTTTTTTTATACTATAATCCATGCTTGCATAAAAGTTTAATTAGATTGGAAGAACTAATTTATAGGCTACTAGATAATAATAAAATGCAAACTTTTGAGTAGAATATTAAGCTGGAGATTTGATTAATTTAAAATTTAGAAAGTAGGATCTTGATCGGTACGGTAAATGACATATGCATTTTTTTAATATAACTATGAAACATAGAATAGATTATACTACTTTTGTGGTTGTCCACATTTGGACATCAATTATTTATAAATTGGGATAACATTGCTAAGGATGAACCAGTAAGTTTTGATGATTCGTATACTGCCGATACATTTGTGCATAACAATACTCTTTATGTGTTGGTTGTTTATTGTTCAATCAAACTATCCATTATCTTTAAGTTTATTACCTGTGGAAGTTAATTACTCTGCTAGCTTTTGTACCTTCCATTCTTTATCGAATAATAAAGCATGGAAGTGTTTTAAAATTAATTTTTTTTATAGTTGTTCCATATGTTGTATTTGGTTTCTTAGTTAGTTAAGGTAATCTTTATGAGATAATAATTTCATTCATTCGATTTACATTTTCCTGCAGTGATACTATAGTTGATATAAAATAGTTGAAATAAAATTTTTAATCACTTTCTTATAACCTCATCAGTTAATAGTACTTTCTATCATTTTTGACAAACAAGCGAACCCAAGCTTTTGAGCATTGTTTTATGGTTCAGTATTTAAGCCGCTATTTACTAACAAATGACTGTTAATGTGTATAAATTCTTATTCATTTAAACCATGTTTAGTTATAGTTTGATCCGAGACGTAGAGCATATTAAGGGAAAAGAAAATTTACTTGATTAGCATTACATATAAAGCAGAACACCCAGGCAATTGCTAGAAAATCACAGGTATTTCTATATTGTTTTTGGTTTGAACGTTTTATTTTACTATTTATTTTGTTTTGCTTTGGCGCAAGAACACTTAATAGAAACTACTGTACTGAAATTAATTGCATTGAGAGTTGTTTTTATGCGATTTATGTCCTACAATTTTCTTATGCTATTGTGGTAGGTGCGGCTTTGGGTAAAGATTTAAAAGTAAAAAGCAAGATGATACCACATTGAAATAAAAGATTCATCTTAGCTTCAACTAATGAAAATAATGTTGATTGTGTCCTTATTGGATCATTTACCCACATCACATGCATGTACCTTCCCACTCACATTAATAATAAATACTATATCTATTGAGTTTGGTACTACCATTCAGTCTGGCAATACAAGCACTAATGCAGTTCGAATAGAAGCAAAATACTCACTGCCATTTCAACTAAGTTAAAAATACACTTCAAACTAACAATTATTCAAACTTAATATCAACTTTATCATTGTATCGTATAATATACTTTCAAATTATTTGTCGTATATGCTTTATGGATCTACTTAATTTCAATTCTAACATCTGCATCTACTCCAAAGTACACCGTTTTTGAATTCCCAATGTATCTAGCACAAATAACTCATGGTAAATTACTAACTATTGAAAAACAAAATAACACAGTCATAACTTTAACTTTTCATTTTATATGGACAAACCATCTAAACTTATATATTCTTTATTCGAAAATAACTATAACATAGGTAAAGTCTACGTTTTAAACTTGTCTGTAATATAACAAAATATAACAAAATACAATTATATTTCAGGCACGAGAGGAAAAATCGAGAAAACATTTAACATTGCACAAAATAATGTTCATAATAATGAATTAGAAAACTGCCGTGTGCGTAGAACGGGCCACTCACTAGTATGTGTGTATATATATTAGGAAGGGTTTATTTTATAAGTGTTGATAAAATAAATTTAAAAGGAAAGCTTTCAAATATGAAACGATAAATTTGGATGAAAGTGTAGGAGTGAAACCTATAATTTTTTAATAAAAGGAATTAGGAAAAATGATGAATTAAATTTTCAGTTTTAAAATCAATTAATATTCTGGTAGAAGGTTCTTAAATGATTAAGAACCATAATTTAAGCAGTGTTCAATTGAAATATAAACTTTTGCCATTTTGAATTTGTTATGAAATGTTTTATTTTTGGAAAAAAAAGATTCCAAAAGATATCTGTTGAAATAAATTATGTAATGTTTTCGAGAAATTATGTACAAATTAGATTTTATTTATGAACATTAAAATTAAGATTGTAATAATATTACTGAACTATGGACATAATAATATTTGTCATTGGATTTGTTTTTTCTAACATTTCTTTATTAGCAGACTTATATTCAAGTTTTTTTTGGTTAAGGCTTGAACTAGTTTTCAGCAAGTATCTTAAATCAGTTAATTCTACATAAATATTTAGCAACAATCAAGCTAATGTCTTGATAGTGAAAATGTGTTTGCTCTCATGACTCTATGAGAACATAATATCAGTTGCGAAGTAATATGACAGACGTATAATACTGATGCATCAATATCAGTTTTGAAATCAAGAAACTTTTTTATTGACTAGTTGAATAAATAGTTTGTCATAGCTATCGAAGCGAACCTTTGGAAAAAAAAGAACAACCACTATATTGAAGCATAGGTTGAGCTGGCCAAATGTACAAACATGTTATCCACCTGTACGTAGAACACTATCTACGTGTAGAGAAATATCGCACTGTAGAGAAATAACATAGCCAATGCCTGTAGGAGGTTCTCTAGGTCTGAGCCATTAACCATTTTGAATGGTGTGTTGAGTAGTAGTGGGCAAATACATGACAAAAATGATCACTCTGTAATACGTGACAGTGTGGGCAATGGATAATTAGTTAGGTTTTAGACCATAGGGTTGAGTAAATGGTAGCCTAATGTTGAAGATTAATCCATGTTTGTTAATTCATCAACTAAGATTTTTCACTTGGTGTTAGCTCGTTCCCCTTGTAGATGTGTTTTGAGCATAATATATATTTGGTTCTAGGAAAAAAAAGCTTGCTCGCACTTCACAATGACAAATACACATAATAATGGAAATTGAAGTGCACATTAGAAGTAAATTTGTACATAAATATCTGTAATGAATCTCGAATTTGTTCAAGTATTTAAATTGAAAAATGGCTGCAGCTTAGCATGCTATATTGTTTAAACTCTTTGCTGAATTTTTTTTCATTTTCTATGCTTAAAAGACCGTAAAACAATGATTTATTCTAACTATAAATCTAGTTGACGTTACTTTGGTTAGAAGGTTATGTCTTGAATGAACAATTTTTTCTTTTTAGTGCAATGCATGATTATGTGATTTGTTAATATTAAAACATAATGAAAGAAAGGAAGTGCATTGTCGTACAAAGGTCGAAGATAACTTAGAGTAACGTTGTGCTCATTTGAATATAACTTTTATTTTAATTTTCCGATTTTTCCGATTTTCTTTTTTATTGAAAGATACTTTAATATAGGATAATTTTCGTGTTTGTCACTTTTGAAAATTGAAATCTATTGTTATTAAAGTTAGATTGAATTTAAAGTCTAAATCTAGTCTGGAATAATTAATTTTTGAGTTTTTGCGGCGGCCATGACTTTTATCTATCCTATCCGAATTCGACGACGTTGCACTTTCCGGAAAGCAGCGACAATCACGAACACTTTATTTTAAAGTGTTTCGCAAGATTTTTCCGTTTACTAGCCTAAAAATGAAATTTTTTAAGAGGACCTGCATAATAATTATAAAATTTGGAATGCACATGGTTAGGAAAATCTCCATAACTCAAGTTGTAGTCAATATTTTTGTAATCCGAATGTTACTTTGGAAAGCTAACACATTTTGCGACAGTTCACTCTTTCATGTTGTTGTCTAAATTCGTGTCTTTGATTTTTTAAAAGATTATCGAATTGTGGCTAAAACTTTGAACTTTGATTTGCTTTGAAAATAAATGAATGCATACCCGTTATATCTCGTCGCTTGTTGCTAATGTATGATTTTTTTTGAGTTGACAATAGGTGCTTAAGAGGACTAGTTAAACTATGCGGCGACTTTAGCTTGCCTTCGCTCGCAAATTAGTAAGGTAATTGCTTAAAAATGCTAAAACAAAAGTACACCTATCATTTAATATAAGGCTATCAATGGATACCCGAAAAATCCGAAATCTGTCCTCGTCCGAAAAGCGAATAAATACCCGATATCCGGAAAAATGGATGCGAATGCGGATACAAATACATCCACAAATTATCCGTCAGGTTTATGTCAAGATTATAGTTCAAATTATATGTATTTTAATGCAGTAAATGATATTCGTTTATTATTTTATTAAATTAGTAGTCTATATTATATGCACTTAATGCTTATTAACTGTTCGAAACTATTTATTAACATCACATTTGTTAATTTTTAACACTTTTATAATCAATGTGATTGAAAAATATTTATGTTAAATTTAAATTTTTATTTTGTAATTCTTGATTTATCGGTCATTAGCGGATAAGATAATTATTAGATATTCGTCCGTATCCGCGGATGTGGATATCCGATATCCGAAAATGATTGCGGATGCGGATATGGCACTATCCGCATCCGAAAGCATCCGTTGACAGACCTAATTTAATATATATAAATGCTAAAATATTGATATATATTATGTTTTCGATATTATGGTCGATGTATATTGTTTATATTATAATAATGAATTGCAAAAGGTTCTCTGTATAAAAGAGACTCAAAATTTCCAAAATTTTTGAAATGTGGAAATTTTTTGAAAATTTTATACATC
Organism: Allium fistulosum; assembly: GCA_030737815.1. Classification (NCBI taxonomy): domain Eukaryota; kingdom Viridiplantae; phylum Streptophyta; class Magnoliopsida; order Asparagales; family Amaryllidaceae; genus Allium; species Allium fistulosum. The sequence continues at coordinate 1,415,896,931 of CM060901.1, read as the reverse complement.
TCTAAATTAAAGAAAATTGTGAAACGAACTATTGAAAATTATACATATATTGATCGCTATATTTATAATATCGTATGGTTTATTTAATGAAGTATGATTTTGTCAAAGTGTCGCGAGGAAAGCGCAGAACGAACGGTGTGTGTGTATGTTGTTTTGTAATTGATGCTATTGATTAAATTGATTTTAGAATTTTCTAGTGTTGCAAGGACGCAATTCTTTTAAGAGGGAGTCTATAACAAACCTGATCCAGATTTAAATAAAATAAATATATTGAAATGAATATAGAGAATTTAATTTAGATATTTGGAATTGTTTGGGAATAAAAGAAGCCAAGTGATTTAAAATTCAATTTAGTATTTTAATTGCGTTTTGTGAACCCAAAAGTCATTAAAATCCATATCAGTGAAGTAAATGACATTTGTGAATTTTAGAATTTTTTTGAGAAGTAAACGATAATTATTAGAAGTGTGAATAATTTTTATACTATTGAAATAGTATAGAAATTAAATCTATTTCATAGTTATATGATGAATAATTAAATAAAAATAAGTACTCAATAAAATAAAATTATCCAGTTATCGAAATATAATTTACAAAATGAAGTGTAAATCAGTTTCAAGGGTTTAATTAGATTGGAACAGATTTACAAATTAATAAAATAGTTGTTTAAAAGAAAAGGAAAAAAACAAATAGAAACAAAGGAAAAAAAGGAAGAAAAGGAATGAATTTATTATTAACCTATGGAAGCCCAAGCCCAAGTAGAACTTCCACACTTCATCTTTTATTTCCATTAGCCGCACAAATCACATTGATTAAAACCTAAAGCCAATCTCTCCTGCTGAAGCCCTAAATTCGAAAATCGTATTCGATTCGTTCAAAAAAGAATTAGCGATCAGAAGATCGCGAGGTGGCTATCGCGAGTGTGGGGAGGCGGCGCGTGGATGAGGATGCCGACCTGGTGACGCAAGGCTTGGAGATTGTCGCGAGTGGTATGAGATTGTGCGTTCAAGGGTAGGTCGAGGTGCTGGGAACAAGGCGGGTGAGGCGAGGTAGAGATTGACGTGCTCGTTCCTAGGCACGGAGACGACTGTGATGTTGGCGAGCACGAGTGGAGTGGGTCGGCGATCTAGTGCTTGGAAGCCACCGCTACTTCGGTGGTTATGGTAGAGGTGAGTTTAACTCAAATCTCATGCTACTCTGAAATTAATTAATAAATGGTTGTTGGTTGGGAAATTGGATGCCTATTTGTATTTTGTTCTATGAACAACCACTTACTGTTAGTTGGATATGCATATTGTGACACAATACAACCTCTGAATGCTATTTATCGTGTATATATTGTGCCTGTGATTACATCCAAGTTTATTAGATGCTAATTGTAAAATTTTACGACCAGTCATGCACTTGGAGCTTGCATGCTCCAGGTACCCCTCTCCTCCCCATGGCTTAATATCCTGAATTTGTTTGCTTTGTTTCATCTTGGTTGTGTGCATTTCTTTGCTTTATTTGATGCTTTCAATGTCTTACTAGTTTCTAAAATTTGGATTCTCCTATTGGTTGATTTTGTTTTGTGAAATTTCATGATTTTATTAATATCTACACACACGCAAACACACACACATATATGTATAGAGGGAACTAAGGAAAAGGACAAACTTTGGGGGAAAATTAGGCTGAAGGACAACAGTTTAATTTTTGGACTGAAGAACAAACTTTGAACAAAAATTAGATTGAAGGACAATGCTAGATAGTTATAACTAGCATTATATTTAGTTTTTACACTATACAAAATGCTAGTTACAACTAGCATTATATTCAGTTTTACATTGTACAAAATGCTAACTATAATTAGCATTGTCCTTCAGCCTAATGTTTTTCAAAGTTTGTCATTCAGCCCAAAAGTAAAACTTGTTGTCCTTCCGCTTAATTTATTTTCAAAGTTCGTTCTTATGCCTATCCCCCCCTGGACACGCGCGCGCGCGCGCACACACACATATATATCGACTACAAGAAGTTTACAAAAGGAATTTAACTGAAATTACTGTTTTCAAATCATATTTTCAAACCCCTTCAATTTCAAAATCTAATTTCAAATAAATGTTTTAATATTATTTATTATATAGAAAATTGTATTTTCAAATTATCAATTCTCTTTTTATAAGCAAATATTTTAAAAAGAATTTCCAAAACCTAGTTTTTAAAATAAAATATTATTTCTTTCGGATGAGGAATTTAATTAAACGGTCTAGTGAAACAAGTGATATGGAATGCTTGCGTTTACTTCATCGGTTAATTTTCAAACTCACAAGACTAAATATTTTTATTATTATATCTATTTTTACTAAAGTGAGACATAAATATTTGAATAACACCGGGTAGTATGGGATATTCAGACGATCTTCGTTTCATTACTATTACGAAGTATTTAGACTTGACCAAACTGCTTGGAGAGATGTAACGACCTGGCCCAAACTGCTTGGGAGGTGTTAGTGACCTGGCCTGAACTACTTGAAGAGGTGTTAGCGACCTAACCCAACTGCTTGAAGAGGTGTTAGCGCCTGGCCCAAAATGCTTAGGGAGGTGTTAATGACTTGGTCAAACTGCTTGAAGAGGTGTTAATGATCTGGTCAAGCTGCTAGAGAGGTGTCATAACCCATTCGGTTTTGAGTCTATGATTATTTATTAGTATAATTGGTTATTCACTCCCCCATCTCCTTTGCAGCGCTTGTGTTCAGGAATGAAATTTCCTTCTTTTATGAATTTGAAGATTTTGATAAGTTAGCATCATATTTGAGAAGATAGTCCTTGAGAGACTTGATGTAATTTTTTGACACGGTGATTTCTTTTAGTTTGATTTGCCAATTTGAGATTGCACCATATTTCTATTTAACCTATGATGGGCATTATTTTAGATTTAGGATTTGGTGATTTTCAATTTGAGAATGCCATTATTCAAATACAGTGACTTCTAGATTTTGGGGCACTTTCTTATGAGTTGCCAAATTATGATAAATGATTCTTATGAAAATTTGACATCTTGATCATATTATACTCTCAGATCATGTATTATACCATTTCATTAATTGGAATTAGCACGAGACTAACCCGTTTATTATTTTAAATAATACTTGGGCCAGACCAAGTTGTTTCAGATACTCACTGATGTTCCTTAATGTTGCTTAACTCGAAGACCACCACTCATATTTATATATCTATTTACTTGTATATCATCTTGTATAGACTTATGGTTATGTATATTTGTGTCGAGAAAGTGACCCTTTTTATGTATATTATTTTATGTTAGGATATACTCTTTTTTGGGTGTCGTATAGTACTTGTATACCCATCTTTTTTAGACTACCTCTTGTATTTGTATGTATGTTCTCTTCAACTCTTTGTAACATATGTATATTTTGCCGTATGCTCTGTGATTTTGTGATTAGTAATATTTTATATTGTTTTGAATATGTTTATCTACCGTAATACTGTTTTGAGCCTAGAACGTACAAGTCCACATCTGGAAAAAAACATTATCACTTAATTTGACATGTCGATACTCGACCAAAGCAATATTCACGGATGGTCGCTTCTAACTAGCCTTATTCTTCGCATTAACGGACGATATTACCAGGTAATATCATTTGTTAGTATAGTTATCGAGGTGGGGCTTTACACGTTAGTTGTACGTCGATCATTTTATTTGCACGGATCTTGATCTGGGATTCGAGTACATAACTTCGGGGTGATTCACACCAGTCCAAACAAGGATTTTTCACTTGATTATTAATGGCGAACACTTGATTCAGATTCGTTATATGATACTGAGGTTTTCTATCATAGTATATGACTATATAAGGAGAACGAAGGTTTCAAATCAAGGAATCTGATCGGAGTCTACACTAGGACGGTCGAGTGAGTGATACTAGTTCAGAAGCAAAGTTTATATATCTGAGCAAGTGGTTGGATCAATTATTGCGTATGGGTGATCCATGTACATCATACCAGCTTAAGTATATTTGTATACTATGTTTTATAGCTTAGGAAAGTTTAGGGAGTGACTTTAATTTTGTTCTAAAGTAGCTTAGATAATCTTTTAAGTAATAACCAAACGTTGATGAGCATAATAGTATGCTTAGGAAATTTTTATATCCTTAAACAATCGAGAAAGTTATGAAACTAAGCAGAATTCTAAATCTTGTTTGTTAGTCATTTAACATTTTAAACAATGTTAAGTGTTAGTTTATTCCTTTATTGAATTTGATTTGATTGATAGTGTGGTTTTATATATTATAGTTTATAAAGTAGAACTTTATAAGCAAAGGATTTTCATGTTGTTGCTTATTAGGACTTAAATCCTAGTTCTTTTAAAAAAGTGATTTCAAAAGAATTTATGAAATAAATAATAATATTATTATTTTGAAAACTTTGCTAAAATATTATTATTTTAGGACATTTGAAAAAAGTTTTTATGAAGTGATTTTTTTTTTCAAATATTTTTGTTGTGACTAAGGTTGGGCGATTGTGGTTTTTTCGATTTGGAAGACTTGCCAGGTATATTTGTTTACTCTAGTTATTATTTAGGGAGGAATCAGAATATCACCGGATGCTACATATTGTTTTGATTCTAGAGTTATACCATACTTCGGTAGGAGGAGCCCCTTTCTTGTCATGATTGATTTTGGTTTTGATATATTTCTCTTTGGAGGAATTTGAAAATATAATTTGAATAGAAAAACCCAAGCATTTAGTTCTTGATAGTGTTAGGGGTATGCCCTAGGGGCAAATCTGTAATTTATTAACTCTGAAATCAATTCTTGTTCGAAATAAAGGTGTTTCTTCTTTCTGTTATATATTTGTTATAATGTGTTATAAATAATTAGATGTTTAATTAAAAATATATTTAACAGAAAATCCATAAATAACGTGTTTGTGATAGTAATTACAATTAGTTGTAATCATGAGTATTGGATCACAATGTTACAAAACACATCATTTTAAATGTTCCTAGTCAAGATGCATCGACACTGGATATCGATGTATCCGTTGAGACTAGAGTACATAATGCTCTCCAATTGTTGGGTAGTGTATTACTCATGACTGCTGGGGGCACCTGGAGGTTATGTACTGATAGTTATTGGGTAGCTATAAAACAACTCACCGTTGGTTAATATAACTAAGGTCAAACAGAAAATATTGATGTGACTAATTTACACAATTCTTTCGACTTGAGAATATTGTCAACCTTCAATATGAAAAATTCTGCTTTGATTATAGTCAAATCATGGAACGACACCCATCAAGTGATTATAATTGGGTCGAGTGGAAGTATTGAAAGGAAGACACTATTCAAGAGAAGATTCGTCACTTCAGTTATACGAGGTTAGTATCACGGTTAACTCAAATCAACCAAAAGTCAAAATCTCTGGCCAGAGTAGTACGATTAATAATAATCGTTATTATTAAACAAAAGATTTTGTGTTTGGACTATAGAGTTGAATATGGACAATATTGGAATTTTGACCATTACCAAATTTCATAAATCCAAAGTGATACAGTTTTGACGAAGAGAATTGGTGTATATAAATGTCACTAACGGGTAACGCTTATTAAATTAAATAAGATTTTACTGAAAATGAATAAGCGATAAATTTGGCAATAATGTCACACCACTTGCTAAGTGACGTGTGAACATTAACATTCGAATAGTTCGGTGTTAATTGCTGACTAAATTTACACCCAAGAGTTACACAACTGAAATGATGGATTCCCTAACGTCCGAATGATTTAATTAGTTTATAGTTGTTATAAATTAATTAATATTTATGAAATATTAATTATAAATTTTGAATATGGTTTGAGAAATATTTTTTTATATATATTTATAATAGTTATAAAGGTACCAATCGATATACTATATCGATAAGCGATTAAATTAGATTTAATTGCATAGCATTTTGGCTTGGGCTTAACTGGGTTTAAAGCCCATAATTATGGCTGCAAATTTCAGTTTTGACAAACTATTGGAGGTGGTTAAAATTTAGGATTAGACCTAGAGATGGATGGCTAAGATTAAAAGAGAATAAGTAATGAGATTGTCCTAATATCTGTCTTGTACAAGGCTATATATATGGATCTCTAAACCCTTAATCAAAAACAACTTTTGGCTGCCATAATTATCAAGTTTGCTGGTCGAAATTAATCCCCATATAAGTTCTAAGAATCTCAAATCAATTCAAGATAAGTAAAAACACTAATTGATAGAAAATGTCGACGATTCCAAGCTTTCAATCTGACGGAGCGAGCATAAATAGAGAAGGAAATTCATTGATTCAAGTGGACTCAAAAAGCATCATCAATTGGTATTTTATATATATATTACAGTAATCATATCATATTTTATGATTTAATATTGATTATCTCAAATCTGTATATATATTAATGTTGTATATCTAGTTAGGTGAGATTTTCGTAGGTATATATAGTTGTCACAAATTAGTTTGGTTATGTGCATGGTTATATTATTATGTGTTATAATTTATGTATAAACAAATCTAATTTGCTACAAAAATTAAATTTTGTCATTATTAATTATTTTACGTATATTTATATATTAATTTAAATATAGACTAATGTATATTTTAAACATATAATTACATATATGTATATTCATAATGTATAAACAGCTTAGAATTTTTCCTTACACCTATTTATACATAATATGATTTATCAAATTCGAAAATAATTATATATATATATATAAATAATTTTAAATTATCTTTTATTGATTATTTGAATTGTTTATTATATCTAAAATAATTATTGCACTGAAAATTTGATTTTATATTTTTTTTAAATTACTACATCTATGCAGTCATGTTAGGGCTAACTTATTAAGTCTACCCACTCAATACGGTGTCTAGAAAGGTAATGTTTAGGATTGGAATTGGGTAATCAAGTACCCTGTCCTATCTGGTTACCAGCCTGGCCTGAAAAGGTAAAGTGAGCCCAAAGGTTGCCTCTAATAGAAAAGGCCCAACTAAATTTTGGCCTTGGGCTAATTTTCAAAATTGTCTTGAAAATTAAAGTAAAAGATTTTAAATTTAAAATAAAATATATGTTTATTATAATAGTTATAATCTAACATATTTTTCAAAATGTTTGAAAAACAAAATAATATAATTTTCGAAATTATAAATTTTATTAATAAGTTAATTAATAAAATGTATGTGCATGTAGTAAATATATTATGAAATATGTTATGATATTTTAAAACGTTTAAGATATCATAAATATGCATGCATACATATGAATAATGATTTTCGAAATCAAGATAATTTAATTAATTTAATTACAAAGGTTAATTAATTGAAATTATAATTACACATGTATATGATATATGTGTTATACTATAAAGGTAATAGTACATAATAAATATAAATGTTATATCAATATAAAATTAATTAAAATGTTAATTAATTAAATATGATTTAATTAATATAATATTATACACAAGACTATTATAATAAGTAATTTGAAATATAAAAAATATATAAATAAAACTTATATAATATGAATGTGCAAAACCCATAATAGACTTAAGAAATAAACACATACGTAATCGTACGAATATCGTGATTCTGATGTGTTCGACACTTGAATCACGAGGGTGTTCATAAGAATTATATTATTTCATAAGTCGATATCACTCAATTTAATGTTGTCCTCTACCATATATATGTTAATAAATTACTTGCATACTCCTTAGTTGTTGAGCAAACTCAAGCTAAGGATGTTATGTGTAGTATTATTAATATATTGAATAAATGAGGTAAGATAACTATATGTATTTGTTGAGTAAACTCAAGGTACATATACTATACTTAGGCCATCAAGATATGGTAGGTACGAGTGAATAATTTCATTTTGATTTGTTGAGCAAACTCAAGGTCAATATGAAATTAGGACAAGGTTTCAAGGGTTAGGAGTTGTATGTGATACAACCGATAAAAGGTTATTCATTGTTCGTGGAGCTATGACTTGTTGAGCAAACTCAAGGTCAGAATTCCAAGATAGACAAGTCCTAACGCCTACTAGTGAAGTCATAAGACTTCTATGTTTTGACTTAGGGTTTGGCGAAACATAAATGACTAGTGGGAGCTTATTAGTAAAATGGAACATAATGTTTAACCTTACTAATATTATAAGAACATCTATTATGTTTTGTCATAGTAATCTACCATTTAAACTTGTAGAAAATGTCAACTACAAAATTGAATTTTGAAAGTGACAAACTCACCGGACCTAACTATACCGACTGGTTAAGAGCAATTAAAATAGCATTGACTTACGAGTGCCTTTGGACTTCTGTTTCATGTGAACCCAAAACAGAACCCACTAATGGTGCAGACCCTAAGAACGACTTGCTTATTTAAAGTGGCAATCTGACTTAGAGATCGCCTAAGTTTTCGTATTGTCTACCTTAGACAAACCGTTGCAAAGGCAACATGAGAACATGTCTGTCCATGAGATTTTTAATAGTCTCAAAGCTCATTTTGGTGAACAGTCCCGTTCCGCAAGGTACGAGCTTTCGAAAAACTATTTAACACCAAATTGACCAAGGGACGATTATGTTCTAATGATGAAATGTTATATTGATAAACTTGCACAATTAGACATAAAGATAAGCAACGAAATGCAAGTAGACTTGGTCCTTGGTTCTCTCACTCAGTATGAACCGTTCATACTAAATTACAATATGAACCAATTAAATGTGAATCTCGTGGAGATCCTCAATATGTTGAGGTCAGCCGAGTCAACATCTAAAGATCAAGGTGCTATACTTGCTGTGAAGGGAAATGCATCATCTTCGAAAGGTTCGAAGAAGCAGAAAAGAGATAGTAAGAAAAAGAAAAGTAAGAAGACCGATGACAAGGGTGAATGTCACCATTGCCACAAGAAAGGTCACTGTAAGAGAAACTGTCCCGACTACTTGAAGATTGTCAAGGAAAGGAAGCAGAATGGTTCTGCAGCTCCATCAGGTACATTTATGATTCAAAATGTTTGGTAATCAATAAAATGTCATGGGTTTTAGATATTGGATCTGATTCTCATATATGTAATTCGTTACTGGGGCTTAGGAACTAGCATCGCGTGGCAAAAGGAGAAATGAAGCTCCAAGTTGCTGATGGATCTATAGTAGATGCAACGGTAGTAGGAGACTATCATTTAGATTTGCCAGGTGGATTAGTATTAGTATTAAATAATTGCTATTATGTAAAAGACTTCATTTGTAGAATTATCTCTATTTCTAGATTGTTTATGACTAGATATATTTTACATTGTGCAAATAATGTTATGAACATTAGTTTGGATAGAAATAAAGTCTGTAAAGGTGTCCATGAAAATGGCATTTATGTGATTAATATTAATTATGTCTATTCTGTGAATGAAGTTTCTAATAAATTAAACGAAAATTATCTTTGGCATTGTAGGCTTGTTCATATTAGTGAGAAACGACTACACAAATTGAAAACCGATGGTTTTCTACCGTCAATTGATTCTGAATCATTTGAAATTTATGAGGCGTGTCTTAAAGGTAAAATGACTAAGCACCCCTTCAATTTGAGCAATGAAAGAGTTAATGAACTCTTAGGGTTAGTACATAGTGATGTATTAGGCCCAATGCCTATATTAACCAAAGATAATAGTTCTTACTTTGTTACTTTCACTGATGATTTCTCAAGACTAGGATATGTATATCTTAATGAAGAACAAATCTGGCGTTTATGAGAAATTTGTTGAGTACAAAAAGGTAGTAGAAAATCAAACGGGCCGTAAAATTAAAATTCTTCGATCAGATCGAGGAGGTGAGTATGTTGGATAGGATTTCCAACAATACTTAAAAGATAATGAGATTATCTCTCAGGTTACTCCACCCTATACTCTGCAACACAATGGTGTGTCGGAGCGAAGGAATCAAACCCTATTAGATATGGTTCGTTCCATGATGAGTAAGGCTGAGTTACCCCTGTCCTATTGGGGATATGCGCTAGAAACTGCAACACATATGTTAAACTTGTTACCCACTAAATCTGTGCCCAAAACACCATATGAGATATGGTGTGGTAAGAAACCCCAACTCAAATATTTGAAAGTATGAGGTTGTCTGGCATACGTTAAGAACGTTGGTCCAAATAAACTAGAGGCAAGATCGGTACTATGTAAGTTTATAGGATATCCCAAAAACTTGATGGGATATATATTCTACAATACCGAGGAACAAAAGTTCATTGTTTCTCGACACGCTGTCTTTTTAGAAAATGAATTTTTGTTAAAAGAAATTAAAAGCGAAGTTGTAGACTTGGATGAGATTCGAGAAACTAACACTGAAGCCGAAACAGTGGGAGAAACAAGGTCACCCGTATACGAAAACATGCAACCTATTAGAAGGACTGGTAGGGAATTCCGTGCATCAGAGAGATACTACGGTTTTCTCGTGGATGGCGAAAAGGAGGACTGTGTCTTAGATGGCAACACTCCTCTGTCTTTCCAACAAGCACTGCAAAGTAAAGACTCTGCACTCTGCACTCTGCCATGAAACTATGAAATCCGAGATGGACTCCATGTACGAAAACAAAGTTTGGACTTTGTCGGACGTACCCGAAGGGATAAAACCCATCGAGTGCAAATGGATTTTTAAGAAAAAGCTAAATGCGGATGGAAAAGTGGAGACTTATAAGGCAAGGCTAGTTGCAAAAGGATTTCGTCAAATTCAAGGCGTTGATTATGATGAGACCTTTTCGCCCGTAGCCATGCTTAAATCTATCTGGATTATGTTTGCCATTGCCGCATTCTATGACTACGAAATATGGTAAATGGATGTAAAGACCACTTTTCTAAATGGTGATTTAGAACAAATCGTTTATATGTCACAGCCATAGGGTTTTGTAGTCAGTGGGAGTGAAGGCAGAGTTTGCAAGTTGTTAAAGTCCATTTATGGACTCAAACAAGCTTCAAGGAGTTGGAACAAGTGTTTTGATAAAGTAATCAAACATTTTGGTTTTTACCAGAACACAAAGGAAGCGTGCATATACATAAAAGAACAGGGAAATGCTATCATATTCTTAGTTCTCTATGCTGATGATCTATTATTGATTGGCAATGACACTTCATTATTGCAATCATTGAAAGCCTGGCTTTCCAAAAACTTCTCCATGAAGGATTTGGGAGAAGCAGCCTATATACTTGGTATAAAGATCTATAAAGATAGGTCTAAGAGGCTGTTGGGATTGTCCCAATCCCTATACATAGACACTATACTAAAATGGTTTCGTTAGGAGAATTCCAAGCGTTGAAGTGTTCTAACGCAATCTGTAATTTTCCTTTCTAAAAAAGACGCTCCTCATACCAATGATGAGAAAGAGCGCATGAAGAGGATTTCCTATGCTTCAGCCATAGGATCCATAATGTATACAATGTTATGTACTAGACCGGATGTAGCAGATGCATTAAGATGTGTAAGCCGATACCAGTCTAATCCTAGAGAAAAACATTGGACGGCCGTAAAATGTATACTTAAGTATTTGAGAAATACTAAGGACTTATTCCTCGTTTTTGGGAATGGAGACCTCCTTGTGAAGGGGTATACGGATTCGAGCTTTCAAAGTGGTATAGATGATAGTAAATCAGTGTCCGGCTATGTCTTTACACTAAATGGTGGAGCTGTTAGCTGGAAAAGTTCCAAGCAAGAAACAATTGCTGATTCCACGATGGAGGCCGAGTATATCACCCTCAATGAAGCAGCAAAAGAGGCAATATGGATGCGCAAGTTTTTGAGTGAGCTAGGAGTGATTTCCGATATTGAGAATCCAATGACATTGTATTGTGACAACAATGCAGCGATACAGATCGCAAAGGAACCAAGAGCACATAAAAAGTCACGACACATTCTTCTAAAGTTCCACCTGATTAGAGAATTCGTTGAGAAGAAAGAAGTTGTGATTCAAAGGGTAGATATCAAGGACAGCATAGCAGATCCATTCACTAAAGGGCTAACTCGGCCAGTTCTTGAGAAACTGATTGAGAGGTTGGGATTGAGATTTCATAATTGGCCCCAAGTGCAAGTGGGAGATTGATAGTGCTAGGGGTATGCCCTAGGGGCAATTCTGTAATTTATTAACTCCGAATCAATTCTTGTTAGAAATAAAGGTGTTTCTTCTTTCTATTATATATTTGTCATAATGTGTTATAAATAATTAAATGTTTAATTAAAAATATATTTAACAGAAAATCCATAAATGACGTGTTTGTGATAGTAATTACAATTAGTTGTAATCATGAGTATTGGATCACATTGTTACAAAACACATCATTTTAAATATTCCTAGTCAAGATACATCGACACTGGATATCGATGTATCCGTTGAGACTAGAGTACATAATGCTCTCCAAATATTGGGCAGTGTATTACTCATGACTGCTGGGGGGCACCTAGAAGTTATGTACAGATAGTTATTGGATAGCTATAGAATAACTCACTCGGTAGTTTTCTGTTGGTTAATATAACTAAGGTCAAACAAAAAATATCGATGTGACTAATTACACAATTCTTTCGACTTGAGAACTGTCAACCTTCAATATGAAAAACTCTGCTTTGATTATAGTTAAATCATGGAACGACATCCATCAAGTGATTACAGTTGGGTCGAGTGGAAGTATTGGAAGGAAGACACTATTCAAGAGAGGATTCGTCACTTTAGTTATATGAGGTTAGTATCATGGTCAACTCAAAGTCAAAATCTCTGGCCAGAGTAGTACGGTTAATAATAATTGTTATTATTGAACCAAGGATTTTATGTTTGGACTATAGAGTTGAATATGGACAATATTGAAATTTTGACCATTACCAAATTCCATAAATCCAAAGTGATACAGTTTTGACGAAGAGAATTGGTGTATATAAATGTCACTAACGGGTAATGCTTATTATATTAAATAAGATTTTACTGAAAATGAATAAGCGATAAATTTGTCCATAATGTCACACCACTTGCTATGTGACGTGTGAACGTTAACATTCAAATAGTTCTGTGTTAATTGCTGACCAAATTTACACCCAAGAGTTACACAATTAAAATGATGAATTCTCTTAAGACCGAATGATTTAATTAGTTTATAATTGTTATAAATAAATTAAATTAATTAAAATTTATAGAATATTAATATGGTTTGAGAAATAAAATTGTTATATATTTATAATAGTTATAAATGTACCAATCGATATCGATAAGCGATTAATTTAGATTTAATTGCATAGCATTTTGGCTTGGGTTTAAATGGGTTTAAAGCCCATCATTAGGGCTACAAATTTCAATTTTGAAAAGTTATTGGAGGCGGCTAAAACTTAGGATTAGACCTAGAGATGGATGACTAAGATTAAGAGAGAATAGGTAATGAGATTGTCCTAATATCTGTCTTGTACAAGGCTATATATATGGATCGCTAAACCCTTGATCAAAAACAACTTTTGGCTGCCATAATTATCAAGTTTGCTGGTCGAAATTAATCCCCATACCAGTTCTAAGAATCTCAAATCAATTCAAGTTAAGTAAAAGCACTAGTTGATAGAAAAGGTCGACGATTCCAAGCTTGCAATCTGACGGATCGAGCATAACAAGAGAAGGGAATTCATTGATTCAAGTGGACTCAAAGGCATCATCAATTGGTATTTTATATATATATTACAGTAATCATATCGTATTTTATATTTAATATTGATTAATCCCAAATCTGTATATATATTAATGCTGTATATCTAGTTAGGTGAGATTTTCGTAGGTATATATAGTTGTCACAAATTAGTTTGGTTATATGTATGGTTATATTATTATGTATTATAATTTATGTATAAACAAATCTAATTGGTTGTAAAAATTAAATTTTGTCATTATTAATTATTTTACGTATATTTGTATACTAATTTAAATATAGACTAATGTATATTTTAAGCATATAATTACATATATGTATATTTATAATGTATAAACAGCTTAGAATTTTTCCTTACACCTATTTATACATAATATGAATTATCAAATTCGAAAATAATTTTTTTATATATATAAATAATTTTAAATTATCTTTTATTGATTATTTGAATTGTTTATTATATCTAAAATAATTATTGCACTGAAAATTTGATTTTATATTTTTTTAAATTACTACATCTATGCAGCAACCCAAGGAAAAATTTTCAAATTTTTTTGTTAATATATAATATTTTTAATAATTATATTACTTCGGTTAAACATTTCTTTTATTTATTAAAAATAATATTTTATTCAAAAAATCATGAAAAAAATTTGAACCTGTATTTTATGATCCTGTATTTTCATAAATTTTAAAATTTGATTTTTTAATATTTATTACTAATATTTATAATTATTATGATCAAAAATATTTATTATATATATATATAATAATGATAAAATTATAAAATTATTATTTTTATGTTTGTTATGCTAATTTCGATCTGGAAATAATTTAAAAGAATATATAATTATATTTTAAGTATTTGAATGTAATTAATTATTCATATATATACATTTTATTTAACCTTATATTTATATAATTTTAATTATTATATATATATATGTGTGTGTGTGTGTGTGTATGTATGTATAATTTTATATGTTTAATTATGTATATATATTTATACAAATGTTTTAAATTATATATATATATATAATTTTGAGACTTGTAGTTATAAAATATATTTTAAATATATGTATACGTATTTATATAAATATACTTTGCATTATAGATTTATGCACATATTTAGACAACATACAATACATATGAAATGAGCTAATGTATCTGTTGCGATGTAAATCCCAACATCTATATACGGGCATGTTATACCCTTCACGGATTATTCTGTTACACATGCACACACATATGCATATGTATATGATACATGTATATATATATATATCAATTAGATCATTTAAATTAACTTTACATTACAAAATACTTAAATTTAAATAAAATACATGATTTTATTTAAAAAAATTAGAATTGTTCTAAATGAATTAGACTTCATAGGCCCAATAAAGATCCAATAGGATAACAAAAAATTGAAATACACCCACCAATACCGCTGCGGGCTGGCCCAGTTCCAACTGTTCTAAATTTGTCTTTTGAAAGATTGGATGCATTTATTATAGAGTATTCTCTGTACTTTTGTTGCAGCCTTTATTATGAATTTTCTATAAAGAAAAATATAAGTAATCTAAAAGCTAAGTAAGTAATTTGATTTTTAGGTAAGTGTATTACATTTTTCACTTCGTGATAATTTCAGGGATGAAATTCTATTAAAAGGGGAGGATGTAAAGTCCCAGAAAAATGTAAACACTTTATATTTAAAAGAACAGGGATTATTCCAATAATTGAATTATGAATTTGATATTACTTAAATGGATTTAATAGCATAATTAAACTCCTTTTAGTAAATAAATAACAATGGTAAACTAATTTTGTAAATTTGTTTATATAAATAAATAGTTCAGTGCAAAATCGAAAATGTGACCGAAATTCATTTTTTGGATTTTCGTCTTTTGACCGATCGAAATTTGTTGCAATGTTGTTGCACACACACATTTGTGTACACATATAACAAATAGTAATTCATTTAGCGCTAAAAAAATTAAATAGCCTAAGTATCATTAGGAGTTTCTAGAAATAATTAGTAATGTAAATAAAAGAGAAGAGTTTTGTTAATTTTTATGTGATGTGATGTGTAGTACATTGATCACATGGAGTAGCACATGGAGGAAGCTTGTTACGGAAGGGTAATGGATGGGTAGTTTGGTAATTTGGTGAAGGGGTAAGTGAGGTCATTTGCCACTTTTTACAATTTTATAAAAGAACCTCTTTACTTCATTTCCAAACTTTTGCTCTCTTCGCCTTCACTCTTTTATCAAAATTCTTAAGTCCAAAGATATCGCATAACTCCTCTCTTTTATCCTCTAACTTCTTGCATAAGCTTGAAATAATATCGCAAACATCTCTACCTTCTCAAAGTTCCAAGTTTTGGAGCCCATCTCCCTTTTCTAGCCATGAACGTATGGGATATGGAGCATTTAGGGCTTGGTCGTGTGTAAATAGGAGGGGTAGGGAGTAGTGGGAGCTTGCTTCGGGTTGAGGGTGTGAAATGTTGTGTTGTTGCTTAGTTGTGCTAGGAAGTTTTAGCTTCATCTTAGTTTAAAAGTGAGTTAATCTCACTTTAAAATGGTTTTAAAATTGACAAAATATTGTAAAATATAAATTGTTGTTTATATTGTTTATACTTGTGTATACTGTTTGTTAACATTTGTTCCCGGTTGGTAGCGGATGATATAAATAACCATTGTTTTGCAGGGGATAAAATCAAGAGAAAGTCAAAGGGTTTTCATAGCGAATAAGTCGTCGTGGAACACTTCGAAGAACATACATATATGAGATTTACATGGGACTTTTGTAGAAAGACACTAAGGGATTTCTTGCCACTGTTGATTTACTTTTTTACTTATGTTGCTTATATTGAAGTTTGATTGAAATATATGTGTGATTTATTGTTTGTTTGTGAAAGAGTCGTTATAGCGACTACCGATATACCGACACTTATGAAATCTCCTTTTTCAATCTTTGTTTGTTTCTCTTGTGCTTGTGTTTGAATCATTAAAAATTTGGTTGTGTTTTTGCACTTATAAAATGCTGTTTAAACCAAGTTTTGATGGCTCGAAAAAGGTTATAACACCTAACTCTAAAGTGTTCAAATGTTAGAAAATTTTTGGTTGTGGTTTTTCAGTTCGAAAGTCAAGTTTTAAAACAAGTTTCAAATGAGTTTTATTGACCTCAAAATTCTCTAAATTTTATGAATGCATACTAGAATCATAGTGTGTTGTTCTAAAATAAATAAAATATAGTATTTAGTATTTATACTTTGTAAAAATGTGGAGAAAATTCTAATTTGAAAAGAACCGATTTAATTTTCCATTCTTTTTAGCGGCACTATTTCCAACTTTTATAAAAATGGTTTCAAACTTGATTTTTCTTCTTCAATCCTTTTGGAGTATCTTTCTCACCTATAATGAAGTGTCTTAAAGCTGGTTTGGAATCAATATAAATATTTTAAAGTATTTAATATGGATATTTAAAAGAAGAAGTTTTTATTTTGAAAATAAAGAAAGGAAATGGTTTTAAATTTTAATATATATTAAACTTGAGATTTTCGTTTTAAGTAATATTTGAAATTGATGTTTTAAAAACTATATTTCAATTATTTTTGAGTTTATTGAAAGTGAAAAGAAAGCATTAATTGTAACACCGTTGTTGTAATAAATGTTTTCTAATAAATGAGAAAGGAATTCATGGATTATAACACTTTCGTTATAATAAATGATTTCGTAAAGTTATTAAGAAAACTTGTTACTTGACTTAATAAGTGTTGATATTCTTAAATCTTTGGAGGGGTTTTGTTTTAAAGATGATAATAAGTTGATTTATAAATGATATTTTATAAATAAAAATATCTTTAAAAAAATGTTTTAAAAATAAGGCTAAGTTAATTGTTTTGTGTTTATAGTAAACAACGTTTTAATGGCATTTATTTTTTACCCTTCTTTCTAATACACTTAGAAATATAATTAGATCTTTAAAAGAATATTTTTGTGAAGATTGTTTTTAAAGTGTTTTGCAAATATTTATGATCTGAAAATTCAAGCACAATTGCGAGTCGAATATTTTAAAAGTTTGATTCGTTTATACAAAATATTTAGTCTTACACTTAGCACTAAACATTGAGGGAACCCCTGCTATCTTTAAAGTTAGGAATGCACATCGAGGTAAGGTCTAAAAGCAACCCTGCCCTAACTTGTTCGGCGCGTTGTTAACCCCGAGATAATGGCTTGGTTTAGGATCGACAAGTGGTGATAAGTGTAAGAGATTTTATTCCTATAGGTGATATCGCTTATATGGAATGGATTTAGGCATATGCTTAGCTCTAAACGTTGGGGGAACTCTTGCTATTCTTAAAGTTAAGAATGTATGTCGAGTTAAGGTAGGAAGGAACACTGCCTTAACTTGCCTGGCTTCATTTTTTTCCCCAGGATAGTACTAGTTTGAGATCGACGAGTTGTGAGAAGTATATGAGATTTTAATTTCCATATATGGTCATTTTTGTTATTCTTGATAGTTGATTCATTGACTATCGATTTTGATATCCTTCTTTGTGCTTCATTGATTCAAGATGATTTGTTGCTCATTTGGAGCATTGATATCCTTCTTTGTGCTTCATCAATCCTAGAAGATTGCAGCTCGTTCCGAGCATTGGCTTTCGGCATCGAAGAGAACTAAAACGAACAAGCGAGAGCCTAGCTATGGGTCGGACCCATTAGGCATTCACATTTATTTAGAGAGGTTTCGGTTGCATGCGTATATGATATGGATATATTCAAATTCTCGAATGGTTTTCACGGGGGTCTAGCTTAGAAGTTTCCGAGAGCGATGCGTGTTTACCCTGGGCTCCAAAGAATGTTTCAACTAGAGGTATACTTTCGGTGTTGGAGGGTACACCCTCCTAGTCATGTGTGATAAATTCATTCTTCTTGTTTATATTCGAACCGTGGAGTTAATCCTTTCTTAATTGCATCGAGAAGTGCCTTGTGCTTTTCTCTATGTTTAATTATTTGTGTCCATTCTTTAACTTTGAATTTTTATCTTGTCTCTGTTCATCATTTCTACTTTGGACTTTGATTTTGTTTTGTTTCCATTCTTTCATAGCTTTATGTTGTGCTTGTGAGGTAAAACCCATTCCGCGTTTAGCGGTGTGGTCTCACAGATTATTATGTGTTCATCATATTTCTTGATTTACACTTGTACTTGAGGTTGAGGAATTGTATTGATCCAAGTGGTAGCGGCGGTAAAAATAATTATTATATCTACTATTAAACATGATTGTTGTTATGCCGAAAATTTTCAAAGGGTATGAGCCAAAGAATCAATGCCGAGATTAAGGGTTTATGTCGAGGTTCGAAGTTAAGGATCATGTCGAGGTTCAAAGCTAGGGATCATGTCGAGGTTCGAGGCTTTGGAGGCAAAGATGAATATCGACATTAAGGTCTTTGTCGGCATCGAAAAAAAATGGTGGTAAAAAAACTGTGCCGCTCCTATCCAATGACGTCGAGCTTCTTCAAAACAGGCTACTTCATGTCGTTGGCGAGAATCAAAAGCTATTGATGTGCACGTAAAAGTGCATATTTTTACTTCCATATTTAATCTACCTTTATCTAATAAATGAACATATTATGGTATTTTACATGTTTAAACAAAAAATTAAATTGTTTTCAAAACATCATTTGTTCATCTTCATTTAGGGGCAAAACGGTAATTTTGTGCACGTATTAATTTTGAGAATATTTATTTGCACATTTTGTTTTTATTTGTAGGAATTTGGATGGAAAATGGAAGAGACTTAATGTATGAATGCATGCACAAAGGATGGAAGAAAAATGAAGATGGAAATAAATGAATTCATGTAATCATGGAGGACCCCACCTACCCACCACCATTATCCACTATCAAGAGCTAATGCACATGTTAGTGGGGATTAAAAGCACATGCACACTTAATGGAGGATTAATTACATGCTACTGATAACTTGGAGGTCACACTTCTTAAGGAGCATTTTGGGTAGTCTCCTAAAATATGGATTGGGGTTTTAGACATGTATAAATACCTCTTATGTTTCATATAGAGAGCTCTTATCACCTTCTCTTTAGTTTAGTTGTAGCCATGTAAACATAAACACTCTTTCTCTCTATAATGGATTCTTAGCTTTTTTATCTTATGTACTTTTATTTATGCAATTTAATTTCATGCTCTTTTAATTATCGTTCTTTACTTTATGCAATTAGTGTAGTTTTATTTCATGCAAGTAGATTAGATTTATTTACATGCAATTTAGTTAGCTCTCTTTTTCCTTTTGTTTATGTTCATGTTGAGATCATTTTATGTTATGATGAATTCAAATATGAGAAGTTAAGCCCCTTCAATTTAGGAGTGATGAAGCTCTCATGAATCACATAAATTAACATAGTGATTTCATTTGATCTTTTTTTGTGCTTAGTGGAAATTTTGATGTGGTTAAATTTTATTGTTTAATTTTGAATTTGATAACCTATGTTGTTGACACCAAATATGCTACACTTAAACAAACATAAACACATATTACCTCTTCATTTACATATCATTTTGGTAATGAAGTGGATTTTAGAATCAGAATTTGATGGTCTATATTACTAATCAATGGTAAATAGATCATGCTTCGAATAAATTTTATTTTCAATTTCATTATCATTTTCATGAGAGTTGACAAGTGGTTTGGATTGTGTGTTAAAGTTTGATGGTTTATGTTGGGCCTAATTAATAGCACAAATAGACCATACTTAGGATAAACACATCAACTAAATTCACAAATGACCAAAAAGAGAGATCGTAATTTCATTGTATTGATTTGTGTGATCATGAGAAGGGATTTGCCTCTAAATTGCCTTCTACTCTCATATATCTATTCACTTTCTTTTGTTTGTTTTTTAGCAATTTCAGTTTAAACCTCTTTAAACACTTGGGTTAATTTGATTGAGTAGGATTTAAAATCACTTTAATTTCCTGCGGATCGACCCGTACTCGCCACGTACTAAAATTGTACGTTGTGCGCTTGCGGTTATATTTTATTACATTTTTCAGCGATTTTCTAAACGATAGAAAATTTGTCGTCAAACAAGTTTTTGGCGTCGTTGCCAAAAAATATATTTGATTTTAGTTTTACTCTTCGAATTATTTTATTTTATTTTATTGTGTGTTCATTTTCTGTGTTAATATGCATTTTTTTTAAATTTTGTTTTGTGTTTACGTGTAATTTTTGTTTTCATTTTGTTTGTGTGCTTGTTGCTTTTCTAGTTGCTTTTGCATTACTAGTAAAAAAACTTTGCATTTTATTTCAAAAACAAAATATTCAATTTACATTACAATTTGCATTTCAGTTTTTACAATTTACATTCTCTTTTACAAACTTTAAAAAACACTGCCTGATTATACACTGTGCACCGTGCACTGCCACACTACAAACTATACTAAACTGCTCATCCCCTCCAACAGTTTCCCTGCTCCTCCTTGCTACACCAAAACCTTCCACCATAGCCACTGCCTTGCCACCAGTGCATCTTCCTGCCAGTGCACCATCACAGAACACCAACCACCATCTTCTACCCTCTGCCATCACCCTGCTCACAGACATACTTCAAAACTTTCACAACATACAACATTACCCTCTGCCATCACCCTGCTCACACACATCACCCAACCCACACTTCTGTGCATGTACATACTTCATATTACCATATTTCACTGCCATACAACAGCAAAATCAAAACCAACCCCATCACTTTACTATCACAGCCACCATATACGACATACATTCATCATCTCTGTTGCATACTTCATTCAACACATCTGCTCACTACCTACTTCAAACAATCCACCTGCAAACTGCAAACATTCACTACCATCCCAGTGCCTCATCACTGCTGCACTACCACTAACCATACATCCCCTCTTTCTACCATCATCTTCCCATAGCCACTTGCTTCAAGCAACAACATTCTTTCATTAATACTATCATACCATACTTCTCCTCATATCATCAACCGCCCATAACATCCACTTACTACCTCCTCAGCACTGCACATTCTTCCCTGCGCATACATACATCCCTTAACTTCTGTGCACTGCCATCAAAACTGTGCTCTGCCATCAAATATCAAACTGTTGCTTTTAAATCCTGGTTCAACTTCACTGCACACTTCACTGTGCATTACCGCTAAACATACTTCAACTTCACTACCCTGCACAACTACAGTCACTAACATCCTTGTCAACATTCACATAGTCTCCACGCAACCAAACAATCACAAAACCATACAAAACTTTCCACGAAACCGGCTTGCTACATAACCATCTCCATCTCCATTAACAACATCAAAAACCACTCTGTACATCACCTGCATACCAGACATCTTCAACCCTCTACCTGTTTCCACTATTGCAAACCATCCAACCTCTCTGCCACCATCATCACATCTTTCCTACATTGCCAAAGTCTTCCATCAACCATCTAGTTTCAACCACATATCCTACAACCAAACTTCACCAAACTACCCAGTAACCATCCACATCCGCTAACTGTTGCTGCTGTCACCTGTCATCACTACCCCTTGCCACTATCTCCACTGCACATTGCCACAACTGCCACCATCCATACTTCAAGACTGCCCCATGATATCTCCACGCTTCTGCCATAGACACACATAACTACTGCTCCTCCTCCATATAACATACCCATCATCATCCTTCTCCTCCCAAACTAACGAACACAACCTGAACCAATCTCCTCATTTATTTCACTGGCCAACCACAAATCAAACTTCTGCTCCATCCTCTGACAACTGCTCCTAACCCATTACCAATGTACCTTCCTATCACTGCCTACTCAACCAACATCACCACTATAATACAACATCCATTCTCAATAAATACAACTCTACTATTTCATCATCGACATCAACCACTGTCAAACCACCCATATACATCAAAAAAATAAAAATAAAACAACCACCATACCTCAACAACCACTACAGCTTCATCAAACCATATCTCCTTATCACCCCCACTATCCACTGCTTAAATCTCCTCCACTTCCACTTCCTTCCACTGCACATTCAACTGCCTCAACCTGCAATCAACTTCATCCAATCAACTCTCCACAACAAACAGCTCATGACCTAACAACCTCCTCAATAGTTAAATCACGAACCCGAACCACCCAAAACCAATCGAACAACCAGAACTTCATTCCAACCTCCTTCGCCTTCACCCAAAATCGCAATCGTGAGTAGACCCGCCTCTTCACCCACATCACAAACCAACATGAACAACCTCCGCAACCACTACATCACCAAAATTCGACTTCCAATCAACCTCAATTGGACCACCTTTCACCCGACCTGCCGTTCGCCAGCAACCGACCTCGACCATTCTTCGAATCACTGAATTTTTTTCTTCTCCTTTTCCTTTTTCTTTCATTTTATTTTTTCTTATTTCGTAATGATAGTATTTCATTTTTTTAGTACTAGAGGGAATTGAAATGCTGTGAAGATTGGTTGTGGGCCGGTTAATAGATTTTTAATTGGGCTGTTTTTATTTTAAATTTTTTTAGTGTAAATTCATATTTTTCTTCCTTTATTTTGTTTAAAATAATTTGCTTAACTTTGGTTTGATTTTTGAACCCAAAAAAAAAATTGCCTTCATTTTCGTTTGGGTAAACGATAAAAAATACATTTCTTTTGTTTTCGTTCTATCTTTAAAAAAACAAAAAAAAATTGTATATATCTTGTTCGACTCCTTTGTCAATTGCCAAAGCAGATAAGGAGAAGAACCGCTTTCCAAAAATAACTGCTTTGCTTGCTTGCTAAAAAATCGCTGCTTAAAAATAATAATAAATTGCCAATAATTCTGCATGCTCTGATATCGTGCTCTCATCTCTTGTTTTTTATTTGCCTTACATTGTTGGTTGCTTGCATTTTAAAAAAAAATTCAAAAACAAAAATAAATTTCATTCGTGGTTGCATTGTTAAAATCACATTTAATTTCTGTTATTGCATTCATATCATCTTATTTTCTTTTTTAAGGGCAATACCCAAATCCACATAAGGTGGGTCATTTCATCACCCCTTCCTTGGTCCACAAATTGCATTTCATCATAGAATTTTGACTAATAATAATGGTTAGACATTTGACTAAAGGGAATCACGAGCTCACCGAGAGCTTAATTGTGTCTTGACAAATTGTCTTCTTTGAATAATTTATTTTCTTGGTGTCTAGGTTACGGCAGAGCAATGATCATATATAAATATTATAGTGATTCGTAAATATTATAATGATTGTTTCTCTGAAGGTACTTAAACCTTTGGTTGCATTGCTACAGTGATTCGTGGTGCACCGATAATTCCTGTCGGTTACCTGGCTAAGAAATATTTTGTTGGATTAAGATAAAGTGTGATTATACAATTTTGGGTTAGGAGCTATTAAGGATAGAAAATTTGTAATTAAGTCCTTGCATACATTTAGTTGCATTAGTTCATGTATATTTAAAAAAAAAAATTCAAAATCCCAAACCAAAAAAATTGTAAATTTGACTTAACTTGATTTTTTTTTAAAAAATCCAAAAAAAAGTCCTTTTAAATCCCTTTCTTTGAAAATTTTCAATCAAAATAAAAAAACAATCTTTTCAAAAAACTAAAAGAAAAACATAAAAAAAAGAATTCAAAAATCCAAAATAAAAAAACATTTTTCGAAAATGTCTGAATTGCCCTACTTGTAAGAATTTTATAATAGTTGTAAAAATCAATATAATCCATATAGTTTCACATCAAACTCTTATGGATATTTTAATAACAACCATTGTACAAACAATTCGAATTTTGCACCATAAAGTTTTCAAAATGATGACCAACCCTCAACTCTTGAAAAGAGTATTGAAACGATTTGGTCTTTACTTGAACAACGAAATCAAATGATAAATAATTTGAGTAATCTATGCAATAACTCAAGTCAATGATTTAAAATAATCAAAATTTTAATTCACTTCAAAATTCAAATGATTTCGATTATAACTCATGCCAATACAACTTCGAACTCCAAAATGAATTTCAAAGTCAAAATGGAAATGTGAACCACCTTTTAAATGATTTTGGCAATGAGAATAATTTCAATTATGGTGCAATGGACAATTTTTGTTCTCGACAATTTCAAATTTCAAATTCTCAAATTAATAATTATAAATTTGATTTTATTGAGCAAATGGAAGAAATTCACAAAAATCACACAGATTTGTTATTTGGAACCTACATGAAAAAACGTGAGCAACATAATCAAATCCCAATGTGTGATGAGTCAAATAATAATCAACCTTTTACAAAAATTGTTGGTTTTCAAATAACAACTTTTGAAACTGAAAATGAAAAACTTAATGAAGTTGTTGAAAATGCGGAAATTGAGTTGGATTTCAATTCTTTTAAGAGTGTGGAACCAAATTTAAAATTCGATCTTCCTTTTTCCGATTTTGAAAAATTGAATGCAATAACTTTAGATTTGAAATTGATATATGCAATGAAGTTGTTGACAATTCAGTAAAGGAAGATGACTTTAATGAACACAAATTTTTTGGACTTTTCGAAGATGAGTTGTTGAATCCTGAAGGGGTAGATTTAAATCACCATTTTGATTTTAAAATCAATAATTTTGAAGAATTTGTCAATGATGAGCTTGAAGTTAAATTTGGTGAAATAAACTAGAACTTCAGCCAATTGTTCTATCTACCCCGAAAATCATCGAAAATAAAACAACTCATACGATTTTTAATAAAATGACATTTGTTTTCCCAAATCAACATTCAACTTTAAAATCGTATATGGTTTGGTTTTCTGTGCTTAAGCTATGTGTCTCTTACTTGACGAGACAAATGAATTGGTCTTTGGAAGACCGTTTCATTTACTCTTTAACGGTATATTTTCTAATGTCGTGTAAATAATAATCGTTCCATTTTCATGTAAATATAGGTCATATTTTTATTTTTATTTTTTTTCTCCTTTCACTTGGGTTGACTGTGGGGACACAGTCAAAATCAAGTGTAGAGGGAGTCTCATCTTCATTTTTTGATTTTTGATCATTTATTTTTTGCATTTTTCTTTCCAAAACTCAAAACCTAAAAAAAAAATCTCAAAACAAATTTTCTTTTTAGCATATTGATTTACTTTTGAAGAAACACTATAGGATAAGTATATGTTTTGGTTATTAAATTGAAATTTTTGAAATTTTTTTTATCTCAACAAAAATAAAAATAAAGTTTGATTACAAGTAACTATGGTTTAACTAGTATATAGTAAGATTCATGGGTGATAATTATGAAGTATATCCTAATTGAAAATCTTTGTTTAAAAAAGTGGTGGATTTAAAGTAAAGGATATAACATTTTTGATCTTCTAAGTTAAATGGTGCTAAGGTGATTTTGCAAAACTCTCTCTTAATATAAAACATAAAAAAATGGTTTTTGTGAAAGTAAGAAACACCTAGAGTCGTGTGTTCACACACAAGTGTGTACACTCGCCACGCTCTGTGCCCTTCTCACGTAAGACCGAAAGGCAGTGCATGATCAGTATATCTAGCCTCAGTTTATCCGAGTTAGGTGTATGTAAATAGATTTAATAAAATAACCACCTAGAGTCATGTGTTCATACGCAAGTGTGTACACTCGCCACGCTCTGTAATCTTCTCACATAAGTCCGAAAGGCGGTGCATGATCGGTATATCTGGCCTCAGTTTATCTAAGTTAGGTGTGTAAATAATAATAATGTTAATACTTTTTAAAAATAGAGAGAGGAAGCAATTGAAATCTAAGAACTATTTTCACTTATTTGATTTGACTTGTTATCTAAAAGAAATGAAAATACCACTTACTTTGATAATCAACTAAGGATCCATTTCATAGTTGCACTATGTTATCAACCGAAACAACTAGCCAAACTAGAGTCCAATTGTGATGATAACGTAATTTTTGTTGGAAGTTTTGACAAGTAAAAGGACTTAAATTTCTTGATAATGACCAAAACTTATATTTAACTTATTTGTGTCAATTTAAAAGTAAATTCTTCATTTGTAAATATTTTCAAAAACTTGCATTCATATCTTTGTAAATAAATCTTGCATTTAGGAATTTTTCATGTTGCATTTGGATTTTGTGGGTAGTATCCACTTAAAACCCTCAAGAGACAACACTCGTCCTACTAAGGACACCTAAAGGTTTAACGGCTTGTTCAATACGCTCAATGCAATCATGCTCCCTACGTATGTGGATTTATCTTAGTTTTTCTTTATTCGAGATCGAATAAAAAGATAAGTGTGGGGGTATTTGATGTGCACGTAAAAGTGCATATTTTACTTCCATATTTAATCTACTTTTATCTAATAAATGAGCATATTAGGGCATTTTACATGTTTAAACCAAAATTTAAGTTGTTTTCAAAACATCATTTATTCATTTTCATTTAAAGGCAAAAAGGTAATTTTGTGCATGTATTAATTTTGAGAATATTTATTTGCACATTTTGTTTTTATTTGTAGGAATTTGGATGGAAAATGGAAGAGGCTTAATGTATGAATGCATGCACAAAGGATGGAAGAAAAATGAAGATGGAAATAAATGAATTCATGTAATCATGGAGGACCCCACCTACCCACCACCATTATCCACTATCAAGAGCTAATGCACATGTTAGTGGGGATTAAAAGCACATGCACACTTAATGGAGGATTAATTACATGCTACTGATAACTTGGAGGTCACACTTCTTAAGGGGCATTTTGGGTAGTCTCCTAAAATATGGATTAGGGTTTTAGGCATGTATAAATACCTCTTATGTTTCATATAGAGAGCTCTTATCACCTTCTCTTTAGTTTAGTTGTAGCCATGTAAACATAAACTCTCTTTCTCTCTATAATGGCTTCTTAGCCTTTTTCTCTTATGTAATTTTATTTATGCAATTTAATTTCATGCTCTTTTAATTATTGTTCTTTACTTTATGCAATTAGTGTAGTTTTATTTCATGCAAGTAGATTAGATTTATTTACATGAAACTTAGTTAGCTCTCTTTTTCCTTTTGTTTACATTCATGTTGAGATCACTTTATGTTATGATGAATTCAAATATGAGAAGTTAAGCCCCTTCAATTTAGGGGTGATGAAGCTCTCATGAATAGCACAAAATTAACATAGTGATTTCATTTAATCTTTTTTGTGCTTAATGTAAATTTTGATGTGGTTAAATTTTGTTGTTTAACTTTGAATTTGATAGCCTATGTTGTTGACATCAAATAGGCTATGCTTAAACAAATATAAACACAAATTACCTCTTCATCTACATATGATTTTGGTAATGAAGTGGATTTTAGAATCAAAATTTGATGGTCTATATTACTAATCAATAGTAAATTGATCATGCTTAGAATATATTTTATTTTTAATTTCATTATCATTTTCATGAGAGTTGACAAGTGGTTTAGATGGTGTGTTAAAGTTTGATGGTTTATGTTGGGCTAATTAATAGCACAAATAAACCATACTTAGGATAAACACATCAACTAAATTCACGAATGACCAAAAAGAGAGATCATAATTTCATTGTGTTGATTTGTGTGATCATGAGAAGGGATTTGCCTCTAAATTGCCTTCTACTCTCATATTTCTATTCACTTTCTTTTGTTAGTTTTTAGCAATTTTAGTTAATACCTCTTTAAACACTTGGGTTAATTTGACTGAGTAGGATTTAAAATCACTTCAATTCCTTGCGGATCGACCCGTACTCTCCACGTACTAAAATTGTACGCCGTGGACTTGCAGTTATATTTTTTTTTTACATTTTTCGGTGATTTTCTAACTGATAGAAAATTTGTCGTCAAACAACTATTGACGTTCTCTAAGACTAAGAAACATTCATAACCTCTTTCTTATATAAGCAATGTCGACAACTACTGCTGTCGAGTTTCATCTTTGACCTTGATGCCGAGCTTCATTAACATCGAGGTTTATTAGAAAAGAGAGGTGTCGAGCATTGATGATACAAGCCCGATACAGAGAAACAAGAACATGAGCCCTGGAACATGACAACTCCATCAATACAAAGGCCAATAAAGCTGCTATCATCAAAACTCGATGACGATGAAGACCTCAATATTTGTGGATGCCGAGGATCACCACCCGCCAAACTCTATAAATAGTGACCTAGGGTTCTTCATTTGGAGGCCGATTCTTCATTTCTCTCTCTTGTGCTAAAATCATATTCTATAAAATCCTAAATCAAATTGGGGAAAGTTGTATTTGATTGTAATCAGATTCAATCTATAGCATTAAGTGCTTGAATTAGCATTTGGACTTTGGCGATGATTTCACTGATCATTATCAACATGGGCTTGAAAATATATAGACTCGTTGAGTTTGAAACTCGACATGAACAACCTCAACAAGCTCGGAACTGAGATCGACATGTCTTGAAATTCAGAGCTCGACATGGCGACAACCTCAACGAGCTTTGAACTGAGATAAACATGTCGTAAAGTTCAAAGCTTGACAAGATCATTGTCGATGATCCATTAACAATAAAAAAAGTATATCCTCAGCATGGTCAACCTTGTCGGGTTTTAATCAGCAGCGGGCTTATATTTGCATGATTACATGAGCATAAGATTCTTGAACTTGAGAACAAAAAGGGCATTTGGTCTATTATCATGCTTAATAAATCACATCCCCAACTTGCCACATCTTATACATTTTTATCTAATCATATCATGTGACATAAGTCTTTGAGAGAAGGAGTTGTCTAGAAATTCATGAAGAAGGACACGACATCACCATGCTAGTTTCTATTGAGGATGTCAAGTCCCCTTTGGGATGTCGAGCCTAACGGCTAATGAAAGGGAAATGAGCACAAGCTTTCTCTCGAAGACATACTGTCATCCTTATTAATGATTCTATCATACACTTGGCCTTATGATGACAAGTTGGACCTTAGTACTTTTAACGGCAACACAGAATGATAATATTCGATTATGTGTCTACACGTGCTAAAGTAAGGAATAACTTGTCTTTGTCAGCATTCGGGGTGTTATATCATTTTTTGGTCTAACATTTTTGGCACTAGAAGGAGACGAACCTCCGACTTATCTAATTTTCCTTTTTGGAATTAATGAATCAAAATTTTATTTTAGGAAAAATGAAATCGAAACGGCTTAGTCGTACAAATGAGGACATAGTACACACGATAACTTTGGAGGAAAATGTTGCTCCCACTTTCAACATAGAAGGCACGGAAATGGGCCAACCATCAACTCCAGCGCAACCCAACAACAACGGATCTAAGATGAAGAGCTTGGAACAAGATCTTATGGAAATGAAAGAGCTTTTAGAAATAGTGCTTGCTCAAAATTCATCCAGAAGTGCTAGACCTACGGCGGGAGACGAGGTGAACTCTCTATGGAGGGATTTAAATGCTTCTCTACTTAGAAGCAAAAGCAAGCTCAACATAACTCTACAAAAGAAGAAAGATGATCAACTTACCAAACTAAATTACTAGGGGAGAATAAATGAGAAGTCCAAAGAGCTGTCCGGGAGCTCAATCACTAAAGGATACAGACCCGAAAGGAACAATTAGCGCAATGAAGATGCTAATTTGGTAGACATGGTTAAGAAGATAACGAAGGATGTATCAATGATAAAGATAAAAGAACTCTCGATGAGAGGGCCAATAACAATCACTAGGAGGCTCCTTTCACTAGCGAAATTATGTTTACCAGGATCCCATCTCATGTGAAGATTCCACCCTTGAGGTATAACGGAACTACCGATCCTGATGATCATTTAATGGCATTTGAGAGTCAGATGGATCTCTATAACGCTTCTAGTATAGTAAGGTGCAGACTCTTCCCTGTCACTCTCCAAGGATGGGCCACTAAGTGGTACCGGCAGTACCGTGAAAAGACTATATATTCCTAGAAATAATTTTCTTATGAGTTCTCTGCTCAGTTCTACATTTGCAAAGATCAGACTATAGATTACATAGTGCTAGCCGGCATAAGACAAAACCCGGGAGGGCTATTACGCGATTACCTCAAAAGGTTCAATATGGAGGCTTAGAGATAAGCTAACAGTAGTGCATTCAGGACTGATCGCACATACCACATTTTGAAAGGAACTCTATGTCCATGAATGCAAAGATTTCCAAGTTCATTTTCCAGCAGACAGGTTTATTCGAATGGACGAGATGTATCATGCTAGGAAAAAGAATCAAACTAGAAGGGAGACTGGAAAAACTAACTTCGACCGTAGTCATAAGAGGTCGAGATGGGAGGATAATTCAGACACCAATTCTATTGCCTTGAATAAACCACTATTCTATATCTATGCAATGACCAAGGAGAACATTAATTTTCTAGTCTCATTCAAAGCCAAAACTTATCTAGAGTAGAAAAAGGAAGGTGACTACTGCGCCTACCATAAGGCGAACGACCACAAGACAAATGAATGCCGCGTGCTAGCAAGCATTATTCAGAAGCTAATTCATAAAGGGCACTTGAAGAAGTTCATTCAGGAGGGTCAAAGTTTGCTTGCATCGATAATGGTCAATAAAAACTCTCTAGTAAGGCTATGGACATCATGGAAGTTGAAGATCAGCTAAATCTCAATCCACCTCTCAACGGGATTGATGTGATCCATAGAGGCCCACATTTGGGCCGAAAGTAGCAAAGGCACATGGAATAGATACATTTGAGAAGCAAAAGAAGAAGTATTTTCTATCCGAGAAGAGCTCTTGCTCAAGAATCCTCGATTCAATATCCAGATGCTTAATCGTACTATTACTCCACCAAAACTAAAGGGAATTTGACATCCTCATAACGACCGTATCATGATCACCGCTCAGATTTGACTCTCCATAGTTACAAAGATTCTCGTGGACACTGGAAGCACTATCAACATGCTTTTGGCCAAATGGGAATCCCAATTGTCAAGCTGGAACCTAGCCTTGAGCCCATCTTTGGATTTAACAATAAAGGATGAACACTAGTAGGACAATTAAAACTATTGGTGCAAATGGGGAATACCACCACACCGTAGAACTTTTGAGACACTATTCATGATCATTGATTAGCCTTCATACTACAATGCTTTCTTTGGGGGCCCATCCTTGGATGAAGTCGACACATTCATCTCACCTAAATACTTAATGGTGAAGTTCCTGACAAAAAGTGGTTAGGGAACTATAAAGGGGAAGCAGTTCAGCTCTTGCGAAATGTATTTTGCTACTCTGGAACAATATAAATGAGAACTCTCTTCACACTACTATTCATCTACTATTTTTTAGCCTTTGGATGAAGGATTTCTACATCTAACATCCAAAGCGAAAGCGAGACCCAATAAAACAACTAAGCATGTGTTTAAAAAGTAATACTCTTCTGAAAGAAAAAAGAAGAGAGCGGATGCTAATCTAGTGGAAGAAGAAGTAGAAAATATGGAGATAGTCACTGAATTAGACCGTCGAGGCGAAATGGGAAGAATAAAGCCCATAAAGGACCTTGAGGAGATATTTGTAGATCCAACTGATCCAATCAAAAAAGTCAAAATTTTAAGGCAGCTAGAAAGCAACATTAAGGTAGAGTTTATTCAGTTTCTTCAAGCCAGTATAGATGTATTTGTATGGACTCATTCAGACATGGTCAGGATTGATCCAACAGTTATCTATCATGCTTTGAACATCGATTCAATTATAACCCTCGTTCGGCAAAAGATGAGGCAATTCGATAGAATTCAGTCTAATGCTTTGAAATAAGAAGTCCAAAAGTTATTTGAGAATGGGTTTATCAGGGAAGTATTCTATCCAAGATGGTTAGCCAGTCCTATATTAGTTAAAAAATCAAATGGCAAATAGAGGACTTGGGTTGACTACACGGACCTGAATAAAGCATGCCCAAAAGATTGCTACCCTTTACCAAGAATAGACCGGCTAGTTGATGCAACCAGTGGGAATAAACTTATGCTTTCATGGATGCTTACTCAGGTTACAATAAAATTCCCATGTTTAAACTGCATGAAGAATATACAAACTTTATTACAAACTAGGTAACTTACTATTACAAGGTGATGCCTTTTGGGTTGAAGAATGCGGGTGCTACCTACCAGAGATTGGTGAATAGGATGTTCAAAGAACAAATTGGCCGGAATATGGAAGTATATGTAGATAACATGTTAGTGAAATCTCTTGAAAAAGGCAACCATTTAAAAGACATTGAAGAAACATTTGAGGTGTTGCGAAAGCATCAAATGACGCTTAATCCAGAGAAGTGCTCTTTCGAGGTGCAATCAGGAAAGTTCTTGGGATACATCGTCAATGCTCGAGGAAATGAGCCTAACCCAGACCAAATCCAAGCTATAAAAGACATGGCATAATCGAAAACAAGTAAAGATGTAATGAGTTTAAATGGAAGGGTAGTAGTGTAGAATAGATTTATCTCTAAAGCCACCGATAAATGCATCCCATTATTTGATGTAATTAAAAAGAAGAAAACTTCTAATGGGAAGAAGATTGCTATAAAGCTTTCAAAGATCTGAAAGACCATCTTGAGAAGCCACCAATATTATCCAGTCTCATAGAAGGATAAAATCTTTATCTATACATGGTCGTCTCTAAACATATGGTAAGTTCGGTGTTGATGAGGGAAGAAAACGGAACTCAACTTCATGTATACTATGTGAGTAGAAGACTAAAAGATTTTGATACCTGATATCCAGTCATAGAAAAGCTAGCATATTGCTTGATACTTACGACATGGAAATTAAGAGCTTACTTCCAAGCACATACAATCAAAGTGTTAACCAAATTTCCACTTAAGTAGGTCTTTAGTAAACCAGAAACTTCAGGGAGATTAGTGAAGTGGGGAATAGAACTTAGCCAGTACGATATCGAATTTATACCCCGAGCAGCCATCAAAGGGCAGGCTCTAGCTAATTTTGTTAATGAATGTACAAGTTTCGTCAAAGAGCAATCAAAAAAGGTAAAGGACCAAAATCCCAAATGGCAATTGTTTATAGATGGAGCGTCAAATGAACAAGGTGCGGGAGCTGGATACGTCATTATCACCCATGATGGGCATCGCTTACATTATGCAATGAAGTTAGGCTTCCCTGCTACTAACCACGTAGCAGAATATGAATCGAAGGTAGCAAGGTTTACTTTGGATTTACAACTGAAGATCCCTAGAATTAAAGTCTTTAGCAACTCTTGGCTAATGGTGAATCAACTGAAACGGACATATCAAACCAAAGATGACAAATTGGTCTTATATGTGAAGAAAGTGTTAAAAATGCTAAACCAATTTGAAGATTTTTCTATACACCAGGTCCCAAGAGGGAAAAATTCCCACGTAGATTTATTAGCAAATTTGGCTAGTTCGAGGGGCACACTGGAAACTCGAATCGTACCAATGGGCTATCAATCAAATCCCAACATCGAAGATAAAGTACCCGAATTAGGAAAAGAATCACTAGTATTAACCAGATCATGACCCCAATTTTCGAATACCTTGTTAATGGGACATTACCAGTTAATTAGGCAAACGCAAGAAGAATCAGACATCAAGCACCACCTTTCTTCATGATGGACGAAATACTTCATAAAAAAGGATACGCCCTTCCTTATTTGAGATGTGTACGTCTAGAAAACGGATCGAGATTACTGAAGGAAGTGCAAGATGCATTTTGTGGAGACCACTCTAACGGGATAAAGTTAGCCAAGAAGATCATGAGACATGGTTTCTATTAACCCCTGATGACCAATCAAGCCATCGACTATGTGAAAATATGTGAAAGCTTCCCGAAGTATTCTAAAATACCATGTTTGACGCCAAGCAAATTAACTACGATCTCAAGCCCACGACTCTTTGATATATGGGGAATTGACTTGATTGGACCCTTGCCAATATCTAAGGGAGGATCCAAGTATAAGGTAGTCGCAATTGATTACTTCACCAAGTGAGTGGATGTAACGACTCGAAAATTCATCACTTCAGATTTTTTTTAAAATATTCAAATATAAGATATTTTAACCTAAATGATAATGTTTTGAACAATAAATAATATTGATAATCTTATTTTGAATAAATATGAATAAAAATATATACTTTGAAAGATATATCGATAAAATAACCGAAAATCATTTCATCGATAAACACCTCTTCGACTATCCGATTTTGTGCACGGAGCTGGATACATACACTCAATTATCTATATAAGTAAGAATATGTAATAAAATAATTAATTTTATATTGGAAACTAAAAAGTATATATGACTACATTAATAATGTCACTATTTTGGAATAATTGATCTTTTTGAATTAAATGGAGTTTAAATGATTTGATAATTATTTTAATTATTAAATGAGCCCATTTAATTATTATATAATGATAGAAATATTATTATTAAACTTTGTTTACAAATATATGTATATTAACTACGAAGAGAAAATATGACCGAAAATCGAAATTGGAATCCGTAACGATTCAACTTGTAGTTGTGCAACGTTGTGGATTATATGTGACATACATATGCACATATACATGAACACATACATGAAGAAATTCACATGCACATGGATACACACTTATATACATAACATTTTAATATAAAATAACCAAAAATATTAAGATATTTTCTCATTTCCTAAACCATTAACATCCTAAAATCAACCACTTACACATTTAAGTACATGCACATGGGAGGGGGTTTCGGCGGAGCATAATGATGTAGGGGGAGGTGATGGTGGTGATGAGGTGATGGTGTATTTACACTTAAATATCTTGATATTTTATTCCTTCCATTTTCCTATTAATATCCACTATCCATCTCCACTTCCATTCACTTCTTCTTCATTTTTCTAAGCTTTCCTCTCTATTTTCATGGCTTCCATGCTTAGAGAAATAATGGCAAAAATATTTCCAAAAGAAAATTAAATTATATAGTGTGTACACATACGTACGTACATACATACATACATACATACATACATACATACATACATACATACATACATACATATATATATATCAAATCACTTCAAAACTATCGCAAAACTCCTCTCTCCCCTTAAACCCCACGGAAACCACCCACACCCAAGGCCTAGACTTCCACCCCTTGTAACACTAAGCTGCAATCACCTCCAAGCTCCAAGACCAAGGCTGAGCCTTTTAGGAGCTTCAAGTCAAGTGTTCGTGAGCTTTTAGTTCTAGTTAGAAAAGCTATATCCATTTTCTAGTTAATCATTTAATTCCAAGGTGAGAAATTATATTTTATAATATGATATATTGGATGATATATATGTTTGGTTATGCTTGGTTGTGATGATTGTTTATCATGTTTAGATGATGATATGACTGTTTGATTGTATTAATAAGTCACGTTAAATACACGTCGAAAATCACAAAGGAAATCACTTTCCTTTCTGCAAATGAAATGGTACATATGATTTGTTAAACCTCTTTGAAAATAGTTTAAGATGATTTAATAATGTTTAATAAACATTTAGAAATTTTTTGATGAAGTTTGAAAGTAAAATGGAAAATTGGTTAAAATAGGCGCGTCGTGTAATGGTAGTTCGCGATTTCGCTTCGTAGAAAGTTAAATACATTTATACGATGGATTCAGAGTTGGAATTCTTTGTAATAAGAATTTTCCAAACTATTATAACTATAGTTTTAAATGAAGAAAGAAGATCGAGATTTCGTTTAAGTATATTTTGAAATATGGGCAAAACAAGTTTTCAAAATAATCACAGTTTGGCAGTTCGAAAACCAAAGCGACAAATTCTTTATAAATGTTATTTTTAGTTCTTTAAAAATATGGAATAATTTCTATAAATCTTTTAAAATGTTTTACAAGAGGTTTAAGTTATAAAAATGAATTTCTGAATGATCGAAAAGTTGTTTTGACAAATAAGCCTTAAAACCACTATTCGCAGCAATTTTTGCAGCACTTTTAATGACTTTTGAAATATGAATTTAAACTTAACAATTCTTTTCCAAATTATTTATAAATGTTTTCAACAAAATAATTAAGTGTTTTAATAATGATTTGGAGGCTTTATAGTTTATTTAAAAGAGTTTAAATAAATGATTTAAAGAAAAGCTGTTAAACTCAAGTGATTTAATCTTGGCTCTAAAAGCCGACGAGTAGACTGGATTTTTTTATTTGTGAGATCTGGATGTGGGTTGCTTAAACTAAGGAGATGTTCAAGAGCAACCAGTGCCCTGACTCACCTGGTCTCTTTCATAGGCGAGGGATAGATAATGTCGAAATGTCGAAACGAGACAAGTATAAAAGATTCAAAATTTATAAATTTAATTAGTTACAACTTGGACTGTATGGAGATAATCTTCTTATAATTGGTGTTAAATTCCGAAGAGGGAACTTGTACTAACCATATAAATTTAAAAGTTGATTTCACCGTTATTCGATGGATACTACTTGTTGAGTACGAAAATTGATATTGAGTAGAATTAGTATAATTTCTGTCGACCCTTTTTAACTCTATAACGTTTTCCAGTATGACTTATGAAAATGTTTTAGCATTTTCAAAATTAAAAGAGGTTTAATGATTCCATGTATACCGAGAAGAAATGTTTTAAAGATATATATCTCTAGAAGATATTTTTGATAAAAAAGAAAGTAATGAATAAAATGATAAGCACCTATTTACTTAACATTTTTTATCGATGGTTGGTTTAAAGGAACCGGAGTGGGATTTGACTGATTCTTATCCGAAAACCACTTTGAACCAACGTAAATTCTAAACTGAAGACATGGAATGATAGTAAATAAATAAAGGGCTGCTTTTCACTAACCCTTGGGGGAAATTTCCCATATCATATATATTTGGCAGTAGTATCTTCATTTGATCTTCGATGTAAGGGCTGCTCGCTATTGATCCTAGGGATGTTTCTCGATAGGATGTGGTTGGAGAATTCCTTGGTTTGTACTGTAACGACCCAGAATTTTGAACAAATTAAATTGGAAATATTTAATTAATTTTAATTTATTTGAACGATAATTTAATTTGAATCCCCGATATAACTTTGAATTTGGCGATTAAATTATAAAATTTAATCTATTGTAAATTGGATAAAAATTTAAATCTTCAATTGTAAGCCGAAGAAAAATATTTCGAAAGCTTTTAAAATTCGTATTGATAATACTGAAGATAACAGAAGCTTCAGAATTGAGTTTGAAAACGATTTGTTCAATTTTGAAATTTATATCATTCAACTGATATTTGAAAATAGCGTTCCGAGGCGCAGTCTCGGAATTCGACGAAACCAGTTCCATTGGGTTCGTAATATTGAATTATTGTCGGATTTCTAATTTCGTATTTTTCGGAGTCATTGTATGAACGTACGGGATATAAACGCCTAGTTGATAATTTATCGATTTTATTTAAATATAAATTTATACACTTTGGTCAACATCAGTTTTCTTTCCTCCTTTAAACACGCCTTCAATTACGTCCCTTTGTTTCAGCCTAAATTCACGCAACCATTCCCTTTCGTTTTCAAATACGTCCTCTTCATTCCTCAGTTCAAATCGAAGAAAACATATATGGCCGAAGCCTCATTTAAATCTCGTAGTTAAATAAAAATGGCCGAGCTTTCTTATACTCCAAAACATAAATCGCGCCCCCTTTTTTTAAAAAAATTCCCAGCTCCATATTAAACGAGATTTAATTCCTCTTCCCGAAATCAAGTCGAAGATGCGGTCGATCGATCTCGCGGCGAAGGTAGGGTTTTGGGGCGCGTGGCATTCGAGTTGAACGGGGTCGTTGGCGATGTGCTGGGGTTGGGCACACGCAAGGGGGATCGCGAATTGATATCTGGATTGTACTTCGCGGCGGCAGATGGTTCGCGAGGGAGATGGCGGCGACGACGATGTCGCGACCTGAGTATTGGATGGGGTTTCGTTCTCGAGTCGACTTCGATAGAATAAGGCAAATTTCGCGTGGAGGCTCGAAGCGAAAGGGTATCTCGATCTGCAGTCGAGGGTCGCGATGGCATCGAGACTAGGGCGGCGACCGATGAGGTTCGCCAGTGGTGTGTTCGACGTTTGGAAATCACGATTTTGGGTTTGCTCGATGTGCTGTAAGGTAAAATGTTTATCTTTAGTTCAAATAAATAGGTGCATATCTGAATTTACAGTGAAAATATACATAGTTGGTAGCAGTTAAATTCTTTCAGAAATATATATACAAGAAGTTGAAATATTTATAGTGAAGTTTAAACCCATCTAGTCTAATTCTATATATTACTGAATAAGATTTTGGAAAAAATAAAGAGAAAGAAAAATTAGTTTAAATCCAATCATTAGTAAATTTAATTTATTAAATAGTAATGGATTTTTCGAATTTGTTCAAATTAAAAATGTTAATGTATTTAAATCTGTTGAAAAGAAATTTATTGTTCGATTTTAATAGTTAATTTGGTATTTAACAAATGTATATAGAATACTGCTGTAAGATAAGTGCAGTTTGCTCCCATACATATATTTGTATATGCGGATAAATTTACAGTAATAGGAAATTGATCTGTTAAGCAGTTTGTTTTAAATATTAAGTTAACTTTGATTTGAATTTAATTTAAATGTTAGATGTGTAGAAAAAAAGAAAGTATTTGTTTAAAACTATATCACTAGTTAAAATTAAAATCTTTAGAGTTAAGGAATAAATTATTAAACGATAATTTATCATTTAATTGTTCGAATATTTATAAATTGTATAAATTATTTATACAAGGTTCGAAACCATAAAGGAATGGTCAAGATGGAAACGGATTACAAAATAAAGGCAAAGGTGAGATTTTTCTCACTCAAATTGAACGTGGAATTTTTGCAGTTATTGATTTGATTGATTGCTATTGGATGTGATATTAGATATAGTAGGATATATCTATATATATAGCAATATATACATATTGGCATATGTATATATTGGATTGATTGATTTCCCGCCTCGTATAGCGGATGAGACCCTATTGCGCCGTTAGTAAGCGGATTATTTTTATAAAACCCATATACCGCGATATTCCACCTCGAAGTGGAATTGGTATTGTGCTAACGTTTGTGGATGCAGGGAAACAGGTTGGAGGGATCCAACTGGATTCCTCACCAGTATTTATTTATTTACAGATATTGATGTATATTCTGTTATTATATGTTGATATATGATGTTTGATGTTGTGATTGACTAATTGATGCGTTGCATCATCGGATTCAAGTTTCGAAGTTTAAAAATAACGACTTTTACTTTAAAAGGATTTTAAAGTAATTTTTGAAAGTAGACGTTTTATTGAATTGTTGAATTGATTTATTTTAAATAAATAAACGTTTAAAAATTTGAAGTTATAAAAGTTAAGATTTTTGTGAATTATGACTGTAAGGTGATTTTTGAAATAAATAGTTTAAGCAATTTATAAAATGGTTTGAACTGAGATTTTCGAATTTTTGTGAACAGTTTATTTAAAAGATTTAAAAGTTGATATTTATAAATTTAAAATATTGGAATTTTAAAACGAGTTTATAAGTGTTAAAAATGAAATTTATAGAATTATAAATCGTGAAGATATGGAATTTATAGATTTATAAATTGTGAAGTTATAAAATGGATGAAACTATAGAATAAAAGATTTATAAGAGATTAACTTATGAATTGGATTTTTGCCTTTAAATGGAATATTGATCGAATTATTAATAAAGAAGATTTATTAAATTGAAGTCGTTAGAAAATAGGAATATAATTTATAAACGTTGTTTTATAAATTCGAAATCAATTGAATTTGATAAATTAAATATAGAAGGTTGTTAAAGGAGATATATTCGCGATTTTGGATAGCGAATTATTATTGAAATAAATGTGTAGAAAAGATTGAAATTTGGTTAGTGAAGTATATTCACGATTTTGGACAGTGAATATATTTTTAAGTAAAATGGATATGGTTTTGGGGAAGCGATATTATAAAATGAAGTTAATTGTTTTAAAAGATGTTTTAAAACGTGTTAAGTATCGAATACATAGATTTCAACATTTATTGTTGAAATAGACGTTTTCGAGAAATAAGGAAATGATGGACTATAAAACTGTTGTTATAGTAAATGGTTTCCGAAAGGAAATGTTTTTATATAGTATTGGGATTTATATATCTATCTAAATTTTGAATCCCTATACTAGTGATTTTGAGTCGTCGTAACGATGTTTTACGTAACATTCATTTTGACTCAAATAGATGTTGTTATAGTAAATGATTTCCTTAAAGAATGAAATATATACTTAATATTGATTTAAGTATATCGAATATTTTCAAATGTTGAAAATAAATAAGATTTGTGAATTACTTATTATTAAATAAGTATGGAAATGCTTTTCCAATATGAAATGAAATGTTTTTGAGAATTTATCTTCTTAAAGATAAATTGAAAGTGAATATTGAAATCGATTTGAAAATCGTATATCAGTAGATATTTTGGAAATATAAATTCACTATGGAATTTATAAAAGAAATGGAAACTGTTTAGAAAAATAAATGTTGATTTATTTTTGAAGTGTGGAAATTTTATATCTATTAAAGATATTTTGGAAGATGAAATAATTTGGAAAATTATTTGGAATCTGATGATGTTGCGCATCTTTATTGATAGTTAAATAACCGACTATCAATAATTACCTTGAATATGGTATTTGTTGTGAATTGGATGAATTTGAATGCCACACTTATTTTTGAATAAGCGCTCACTATTCGGGTTAGCCGGGAAAGGACCATGGGGTCGTATAACCCATTCCGAATATGTGATACGTCGTTATGAATCGCATTTGAAGACCGGTGTTGAAGACCGGATATTTTTGAAAACGGAAGGATTACCGTCGAGTTACTCTACATCGGCTGATCTCCGATTTAGAGGTTTTTATCACCCTTAGTGACGGGAAGTCCGGACGTGATTAGAAATTTATCCGAATATGCAAGGGCTTCGTGAGAAGTGCCTTCGGTTCTGTTCGATCCCGGAACAGACTTGTATGGATTGTATGTCTGACGTTACAGATTGAGATATAAAGCTGATTTCTTTCAAATACATATCTGTTGGTGGCGGAGAATTTATTCTCTTAGCTTAACACCCTTCTCTGAGACGTACGAGCTCAGAGGTTATGTAGTTGAAATTTATCAGCGATATACTCCCAATTTGGTAACGTGGCATACTGAGTGTTGCTGTGAAATGATCAGTGTTTGATCATTTGTGATATGATCATTTGTTTGATCTTATATCTTTGTGATCATAGGTTGATCATTTGTTTGACCCGAAGCATGGCTTTGTAGAAAGCGTAGCTTTGTGGACGAGACTTCGTCGAGCCTCACACCCCGGAAATGGTCAAAACAGGAAGGATGCAGCAAGGTTCTAGGGAGTAGCGCCCCTTAGTGTATGTCATTCCTTCTGGATAGAGGTGGTATCATGGTATGGAGCCCAGATACTTAACCTATGTTGATACTGCTTATTATGTAGTTTGTTGGAAATCGGGGATCCTCGGGAAGATCGGTTACGATCGGGGGATGGCATACGCGTGTCAGTAGTTACCTATTTTTGCAGAGGTAACCCGGCCTTGTGTTGGCAGAGATCCGGTTAGGTTCTCGGGTCGTCTATTCAAGGGACGTACCCATCGTGGCATAGGAAGTTCCTTAGCCTGACCATTTGTTGGAAATCCAAACAAAACAATACGCGACTTGTACGGTTTTAGTTGTAGAACCTGCCATCTAATATGGTAGCTATAGCAAGCATACTATAATGGTACCTATGCTGGCTAAGATTTATATTGTACTTTCAAAATGTTTCTACACTATGCACTAATAATAATATCAAAAATGATTTGATTTTGCGTAGTAAGCATCTTTGACTATCATAAGAAGAAATCTCCTCCAATTCTGCGTTTGCATTGTGTGTATGGCGGGAGGTCTTATGGTAGTTTCATTTTCCAAAAGCATTGCGAATTGACTCTAAAAATATTCCTTTGTTTATTTTAAAGATAAACTGTTTTACGATCTCACACCAGTCACCATGACTGACTCGGAGTTTATTGTTTCCCTTCTAAACTCTGGGTGCCCACCAATTTCCACACGGGCAGCCTAGAGTTATGTTATCAGGATATTCTGGAGCTTTGGAGATAAGCTGGATGACGAGACGTAGTATTTGTATCTGATAGTATTTATTCCGCTGTGTATTCTGTATGAGGACAAGTTTATAAAACTGTCCATTGTTGTATATTGACTCTGATTGATGTATGTATAAAATGATATAGTTCTTTGTTTTAAAGATTATTCATTTATCTATTATATATTGTTCCGCTGCGATGTGTAAGATTCTGATATTGTTTTCTGTTCTGATGTTGTTCTGTTGTTTCCCTTCTTCTTCTACTCTTTTCTTCTTCTTCTACCTTTTTCTTCTTTTTAAAACCATAACTTTTCGGGTTTCCGGCATTCGATGGCTCGGTAGTCGATAAAGCGAGTATCGATGTCGAATTTTCGAAAGTCGAAAATTTCGGGATGTTACATGTACTATCCCTGGACAACTTTTATGGATAAATGATT
Source organism: Allium fistulosum (assembly GCA_030737815.1). Lineage (NCBI taxonomy): Eukaryota > Viridiplantae > Streptophyta > Magnoliopsida > Asparagales > Amaryllidaceae > Allium > Allium fistulosum. The sequence continues at coordinate 1,415,853,572 of CM060901.1, read as the reverse complement.
TCTGACGTTGCATTTCTAATCACATTGATTGGTCTCTATAAAGATATCATCTGTTTGGTGGCAGAGAAGGCAACTTCTATTAGCTTAACACCCTTTCCCAAGACACATGAGTTTAGGAGTTATACATTTGTAGAAATCAATTGCGTGGTCATGGAATGACAGTGTGGCATTCAAAGTAGAATATGCAATGTGAAAGGTAATCGTTACCTTGTGCCTCATCACCTAGAAATGGCTTAAATAGGGGTTGCCGTGAGACTATGTAGGTCGCTCCCATAAGGGTATGGTCATCACCCTTCTAGATTACTCTTTACAAGTCGAGTATGTTATGTATGCTATGGGATTCCAGATAGATCAGTTACTTCCGAGGTGAATCATTTCCGGTTCTATCAGCCACCAAGTTGGGTCTGTTGGTAGGCCGGTCTTGCCAGGTGCAGAAATTTCAAAAGTCATTGATCCTCGGTACATCCCTCTAGAGGTGTATTATACGGAAGGTAGTTCCTTAACTGCCATTGTATTGAAATTCATTATCCAATAAGTGCCTTTAGATTTGATTGTAGAACCTACTTTATAGCTAGTATGCTGGAATTTAATCAATAATAATTTCGGCTAAGATTCATAAGTTTATTTGAAAAGTAATTTCAAAGGAATGTTATTAAAAATAATATCTCTAGATTTTGCATAGAAAATGTTTTTGTTATCATAAGGTAAAAACTCATTCCATATTTATGTATGGTGTGGTCTTATTAGATACCATTTGTTTTCAAATATCCATATTTTGATTTTCTCACACCAGTCCCATAACTGACTTGGAGTTTATTTTCTTTTCCCTTAAACTCTGGGTGCCCTATTTTTCTAGGCAGCCAAGTAGTTACGTAATCTTGGATCATTTTGGATGGAGCATGGAGCATTTTGGTTTCTTTGTAGAAGTTATCTATCACTTTTCGTTGTGTTTGTATTTTGTATGATGTATCTACCAGCACTTGTGAGGATAGGCAGTTATAAGTATCCTGGCTTGATTAGTACTTACTAGTACACTGATGGGACAATTTGGAGTAATTGCATGTACTACTCATATGTACAATTATGTGTTGAATACGATGTGAGATTTTATTATTGTCTTATCTTTTATCTTTATTTTCTTTACCCTGTGATAATCTTCCTCTCCGGCACTTCATTTTATGGCACGTGAATACCAAGGATGTATTACTATCAATTTCTGAGGGTCGAGGAGGGGGGCCATCACATTTGGTTTCAGAGCTTATGGTTGAGCGAATACCAAAGCCTAGTTGGGGTCAAATCATTAGAGATAGGGTTAGTAATGCCCTAGCATGAGTTTAGTCTGAGAGAGCGCATATTCGAAATTTTATCCGAAAAAGTATATTCAAGTTTATACCATTCCCTAAGATAATCTCGTCTAAAATTCTAAATAGATTTCCTTAATATATGCTGATAGTAAGAGATTAGTAACAGAAGAGGATGAGGAAGAAGGGGGTGGAAACAGTACCACGACCACCAACGGCCGATCAAATGCTACAATAACTAAGGAAGTGGTAATCCTTGTGCAGCCTCAAATTAACTTTGCTACTCTATGCATGGATTACACCAGTTTAGGTGGTAAACCATTCAAAGGAACGAAGTACATTATTGAAGTTCAGGCTTGGATCTGCTCTTGTGAATTTGTTTTTAAGGGATTAAATATCGAGAATGAGTAGAAAAGGTTCTTAGCTTCTTGGCAACTACAAAATTGTGCTCCAGCATGGTGGGAATCCATCACTCAGAATGAATCTCAAGATAATTTCTCATGGGAGCGATTCAAGGAAGTTCTGGAAGAACAATATATGCTAGCTATAGGAAAATTGTAACATCCCCTATCTAGAGGTCCAAAGCTAAACACTACAGATGTTGCAGTCAATATAGTATTTGCTTCCGGCGACTAAATACAGGTATGTTAATGGTATCTACAATATCAGAAGCACTTGAATATGAAACAAAACGCAAATTTCAAAACAACATTTTCTTTATCATATTTAAAACAGATGTTCCATATTCTTAATACATAATCCCAACACGTTCTCAAGCACAGATAAAATATACTTAATACAAATTACGACAAGAGCGATATATGAAGATACTCCCTTTAATGATCTGAGTCATATAGTCATAATAGACTTAATACAAACACAGCGGAAATACAACAAAACATAAAATCTGCAACTCCTAAATAGCTACCTGTTTTCCTCCTGCATGCCCCCGGTAGCCTTATTCGTCATCCTATTAAACCTGAAAAAGACCTTAACCTCTCAGCCTACTCAAATTAATTTTGAGCACCCGAGAGTTTAAGTGGAAAACATAAACTTCGAGTCAGACATAAAGCCTGGTGTGAATAATACTATACGTCCCGGTTTTATATGCTAAGTGAGACCACGCCGCTTAGCAGAACGGGTTTCCCCATACTAACATCCTTTTAAAATATATCTTTGCAAAACCTTTTCCCTGCATCAAAACTGATTAGATACTGTAAAGCATCATTATGTAAACATACATAAGTATCAGGTAATAATGAACTATCTGTTCAAACACATAAGTTTTGTTTGGATAACTTTTAACCTTTGGCTGACTCGAGCCTACCAGACAATATAATCAAAACTAATCTAACACCTGTTAGCTATTCTTCTTTTGGACTATCTATCCTTAACTATCTGTTAAATACTTCACTTCTAGACGGTCTGTCCCTAACTTAATCATCTCCTAGGTCTTCCTAATCCTAATGGTTTTTCGGGCTCACCAATAATCTATATGTATACAAATATATATTCCAATCATAATTTTAGTCTGCTTGTGACCAAGCCCTACACACTGGAATTTTGGACAACAGTTAGCTGGGGCTAATAGCTAATGTATAGGACGCGACCCTATACTAGTCCCATCTGGTATTCTAATATCTGAGTCATTTTTACTTAAGGATCCCCTCCCATAATTTTCCTTGAAAACATTTTCAAAATGATTTAAAACTTTTAAATCAAACCCAAACAAGGAAAATATATAATCTTTATGCTTTACTCAAAATCACATTACCATGTTATATATATCTTCTTTACTCAAACCTTAGTTGATGAAAACATTTAAACATTTGAAAGTACCTCTTTCTAAACATTTGAAAACATCTCTTTCAAAACCAAGTAAAAGCCTTTAATTTTCTAAGCCAAAAGGCCAAAACCTTACCTTTCGAAACTAAACATCAAACCTTTCGAAACTATTGAAATCATTCCTTTCAAAAGCAATAAAACTTTAGACATCCTACTTTAAAACAACTTAAAACATTGCCTTAGAAAACCTTTGGAAAACCTTCTATTTAAACCTTTCAAAACCATTCAAAGCAAACCTTTCGAAATCATCAAACTCAAACCTTTCGAAACCATTGAACTAAAACATTTCGAAATCATTGAACTCAAGCCTTTCAAAACCATTGAACTAAAACCTTTCGAAATCATTGAACTCAAGCCTTTCGAAACCATTGAACTAAAACCTTTCGAAATCATTGAACTCAAGCCTTTCGAAACCATTGAACTAAAACCCTTCGAAATCATTGAACTCAAACCTTTCGAAACCATTGAACTAAAACCTTTCGAAAGCATTCAACCTTTTAAAACCTAAACCTTTCAAAAGCTTACTGGGTTCAATTTAAAACATGTGGAAAATCTTCTTTTAAAACATTTTGACTTCATTAGAAAGCTACCTTTCGACTTTGTCGAAAGCTCTGCTTCGGATGCTTTAAAACACATCATTTAAAACAATAGTCCCCTACCTTTAAAACAACTCCTTCGAAAGCTTTGGGTTATACTTCAATTAGAAAAGTCAGGTAAAACATCTAAGTCGAAAGCTTTGATACCTTTCGAAAGCATTGAGAAGAGGTTGGTTTTAGAAACCGGTAAACCTTTCGACTTTGTCGGAAGGTTCAAAACAAAACAATGATAAAGCGGTAGTAACTTTTCGACTTTGTCGAAAGGTTTAAAACCTTTATTTTAAATAATTGACCTGGTTGAAAGCAACCAAGTCGAAAGCTCCTTTTGGAAAGCAAGCAGGTGTAAGCTTTTGGTTTATAAAACAAACATACCCCAACCTCTTTGGCAACCAACCTTTCGACTAAGCACCCTTCGACCTTGTTCAATTCATTACGTACCAAGTAACTTGATACCATATGCATTGAACTTTAACCTTGTCGAAGCCTATAACCTTTCGACTTTGTCGGAAGGTTTGGGTCGGAAGGTTTGATGCCTAAAATGGCTGAAACATGCTAAAAGCATGATTTTTCTTGTTTTTAACTTAAAAAAAATAAATTTTCAACTAACCTGCCTTTGTTTGTCAAGTTCTCATTGGTTGAAAAATACTTTTCTGGAAAGTGCTGCCACTAATTTCAAAATTAAATAATAATTTTATTTTATAAAATGCCCATTCTCCTTAATTAAATATATAAAACATTTAAGTTCGATACCTTAAATAATTTTATATATTCATCAAAACACTTTGTAAAAATATGGAAAAATACCAGAAAATCTATTTTAATATGTTTTCCAACATATAAAAATTTCAAACCCAAATAATTATTATTTTAGCCGTAAATAATTTATAACCCAATAAACCATTTTCTTCACTAGAAAATTAATATAAAATCCACATAAATTCAGAAAATTATGAAAATTAGAATCCATCTCTAAAATATCATTTCTGACCTATATTTAAATTTTCAAGGCAGTTGGATGTAATTTAATAGGGTTTACATATCAAACATTTCATAAATACTAATATGAACATGCATGATTTACCAACAAACAAATATATAACTTTAATCATCAAAACATGACATATACTTGCAAAAACATTTCGGATCTAATCTTACAACTGAAAACTATATGAAAATGGGATGAAGTAATTATTCACCTTAGATTTGAGATTAAAAGATGTGAGATTTGATGTTGAATTAGTTGATTATCTTCCTTCTCTTGAATCCTAGCTTTAATCTTTCCTTGAGAACAATAATGGCGGCCAGCCTTAAGAGTTTTTAGTTTGGTAAAATGAGAATGCATGTGAGTTTCAATTCCTAAGGGTTTAGGGTATAAGCCTTTCCTATTTCCCATAATGCCCTTATTCATTTCCTAACACATTAGTTTATGTTTCTCGTTTTATTTTACACATTAACATGGCACGGCTACCCTTAGTTTTATCAAATCTCAACCTATTAATCTTCACATTATTTTATTTAACTTAACCAATTGAATATCCAAAATAATGTAATAAAAATATGGGGTGTTACAAAAATCCCGCCTTTATCGGAGTTTTATGGATTTAAAACAAGGAGAGATGTCGGTAGAGGAGTATTCCAACAAGTTTAGTGAATTGTCCCATTTTGGGCTGAGTTTGATAGACACTCCCATAAAGAAAATTGAAATATTTATAGCTAGGATAAAGGGGCAATATTAGGATGGATGATCGGGCATGTAAAGGGAACCTTTGTAGATTTTTTAGTCATGGGTTTCCGATATGAAACTCCAGACAAAGAGAATCCACCCACAACTCAAAGTAGCAACAATAACTGGAAGAAGAGAAAGTTCAACCATTCTGGAAAGAAGCCATGGCAAGGCAAGCCTGAGGAAGGTCTGTAAGAAAACAATTTGAAGGATATTACTTGTTATAATTGTCAACAGAGGGGCCACTTTTCCAACACCTATAAGAATCCCAAGGCTCAGGATAGGAATTGCTACAATTGTCACAAACCAGGGCACCAGAAGAAGGATTGCCCACTGATAAAGAAAGGAGAACAAGTCAGAGTTTTTGCCATCAAAGATGAACCCTCAACTTCGACTGATACGAAAGGCAAGAGAGTTCTTGAAGGTAATATCTACATTAATGAAAATCTAGTTAGAGTATTATTTGAACTGGGGCTTTCCACATTTTATTTCTAAAGAATTAGTTGATAAATTGAAACTTACCATAAAGATACTAGATACCCCTATCGATGTCTCTAACCCCATAGGTGGTAAAAATAATCTCGGTATAGTTTGTGAAAAAGTACAAGTTGCCAACCTATCCCAAAATTTTTCATGTGACCTAATCATCCTCAATTTTATTGGATTTGAGATTATACTCGGTATGAATTGGTTATCTAAATATAAGGTTGTTCTCAATTGTGTTAAAAGGATGGCGCATTTGGAAAATAATAGAAGTGAACCTTTTAAAATAACGTGTGAAGAATAAAGCCCAATAATGCATAGTTTTATGTATACCCTAAATTCGTAGTTTAGATGAAATACCAATTGTTAAGGGCTTTTAGGATGTTTTTGAGGAAGTTAAAAGTTTACCCCCACATAGGGAAATTGAGTTTCGAATCCACTTGATTCCCGGTGCAAGATCTGTTTTTCACTCTTCTCGAAGAATGGCCCTTAAGGAAGTAAATGAGTTAAAGAATCAAACTGATGAATTGTTAAAGAAAGGACTCATTAGACCTAGTCGCTCGAGTTAGAGCTCAGCAGTAGTCTGTTGCAAAGTCCAACGTCTCCCTAAGGCTTTGTGTAGACTACCGAGATCTAAATAAGCAAACAATTAAGAATAAGTATCCTTTACCCCATATTGATGACTTGTTTGATCGACTTCATGGTGCTCGAGTATTTTCAAAAATGGACCTAGATATAGGATTCCATCAGTTAAGGATAGAAAAAGAATGCATTTCTTTAACTACATTCAGAGGACCAAATGATTTCTACGAGTGGTTGGTTATGCCTTTTGGGCTAACCAATGCACCCGCTTATTTTATGGACCATATGAATAGAGTATTCAAAGAAGTGCTCCCCAAGTTCGCGTTAGTTTTTATCGATGATATTCGTATATATTTAAAGACTGAAGAAGAACACGAAAGACATCTACATATTGTGCTAGAAATAATAAGGAGAAATGTGCTCAAAGCGAAGTTTTCAAAATGCCACTTTTGGGAAGAGAAGGTAAGATTCCTTGGGCATTTTGTGTTGAAGGAAGGAATCTCAGTTGATCTAGGAAAATTTACATCCATAATGGATTGAAGTAGCCCCAAAATCTGAAGGACATTTGCATCTTCTTAGGATTGGCAGGATATTACCGGAGATTTATTCAGGACTTCTCCAAGATTTCCTACCAATTAACGAAGATGACTATGAAGGATGTTAAATTCAAATGGATCCCTAAATGTGAAGAAGCGTTCCAGGAACTAAAGAAAAGGTTAACTACTGTTCCAGTCCTGACTATTATTGAGAAAATGGCGGTTTAACAGTTTATACTGATGTTTCTAGTGAAGGAGTGGATGCGGCACCGATGCAACATGGAAAGGTTATCGCATATGCTAGTATGCAGTTAAAGTCGCATGAGCGAAATTATGCAACACATGACTTAGAACTATTAGCCTTATGTTTGCGCTAAAGATTTGGAGACATTATTTATTGGGTAAGAATTTCTCATAGTTTATTTTGATAAACTTTGTTTGACCTTGGTAAATAATATTCCTTCTTTAAATAGGTGAGAAGTTCGAACTCTGCATAGATCATAAATCTTTGAAGTAACTTTTCACTCAGAAGGATTTAAATATGAGACGGCAACGTTGGCTAGAATTTCTTGTGTCATATGATCTAGATATTCCATATACACCCGAAAAAGCCAATGTGGTAGTGGATGCATTAAGCAGGAAGCATGCTGTTATAGCTTATTTGGTAGTAACCCCGACTCTTCTAGAAACAATTTCTAGCAAGCGAAAAGAAGATCGATTTGTAAAAAAGATTATTAAAGATATAAGCAAAGGATAGAGTTCAAGCTTTAAAGTTGATAACCATGGGATATTACGTTTAAAAGGAAGAATTTGTGTTCCTGATGTTGACAACTTAAGACAAGTAGTGTTGACCGAATGCCATCAATCCAAGCTAAACATTCACCCAAGAGTTAATAAAATATACAAAGACATAAAACGAACATTTTGGTGGAGAATTATGAAAAGGGAAATCTCTATTCATGTTAGCAGATGTGCGGATAGTCAACATATCAAAAGCGATCAGCAAAAGACTACTGGATTTCTTCAACCCCTTGAAATTCCGACTTGAAAATAAGACCAAATATCGATGGATTTCATCAATGGCTTACCTCGATTGAGAAAGGGAAATGAAGGCATTTGGGTTATTATAGATTGATTAATCAAAAGCGCACATTTTATCCCAGTGAAGCCAACGAGAACAGCTACAAGTCTTGCAGAGGTATACATGAGGGAAATAGTTCGATTGCATGGTGTCCCAAGCACTATAGTCAGTGATCGACACCCAATCTTTACCAGTAAGTTCTATGGGGCATTACAAACAGCTTTAGGGGGAAAACTGAAAGGGTAAATCGAATATTGGAAGATCTTCTGAGAGTTTGTATCTTAGATTTTGGAGGATCACGGGAAAATTATCTTCATCTTGTTGAGTTCTCTTATAACAACAGCTATCAAGCGAGTATTGGCATGGCACCGTACGAAGCTTTATATGGTCATCCATGTAGATCCCAGCATGTTAGATCGAAACCGAAGATTGGTTAATACTTGGTCTGACATGATTAGAGAAGCTTCAGAAAAGGTTGACATTATCAGAAAGAAGATGAAAGAAGCCCAAAGCAGGTTGAAAATTTACATTAATCGAAGACGTAGGAATTTGGAATTCTTGGTTGGAGATTTTGTATTCTTGAAAGTCTCTTCAACGAGAGGAGTGGTAAGATTTGGTCAGGTAGGAAGTTAGCACCTAGATTTTTTGGACCTTTTCCCATTCTAGAGTGAATTGGCCCATCAGCTTGTCATATGAAATTGCCTGAGAGGTTGTTTGGCATACAATGCCTTTCACATATTTCATCTAAGGAAATATGTGCATGACCCGGAACAGATTATAGAAACAGTTGCCCAAGAAGATTTAGAAGTTGAACCAAATTTGGCAGTTATTATATGACCAGTTCGAATCTTGGATCACGATGAGAAATGAATGAGAAGGAAAGTTGTGAGATTGGTGAAAGTCCAATGGACTGGTGATGCAAAATACTGCACTTGGGAAACAGAAGACAAAATAAGGAAAGCATATCCTGAGTTTAGGATTGATGTTGTATCAAAGTAGTGTACTCACTGGCTATGGTGTAGTCACTTATCATGTCTTCTATATATTTCATTTTGTTAAATATATATTCATTTTGAGCATCTTCTTCTTAACCTTAATTTCGAGGACGAAATTCTTTTAAAGGGGGAAGTATGTAACGACCTAAAAATTCATCACTTCAGAATTTTTTGAAATATTCAAATATAAGATATTTTAACATAAATGATAATGTTTCGAACAATAAATAATATTGGTAATCTTATTTTGGATAAATATTTATAAAAATATATACATTGGAAGATATATCGATAAAATAATCGAAAATCATTTTATTGATAAACCGCTCTTTGACCATCCAACATCGCACATGGAGTTGGATACATAAAATCAATTATCTAATAAGTGAGAGTATGTAATAAAATAATTTATTTTATTTTGGAAAATTAGAAGTATACATGACATAATTAATAATGTCGCTATTTTGGAATAATTAATTTTTTTAAAACTTAAATGGAGTTTATATGATTTAATAATTATTTGAATTATTAAATGTGCCCTTTTAATTATTATATAATGATAGAAATATTATTATTAAACTTTGTTTACAAATAGTACATTAACTAAGAAGAGAAAATATGACCAGAAATCGAAATCGGAATTCGTAACGATTCAACATGTAGAAGTTGTGCAACGTTGTGGATTATATGTGACACATATGCACATATACATGAACACATACATGAACACATACATGAAGACGTTCACATGCATATGGAAGCACACATATATACATATACATTTTAATATAAAATAACCAAAAATGTTAAGATCTTTACTCATTTCCCTAAGCCTTAAGCATCCAACCACTTACACATCCAAGTACATTCACATGGCCAAGCACATGGGAGGAGGAGTTTCGACCAAGCATAATGATGTAAGGGAAGGTGATGGTGGTGATGAGGTGACGTTTACACTTAAATATCTTGATATATTACTCCTCCCATTTGCTTATAAATACCCACCATCCATCTCCACTTCCATTTACTTCTTCTTCTTCATTTTCCTTAGCTTTCCTCACTATTTTCACGGCTTCCATACTTAGAGAAATAATGGCAAAATTTTTGCAAAAGAATATTATATATATATACATCAAACCACTTCAAAACTATCACAAAACTCCTCTTCTCTCCCCTTAAACCCCATGGCGACCACCTCCATCACCAAGCTCGATCCTTCCAACCCTAGGGTATGAGCACCTCTAAACTCCAAGCCCAAGGCTGAGCCACTTAGGAGCTTCAAGTCAAGTGTTCGTGAGCTTTTAGTTCGAGTTAGAAAAGCTATATCCATTTTCTAGTTAATCATTTAATTCCAAGGTGAGAATACTATTTATATATGATATATTGCATGACAAATATGTTTGGTTTACTTGGTTGTGATGATTGTTTATCATGTTTGGATGATGATGATATGACTGTTTTATTTTAGTAACAAGTCACGTTAAATACGCTTCGAAAATCACAAAGGAAATCACTTTCCTTTTTGTAATTAAAATGGTATATATGAGTTGTTAAACCTCTTCGAAAATGGTTTAAAATGATCTGATAATGTTTTATAAACATTTATAAGTGTTTTAATGAAGTTTGAACGTAAAATGGAAAATTGGTTAAAATAGGCGCGTCGCGTAACAGTAGCTCGCGATCTTACGCCATAGAAAGTTAAATCCATTTATACGATGGATTCAAAGTCGGAATTCTTTATAAGAAGAATTTTCCAATCTCACTATAGTTTTCAAACGAAAAAGAAAATTGAGGTTTCGTTTAAGTAGATTTTGAAATATGAGAAAAATAAGTTTTCAAAATAGTCACTGTTTGGCAGTTCGAAAACCAAAGCGACAAATTATTTATAAATGGTATTTTTAATTCTTTAAAAATATGGAATAAATTCGATAAATCTTATAAAATGTTTTAAAAGAGATTTGAGTTATAAAAATGAATTTCTAAATGATCGAGAAGTTGTTTTGATCAAATAAGCCTTAAAATCACCATTTGTAGCACTATTCGCAGCATTTTTGTAGCACCTTTAATAACTTTTGAAATATGGATTTATACTTAACAATCTTTTCCAAATGTTTTATAAATGTTTTCAAATGAATAATGAAGTATTTTAATACTTATTTTGAGGTTTTTATAGTTTATTTAAAAGAGTTTAAATAAATGATTTGAAGAAAAGCTATTAAACTCAAGTGATTTAATCTTGGCTCTAAAAGCCAACAAGTAGACTGGATTTTTCTATTCGTGAGATCCAGATGTGGGGTGCTTAAACTAAGGAGATGTTCAGGAGCAACCAATGTCCCGGCTCACCTAGCCTTATTCCTAGGCGAGGGATAGATAAGGTCGAAATGCTAAAAACATGACAAGTGTAAAAGATTCAATATTTATAAACTTAATTTGATACAAATTGGATTGTATAGAGACAATCTTCTTATACTTGGTGTGAAATTCCGAAGAGGGAACTCCTACTAACCATATGAATTAAAAAGGTGATTTCACCATTATTCGATGAATGTGTTGAATACAGAAATTGATATTGAGTAGAATTAGTATAATTTCTATCGACCCTTTTTAACTCAATAATGTTTTCCTCAATAAGACTTATGAAAATGTTTTGGTATTTCCAAAGTTAAAGAGAGGTTTAATGATTTCGTATATACCGAGAAGAAATGTTTTTAAGATATATATCCCTAGAAGATATTTTTGATAAAAAAGAAAGTAATTAATAAAATGATACACACCTATTTACTTAGAATTTTTTATCGACGGTTCGTTCCTTTGAACCGAGGTCGGATTTGAGTGATTCTTATCCGAAAACCACTTCAAACCAATGTACGTTCGAAAGTGAAGACATGGAATGATAGTAAACGAATGAAGGGCTGCTTGTCACTGACCCTTGGGGGAAATTTCCCATATCATATATATGTGGCAGTAATATCTTCATTTGATCTTCGATCCAAGGGCAGCTCGCTGCTAATCCTAGGGATGTTTCCCGACAGGATGTGATAGGAGAGTTCCTTTGGTTTGTTCTGTCCCTGGATAGCTTGTATGGATGACTATCTGACGTTGCATTTTTAATCACATACAAGCTGAGGAGTTATACATTTGTAGAAATCAGTTGTGTGATCATGGAATGGTAGTGTGGCATTGAAAGTAGAATGTGCTATGTGAAAGGCAATCGTTACCTCGGGCCTCATCACCTGGAAATGTCTTAAACAGGGCATGCTGTGAGGCTATGTGGGTCGCTCCCATAAGGGTATGGTCATCACCCTTCTAGATTACTCTATGTATGTCGAGTATATTTTGTATGCTATGGGACCCGAATAGGTCGGTTACGACCAGGGTGATGTCATATTTGGTTCTATCTACCACCAAGTTAGGTCTACGGGTAGGCCAGTCTTGCTAGGTGCAAAGGTTTCAAAAGTTGTTGATCCTTGGTACATCCCTCTAGAGGTGCACTGTATGTAAGGTAGTTCCTTACCTGCCATTTTATAGAAATCCATGCTCCAATAAGTGCCTTCGGATTTGATTGTTGAACCTACTTTGTAGCTAGTATGCTGAAATTTAATCAATGTAACAATTTTGCCTAAGATTCATAACTTTATTTAAAAAGTATTTTCAAAGGAACGTCATTAAAAATAATATCCCCGGGTCTTGCGCAGCAAATGTTTTGGTTATCATAAGGTAGAAATTTGTTCCTTATTTATGTGCGACGTGGTCTTATGAGATACCATTTGTATTCAAATATCCATATTTTGAGTTTCTCACACCAGTCCCATTACTGACCCGGAGTTTATTTTCATTCCCCTTAAAATCTGGGTGCCCTATTTTTTCGGTAGCCAAGTAGTTAGGTAATCTTGGAGCATTTTGGATGGAGCATGGAGCATTTTGGTTTCTTTTTAGAAGTTATTTATCACTTTCTGTTGTGTTTGTATTTTGTATGATGTATCTACCAGCACTTGTGAGGATAGACAGTTATAACTATCCTGGCTTGATTAGTACTTACTGGTACTCTGATGGAACAATTTGGTGTAATTTCATGTACTACTCATGTGTATAATTATGTGTTGAATACGATTTGAGATTTTATTATTATCTTATCTTCTATCTTTATTTTCTTTACCCCATGATAATCTGCCTCTACGACACTTGGATTTATGGCACGTGAATACCGAGGATGTATTATTGTCGATTTCTAAGGGTTGAGGTGGGGTCCATCACAGTGGAAGCAGAACCACTTCCAAATATTACTTCAGGAAAGGTGCTCAAATTCATGATCAAGAATATTGTTACTAGATTTGGGATCCCACACAAAATAATATCCGATAATAGGATACAATTTGAAAGTGAAGAGTTTACACGATTTTGCAACAAGAACGGAATTATGAAGAGTTTCTCTTCTATAGTACATCTTAGGGCTAATGGAGCCATTGAAGCGGGCAGTAAAACTATCAAAACTATTCTTATGAAGCGGTTAAATAAAGCTAAGGAAAATTGGGTAGAAGAACCGCCACTTGTACTATGGGCATACAGAACAACCGCTAAAACCTCAACTAGTAGTACTCCATACTCCAAACCAAGAGTTGAAGAAAAAATCTTTAGACTTAATTCATGAATTAAGAGATGAAGCAACCATACTAACTGCTGAATATCAGAGAAGGATGACTAGATACTACAATTCGAAAGTAAGGACAAGATTATTCCAGAAAGGGGATTTAGTACTCCAAAAAGTGATGGCTAACACTAAAAATCCTGTAGATTAACCGCTTGGACCAAACTGGGAAGGTCCCCTAATTATACACAAAGTGATTCCACCAAGAGCTTATCAATTATGCCAACCAAATGGCAACATAGTCCCTAGAACATGTAACGTAGAACTTTTACGACCATATTTCCCAACAACGGATGAATATAGATCAGATTCTCAAGTGTATCTACATGGTCGGGAGTAGGATCTCCTTAAGCAATAGAACTATCTAAGATGGTAGAAAGCCTTTGACTATGCCAAGATGGCCAGGTCAAAGCGCCTCTTAAAGGGAGGTCAAAGAAAGCCTTTAGTCGCGCCAGAAATGGCCAGGCTAGAGCCTCTACAAGCCCATGTTACCGCCTACGTAGCCATATCAAGGTACCTCCAAGAGCGAGGTCGGAGTAAGCCTTTGACATCACCTCAAAAGGGCCAGGTCAAAGCACCGACCAGCCTTCTTTCCTGCCTATAAGGCTAGTCTGACGCGCCTCCTAGTGGGAGGATGGAGTAAGCCTTTGGTCCCGCCTAACAATGGCCTTGCCAAACCACCGAACCAACCTTCATTCCCATCTATAAGGCCTGTTTGAGAACCTCCTAAAGGGAGGTCGGGTAAGTCTTTGGTCCCACTTGATGAAATCTAGCCAAACGCACCGGACGACTTGATTTGTCACCTAAGATGGTGGTAAGCGGTCGAAACAACGGCCTAAGACATTCAAGCCCGAAGAGTGCCACACACAAAGGATTAACAACATCTGAACCCCAAAGAGTGGCGCACACAAAGGATTAACAACATCTGAAGCCCGAAGAGTGGCACACACAAAGGATTAACAACTTCCAAAGCCTAGAGGGTGGCACGAAACAAAGGATTAAGACAACTGAAAGCTCGGAGGGTGGCACAGAACAAGGGACTTCTTCTATTACCAGATATGGATTTTCAGTCTTCTCTAATTATTACTAGATAAGGATTTCTGGTCTTCTGTTATTATTACCAGATATGAGTTTTTGATCTTCTATTATTATTTCCAGATGATGATTTTTGGACTTCTAATATTATTTCCAAATGATGATTTATAGGCTTCTATTATTATTTCTCTGTTAGATCCTGCCTTTTTTCAGTTTCAATAAGACAACTATATATTTTCTTATACACACACACAAACAATCATTACTTATGTAGGAAATATAGGAGATATGACGATCGACATAAAAATCGGGTTGAAGTTGAAGAAATCAAATAAATTTTATTTTTTATTTTTTGTCGGTCTAGATTTTATTTACAATCTCCAATTTGATGATTACACGCACACACAAATATATTTTTAGAAATTACCTTTACAATATAATTATTTTGTAGTAAATGTTTTTAAAATAAAATGTCAAAATATTATTTTATAAAGAAATTATAGCATTTCAACAAAAATTGAATAAAACATTTCAATATCAGACGTCTAGAAACTTTACCCATGACACATGTTTACATTTAATCTATATTAAAGTACAAATAGAACAAAATAGTTCATTTCTAGACGTTTGCAACTTTTATCATTATGTCTAAGTTCAATCTAAAAGAACATTTCAGTTCAACTCCAGACTTCTGAACTTTTCATACTAGACGTTTTATATATTCGTCTAAACATCTGGGCACTTTTTCTCAGAATTCTGGACCCGACGAACAGAAACAACTCTTCATAGAAATTCAAATTTTGTAGAGTCATCTTCATTCACAAGAGTTGCAATTATTCAAATGGTTGCAACTACTGATTTAGAACCTTTCAAAACAATAAATAGAATTGAGATTTCACTTTATAGTCTATCAATATACTTTCTATCTTTCTGATTATATTTACTTGTGATTTATGATCTCTCTCAACTATTTACTTCCTATAATTACAAGTTCAAATCATCATCTCAAGGAGATTATAGGAAGGGTGTACTCAAATAGACTTATCCGTGTTATCTAGAACATAATCAATTAAGAAATTTACTACCATTTATAGTCGAAGTCCTATTGAAGTTATTACTGGCACGAAGTCCAGTTTGGAAGCTCGGGCCCTTTATAATACGTGTTCCTCTGGGTTAAGTGTGGACGTTTGTTAGTTAATTCCAGAAGTAGTCTGGGACTGGACGTAGAACGGGAAGTTCAAACTAGTATAAAAATCTCTGGTGCACTTTATTAATCGTAATTTTTGCAGTGCAAATTTTATATAAGTTTTATTTAGTAGTTATAACCATATTACTCGATCCATATAGACTTTCATCCTCTCATTATTACCAGATATGGATTTCTGGTCTTCTATTATTATTTCCAAATATGGATTTCTTAACTTCTATTATTATTATCAGAAGGGGATTTGATCTTCCATTATAATTATTTTCAGATAAGGATTTCTAGACTTCTATTGCTATTACCAGATAAGAGTTTCTGGACTTCTTATATATTTCAAGATATAAACTTATGGTTTTCAATTGTTATTATCACCAAACTGGGGTTTCTGGTCTTTCCCCTATTATTAGCAAATAAAGTTTTACTCTTCTTCCACTACTATCAATATTAGTTATAGGACTTCTTTAATTATCATTGCCAGAAGAGGATTTTTGGATTTCTAATTGTTATCAGATGGGATTCAGGTCTTCCATTATATAGTTATCCGATAGATTTCTGATCTTCTTCTTCTGTTACAAGTTATGAATTTCTAGTTTTTGATTATCAGATGAGTAACTAGACTTCAACTAGAAAAAATTTCTAAAGCTTGCTCCTATGATATTACCAACTGATCTACTGGGTTCCATTTGGAAATTTATTTTTATTTGATATTCTTTCTCTTATAGTAGAATTATAATTTTAACTCACACAAATAATATAGAATGAATGCTAGTTTAACTTAATTAAATTCAAAAGGAGAATTGATAACAAATAATATCTTGCCCATCATGTTTTACTGGGAAACAAAGCTAACAGGATAATCTAAGTGAGGATTTGACAATGCAAAGGAATTTCCGGTTTCATCCTAAAGGGTAAAAAGCTTCTCTTATACTAGGTGGGTTAAATGTTATCCCAATAATTTTCAAAGGGTATGAGCTAAGGAATCAATGCCCATATCAAGGGTTCATGTCGAGGTTCAAAGCTAGGGATTATGTCGAGGTTCAAAGCTAGTGATCATGTTGAGGTTTGAGGCTTCTAATGCAAAGATGAATATCACCATCAAAGTCTTTGTCGGCATCACGAAAAAAACAAAACGGTGGTAAAAAGAACCATGCCACTCCTATCCAACGACGTCAAGCTTCTTCAAAATATGCTACTTCATGTCGATGGCAAGAATCAAAAGCTATTGACGTCGCCCAGGACTAAGAAACATCCATAACCTCAATCTTATATAAGCAACGTCGACAACTACTGTTGTCGAGATTCATCTATGACCTCGATGCTGAGATTCATTGACATTGAGGTTTATCAGAAAAGAGAGGTGTCGAGCATATGAATATGTACCTACCACTGCTTATACACAATGGTCAAACACACAAAAATTAGATGCCACTGCAAATGCTAAATGTTATCCGGGTTTTTAACCCATCAGGATCCAAGAGGAGACAGAACAATTTCATGACATCAGAATAGCTCAGAACTCAACCAAAAGGGGCTAAAGTAGTAAGTTAACGAGAGCCAAGTAGTTTACTAAAGCAAGGACTAAATTTGACTAAACCAAGAAACCCGTGTCCGTTCAGTTCAATCAGCAGCTAAGTACAATCAGCTAGTACATCGTCATCAAAACAGAGCAATGTGCAACGAGACTACACGGACGACGTCGATACAAGGCAATAAGAGAACTCCAAACATCAAAGTCCAAAAATAAACCAAGTGTATGGATCACTAGAGATTCATACATTATGTATCGCTAGGTCGCTGTGGCATGTGGGAAGCTAAGAGGCCTAGATGACAAAACATAAAAAAATGCTAAGTGTATAGATCGCTAGCGATCCATACCCCTATGGATCGCCAGCGATCCATACCCCTATGGATCGCCAGCGATCCAAGTTTAACCATGGAGTATGGGTGATCTAGCATTGTAAAGCCATAAGGATAGGAGCTAAGTAACTATCTCGCATGCGAGCTAATTCTATGGATCGCTAGCGATCCATGGTTTTGACTCGGGTCGCGAGCAAAGCTCCTATAGATCCTCCTACATCCATCTACGAGCAAATGGCGAACTGGTCTGGCCCAGAAGCTCTCTAATCTCTATAAATACCATTCTACCTACAACATAAGCGGGATCTTCTCCGGACTGGTTGCTGAAGCTCTGCTGGAAACTTTCTTCACTCTTCATCTCCCTCGTAACAATCTCTAAAGGGATTCGATGTGATTCTCTAGTGGATTCCAACTTTGGGGATTCAATCAAGCTAAGGATAATCAAAAGCCTTATAATCAAACACTACTTGTAATAGAAATCAATCATAATAAAACTATAAAGTGGACGTAGGCTTCGTTAACAGCCGAACCATTATAAAAATCTTCTTGTCTCCTTTCTTTTACTGTTCTTTTCTGTACATATTACCTGTATTATTGCTCTGTACAAACATGGCTGGTACTTTCACACTCAAAACAGGGCGTTGATCCATTTTTTGGGTTAGCAAACGTGATTCTGTCTTCTTCTTTTTTTAAGATCGCAATTTTATGAATGAAGAATTAAAGCCCAAGATTTGTGAGCTAGTAGTTCGGTTTTGAGCCTGTGTGTATTGTGAGATGCGGAAGTTTCGAGAATAAAGGAGAAAGGAGGATAGGCTTTAGTTTGGGCCCTGTATTTTAATTTACTTTAGTTAAATATTTTTTTTCACAACTTCTTTTAAAACAACGTATTCAATTAATAAAATTTATACTTATAAAAATATTTTATATTTAATTAAAATAATTTATTCAATCTCAATATACCGCTCATACGGAATTTATTAATTTAATTTAATTTATTACAACAAAATTTTATATTAAATAGAATTTAAATAACTAAAATTTATTTCTAGAATATTAATTATCAAATATCAAATTAAAACAAATTTATTTTAATTAAATTTACATATAATTACGACATAGAAAACAAGGTTGTTACAGACTTCATCCCTTATAAAAATTGCATCCTCATAATTTCTTATAAGGAGATATCTAACAACTCATACCCTAACTTTCGTCGTTACTACAATCTTCTATCAAACTGAAACTACACAGTTCTCCATGTAGCTCTTAGTCTAATTCTCTTATTGTATGCTATGATTTAAATAGATTCAATTTAACGACTTTCTATTTTTCACATAAGATAAAAATATTGTAAATTTTTCCTTCAAGTGTTGGATTGTTCGGAAAATTTCGGTAGAGTCTCCTTTGTACGGAGAGCGTTCCAAAAAATCAAAACACGATATCATTACAATATATGTATATACTTTCCAATCAATAGGGCATCTCGAAACACGGGAAAACAATATAATATCACATATATTTCGATATATCGTAAAAATGTAACTTTGATTGCAATTTTTAAGCAAACTTACTTAGTTTCAAAGCGAGCATAAGTGTGCAAGTGCCTAAGAGCCTTCATGTATCTGTCTTAACTCAAATAAACAATATAAGATCTCTTATGCTAATTTAAGAAGCATTGCATTCAAATAAATAGAGAAACAACCATGCTTATTAGCAAGCGTTATGTTTTGAGAAGTTTTCTATGGCAAAATCATAAATTACATAATATTTGTAAGAATGAATTTGTAGATTAGTTAACTAACTTTGCGGAACATCATTTGGATCAATGAAATATGGTGTGTAACAAAGTTATCAAGATTGCACTTAACAATAACAATTCAGAAAATAATTTACATCGCAGATCCGCTGCCTTTGAACGACCATTTCGCATAGCAAATGTTGAAATTTGGCATAGTTCTTAAAACAAAAGTTGTCCCTTAATGTCATATCTTTCCAGCGAAAAGAAACTCCTCGAAATCCGATGAGTGATTAAAAAGTTATGACAAAAAAATAGGACACTATAAATCTAGAAATACGTATAGTGCACAAGCCAGTAATTTGCCTCAAATTAAAACAAATTTAAACACCAATTAACTCCAAAATTTTGAAAAGCGACATAATTGCAACACACTTCCATCCACTTTCCTTTGAAATTCCTTGGATCCCTTTGCCAAATCACTACCCTTTCCTTGTATGCGCAATTCTTTTATGTAATGTTAGGCCAAGCTTTAGCTTCATACTAGACAAAGTTTGACATGTTTGATAATGCCTTTACACGTGTCGCTATATGATACGTTATGATTTCACTTTCTGTTATTTATAGTCCTTTATTTTTATTTTCAGCATTTTATTTGGATCTGGTCCCCTATTTATCTGACACTTGATTTTCCATGTAATTTTATATTACGTGCGTCCCTGCAGTTCCCTCTTTTTCCCAACACGGTACCTATCTCATTTTAGCTTATTTTTCTCATAGAAAGTCTTAATAAAATTTCATAAAATTCATGAACACTTGTTCTAACATTCTCTATTCTTTATTTCAATTTAAGGGTATTTCCCTTATTTATTTTCTTGGTATACTCCTTCAATAAATCATAATAAATTATTTTTGACATAAGAAATCTCTCAAACTAAATACTAATTTGTAAAATCATGGTTAGAACATCATATAAAATTTTCATGGCATTTTGAACTGATTAAGGTGGGGAAATACAACTAAACATCTCATGTGCACCTATCTTCCCCAAAACATTTATCAAACTATTTACATGTTAATGAAAATCCATATGAAACTCCATCATATATAATAGTTTGCAAGATCTTATCGAAACCATATATTTAGGTACGGTAAAAATAGGTTTAGTATTACTTACCTAGACCTTTGGATTATATTGATTTAGTCTTCTAAATCCACCTTTAGCTAGCATTTTTATTTTCTTATGTTTATTTGCACTCTTTAAGTTACCACCATTAATGTTTCTCTCAAGCTTTTATTTTATTTTTAGTAGAATAAAATGAATGAATGGAAAAAAGTAGTCCTTGTCGTCCCACAATAATTTAGGCTTGAGCCTCTTACTCTTTTTCATCAATTTATTACCCATATTCTTTCTTATTTAGCTTATTTCGGCCCTTTAATTAATCAATTAAATTAATTCATAAGTATCGATTGATACAACCACCATCTATAACAACATCCGAAGTGGCTACTCGAGCATTTGGCAACATGTTCTGCATCATGGTATCGAAGCTTGAAGGTTGGGATTAGTAGCTCTCGAGCTAGCTCCTTCCTCAACTTTGGAGATGTTCATTTGATGTCTCATCCTTCAATTTGTAATAAGGGTGATCAGTCTCTCTAATGCTTATGTAGTACTGATGTGTGTAGTGCAACTTATATACTATATATATACTACTACATAGTCTTGAAAACCAAAATATATAACAAGTACATGCACTAGTGTATACACACACTCTCATTCTAATCTAGCGTGATAACTCCTATCCTATCTCTATTGGATAATGGTATCAACTTAAATTTAAGTGAATTAACCTAAGTCGAATCGCTTAACCTATGCTCTGATACCAAATGTGATGACTTCCTTGCAAAACCATCATCCTATTTACCTATATCATGTGATGTAACAGTACTTGGTCGATGCAGGATGGTAGTCAAGGTTGTAGTAAAGTAGATTAATCACAAAACCTATCTTATTTCTCATAGCAAATTGAATAAAATACAATAGTAACGACAGATGTAAATGGGTGAGACAGTAATAGCTGAATGAACCATACAAATTAGAGTATACAATCCATACACCTATACAACATAAGTGATATAGTTTATACCACTGATAATAATGTCGAATAAGTAATTGTCCCTAAATAGATAATAGTGCCGGTAAGCTCTATAGTGCTGGATAGAGAAATAATAAGCAATAATGGAAATATATAGTAAATATAGTCTCCTGCTCTCCACCTGTCCAACTCCATGTGCTCACTAGACCTGATATCTATAGAAAATCTCAACTACTATAAAGTCAATATATAACGACAAATGACATAGAAAATCATATATGAATGTCCTTGCATCCACAGAGTTAGCATATAACACAAGATATATGCTATTGTATATCATAGTCATCTGGGTGTACTATATGCAAAGTACTAATGGGTGTCTAGATATCTACAGCAATGATATCTACATCATGTGACATCCTTAGGGTGATAAGCAAGAAAAGCAAACATAATATCCATCATCCATCCTCATATTCACTCACTCAGTGCATTGGATATATGATACTCATATGACCTCCCCGTACAATCAAGGACTACTCAATGTCTCGGTTTCATGGTACTCGAATCTATGCTACTCAGTATGCCAGGAAGTAGAATGCATCCCCATCAACAATCCAAGGTAAAACAGATCGAAACATCGTGTAATCTGGAGCTCCCCGTATGCCTAGTTAAGCATCCTCGCATACCCATACTTCATAAGTACACATCAAAACCTCCAAGTGTCAATGATCCCATTGCACACATCTTATGTAGTAGAGCACATCCTGGAACTGTTCTTACATCTCTTGTTTGAAGTCGGTGCAGTTTGGGATGATTCTCGATAACCATCATATCATCGTTTGTCTCGTAACCTTCTTTCAATAATTCCTTTAGTTCAACTCATAGTCATACACTCTGCATCTCTAATTATAGCATCCCATCGTCGAAACTGTCATTTCCCACCATAGATTCATCAATGTCAAATCATGCATCATCATCGAAAGCCCGCTACTGGATTCGTAACACGGTGCCAATCTAGCTTTAGCCCAAAATAGGCTCAAAACTTAAAGCAAGTGCAAATGTAACGAGCCCAAAGTTTTCACGTCCTTAGTTTGAAGCAAACATGCAATTAGCTTAAAGCAATCCTCTGATCCAAAGTTATTATGCCTGAAGCCCGAAGCAAGCATGTGAATAGCCCCAAGTAGACACATGAACGACCCGGAGCAAGCATGTGAATAGCCCCAAGTAGACACATGAACGACCCGGAGCAAGCACACAAGCGACTCGAAGCGGTTCTCGCCTTTCCCCACTATCGATCCAAGCCACCACCTATCAAACCCCTTCATGGTCAAAACTTCCATCGGTCCAAGTCTCACCACCGATCCATGACACCAACGATCCAAGATTACTATCGATCTAACCCCTTACATACCGACATCGATCCAACTACATTTGCCTAAAACTTGAGCAAACAAACTCCAAATGTCCTAAAACTTGAAGCATAGCTTTGTGAGGCCTTCCTTATTACCCTACATAAATAACATCGAATTTGGGTGAAGTCAAATTCTTGGATCATTACCGATCCATGGCACTGTGCCTAATTATAAGTCACCATTCAATCGACATTTTCAACCAAACAAACAACATACATTCAAGCAAATAACCTATAAATTATATTCAACTAAGAAAACATTCATATACACCAAATTAGAGCCTAAATATTAAGTTAGAAGATAGGGTAGATCCATCATAACACCAATTTCATTAAACTTTGTAAAATCATTTGAAATTAACCTTTATGATCAATTAAGGTTTAAAACATGCTTTAGGGTCCAAAAATCATTTTAAAACATCATTTTAAGGTGTATATTGACTAATTAGCATGTGAGTGGTCTTAATCACTCACCTAGATCCCAAAGCAATCCAAAGGAGATCAAATCCCAAGATAAATGGCAAATCTAAGATCTCTCCAATAGCAGATTCCCCAATCCAAGTGCTAATTTATCTAATCTCCTTCTAATGATAAGACTTGGCTAATTAAATAGGTTTAGAATGGTTTTAAGGCTAGAGAATGTTAATGGTGGCTTCTCTAACTGTTTCAGGAAGTGTAAATGATAAGGAGAAGTCCCATCATTCCCCTTTGGGTGCTAATCCCATAATAGGCCTTGGGCTTAGCCACTATTTTCCTTAATTATCCACTAAGTTGTTCAAATTCAATTGAAAGTCATGCTGATTAGAAAAGTTATGAGGTTTGACAGTTTTGGAAAGTTAGCACTAAGGTTTGTAGGGCCTTTTCCAATCTCTGAGAGCGTAAGGAAGTTAGCTTATAGAATGAAGCTTCCTAAAAAGATGGCAGGGGTTCACAATGTTTTACACTTGCAAAAATGTTTACATGATTCAACTACTTTGTTCGAGCCGAGTCAGTTAGAAGAAGTTGAAGTGTAGAGGGAGTCACATGTTCGCTATGCACCTACGCATATTGTTAAGCATGGGACAAAGTGACTTCGTAACAAAGTAATTAGATTGCTCACAGTCAAGTAGGAGATAATCCATCAAAGAGTACTTGGGAGCGTGGGGAGAAAACACGAGCTACCCATCTAGTGGTAACTGCGTATGGATGTGAGGCTGGATGTGAGCATGTCATTAGGACATATTTTGTATGATGTTTGCTAATGGATATACTTTATTTATTCATAATACACATATAGGCTGATGTTTTCATATTGGCCTATGTTATACATCATCTTGTCTATTTTATTGTATCGGTTATATGCATAATGGTTGTTGCAATTTTGCACATGTATAGAATGGTTGCTCATCCATATAGAATTGCAAGTATATAGGGCATTGCATACATTTTGAACATATGGCGTGAACACTAGCATTTTAGGAGGTCAATTAGTTCAGGAGATCGCTTAATTTTACATTACATATATGTTCATATGTATTCCATACCTAAATGCACATGTTGCATTAGAAATTTAAAACTAAATACAATGTTCGCAACTGATTGATGGTATAGTAGATAGTTGTAGATTTGGTTTTCTTACAAGCAAGATGTATTTTTCTATCCTTAGAGATTTTATGGACGAAATCCTTTCAAGGTGAGGAGAATGTAACACCCTAGAAATTTTAACAATAAATTAAAACACTAATAAGGGTAAAAATGTAATTTTATATAAGAGGGAAAAATGATAAATTTTGGCATACGTTGGAATTAGGCCTTAGAAGCTATTCTTTGCGTCCTGAATGTCGTTATAGTCTGAAACATGTATAACTTGTTGAATTGGATGAAATGAGCCAAAATTAGTGGAAACTAGACCCAGTGGCATTTCATAAATACTAATTTTAGGATTTAACCTGATAGCCCTAATTTTCATCAATAAATATAGACCTAACCATCACTCCTCTTCATTTTAAATCATAGCAACCGCCTCTCTGATTTTATACGTTCTTTTCTTCTCCCTTCTCCTCAAAATTGTTTAATCCAAACATCATTTTCTATTCTCTTCTTTAAATTTCCAAATCAAAAATAAAAGAAGATAAATCAAACTAAAAGAAAGAGGGGGAGAGAGTTAAGTTGAAAGTGGAAGAGAAGGAGAAGCATAAACAAATCAAGGAAGAAAGGAAGGGTGACACCAATCTGAATCAGGTTAGGAAAGGATTTCTTTGAATAACCCTTTAAGATGAGTGGATTTATTTATGAAATACTTATATTGTAGATAATTAGTTAATCTTCAATTATATACCTTTTTATAATTAAAAATATGATCTTTAATTTTGAATCACTGCTTTTATTTAAAAAATACTTATGAAATAGAATAATTGGAAAAACCTAGGTAATGAATTAATAAAAATAATTATTGTAACTTGGGAGGGAAGGGTCAATTGGATTGAATATACTCCTAATTCTATATATCTTATTTTATGTAACAAGTTTGGGTTGATTTTGATAAATAAAGAGTAAATGAATACATCCATTTTGATTTACCGAGATTTGATTCTGTTTTCTTTAAACATATCAAGATAATCGATGAAATATACGTAGATAACTGATTAAAAAACTGTATACAATTGTTAGGATAAACTACTTGGAGTCTTGTATAAAAGATAATGGGAACTGTAGCCCAACACTTGTTAAAGAGGAAATGTAAAACATATACTTGAATCTACAAAGAAGATCAACAAAATGAATCGGTTAGCATATCAGAAAACATTGATTCAGATGTCTGAATTAATAGTCTAACATCAAAATTTCAGAGAACACGGAGCAGAAAGGAATCAGTTCAAAACCGACTAGTCTTGGATGTATGAACCCTTATTCTAGCGTCCGGAATTTAAGCCGGGCGTTTCAATAAGGAACCAGATTTCGAATGCCTATAACAAAAACATTATATAGAGGATCATATATCTAAATTAAAATTCAGACGTTTGAATTATTGTAGTTGTAACACCCTGTAAAATAAATAGTAATTATTAAAAAAATTAATAAATAATTGTTAAAGCTCGAAAATGGAATTTGGGCAAATGTCCAAATTTGGCTATGAAACTTGCACCATTGTGTTCTTGGTGCTTTTTTGATCAACATTTATCTATAAACCTTCACGATTGGAGTTCAAATGAAGAAGTTATCGAGATTTGAAGATTTTGGATCGACAATAATTCAAAACATATTATGGTAATAATTATTGTTATGCTTAACATTAAAGTAATCGCTAAATAATAAAATTTAATGTCTAAGAATCATTAACGTTTAACTGGAAAGTAAGGTAATAAATATCGATAAGGCTTACATTAATATTTAATGTTCATAAATCGGATAGAACAACCACCAACCAGCCACCTTTATTTGGACGGTCGAGCAGTAGCAGTCGTCCGCCTATAAAGGATCAGTCAACAAATCACTGTTGTTGTGGTGCAGCCTGGACCTTGGCCTAATGGCTCAGATTTAATAAATTATAGTCAAATAAATAGAATTGATTCCAATGCCTATAAATACAGGCTTGGCCCCTTAGTTTTTTTCTCATATTTACTAAAATAAGCAGCGGAGCTCCGCCATTTCTCCTCCTTCACTATTTCTAGTAATTATAAAAATGATATATATATACATAAATATATATATATATATATATATATATATTTATGTATTATGGGGAGAAAATAAAAGAGAAAAAAAGAAGGAGCGAATCAATTTTAGAAAAGATGTAAGTTTAGAAGTTATAAATTTAGTTTCCACCTAACTCAAATCTCCTATCATATCAGTAATTCAAATTGGTATATATATACATATTTTTGGTTGAAAAGAAAAAGGAGTCAAGTAAGAAGAATGGATTTCGGTTTGGAGATTTGAAAGCCATAAGGTAAGTGGGAAATTATGTTATTTACAGATACTACATTTATATCATTGAAATTCGATTTTGTTGTTATGCCTATGTGAAAACCATTGAATTGCCGATTTAAATAAATGAATCTAATTTGAAATCCTTTCCTTCATATTCAAAATCTTTTTACCTTTGATTAAATGATATATATACAACATAGAACTGGAAGTTAGGGACAATAGTCCCTAAAATTTATGAAATATAGTATTGATAGAATTGTGTAGTTAATTCCAGATTTTTGTTATTTGGGTTACAAATTTTTAAACTTGATAATCGGCAATTGGAGATGCTTTAATTTGAATTGGGATTTAAATTTCTATGTTCTTAGTCATTGGAACTATAGAATGTACAATCTAGTTGTATTGATTGCCATGTGAATTTCCATAAACTATCCAACTTCACAGTTAGATATGAAAAATCTGTCATTTGAAATAACAAGAAATATTCATATATCCAAAGGAAAGAGATGTGCAAAGTATGGATGTTTTTCCATAGTTTGCACCTTCTATTTCAATAAAAATAAAAAGAGACGATCCTTTTTAATTGCAGACGCAGCACAATCTCACTTTTGGAAGTTTATGGAAAGTTACAACAGTAATGTTTCCTTTTTAGTAAAGGTATGATTCCAATGCATTAAAATGTAGAAATAAATATCTTTAGGAAATTTAAACATAAAGGTATTTCCAAAAAATTCCTAAATGTAGAAACTAAAAAGTTATAAATGGAAATATAAATAATCCTTGTTTGCCAACTATATATATATATATATAAGTAAAGTATAAATTTAAAAAATAAATAAATAAACGTCTATTACAACGTTAATATATATGGTATCGTGCAACTAATTGTACATATTGATTACAAATAAAATGCTAAATACGAATAATGTAATAAATTAAGGAGTTAATGAGAAGTTACAGTAATCAAGCCAATATGGATATAAACCTATTTAATGAATTTAAATATAGAAGCCAAATATGGCAATGGTAAAGGAAATTAAATAGGCATGATAAATAAATGTCATTAACAACATGAATGGAAAGGATAAATAAAGGCATTAAATGTATAAAATAAGAAGAAATCATAGCAAATAAATAAATGAATATGAACAATTAATGAAATGAAAAGGCGTAATAATTTTTATAGTTGAAATTATATGGCCTCAATAATATGTTTGTGATGGGTGTGTGTAACAACTCGCATATTTTACGATTGTATATTTAAATGTTTTATTTAAATATAACATCGTTAATCGGATTAAAGTCCGAAAAGCTATTTTTTGTAAATGGTCGAATTGGGACTCGAGACCATTTCCATTGAGTCCAAAATGGCGTTTACAACTTTTTTGAGTATAAACATCGATATGTTTTGGAGTAGAGTGAATTTTTCTATTTTTCTACTTGGGCTTTGGGTTTGGGTTTCAGCCCACTAACCCATCTTAATACCCTAACTCGGCCCCTCTTCTCATTTCATCCTCATTTTCCTAATACATTCAAGCTTAAGTAAAAATGGGGGAAGAGAAAAGGAAATAGAAATTCCAAGCCCTATTTTCCTTTGCAAATTCAAGTTCTTGCTCCAAAATCAAAGAGAAGCTTAGGTAAGCATCCTCTTCATCTTCTCCACCTCAATCTCTCTCCAATTTCAGAAATTTCCTATAACCTAATTTAGGAAATATTGCTTTTGATCTTAGATTGGACCTTCTTGAGTTGAGATTGAATTGATTTGGTGAATTTTCCAATTTTGGTGTTTTGAAGTCAAAATCTTAAAAAAATCCTATCTTGGATGTTTGGACATGTTTTGGTGGTGTATCGAAGAGCCTATAGGGCTGGGTTGTCGATTGGCATAAACCCCTAGAATCTATCGCTCGATTGATTGCATTTCGTTTGGATTTTCGCCCTTTTGGGCTAGGCTGATTTTTGCCTACTAGGAAATTCAGACGTCTGAATTGAATTCCAAACGTTTGGATTCAAATTCAAACATCTGGATTGGAAATCCAAACGTCTAGAATTGGCCCCTGGAAAATGCAAAAAGGCAGAGACAAAATCCAGACGTCTGGTTAGTGGTTCAGACGTCTGGTTGGTAATTTCAGACGTCTGAAATGTGCAGTTTTGCCTATTTTGCCTATTTTGCCTATTTTTGAATGAATTTCCAATGTTATCGATTTTTTTCGATCCGGTTAGTTGTTATCACTTATTATCGACTTCGATGACTTCTTTCTTTGGATTTTTGGGAATATCCATTTTGATGGATTCGGTATCGATTTCTATGGATTTGATTCACGTCTTCGAATGTGAATTTTTGGTGATTGATTGTTCCTACAATCATTTTTGTGATTTGTCACTTTAAAATACAAAGGTTTTTATACTAGTAGTAAATATTCAAACTCTTTCATAAAAACGATTCCAACACTATTTTAATACAAAGCTCGTTTATAAAATCGTTTTTAATCTATTAGTATATACAAATCTTTACCTTATTTGTATGAGAAATCTAATTAAACGGCTTAGCAAAAGAAGTGGTATGAAACGCTTGCGTTTACTTCATCGGTTAATTCTTGGACTTGTTCGATTGAACTCTTGTGACAATTTTTGAGTGGAAATCTACAATCTGTTCGTAAATATTTAAGTTAAGCCAGTGGTTATGGGACATGAAGCTAAACTCATATATTTACTAGCTTAGTGTAATTGACACTTCTTGATGATTGATGATGATCATTTTGTGGTTTAGACTAGCGATGTGCGATGTCTCTTTGTCCACATGGGGGACTGTACCCCGTTCTATTGAGCTTCGTCTTATTTTTATGGGCTAGCGACCCATGGTCTTTGGACCGTTCGTGGAGCAATCGGCTCGATAAGTCGGAGCATGGGGCGTATCTTTTTAGGTGCGTCGATGTTTGTTTATGCATGGGGCGTAACTTTTAGGTGCGTCGATGTTAGACTTTGCATGGGGTGTATCTTTTTAGGTGCATCGATGTTAGACTAGGCATGGGGTGTATCTTTTTAGGTGCATCGATGTCCGTCTATACATGGAGCGTATCTTTTTAGGTGCGTCGATGTTAGATTATACATGGGGCGTATCTTTTTAGGTGCGTCGATGTTCGACCGTGCATGGGGCGTATCTTTTTAGGTACGTCGATGTTCGGTTCATGGGATAACGTCTCATTTGTGATACACATGTTGGTGAGTTTTCATGCTCCCGTTTGTGATAGGCCTCCCCTTTTGTTACTTCTGGATTTTTGGTTGTGATTTCTAGAATTTGTGTTTCAACAATTTTTATGCGATTGACATTGATATGTTTTGTCAATATTTGTGTTTTGGTGAATAATTTAAAGAATGAGATTCTTTTTGGTGATTTGAGATGATTTGAGATATTGTATGATTTTGTTGTTATTTGATGTATACTTGTCACAGTATGGCATTTTTGTTATCATACGTTTTTGGTCATATCTCTTATCCTATATCATTTTATCTGATATTTATAGCTAGACTGATCCGTCTATTGTTTTCTTCTTAAATAATACTCGGGTCAGACTGAGGTATTTCAAGTGCTTCTGCTTGACCTCTTATCTGGGACTATCATCTGACTTTTGGCTAACTACTTTAGATTAGTAGTTTTTGTTAATATACATTTGAGATATAGACTCCTTGATGTATATTTATTCTTTTGTCTAGCACCTGTATCTATTGTTTTGTGATGTAGTGGATCTAGTTTGACCACTACTTTGATGTACACTTTTATGTGTTGTATTCATATCTGTTTCCGCCTTTGTGATATGAATATCTGTGACTGATTTGTGTTATGTTTATTTCTATATTTGTTTCTGAAGTCCGTATAGCCACTGTGTGGTAGCTTTGAGTTTGTATTTGATATGTCGGATTTCCTCTTGAAATGAAATGTAAGTTATATTATCTGACATATCGGTACTCGCACAAAGCAATTACACATATGGTCGCTCCTTAACAGCCTTATTCTTCATGCTAGTCGACGGCATTACCCCGTAGTGTCCTTGGCTGGTCTGAGTATAGAGGTGGGGCGTCACAGTGTGAATTAGTGGCCTAGCTAATGTTTAGAATAATTATAAATGACTTGGTTTAGTATGAGTTGGGATGCCAGGTTAGTAGAGTTGCACAATGGAAGTCTACCCTCCGCAAGGGGCTACCAGCAGTTGTGTATACCTACTACTGATGTGGGACATCTCCAACTATAGGACCCATGGAGGATATACGTTCACGTATGGGTTTATGGTAATTCCAGGAAGGGCATGCTTTGGGGTTGAGGTATTAAATGGTCGTTGAGTCTGCCTCTTCCTTATTCAAAAAGTATTAAATGGTCGGGATTATCGTTTAGGTGCATTAGTGTAAATTTCTTAAGGGAGGTCTGCCTTGGGGTTTTGGTATAAATGGCCGTGAGATCTACCTCTTCCCTATCTAAAAAGTATTAAGTGGCCTAGAAGGGATTTTATACAATGGTAGCTAGGAAGTACCAAGTAGGGTTCGCCTAGGTTAGATGTTAAATGGCTAGAGAGTTTGCTTGTGGTCTGGGTATTAAATGGTAAGAGAGTCTGCCTATTTCCTATTTAAATGGTCTTATCCGACTCAGGTACTTTCTCTCACATCGTTAGGATATGGTTAGATGAGCGATGGGTTGTTGAACCCAATATACTATGTAGTTACGATGGAGCCTGCTTTGGGATTGAGGTATTAAATGGTCGTTTGGTCTGCCTCTTCCCTATATAAGAAGTTTTAAGTGGCCAGGGTTTTCTTTTGGGAATTACAGTGACACACCTATATATGCACACATATATAGATACTTATACCTTGGATTAGGGTACACATATAGATACTTATACCTTAGATAGGTTGGACATATCATACATGCATATGGAATTAAACGACTAATCCATGAATACTAGACATAACACCTAAATGGAAATCAGTCGGCATAAACTACTGTTATGGATAAAGTATGTAATTTACCATCCATCAAGGCATTTTTTTGACCCTCTCCTCATTACAACCTATAGGATAGATTTAGAGGGACATGATTCTAGGCAAGATAGGAATGGTAGGTGGACAGATCTTCTCATTCATGCTCTCCACTGACAAGGCAACTAGATATCCAACGTAGTAGCCTTAGTCAGTATATATGTTTTATAATATTTTACTATTCCGCTATGAGTTCGTATGGATAGCTCTCTAATATACTTTTGTTTATTCCATATTACCAACACCAACAATCTATACCTTAATAAATTTGGGTTGTTTAATTTAGTCGAAAAAGGTAACATCCCCTATCTTGAGGCCCGAAGCTAAGCGCTACAGATGTTGCAGTCATCTATAGTATTAACTTCTAGTGACAAAATAGGGTAATGTTAATGGTATCCATAATATCAGAAGCACATGAATATGAAATAAAATCAACATAGATTTTTTTAAAAAACTTTTCTAATTACATTTCAAATCAATATATCATATTCAGATACATAATCCCGAACGATTCCCAGATTTTGATCAAATATAATTATTACAAATTACGCCAAGAGCGACATATGAAGATGCCCCCTTAGATGAACAGAGTACTAAATAGACAAATCACTCTTAATTCAACACAGCGGAAATAAAACTAAATAGCTCCTATATAGCTAGCTTTTCCTCCTACATGTTTTTAGAAGCTTATTCGTCCAACCTACTAAACCTGAAAATCCTTAACAATTTACTCAAATTAATTTTTGAGCATCCGAGAGTTTAAGGGGAAAACATAAATTTCGAGTTAGACATAAAGCCCGATGTGAATAATACTATTACATCTTGGTTTATTAATATTAAGTGAGACCATGCCGCGTAGCGGAACAGGTTTCCCCTCACTAATATCCCTTTTAAAACATATCTTTTGCAAATTAGAATCCTGCAATCAAACTGATTAAAGCAATAATAGCAATATCATATATGCACATAAATCAGGTAATCAATGGACTATCTGTCCCCAAAATATAGTTTTGTTTGGCTAACTATTAACCATTGGCTGACTCGGGCCTACCAGACTTACTCAATTATCTAACACCTATTAGACATACTTCTAGGCTATCTGCCCTTAACTATCTTCTTCTAGGGTCAACTAAACCTAATGGTTTTGCAGACTCACCAATAACCTACCCACTCTCTGTATATTCCTTTCTTTGTGTACCATCATTTTAGTCTTACCTGTGACAAAGCCCTGCACATTAAAATTTTGGACTTATATAGCTAGGGGCTTATTAGCTAAAGTATAGGGCGCGACCCTATACCAGTCCCATCTGGTATTCTAATATCTGAGTCATTTACTTGGGGTTAACTACCCCATCAAATTTTCATCGAGATCATTTCTTTCAAATTGATTTAACCCTTTAAACCATACTTAAACAAGGAAAATATACTCTTTGCTTTACTCAAACGTTTTTTCCGTGATATATGCTTTACACAAAACAATGTTGATAAAATATAATAGGATTATCTATCCTTCCAAAGCAAGTTAAAACCCCTTTTAACTTAAAATCTCTTAGGCCATAAAACCAAGGTAAACCATTGGAAACCTTTGCTTAAAAACTTTAAACAATACCTTTCCAACCCATTTAAAGTACCCCTTTCAAAATAAGTTAACTACTATACCTTGTAACACTAGGTCGAAAGGCCAAAACATACCTTTCAAAATAAGTTGATCCTAGTGGTTTTACAGGCTCACCAATAACCTATCTCATCTTTGTATATTTCTTTTTGTGTATCAACCTAATTTAGTCTTACCCGTGACAAAGCCCTACGCAGTGGAATTTTGATCTTATATTAGCTAGGGGCTAATAGCTGAAGTATAAGGCGCCACCCTACATCAGTCCCATTTGGTTTTCTAGTCTTTGATTCAATACATCCTATCACAATTTATCTAAAGGTGATAAGAACAATAATCACTTTATGGGCTAAATACCCTTTTTATTTCCTTAAAAACACAATTCTTTATAAATGATTTAACCCTTGAAATTATACTTTAAAACAAGGAAAATTATAGCCCTTCCAAAATACTTTGCTATGGTATATTCTTTTATAAAACACAATGATGAAGTTCAAAAGCACCTAAGGTCATTGCTTCTCAAAGCTATAGGCGATAAAGCTAAAACTTAATAAAACTAGCTTATAGATGAAGCTCGGCGTCAATATCGCCACTAGGGTCATCGTCCCTCTTCAATTCCAAAATATGTTAAAGCTGATAGTACATATATATCCCACTTCATAGGGTACCGATGTCATAGTGTATAAAACCTAGTTTGCATAGTATAAAACCTAGTTTGCATAGTATAAAACCTTGAAACTTAGAGTTGTAGGAGCGGCGACATTGATGACTAGCAACACCAAAGCTATAAAGATAAACGCAGCGTTATTATCGCCGTCATAGATCACTTCGAAAGTAATAGGGTCAGCATCGTTATATAAATAAGCGGAATTAAAACAAGCGGCATAGCTGCCTTATGGAGTCCGCGACTTTGTGATATAAGTGGTGTCATGCCATTTTATATAAAACGCGATATCAAAGTATTTGAAGACAAGCGACATAACTTACGTTGAGGGTATCGATGTCGACCCCGATGTTATGCTTCCTACTTCAACCATACCGATCCATTCCATATCAACTGAAGTTGATATCCTATGTATCGCCTATGAAACACTTCAAAGACCATAGCTACAACTTAATGAAGTGCGATATCATAACCTTCGGCATGGCAAAGCCATAATTAATATGAAAACTGTTTTCTATCTAATAAACGCAATTTCTTTTCACCAACTCCAATTGTTTGTCAAAATCTCATTAGTTAACAAATATTTTATCAAAAATTCTTTCCAAAAATATGCCATTTAACAGGATTATCATTCCCCAAACATTTCCAAACTATATCTTTTATATTAATATTTTAATACAATAGTTAGGCTTTTCTAGCCTAAATAATTCATAATAAATGACAAACACTCCAGAAAAACCACCAAAACGACAATAACTCAGATTTTATATATTCTTTAATACATAAAAATTTTAGGGCCAACAACTTTATTTATTACTTTTAATAATTAAAACCTAAAATAAATCATTTTATCCTTTTAGAAATTCATAATAAATTCATACTTACTTGAAAATTTATGAAATTAAAAACGCACTTCTAAAATAATGTTTTAAACATCATATCAAAATCTCAAATCATTTGGGTATCAAAACTAGGTTTTCACACTTAAAACCTATTAAATAATTCCATAATAAATTCTATTATTCATCATTCAAACATATAATCAACCAAACAATTAAAACAGGACATAATATAAGCAAAAGATTCAGGTTCATACTTAAAATTGAAAATAGTAGATAAAACTTGAGATGCATAACTATTATTCACCTTGATTTGATGAAGAAGAATGAGATTTGAAAGTTGATTGATTCCCTTAAACTTTACTCTCTATTTCTTAAGCTTTTCTTCTTTCTTTCTCTCTTGTAATGGTCGGCTTTAGTAGAGTTTAGAATATTTGGTGGATGTAAATGAAATGAAGGAGAAGGAAGATAAGGGTATATGGTTAGGAAATGTAACTTTTCCTATTTTCCCTTAGCTAATATTCTACCTTCTTATTTAGGGTTTAATCATTCTTATTAATTCATTCAATAGGCACGTCTAATATTAATTATCAAACCTCAATCTCCTTACCATTTTATATTATTTTATTTATTTTACCTAATTAAATATTTTAAATAATGTTAATCCAAACTCCCCTCCTTAAAGAATTTCGTCCTCGAAATTATGGTAAGGTACATAACAACAATCATAACCATAAACATAAAATATACCATCAAACATGTTAGGATAAGTGTCTCTAATTCTATCTTCTATCTCCTAAAAATAGTCTCTCACGTCGTCACTCCACTTAACCTTTACTAATTTGACTATCTTATTCCTTAGGTTTTTCTCATCCCTAGCCACAACTCGAATTAGTTGTCTAATAATTGTCATGTACGGTTCTACCACTAAGTCTTCCAATGCAGTCGGAGTGATAGTAGTTTCTGGATCTAGAACACACTTCCTAAGATAAGAAATATGGAAAACATTATGGACTCATGCCAAACTACTCGATAACTCTGTCCTATAAGCGAGTTTCGCAATCCTTTCTAGTCCAACTAACCTAGGTCTCAATTTCCCTGACTTCCAAATTCTTACTACACCCTTCATTGGCGATATTTTTACGAAAACATGATCTCCAACCGAGAACTCTAAGTCTTTCCTTCTCTTATCTACATAACTTTTCTTCCTAGATTGAGCTAATTCCTTCATTCTAGCTCGAATCAACTCAATCTTTTTTGCGGCTTCTCTTACTAAATCTGGACCAAGAATCATTCTATCTCCTGTCTCTAACCAACATACAGGTGATTTACACGGCCTTCTGTATAAAGCTTTAAAAGATGCCATCCCTATATTAGTCTGATAACTATTGTTATACAAGACTTCAACTAGGTGTAGATGGTCTTCCAACAATCCTTCAAAATCTAGCGCACAAGCTCTTAACAAATCTCCTTAGACTTTGTTAACTCTTTCCATTTACCCATCGATCTGCGGATGGTAAGCAGTACTTATCTTCAGCATGGTACCTAGAACCTCTTGTAGACTTTTCCAGAATTCGCTAGTAAATAAAGAATCTCCATCACTGATTATACTACTAGGAACTCCATGTAGTCTAACTATATTCTTCATGAATAACTTAGGCAAAACAGGTGTTGTCCTTGTCGACTTAATGGGTCTAAAGTATGCATCCTTATTTAGTCTATCCACTATAATCCAGATACTTTCATTTCCTTATTCAACCTTGGCAATCCATTTATGAAACCCATAGATATAGAATCCCACTTCCATACTGGTATGCCTAAAGGCTGAAGCAATCCACTTGGCTTTTGATACTCGGCTTTTACTTGCTAATAATTCAAGCATTGTTTTACCATAAGCCTACATCTTTTTTCATTTCTTCCTAGAAGAAACTTCTCTTCATATCCTGATAAATTTTTGTTCATCCATGATGAATAGTAAATTTCGATCGATGACATTCCCTAAGAAATTTTTCCTTAGGTCTCCAACATCCGGAACACACAATCATCTCTTCTTTCTCAACCATCCATTTAGATCAAGATGAAAATCCTTTAAATAATCAATCTCATTTCCACCTTCCAATCTTCTAATTCATTCTACTAGTAATGGATCATCTCTTTGTTTAGAAGCAATCCTTTTGATCAACACCGGTTGAACTTCCAAATAAAATAACATTGTAATACTCTGACTAGAACTAGTAGTCGATCTTAACTGCACATTGCAAGTAGTCAAGGCCTCTAAATCTCTCCATTCAACTATCATTGCTAACACCGCATTTTGATGTTTTCTGCTAAGTGCATCTGCAACTTTATTTCCTTTCCCCGATTTATACTAAATTCCAAAATCATAATAGCTATAAACTCCAACCATCACTGATGTCTCATATTCAACTCCTTCTAAGAGAATAGGTATCTTAGTGACTTGTGATCCGTATACAACTCGTATCGTTCTAATAAAAGATATTGTCTCCACACCTTCAAAGAAAAAATTAAAGCAGCTAACTCTAAATCATGGATCAGATATCTTACTTCATGCGGTATGAGCTATTGAGAGGCTTAGGCAACCACTTTACCCCTTTGCATTAACACAGTGACTAGTCCTCATCCGCACGCATCGGTATACACCACCAAATCTGATTTCCATCCGGGACTACTAACTAACACGGCTGCGTTAGTCAATAAAATTTTCAACTTTTGTAATGCCTTCTCACATTCATCGATCTAAACATGCTTCATGTCCTTCCTTATTAGTTAAGTCTTCGGTGAGGCTATACTAGAGAAATCCTTAATGAATCTCCGATAGTAGCTAGCTAATCCAAGAAAACTCTTTATCTTGGTCACGGTCTCGTGTCTCTTCCAATTATTAACTGCTTCTATCTTAGCCGGATCTACTGACATACCTTCTCCTGAGACTATATGACCAAGGAACTTCACCTCCTTCTTCCAAAAACTAAAACTTTGAAATTTTTACTTTTAACTACTGTTTTCTCAATGTCGCAAGCACTATTCTAAGATGAGTCTCATGGTCTCACTCATTCCTATAATATATCAGAATGTCATCTATAAATACTAACATGAATCTATCCAACTGCTCTCGGAAGATCCGGTTCATCAAATCTATGAAGTAAGCAGGTGCATTAGTTAATCCGAATGACATTACTAACCACTCGTATGATATCTTGTTCTAAATTCCATCAAAGGAATACTGTCCTCTGCCACTCTCAATTGATATACCCTTGTCACCAAATCCAACTGAGAAAATACATTGGCTCCACTCAATTGATTAAATAAATCATCTATTCTTGGCAAATGATACTGATTCTTTGTTCTTCGTAGTTAACTTACGATAATCGATATACATCCTTAACGACCCGTTCGGCTTCTTTACGAACATCGCGGCTGCTCTCTAAGGCGAACTGCTTGGTCTAATAAGACTTTTCCTTTCTAAGTCCACCAGTTACACTTTTAGCTTCTTCATCTCGGTAGGTGTCATTGTGCTAGGTGGTCTACTACCTTGTTCATCTCTAGGTACAAGATCTATTCGAAACTTAATGGCTCATTTCGGTGGTAGTCCTATAACAGGCTCAAAAACATGTACAAATTCTCTAAATACAAAAACTCAATTCAACTCATCTTCCTCCTATATTACACCTAATAATGCACAAACATCAGAAATTAGATTCTCTACCGAGTATATAATTTGCTTGCTACTATTAGGGTGCCTTAGTGATATTTTTCTATTTTGGAAAAATATTCTAGCATCATATTTACTCAACCAATCCATACCCAAAATAATTCTGAAGCCCAAAAAATCAAACACATGTAAACTTCAGGCAAATACCTGATCAGATGATTCAAGCTCTAAATGGTCATATTTCATCCCAAGAGTTGCATACCCTCCTATCAGAGTCGCAACCCTTAAGGAAGTAACTAGGTATGAGGGTTCTAAGTTAAGCTTGTCTATCAAACAACGAGATATAAAAGAATGCGATGCACCAGTATCAAACAGTACTCTAACAGGTAAGCCATGAATCAAAACCATACATTCCATCACAGCCTTTCCTTTCTCCTCTACTGTGGGTCTCGAGGTAGCAGTTCCAAAGCAAACACTTTCCCATTCTCAACCCTAGCTGGTTCCTTGCACTGATTCTTGTAATGCCTGATCTGGTCACAATTAAAGCACTTAATGTTCTTCCTTCCATTGACTGTCTTTCCATCCCTTGAACGACATTCGTTCGCAAAATGCCCTTTCTTGTCACACTTGTAATACACAACATTTTCTTTTCTTTTCATAGCAGCTCCGCCCTTCTGAACTCTCTTTTTCTAAAAGAACTTCCTCTTCTGATTTTGTCCACTCTGATTCTCTACTAGCTTGTTATTACTGAACAAAGCAAGCATCTCTTCATTCCTTAAGGCCATCTCCACTACCACGTCACATTAATTGCTTAAGTGTGGCAAGGTTGTTGTAGCAAGCTTTGTTCTCAATCCATGGATGAACTTCTCGTTTCTCTTAATCACAGTATCCACCGTAGCATACCCATATCTGTATAGCTCCTCAAACCTTGTTGCATACTCCAACACAGTCATGTCTCCTTGCACTAACTCAGCAAACTTTCTAAGCAAAGTAGACTTGGCAATTTCAGACATAAACCTCTCTTCGAACCTCCTTCTAAACCCTACCCAAGTCAAAGTCTCCTCAGCCACTCCAACAGTAACACTTTTCTACCAGTACAATAGAGCTCCTTGCAATTGCTTGGATGCCAATCTCCTCTTTTGCTCATCATTCAAACCAAGATAAGTGAAAAATCCTTTCACAATGTAGCAAATAATTCTCTACTTCAATTGCATCCTCCATTCCAATAAAGGGTTTACCTCCAAGTCTTACATATTCCCTACTCAAAACAGCATAGTTGTTAACAACTGGGGCTTCATGATTCACTCGTCCAGCATTTCCTCCAACTAATCTAACAGCAGCTTATGCTTGCATTATGTTGACAAAGAACTGACACATAGCTCCCATATCCACCGTTGGTGTTCTAGTACCCACATTAGCAGCTGTTTGTCGCCCCGGATTCGTCCTAGTGTTAGGCCTGGCATTTCCATCAGTAATGGTGCTTCCTCCATTGAGATTCACTCTTTTGTTTCCTTCCTCCATATCATACTTTCCCTTAAATCTGCATTCGAATCTTAGTAAGATACGGAATAACTGTCTAAGAGGGAGGGAGAATAGAGATAGGTGTATACTTATATATAGCAAATACAAGTACGTTATTATAGGATTGCCCTATACCCTAATTATTATTTGATTCCTTTGCATTATGTTTTCAAAACTCATTTTAAGTTAAAAAATTCTTTTAGTTTTACATAAACCTATGCTCTACTACCAAGTTATAACATCTCCCATTTTAAGGCCCAAAACTAACCGCTACAGATGCTGTAGTCATCTATAGTATTAATCTCTAGTGACAAAAGGCGGATATGTTAATTATATTAATAACATCAAAGCATAAGAATATGAAATTTTATTAAACATAATTTCAAACAAACTTTCATATTTCATTTCAAAGATAATATTTCATATTAATTACATAATCCCAAAGTTGCTCAGGTTTAGATAAAATATAATTACAACGAAATACTCCAAGAGTGACAAATGAAGGTGCCCACTTGGTTGATCAGAGTATACTACTAAGCAGTCATAACATCCGCCATTACGTACATTGCAACAAAATGAAATTTCAACACAACGATAATATATATAAGCTCCTACATAGCTAGATTTGCCTCATGCACGTCTCTAGAAGCTTTACTCGTCCAATCTAAATAACCTGTAGACCCTTACTCCCGAACTACTCAAATCATATTCTGAGCACCCAAGAGTGTAAGGGGGAAATATGAACTTTAAATCGGACAAAAATCCTGGTGTGAATAATAACATTGCATCTCGATTTATGGATATCTAGTGAGACCACGACGTTGAGCAGAATGAGTTTTCCCATCACCGGTATCCCTTTTTAAATATATCTTTTGCAAAACAACTTCTACAACTACAATGGTTAAAATAGATAATAGTAATAGTAATATGCATGCAACATGGGTAAACATGACCAATCTATCTAAATCGTTGGACTATCTGTTCCAACATCATATTTTCTCAGGGTAACTACAAACCTATGGCTGGCTCGATCCTACAGATATATCAAATTCTCTAACATACTGTTAGAACGCAACTGGACGGTCTGTCCAAAACATACCATTCCTAAGGATACTTTGATCCTAATGGTTTTGCAGGCTCACCAATAACCTATCTCATCTTTGTGTATTCCTTTCTGTGCATAAACCTACTTTTAGTCTTACTTATGACAAAGCCCTACGCACTAGAATTTTGGAATTATATCAACTAGCGGCTAACAGTTGAAGCATAGGGCGCTACTCTACACCAGTCCAATATGGTTTTCTAATCTCCGAGTTAATACATCCTATCACAATTTATCTAAAGGTGATAAGAACAATAATCTCTTTAGTAAAATTCTATGCTAAATACCCTTTTTATTTCCTTGAAAACTTAATTCTTTATAAATGATTTAACCATTGAAATCATACTTTAAAGCAAGGAAAATTATAGCCCTTTACTTTATCCAAAACACTTATGCCATGATATATGATTTTATAAAACAATGGTGATGAAGTTCGAAAACTCCCGAGGTCGTCTCCTCTCAAAGCCATAGGCAATAAAGCCAAAACGTAATAAAACTGCTTATATGTGAACCTCGGCATCAATATTACCACTAGGGTCATCGTCCCTCTTCAATTCCAAAATATGTTAAATTCTTTAATCTAAAAATACATAAGGCCATAGGGCCGATGGTACATATATATCACACTTCATAGGGTGCCAACGTTAAAGTGTATAAAACTTGGTTTGCATAGTATAAAACCTTAAAACTTAGAGTTGAAGGAGCAGCGACATTGATGATTAGAGACACCAATGCCTTAAAGATAAATGTGGCATCATTATCGCCATTATAGATAACTCCGAAAGTAATAGGTCGACGTCGTTATAGAAATAAGTGGAATCAAAACAAGCGGCATAGCTTCCTTATGGAGTTGCGACTTTGGAGAAATAAGCGGCATCATGCTATTTTATATAAAACGTGGTATCATAGTATTTGAAGACAAGTGACATCACTTACGTCGAGGGTATCGATGTCCACCCCGATGCTATGCTTCCTACTTCAACCAAGTCGATTGATTCTATATCAACCAAAGTTTATATCCTATGTATTGGATGTGATTGACTTCAAAGACCATAGACGCGGCTTAATGAAGTGCAACATCGTAACCTTCGGCATGGCAAAGTCATAATTAATATGAAAATTGTTTTCATGCTAATGAAAGTAATTTCTTTTCGGCAACTCCAATTGTTTAACTTTTGTAAATCTTATTAAATTTCTTTTAAGTTTAATATTGAATCACATATTTTTAACACAAAATTATATCAACAATCAATCACAGATGCAATCACAGATAAAATAAAAGAAATAAAGTAAAGTAGAGAATTAAAGAGATGACACCAGAGATTTTATACTGGTTCAGGTTTCTCCTACATCCAGTCCCATATAATTGCTCGTATAGATTTCTTTTTGAATGCTAATCTTTAAGTGGACAGAAGGCAAACCAAATTACAATCTCGATTCTGAGGCTACGAGACACACCCACCTGATTTTGCAGGCTCAGGGTACACCCACTTGATTTGGACGGGCTACAAGCACACCTACTCGGATTTTGAGCTACTAAGCACACCTAATTGATTTAAACGGGCAACAATCATGTCCAAGCAAATATAAATAGAGTTTGATGGTTTTTCCAAAGACAATTTATTAAACTTTGGATACAATGGATCTTATAGCTTCTTAGATAGTACTTTGATCTTTGATTTGAGAGACATGAATTCAAAATAGTAAAAAGTAATATTGAATCAATACAAAGAAGCTTGAATTGATTGTATTTGGTTTTAAAGAGAAAAGGGTATAATTTCAATGGAGTTTTCAAGAGAGTAAGAGGAGGGAGTAAATAAAGATAATAACCAACCAAAAATTGATTTGAAACCTCCTATATATAGTGTATAAACAGATGTGTCTGTTCGCGAAGAGTTGCAACAAATAGACACTTCAATTCAAAATTTGAAAAACTGATTTGCGGTATGTATGTCGACATACCATCTGGGTATATGTCGACGTATGCTTATGAAATTTGAAAACTCTTTTCTTTTTAAAACATTTTGAAAATACTATATTTGTAAAATAATTTGATACTTTGTAAAATAATTTAAACACGGTTTATAAACGTATTAAACTTTGAAAATCTTTTACAAAATATTTTTAATTATATTTTGAAAATATATTTTGTTTGAAAATATAAAAGATAATAAAATAAGAGATAGAGATCAAAGATTACTACCAAGGACTTTAAAATAATTCTATGACTCTATATACTAAATTATAGTCTTGATATCTTGATATTTTGGGTTTTATACTCATGAACCTTCATGTCCATTTCTTGAGTCTTTATACTGTACAGTCTTCGATTGAACACCTGCATAATAGCATGCACTATATACTATATTACTTGTCAAAACATTAGTATCCATATTTTTGATAAATGTATATTGTTATTATAAAGGTTGTTATCATCAAAATCAATAACTGAGGTATTAACAATCTCTTTTCGATGATGACAACCATTAATTATTCATGTATATAAAATATGATATAACTCCCCCTTAGTTAGATAACTACCCCTAAATGTATGCATACACATATTTTATATTGTTCTCCCCTTTTGTTGAACAAAAATGGGTGAAAAACAAGAAGACACACCCTAAATCAAATACTTGAAACTATAAAGTTAAAATCAGTAACTAAGTACTTAAGTGATAAAGTATAAACATGATATATTTAAGCATGATATATATGATGATTATGATATGATAAATAAGATATATGGTGATTATATGATATGCATAGAAACTATTCTATTTTATGCCAAAAATGATGTATAACACAACCTATTTTTATTAATTTAAAATCAATCTTGTACAATAAATCTAAGCCTATTCAAAACACATAAATCCAAATATCAATCCTAAATTCAAACTAAGATAAACAAATCTGGTCCAAATATACATATCAATCCAAACCAAATCCTAACAAACCAAACTAATATGTACTAAACTTAAATCTACGGTTTTCTTTTGATTATGAGAGACTTATGGATGGGGTAAAAGGGATAGTGAAGACAAAAGTTTCCTTTTTGTTCTATAAGATTTCCATCCCGATCGCAGCATACTTTGCCAATACATTTGACTTCATCTTTAGCTTTATCTTGTTCATCTTCTTCTTCCTCCTCCTCCTCTTCCTCATTATCCACAGGATTGTGAATAGATAAGGTTAGGAGTATCCTCTTCAATTACAATAGGATTTTCTTTATTATCCAATAGGTGCTTTTGCAGATTGCGAAGAATGCGCCCT
The DNA here is from genome assembly GCA_030737815.1 of Allium fistulosum. Lineage (NCBI taxonomy): Eukaryota > Viridiplantae > Streptophyta > Magnoliopsida > Asparagales > Amaryllidaceae > Allium > Allium fistulosum. Next base: position 1,415,808,832 of record CM060901.1, on the reverse strand, counting down.
TTCTTTTCTTGTTCTTCTAAGAAGCGTAGTTGAACAACCTCTAATATTGAAAGCATATCGAGTAAATGCTTTAGATCATCTTTAATCTTGATAATATTAGCCATGGTGGTGGTTTGGAAGGGGCCAAGAGTGGGGGTTTTGAAGGAAAAGGGTGCGGTCTCTTCTCTTAGATGTTTGCAACTTGAGGAAGCCATTAATTTAATTTTATTTTGAAATTACAAAAAGAAGAAGATAGGAGAATAAGAAATAAATCGAAATTTGGTTGTTGTGTAGCCTCATTTTGAATTTGAATTTTAGAGGGAAATCTCTTTTCAGATTTTTACCAGTATATATGTCAACATATACATAGGATGTATGTTGACGTACATGTGTACTTTTTTTTTCTTTCTAAAATATTCATTTTGTTTTATTATATTTTATATTTTAGAGAAGGAACATATTCCTAACTCTCTTCTAAGTTTAATAAAAGATGTTTGAGTTAGTGGTTTTGTTAAAATATCGGCTATTTGGTTTTTAGTATTTATAAATTCGAGTGAAATTACTTCTTTATTTACGTTATCTCTCAGAAAATGATGTCTTATATATATATATATATATATATGTTTGGTTCTAGCATGATGTGTTGAAATTTAGATAGATTTATTGTACTAGCGTTATCACAGTATATTGGTGATTTAGTATAATTTAAACCAAATTTTTTTAAAGTTTGTTGCATATAGATAACTTATGAACAGGCTAATGCAGTTGAAATATATTATGCTTCTATTGTAGACAGAGTCATAGAATTTTTCTGTTTGCTAAACCAGTAAACAAGAGAATGTCCTAAAAAGTGACAATTTCCACTTGTACTTTTTCGGTCCGATTTGCATCCAGCATAATCAGCATCGCTATATGAAATTAAATTGAAAGAATCTTCTTTTGGATAAATGAGTCCATAGTCTAGTGTGTTTACATATCTTAGTATTATGTTTACTGATTTTAGGTGAGTTTCTTTAGGTTGAGATTGATATCTTGCATATAGACAGACACTATGCATTATATCTGGTCTATTAGTAGTTTTATGGAGTAATGATCCTATCATACCTCTATATAATTTTTAATCTACATTATTAAGTTTTCTTCTTTATTTAATTTCTCATTTGTTGCCATGGGAGTTGGCTTTCCAATAGTATTTGACATACCAAATTTCTTAACTAAATCTTTAGCATATTTTTCTTGACTTATAAAAATTCCATTATTTAATTCTCTTATTTGTAATCCTAAAAAGAATGTTACTTACCCATATGATTCATTTCAAATTCCTTAGTCTTTATATCTAGAAATTCTTTATTTAACTATTCATTTGTTGATTCAAAAATCATATCATTTACGTATATTTGTATAAGCTGAATATCATCATTATTATTTCTTTTAGTAAATAGAGTATCGTTTACTTTTCCTATTTCAAAATTAGATTGTAATAAATAGGATTTAAGTCTATCATATCATGCTCTAGGAGCTTGTTTTAGAACATATAAAGCTTTGTTTAATTTATTAACGTGATTTGAAGATTTTTCATCTTTAAAAAATGGGGGTTGTTCAACATAAACATCTTCTTTAATAAATCGATTTAAAAAGGAACTTTTGACATTCATTTGCAATAATTTAAAATTATTATGATTTGCAAAAGCGAGTAGAATTCTAATAGCTTCTAATCCAGCTACAGGAGTAAAGGTTTCATCAAAATCTATACCTTCTTCCTTACTATAACCTTGAGCAACTAATCGCGCTTTATTTCCAATGACTTCTCCTTGTTCATTCATTTTATTTCAATATACCCATTTAGTTCCTTTTACAGACTTATTTTTAGGTCTTGGGACTAATTCCCAAAACATCATTTCTGGTAAACTGATTTAGTTCCTCCTGCATAGCAAGTGTCCATGAATCATCAAATAATGCTTCTTTTAGATTTTTAGGTTCAACGGTTGAGATAAAAGCAAAACTCATTTTATTTAATTGATTTCTTGTTTTTACTACAAATTCTATATGTCCTATGATATTTTCTATAGGATGATCTTTCAAATATATTTTTTGTTTATTTGGATGTAATTTTCAGAGTTATTATTAATTTCAGCGTTAATGATTTTATTATTTGTAATCTCATTAGTTTTAATAATATTTTCTTTTTCATCAAAACTATAATTGTTGATTTTAAAATTCTTCTCAAATGAAGCATGAAATGTTTCTTTAATTGTGTTACTTCTGTTATCAAAAAATCTGTAAGCTTTACTTCTATTAGAATAACTAATAAAAATTCTTTTCTGATTTAGCGTCAGACTAATCTAAATTATCTTTTGTATTTAATATAAAACATTAACTACCAAAAACTATAAAATAAGATACTTTAGACTTTTTATTATAATAATTCATTCGGAGTTTTCTTAGTTAAAGGATGTATTAAAATTCTATTTAAAACATAACATGTCATAGCAACTGCTTCAGCCAAAAAACTTTTAGGTAATTCACTATCATTTAACATTGTTCTAGCACATTCTTGTATAGTTTTATTTTTACTTTTACATTCTACTGCTTCATTTTGTTGTAGTATTCTTGGAAAAAAAAGATATGTGTAATTCCTTTCTTATTACAAAAGATTTCAAAATTACCATTTTTGAATTCTCCTCCATGATCGCTCTTAATCGTTTTAATTTTAGTTGACATTTGATTTTGAATTCTTTTAGTAGAAAATTTAAACATTTCAAAAGCTTCACTTTTAAGTTCTAAGAAAATTGTCCATGTAAATTTAGATAAATCATCTACAATTATAAAAACTATCTATTATGATTTATTGATTTTATTTGCGAAGGTCCGGAAAGATCTAGATGAAGACATTCAAGAGGATGAGAAGTAGAAATCATATAATTATATTTAAAAGAGCTTTTATGAAGTTTTCCTAATTGAGAGGCATCACATAAATTATTGACACTAAAACCCATGTTAGGAAGTCCTCTAACAAGTCCATATCTTGCAACCTTAGAAAGATGTTTAAAATTCAAATGACCAAATCTTTTGTGCCAAATCCAAGGTTCATTAGATTAGCCAAAAGACATAAATTATCATTGGACACGTTCATACTTAAAATATAAATGTTACGTTTCCTAATACCTTCAATGATAATGTTTGACTCATTATCATCGATATGGCAATTATCTTTTTCAAACTTATTTAAAACCCCTATAACATGATTAACAAATACTAACCAAATTATGTTTCAGATTCCTAACTAGCAAAACATTAGAAATAGTAGGAGTTTTAGTGTAACGACCCAGAATTTCAATCATTTGAAATTGGAATATTTAATTGATTTTAAATATTGAAAAGTTAATTTTATAAGTTAAATAACTTATATTTCAAATATAGCGATTTATTTGATAATTAAATTGTTAAATTTAATATTTGAAATTGTTTAAAATAATTGAAACTTGAATTTAATATGAATGGAAACGATTTAAAAGTTGATTTAAATTCTGTTTGAATAAGAAGAAAGATAGTGAACTTTTTAATTTGAATTAAAAGTGATTAAACTGATTTTGGGAATTACTCGTTTTAATTAACGTATAAAAATAACTTTTTGGGGCACTATCTCAGATTTCGACGAAACCAGCTTATCAGATCCGTAATACAAAATTATTATATGTTGTCGAATTTAGTGGCGATTTGACGTATCGTTTAGTCATGTGAGTTCGAGACGCGTATAAATTTATTAAAGGAATTTAAATTAAAATAATTTTATTTTGAAAAGCTATCTTCTATATCTGATGGAATTGGCTTCCGATATATATTCTATTGTGTTGGGAATGGGGGTATAACATATAGAACGTCAGGCGGCATGCTTCGTTTGGAGTCCGAAATTTTAAAGTGTGAATAATGCCGAGTTTAATTTCCTATAAAAGGCCATCAACTATCTTTATTTGCAAACCATAACCCTAAAATAAATTTCAGCCGCCATTAAAAGTAACCAAATCCAATGGCCTTAGTTCATTGGAGGATTTAGGGGCCGAATTAGCCTTCGACTTCAACTAGGAAAACGTAGAGCACGATCATACGAAGCTTTCTAATGGTTGGATCGTAGAATTGACAACCGTGGCAATGGAGAATCTCTTTCAATCATGAGCAGTTCATGGGTTTCACGATGGCGTTTCGTGCACGCTGGTGCGTGGTGTGGAAGGGGGCTGGAGTGCGGCAGGTCGGCAGCGGAGGCACGCTGGGCGTCAGTTTCGTGGGTGGTGGTTGCGTGTTCGTGAAATTTAGAAAAAAAAGATGGTGCGTCGGGTAAAATGCGAGCGCGAGGTAGAAGGTGGAAGAAAGTTATAAGTTTAAATGTCAGTTAATTAAGTTAATTATAACATTAATTATATCGAATGTTAATAAACCTGTAACTTTCTCGTACGAGGTCTGTTTCGAGTGTGACAAGTTGCTTTGCGTTCGTATCAGCGAACACTACGTTGTGGAGTTGGATTGGATGAATTCAAAGATAGTAGGAATTTTGAGTTAAATTGAACGATCATTTAATTTTAATTCAAACCGGGGCGCTTTGGCAATTTCTGGAATTTTTGTGAGTAAACTCACCTCTTCGGCCTGCTTATATTTTTATATAAGTGGGAATAAGTTTATATGTGATGTTTCTTGCTTGTTTGGATGATATACTATATTTATTAGTTGGTTTGGATATATATTCCTGCCTATTGGAGTGGATGAGACCATATTACGTTCCCGTGTAATAGCGGATGACCCTTTGTATACGAATCCCACCTCAAAGAGGTTGATTTATATTTTATGATTATATTCTGTATGTGATGTAGGAGGACAGGTTAGAGGGATCCAACAGGATTCCTCACCACTATTTATTTTACTTTCATATACATGCTGATATATGATGTGTTGGATGCCACGTTATTGATTTTGATATGATTTGACTTATTCAGTGTTTTAGTAGCACTGGGCCATATTTTTGGTATTTGAAATACTAAGAAATGATGATTTTGATTTAAAAGGGATTTCAAAGTAATTTTGGAAGTATATATAAGTTTCAATGATTTTTAAACAATTATAAGGAAATGAATTTATTTTTAAATAAATAAAAAGTTATGATTTTTGATGTTATAAAAGTATAGTTTTGAGAAATACTTTGAATAGAGATTTTTGCATAAGTTTATAAAAAAGGATTTACAGAAGTGATATTTTATAAATAAAGAAATAGAATTATAATTTGAATTTATAAATATTTTATAAATGGATTTTATAAATAAATTTAATTTATAAAGAAATAGATTTATAAATGGATTTCGATAGCAAAATTAGTTTCTATAAAATAATGATTTATAAATAGAATTTTATAAATAATGAGATTTTATAAAATAGAAGTTTTACAAAATCAAAAGGAGATTTAGAAAAATAGTTTTATAAATATAGAAATGATTTATGTTGAGGTTAAAATATGGATTTTTTATTTAAAGGAACGTTGAAAGAAATATTTTGATGGAGTTAATGGTTTTAAAAGTAATTTATCTTTTTAAAGTGATGTTTTGGAAAATATTAATTCCAAATGTAATTTAATGGTTTTGAAAAATGATTTAAATTGTGATAAGTTATGGAAACCTAGATTTCAACATTTATTGTTGTAATAGACGTTTTCGGAGAAGTAAGGAAGGCATGGACTATAACACTGTTGTTATAGTAAATGATTTCCGAAAGGAAATATTTTATATATAATATGGGATTATATATATATATAATTTATCGAATTCCTATACTAATGTTTTTGGGTTGTCGTAGCGATGTTTTACGCAATATTCATTTTGATCCAATAAATGATGTTTTGACCTTCCATCGTGAAATACACGAATCGGTTCTTATGATCGTAGTAAAGGCTTGGTGATGTAGGAGCATTGCTTCCTATACTTAACACCCGTCCGAAGACGTACGAACTCTGGAGTTGTATGGTTATAGAAATCTATTTGGCGTGTCTCCAAATGGTAGTGTTATTAAATATACTTATACCATTGATATAAGTATGTGGAAATATTTTCCAAGTGTTGAAAATGAAATGATTTGTGAATATGCTTATATCGTTAATATAAGTATATGGAAATGTTTTACAAATATCAATAATTTGAAATGATTTTGAGAATATATCTTTATTAACATAATTTGATGTAAAAAAATGGAAATTGATTTAATTAATAAAAGATCAATTAAATGGGCCTAGTGATTACTTATGGTGCTAGATATTATTGTTTGCTTTGATTGTTAAATAACCGACTATCAAATTTGGCCTCTTTATCATTGTTGATATGGAGAAACTGAGATCGGATTTATCCGAAAACCACTTCGGACCAACGTATATGCATTCGAATGTGCAGGTGTTGGAAGACATTGATATTTGGGATTTCCGTAATGAAGGACTGCTTGTTGATCATTTGGGGATAAACTCCCAATATACATATAGTAGCAGTAGTCTCTTCATTTATGAAATATCCAATGCAAGGACTAATCGCTACTAATCCTAGGGGTGATTCCCAAAATAGGATATGGAAGGAGAAGTGTCTTTGGTTTGTCCTATTCCTGGACAACTTGTATGGACGAATGTATGGCGTTGCATTTCTAATTACACTGAATGATCTCTACGAACGTATCATCTGTTTATTGGCGGAGAAGGCAACCATTCTTAGCTTAATACCATTTCCTAAGATGTACGAGCTCGGGAGTTATACGTTTGTAGAAATCAGTTGTGTGATGATGGAATGACAATGTGGCATTCAAAAAGGAAAGATGATGTATAATGTGAATGGTAATCGTGACCTTAGGCCTCACACCCGAAAATGACCGAAACAGGTTAGATGCAGCAAGGTTATATGGTTCGCAACCATTAGGATATGAATATCCCCTTCTAGATATATTTATTCCCTCTATGATGTTCGGGTTTTAAATTATTGTGGATGTATACGATGAGGGCCCTCGGATAGGTCGGTAACGACTGGGGTGATGACATATTCGGTACTATCTAGGAAGAGGTAGGCCGGTCTTGTGTTAGTAGAGGACCATCAGTTGGGCCTCGGTACATTCCTCTAGAGATGTACTGCTGAAAGGTATTCCCTTCACCTGGTCATTTGTATGGGAATCCAAACTCCGCTGCATGCCTGCCATTTTGTTTGTAGAACCCACTGTGACGCTAATATACTGTAATTTAATCAATGTAACAATTTCGGCTATGATTAATATTATTTGTATACTAGACACTTGTATAATATAACAGGATTTGATATGAAACATTTTGGTTATCATATGGTAAAAACCCGTCCGTGTTTATGTGTGGCGTAGTCTTACGAGATACCTTTGTTTTGATAAAGGAAAGTCTTATAACTTTAAAATTCAGCTGAGATGTGTTTTTCTCACGTTAGTTTTCCAAACTGATCCGGGCGTTCTTTCCTTTCAATGCTTGGATCAGACCGAGCATATTTATAGATTTATATTTGGATGCTTTGGAGCTTCAGGAGGCGAGCTAGAGGTCTTCTAGTCGTATTTACGTATATGTTTATTTTTCTACTACATTGTTGTTTAGATTATCATTATTTGTGGGGACATGTTATTATAACTCTCCAAGATGATGATTAGTGATTGATTTGTTGTAGTTCGATGGATGTATATACATTACAGTTTTTGTTTTGTAAAGATCATTGATATTATATTATATGTTACTCCGCTGCGATTGTGAGATTCTGTGATTGTTTTAGTTTCTCTCTCTTCTTCTCTTAGTTTCTTTTTTCTTCTTCTTCTTTTCTCTCTTCTTTTTATCTTGTCTTCTTCTCTCCTCTTACTTTCCCATAACTATCAGGGTTTCCAGCATTCGATTGCTTAGCACGCAATACAGTGGATGTACTAGTGTCGATTTTCGAGGGTCGAAAATCTGGTTCGTTACATTTGGTATCAGAGCTTAGGATTGTGTGAACATCTAGGCTTTGGTTGGGTACTCATTATAGATAGGGTTAGTAATGCCATAGATTGAGTTTGAGTGTATTATATATATGAGAGCGTATTTGTTATTGATATAAAAAAGTTTTATATTGTCTTAATTTATCAGTTTGAGCGGGTTATTGTAATGACCCTAAAATAAAATAAAAATAAAATGAAAGATACATTTATATTAAGAAATTCTGAAATTATAATATATATATATATATAATGCATTAAAATAGAAAAGAAAAATTGGCAATAAATAAAATTGCATGGGAGCTTCTGTTTGATAAAATGCAAGGAGTTAAGGTGATTAAAAGAAAATTGGAACTCAAAATAAATATAGTTCTATGTCCAAAGAATTATATAAATACATACATTTAATATATGGAGTGTTTTCTGTTTTATTTAAAGATAGAATAAAATGAAGTTTAATAAAAAGGTTTAAATGTCTTATATTTGTACTAGAAATAATTAGCATAATATATGTGATTTTTTTTAAAGATATAGGAGGAGTTACTGTTTTGACAAAAAGGCAGAGATATATATATACATACAGGATCAAATAAAAATTTCCATATCTTATATTTATTTCAAGCAAATAACATGGTGTGAATGATTTTACATTACATGATTAGGTATGATAGTATGCATGATTGAATGGAAATGATAGATAGGTAGAAAATACAAAGGGGATTTTCAGATTCTTTAAACTTATAAAAAAATAATAAACCAAGGGTCACATGCTTATGGCATGAGTAAAATAGAGTCATGAAAATAGTATGGAGTGTTTAAAATGCTTGATTCCCGAAATAACTAATTAAGGTAACCAATAATGTACATTTCCAATTAAGGACCACACAGAGAAATGAATTGTGCATGAGTATCTAAGGGCATCAAGGAAATTACCCATATTTCTTAAACCCTAGAATGGTTTTATAAATAACTGCACATAACCATATCCATCATTCTCTCGGGATCAAAACAAAAATAAAATAAACTAGGAGAAACACTAGCTTGAGACTTTGGGGGATTTGCTGTTCAGGGGATTAAGTCAGTAAAAGGAGAACACAGGGTGAGTATTTATCCTTTGTATGCAATGGCATTAAGTCCTCTTGTAGGCAGCCTAAAATGTTATAAGTTATTTGAAGTCTCTGAAATGATTTGTTGTGGGTGAGATGAATGTCTGTGTGTGTGCATTCTTGTTTGGAGTTCAAATTTGTATTTTTTTTATTTAGTTAAAAATGATTTGAGTATTTTTGTTCTATTTTTTTTATGAAGTATGGATCTAAATCATTTAGGAAATAGGCAGCAAGACAGTATTCTTGCTTATGTTTATTTCTTCGATAATGAAGCATTAAACTAAAATACTCAAGACACAAGTCAAAGGAGGATTTCTGGGTTTTTGGGGAATTTCTTTATTCATACCCTTATCCATACATTCACAATAACATGGAAGAAAGATAGTAGGATCATGATGTTTAAAATATTCTTAGGAAAAAAAAACTAAAGGCAAACTGGGGGTATTTTCTGTAATAAGGAACATAAATGGGGAACATGGGGTTGAACTAGAAAGTATTAAGGAAGATAAGCCTTTCTGAAACATGAATGAACTGTGAGTTTTATTATTAAATTCATAAGTAGAAGCTTAATAAAATAAGCTGAAACTAGAAGGGGGACTTATCAAAGAAAATTAAACTGGTCATTTGGAGTTAGTCAATGATCTGCTTGCTTCAGGTGGGAGCAAGTATATGCATGGTGCAATTGCACCCTAAGGCCTTTGTGTGATGGAATAAATTAAATAACATGGGAGTTTCCTTCACAATGCATACATGGTGTTCATTTGACAAGGAGTTAAAGACCATAAAATAAATGGGGATTGGGGTTTAAAAATCTGGATTATAAATATCCAGACATGATGTTAAATTAATCAAGATAAATATTGTGCTTTGATTAATTGCTGGGTGAAATTGGGAGTACAAAATCTGAGTTTACTTATTTAGAAATGGAGAAAATGAATCAAGAATTGTACATATATTTATTTTAACTGTTTGCTGTGTGTTATTTAAATAAATGAATGTGTCTTTGTATCACTTGGTATTAACCAAAACATGCTAAGTATAAAAATCTGTAAAACTAGGAAGACACTGCAAGATTACCAAAAATTATGAATATGTATACAAATTTGAAAAATGCTCATACCAGTGAAAACTGACTCTTTTGGTTGCCCTTACAATCATCTGGGTGTCTCATTAAAATTGGGGCAGCTCAGTGAATTGCTTGCAGGGAATTGAAGTTGAATTGATGGATGAAGAAGGCAATTAGCTGCTAGTATAAATAAAAAGGAACCAGTCTTAAATTTGCAGTTGCGTTGTAATGAATTTACTAGTCAAAATTCATTTTGTAATTGAAGTTACTTGTAGGAAACTTTCTAAGTATTTGGATTGAAAATATGTACTTAAGTAAACCTGTTGTGAGTGATTATTGATGATGTTTGGTTAACTACCAATTTTTATGGATGTCTGATTTGGAGAAATAAGGGGATAGACATATCATAAACATATGATATGTGCATATATATATTTGATCTCTGATTTTTATTCCTTGAATTTATATTTTTGACTTTATGGAAATTAAAGAGCTAAGGTGGTTGGTTTTAAAAATGAACTCTCAAGATTTTAGTAGGGATATTCAGGTGAAATGAATTTGTGCATGGCAGGTAAGTGATACAGGCATGTGCATGAATTCTGGAGATTTACATGTATTTGTGTATCTAATTTCAAATAAAATTATGAAAGAAATAAACCTGGAAGTTTTTATATTTTGAATAATGGATTGAATACATAAAAGGATGCATTTCTAGGAAATTTAAACTAGGCAAAAACATGTCTGTGTTAGGAGTAGCTCTTTGTAGAAGTTTGTAAATATGAGAGATATGGGTTTGCAAGTGGTAAAAGAGGGACTATGGCCGGCCTAGATGGCCATGGGTCAAACTCTTGGAGCCTGGAACCATTTCATTTCAATTAATGAAGTGTAAGTGCTTCCGGGACAAAACAAAAGAAAACACCAAGCAACCCTCAAATAACACCAAGCATATCCAATAATACACCAAGTATGTAAGTCTGCACCATGTTAAACTTAAAAATGCAAAAAGACCTCAACTGTTCAACCTGAAATGATAATTTGGTTTCCTGTTTGATTCAAACTCTCTTTGCAAATTTGTTAGCTCTGAATGGCAAAGGGAAACAATTATATATCTTCAAATATATAATTGTCTTAATTTGTTTATGCACTGATATGATTATATTAGTAAATCCAGGGTCTTGGGAAAAATATTTGGAAATTGTATAAATATTCAAATATAAAAGAAATGGGGTTTAGTGGTGAATTCCTTTTGAATATAAAAAAAAATCTATGTGTTTTAGAGTGAGGGTCACCACAGTTGGTATCAGAGCTATGTTTTCAATAACATAGTAAATATTGTTGGGTGCATATGGATGTTTGAATGCATTGTTTGAATTACTGGTGTTGAATGCTTTTGTTTTATAAAAATATATGTGTGCATGTGATACATGCACAGTGTGCACAGAAATAAAATTAACAAAGTAAAGACACCAAGAATGATGGGGGTAAATAAACTAACATAGAAATCATATTTATAGCAATATGGTAGGGCCAAGACATCACACAGGTGCAGGACCATCACGTGAGCCACCTGTGATAAACATGGAGGATTTCGTGAGAGCTTTAAGAGATGGAATAGCACCAAGGCATGACAACCCTCATGAGGAGCTCTCCAAACTGCTTAAGACATGCACCAATTTGGGAGGAAAGGATTTTGAAGGCACTGAAGGAGCTATGGGTGTTCAAACTTGGATAAGGACTATGGAAAGGGTCTTTGCAGATATGCAAGTCAATGATCAAAGGAAGAGACAGATAGCTTCAAGGAGATTGAAGGGGGTTTCACTGGATTGGTGGGAAGTTGTGATGGTAGGAAGGCCAGAGAATGACATCACTTGGGATGAATTTAAGACCATGCTTGAGGCAAGGTTTGTCCCAGCATCTGCTAAGGCCACACTGCTAGAAGACTTTATTAGATTAAGGCAAGGATGCATGAGTGTGAATGAGTACACTCAGAAATTTGAAGGATTGTCCAAGTATGGAATGGTGTTAATAGGGAATGAAGAAGCAAAGAATGCAAGGTATATTCAAGGCTTGAACCCTAGTCTGTCAAGAGCAATGTTGCCATATAAGGATAAAACCTTTGATCAAGTAATTGATCTAACTCTCTCCTTTGAGCAACATGATGCCACCAGAGAGAAATTCAGGAACATGAAGTTCAACAAGAAGAAGGGAGGACAGAACAAAGTACAACCTTATGACAAGAACAAGGCAAACAAAGGAGTTAAGAAGGGGGAAGGGGCAGTAGCACCTGAAAGCAAGAAACTCACTCATTGTTTTAATTGTGGAAAAGCTGGACATTATAGTAACCAATGCCCTGACCCTAAAATACCTAGAGGAGGCTGTTATAATTATGGAAAAGTGGGTCATCTAAAGAAGGATTGCCCAGAGACTAATAAAAGAACAGCAAGGATAGGAACTTTGGCAGCCAACAACACTGGAAATGTTGGGCAACTTGAAGGTATAATTTTTATTCATACCCAACCAATATCAGTAATATATGACACTGGTGCCTCACATTCACTAATATCTCTGGAAATTAGCACTTGCATGTGTTTCTATTGATCAGCCCTTAATTGTACACAGTCCCATAGGGAGTCATTGTATGTTAGGGATGAAGTGTATGGGTCTGAAATTAATTATAGGGGGTTATGAATTTAATTCAAATCTATATACCTTAAACTATCCTGGTATTGGGGTAATTTTGGGGGTGGATTGGTTAATGAAAAATAAAGCAATTTTAAATTTAGAAAATCTTACTATTTCTTTGGAGACAAATGAAGGTAAAAGAATTACCATCTTAAGTGAAATAGCAAAGAATACATGTTTTAATAAAATCTGGAGTATTAATGAAGTCCAAAAGGAATTAAGAATAGAGGAAATTCCAGTAGTCAATGAATATATAGATGTGTTTGGAGAAGTGAGGGGAATTCCTCAAAACAGACTAGTTGAATTCAAAATAAAATTAATGCCAGGAACTAGCCCAATCATTAAGAAGCCTTATAGAATTGGTCCAAAAGAGTTAGTAGAATTAAAACACCAACTAGAAGAGTTAGAAGAGAAGGGGTTCATAAGATCAAGCAATTCTAGTTGGGGTTCCCCAGTGCTCTTTGTCAAGAAACATGATGGAACAATGAGGATGTGTGTGGACTATAGGGATTTAAATAAGGTGACTATCAAGAATAAGTATCCACTGCCTAGAATAGATGATCTATTTGATCAACTGCATGGAGCTAAAATATTTTCAAGGCTAGACTTAGCCTCTGGATTTCACCAAATGAAGGTTGCAGAGGAAAGCATTCAGTACACGGCCTTTAACACAAGATATGGCCTTTATGAATTTCTAGTAATGCCATTTGGTTTAACCAATGCTCCCTCCTATTTTGTAGGTTTGATGAATAGAATTTTTAGAGACTTTTTGGATAAATTTGTCTTGGTATTTATAGATGACATATTAATTTATTCAAAGTCAGAAAATGATCATGCTATGCATCTACATTTAGTATTATCCAGACTTAGAGAACATGAATTAAAAGCCAAGTATTCAAAGTGTATATTTTGGCAACATGAAGTGAAATTCTTAGGACACATAGTGTCACAACAAGGAGTGAGTGTGGATCCAAGCAAGGTCATGGCAGTTCAATCATGGAGTAGACCCAAAACAGTGACTGAAGTGAGATCATTCTTAGGTTTGGCAGGGTATTATAGGAGGTTCATCAAGGATTTTCCAAGAATAGCCGCACCAATGACCAAGCTAACAAAGAAGAACCAACCATATGTGTGGACTGAACAGTGTGATCAAGCCTTTGAAAAGTTGAAGCAAGCATTGGTAAAGGCTCCTGTCTTGCAAATCCCAGAGGTAAATGAAGGAATGGTTGTATACACTGATGCTAGTGGATCTGGGTTAGGTGCAGTGCTCATGCAACATGGCAAGGTGGTGGCATATGCATCAAGACAGCTTAAACCCAATGAGACCAAATATGCAACTCGTGATTTAGAACTAGCTGCAATAGTGTTTGCATTAAAACTATGGAGGCATTATTTGCTTGGGGCAAAATTTGAATTGTACACAGATCATCAAGCATTGAAGTATTTATTTTCTCAAAGAGATTTAAATATGAGGCAAGCAAGGTGGTTGGAGTTTCTAGCTGCATATGATTTAGATATTTTGTACACCCCTGGGAAAGCTAATAGGGTGGCAGATGCTTTGAGTAGAAATCATATTAGATTAGCAAGTCTGATGATTGATGAATTTAAAAACCTTGCAGTGCTTGGGGAGGCAGATATTTATAGCAGGGATGGAGAAAATTTTAAAGAGCATGGTGATATGGTGGAGTATGGTACACTGGGATTAATCACAGTGAAATCTAACCTGGTGGAGAAAATTGGTGGCATGCAAGATCAAGATCAAAATTTAAAGGAGAAGAAAGAAATGTTATTGAATAACATTGGGATGGAGAATTTTAAAATAGATCCCAAGGGATATTTGAGGAAAAATGAAAAGCTTTGTGTACCAGACTTTGCAGAATTAAAGGAAGAAATCATGAATGAGCATCACAAGACCAAGTACACCATACACCCTGGTGGTACCAAAATGTATCATGATTTGAAAAGGAGCTACTGGTGGCCAGGAATGAAACAAGCAGTGGCAAAATATGTGGCAAAGTGTTTAACCTGCCAGCAAGTCAAGGCAGACTATCAAAAGCCCCTGGCCTGTTGCAACCTTTGGAGGTACCTCAGTGGAAATGGGAATGTATTTCCATGGATTTTGTGGATGGTTTGCCTAGGACTAAGAAAGGTAATGACAGTATATGGGTAATTGTTGATAGACTCACCAAGTCTGCTCACTTTGTCCCTGCCAGGTCAGACAGAAATGCACATAAGCTTGCACAATTATTCATTAAGGAGGTGGTAAGATTGCATGGCATACCAAAGACCATTGTAAGTGATAGAGACACTTTGTTCACCTCAAGATTTTGGGAAAGTATCCAGGAAGCAATGGGAACTCAACTTTGTTTAAGCACTGCCTACCATCCTCAAAGTGATGGGCAAACAGAGATAGTGAATAAAATATTGGAAGATTTACTTAGAGCATGTGTACTTGATTTTGGGGGTAATTGGGAGGATCATATCCACTTAGCAGAATTCACTTACAACAATAGCTATCAGTCAACAATAGGAATGGCTCCCTTTGAAGCCTTGTATGGGAAACCCTGCATGTCTCCTGCCTGTTGGTTGGATGTGGGAGAGGGTGTAATATTGGGGCCAGATCATGTTAAAGAAACTTCCAACATGATTGAGTTGGTTAGGCATATGATGAAGACAGCACAATCAAGACAAAAATCTTACGCAGATAGAAAGAGGAAGCCAATGGAGTTTGAAGTAGGAGAGTATGTTTTTCTGAAGGTATCACCAATGAAGAAGGTGTTCAGGTTTGGGAAATCTGGTAAGCTCTCACCAAGATTTGTAGGACCATATGAAGTCATATAGAGAATGGGTACCATGGCTTATAAGCTTAAGTTACCAGAAGAATTGAGTGGTGTACATCCAGTGTTTCACGTTTCTCAATTGAGAAAGTGGATACATGATGAAGGAGCAATTTTATAGTCACCTACTCAAATTCAAATTGATAAGAACTTGGTCTATGCAAATGAGCCAGTGGGGATTGTTGCTAAAGAAGAAAAGAGCTGAGAAACAAGGTGATTAAACTGGTAAAAATTCAATGGAGCTTGGATCCCAATGATTGTACATGGGAGGTTGAAGACAAAATGAGGGCTAAATACCCCAATTTGTTTTCTGATGGAAAGGTATGTTTAAGTAGCTTTATGAAGGTTTTCTGATTAATTTTATATATTGCTTTCTTTTATAAAAATGTGAGTATGGGGTTGTGGAATTAAACCAGACTATGGATTAGTGCTTTTATTTGAAGAATTAGAAAGAAATTATGGGGACATAATTCCTTTAAGGGGGAGGGTATGTAATGACCCTAAAATAAAATAAAAATAAAATGAAAGATACACTTATATTAAGAAATTCTGAAATTATAATATATATATATATATATAATGCATTAAAACAGAAAAGAAAAATTGGCAATAAATAAAATTGCATGGGAGCTTCTGTTTGATAAAATGCAAGGAGTTAAGGTGATTAAAAGAAAATTGGAACTCAAAATAAATATTGTTCTATGTCCAAAGAATTATATAAATACATACATTTAATATATGGGGTGTTTTCTGTTTTATTTAAAGATAGAATAAAATGAAGTTTAATAAAAAGGTTTAAATGTCTTATATTTGTGCTAGAAATAATTAGCATAATATATGTGATTTTTTTTAAAGATATAGGAGGTGTTACTGTTTTGACAAAAAGGCAGAGATATATATATATACATACAGGATCAAATAAAAATTTCCATATCTTATATTTATTTCAAGCAAATAACATGGTGTGAATGATTTTACATTACATGATTAGGTATGATGGTATGCATGATTGAATGGAAATGATAGATAGGTAGAAAATACAAAGGGGATTTTCAGATTCTTTAAACTTATAAAAAAATAATAAACCAAGGGTCACATGCTTATGGCATGAGTAAAATAGAGTCATGAAAATAGTATGGAGTGTTTAAAATGCTTGATTCCCGAAATAACTAATTAAGGTAACCAACAATGTACATTTCCAATTAAGGACCACATAGAGAAATGAATTGTGCATGAGTATCTAAGGGCATCAAGGAAATTACCCATATTTCTTACACCCTAGAATGGTTTTATAAATAACTGCACATAACCATATCCATCATTCTCTCGGGATCAAAACAAAAATAAAATAAACTAGGAGAAACACTAGCTTGAGACTTTGGGGGATTTGCTGTTCAGGGGATTAAGTCAGTAAAAGGAGAACACAGGGTGAGTATTTATCCTTTGTATGCAATGGCATTAAGTCCTCTTATAGGCAGCCTAAAATGTTATAAGTTATTTGAAGTCTTTGAAATGATTTGTTATGGGTGAGATGAATGTCTGTGTGTGTGCATTCTTGTTTGGAGTTCAAATTTGTATATTTTTTTGAGTATTTTTGTTCTATTTTTTTATGAAGTATGGATCTAAATCATTTAGGAAATAGGCAGCTAGACAATATTCTTGCTTATGTTTATTTCTTGGATAATTAAGCATTAAACTAAAATACTCAAGACACAAGTCAAAGGAGGATTTCTGGGTTTTTGGGGAATTTCTTTATTCATACCCTTATCCATACATTCACAATAACATGGAAGAAAGATAGTAGGATCATGATGTTTAAAATATTCTTAGGAAAAAAAAACTAAAGGCAAACTGGGGGTATTTTCTGTAATAAGGAACATAAATGGGGAACATGGGGTTGAACTAGAAAGTATTAAGGAAGATAAGCCTTTCTGAAACATGAATGTACTGTGAGTTTTATTATTAAATTCATAAGTAGAAGCTTAATAAAATAAGCAGAAACTAGAAGGGGGATTTATCAAAGAAAATTAAACTGGTCATTTGGAGTTAGTCAATGATCTGCTTGCTTCAGGTGGGAGCAAGTATATGCATGGTGCAATTGCACCCTGAGGCCTTTGTGTGATGGAATAAATTAAATAACCTGGTAGTTTCCTTCACAATGCATACATGGTGTTCATTTGACAAGGAGTTAAAGACCATAAAATAAATGGGGATTGGGGTTTAAAAATCTGGATTATAAATATCCAGACATGATGTTAAATTAATCAAGATAAATATTGTGCTTTGATTAATTGCTGGGTGAAATTGGGAGTACAAAATCTGAGTTTACTTATTTAGAAATGGAGAAAATGAATCAAGAATTGTACATATATTTATTTTGACTGTTTGCTGTGTGTTGTTTAAATAAATGAATGTGTCTTTGTATCACTTGGTATTAACCAAAACATGCTAAGTATAAAAATCTGTTAAACTAGGAAGACACTGCAAGATTACCAAAAATTATGAATATGTATACAAATTTGATAAATGCTCATACGAGTGAAAACTGACCCTTTTGGTTGCCCTTACAATCATTTGGGTGTCTCATTAAAATTGGGGCAGCTCAGTGAATTGCTTGCAGGGAATTGAAGTTGGATTGATGGATGAAGAAGGCAATTAGCTACTAGTATAAATAAAAAGGAACCAGTCTTAAATTTGCAGTTGCATTGTAATGAATTTACTAGTCAAAATTCATTTTGTAATTGAAGTTACTTGTAGGAAACTTTCTAAGTATTTGGATTGGAAATATGTACTTAAGTAAACCTGTTGTGAATGATTAATGATGATGTTTGGTTAACTACCAATTTTTATGGATGTCTGATTTGGAGAAATAAGGGGATAGACATATCATAAACATATGATATGTGCGTATATATATTTGATCTCTGATTTTTATTGCTTGAATTTATATTTTTGACTTTATGGAAATTAAAGAGCTAAGGTGGTTGATTTTAAAAATGAACTCTCAAGATTTTAGTAGGGATATTCAAGTGAAATGAATTTGTGCATGGCAGGTAAGTGATACAGGCATGTGCATGAATTCTGGAGATTTACATGTATTTGTGTATCTAATTTCAAATAAAAATTATGAAAGAAATAAACCTGGAAGTTTTTATATTTTGAATAATGGATTGAATACATAAAAGGATGCATTTCTAGGAAATTTAAACTAGGCAAAAACATGGCTGTGTTAGGAGTAGCTCTTTGTAGAAGTTTGTTAATATGAGAGATATGGGTTTGCAAGTGGTAAAAGAGGGACTATGGCCGGCCTAGATGGCCATGGGTCAAACTCTTGGAGCCTGGAACCATTTCATTTCAATTAATGAAGTGTAAGTGCTTCCGGGACAAAACAAAAGAAAACACCAAGCAACCCTCAAATAACACCAAGCATATCCAATAAAACACCAAGTATGTAAGTCTGCACCATGTTAAACTTAAAAATGCAAAAAGACCTCAACTGTTCAACCTGAAATGATAATTTGGTTTCCTGTTTGATTCAAACTCTCTTTGCAAATTTGTTAGCTCTGAATGGCAAAGGGAAACAATTATATATCTTCAAATATATAATTGTCTTAATTTGTTTATGCACTGATATGATTATATTAGTAAATCCAGGGTCTTGGGAAAAATATTTGGAAATTGTATAAATATTCAAATATAAAAGAAATGGGGTTTAGTGGTGAATTCCTTTTGAATATAAAAAAAATCTATGTGTTTTAGAGTGAGGGTCACCATAGTTGGTATCAGAGCTATGTTTTCAATAACATAGTAAATATTGTTGGGTGCATATGGATGTTTGAATGCATTGTTTGAATTACTGGTGTTGAATGCTTTTGTTTTATAAAAATATATGTGTGCATGTGATACATGCACAGTGTGCACAGAAATAAAATGAACAAAGTAAAGACACCAAGAATGATGGGGGAAATAAACTAACATAGAAATCATATTTATAGCAATATGGTAGGGCCAAGACATCACACAGGTGCAGGACCATCACATGAGCCACCTATGATAAACATGGAGGATTTCGTGAGAGCTTTAAGAGATGGAATAGCACCAAGGCATGACAACCCTCATGAGGAGATCTCCATACTGCTTAAGACATGCACCAATTTGGGAGGAAAGGATTTTGAAGGCACTGAAGGAGCTATGGGTGTTCAAACTTGGATAAGGACTATGGAAAGGGTCTTTGCAGATATGCAAGTCAATGACCAAAGGAAGAGACAGATAGCTTCAAGGAGATTGAAGGGGGTTGCACTGGATTGGTGGGAAGTTGTGATGGTAAGAAGGCCAGAGAATGACATCACTTGGGATGAATTTAAGACCATGCTTGAGGCTAGGTTTGTCCCAGCATCTGCTAAGGCCACACTGCTAGAAGACTTTATTAGATTAAGGCAAGGAAGCATGAGTGTGAATGAGTACACTCAGAAATTTGAAGGATTGTCCAAGTATGGAATGGTGTTAATAGGGAATGAAGAAGCAAAGAATGCAAGGTATATTCAAGGCTTG
Source organism: Allium fistulosum (assembly GCA_030737815.1). Classification (NCBI taxonomy): domain Eukaryota; kingdom Viridiplantae; phylum Streptophyta; class Magnoliopsida; order Asparagales; family Amaryllidaceae; genus Allium; species Allium fistulosum. The sequence goes on along the minus strand of CM060901.1, from coordinate 1,415,788,622 downwards.
AACCCTAGTCTGTCAAGAGCAATGTTGCCATATAAGGATAAAACCTTTGATCAAGTAATTGATCTAACTCTCTCCTTTGAGCAACATGATGCCACCAGAGAGAAATTTAGGAACATGAAGTTCAACAAGAAGAAGGGAGGTCAGAACAAAGTACAACCTTATGACAAGAACAAGGCAAACAAAGGAGTTAAGAAGGGGGAAGGGGCAGTAGCACCTGAAAGCAAGAAACTCACTCATTGTTTTAATTGTGGAAAAGCTGGACATTATAGTAACCAATGCCCTGACCCTAAAATACCTAGAGAAGGCTGTTATAATTGTGGAAAAGTGGGTCATCTAAAGAAGGATTGCCCAGAGACTAATAAAAGAACAGCAAGGATAGGAGCTTTGGCAGCCAACAACACTGGAAATGTTGGGCAACTTGAAGGTATAATTTTTATTCATACCCAACCAATATCAGTAATATATGACACTAGTGCCTCACATTCACTAATATCTCTGGAAATTACAAAGAAATTAGCACTTGCATGTGTTTCTATTGATCATCCCTTAATTGTACACAGTCCCATAGGGAGTCATTGTATGTTAGGATGAAGTGTATGGGTCTGAAATTAATTATAGGGGGTTATGAATTTAATTCAGATCTATATACCTTAAACTATCTTGGTATTGGGGTAATTTTGGGGGTGGATTGGTTAATGAAAAATAAAGCAATTTTAAATTTAGAAAATCTTACTATTTCTTTGGAGACAAATGAAGGTAAAAGAATTACCATCTTAAGTGAAATAGCAAAGAATACATGTTTTAATAAAATCGGAGTATTAATGAAGTCCAAAAGGAATTAAGAATAGAGGAAATTCCAGTAGTCAATGAATATATAGATGTGTTTGGAGAAGTGAGGGGAATTCCTCAAAATAGACTAGTTGAATTCAAAATAAAATTAAAGCCAGGAACTAGCCCAATCATTAAGAAGCCTTATAGAATGGGTCCAAAAGAGTTAGTAGAATTAAAACACCAACTAGAAGAGTTAGAAGAGAAGGGGTTCATAAGATCAAGCAGTTCTAGTTGGGGTTCCCCAATGCTCTTTGTCAAGAAACATGATGGAACAATGAGGATGTGTGTGGACTATAGGGATTTAAATAAGGTGACTATCAAGAATAAGTATCCACTGCCTAGAATAGATGATCTATTTGATCAACTGCATGGAGCTAAAATATTTTCAAGGCTAGACTTAGCCTCTGGATTTCACCAAATGAAGGTTGCAGAGGAAAGCATTCAGTACACGGCCTTTAACACAAGATATGGCCTTTATGAATTTCTAGTAATGCCATTTGGTTTAACCAATGCTCCCTCCTATTTCGTAGGTTTGATGAATAGAATTTTTAGAGACTTTTTGGATAAATTTGTCTTGGTATTTATAGATGACATATTAATTTATTCAAAGTCAGAAAATGATCATGCTATGCATCTACATTTAGTATTATCCAGACTTAGAGAACATGAATTAAAAGCCAAGTATTCAAAGTGTATATTTTGGCAACATGAAGTGAAATTCTTAGGACACATAGTGTCACAACAAGGAGTGAGTGTGGATCCAAGCAAGGTCATGGCAGTTCAATCATGGAGTAGACCCAAAACAGTGACTGAAGTGAGATCATTCTTAGGTTTGGCAGGGTATTATAGGAGGTTCATCAAGGATTTTCCAAGAATAGCCGCACCAATGACCAAGCTAACAAAGAAGAACCAACCATATGTGTGGACTGAACAGTGTGATCAAGCCTTTGAAAAGTTGAAGCTAGCATTGGTAGAGGCTCCTGTCTTGCAAATCCCAGAGGTAAATGAAGGAATGGTTGTATACACTGATGCTAGTGGATCTGGGTTAGGTGCAGTGCTCATGCAACATGGCAAGGTGGTGGCATATGCATCAAGACAGCTTAAACCCAATGAGACCAAATATGCAACTCATGATTTAGAACTAGCTGCAATAGTGTTTGCATTAAAACTATGGAGGCATTATTTGCTTGGGGCAAAATTTGAATTGTACACAGATCATCAAGCATTGAAGTATTTATTTTCTCAAAAAGATTTAAATATGAGGCAAGCAAGGTGGTTGGAGTTTCTAGCTGCATATGATTTAGATATTTTGTACACCCCTGGGAAAGCTAATAGGGTGGCAGATGCTTTGAGTAGAAATCATATTAGATTAGCAAGTCTGATGATTGATGAATTTAAAAACCTTGCAGTGCTTGGGGAGGCAGATATTTATAGCAGGGATGGAGAAAATTTTAAAGAGCATGGTGATATGGTGGAGTATGGTACACTGGGATTAATCACTGTGAAATCTAACCTGGTGGAGAAAATTGGTGGCATGCAAGATAAAGATCAAAATTTAAAGGAGAAGAAAGAAATGTTATTGAATAACATTGGGTTGAATAATTTTAAAATAGATCCCAAGGGATATTTGAGGAAAAATGAAAAGCTTTGTGTACCAGACTTTGCAGAATTAAAGGAAGAAATCATGAATGAGCATCACAAGACCAAGTACACCATACACCCTGGTGGTACCAAAATGTATCATGATTTGAAAAGGAGCTACTGGTGGCCAGGAATGAAACAAGCAGTGGCAAAATATGTGGCAAAGTGTTTAACCTGCCAGCAAGTCAAGGCAGACTATCAAAAGCCCTCTGGCCTGTTGCAACCTTTGGAGGTACCTCAGTGGAAATGGGAAAGTATTTCCATGGATTTTGTGGATGGTTTGCCTAGGACTAAGAAAGGTAATGATAGTATATGGGTAATTGTTGATAGACTCAGCAAGTCTGCTCACTTTGTCCCTGCCAAGTCAGACAGAAATGCACATAGGCTTGCACAATTATTCGTTAAGGAGGTGGTAAGATTGCATGGCATACCAAAGACCATTGTAAGTGATAGAGACACTTTGTTCACCTCAAGATTTTGGGAAAGTTTCCAGGAAGCAATGGGAACTCAAATTTGTTTAAGCACTGCCTACCGTCCTCAAAGTGATGGGCAAACAGAGATAGTGAATAAAATATTGGAAGATTTACTTAGAGCATGTGTACTTGATTTTGGGGGTAATTGGGAGGATCATATCCACTTAGCAGAATTCACTTACAACAATAGCTATCAGTCAACAATAGGAATGGCTCCGTTTGAAGCCTTGTATGGGAGACCCTGCATGTCTCCTGCCTGTTGGTTGGATGTGGGAGAGGGTGTAATATTGGGGCCAGATCATGTTAAAGAAACTTCCAACATGATTGAGTTAGTTAGGCATAGGATGAAGACAGCACAATCAAGACAAAAATCTTACGTAGATAGAAAGAGGAAGCCAATGGAGTTTGAAGTAGGAGAGTATGTTTTTCTGAAGGTATCACCAATGAAGAAGGTGTTTAGGTTTGGGAAATCTGGTAAGCTTCCACCAAGATTTGTAGGACCATATGAAGTCATACGTAGAATTGGTACCATGGTTTATAAGCTTAAGTTACCAGAAGAATTGAGTGGTGTACATCCAGTGTTTCACGTTTCTCAATTGAGAAAGTGGATACATGATGAAGGAGCAATTTTAGAGTCACCTACTCAAATTCAAATTGATAAGAACTTGGTCTATGCAAATGAGCCAGTGGGGATTGTTGCTAAAGAAGAAAAGAGGCTGAGAAACAAGGTGATTAAACTGGTAAAAATTCAATGGAGCTTGGATCCCAATGATTGTACATGGGAGGTTGAAGACAAAATGAGGGCTAAATACCCCAATTTGTTTTCTGATGGAAAGGTATGTTTAAGTAGCTTTATGAAGGTTTTCTGATTAATTTTATATATTGCTTACTTTTATAAAAATGTGAGTATGGGGTTGGGGAATTAAACTAGACTATGGATTAGTGCTTTTATTTGAAGAATTAGAAAGAAATTATGGGGACATAATTCCTTTAAGGGGGAGGGTATGTAATGACCCTAAAATAAAATAAAAATAAAATGAAAGATACATTTATATTAATAAATTCTGAAATTATAAAATATATATATATGTATATATATAATGCATTAAAACAGAAAAGAAAAATTGGCAATAAATAAAATTGCATGGGAGCTTCTGTTTGATAAAATGCAAGGAGTTAAGGTGATTAAAAGAAAATTGGAACTCAAAATAAATATAGTTCTATGTCCAAAGAATTATATAAATACATACATTTAATATATGGGGTGTTTTCTGTTTTATTTAAAGATAGAATAAAATGAAGTTTAATAAAAAGGTTTAAATGTCTTATATTTGTGCTAGAAATAATTAGCATAATATATGTGATTTTTTTTAAAGATATAGGAGGAGTTACTATTTTGACAAAAAGGCCGAGATATATATATATACATACAGGATCAAATAAAAATTTCCATATCTTATATTTATTTCAAGCAAATAACATGGTGTGAATGATTTTACATTACATGATTAGGTATGATAGTATGCATGATTGAATGGAAATGATAGATAGGTAGAAAATACAAAGGGGATTTTCAGATTCTTTAAACTTATAAAAAAAAATAAACCAAGGGTCACATGCTTATGGCATGAGTAAAATAGAGTCATGAAAATAGTATGGAGTGTTTAAAATGCTTGATTCCCGAAATAACTAATTAAGGTAACCAACAATGTACATTTCCAATTAAGGACCACACAGAGAAATGAATTGTGCATGAGTATCTAAGGGCATCAAGGAAATTACCCATATTTCTTAAACCCTAGAATGGTTTTATAAATAACTGCACATAACCATATCCATCATTCTCTCGGGATCAAAACAAAAATAAAATAAACTAGGAGAAACACTAGCTTGAGACTTTGGGGGATTTGCTGTTCAGGGGATTAAGTCAGTAAAAGGAGAACACAGGGTGAGTATTTATCCTTTGTATGCAATGGCATTAAGTCCTCTTGTAGGCAGCCTAAAATGTTATAAGTTATTTGAAGTCTCTGAAATGATTTGTTGTGGGTGAGATGAATGTCTGTGTGTGTGCATTCTTGTTTGGAGTTCAAATTTGTATTTTTTTTATTTAGTTAAAAATGATTTGAGTATTTTTGTTCTATTTTTTTTATGAAGTATGGATCTAAATCATTTAGGAAATAGGCAGCAAGACAATATTCTTGCTTATGTTTATTTCTTCGATAATGAAGCATTAAACTAAAATACTCAAGACACAAGTCAAAGGAGGATTTCTGGGTTTTTGGGGAATTTCTTTATTCATACCCTTATCCATACATTCACAATAACATGGAAGAAAGATAGTAGGATCATGATGTTTAAAATATTCTTAGGAAAAAAAAACTAAAGGCAAACTGGGGGTATTTTCTGTAATAAGGAACATAAATGGGGAACATGGGGTTGAACTAGAAAGTATTAAGGAAGATAAGCCTTTCTGAAACATGAATGAACTGTGAGTTTTATTATTAAATTCATAAGTAGAAGCTTAATAAAATAAGCTGAAACTAGAAGGGGGATTTATCAAAGAAAATTAAACTGGTCATTTGGAGTTAGTCAATGATCTGCTTGCTTCAGGTGGGAGCAAGTATATGCATGGTGCAATTGCACCCTGAGGCCTTTGTGTGATGGAATAAATTAAATAACCTGGGGGTTTCCTTCACAATGCATACATGGTGTTCATTTGACAAGGAGTTAAAGACCATAAAATAAATGGGGATTGGGGTTTAAAAATCTGGATTATAAATATCCAGACATGATGTTAAATTAATCAAGATAAATATTGTGCTTTGATTAACTGCTGGGTGAAATTGGGAGTACAAAATCTGAGTTTACTTATTTAGAAATGGAGAAAATGAATCAAGAATTGTACATATATTTATTTTAACTGTTTGCTGTGTGTTGTTTAAATAAATGAATGTGTCTTTGTATCACTTGGTATTAACCAAAACATGCTAAGTATAAAAATCTGTTAAACTAGGAAGACACTACAAGATTACCAAAAATTATGAATATGTATACAAATTTGATAAATGCTCATACCAGTGAAAACTGTCCCTTTTGGTTGCCCTTACAATCATCTGGGTGTCTCATTAAAATTGGGCCAGCTCAGTGAATTGCTTGCAGGGAATTGAAGTTGGATTGATGGATGAAGAAGGCAATTAGCTACTAGTATAAATAAAAAGGAACCAGTCTTAAATTTGCAGTTGCATTGTAATGAATTTACTAGTCAAAATTCATTTTGTAATTGAAGTTACTTGTAGGAAACTTTCTAAGTATTTGGATTGAAAATATGTACTTAAGTAAACCTGTTGTGAGTGATTATTGATGATGTTTGGTTAACTACCAATTTTTATGGATGTCTGATTTGAAGAAATAAGGGGATAGACATATCATAAACATATGATATGTGCATATATATTTGATCTCTGATTTTTATTGCTTGAATTTATATTTTTGACTTTATGGAAATTAAAGAGCTAAGGTGGTTGATTTTAAAAATGAACTCTCAAGATTTTAGTAGGGATATTCAAGTGAAATGAATTTGTGCATGGCAGGTAAGTGATACAGGCATGTGCATGAATTCTGGAGATTTACATGTATTTGTGTATCTAATTTCAAATAAAAATTATGAAAGAAATAAACCTGGAAGTTTTTATATTTTGAATAATGGATTGAATACATAAAAGGATGCATTTCTAGGAAATTTAAACTAGGCAAAAACATGTCTGTGTTAGGAGTAGCTCTTTGTAGAAGTTTGTTAATATGAGAGATATGGGTTTGCAAGTGGTAAAAGAGGGACTATGGCCGGCCTAGATGGCCATGGGTCAAACTCTTGGAGCCTGGAACCATTTCATTTCAATTAATGAAGTGTAAGTGCTTCCGGGACAAAACAAAAGAAAACACCAAGCAACCCTCAAATAACACCAAGCATATCCAATAAAACACCAAGTATGTAAGTCTGCACCATGTTAAACTTAAAAATGCAAAAAGACCTCAACTGTTCAACCTGAAATGATAATTTGGTTTCCTGTTTGATTCAAACTCTCTTTGCAAATTTGTTAGCTCTGAATGGCAAAGGGAAACAATTATATATCTTCAAATATATAATTGTCTTAATTTGTTTATGCACTGATATGATTATATTAGTAAATCCAGGGTCTTGGGAAAAATATTTGGAAATTGTATAAATATTCAAATATAAAAGAAATGGGGTTTAGTGGTGAATTCCTTTTGAATATAAAAAAAATCTATGTGTTTTAGAGTGAGGGTCACCACAGTTATGAATTCTAGTCGATTTGTGGAATGCCATGTCATCGATAGAGGTTTCTAAATGTTTGAACAAGGCAACCGACACAGTATTGTTTTAAAGTGGGTAAACGAAATAATTTTACCTAAATTATATTTTATATATAAAGGAATAATTTTTCAAATTTTTTTTATAGTTATATATGGATTGTTGGTTGTCAGTGAATGGTAATATTTCATTATTATCATTTGTTATTTGTGTTTTAATAAAAGTAATTGTTATTATAATATAAACGAAGATAAACAATTATGAAATGGTCTTATATAAGAAAAGTTAAATAGGTGAAACTATATAAAAGTATAAATTTATAAATGTGATTTATAAAAAAAATGGAATTTAAAGAAATAAAAAGAAGCACTAAACTCACTTTAGTCGTTGGGAAATAATTCGGGTGATGACTGCAGCATCATTAGTATTCATTTTAGAGTTTCTAAGTGATGAATTGCTACCTTAGTAATTTACTATTAGAGTTTTGTTTTGATAAAGCAGGTTTTGATTGAAAAATTCCAAGTATGCTTTGGTGAATATATAAAAATAAGTTTTTGAACTTATAATTTAGAAGTAGTAAATATAAGAAATGAAGTTTAACTTGGTAAAGGTTAAATGAAAGTGCATTGAATTTGAAATGAATTAGATAAAATAATGAAATGAATATACACTTGAGTCGTAGAGTGATTTTATAACCCTACATTGTAAATATAGTATGTGAATAAGCTTAATCAAATAAATTCATGAAATTTTAAGTAAATAAGTTTGTATAACTTATAGATTTGAAGAATAGTAAGCTAATAACAAAATTTTAATTTGTTGAATGTGAATGTTGAGAAAAAGAAAATCTGAATTATAAAATGAAATCTAACTTAAGTTAAATGAGATGACTTTTAAAATGAAATTTAACTCAAGATTGAGTGAAGTGGGATGAAACGAGTTAAATGAAATAGTATTTGATCGAAATGAAAATGAACTTAAGTTATAAAATGCAATTCAATTTGAGTTGTGAAATGAGTTGAATGTAAGTGAAATTAATATGAATAGTTTAATTTGATTTAAATTGAATACAGATCAAATGAATGTAAAAGGAATTGAATGTAAATAAAAAGAATGGGATATAACAAGAAATCAATTGAAATAAATACGTAAGTTGTATGTATATTATTTTATTCGCATAACTATTTGATCCAGATTCGAATATATGATTTCGAGGTGATTTACACCGATCCAAGTTAGGCTTTTTCACTCGATTTCTTAACGGCGAACCCTGGATATGGATTTTTAATTGATTCTGATATTCTTTATCATAGTATATGGCTATGCAAGGAGAATGACGACTTTTAATTAAGGAATCAGATCCGAATCCATACTAGAGTGGTCGTGTGAGCGATACTACTTCGGAAGTCAAATTGTGTGATCGAGCGAGCGATCAGGTATGGTTTTGCATACAGATGATATATGTACATCGTACGAGTTTAATAAATTAAATGTTGACATTAGAAAATGAAAATTGATATGATTATCAATTAATTGGATGAATATTAATTGTTTGATGGTTTCTTTTGTTGCATTTGTTGCATTTGCTACAATTGCATGTAGTTATTATATTAGTACATGTTATATATCGATATTATTTTCTATATAATTGCTCTCATTGGTTGTTGAGTGTTTAGTAGGTGCGGATGGTGTATGCTTCGCATTTGAAGCCCTCTTTCGCATTATATTGATTGCAAGGTTTCAAATCTCGGATTTTGGCCAATATCTCGGGCAAATATCTCGGCTGTCTCGGGCGATATTTAAAAGACTTATAACTAACCAAGCTGCCAAATCTCGGATTTTGGCTAATATCTCGGATTTTCATCTCGGCTGATCTCGGGGAGATTTAAAACCTTGATTGATTGTATATGCTTGCTAATATAGTAAAAGGTACACATCTCGGATTATATATCGTACTTTTATATTTTTTCCCTACGGGAAGCCTCTTCCTCGAAGATGAGATGTATATTTATGATATATATATTGTATATTTTTACGATTGAACCGTGCAAAGGAGACGCTGGCGAAAATTTCCATAAATTTAAAGCGTTCGAAAATTTTTGATAACTAAAAAAATTGATTTTGAGTTATAACTTGAAATGATATTGGTTGATTTTTGAAATAGTATTAGTTAATAACTATGAATGAATTTGAAGACTTAGAAAAAGTTTTTATAACAAAGCTTCTACTAATTGATTTCGAAAAGTTAAATGGTTTAAATGAATTTGGAAATCTATTTCAACTAATTGTTTTGAAAAGTTAATGGGTTTTGGGGTATTTTTCTTACCTTGCTAATTTCGAGGACGAAATTCTTTTGGAGGGGGGGTGTCTGTAACGACCTAGAATTTCAGTCATTCCAAATTGGAATATTTAATTGATTTTAAATATTGAAAAGTTAATTTTATAAGTTAAATAACTTATATTTCAAATATAGCAATTTATTTGATAATTAAATTGTTAAATTTAATATTTAAAATTTCTTAAAATAATTGAATCTTGAATTTAATATGAATGGAAACGATTTCAAATTTGATTTAATTTCTATTTGAATAAAAAGAAAGATAGTGAACTTTTAAACTTGAATTAAAAGCGATTAAACTGATTTTTGGAATTACTCGTTTTAATTAACGCATAAAAATAACTTTTTAGGGGCACTGACTCGGATTTCGACAAAACCAGTTTCATCGGATCCGTAATACTGAATTATTATATGCTATCGAATTTCATGGCGATTGGACTTATCATTTGGTCGTGCGAGTTCGAGACGTGTCGAAATTTATTAAATGAATGTAAATTAAAATAATTTGATTTTAAAAAGCTATCTTCTATATATGATGGAATTGGCTTCCGATATATATTCTCTTGTGTTCGGAATAGGGGTATAACACATAGAACACCAAACGGCGCGCTTCGTTTGGAATTCGAAATTTTGGGTATAACATCAACTATCTTCATTTGCAAACCCTAACCATAAAATAAATTTCAGCCGCCATTAAAATTAACCAAATCCAACGGCCTTAGTTCAACGGAGCCTCTAGGGGCCGAATTAGCCTTCGACTTCAACTAGGAAAACGTAGAGCACAACCATATGAAGCTTTCCAACTGTTGGATCATTGAAATCGACTGAGGCAACGACGAAGCTCGTTCAATCGCGAGCAGTTCATGGGTTTTGCGACGGCGTTTCGCGCGCATTGGCGTGGCATGCAGGGGTGCTGGAGCACGGTAGGTCGGCAACGGAGGCGTGCTGGGCATCGGCATCGTGGGTGGTGGTTGCACGTTCGTGAAATATAAAAAAACGATGGCGTGCCTGGTAAAACGCGAGCGCAAGGTAGAAGATGGAAGAAAGGTTTAAGTTTAAATGTAAGTTAATTATGTTAATTATAACATTAATTATATCAAATGTTAATAAATCTGTAACTTTCTCGTACGAGGTCCGTTTCGAGTGTGACAAGTTGCTTTGCATTCGTATCAACGAACACTATGCTATGGAGTTGGATTGGAATAATTCGGAGCTAGTGAGAATTTTGAGTTAAATTGAATGATCGTTTAATTTTAATTCAAACCGTAGTGCTTTGGCGATTTCTGGCATTTTTGTGACTAAACTCACCTCTCCGGCCTGCTTATATTTTTACATAAGTGGGAATAAATTTATATGTGTTGTTTGTTACTTGTTTGGATGATATACTATATTTATTAGTTTGTTTGGATATATATTCCCGCTTATTGGAGCGGACGAGACCCAATTACATTCCCGTGTAAGAGCGGTTGACCCTTTATATACGAATCCCACCTCGAAGTGGTTGATTTATATTTTATAATTATATTCTGTATATGATGCAGAGGGACAGGTTGGAGAGATCTAATAGGATTCCTCACCACTGTTGATTTTACTTTTCATATATATGCTGATATATGGTGTGTTGGATGCCATGTTATTGATTTTGATATGATTTGACTTATTTAGTACTTTAGTAGCACTAGGCCTTATTTTTGGTATTTGAAATTCTAAAAAATGATGATTTTGATTTAAAAAGAATTTTGAAGTAATTTTGGAAGTATATATATGTTTCAATGATTTTTAAATTATTATAAGGAAATGAATTTATTTTTAAAATAAATAAAAAGTTATGATTTTTGATGTTATAAAAGTATTGTTTTAAGAAATACTTTAAATAGAGATTTTTGAATAAGTTTATAAAAAAGGATTTATAGAAGTGATATTTTATAAATAAAGAAATAGATTTATAATTGGAATTTATAAATATATAAATGGATTTTATAAATAAATTTGATTTATAAAGAAATAGATTTATAAATGGATTTTGGTAGCAAAATTAGTTTCTATAAAAGAATGATTTATAACTAGATTTTTATAAATAAAGTGATTTTATAAAATAGAAGTTTTATAAAATCAAAAGGAGATTTATAAAAGTAGTTTTATAAATATAGAAATGATTTATGTTGAGGTTTAAATATGGATTTTTATTTAAAGGAACGTTGAAAGAAATATTTTGATGGAGTTAATGGTTTTAAAAGTAATTTAACTTTTTAAAGTAATGTTTTGGAAAATATTAATTCCAAATGGAATTTAATGATTTTGAAAAATGATTTAAAATGTGATAAGTAATGGAAACATAGATTTCAACATTTATTGTTGTAATAGACGTTTTCGGAGAAGTAAAGTAGGCATGGAATTAGGGATGGCAATGGGGGCGGGTCTAGGGTCTAAACCTGGTAGACCCGTCCCTGTTTTGACCCACCAAGGCCCACCCCACTAGGTCATCAGGGTAGGTAGACCCATGACCCGTTCTTAAGAGCTTCTGGTCTAGGGTCGGGTTGGGGCTTGGCCAACCCGCCTCAACCCGACCCGCGCTAATGAGATTTCATAAAATCGCTTTATTACGATAACGATGATTTGTTAATACTTTTTTTCAAAAGCGATTATTACATGGATTTTCTAGTGTTACATTTAATAAGTTATATAATTTTTATGATATTAATTTGCATCACTAATAATTACATAATAACGTATGAATGTTTTTCTTGAATCGTTATCATACACCTCATTTTTATTACCTTACTTATCATTGTAAACACATTGATATTTATATTTATTTTATCATTTAGTGATAGTCACTCTTACAAATAAAATAAATATATGTACATTAATACATAATTTTGAATGAATATGTAATGTTTCACCGGGTCTTGGGGCAGGGCGGGTCTACCCTGACCCGCATAGGTTTTGGGTACGGGGCGAAAGTTTAGACCTGCACCGGGTCTACAGGGTGGGTTTGGGGGCAGGGTTTAAAAAAATCTGGGAAGGGTCTGGGGCATACAAAACCCGTCCCATTGTCATCCCTACATGGAATATAACACTGTTGTTGTAGTAAATGATTTCCGAAATGAAATATTTTATATAATATATGGGATTATATATATATATATATATATAATTTATCGAACCCTATACTAAATTTTTTGGGTTGTCGTAACGATGTTTTACGCAACATTCGTTTTGACCCAATAAATGATGTTTTGACCTTCCATCATGAAATACACGAATCTGTTCTTAAGATCGTACTAAAGGCTTAGCAGCGTAGGAGCATTGCTTCCTATACTTAACACCCATCCGGAGGCGTATGAACTCCAGAGTTGTACGGTTATAGAAATTTATTTGGCGTGTCTCCAAATGATAGTATTATTAAATATACTTAAATTATATGAAAATATTTTCCAAGTGTTGAAAATGAAATGATTTGTGAATATGCTTATATCGTTAATATAAGTATATGGAAATGTTATCCAAATATCAATAATTTGAATTTATTTTGAGAATATACCATTTTTTAAAGATAATTTGAAGTAAAAATTTGAAAATTGATTTAATTAATAAAAGATTAATTAAATGGGCCTAGTGATTGCTTCTGGTGCTAGATATTATTGTTTGCTTTGATAGCTAAATAACCGACTATCAAATTTGGCCTCTTTATCGTTGTTGATCCAAAGAGATCGAGATCGGATTTATCTGAAAACCAATTTGGACCAACGTATATGCATTCGAATGTGCTGGTGTTGGAAGACATGATATTTGGGATTTTCGTAATGAAGGACTGCTTGTTGATCATTTGGGGATAAACTCCCAATATACATATAGTAGCAGTGGTCTCTTCATTTATGAAATATTCAATGCAAGGACTAATCGCTATTGATCCTAGGGGTGATTCCCAAAACAAGATATGGAAGGAGAAGTGCCTTCGGTTTGTCCTATTCCTGGGCAACTTGTATGGACGAATGTCTGGCGTTGCATTTCTAATTACATTGAATGATCTCTGCGAACGTATCATCTATTAGGTGGCGGAGAAGGCAACCTTTCTTAGCTTAATACCCTTTCCTCATATGTACGAGCTCAGGAGTTATACGTTTGTAGAAATAAGTTGTGTGATGATGGAATGACAATGTGGCATTCAAAGAGGAAAGATGATGTATAATGTGAAATGTAATCGTGACCTTAGGCCTCACACCCGGAAATGACCGAAACAGGTTAGACGCAGCAAAGCTATGTTGTTCGAAACCATTAGGATATGATTATCCCCTTCTAGATATATTTATTCCTTCTATGATGTTCGGGTTTTAAATTATTGTGGATGTATGCGATTAGGGTGCTCGGATAGGTCGGTAACGACCGGGGTGATGACATATTCGGTATTGTCTAGGAAGAGGTAGTCCAGTCTAGTGTTGGTAGAGGACCGTCAGTTGGGCCTTCATACATTCCTCTAGAGATGTACTACCGGAAGGTAGTCCCTTCACCTGGTCATTTGTTGGGAAATCCAAACTCCACTACGTGCTTGCCATTTTGTTTGTAGAACCCATTTCTGGCTAATATGCTAGAATTTAATCAATGTAACAATTTCAGCTATGATTAATATTATTTGTATACTAGACACTAGTGTAATATAACAGGATTTGATATGAAATGTTTTGGTTATTGTAAGGTAAAAACCCGTCCATATTTATGTGCGGCGTGGCCTTACGAGATACCTTTGTTTTGATAAAGGAAAGTTTTATAACTTTAAAATTCAGTTGAGATGTGTTTTTCTCACGCTGGTTTACAAGACTGATCCGGGCATTCTTCCCTTTCAATGCTAGGGTCAGACTGAGCATATTTATAGATTTGGATGCTTTGGAGCTTCAACAGGCGAGCTAGAAGTCTTCTGGTCATATTCACGTATATGCTTATTTTTCCGCTTCATTGTTGTTTAAATTATCAACATTTATGAGGACATGTTATTATAACTATCCAGGCTGATGATTAATGATTAATTTGTTGTACTTTGATCGATGTATATACATTACAGTTTATGTTTTGTAAAGATCATTGATATTATATTATATGTGTTGTTCCGCTGCAATTGTGAGATTCTATGATTGTTTAAGTTTCTCTCTCTTCTTCTCTTAGTTTATTTCTTCTTCTTTTCTCTTTCTTCTTATCTTCTCTCCTATTTCTTTCCCATAACTATCGAGTTTTTGGGCATTCGATTGCTCGGCACACAATACAGTGGACGTATTAGTGTCGATTTTCGAGGGTTGAAAATCCGGTCCGTTACATTTAGAGTTACCAACATTGTCGAAGCCAATCACATATCCTTTTGAGTTGTTTTCAAAGTTAACTGATCTACCATCTTTGTAGACAATATCCTTCAAGATCTCTGGATTTCCAGTCTTATGTCTTGAGCATCCACTATCCAGAGTCCACTTGTCCTTCTTGATTTGTTACGTTTGATTTTCAAGTGTCTGTTCACCATTTGCCATACAACAAGCTTGTTCCTGCAACTCAAAATCATACCTTTCCAAGAAATCAAGTGACTTTTCAAAATAATTTGTTTCTTATAACATATTGTTTCACAAATTTTTTTTCCACAAAAGTATTAAAAATATCACTAGCCATTTAAACTTTTCAAAAAAATCAAATTTCGAGTTTTTGAAAACCTAGTGTTATGCTACCAAATGTGGGTTGCAGAATTATGGATCTTAAGGCTAATTAAACATTAGAGGGATGGGGGGTGAATAGTGTTTTGTAACTTCTGTAAGTCTTTTCAAATTTCTTTTAAGTTTAATATCAAATCGCATATTTTCAACATAGAACTATATCAACAATCAATCATAGATGCTATCACAGATAAAATAAAAGCAATAAAGCAAAGTAGAGAGTTAGAGAGATGACACCGGAGATTTTATATTGGTTCGGATTTCTTCTATATCCTGTCCCGTACAATTGCTTGTACAGATTTCTTTTCAAATGTCAATCTTTAAATGTGTAGAAGGCAAACCCAATTACATCTCGATTCCAAAGCTACGAGACACACCCTCTTCATTTTATGGGCTCAAGGTACGCCCACTTGATTTGGACGAGCTACAAGCACACCCACTCAGATTTTCGGACTACCAAACACAACCAATTGATTTGAATGGGCTACAATCACACCTCAAGCAAATGCAAATAGAGTTTGATGGTTTTTCTAAAGACTATTTGTTGAACTTTTGATACAATGGATCCTATAGCCTCTTGAATGGATCTTTGATCTTCGATTTGAGAGAGATGAATTTAAAACAGTAAGAAAGTAATATTGAATCGATACAAAGAAGTTTGAATTGATTCTATTTATTTTAAAGAGAAAAGAGCATAATTTCAATAATGTTTTCAAGAGTGTAAGGCGAGGGAATAAAATAAGATAATAACTAACTAAAAATTCGTCCGAAATATCTTATATATAGTGTAAACAGATGTGTCTGTTCGCAAAGAGTTGCGACGAATAGACGCTTCAATTCAAAATTTGAAAAACTAATTTGCAACATGTATGTCGACATACCATATGGGCATATGTCGACATATGTTTGTGAAATTTGAAAGCTCTTTTCATTTTAAAACATTTTGAAAATACTATATTTGTAAAATAATTTGATACTTTGTAAAATAATTTAAATATAGTTTATAAACATCTTTTACTTTGAAAATCTTTTATAAATTCTTTTAAAATATATTTGAAAATATATTTTATTTGAAAATATAAAAGATAAGAAAATAGGATATAGAGATCAAAGATTGCTACCAGAGACTTTAACAAAATTCTACGACTCTATACACTATATTATAGTCTTGATATTTTCAAATCTTGGTCTTTATACTCATGACTCTTTATGTCCATTTCTTGAGTTATTATACTGTACAGTCTTCGATTCAACACATGTATAATATCATGCACTATGTACCATATAACTCGGCAAAACATAAGTATCCATATTTTATATAAATGTATATTGTTATTCGAAGGTTGTTATCATCAAAATCAATAACTGAAGTATTAACAATCTGCATCTTCTCAAACAATCTGTCTTTTGTGGTATTCGAAAGTCTGGCGTTTTCATGTAGTGCTGATTTTTGGGTATTACGAAGGATGAGTTGTTACATTTAGTATCAGAGCTTACGTTTAACGCTCAGGACCAAGTAAACCAGTTTGTGTTAATTAGACTGGTTAAGAGAGATATGTTGAAAGAGTGTACTTGTATTTTTCTGTTATTGTAATGCATACGCCAGTTGTCTTGTGGACTTTGAATTGTTATTATAGCTAGTAGCTAAGGTATCTTTGTTAGACTATTAGTAGAGCGGATGGAGTACCACTACATAAATAGGCAAATTAGAAGCACATGGTATTTTTAGTTTGAAACACATTTTTTGTGTTTCTAGCTCTAAAATAATTACCTAGTGTTTCAACATCGGTATAGTGTTTCCAATTTGTTATTGTTTTTATTTCTAAAAATATTTAATTTTGATATGAACCTGGACCTGTAAAATAGAACATACCGAATTAACAAAATAAATTATCGTTCCTAACTTAAAATATTGGCTGCTTCTTCCTCTACCAAATCCATCTAAATCTTGCGATTTTTTATCCAATGTCGAGCTTCCTTATTGTCATCTAATCGAGCTTTCTTCTTCTCACCACTAGCCGTGCTTCATAGATCTACTCCAAAAACCATAAGGTACCTTCCTGGAAGGTCCCGGTTGATCCAAGCTTCTGGCCATGGTTGTTGAAGGTTGAAACTGGAATGATGGTGATGAATTCGAGAAGAAGAAGGAAGGGTTGCTTCTTGTGCACGTACACAGATGTATGGACACTCAAGAATGAAAAGGAAATGAATAACAGTGGTGACAAGCTATATGAAAATCAAGAACTGAAAATTAAAAAATGTGACTCGAAGGAGGAATTGGGGATGAGCAGGTATTTCTCGAAGAAGACATGGCAATAGAATGTATTTTGGTAGAAACATGAACATGTACAACAGGGCATGAAGGAACAAATACAGGGACTTATTATTTCACAATGAACTTGTACAAGATTGTTTTACAAGAAATAACCATTGAAAATTGCAGAATCTAGAGCAGGAGTTAAACCTCGAGAATCAACAGAGTAACATAGTAACAACTGGAATGAAAGATGATAATCTGCTCAATACAATAACAAAGGGAAATGATTTTTATTGCATTGAATTTCTTTTTTACACCATCAGTTGCCTATACAATCTTATATATACAATCATATCAGTAAATGGACCCAGATTAATAAAAGTACTTAATCCACTGACCCAAACAGACTCACAAACAAACTTCTAAACTGGCCCAATCAACTCAAAACCCATATTCAACAATGCTTCAGATCCAATGAAACTAAGCGTGCACGTGCAAACATGCACACTCATCCAGCCCTTTCCTCAACTCATATTCTTCACTGCTGAAGTTTCTGACAGCTATTCGACTTCGACTTCCTTCCATTCTGATGATCTAGCCTCTCTGTTTTGATGAACTTCGACAAAATTCTTTGTCTCTGATGTCTCTGACCCTGCACCTCCATTTTTGAAGCCTGTAACCAATTCCATTATGGCTTGGTTGTTACAATTCCCTCCTTCTTTAAGAACAGACCTTGTCCCAAGGTCTAAGGTCGGAAATCTCCTAATTAATGGCCAATAATCTTCCCATGTTGCCTCATCTCTAGGTCTGTCCTTCCATTTGATTAGCACTTGTACCACTGGTTCATTATTTTTGGGTACTAATCTTCTATCTAAAATTTCCTTAGGTTGATCCACTATCTCCTCCACATAACTAGGCACATCCTCTTGTATTATCAAGCCTTCACCGATTTTCTTTTTTAGCTGGGAAACATGAAAAACAGGATGTATTTTGGCACTAGCAGGTAGTTGTAATCTGTAAGCCACCTTTCCTATTCTCTCCTCAACTTGATAAGGTCCATAATATTTAGGTGATAACTTGTGAGTTTTCTGAAGCCTAGCAGTGAGTTGCTTATAAGGTTGTAGCTTCAAATACACCCAATCTCCCACTTCAAATTCTCTATCTGATCTTCTTAAGTCTACATAATTTTTCATTCTATCTTGAGATAACCTTAAACTGTCTTTCCTAAAGCTACATCTCTTGAATACAACTCTTCTTCAACCCTTTCTACTTTTGCAGAATCTGGCACATAAGATAGTAAGTTTGGAGGATCAATTCCATATACTGATTTAAACGGTGTAGTATTAGTGGAAGTCTTCCAAGTAGTATTGTAACAATACTCAGCTAAAGTTAACCATCTTGACCATTCCTGTGGCTTGTGGCAAACAAAACACCTTAAGTAGCCTTCAAGAATTTTGTTAACTACCTCAGTTTGGCCATCACTTTTTGGGTGGTATGCCGAGCTATATTTTAAACTGCTACCCTGTAGCTTGAAAATTTCCTTCCAAAAATTACTTGTAAACAAGACATCTCTATCACTTACAATAGTTTTGGGCATTCCATGTAGCTTGAACACTCCATTGAAGAAAACCATGGCCACTTCTTTAGCTGTATAAGGGTGACTCAAAGGAAAAAAATGTGCATATTTGCTAAGTCTGTCTACAACAACATATATAACCGTATATCTTTGGCTTGTAGGCAGACATGTGATAAAATCCATAGAAATATATAACCAAATTCTTTCAGGAATAGGAAGAGGCTGCAAGAGTCCAGGAATTAGTATGTTTTCCTCTTTATTTCTTTGACACTCATCACAATTTTTAACATATTCCTCCACAGTTTTTTTCATTTTCTTCTAGTAAAAGACTTGCTTTAATTTTTTTAAAGTAGCTTTGATTCCAGAATGTCCCCCCAGTGGAGTTGAATGATGTTCTGTTACTAAATCCCTGGTAACGGTGTTCAAGTGATGGTCTATTAAAATTTTAGCTTTATGAAAAATTAACCTGTCTACTACCTTATATCTACTACCAGGCAATTCATTCCTTTGAATTTTTTCTAACTGTTGCTGATACCAAGGAGAGTTTTGTAAGGTGCTTTTCAACTCTTGCATCCATGGTAACAATACTACAGAGACTGCCTGTAGTTGAGAAGTTTTTTCTTCATTTTCTTCTATTCTTGATAGTGCATCAGCCACTCTATTGTCTTTTCCACTCTTGTACTCAACCTTATAGTCAAACCCATGAAGTTTAGCAAACCTCTTACTTTGAACTCCGGTATGTAATTTTTGTGTCAAAAGGTATTTTAAGCTTTGATGATCAGTTCTAATAACAAACCATCTACCCATTAAATACTGTGTCCACTTCCTTGTAGCTATGATGATGGCCAACAATTCTTTCTCATATGTTGATAAATTTAAATTTCTGCCATGTAAAGCTTTGCTTAGATAAGCCAAAGGTCTTTGATTCTGCATTAATACAGCTCCTATGCCATGTCCACTTGCATCACATTCCAAAATAAAAGGTTGCATAAAATCAGGCATTGCTAATATTGGTGGTGTAACCAGACCATGCTTGAGTTTGTTGAAAGCTTCTTTAGCTTCTTCATTCCATGTAAATGCATCCTTCTTCAACATATTTGTCAGGGGTTTAGCAATGGTGCCATAGTCTTTAACAAATTTCCTATAATAACCAGTGAGACCCAAGAATCCTCTTAAGGCTTTAAGGTTGTTTGGAAGTGGCCAGTTCACTACTTCATTTATTTTGCTTGGGTCAACAGCTAGCCCCTCTACTGAAATGATGTGACCAAGATACTCCAGTGACTTCTTTGCAAAGCTACACTTGGTCATTTTGATCACCAGGTGATTTTGTTTCAGCACCTGAAAAGTGACTAACAGTTGTTCTAAGTGTTCAGCCCATGACTTACTATATATGAGTATATCATCAAAAAAAACTAACACAAATTTCCGCAAATATGGTCTGAATATTTCATTCATTAAGCATTGGAAGGTGGAAGGTGCATTAGCCAACCCAAATGGCATTACTATGAACTCATAATGGCCATCATGGGTTCTAAAGGCAGTTTTATGGATATCTGCTTCATCCATTCTTATTTGATGGTAACCTGACCTTAAATCCAGCTTAGAAAAGAATTTAGCTCCATGTAGTTCGTCAAACAGTTCATCTATCAAAGGAATGGGGAACTTGTCTTTTACGGTCTTAGAATTAAGAGCTCTATAATCAATGCACAATCTCCATGTTCCATCTTTTTTCCTCACCATCACTACAGGAGAAGAGTATGAGCTATTACTGTTCCTAATGATTCATGCATCTAACATCTCCTTAATAAGCTTCTCAAGCTCATTCTTAATGTGATAAGAATGTCTGTATGGCTTGATGCAGATAAGCTTGGTGCTTGGTAATAATGGTATTTTGTGGTCTTGTAATCTACATGGAGGAAGGGGTGGAAGATTTGTAGTAATTTCAGGGAATTTTTGAAGAAGTTTTTCAATCTCTGGTGGAATATTGGGAATGATATTTTCAGAAGAATCTAAGGTGCATAACATCATGGTAATTTGTCCTTGAATACACTCCTTACTAATGGCCTTCTTGCTAACAACCTTCATTTCTTCCTGCTGCATGCCTTGCCAAACATACTCTTTGTTATTGTATGTGAATTTAACTTGCAATTTTAAAGATTTAAAGTTACTTCTTCCAACTTTCTCATCCACTGTGCACCCAGAATCACTTGGCATCCTTTTGAGGGAAATAAGAGTAAGTCCAATGGCATTACACACCCCTGACATTTGAATATAACCTCATGGCATACACCATTACCCCTTACCTTCTCACCATTAGCCACTACCACTTCAAAAACCCTGGATTCTTCAACCTTAAGTTTTAATTTTTTTTTGCCAAATCCGCATTAATAAAACTAAGAGTGGATCCTGAATCAATTAGGACATGAACTGCTTTTCCTTGTATACTTCCCTTGACTTTGATAGTTGATAAGGTAGGTATTCCACACATAGCTTGTAGTGTTATGGTTAATGATTCTTCTTCATTGATTTCTGAATCTTCCAATGCTTCAATTCCAATTGCTTCTTCCTTTTTTTCTTCCACTAAGGGCATTACTCCTTCCAGTATATATACTTGGGCATTTTTACACTTATGATCTTTATGCCATTTTTCCTTGCATCCATAACATAAATTTTGTCTTCTCATTTCAATTAGCTGGTTGGGTGTGAGCCCCTTGCTTTTTGCCAAAGCTTCCAACTGTGTGTCCTTATGGTTAACAACAGGGTTTAGGTTGTGGGTAATTAGAGAATTCTGAGAAGGAGCAGAATGGTTATTATTATTTCTCTGAACATTCATAATAGGATTTGTTGTTTTACTGTTCTTTCTGGTATAAGATTGCTTACTCTCATACATTTTTGCCAAGGCAACTGATTCTTTGAAATTAGTTGGCCTAGAAGTGAGTACATCATACTTCAATTCTTCTTTTAAACCACAAATGAATCGATCCAGCACGAATTTTGGTGGTAATGCTTTTGTGGCCATTTGTAATTGTTCAAATTTGTTGAGATAATTCAAAACAGTGGTAGTTTGTTTTAATCCTGCCAATGCTTCAAAGGGCCTTTCCATTTCCTCGGGGTTAAACTTCACCATGATTTCTTCCTTAAAAATTTGCCAAGAACAATGATTAGGTAAATTGTGCACATACCAGTTATACCACGACAGGGGTTCCTTTTTAAGATAAAAAGAGCATATATCAACCCACAATCTCTCGTCAGTTTGATGAAATCTAAAATACTGTTCAACTTGCTGAAGCCAATCGATCACTCTATCTTCATTGTTGAATACAGGAAAATCCAATTTAAGAGTGGTTAAAGGAGTATTTCTTGGTGTGTTGTCCGAGTAATAATAATTCGGGTACGGATTTTCGGAGTTGAAAGAAGAATATGGGGGTTCTTGAGGATGACTTTGGAAGTTTCGATGATTTCTTGGAGGTACAGGCATTCGTGGCGGAGTTGTTCGAAAATTTGGGGGGTTAGGAGGGTAAGGAGGGTATGAAGATGGTGGGTAAACAGGTATCTGGGGAGGCCAAGATCCTCGGTGATTATGAGCATGAGGAGGTTCTTGATAGGAATTGGAAGGCGGCACAACTTGTGGTGGTTGATTTTTGAGGTGTTGAATATCTCGAGAAAGAATAGTAAGCACATTATGAAATCCTTCGAATTTAGTATTCAATTCTTGGTGAGCTTGTTCGATTCTTCGATTAAAATCTTCTTGCGTTGTCCTTGTTGGATCGTGATGGTGAAACGGTGGTTGGGCGGAGTTATTGTTGTCAGGTGGATCGATCTGAGGATTTGGAGGTAACTCAGATGGCTGCTCTGATACCAAATTGGAAGGTCCCGGTTGATCCAAGCTTCTAGCCATGGCTATTGAAGGTTGAAACTGGAATGATGGTGATGAATTCGAGGAGAAGAAGGAATGGTTGCTTCTTGTGCACGTACACAGATGTATGGACACTCAAGAATGAAAAGGAAATGAATAACAGTGGTTACAAGCTATATGAAAATCAAGAACTGAAAATTAAAAAATGTGACTCGAAGGAGGAATTGGGGATGAGCAGGTATTTCTCGAAGAAGACATGGCAATAGAATGTATTTTGGCAGAAACATGAACATGTACAACAGGGCATGAAGGAACAAATACAGGGACTTATTATTTCACAATGAACTTGTACAAGATTGTTTTACAAGAAATAACAATTGAAAATTGCAGAATCTAGAACAGGAGTTAAACCTCAAGAATCAACAGAGTAACATAGTAACAACTGGAATGAAAGATGATAATCTGCTCAATACAGTAACAAAGGGAAATGATTTTTATTGCATTGAATTTCTTTTTTACACCATCAGTTGCCTATACAATCTTATATATACAATCATATCAGTAAATGGACCCAGATTAATAAAAGTACTTAATCCACTGACCCAAACAGACTCACAAACAAACTTCTAAACTGGCCCAATCAACTCAAAACCCATATTCAACAATGCTTCAGATCCAATGAAACTAAGCGTGCACGTGCAAACATGCACACTCATCCAGCCCTTTCCTCAACTCATATTCTTCACTGCTGAAGTTTCTAACAGCTGTTCGACTTCGACTTCCTTCCATTCTGATGATCTAGCCTCTCTGTTTTGATGAACTTCGGCAGAATTCTTTGTCTCTGATGTCTCTGACCCTGCACCTCCATTTTTGAAGCCTGTAACCAATTCCATTATGGCTTGGTTGTTACACTTCCATTACAGTTTGGTTGGAAATATCAGTTAGGTTTTCTTATTTTTCCTTTTTTCTCCTTGAAATTGGTGTATTTTTATTATAATTGTTACAGTCTTTTCATATATTTATTGATTATCACCCATTTTTTTCTTTAAATAATAGAAGGCAACAATAATGAAATAGATACAAATGTAACAGGCAAGTTATCTAGCACTAATAAAACAGAAAGCATCAACAGTTAAATTCTTGAAGTTCCTTAATGAATTGAGGACTGGAACAAAGAACTTTAAACCACATTCAGTCATTGGAGAAGGATGATTTGACAAGGTGTATAAAGGGTGGATGGATGGGAGTACTTTGAATCCTATAAAAATAGGGCAAGGAATTGCTGTACCGATTAAAAAACTTAACCTGGAGAGCACTCAAAGATCAAAAGCGAGGCAGGTATTAAAATGGAAAAAAAAATCTGAAGTGGTCAAAATAAAAGACATACATTTCACCCCTAGGCAAGTTTTATCAAATAAAAGTACCGATTTGCCTTACCAATCACTATCTGTATTTGTATTCATTTACACATATCGTGATTTATCCAAATAATTTGCATATGATTTTACAAAACTTCAACATCAATCTAGTGCATTTTCCATGAGTTATGACACTGATTTTATTTTGTGTACTAGGCTAATGGTTATGAAAATGGCTGCTTGAACTATCAATGTGGATCATTTGTACAACATCAGGTATAGGAACAAAATTATCAGGAATTTCATTTAAATAAATTCATGTACTTGTTGGTGAACTTTAACTAAATATGTTAATTACCAAATATTCCCTTATTTTTAGTTATTCAACAATATAGGATTACGTGGTGGTGTCTATTTTATTTATTTGTTTAAATCATTTCCGTTTGCAGTTAAGAAATGCAAGGTGGGTTTCAAGTTCTCGAACAGATACTGTTCAGGTTTGTAAGGCATGCAAGTTTTGTTCTTAACATTATTCTTAGCACCATGCAAGATAAGTATCCTGTTAAGAATTATTCAACAAATACCCTGTTAAGTTTTGTCATGATGATGAAGAAGAAGAATTAGAGCAATCAGCACAAATATTAAAGCTACTGCTGTCTCTAGCAGGTAGAAGGCATCTAATTAACCTTGCTAAGATCGCAGCAGCTGCAGGTGGGTCTGTTAAATAGTAATTTGATTTTCTATATAAAATTTATATTTTGATAAATGGCTAAAATTAAGTACCCTGTTAACTGATATAAAGCTTATCTTTGCAATTTTAACTTAATTAGCTAATCCTTTTTCTTTTTATGTAAGAAAAGGGGAAGTGCAGTTTGCCAGTTACTGGTAACTAGCACTATAGTACTTGGCAATACATGTATAAGCACAAATATTTTACTTAACGAAATAAACAGTGCAAACTCACTTGAATTAAACAGGGAAATGAATTTATTCGAACAACGCGCTTCAATTTATTTGGAGTAATATATACAATTTTATAAATTAGATGATATGCATAACATATTGAAGTTTTACTGATCTCACCTGAATTAACTAGGGAAATGCATTTATTATTTTCTAGAAAAGTACAAACGAATTAATTAGTCTCCCAAAAAACTTAAAACAAATAAATAGCAAATGAATCTTCCTTTCCAAGTGCACTGATTCCAAATCGTGTCTGATCAAGTTAACCATGAAGGGCAAACAATTTAAGCTGAAATTACCATTTCTCCTCATCTTCTGAATTTCAAATTAAAATTTCCATTTACTTTTAATATTCCTTAAATAAATATATTTAACAGGACGCAAGATAGAGCTCATCCATTATCAATTGTACTCTCTCAAAAAAGGTAAGAAAAATAAATTATAAGAAAATAATGGCTTCTCAAATACAAGACTGTAAAGAAGTCAGAAGAAGAAAGCAGGAAGAAAACAAGAACTCAAACTCAATCATCTCCCTCCCCCCCCCCGCCCCCCCCCTCTCTTCACGATGTTACCGCTCCTAAAACACCACTCGTGAGCAATTCATTTCAAAACCCCATCTTTTTTAACTCTTTTCGATATATTTTTGTTTTTATTTTGTGTATTTATCAATTTATTTGTTATTCTGTGTTGTGTTTAGTTGAAGCAAGTTAAACGCAAAGCTCCTCGTGAAGAATTTAAAATGGTGAAAAGGAGGTCTAGTCGAATTGCTGGTTTGCTTGAACAAGTTTACCGTGAGGTATGAAACTCTCTATTGTGATTTATGTGAATTTTGTGAATAACCATTCTTAGTTTTCCAAGGTTTGATTTTTCAAGAGGCATGTTTTAGGGTATCCATTATTTTAGATTCTTTTATACAAGTCAACATTGTGGTAAGTCATATCTAAGGCTTCTACTCGCCGTTCGTAGCTCGGTTGGTTTGGGAGCTGGAAGATTGGAACCAAAGGACTGTGTCCGGACAAGTTCGAATCCCAGCGTCAAACCATCAGTGGGAGTTTCAACGTTAAACATCTGTGTGCGACGACTAAATAAAAGCGGAGTAGACACACGGCGTGGGGTTTACTTAAGTGAGTATTAATGAATACCATGATCTTAAGGTTCCCCATGATATCCAAAAAAAATATCAAAGACTTCTTACCTTATATATATATTCACCCTACACCTTCATTATCCAACACACTAAGTTCCAAGCTCTCTTCTTCTCCTTACTAGCCTATGATGGCTTCTCTTCATAAAGAAAAATACGAGAAAGTTATGATAAAATAATATATAAATACACACACATACATATATCATCCATTCATCTTCAAACAAGCACCAAACTTCCCCTCATCCTCCCTTCCATTCACAGCCACCACCATTACCACCCTTTGGCCGAGCTCCACCCCCATACAAGTCAAGTCCGAACCCATTAGGAGGCAAGGAGCAAGTTCAAGGAGCTCCGGAGCAAAGAAAAGAGAAGGAAGTGCCGTCGGAGTACCGCCAGATTTATTTCGAGAAGCTTTGGAAAAAAATTGGTGGAGTGGAAACCAATAGTGAGTACTCAAAATTCATAATTATTAAATAACATCTATAATTATTTCTAGTATGATAACATGACCATTAAATATCTTGGATATATGAATGTTTGAAAATTAGTTGATTATATGGTTTATAACTTGGTTGTGATAAATATAAAAAATAATGAGAAAACCGTAATTATCCTAAATAGAAATGGTTAATTAATCAACCATAGTTAATTCATGGAAAAATAAATCCCTATAAATATGTGTATGCGAGTCAGTAAGCCTCTTTATGGTTTTGAATATAAAAAGATTGAAAAATGAATATTATAATATGGGATAAAGTGGAAAAGGAGTTCTTAATGTAGTAAAAATAGTTTGAAATGATTTAAAATGGTTTATTATGGTATTTTTAACATTTTAACAAGTTTCGACAAAGTTTAATGAGGTTTGAAAAATAGAGCCAAATCGAGCTCGTCGCGTACCGGCGGTTTGTCATTTTCCGACTTGAAAAGTTAAATTAATGTGTATGATTCAATATAAGTCGGAATTCTTTGAAATAAGAATTTTCCTAACCCTTAGGGTTATAGTTTTCAAATGAAAAATCGAGATTTCATTTAGTAGAAATTGAGATATGTCCAAATCAAATTTTCAAAGACGTTGTGTTTTGGCAGTTCGGAAACTAAAGTGGTAAATTCTTTAAAAATGGATATTTTTAATCTTTAAAAATATGAAATAAATTTTATAAATATGTTAAAATGTTTTAAAAGGGATTTGAGTTGTAAAAATGGACATATATGAAATGGAATTAGTGTTTTGAACAAAGAAGATTTAAAACACTATTCGCAGTAGTTTTTGCAGCGGTTTCGGTAACTTTTGCAAATTATGGTTTTAATTTAATTATTCTTTCTGAATCTTTTTAGTAATATTCTAAAATGAATAGTTAAGTATTTTGAAGATAATTTGGAAGTTTTATAATTATTTTAAAGGAGTTTTAAATAAATGTTTAAAGGAAAATTGTTTTAACAATATTGGAAATTGTGTTAAGTAAATGAAAATCATTTCTAAAAGATCATATAAGAGAGTTTAGAGTTGATCAAATAACTTGACCGTCTTATGGGTGACAGAGAGATAGTCTCTAGACCCAATCTTGGACAACCGGTGTTTGGGTTCCACTCTAGCTGTCCGAACTAGCCCGATGGAGGGGATATTTAATTTGATCTACTCGGACCGCATTTTCTTAAATTAAAAGAAAAGTGATTTGGAGTTTCTCTAAAGTTAAATAAGATTCTAAAATACGATTTTGGTGGTATAGAGAATACCCTAGTTAAACTTTGTATTAAATTCTGAGGAGGGAACTCTTACTATCCGTGTGAATTCAAAAGGTGATTTCAACGTTATTCGAAGAATAGTAAATGTTGAATACGGAAATTGGTATTGAGTATAATTAGTCTAATCTCCATGGATCATTTTCTACTCGATACTAATTGATCTGAGTTTACAGTAAATGATGTCTTAAATAATATCGTTTTAACTCATTTAAAAGTTATGATTTGAAAATAAGAAATCTTTGTTAAGATTTGAATAAATGATCTGGAAATGTTTTCCTAAGTAAAAGGTGAAATGGTTTGGAATTATTCCAAGATTAAAGAGGTTTAATCAACCAGAGAATTTTATAAATGAGGCTTAATGATTCCATATACTCTTAAAAGATAAATGAATAATTTAAAAGAATATGTCTCTGAAAGATATTTGATTTGAAAAAAGGTAAATTGGTTGGATTCTATATACTTGACATCTTCTAATTGATGATTGGTTCGAAGAAACCGAGATCGAATTTGGGTAATTCCTATTCGAAAAGCACTTCGAACCAATATACGTGTTCGAAAGTGAAGACATGTTGAAGACAATGATTTGAAGACGGAGACCTTCATGATGTAGGGTTGCTTGCCACTAACATATGGGTTAATCCCCATATCATATATATGGTGGCAGTAGTTCTTTCGTTTTGAAAATCTTCGATTTGCAAGGACTACCCGCTATTAATGCTAGGGGTGATTCCCAAACATGAAGTAGTTGGAGGAGTGCTTTCGTTTTGTCCTTCACCTGAACAACTTGTATGGATGAGTATCTGGCATTGTGTTTCTAAACACACATACATTGATCTTTGTAAACGTACATCTGTTTGGTGGTGTATGAGAGAACCCCTTCTATACTTAACACCCTTCTCTAAACCGTACGAGCTCAGAGGTTGTACTTTTATGGAAATCGATAGTGTGTTATTAGAAATGACAATGTGACATTCTAAGAGGAATTTTCTTTGTAAAAAGCAAAGCGCGGCTTTGTGAAAAGTAGAGTATAGCCTCACGAGCCTCACATCCCAGGAATGATACAGGTAACTATGTGGTCCGCATGACATATATTTCGGGCTATCGGTTTTATTGACGATGGAGGAGTCCAGTAGTGTCTGGACCCTCAATGGTTTAAATGGGGAGGTATTAAAGGCTCGACTGAGAAAGAGCAAAGCCAGCGAAATACGTTATTCCATAGTAGTGTAACAATATAGCACAGAGACTTGTTTGAGAATAGTGAATAGTCACCGGGGACTAGGATTGTTATGCGTGGATTTCACACTGGAGGAAATGACCACTAGTTTCCTATCATGTTGGAAATCCAATTCCAATACGAGCTTTACGGTTTTGGTTGTATTCCCAAAATAGCTGTAATGCTGTGCAAACATTTCAGCCATCCTTTGGTATCTTATACACAGTTTGACATTGTCCGGGTATTGGTACCTTCTTTATATATTTATTTGAAAAGTGTTTCCAAACCAATGTCATTAATGATAATATCAAATTGTTTCGGTATAAAGTATTTTGGTTATCTTAAGGTAAAAATCCGTCCATGTTTATGTACGACGTGGTCTTACGAGATACCCATCTTTTCAAAGGTTTTGACTGGCATCAATCTGATCTATGACACTGTCATATACATTTATGATTCGAGTTTTCTCACGTTGGTTTATTTAGCCTGATCCGGGTATTTTTAATACTCGGATCAGATCCGAGTAGTTTCAGGTTTAGCTAAAGACGCTTGGAGTTTCTAGAGGAGAGCTGGAGATCTTCATCGACGTATGGACGTAATCTATTTTTCCACTGCATTTGTTTTGTTGTTTTTCAGCATTTGTAAGGATGAAGGATTTAATCTAGGTTAGACTCTGATAGTGTATTCAAAATTTTCCGCTGTAAAAGATTTTGTGGTTAAAAAGTTATGATTATTCCATTCGTGTGAGGTTCTGTTTTCTACTCTGTTCTGTGTTATTTTCTTTTTACCCTTGATCAATATGCCTTTTCGGCATTTGAATTTGCGGCACGTGAATACCGAGGATGTATTAGTGTCGATTTTCGAGTGTCGAAAAGACGGGTCATCACAGTAACATTACCAATGGTCACTAAAAAAGATTGCTTGCCACAGAAACAAAAGGCTGCCGGTGGCGATGTTAGTGTCGTTCCTACCACTGGTAACCATGAACACATAGTTCAGGCAAGTTGAAACAAAAACATGCTGCATTTTTTGCATGTTTCTCATATTTTCTATCATATAGCAGATTTATTGCAAAACGAACTGTGTAATGATAAAATTATTTGGCTTAAGTTCTCTATGGTTGTGGTGTTGAAGGTTCACTTATATTGTCGTGGTTGTACTGCTAAAGTGAAGAGGCATCTTTTCAAAATGGAAGGTATATGCTCGCAGTTTATTATCAAGAACTCATAATGGCATTGTACATATTACTTTTTGTGTATCTTGTTTCACTTTCTCCACTTTCGATATCTAAACTAATATTATAAATATATTTTATTGATCATATAACATACATGACAATGTTATTTAAATCATTTCTTGCTGTTCTTGAATGAATGTTAGAACAATACTAATTAATACAACTTTGTAACTAACAAAAGTGATATAATTTAATGGGGTGAGTTTATTTAGTATAGATCTTGAATCTAAGAGAGTGACTGTAATGGGACAAGTGTCTCCGGCTGAGGTCCTTGAAAGCATATCAAAGGTCAAGAAAGCTGAATTATTGGCTTCCTAGATGATCATTTTAAACTAATACTATATAAGTTGGCATTGCCATTTATCATATCTACGATCTTTGTCTTGTTGCTACATGTGATGACGGGTCTTTTCACTCTTGAATGATGAGACATAAAAGCTTTGATCACCGGAAAAATATCAATCTTTAGCTGAAAAGAAGCTTTAGTTTTGCAGTCAATTTTTAACTCATATCACCTTCATTATTTGACCTATATTAGACAGTAGACGTATTACTCTTTGAACTCTTGATAAAAGCTTAATAAATTATTTGATTTTGTGTTTGCAGGATGTATTTCTGCTCGTCTACCAGTGATACTTGAGATAGGGTTAGCTAATATATAATTTGTGAAAAGAGTACTTTAGGTTAACATTACAGTCTCCAATATAATATAATCATGTTTGTGATGAGTCATAGGAATATGTGATAAACTGGTTTTTGATGATTCTAAAATAAAATTGTAGCTTTGTTTTTTCATAATTCATTGTTGCTCGATGTCGTGAGTGTATGTATTTATATAATATTATTGACATATTGTTGATTTGTTGTTTATATGTTGCTCATATATTTATCATATATTGTTTATATATATTCTTAATCTGAGATGAATAAGTTACATTCGTTTTGAATTGTAAATTCGGGACTCCCAATTAGCCTTGCGGATTGCCAATTTGAAACATCTACTAAGTGTAGTAGATTATAAGTTTGGAACATTCAATAAGTGGACTTAAAACATGTAATAAGTGTTGTTGATTGTCAATTTAAAACATCTATTAAGTGTTGTTGATTATCAACTTGAAACACTTACTAAGTGATGCAGTTTATCAATTTGAAACACCGAGTAAGTGTTGCTGATTATCAACTTGAAACACTTACTAAGTGTTGCAGTTTATCAATTTGAAACTCAATAAGTGTTTCAATTTGTCAATCCGAAACATCAACTAAATGTTTCAATTTGTCAATCTAAAATGTACTATAAATGTTTTAAAAATCAACAACATAGTAATCTGCAACACTTGAAAAGTGTTTCTAAAATTTTTAGCAATACTTTATTACCGTTTCAAATTGGTCATTTTGGTGTAGTGTGCACGAGGGACTACGGATGGGCAGTCTAAGATGTCTGATTAGTTCAGAGACTATTTAGCTACCGTAATGGATGTTCCGTTGCCCGCGAACATTTCCAGCGGACACGATTGGTGTCGGAGGTGGTGTGGCCCTTGGGGCACCAGTATTTCTAGCTCCACCGGCTTTAGATTCTTCAAAGCTGTGCTGGGATTTTCTTAACCTTAGAGAGAAGCCATATCTAGGTCCGGAGACTGTTGTTGAGGCACGACCATGGACACGTGCGTGAGAGGGCTTCCATCGATATAGGTTTAGAGAATGTTCTCATAAGGAAGATTTTTTTTCTCCACATTTGAAGAGGGGAGACTTTACCAGGGTAGGACGTGGGGTTTGTGTAGATGATGAGCAGGCCTGTGAATTATAATGAGTTCAGGTGTTGCTTTGGTTCTCTGTTCATTTTTAAGATCGAGAAGGGCGTGTAGCTTGAGGATTCCATCTATCTTGCTGCAGGGTAGCCTACTAGTGAAGGTGTATGTGACCAATTCATCTTTTTTTAAGGATTGGGATGGTTGGCTCTTCGTTGATGTGGGCAAAGGGGTTTGCCTTGGGTCTTAAAGCATCGGTTAGGGATTCATTGCTTAGTCTTATCCCTGTTAAGGACCACCTTTGAAAATCTCGTTAGGATGGTGTTAGTCTCTATGCACAGGATTGAAGATGACCAATAGTAATAAACAATGTAAATGCAGCGGAAATAGTAAAGTAGATCACACAGTCGATTTTATAGTAGTTCAGACCTTCCGTCCTACGTCCAGTCCCGAAGCTCCTCTTTGGAATTTTCTTTAACTAATTACCCTCACTTCACCCGGAGGATCAGGTTTACAAACTCCGTCTGAACAATTGAACAGGACTTCAACGACAATTACAAGTAGTGTAACAAATGTTACTTTCTGACATAACGTATCTTGATATACAGAATGTCACTTTGATGTACAATGACTCCTATAACCAAATCAAATGATATTGAGTGGAGGTGCAGAGGATAAGGAGTTTATTCGACTAGAATAAGCATACTAGTTGAAATCTCTAAATCACATGAATTTCTCGAAATTCGGAGTATTTCTTAAGAGTTGAGAGTTTAGGAGTGGAAATCAAAGCACAAAGTTGTATTTCAAAATGTATTGTGATTTAGGAATAGTTAGAGGATTATATAGTTATTGTAGGGATGCCAATGTAGGGGTGCAACTTCCAGATTCGCCATTAATGAAGAGAAGCAACTGCATGAGCAAAGAGATGCAACTATAGACGAAGAGATGCGAAGACACCACTTAAGGAAATTGTGCATTTCAGTCGACTAGAAAAAGTATTCAGCCGACTGAAAGTGGCTAATTTTGGTCCAGAACTTAGGGCTTGATTCAGTAGGCTATTTTTGATAAGTTGGTCAACATAGGCTAGTTCAATCGACTGAGCAAGGGTTTCAGTCAACTGAATAAGCATAATTTCCAAAAGCTTGCTTAGTTCAGTGGTAAAAACATGTGCTCATCTCTCAACCCACTCGGGTTTGAGTCCCAGCTTCGCATATTTTTAGCCAATTTATTTTTCATCTTTTCCATCATTGTTTTGACCTGAAATAACTTAATTTACATATAGTAGCATTGTTGTATGGTTGTTATCACCAAATCACCATATATATGGTTCTTTAATTCTCCCTCTTTTGATGATGACAACCACACGACTTTATAATATAAAATAATAGCCCCCCTAAATATATGTTATATATAATAAATTTATTTCTCTCAACTTTATATAAATGCTAATATAAAATATGTAAAGCACAAGTTCTTCTCCCCCTTTGTCATCAACAAAAAGGAATAAATGCATAAGCATATTATATTTTAAAAACTTCCCCTAAATATTATATTTCTCTCAAGAAATGATTATATATATTTTTCCTATAAATATGTTCAATTTTTCTCCCTATTTATAAAAAGAGATAGGAAGTATCATGGCCAAGTTAAATAATTTAACATTAATGCAAAGTAGTGAGTACCAATCAAATGTAAGCAAAATGATGCTCATTTCAAAAAAATTGTTTATGACTTAGGAAACAATATCCAGTTGGATGTGGTTGATCCCTTAAAATTATAATTTTCATTATTAATTACAGTTTCATAATAATTTCTAATGTATGATTGCCTATCATGATCGGTTTGATTAGTAGGAACCCATATATCAATGGTAATTGTCATTGATTTAGTATTCAAAGGATTTTTTCTATTTCTAAGCATAGTGCTATCATGACATGGATTGGATTTAGAACTATCTCTACTTTTAACACTAGCATTAACATGTGCATACAGGAATGCATATCTAGTACTTTTTCTGCAATTATCTTGTTTATAGTCTAAACCAGTTCTATTATTGTGAGCTTTGCTGTTAGTAGTTAAGGAAGATAATCCATCTTTTTCTCTATTAAAATTTGTGATTTTATTATTTAATTTATCAATAGCTTTGGAATCACAAATTTACTTTTTCTAAATAATATTATTATCTTTTAAAAATTCACATTCTTTAATTAATTCTGGATTCTTATCATTTAAAGCCTTGTTCTCTTTTTCAAGAGACAGAAGTTTAGAATCAGAATCATTTAAAGAAATTTTCAAAAATTTACTTTTATTTTGCAAAACATCAATTTCCTTCAAAAGATCAGTATTTTTATCGTTTAAGCGCTAATTATCTTTTAATAGGAAATCTTTTTGTAAAACAAGTTCTTCCAATGTATTTTCAAAAACATCAATTAGTTTTACTAAAAACTTATTTACTTCCATTAAAATACAAATTTTACGCTCATAATCGTCCAATTTAGCTAAAGCAATAGAATTGACCTTTTGTGACGTTTTAAAATACTTTTAATAACTTCTCATGCATTTGTAAAAGATCATTATATACTGAATATAAGCGTACCGATTTTGATCTGAGATTAGCCATACAACACATGTACCTTGATTATATTGATTGTTGCTTGCTTCTAGAAATTTGCTTTTTCTCGACTGTCTTTGTGCTTTGACTGGATCTTCTCTTTATGGCCATTATTCTATGACGTTGTGACGATCGATAGAATTCCAGGCTCCGATACCACTTGTTAGTCTTTATGCACAGGATTGAAGATGACCAATAGTAATAAACAATGTAAATGCAGCGGAAATAGTAAAGTAGATCACATAGTCGATTTTATACTAGTTCAGACCTCTTTTCCTACGTCCAGTCCCGAAGCTCCTCTTCGGAATTTCCTTTAACTAATTATCTCACCCTGAGGAACAGGTTTACAAACTCCACCTGAACAATTGAACAGGACTTCAACGACAATTACAAGTAGTGTAACAAATGTTACTTTCTGACACAGCGTATCTTGATATACAAAATGTCGCTTTGATGTACAATGACTCCTATAACCAAACCAAATGATATTAAGTAGAGGTGTAGAGGATAAGGAGTTTATTCGACTAGAATATAGGATGTGGAGGTGAAGCACACTAGTTGAATTCTCGGAATCACATGAATTTCTTGAAATTCGGAGTATTGCTTAGGAGTTGAGAGTTTATGAGTGGAAATCAAAGCATAGAGTTGTATTTCAAAATGTATTGTGATTTAGGAATAGTTATAGGATTATATAGTTGTTGTAATGAAGCCAATGTTGGGGTGCAACTTCCAGATTCGCCATTGACGAAGAGAAGCAACTACAGGAGCAAAGAGATGCAACTGTAGACGAAGAGATGCGAAGACACCACTTCGGGAAATTATGCATTTCAGTCGAATGGAAAAAGTATTCAGTCGACTGAAAGTGGCTAATTTTGGTCCAAAACTTCGGGCTTGATTCAGTAGGCTATTTTTGATAAGTTGGTCATCTTAGGCTAGTTCAATCGACCAAGCAAGGATTTTAGTCGACAGAATAAGCATAATTTCCAAAAGCTTGCTTAGTTCAGTGGTAAAAGCATGAGCTCATCTCTCAGCCCACCCGAGTTTGAGTCCCAGCTTCGCATATTTTTAGCCAATTTATTTTTCTTCTTTTCCATCGTCGTTTTGACTAGAAATAACTTAATTTACATATTAGTAGCATTGTTGTATGGTTGTTATTATCAAAACACCATGTATATGGTTCTTTCATTCTCCCCCTTTTGATAATGACAACCACACAACTTTATAATATAAAATAATAGCTCTCCCTAAATATATGTTATATATAATAAATTCATTTCCCTCAACTTTACATAAATGCCAATATAAAATATGTAAAGCACAAGTTCTTCTCCCCCTTTGTCATCAACAAAAAGGAATAAATGCATAAGCATATTATATTTTTAAAACTTCCCCTAAATATGATATTTCTCTGAAGAAATGATTCTATGTATTTTTCCTATAAATGTGTACAATTTTTCTCCCCATTTAGAAAAATAGATAGGAAGTATCATGGATAAGTTAAATAATTTAACATTAATGCAAGGTGGTGAGTACCTAATATATATGTCAAATGCAAGCAAAATGATGCTCATTGAAAAAAATAGGGTTTATGACTAGGAAACCATATCCAGCTGGATGTGGTTGATCCCTTAAAAATGTAATTTTCATTATTAATTACAGTGTCACAATAATTGGTAATGTATGAGGCCTATCATGATCGATTTGATTAGCAGGAACCCATATATCAATATTAATTGTCATTGATTTAGTATTCAAAGGATTTTTTCCATTTCTAAGCATAGTACTATCATGACATAGATTGGTTTTAGAACTATCTCTACTTTTAACACTAGCATTAAAATGTGTATATTGGAATGCATATCTAGTACTTTTTCTGCAAATTATCTTGTTTATTGTCTAAACCAGTTCTATTATTGTGAGCTTTGCTGTTATTAGTTAAGGAAGATAACCCATCTTTTTCTCTATTAAAATTTGTGATTTTATTATTTAATTTATCAATAGCTTTGGAATCACAAATATATTTTTGCGAAATAATATTATTATCTTTTAAAATTTCATATTCTTTAATTAATTCTGGATTCTTATCATTTAAAGCCATGCTCTCTTTTTCAAGAGACAGAAGTTTAGAATTAGAATCATTTAAAGAATTTTTCAAAAATATATTTCTATTTGCAAAACTTTAATTTCTTTCAAAAGATCAGTATTTTTATCATTTAAGTGCTCTTTATCTTTTAATACAAAATCTTTTTGTAAAACAAGTTCTTCTAATGTATTTTCAAAAAATTCAATTTGTTTTACTAAAAACTTATGCACTTCTGTTAAAATACTAATTTTTCGCTCGCAATCATCCAATTTAGCTAAAGCAATAGAATTGACATTCTGTGATGTTTTAAAATATTTTAATAACTTCTCATGCATTTGTAAAAGATCATTATACATAGAATATAAGCATATCGATTTTGATCTGAGATTAGCCATACAACACATGACTTTGATTCTATTGATTGTTGCTTGCTTCTAGAAATTTGCTTTTTCTCGAATATCTTTGAGCTTTGACTGGATCTTCTCTTTAGGGCCATTATTCTATGATGTTGTGACGATCGATAGAATTCCAAGCTCCGATACCACCTGTTAGTCTCTATGCACAGGATTGAAGATGACCAATAGTAATAAGCAATGTAAATGCAGCGAAAATAGTAAAGTAGATCACATAGTCGATTTTATACTGGTTCAGACCTCCTGTCCTACATCCGATCCCGAAGCTCCTCTTCGGAATTTCCTTTAACTAATTATTACCCTTACTTCACCCGGTGGAATAAGTTTACAAACTCCACCTGAATAATTGAACAGGACTTCAACGACAATTACAAGTAGTGTAACAAATGTTACTTTCTGACACAGCGTATCTTGATATATAGAATGTCACTTTGATGTACAACGACTTCTATTACCAAACCAAATGATATTGAGTAGAGGTGTAGAGGATAAGGAGTTTATTCGACTTGAATATTGGATGTGGAGATGAAGCACACTAGTTGAAATCTCCGAATCACGTGAAGTCTTGAAATTCGGAGTATTGCTTAGGAGTTGAGAGTTTAGGAATGGAAATCAAAGCACAGAGTTATATTTCAAAATGTACTGTGATTTAGGAATAGTTAAGGGATTATATAGTTGTTGTAATGATGCCAATGTGGGGGTGCAACTTCTAGATTCGTCATTGATGAAGAGAAGCAACTGCATGAGCAAAGAGATGCAACTGTAGACTAAGAGATGCGAAGACACCATTTTAGGAAATTGTGCATTTCAGTCGACTGGAAAAAGTATTTTGTCGACTGAAAGTGGCCAATTTTTTGTCCGAACTTCAGGCTTGATTCAGTAGGCTGTTTTTGATAAGTTGGTCAACTTAGGCTAGTTCAATCGATTGAGCAAGGGTTTCAGTCGACTAAATAAGCATAATTTTCAAAAGCTTGCTTAGTTCAGTGGTAAAAGCATGTGCTCATCGCTTAGCCCACTCGGGTTTGAGTCCTAGCTTCGCATATTTTTAGCCAATTTATTTTTCATCTTTTCCATCATCGTTTTGACTTGAAATAACTTAATTTACATATTAGTAGCATTTATGTATGGTTGTTATCAACAAAACACCATATATATGGTTCTTTCATTCTCTCCCTTTTGATGGTGACAACTACGCAACTTTTTAATATAAAATAATAGCTCTCCCTAAATATATGTTATATATAATAAATTTATTTCCCTCAACTTTATATAAATGCCAATATAAAATATGTAAATCACAAGTTCTTCTCCCCCTTTGTCATCAAAAAAAGGAATAAATACATAAGCATATTATATTTTAAAAACTTTCCCTAAATATGATATTTCTCCCAAGAAATGATTCTATGTATTTTCCTATAAATGTGTGCAATTTTTCTCCCCATTTATAAAAAGAGATTGGAAGTATCATGGATAAGTTAAATAATTTAACATTAATGCAAGGTAGTGAGTACCTAATATATATGTCAAATGTAAGCAAAATGATGCTCATTTAAAAAAAACAGGGTTTATGACTTAGGAAACCATATCCAGTTGGTTGTGGTTGATCCCTTAAAAATATAATTTCCATTATTAATTACAGTGTCATAATAATTGCTATTGTATGATCGCCTATCATGGTCGGTTTGATTAGCAGGAACCCATATATCAATAGTAATTGTCATTGATTTAGTATTCAATTTTTTTTTTCTATATCTAAGCATAGTACTATCATGACATGGATTGGTTTTAGAACTATCTCTACTTTTAACACTAGCATTAAAATATGTATACAGGAACGCATATCTAGTACTTTTTCTGCAATTATCTTGTTTATAGTCTAAACCAGTTCTATTATTGTGAGCTTTGCTATTAGTAGTTAAGGAAGACAACCGATCTTTTTCTCTATTAAAATTTGTGATTTTATTATTTATTTTATAAATAGCTTTGGAATCACAAATTTATTTTTGTGAAATAATATTATTATCTTTCAAAAATTCACATTCTTTAATTAATTCTAGTTTCTTATCATTTAAAGCCCTGTTCTCTTTTTTAAGAGATAGAAGTTTAGAATTAGAATCATTTAAAGAATTTTTCAAAAATATATTTTTATTTTGAAAACTTCAATTTCCTTTAAAAGATCAGTATTTTTTTCGTTTAAGCGCTCATAATCTTTTAATAGAAAATATTTTTGTAAAACAAGTTCTTCCAATGTATTTTCAAAAACTTCAATTTTTTTACTAAAAACTTATTTACTTCTGTTAAAATACTAATTTTACACTCACAACCATCCAATTTAGCTAAAGCAATAGAATTTAACTTTTGTGATGTTTTAAAATCTTTTAATAACTTCTCATCCATTTATAAAAGATCATTATGTATAGAATCAAAACGTACCAATTTTGATCTGAGATAAAATAGAAAAATAAAATAATTTGAATTCTACAAGGTTGAATAAAAAAGAAATTACCTTTTTTTATAATTGCTATGCTTAGTGTGTGACTCGTTAGTTTTTTCTTTATAGTTTTTAGTAGGATAAAAAAAAGATTGATCCCTAATATTAATTCAATAACTACAACTACTATATAAAATTAAAAAAAATAAAAACTAATAATTAACTTATTGCTTCATATTGTCGAGATCCCAAAAACAGTCACTATATGACTGGATCAATCATATAGTTGTAACAACTAGAATTGTTCCCTTGATTCTATTGATTGTTGCTCGTTTCTAAAAATTTGATTTTTCTCGACTGTCTTTGAGCTTTGACTAGATCTTCTCTTTATGGCCATTATTCTATGGTGTTACGACGATCGATAGAATTCTAGGCTCCGATACCACTTGTTAGTCTCTATGCATAGGATTGAAGATGACCAATAGTAATAAACAATGTAAATGCAGCGGAAATAGTAAGGTAGATCACATAGTCGATTTTATACTTGTTCAGACCTCCTGTCCTACGTCCAGTCCCAAAGCTCCTCTTTGGAATTTCCTTTAACTAATTACCCTCACTTCACCCAGAGGAACAGGTTTACAAACTCCACCTGAACAACTGAACATGACTTCAACGACAATTACAAGTAGTGTAACAAATGTTACTTTCTGACACAACGTATCTTGATATACAGAATGTCACTTTGATGTACAATTACTCCTATAACCAAACCAAATGATATTGAGTGGAGGTGTAGAGGATAAGGAGTTTATTCGACTAGAATATAGGGTGGGGACATGAAGCACACTTGTTGAAATCTATTAATCACATGAATTTCTTGAAATTTGGAGTATTGCTTAGGAGTTGAGAGTTTAGGAGTGGAAATCAAAGCATAGATTTGTATTTCAAAATGTATTTTGATTTAGGAATAGTTAGGGGATTATATAGTTGTTGTAGGGATGCCAATGTTGGGGTGCAACTTCCAGATTCGCCATTGACGAAGAGAAGCAACTGCAGGAGCAAGGAAATGCAATTGTAGACGAAGAGATGCGAAGAGACCACTTTAGGAAATTGTGCATTTCAGTCGACTGGAAAAAGTATTCAGTCCACCGAATGTGGCTAATTTTGGCCCAGAACTTCGGGCTTGATTCAGTAGGCTGTTTTTGATAAGTTGGTCAACTTAGGCTAGTTCAATCGACTGAGCAAGGGTTTCAGTCAGCCGAATAAGTTTAATTTCCAAAAGCTTTCTTAGTTCAGTGGTAAAAGCATGTGCTCATCTCTCAGCCCACCCTGGTTTGAGTCCCAGCTTCACATATTTTTAGCCAATTCATTTTTCATCTTTTCCATCATTGTTTTGACCTGAAATAACTTAATAAATATATTAGTAGCATTGTTATAAGGTTGTTATCATCAAAACACCATATATATGGTTCTTTCAAATGGTTCTCCACCATGAGAATGCCCACGAGATATCGTTTGGGGTAGCGAAAGTGGAAAGCAACCAAAGCTCCATGTGAAGCGCAAACACCAAGATACAAGGAAGATCGGGCTTACGCGAAGAAGAAAGCTGGCCTAGTATGTCACTTATGTAGCATGTAGGGCATTTTGCTAGGAGATGTCCTCGAGCTAAACGAAGCACGAGTGATTCAATTGAGATTGGCTTGATCACTTGAAGGAGGACTGTCCTACATTTTCAAAGGGTGGGTAAGTGATGATGACTTATGCTTTATAAGCATTATTGGGTCCTAGCAGGCCTATGGCTCAGGAGAAATGGAAGAAGCTTATGTAGTGAGGTATACTCTATTTTTGGGAAACTCACTTCTGTTCTTTTCGACACTTGAGCATTATATTTTATCCATTGCAAGTTACTTGGTAGATATGATAAACTTAAAACCTTTCATAGTGGGTAAAT
Organism: Allium fistulosum; assembly: GCA_030737815.1. Classification (NCBI taxonomy): domain Eukaryota; kingdom Viridiplantae; phylum Streptophyta; class Magnoliopsida; order Asparagales; family Amaryllidaceae; genus Allium; species Allium fistulosum. The sequence continues at coordinate 1,415,746,735 of CM060901.1, read as the reverse complement.
TCTTCGGTAAAGAAAAATCATGTATGATTAACCTTAGTTGCAAAGCTGAGGTGAAGCAACCGAGAGTACTACCATTCGAACTTGGTGCATGAGCTTTCAAGTTAAATGGGGTTGGTCAATGAAGTGTGACTTGGATTGGTATAAAAATATGGTTCGGTATACAAGTACGGTTCATTGGATGCCTGGTAATGAGCAAACACCAAGCGGATGAATTATAGGCATTTGCTTAGACTCATTTGTGTTAAAATTGTTTTTTTAAGTTAGTAAACCTTAGGCGATTGGAGTGGTCCGATGTGTTAAAAGGATATCTTCTACAGATCGATCCATTCACTTACTAGTTTCGAATCCCCAATTCGAGTGCAAGGTCTCTAGGTGAATTGCACTAGTTAGGTAAGGGTTTTTCACTCAATTCTTAAAGGCGAGCGCTTAATCGAATTTTTAAGTTGATCGAGAGATTTCTGAAGCATGACTTTGGTCGTGCGAGGGAATTTCAGTAGTGGGACTAAGGAACTAGATCAGAGTTCGCATGACTGAAGTCATGTGGCCGATCCTAAGTTAATAAAGAAATCTTGCAAGCAAACAAAGGATTGGAATGGGCATCGTGTCATTTTGGACGGTCTTTTATTATTGTAAATTTTAGTATAGTATAGTTAAGGTCATTTCGAATAGTTCGAGGAAAGATTTCTTAATTAGTTTTATAGCGATTTGGATAATCTTCTAAGTGGCGAGATGACACTCACCTAGGTGAGTATCGCAGTACAGTCAGTATATTATCCTTATTGACATTGTGCTGTTGAGGTGAGTTTGAACCCAAGAAAACCCAGATGTGTGTAGACCATCATTTAATGATGACTTAATTAGCAGATTTTTCTCCTTTGGAGACCGAGTTCTGTTCGAAAGGAAGAAAAATGGAGACTTTGGTTGCTGGGTTTATTAAAGAGAGTTTTGAGACTCGATGATTTAGTATATCATAGAAATTTTCCTTTTCATGGTGGGAGGTCTAATAATCTTTCGTATGCTATATTCACAAAAGAAGTTAGACCACTTAAGCATTTTGTCCATATTGAAAGTCAAGTAAGCTCGTGGGAGTTTATAGTTTGATATGCATGCTTCAACCATTGTTGGTTACCGTGCATGTTGGTATAGACTCCTTTTGTGTGCTAGTTATTTTTGCTTATATTTCCTGTTGTTGCTTGATGATTAATTGTTACTGTTTGTTGATTGATTGTTGATGTTTATTATTATTTTGTACGCTTTTTGTTGCTTGTTTTTATGTTAATTGTATGCTAATGGTTTACTGTTGATTATTGATAGTTGTCGTTGCTTGCTATTGTTTTCCATTGCTCATGTTTGCTTGCTACTATTTAATGTTGTTTATTGTCGTTTGGTTTTGTTGTTGGTAGATTTTTGTTGTTGTTGATTGCATATTTGATAGTTTGTATGCTAGCTACTATTGTTTATTATTGTCTACTATTGTTTGATGGTTGCTTGTTGTTTATTGGTGTTAATTATTATTAATTGATTGTTGCTTGTTTTATGTGCCTGATTGTTCGTATTGTAGTTATAATTTCATAATTAAACTATGTTCGGAGAGTGATAGTGATAGCTATCTGAAATAGATCACATATCATCCGTGCCCATTGAAGGGTCGAGATGGGATCTATATGGGTCTATTACCTTTTGATATGAGTCGAAGTCCGTGGTATATTTTGATACCGACTATCTTGAGCTTACTCTTCAGTAGATTTTCATGTATGATTAAGGTAGTATCAATTACTACACTAAGATTATACATGTTTAATACTTTGATGCTATTTTGTTGGTACATTACCCTCTTATATAGTATAATTTAGTGCTTGGGAGCTTATGCACGGCCATTTGGGTGCTTACATTCCCCGTTTAGCATTCAAATGGTGAGAAGCTCTCTTAAAAAGAGGTAAGTGCTTGAGAAATATGGGATAATGTATATTATCGAGTGTTTCCCAGATTCGTGATGCATTTTAATTTTTAGGAATTTCCATGACTCCTGTTGCATGAGAGAGAAGCTACTGCTATTTTTTAAAGTTGTTGATTCAGGAATTTCGGTCAGCCTTGTTACTTTTTCCTACTTTGGGAAATTTCGGGGATGAAATTCTTTTAAGGAGGGGAGAATGAAACAAAACAACTTGGTATTTAAATAATTAATTAAAATATTAAGTTGTTAATTAATGGAACGCCTTTGTACTCAACTTTACAAATGAGTGAATTGAAACTCGAAACAACCGTAATTGAGTTCGCTTTCAATGCTAGTAAAATGAGTATAAACATTAATATGTTGAAAGTCAATGAATTTTGGGGATGAATAATGATTTTTAGAAAGGAATGAAAGTTGGATTTAATCCCCATTAGCTTGCCTATAAGTTAGCGTATAAGAAGCTAACTCCTCTTCCACTTTTCATTTCATGTTTCATTTTCCTCCCTCTCCTCTAATCTCTTCCTAATTACCCCTTAATCATGTCTTGGTCCCGTTGTCCTAAACCCTTCAAATAAATTTTCTAAATTGAACTAAAAATACCATAACTCCTCACATCCAGTTCTCTACAAAATCCATCAAGGGATTAGCATGAAGTTATGATTTGGGGATTTATTTATGATTTCAAGAGAGCTTTGGAGTGGGCTTTGATGACTAGAGCTTGATTTTGGGAAAAGCGAGGTGGGTCATCAATACTTATGTGTTAATATTCATATTTCCATTTATTAATTAATATGGTATTGTATGAAGTGATTTGGAGATTGTATGGATTGATTTAGACTTGTATTCATGTTATAAACATGCTTATATTAACTCATTATTTGTTTAAGGCCTTAGTTAATTGAATGATTATATGGAATGTTGTGATAGATTATAGACTAATTACATGAAATAAGTAAGTGCATGTCATTAGTTAGTACTAAAGAAGCTAATTTAAATAGTTTTGGAAATGTTAGTACACTAATTAAGTGAGTTTAGAACTGTACACATATTATTAAAGTGATTGGAGGGTTAATGAAGTTTAATTAGCACTTGTGAATATTATTTAAAAATAATGAAATGATCTTTATTAATGAATAGTTTACTTATAGATATTATTTAAGTAAAGTAATAATTCTTATAAGTAAAAGAGGCATTTTATATAGTCGTATTTTATAAAATATTATGAGCGAAGTTTAATTAGTATTTATAAAATGGTTATGTGATTTATAAATGAAGTATTGATTTTATAAATCGGAAATGAGATTTTATAATATAGCAATATGTTGTAATACTTAATTTAATGAAGCAATAAAGTATTTAAAGGCTGAAGAATGATTAAGATGCCAATAATATATTTTATAAAATATTTATAAGATTTTAGTATGAAATCATACTGGAATTTTATCGAAAAGATTTAGTAAATAAAATAAAGATTTGATTAAGTAATAGTTGAATTGCTTATTTAAATATACGTATACGTATATGAATATGGGTAAGTATATGTATATGTGTGTTTGAACATATATATAACAATCAAAACAATTTGTGTATCATAGTTAGAATTGTCGTGTATGTTTGTTCATTTATACTTATGTGTGCAATTGTTTGAATATATTTATATATTGATGATCATTTGTACAAGTGCACTGCGGGTATTTCACATAGTCGTAGCAACTATTGTGTGTGCTAAGTTGCGTGAGAGTACACTAGGCCGAGTAATTGATCCAGTGAAGCCTGAAATGTGACTTGCACTGAGAAGTGTGCTTGTGTACACATGTGTAAATGTGCATGAATGAGTGTGCTAGCATGTGTAGGCACCACATGAGGCAAGATGGTCGGTTGGGTATGTTTTGGAGTGATTAGAGGAATCCGGGTCATTATAGTTGCCCGTTGAACTCTATATGTGCAAAGAGTGGATTCCATATCGAAATTTGTTTCGAGCACATAAGGAACCACTTCTAAAACATCAACCAATAAACTCCGTAGAAGGTCCGATGGGATGGAGGCATACTTCGAAAGATAGGCGGCTCAATAGGTGAAGCAAAGGAGGAAACGACACGCGGATTGGGGACCATGACTATCGGTGGCACCTGCCCCAAGTTTTGCTTCCTGCGATAGGCTACCACTAGTCGATTGGTGGTGCACTGATCTACGTAGTAAAGCCTAGGTCAAGTGCCACTTAGGCTAGGGTTCTTCCCCTGTTTCGGTTGTGGGTTCGTATGGAGCTTTGGTGCAACTTCGAGGAACACTGTGGGCTACTCGGGGAGGTAGAATGCAAAACGAGGCTCAAGATCTGAATGCAAATGTTAGGTGATTCCTAGAGGATCAGTAAAAATCGGGCAGGAGATTGGTACGATGATCAGTCACATGATCACACCCGACGAGCGCGTACGATCAAGCGGAGCGATCAACATCTCTTGGTTTCGACCTTGAGTATGTATATGTTTGATGAATAATATTGGTCTTATTTTAGCAACCGTATGTTGTATTGGCCTTATATTAGTGATCGTACATTGTATTGGCCTTATATTAGCAATCATACATACAGTCGATCTTATAATAGATAGACGATGACGAGATATCGGTCTTCATTTGTGATATGCATATTTGATTACGTGACATTATATTTGATATATATCTTATAGCGTCGTTGTTCCTTTGTGGTCCCGATGGCATATTATACATGATATGCCCATCATTCTCTTTTGTTGAGACGTTATATGAGTTTATTAAGAAATCCATGATGGTAGAGAGAGAGATGATGATGATCATCTACAAGTGGATCATTTATCACATATGTTCACTGAGGGGGTACGGTGAGGTCCACGTAGGTTTCAAGTAAATAGAGTATATCATATATCACTTATGCTCACTTTGGGTACGGTGAGTCTACACGAGACCCGTCACTGAGGATGTGGCTCAAGATTTATGCTACACTGAGATGCCGACTCTATTTATTTTGGACCCTCAACGAGAATCATTGGATTGCGATTGATGTCTAATGCAGACTCAAGTTTTAGGTATATAGAGTAGGTCATATATCACCTATGCTCACTGAGGGGTACGATGAGACCTACATGAGTTCGACCATACTTGATGCGGCTCGGGGTCAATGGTACACTGAGGTACCAACTCTATTTGTCTTGGGTACGAGTCTACCACGAACTCCATTCATCGTCAATGATGAGCATCAGTTTATATTCATGTTTATCTCTTACAGCTATATTTTGTGTTATATTATTTGTTTGATAATATTGTCATGTATTCTAGGATATGCTTGTATCATGATATCTGCATTGTGTCTAAATTTGTGTATTGGGTAAAATACCATGATATATCGTTACGATTCGGGCACATTATATTAGTTGCGTTGACTCATTAAATACAGGATAAGAGCATGTTTTGGTATGATTTCCTATCTCTTGGATAGGTTTACTTTACTTGTTTATGGATAGTCCGAGTTACCCCTGAGTCAGGATTGTGGAGAGTACAGGCTATGCTTTAGTACTTCATGTTTACTTGTATATAATTTTAATGTACAGTATTTTGAGATAGTTCTCCTCACACCAGGCTTTATGTCTGACCTACATTGTGCCTTTGTCTATTTATGTTATGACAACACTCGTGGTACTCGATTGAGTAGTTTGGGACTCAGGTGCTTTTGGGGATACACTTTCAGGATAGTTGGAGCACTTTATGGAGGCGACATCGACACTTTGCATATATATATATATTTATTTGATATTGTAGTTGTACATGATAGATATGCATATATATATGAGACTTAATGTATTAGGTATTATATTCAAAACTCCGTCTGTATGGAGTTTGACGTATTCTAGCTTTCTATATTGATATCCATTTATTAGTGATTTCTGCTAGTGGAGTCTCTTATGTATATACCGTTATCATGTTCTTTTCATGTATATTTAGTGTATTTTATGTTAATATTTTGCTGTGAGATTCTATCAATATGCCATGTTATAATGTTTATTTTTAGTTTTCTATTCCGACAGCCTGTCCTTTTATGGTATTCGAAAGTCAAACGTTTTCCTTCGGTACTGATTTTGGTTTATCATGAAGGGCGGGTTGTTACACTGGACCTTCTACTTTATGCACCTACGAGTCTGTTGGCTAATTTCCCTATAATTAAAGATCCTACAGCTATTAGAAACAGACTTTTTTGGCACTTCATCTTCTTCATCTCCTCTCTTCACCATAGTCACTAAGACAGACGTTGTTGGCAGTTTTAGGCTCAAGAACCTGTCAATCCTTTGTACTTGTGACTTCTAAATCTCTCTAATCCTCTTACACTCTCTCCCAAATAAATAATCAATAAAGATAACAGTGGATGTAGGGCAGAGATTATTGAACCACTATAAAAATTCTTGTGTGTTTATTAATTTTCTTATAGTATTTGCTAGATCTCAATATTTCAACGGATTTTTGGATGTTGTGCCACTTTTGATGTCAACATTTTGGTGATTTCATATAGAACTTGATTCCGACAGTCAAATCTAGGTTGATATTGTGGATTTATTAAGATCTAGTGGTTAGATCTAGAAGATTTGCTTTAATGAATTTGGAAACTTGCTATAGAAATCAACGACACCTAGGAAAACTGGAAGATCAACTGCGATAGTTGTTGAAATTAACGGAGCAGCAGCTAGTGGTAATAAAGGAAATGCTCACCAATTTGAGGTCAGTAACTAACAAGTAGTACCAGGATCATCTGCTAAACAGGAAGTGGTTACCAGAGGTGTGCTAGATAAGATGTTGCAGGAGTTGAACTAGAAGTTGGTTAATAGCCAAAAGGCTATGATGGAGAAGGTGGACGCTGGCACAACACTGCTAACCCAACAACCACAAAGGGCTAGGAGGAATAGGAGAGAAACTTCTCCCCTAGATTTGAAGAAGAGATCTCGTTTGTTTTTTGTCAGAATAGCCGAAATGGAAAGGGAAAGCTAAAGGAAGCAGTTGCTAGGTCAACAAAAGAGGTTGTCGGAGGAAGTCGGAGTTATCCTCCCAAAGGAAAACAACTTGGTACCAAGAGGAATTAATTCGGTATCGAGAGGTATTCTAGACAGCAGGGGGATAGGGAACCAAAGCTTTCAAATTTGTCTGACGTAGAATAGGACCTACAACTAGACGATGATGATTATGAATCGAATGTTGAAGTCAACGTTGTCGAAGTTCAAACAGCTATAGCGGAACCAACCGGGTGTCAACGGTAGATTGGAGGATGGTTCTCCTAGAGTCTTGAGAACCTAGACATTAACGGGGAAAAAAGAGCATTCGCATAACCAAACACTCGGTGCAGCTCTTGATAGTTGTCTTTTGGAATACCATGCCAGCATGGAATTATTACAGACATGGTTAAGCGGTTGGTCGAGGAAAGTAAAGGTAGAAAGAACGAGGATTGGGGTTCCATGCCAAGTAAAACTCCGTTCATAGAAAATATTTTAAGAGAGTTGTATACTATGAAAAAGTCAGGGGAAAGGCGACCGACACCAGCTAAGCTGACAGTGAATGTACCAATTGACATAGACAATCCTACTCGGGTCTTGAAGATTGGGTCTCAGCTCAATTCTAACTTAAGAAAGGAATTTGTTAATTTCCTTCGAGGAAATTTGGATGTATTCGCTTGAACACATTCAAATATATGGGATATCATCGAAGATAGCGTATCACACACTGAATAATGATCCAAAGTTTACGCCAGTAAGAAAGAAAACGCACAGTTCGGGTCTAGAGCGATCCACTGTGTTAAAGGAGGAACTGGATAAGCTGATAGCGAATGACTTTATCCGTTATGCTTTATACCCTGATTGGGTATCCAACCCGGTGTTGGTTAAGAAGTCAAATGGAAAATGGCGAACGTGTAGCGACTACTCGGATTTGAATAGTGCGTGCTTGTAACACCTGGTAAAATTTAGTTAATAATTTAATAATTAATTAGGCTCCAGAAAAGGAATTTGAGCAAATGATGGAATTTGGCAACGAAACTTGCACCATTGCGTTCATGGCTATTTTCTAAGCAACTTTTATATTTGGGGTTTCATGATCGGAGATCAAACGAAGAAGTTTTGGGTGTTCAATGAAATCAAAACGAAAATAATTAAACAAACAAAAACTAATGTATACAAATAATTAACCGAGACCCACCGGTCGACCTCCCTCCATAGGCCGGTCGACCAGTAGCTGTCGACCATTTATAGGGGTGCGGTCGAACGGTCGAGAGTTTTTAGCTATGATCTAAACTGTGACGACCCATCTTTCTAGCCTTTGAGAATGACACTTAACACATCCTCGGTGTTCGTGTGTCGTTGCCCAAGCATCTGAAAGAAGAGTTGTCATGGTGTAAAATAAAAGAACAGAACATGAAAGAATAAAAACAACTCATAACAGAATGGTCACATATAATACAGAATAATACAGTACATCAGGTTACTCCTAAACATGTAGTTATCAGAGTTACATGAAAATACTACAACTATCGGACCAGGCAGTTATAAATTCTGTCTTTACACATACTGATACAAAATACATACAAAATTATCATAACATACAGCGGAAATAGATCACTAGCTAGATAAAGGAGCCTTCTACTCATCCATCATCTTCAAAGAGCCCAAAGAAAACATATTACTTTCGGACTACTCAAATATAATTAAGTACCCGAGAGTTTACAGAAATAAACAACTCGGGTCAGACAATAAGTCTGGTAGGAGCAAATCTCTAAACAAAAAGGGTGAAAATAAAGTATGTGAGACCACCCTGCCAACTGCCGAATGGGTTTCCCCTCATAATAGTAACATCCAGTCACAACAATGGATACAAATAATTAAACATCGTGAAGTGTTTACAACACTTCCCGATGCAATTTAGAAAGAGATAAGTTTTAAAAAATTTGAATCAAAAGAAAGGTAAGAGAAATTTCCTACAAATGACTAGGAGGTTGCGCCCCCTTACCTAAAGTATACCTCTGGTCAATATACTTGAGATGATCGTTCTCTCCTGTGTCACCTCTCAAGAACTCCAAGCCGGACCCTGCCAACCGTACCGAGAATCCGAGTATTTCACATCTTAGTGGACATAAAACCGAAACCAACCTGGAGTAGGTGTGAATATACCCTAATAGGAGCTACTCCACACGACATGGCCCCCTGACGCAACCTACAGGATCACACAACTCACGAATTGATGAATTCGCGGAAAATGAATCGATGAAACAAGATGAATCGATGAATTGATGATACCCAAGTGCCCAAATCCGTTGATCTCTCGAGATACCGGATTCTACCTATCTTCAACACGTTGATCGCGCATGATACCGCGTTAGAAGATCTACGATTCTTCGACGTTGATCTCGCGCACGAGATTCCATGAATCGGCTTCAAAATCGTTGATTCGAGCGCACTCGAATATCTGAAGATGGAGAAAGGAGATAACACTCAACTTCCAATTTTAATGGTGGCACAAAGCACAAACCAAATTTTATTCAATATTCAACTCCCATTACAAATGACAACACACCCCTATTTATAGGAAATTAAAACACATACTCGACTTAACATATGCGACATAACAACACATTACAACACAAACGACTTAACAAACAAACGACATAACAACAAACGAGTTACACATCATACGACTTAACAAAACAATGCGACTTAAGAAACACGGCATCAGAAAACAGTGACCTAAGGAATTCTGGAGCGAACGACCTACTGGAAGCGACATAAGAAAGTCTGGATTTGCTCGCGACTTAAGGAATGTCGTTCGCGACCTACTGGAGGAATTCGCGACATAAGGATCTGTGATTCAGGAAACACAGCCACGACCTCTTCGCGACATAAGGATCTGGAGCGACCTACTGGAGATGCTCGCGACTTAAGGAGGAGGAGCGACCTAAGCTCACCGTGACTTAAGGATTCGCGACATAAGAACTTCAGCGATCTAGGCTTCGCGACCTAACTGGATTTCAGCGACATAAGGAAATGCTCGCTCGTGACCTAGGGTTTCGCCGCGACTTAAGGAAGATCTACTAGCGACATCAGGAGCTGCTCGTTCGCGACCTAGGTGGAAGTGACCTAAGTTATGTCGTTCGCGATTTACAGTAGCTTCGCGATTTATAGAGATGAGCGACTTATCATGGCGCGCTGCATCATCCTTCCCTGGTTGAAAAGAATTCGACCCTGAATTCACACTTTCCTCTTCTTCGACAAGCTTCTCCCCATTGAAAACATCAGAAGTATGAACATTTTCCGACAACCTTAACTGATACGCATTATCATTGATCTTCTTCAAGATTTCTACTGGACCAATCTTTCGAGCTTTCAACTTGTTGTAAGTTCCAACTGGAAAACGATCTTTTGTCAATACTGCGTAAACAAAATCACAGTCTTTGAAGTCCACACTCCTTCGCTTCTTATCTGCCAATTGCTTATACTTCTCATTTGACTTAAGCAATCGTTCATGAACAATCCTGTGACACTCCTGCAACTCATTCACGAAATCACAAGCTCGTTTAACAACCCCTTTCTGAAGTGGAACTGTCGACAAATCCAACGGTCCCTTCGGAATTGCTGAATATACCACTTGAAATGGACTGAATCCAGTTCTTCGATTAACAACATGATTATGTGTGAATTCTGCCTGACACAATTTCACATCCCAGCTCTTCAAATTATCCTTCACAAGACATCTCAACAAGTTTCCCAAAGATCTGTTCACCACTTCCGTTTGTCCATCCGTTTGTGGATGATAGGCTCTACTAAAATTCAGCTTAGTCCCAACCATCTTCCACATACTCAACCAAAAATGACTTAGAAATCGAGTATCCCGGTCAAAAACAATAGACTCAGGTAGCCCATGTAGTCGATAAACCTCTTTAAAGAACAATTGAGCAACACGGACTGCATCGGCGGTCTTCTTACAAGCTATGAAATGTGCCATCTTCGAAAATCTATCCACCACAACATATATAGAATCATTCCCTCGTTGAGTTCTTGGCAAACCCAAAACGAAATCCATGCTAACATCAACCCATGGTCTAGTAGGCATGGGCAATGGCCTATACAATCCTGCATTCGTAGCTGTCCCTTTGGAAACTTGACATATGTGACATCTCTGCACAAATCTTTCAACTTCTTTCCTCATGGAAGGCCAAAAATATGAGTGAGAAATCAACTGCAAGGTACGATCTCTTCCCACATGACCTTCTTCATGCAATTCCTTCACAATCTTCATTCGCAAACTGCACTTTGGTATACACAACCGATTTCCCTTAAATAGAAAACCTTCTACCAACACATACTCATCCGTCCTCCCTTTCTCGACTTCATCTACAATCTTGGCAAAGTAAGGATTATTGATTGCTTCAACTTTACTTTGATCCACCTGGATACCTTCCTTGGACAACACATACCCCAAGAACAAAACACTGTGCGTCATGAACATGCACTTCTTTGTTGCCGTGTAAAATTGCTCTTGACGAAGTATCATCAACACTTCCCGCAAGTGTTGTAGTTGCTCTTCTATGCTTCTACTGTATATCAATATATCATCAAAGTATACCACCACGAACTTTCCAATAAACGGTCGAAAGATCTGATTCATCACTCGCATAAAAGTACTAGGTGCATTCGAAAGACCAAATGGCATGACCAACCATTCATACAACCCCTCCCGTGTCTTGAAGGCTGTCTTCCATTCATCCCCTGGTCGAATTCGAATCTGATGATACCCACTCTTCAGATCAATCTTTGAAAAGATAGCAGCTCCACTCAACTGATCTAACAAGTTGTCCAATCTTGGCATCGGGAATCTGTACCTCACCGTAATCTTGTTTAGTGCTTGACTATCTGTACACATTCTCCAAGTTCCATCCTTCTTTGGCACTAACAAGGCTGGTACTGCACAAGGACTTAAACTTTCTTGTACGCGCCCTTGTTCAAGTAACTCTTCCACCCGCCTTCTCAACTCTTCGTGCTCCTTTGGACTCATTCTATAATGTGGTCTATGTGGTAACACAGCTCCCGGAACAAGATCAATCTGGTGTTGTATGTCTCTCAACGGTGGTAACTCTTTTGGTAATTCTTCAGGAAACACATCTTCAAATTCCTTTAACACTGGCTTAACTTCCTCAGGAATTCCAACCACTTCACTACTTTCACGTCCAATCAACAGAAATACTTCAAGGCTATCCTCTACTTCTTTGACAAATTCCTTCAAAGATAACAGAGTCTTTAGTTCCTCAATTTCCTCCAACTTGCTTTCACTTTGTTGTCGCCTTTTAGGAACTAAAGTGATTCTAGTGCCATCGAACATGAAACTATAGCCGTTTGTCCTACCATCGTGTTGCAAGGCTCTATCAAACTGCCACGGTCTTCCCAACAACAAATGACATACATCCATATCCACCACGTCACACCAAATTTCATCCTTATACTTCTTTCCGATGGAAAAAGTTACACAAGCTCTTCGACCAAGCTTCACTTCCCCACCTTTCCTCAGCCAAGCCAATTTGTAGGGTTTGGGATGCTTCTCTGTCTTTAACGCCAACTTCTTTACGGCCTCTGTAGAGATGATGTTATCACAACTCCCTGCATTGATAACAAACTTACAAACTTTTCCCAAAATAGTGCATGTCGACTGAAAAATATTACTCCTCAACCAACTAGTCTCCTCTTCCTACTTTGGCGTCAAGAAAGATATCATCATCATTAAAGAATATCCCTCGTCTCCCGTCAATAATTCTTCTTCCTCCTCAACCTGTGGTGAATTGGAACATTCTACTTCTGCATCTTCATCCTCAACCTCAGCAACCATCGCTCGCTTCTTTGGTTTCGGGCATTCATTGCTCTTATGACTAAACTCTTGACAGTTATAACACTTGAAATTGTTGTTGACCTTGGTCTTAGCACTTCATTGACAACCGGTTTACTAACAGCCTTGGAAACATTAGTATTGCTACTAGCCCCCTTCACCTGAGTGCTCGAACTTGTAAACGCACCACCTCCTCTTCTACCTTGCTTCTCCCAAGCTAGAGCCTTCTGGTGTGCTTCAGCAACGGATCTCGGATCAAACATATTTACCATATCCTGAATTTGCATTCTCAATCCTCCAACAAATCTGGATGTCAACTGTTCCTCCGTTTCCATGATATCGTTTCTAGCAATCAGTTGATAAAACTCATCTGCATAATCATTTACCGACTTTGTCCCTTGTCTCAAATTCTGTAAGCGCTGATACATAAGAGACTGATAATTATAAGGCAAGAAAGTAGCCTTCATCAACTTCTTCATCTTTCCCATGAAACAATCTTCGACTTTCCCATTCTTTCCCGTGTAAGTTTAGTTTGTTGCCACCATGCCATAGCTCTTCCCCTCAATCGTGTAGCAACCAACTTAACTCTACGATGCTCGGGTACTTCCTTGAAGTCAAAAATTTCTTCAACATTTGATAACCAATCCAGAAACTCTTCCGCTAGCATTCCCCCTTTGAATTCTGGAATCTCTATTTTCATCCCCGACTCCCATCGACGATCATCTTCGAAATCTCTATTTCGATTTCGCCCTTGGTCACGGTTTTGACAAGAGCTACTACCACCATCACTGGATTCCTCCAAATCTGACGTATGTCGATGGCGATTCTGACCATCAACATTTCTGCTACCACGCACGTCTCTTTCTCCCGAAACTGACGGTTCTCTTCTTTCCCAATCCGATGTTGGTGACATTCTTCTCCTCCCGGAATTTGACGGCGAAATTCTATGTCCACCTTGATTTGAACCTGGCGATGCTCTTTGTCGAGTTTGATTCATATCCATCATGAGCCTTTCCAATCTACCAATTCCCTCATCAAACTTCTCATTGAATTTATCACTAATTCGTTGCTCCATTTATTCAGCATCTTCTCTTCGATACACATCTACAACATTCTGATGACGATTAACTCTTCTTGGAGGCATTGTCAAATCTTCAACAAATCCAAACACAAACTTTAAATCATGCAAACTTGAAATCCAACGAACTTGGAAAAGTTTGTTTCCTTGCTCTGATACCAAATAACGCAGCCTACAGGATCACACAACTCACGAATTGATGAATTCGCGTAAAATGAATCGATGAAACAAGATGAATCGATGAATTGATGATACCCAAGTGCCAAAATCCGTTGATCTCTCGAGATACCGGATTCTAGCTATCTTCAATACGTTAATCGCGCACGATACCGCGTTAGAAGATCTACGATTCTTCGACGTTGATCTCGTGCACGAGATTCCGTGAATCGACTTCAAAATCGTTGATTCAAGCGCACTCGAATATCCGAAGATGGAGAAAGGAGATAACACTCAACTTCCAATTTTAATGGTGGCACAAAGCACAAACCAAATTTTATTCAATATTCAACTCCCATTACAAATGATAACACACCCCTATTTATAGGAAATTACAACACATACTCGACTTAACATATGCGACATAACAACACATTACAACACAAACGACTTAACAAACTAACGACATAACAACCAACGAGTTACACATCATATGACTTAACAAAACAATGCGACTTAAGAAACACGGCATCAGAAAACATCGACCTAAGGAATTCTGGAGCGAGCGACCTACTGGAAGCGACATAAGAAAGTCTGGATTTGCTCGCGACTTAAGGAATGTCATTCGTGACCTACTGGAGGAATTCGCGACATAAGGATCTGTAATTCAGGAAACACGGCCACGACCTCTTCGCGACATAAGGATCTGGAGCGACCTACTGGAGGTGCTCGCGACTTAAGGAGGAGGAGCGACCTAAGCTCGCCGCGACTTAAGGATTCGCGACATAAGAACTTCAGCGATCTAGGCTTCGCGACATAAGAATCTTCGCGACCTAACTGGATTTCAGCGACATAAGGAAATGCTCGCTCGCGACCTAGGCTGGAGCGACCTAGGGTTTCGCCGCGACTTAAGGAAGATCTGCTAGCGACATTAGGAGCTGCTCGTTCACGACCTAGGTGGAAGCGACCTAAGTTATGTCGTTCGCGATTTACAGAGATGAGCGACTTATCATGGCGCGCTGCATCACCCCCACTTTCTCTCTGGTTTTGGTCATTTCCAACAAAGGATAACAAAGCTCAAATGAGCAACAAATCGTCTTAGATTGACGATACAAGATGAAGAAAGCTGAACCGATAGTTAATAAATCAACTATCGAGAACAATTAAAAATGAAGTCAGACAAGTGAAGGTAGTGTTACCTTTAGGCGTTGCCTTGATGACATTTTTAACTTTCGAGATAATGGCAAGTTTCCATACCTCGACATTTAGTATCAAGAGCCCGACCAAATTCTTTCCATATAAGCGATATCATTTACAGAAACTTCTTTTCCATAACCGAATCGATACGTTTAGTTTTTAAAACCAAAATTGTGCTGGGTTTTCACATTTAAAATAATCAAAATAATTACTAAACTTTAGTAGATGATTAATTACTATAAACATCTTCATTTAAAATAATTAATTAACTTTAATCTTGATTAATTACTTCAAATATCATTAATTAAAATGATTAATTAAACTCTAATATCATTAATTAAAATGATTAATTAAACTCTAATATCATTAATTAAAATGATTAATTAAATCAAATATCATAAATTAAAATGATTAATTAAACTCATATATCAGTAATTAAAATGATTAATTAATTTTAAGATACCATTATTAAAATAATCAATTGATTTTAAATCATTATTAGTAAAATAATTAATTAATTTTAAAAACATTACTATTCAAGTAATTAATTAATTTTTACAACATTGTTATTAAAGTGATTAATTAATCCAAAAACATCATTAACAAAATGATTAATTAACTTTAGTACATCATTAATTAAGTAATTAGGTAGGCTTAAACATCATTAGTTAAAATGATTTATTAATTTTAAAACATTATTAATAAAATGATTAATTAATCTTAATGACATAATTATCTAATTAATTAATCTGAATCATTATTAATTAATTAATCAATAAATCTTAATCATCGTTATTTAAAATGATTAATTAAAATTTAAAATATCATTATTAAAATAATTAATTAACTTTAATCGCATCATTATGTTAATAATTAATTATCTATATAAAACCCATGTACAAGGTTAAATAAAAAATTTCGAAAGGAATAACATTTTCAAAGTGCCAATATAGCGATAGACGCTATACGGACACATTAGTAAGCACTTTCACATGTCACTTATTCAACCAAACATATATAACATAAGGGTGAACACAAATATAAAGGCATGTAACAACTACACGCCATGTAGAGAGTTTTCTAATATTATATACTTAAAAATTTTCCAACTAACTTCAAGTAGCTTACTAATTACCAAGATGTCATCTTTTTTTAAATAGGAAATCACACCAAACATCATCACTTTACAATACATAGAAGTAAGCAACTAGCAAACACTATATGAGCAAAATAAAGCTAATAACATTATTTATAAAAAAATGAGATTTTTCTCACTTAAGCGACACGAACTTCCACCGAACTTTCAGTCGACACTAGACCTTAGCTTTAACTTTGACAAGATGAGATTTTAAAGCCTTATAAGGCCTAAGTGGTTCAGCTTTGGGAGGTTTTGGGCTCAGCCATGCTTGTTTTGGGGAGTATGGGTCTTGTATTGGTTAGTGAAGTAATGTAAAGAAGAAGATGGTTGTTTTATTAATTTTACTTAAGGAAGAAATGAAATGATTAGATTTTTAAACTTTGAAACCAACTTCGTAAGCCATGAAAATTTGGAAAAAACTTGAATGAAGGTTTGAAAAATGCAATTTGAAATGAAAAAGAACTAGAAATTTATTTTTACATAAAATGAAATAAACAAATTACTAAACTACCTTTAAAGTACCTACCCTCCATCCATTTTCCTCCACATCATCACATTTGTCCCTTCCTTTCTTTTGTTTAGCCAACATGCGTTTAATAGCACTTGTACTTATGTGTCATAAGATGTGACATTTACTTTTTCTTATTTCATTTTTATTTAAATTTTAAACAAAATGTCACATCTCCTTCTTATTCACTTAAGTAAATAAAACACTATCACTTATTTTTACTAACCATACTTAAGTAATTTAATAAATGTAGGTGTATATGTTAACTATAATGTACACAATGTTCCCAACAACATTTACACACACTATGCCACAAAGTGAATCAGACAACAACCACCACACAACATAAGCTAGATTTGCTGTTATCTCGATATTTACAACCGTTTCACATAAAACATGGAAAAACCATTTGTTGTGTGTCATAGCCCGTGAAATCTTTGTTCTATTGAGATTTCATCAATGCCATTCAAACAACATTTCATCTGTTGTCTAATTGAAATTGTCAAAAATTTGGTTTTTCCTCCTTATCAATATTTTGTTTCCCACTCTCAAATTGTGTTGATATTTCATGGCCGTGTTTTTTCATTTATTTCCTTCTCTTATTTCGTTCGTAGCTAAAAGGAAAAATGGCGGCCTAAAAAATATTCTCCCTCCTCTCTGCCCTTGCCGTTGCCTTCTCCTACCCATCGTCTGTTGCCGACCCTAGCCTTCTTTCTGATTTAGGGTTTTTGTCTTCGTTCTGGTTTAGGGTTTTTGTCTTCGTTCCGATTTAGGGTTTCTAGATCGAAAGATGTTGCTTAGAATTTGAAGTGCGAATAGTACTCCTTTTGCTTTGATGCTCTCACACTTTGATTACCAGTGATTGATTGCGTGGTTGCTTTTACTTGTCGAGTTATTCAAATTGTTCGGTATGATTTTTTTCCCCTTTTAATTTTTTGCAGCATTCTCGACTTTCACTTTTTGCTAGTGATGATTTGGGTTTATATAGGAGTTGATCTCCTATATTTTGTGGTCGCGTTTGATTGCTTGGATTTTCTTTCGGTTGCTTACATTTGCTTTCGATTGCTTGGATTTTCTTTCGGTTGGTTGGATTTGCTTTCGTTTGCTCGGAATTTGCTTTCGATTGCTTGGATTTGCTTTCGGTTGCTTCTTCGTAGACTGCTGTCGATTTGGTATGTGTATAGTTTTGCCCCTTTTCAATTTTATGCTCAAACTCGACTTGATTTATTTCTACCAATAATGATATGAGTATATATAGGAATAAAATTCCTATATTTTCGATTATATACTATGATTTGTATTGCTGGTTTGTGTTCTTCCTAGAGTTTTTATCTCTTTTGAACTACTTGGTTTTGATTCTGCCTTGATCTTTGCAATGATTTGTGTGCTTCCTGAAGTTTTTATCTCTGTTGTATTATCTCTGTTGGTTTGTACATATATGAGTTTTTCTCTCTGTTGGTTTATAACTTTGTTGGTTTGTATCTCTTTTGATGCTCCATTGCTGTTGTATCATTAGTGCTTGTTGTTTTTGAACTAGTTGATGCTTGAAGTGGTAGAAGCAGTGTGCTTATGGTTCGCTATATCAAATCGTCACTGTTGAACTCATTGATGCTAGCCTTTTTCATTAGTGCTAGTTGTTATTGAACTAGTTGGTGCTTGAAGTGTCTTCTTGCTTGTTGCTGGTTATGTATACATGTATATACATATATGTTTGAACCATGCTTGGTTGTGTGAATATGTGCTTATGGTTTTATATGTATGTATATACATGTGCACTATGCTTAAACTGTTTTGAGATTTCATGCATTTCACTATATCAATTCATCACATAGAACTTCCATGTATACACACACATACATATGTATGTATGTATGTGTGCACTTGTTCTATTTGGATAATTCATGTTGCGGTTTATATATGTGTGCACATGTATATATACTTGTATGTTTATACTTGTATGTACATGCTTAGACTATTTTGACTTGTATACACTTGTATATATGAACTGGTTTGTGTATATGAACTGTTTTGACTTGTGTACATTTGTATATATATACTTGTATATATGAACTTGTTTGTGAGTTGTTTGTATATACTTGTATCAACTTGTATACACTTGTATGTTCATACTTGTATATACATGCTTATACTGTTTTGAATATGCTTAAACTGGGACATGTGGTTTGTGATACATCCTTGAGTATTGTGACCCCTGAGTGAGCCGCTCCTATGTGCACTGGCACCTGGATGTGCATTTTCTGAACCATTTTGATTTTCTAAACCATTTGGAGTTGAACCTGTTTTTTCTGAACCATTTTATGTGCCCTGGCACTTGTTGTTTTGTCTGAGCTTGTTTATGTGCACTATCTTGAATTCTTGCCTAGTTGAACTTGTTTTTCTGAACCATTTTGATTTTGTTACCTGAGTGTGCTTGTTACTGCTATATGCAATCTTCTTGCTTGTTACTTCCATGTATACACACACATACATATGTATGTATATATATGTGAAATATTAGCATCTTTTGTATTTTATACATGTGTATATGTGTGTTCCTCACATATACTTTTGATGCTCCATGGTTTGGCAATCTGTTTTGAACTGAAATGAAATATGCACGTGTACTTGTTTTTCACTTATACATGGCTTCTTGAACTGCACTTCTACACTTTTTAGTCCTTGGTACATACTTGTACATACTATTATATATACATACTTGTACCATATTTTGAATTGTCTTGAGCTACTTTTGAATTGTTCATGTGTTCATTAGTAGAACTACTGCTGTGACATTGGTTACATTATGTGCACTGATAATGCTGTTGATACTTGATTGCAGTTCATTTGCATCACTTACATTATGTGTGCACGCCTAATGACTGATATTTTTCAGTTCTTGTTACCATTTTGAACTGTGTTGCTTCTTTTAGTTTGGTTTTCTGATTTGAGTTGCATTTCCTTGTGCACCTGAGTTGAGCCCAAGGAGGCTTGGGCTTGACCTTGTGAACATTTGCACTGTGTTGAACCTTCGGGCTTGACCTTTGCAATAGTCCATGAGATTTAATTTATGCCCGGCCTTGTGATATTCATAGTGATACATTGTGCATATCATAAGTTGTCTGTGCATACGTATACATACATACATACATATATATATATACATACATACATATATATACATACATACATACATACATACATACATACATACATACATACATACATACATACATACATACATACATATATATATATATATATATATATATATTTGTCCCTGTCTAAACCATGAAAAGAAAACAAACCCATAAACTGAGGCAATATTAATATTCAAATTCAATTTTATTTTTTCAATTTAGGTTTGTTTCCTTTTCCATTTTACTGCGTTGTTTATTTGACAGGTATAAGAGATGACTGGACACAAGCTGGAGCAAGAAAATGTGGATCAATATCAAAAATAAACTCGAGTGAGTGTAAGTGAGTGCTAGTAAAAAAATGTTATATATGAGAGTATTGAGAAAATTTGTATATATGAGAGTGATAGTGAAAGTTGTATTGTATTTGAAAATGTAAGAATAGTGAAAGTTGTATTGTATTTGAAAATGTAAGTATAGTGAAAGTTGTATTGTATTTGAATTTGACTTGAAATAAAATATTTGTTTAAATAAAATTGTGAATCATTATTTCATTTTTCAAATATAACGTAAGTGTAATTGATATGCATATCAGCCAATATTTATATGTTGTTTAATAGAAAATTTTAGAAATGATACTATAACATCAGACAACGTATGGCTTTTTTTTTGATGTGTTAGTGCATATCAGACGACGGTGCATATCTGTGGTCTGATATGTAATAAGACGGCACATAAATAGATGATAGATAAGTATTCATTCAAACAATGGAGCATATCTATCGTCTGATTTGTTTTTTCTCATAGTGACATCGAAAAGTCGAAATTCAGAAAATGATTTTTGGTCACATTTTCTATTTTTCTTTGAACTAATTATTTTTGTATACAAATTTTGAAAATCATTTTCCAATCACTAGTTATTATATAAAAGAGTTTTATTTGTGTTATAATATTTATTAATGAATTATTTAAAAATATATTAAATATTACGATTTAAAGTCATTAAATTATGGGTCGTTAGATCATCCCCCCTTAAAGGAAATTTCGGCTCCGAAAATTATCATACACAACAATAGATACAAATAGAAACCCAAATAATATCATTCAATCAAACAAGTACAAAGAAAGTGACTCCACCACAGCTGGTGAGTACACTAAAAGGCACAACAACATACAAACAACTAGGACAACAACTCGGGATACGAATCTCTAATATAATCTTCGGTTTTCCAAGTACAATCATTATCATCTTCACTCCACTGGACCTTAATAAGATTCACTTCCTTCATCCTAAATCGCTTTATATTTTGAGCGACGATACGAATATGCCTCCTAAGAATGGTAGGGTTATGCTGAACTTCCAAATCAACTTGTTGTGTCGGTTCTACTATCGCCGAAGGGTTGTGTACATACTTACGTAAATGAGATAAGTGAAATATATTATGCACATCCAATAGTATATCTGGTAACTTCACTCTTTAAGTAAGCCTAACAATCTGGTCTAGAATGGGAAAAAGGGCCAATAAATCGAGGGGCTAGCTTTCCTGACTTCCCAAATCTCACAACACTCTTTAATAGAGAAACCTTCACAAACACTGAATCTCCCACCGAGGACTCAAGATCCTTGCGCCTTCGATCTACATAACACTTCTACCAATCATGCGCCTCCTTCATCTTCCTTTTAATATCAGCTATCTTCTCACTTGCTTCTAAGATCATGTCGGGCCCAGGAATAATCCTATCACCTGACTCAACCCAACATCAAGGAGAATGACACGGACGACCATAAAGAGCTTTGAAATGGTCCATGCAGATACTTGCCTGATAGCTATTGTTGTAAGTGAACTCAACCATGGGCAAATGATCTTCCCAAGAACCTCCAAAGTCGAGAATGCATGCTCACAATAAATCCTCCAAGATCTGATTCACTCTCTCCGTCTACCCATCTGTCTAGGGATGGTAAGCTGTGCTCAAATTCAGCTCAGTCTCTAAAGCAGTTTGTAATCCTTCCCAGAACCTGCTAGTGAATATCGGGTCTCGGTCACTTATAATACTACAAGGAATATCATAAAGCCTCACAATCTCCTTCACATACAAACTCGCCAGACTTTTAGTAGTCCTAGTCGGCTTAACCTGAATGAAATGAGCACTATTGGTCAGCCAATCGACTATAACCCAAATACCTTCGTTCCCTCTTCTTGACCTAGGAAGTCCACCAATAAAATCTATAGAGATATGTTCCCACTTCCACTTCGGGATGTCAAGTGGCTGAAGCAGTCTAGCTTACTTCTATTGGTCACTCTTAACCTGCTGGCAGTTTGCACATTGACTCATAAAGATCGAAACGTCCCTCCTCATCCCCTTCTACTAGAAGACTCTCTTCATATTCTTTAACATCTTGGTCACTCCTGGATGGAAAGATAACTTTAAATGGTGACATTAAACTAACACTTCTCTTTTAAGACCATTAACATTCGAAACACAAATACGTCCATTCATTCTCAATATGCCCTGGGATTAATCTCAAAACTAGAAACAATACATTCTTGCACATCCTTCTTGAGTCGAGCCAAAATAAGATCTTCTTCTTGACTAGTTGTAATCCTCTCTATCAAAAGTGGCTTGACTTCCAAGTAAGCATCAATCGCAACATTCCTACTCAATGCATCTGTCACAACATTAGCTTTCCAGGGGTGTATAGAATTTACAAATGATAAGAAGCGAGAAACTCCATCCATCTCTGCTGCCTTAAATTCAAATCTTTCTGAGTAAAAAGACATTTTAAGGATTTATGGTCCGTGTGTAACTCAAACTTTTCACCCAGAAGATAATGCACCCACATCTTAAGTGCAAAGACAACAGCCAAAAGATCCAAATTCCGCGTAACATAATTTTTCTCATGTGGCTTCAACTGTCGACTTGCATAGAAAATAACCTTCCCATGTTGCATCAGAACTGCTCCCAAACTAGAACTACAAGCATCTGTATATATTGTTAAACCCCACTCCCATCTGAAATAGTCAAGATAGGAGCACTAGTCAAATTCTCCTTCAATCCCTTAAATGCTTGGTCACACTTAGACGTCCACAAGAACTTAACATCTTTCTTTGTTAACAATGTTAGATGAGAAGCAATCTTTGAGAAATCTTTGATGAACCTACGGTAAAAACTAGCCAACCCAAACTTCTAACTTTCGTCGCATTCTCAGGCTTCTTCCAATCTTAAACTGCAACAACCTTAGTTGGATTAACAGATATGCCTTCTCCTGAAACAACATGCCCCAAAAACCTAACTTTCGATTTTCAAAAATGGCACTTAGCAAGCTTGGCCTTCAACACATGGCTCCTCAGGGTATCGAGTATGACTTGGAGATGGTACTCATGCTCCTCTTCCTTCTTCGAATAGACAAGAATATCATTAATAAAGGCGAGAATGGACTTATTAAGAACATCACGTAATACAAGATTCATTAAGTCAACAAGGAAAGCGAGTGCATTAGCCAGCTCAAATGACATGACTAACCACTCGTAGAAAGTATCTGGAGTCCTAAAAGCGGTTAAGGGCACACTCTCCTATGCTGCCCTTAATTGGTGGAAACCGATGGCAAGATCCAATTCGAAAAATATTCGAGTGCCATGGAATTGATCAAACATGTCGTCGATCCTATGTAGAGAGTATTTATTCTTAATAGTTCTTTTATTCAACTCACGGTAGTCTACACATAATCTTAAAGAACCATCCGCCTTGGTAACAAAGACACTGGCGATCCCCAACTTGAAAAACTTCTCCTAATCAATCACTTCTGCAACAAGTCGAATGTCTAGCTTTCAAACTCTCTCCTTTCTTTTGGAGCCAATCTTTGTTGTTGAACAATAGGTTTGGCTCCTAGAATCAAATCAATCTGAAACTCCACTTCATGATGGGGAGGTAGATCTTGCACTTCATCGAAAGCATCCATGAAATCCCGATCAATAGGTATATCCCTAAGCTCCTTCTTAGCTATGTCGAGCAGATACAAGGAATTACTCATCAACTTGTTTGGCTTCTTGCAAAATATCTCCACACCAACATCTCCTGTATCTCTAACTCTAATAATCCTTCGATCATAATCCAAGATCTCTCTAAACTTAGATAACCAATCCATCCCAACAATTCTCCAAAACCCATGAACCCAAGAACAAACAGATCAAAGGGAAAGGAATAATTTCAAAAAGAAATAGGCATATGTAAACACATAGTGTCAAGATTTGTTGGATCCCCAATTGGGTTTGACACACAAAGGGAATTATTCAAAATGATGGGTTTAAGATTGTTATCCCGCCTTTTGGCAAGGCCGTGACACTAAGAATTTGACTAGAAACCAATGACAGTTCGTCTTGGAGATCGGTTATACGCAGGCTCACTATAGATATCGATGAATTTTGTTCGAATATGGATCGAGCTAAAATTGATATGACATGACAAACGAAGCTATTAGAGCCAACGTTCCAAATTTTAAGTCAATCGGAGTTCGTATGCTCAAGATATTGATCGATCACAGATGAGAAATCCAAACTTGCATCGATCATAACTCGAGATCTACAAGTCCAAATGCAACCAAATTTTCACAGGAGCTTATGTATGACCTAAGGAATGTTCATTCCAAATTTCAACTCGATTGGAGCAAGTCTTGATCGATACGAAATTTTTTCGTATCGATCACGGATGGAAAAACTCCAACTTGCATCGATCATATCTCATGATGTACAAGTCTAAATGCTATTAAATTTTCACAGGAGCTTACGTACAACATAAAGAATGTTCCTGCCAAATTTTGACTAAATTGGAGCAAGTCTTGATCAATACGAAATTCGTTCATATCGATCATTGATCGAGTCGAAACCGCCTGGGAACGATCGCGTGGGCCCACCCATGTGCCAGAAGAAGTATCCCGAGATCTGAGCGAGATATTTGCCTCCTACGCCTATAAATAGAGCCCTAGGGCCTACAGAAGAAGGACTTTTGGCTTCTCTACACCGATATTATGCCGAAATGATGATCAAACTTCAATTGTACTGTTGTAATCTTTTGTAAACAGCGAGTGAATTTCAATAAACATCAATCATTTCATAGTGGACGTAGGGAATTCGTCGAACCACTCTAAATTTGTGTGTTTTTATGCATTTTCTTATCTGTTTATTGGTGTGTTTGTTAGATCTGCTTCATTTTATATATGTTTTCTTTATTTTATCTCTTCAAACACATCCGAAGAGTGTTGTGCCCAATTTTGGTACAAACACTTTGGTGCTTTCACTGAGAGAAACCCAACTTTTTTCCTGCTCTGTGGATCTACTACCATCGTTGGATTGCAAAGATCTAAGGAGGAGATCCAGATCTGTCGTCCAGTGGTTTCTTCTATTCTATTCAGATTGCTCCAGATCTAAGAGGAACTACATTCATGATGAATTTCGTACCCATATTTTCGTATCCATGAAAATATGATGAATTTCGTACCTATTGTTTGCACAAAAAATGGACAAACACCTCCAAGTCGTATGATTTAATTGATTTTAGGTTGTTCTTAGCGATTTGGGTGATTTATGCAAATATATGAAAAGCAGGGACTAAACTGTAAAAGACGCACATATTTATAGTGGTTCGGCCAGAATGTGCCTACGTCCACTTTATATGTTATTCTCCTTTTCTATTCAAATTACAAGTACAAAGCTTTGATACAAGTATATGAAAGTTGTTTGAAAGTTTTGTCCGTGCTTGAGCTCTCAAACTTGTCCCCCATTGTTGTACCCCTGCCCCTCTATTTATAGAGTGAGGCTGGGGGTAGGGGTCTTGGATGTATATAGCTGCTGGTGGGCCTGGGCTGATACAATCTGGCCTGGCAAAGTTGGTCCGGAACGCCTTGGTCCGGTGGGATCTGGTTCGGTAGGTAGGCGAAGTTGTTGGTTCGGTGGGATCTGGTTCGGTAGGTAGACGAAGTTGTTGGTTCGGTGGGATCTGGTTCGGTAGGTAAGCGAAGTTGTTGGTTCGGTGGGATCTGGTTCGGTAGGTAAGCGAAGTTGTTGGTTCGGTGGGATCTGGTTCGGTAGGTAGGCGAAGTTGTTGGTTCGGTGGTATGGGAAGTAGGTTGATTCGGTAGTGGGTGGACCAGTGGAGTTGATTTGGTGGATGGTCTGGTTTACCCTGGTTCGGCGAGGACTTACCTCCCCTCTTTGGTTCGGTGAAAACATGCCCAACATTTGTCCCCCAAAGTGGGGCATATGCCAGTCATATGTTCCGCTTTGTTTCAGCTTGGACACTTTCATCCGGTCCTGTGTGACGAGCCAGTTGGTTCGGTCGTCATTATTCGCCTATAAGTATGGACCTTGCATCTCTGTTCATCCTTCACCGTTTGAGACACCCGAATCAATTGTATACCGAACCAACTCATCTGCCGGACCAGGTGAGTCTTCCTCTGCCGAATGGTTTTTCTTTTATGATCGAACGAACTCAAATGCTCTACCGAATGGGCTTGGGGGGTCTAAGGCCGAATGACCTTGAACTTTGTTATACCGAATGTGTTTAGGAGACTAAGGCCGAATGACCCCTTGCTTTACCGAATGAACTTGGGAAACTAAGGCCGAATGACCTTTTGCCTTGCTTTACCGAATGAACTTGGGAGTCTAGGGCCGAATGAAACTTGAACTTTGTTATACTGAATGAGTTTATGTGTTTATAAGTGAAACTCTGGACAACATACACTCGTTCATTTATATCTCTATCTCCTTATTCTAATAATGTGTTTTCTCGTGTTGCAGATAATGTCTCATAAAGTTGAAACCCGATCAGAGAAGAAAAAATCCCAGGACAGAGATGATCCTTCCGTAGTGCCCCCAGCTCAGTCAGAGCTGGGACGTCATGGGCCCACCTCGAGGTCACTAGTAGATGGGTATGACCCTCAGGAGCTTCTGAACTCACCTCCTGACTGTTTCCCAAGCTCTCTCAAAGGCGAGCAGCTTGATGTTATCTCCCGCTCCTTTGGGATTGACAGAGCGCGCATGCTATTGCCGGGGGAGGGAGTGATGCCATATAATCCCCCCGAAGTGTATTTCGCCTATAGCCGGTACCATTGTATGTGTGGGGCCATTCCCTCGATCAATGCTTCGATAATCATCTTCATCACCTACTTGAAGGTAGCTCCGTTTCAGCTTCAGCCTAATTCCTACGCCATCCCGGTGAGCCTGTTTGTCATTTTCCAGAGGAGATACGGGCGTCCTCCCTCCAACCGGGAGATCCGGTACTTGTATAATTTGAGAGGCTATAAGAAGGGGTCTCCATACATCAGCTTGGAATCAGCCGTATCTTTCAAGCCTGTCCTGGACTTATATTCGAAGTTCAGTATGTTTAAGAAAGAATGGTTTTTTATCAGGGATGACTCTGTTTCCATCCGTCGCTTCACCTCCGGCTGTAAGTGTGAAGCTTTATTTATAATTTCCATTATAACTGCAATTCTTCTTCTTATGTGTTTTTATTTCTTGCTAGTGACAGGTGGCTTTGCGGTCGTGGAGAATGATCGCCTGGTTCAAATGGCTGTGGAAATAGAAGCCATTACGGGAAGGGACAGGT
This sequence comes from Allium fistulosum, assembly GCA_030737815.1. Classification (NCBI taxonomy): domain Eukaryota; kingdom Viridiplantae; phylum Streptophyta; class Magnoliopsida; order Asparagales; family Amaryllidaceae; genus Allium; species Allium fistulosum. The sequence continues at coordinate 1,415,719,099 of CM060901.1, read as the reverse complement.
CGGCTTCTTACTTGATCAGGAATGCTACACTTCTGGGGCACAACCTGATCCTTCCGCATCAATCCGTGGTTAAGCAGAGAGACACGGCGGAGGAGAGAGCTGCCAAAGCTACAGGAGGGGCCACGGTGAAAAGCAGCAAAAGGAGACCCTTCCCGCCGCATCCAGTCGCCGGGGGGAAGAAACTCAAGAAGTCCGATGGACCCTCTCCCAGCACACATCCGGATGTTCAGGAGGAGGAAAAAGGTGAGGACGAAGGAGGTGAGGCGGAGAGCGGAAGTGGTAGAGAAGGTGACGGTGATCGTCACGGTGATGATGGTGGCGAAGGATAGGGCGGTGATGGCACCAGGGCTTTGCCTCCCGGGCAGGCGGGCGTGATTCAAGAGTGGACAGATGACGCTCTCCGCCAAGCCTTCGAAGAGTTGGAGGAAACGAAGAAGTCCAAGAAAGCTGGTAAGGTCGGGACCGGCGCCGATTTATCTTCCGGGAGCACTTCTACTGAGGCAACTTCTGCGATTCAAGGTGAATTTCTCTTTATTCTTTTTAATTCTTGAATGATGGCTCAATACATGCAGGTGACACTTGGTTTTCTTTCTAGGATCGGGCAAAACGGCCAAGACCTCAGATCTTCGGCACAGGCTTGAACAATACAAACTCCTCAAAGCTTCCGCCAAGCCGAAGCCTCCTACTAACCGTCCTGGAGACGTAGTCAGCTATCGTCCTCTTCTTGGAGTTATTGAAGAAGATATACAGAAGAGGAAGATGAGTCGATCTACGTTTGAATCTCTTCCTGGTCCTCCGGCCCCACTCCAGCCTATTCACGATATTACGGAGGATGATACTGAGTTTAAGCCTTCCCCACATCCGTCCGAGAATCCAACCTTCACCCCGATAGATCACCCTGGCTTGGTTCGTAACCCGTTTGCGGGTCATCCAGACCTGGACCCGGCCTCTCATGACATCTCCTTCGATGAGGTTACTGGTGAGCATCTTCTCCCTCGCAATCCCATGGTACGGGTGCTTGACGAAGCTAAGTCCCTGGACCTCGATTTGCTTACTTCCCGGGTTGTAACTCTGGGGGATGAAGCTAAGGCGAATATTGACCGGGTTGCTGAGGAGACCAGGAAATTGATGGGGCATCATGCCCGACTAGTCAAGGCCGGGGAGGAAATTGGGAGTGCCAACATTCGGCTACGGTTAATGGTCTCTGACCAGGCTAAGCAGCTTGCCGATCAAGCCATTCAAATTTCTCAGCACGAGGCCGCATCCAGGCAACTGAAGAAGACTATGGAAGAGGCCAGCAGGGCAGAGTTGCGAAAAATGGAGGCCGCCTGCAAGGAGCGAATTGACATGGCCATTGTGACGGTGGATGAGGTTCGACAAGCAGACCTCGAGCGGGCACAGGAATTGTTGGGTAGACTCGAGGTCGCGGAGCTTGCTCAGTCCAGGTTGAAGGAGGAGATGGAGGCGATGAGGATATCCCTTCAGGCGGACCACTCACGATACCGATCGGAGAGGGATGCTGCCGTTGCTAAGTTGCGTGCTTCTGAGGCCCGAATGAGGGAGCTTGAGGAAAACGAGGGGATGATGGATGAGATGCTCCAGGATATGTATTTCCGTACTTGGAAACAGGGTAACTTATCCTGGATGGATGATTACCCCCGAGTTATGACCAGGATCTATCTCCGGGCCCTAGAGGAGGCTAGGGCTGATGCAGATAAAGAGGGTGACATGGTCTTCAGAATGGATGTGGTCACTGCCCAGTTTACCAAGGAGGAGAAGGTGGCGGTGAAGGAGGGTATGCGGCTGCTTGCTACTGAGGAGGCAGGTGTGCAAGTAGAGGATGATGACCAGGATGGTCAGGAAGCTAGTGCGTAAGTCTTCCTTCCTAGTCTTTCCGTTAACTTGGTTGCTTATCACTAATGAATTCTTTCTTTGACTGGACAGGTGGGCAACAGGACAAGGACAAAACTCCGATGCAGCCGGCTCCTTGATTTGACCTGGATATCTTTTTGTGGACTTGACATTGTTGTATATGTTAGTCTCAAAACAGTAACATAACTTTTAGGTTGTAATTATGCTACTTGTAATAAACAACATTATTCTTGATGTGTAACTTTTTAACTTAAGCTGATTCTGTCGTTTTTGAATATTTTTGCTATTTTGACATGTTGTATGAGAAATATAGCTATGCGTATGCTTGTAATTCAATTGTGTTTGATGTCAAGTTCTTGTTTAAAACATAATTTCATGTTTTGCAATGTTGGTGTGATGTGTGAACAAATTACAGCCACGTGTTTATACATGAAAGAAGAAAGTACCGCCCTTCATATTTTACTTATAGATGGCAGCTTTGAATGTCTTGCGTGATTGAGTATGGAATGCGGTCCAGTGTCTTGCTGTGAGTATCCGCTTCCATTAGCGAATGTCTCTTATTCTGTGTCCTGTACTTCAGGGATTGTTACAGAGGATAGGAGAAAAGTTTCTTGAATAAAATTGAAATATGCGAAATAGTAAAACTTCCAATCACGGAAGGCCTTCGATGTGCTTAAGTTCATGGCAAACGGGCTTTGTAGTCACTTTCCCTAGCTGTGGGTCTTGGAGACATTTGTCACCCATCTTACGCCTCCGCGGGGAGTTAATCTTTTTTACCACAGCCGTAATTAAGACACATCGGAGACGAGATCGCGCATCGTGGGTATTATTCGATTTACTGTGGCCGGCTAGCGTAGGTGCCGATCGTCAACCGTGAACTACCCCTGGCTGGCCACACCTTATATTGGGGCTTAAAGTAGGTTCACAGTTGCCGGCGAGCCGAACGCCGTAATGAGCTGCCTTGGCTATAATCGGCCTTCTCATTGGCTTATAATTGGCTCATTACAGTTGGCTTTAGGGGCCGTCGCGAGCAATGAGTTAACCCGCAGCAGAGGGATGATGGAGCAAAAGTGTATCATTGGCGAGGGCATAGATTCGCATAGTACCTGTTAGGTCTTGTCCAGGTGAAGTTGCGCTGTGGAGTGCCTTGAATGGAAATGCTATATGCACAGGATTTTGTTCAACAGAAAAGGATAAAGTTAACAAGCAGCCAAGACATAAAGGAACAAGTTAAAAAAGAGACAAGGTTTTTTAAAGTGGTTCGGCACGAAAATGCCTACGTCCACTGATTCTCTTTGTTAATTCACTTCATATGGGCAGTACAAGTTAAGAAAAGTATCGACGGAGGTGTTGGATGTTCCATGCCCTCTGGAACACCTCTCCGTCCACGGTTGACAAAATATAAGCTCCATTGTGGAGATCTTTATGAATTACATATGGTCCATCCCAGATTGGGTCTAGTGCTCCGGGGCGAGGGAAGATCCGCTTGAGGACAAGATCTCCTTCTTGTAAGGTACGACGCTTGACTTTGGAGTTGTATTGTGCTGCCACATTTTGCTTGTGGGCTGCTGCTTTGAGGGCTGCATCATTTCTTCTCTCCTCAATTAGATCCAAAGACATGTGAAGGAGTTCTTCGTTCTCTTCTGGGTTATAGTGGATCCTACGGTGGGAAGGCACGATAGTTTCAACTGGGAGCATAGCCTCCGATCCGTATGCCAGAGAGAAAGGAGTATGCCCCATTGATGTTCTGAAAGATGTGCGATAGGCCCATAGTGCCGTAGGGAGTTCATCCACCCAAGCGCCCTTTGACTTTTCGAGTTTCTTTTTGATTAGAGTTTTCAGAATTTTGCTGACGGCTTTGACTTGTCCGTTTGCCTGGGGATAAGCTACGGATGAGAAGCTTTTGTGAATTTCGTGCTCTTGGCACCAGTTGGCGAACTCCTCGCTGTCAAACTGAAGTCCATTGTCCGATATAATTTTGAATGGGACTCCGTACCTGCATTAAACATTTTTGATCAAGAAGTTAATAACTTTCGCTGAAGATACTTTATTTAGGGGTTCTGCTTCCACCCATTTGGTGAAATAGTCGACTGCCACTATAGCATATTTGGCACCGCCTCGGCCCATTGGCAGTTCGCCGATTAAGTCAATTCCCCATACTGCAAAGGGCCGGGGGCTGGTCATTTGAGTAATTTCAGTTGTTGGTAGCCGCGGAATCTTAGCAAACTTCTGGCATCTGTCACATTTTCTGACGAAATCTAAGGCGTCCTTGCTTAAGGTAGGCCAGAAATATCCATATCGGAGTATCTTTTTTGCCAAAGTCTGCCCTCCGGTGTGATCTCCACAGCTTCCTTGATGAATGTTGGATAAGATTTCCGTGGCTTCCCTTCCAGCGACACACCTTAATAAGGGGTTAGAGAAACCGCGCCGATAGAGGGTGTCCTCTTGTATTGTGTAGCGGGAAGCTTTCCTCAAGATTTTCTTGACTTCGTTACGCCCATTGGGTAGTGTGCCACTTTGTAAGTAGTCTCGGATGGGAGTCATCCAAGTTGCTTCTTCGGTTGCAGCTATCAGATTCACTTGTTCAAAACTTGGGGTCAGTTGCTTTGAGATGGCTATTGCTCCGGAAATAGCGCCATCTCTCATGCTAGCTTGCTTCGCCAATTCGTCGGCCTCTTGGTTCTCTTCCCGAGGGATGTGTTTGACTAAGTAGTGGTCCAATCGACTGAGAAGTAACTTGGTCTTCTTTAAATATGTTATGAGTCGTTCTTCTCGAGCCTGGAATTCTCCTAGTATTTGATTAACAATAAGTTGAGAATCGCTATGAAGACACAAAGAATTGGCTCCGATTTATAAGGCAAGTTCTAATCCAGCTATCACTGCCTCACACTCTGCATTGTTGTTGGTGGCAGCGAATTCCAACCTTATAGCATAATGCAGCTTATTTCCCCTGGGAGTGATTATTACCACACCTGCCCCCGAGCCTTGTTCGTTTGATGCGCCATCCACAAAGAGGTTCCACTCGATGTCTTCTGCTATTTTTGATTGCTCCTTACCTTCGTTGGTAGTGAATTCGACAATGAAATCGGCCATGGCTTGCCCCTTGATGGCGGTGCGAGGATGGTAGGTAATATCATATTGACTCAGTTCAATGCACCACTTAAGTAGTCGCCCAGAAGTGTCGGGACGATGGAGTACCTGCCTTAGCGGTTGATCGGTCAGAACTCTGACGGAATGGGATTGAAAATAGTGTCGCAGTTTTCGTGATGCGATTAGTAGATAGTATGCTAGATTCTCAAGTTTAGGATATCTGACTTCTGCCCCTGTAAACCTCTTACTTACAAAGTATAATGGCCGCTGCGTGCGGTTGTCTTCTCTTACCAAAGCAGCGCTTAGAGCATGAGATGATACAGCAAAGTATATGTATAACTCTTCGCCTTCGTTTGGAGTCGAGAGTACCGGTGGTTTCTGGAGGTGTTCGATTAAGTTAAGGAAAGCTGTTAGGCATTCGTCAGTCCATTCGAACTTTCCTTTGTCTTTCTTTAGAGCTTCGAAGAAGGGGACGCACTTGTCCGTTGCTTTGGAGATGAATCGGCTTAGGGCGGCCACTTTCCCATTCAGGCTTTGCATTTTCTTTCGAGTGGAGGGTATTTTGATATCTTTTAAAGCTCGGACCTGTTTAGGGTTTGCTTCAATCCCTCTGGCATGGACGATGAATCCCAAGAACTTTCCTGATGATACTCCGAAGGAGCATTTTAAAGGATTAAGTTTCATTCCATATTGGCGAAGTACTCGAAACATCTCGCCCAGGTGGTTTACGTGATCGTCGGCTCTCCTTGACTTTACTAGCATGTCATCCACATACACTTCCATAGTTCGTCCTATTAGCCCTGCAAACATCTTGTTGACGAGGCGCTGGTAGGTGGCTCCTGCGTTTTTAAGTCCGAAAGGCATTACCTTGTAGCAGTACAACCCCCGGTCAGTGATGAAACTAGTGTGGTTTTGATTGGGAGCATGCATGGGAATTTGGTTGTATCCTGAGTATGCGTCCATGAAAGATAAGAGATCGTGCCCGACTGTGGTGTCTACAAGTTGATCGATTCGGGGAAGTGGGAAGCAATCCTTCGGGCAGGCGTCATTTAAGTTGGAGAAGTCAATGCATGTTCGCCACTTCCCATTAGCCTTCTTTACCAGCACCGGGTTAGCGATCCACTCTGGGTAGATGGCTTCTCGTATGAAGTCATTGGCAAGTAGATTCCTTACTTCTTCATCGAGGGCTGCTGATCGTTCTGCCCCCATGCTTCTCTTTCTTTGTTTTACGGGCGCCTTGGTAGGATCAATGTTTAGTACGTGGCATGCTATGTCAGGGGAGATTCCGGTCATGTCTGCATGTGACCATGCAAATACATCCAAGTTGTGGCGGAGAAAGTCAATGAGTTGTTCCTTCAACTCTGCTTTTAGTTGGGACCCGATTTTCAATAGTCTACTCGAGTCATTTTTGTCTATAGATACAAATTCCATAGCCTCTGCAGGCTCGGCGGTGGCCTCCTCCTCTTTGTCCCTAGGGTCTAATTCATTGAAAGGGTCCCTGGTATATCGAAGAGGAGGGGCTTTCTTTAGTTGCTATGCTTCCAAACTCTTTGTGCAGAGGGCAACCTCTACACCCTTCCCTTTATCCTTCCTGTGGTTGTTGCGAAGTTCAGTTACATAGCAGTCTCGAGCAACGTCTTGGTCTCCTTCTACTTCCCCAACTCCATTGTCCGTTGGAAATTTCATCTTTAGGCACCATGGGGCCAGGACAATTTGGAAGTCAGACAAGGCTGGCCTTCCTAAGAAGGCATTGTAGGCCGAGTGGTTTTCTATCAGCACGAATGTCTATTTCCGCACAACGGAGCGGGGATGACTTCCAATTTCAACAAAGAGGTCCAGTTGCCCGAGGGGCATCTTCGCATCTCCAGTGAAACCGTGTAGTGGTTTATTGCAGGGAGAAACATCCTTTATTGATAGTTTCATTTTGTCGAATGCATGCTTGAATAAGATATTTACTGAGCTTCCGGTGTCTACTAGAATTCGAAAAACTTCAGCTGGACCGAGCCGGGCAGAGATGACCATGGGATCCATGTGAGGGTACTACCTTCCCTCTAGGTCACGCCTACTGAATGTGATATCATTACTCCCTTTCCGCTTCGGGTGGCGTTCTTCTGTAATAGAATTAACACAGTCTTCATTGTTTCTAAGCGACTTTCCATATCTCTCCATTTCTGCCCAGCTTCTGTCGGCGATGTGCGGTCCTCCCGAGATGGTATGGACCACTATCTTCTCTTGACTGGAGCCGCTAGTGTTGCGATTTCCTCTGCCTATCTCTGGTGAGGGTAGCCTTGGGTTCTCATTGGCAAGAGCTGGAGTCATGTTCTAACCTTTTACATAGCGTTCCAGTCTCTTCCTTCTGATGTGTTCTTCAACCAAGTCCCGGAGATGATGGCATTCATTGGTGTCATGCCCATGAGATTCGTGGAAGCGGCAGAACTTTCCAGATTTTTATGCGTTATCTGATTCCTTCTTGTATGGTGGGCGTTTGTATCTAACTTCGTCTTGGGTGGCAAGGAAGATGTTTTCAATGGTTTCATTCAAAGGAGTGTAAGTGTCGAATCTCGGTCCTGGCCGATATAGGCGCTTTTCTCCCTTCTTGCCCCCAGCATTGTCTCTGGAATCATTTCTTAGAACGTCCTTCACTGCAGCGGGCGTGTTGCCGTGAGCTGCCTTATTTTGTTGCCCTGACTGCCCCTCAGTGGCAGCATCTTCAAGCCTCATATATTTCCCGGCTTTATGGAAGAAATCGGGTAAAGTAGCTGGTTTTTCTTTTGTCAATCTTCTAGCAAATTTAGTATCCGGATGCACACCACTACAAAGGGCCATTAGGATAAGCTTCTCATCGGCATCTTGGACTGCGGCCGTTGCGGCATTGAATCGGGTTAGGTATTGCTGCAGCTTCTCTCCAGGTTTCTGTTTGATACTGGACAAGGAATAAGCGTCCTTGGGTTGTTCCACATGAATGCGGAACTGGCTGATAAACTTTTCTTTCAACATTTCCCACGAGCTGATGGATCCTTGGGGTAAATGACAGAACCAGGAGGTAGCTAGATCTGCTAAGAATAGTGGAAAGCATTTGCATAGTACTCCCTCTGTTGCTCCACTCATGAACATATGCTGTGTGTATCCCTGTAAGTGTACAACGGGGCCGGAGGTTCCTTTGTAAGGTTCCATTGTTGGCATTTTCCATTCTCGGGGGGTGATGGCAATTTCGATATTGCGGGCGAAGGGGCTGGTTACCCTAGCGCCTATCCCTCGGTCTCTTTAATCCCATTGACGCACTCTCTGAACAAGCGTGCCATCCTTTCATCAGAATTTGGAGCAGATAGGAATGAGTTCGAATCTGCTCTGTGGGACTGATCCCGTTCGGATGACCTGTAGGGATGGTATCGTCTATCATTCCTGATATTTTCCAGTGGCTGCATTTGGTCTTCTGGGAGCATGCTAGGATCAGCTACAGTTGGCCCTTGCCTCGATCTTCCCCTGCTTGGTTCTGATCTAAGCACTTCCTCGGGTCCAACTTCGGGCTGGACTCTAGCTCGGCCCCGTTCATTGGCGTTTCCGTGGTTAGGCAGTATGACAGGCTCAGCTACAGTTGACCTCCGCCCGGTACCTCCCCCGTTGGGTTCGGTTCCAAGCGTCTCCTCAGGCCTAACTTCGGGCTGTGCTCGGTCTCGGCTCCTACCATGGCCGCTTCTGTTGTTAGCTCCTTCGAAGAAGGAAGATCTTTGCTGTCTCCGAGATCCTCCAGACTGGGACTCTCCCCATGATTCAGTGTTGCGGTTGGACTCTTCAGCATCCCTTAAGCGTGACATGAGATGGTCCACCAAGGCTTCCTGCTGGGATGTGAAGCGGTTAGTCACTTCAGACACAACCCTGTCTAGATCTGCCCTAGTAATTGCTGCCGGTTGTTCTACGGCAGGGGTGGTCGGATTTGCCTGACCTTCATTTGGTAATGCTGCTGGAGGGGGACGATTTACTTGATCTGTGACCACTGGATCTGGAAGACTGCTGGTTGCGATGTTTTTTCCTTTGTTAACATCTTTCTTCTGCTTGGGAGGCATGTTTTCCAAGCAATGAACGATGCTGTTAGGAAGAAGGTTAAGTGGAAGAAGCTGAAGCTTCGAGCTTCTAGTTTCTCAGTGAAAGCACCAAAAATGTTTGCACAAAAAATGGACAAACACCTCCAAGTCGTATGATTTAATCGATTTTAGGTTGTTCTTAGCGATTTGGGTGATTTATGCAAATATATGAAAAGCAGGGACTAAACTGTAAAAGACACACAGATTTATAGTGGTTCGGCCAGAATGTGCCTACGTCCACTTTATATGTTATTCTCCTTTTCTATTCAAATTACAAGTACAAAGCTTTGATACAAGTATATGAAAGTTGTTTGAAAGTTCTGTCCGTGCTTGAGCTCTCAAACTTGTCCTCCATTGTTGTACCCCTGCCCCTCTATTTATAGAGTGAGGCTGGGGGTAGGGGTCTTGGATGTATATAGCTGCTGGTGGGCCTGGGCTGATACAATCTGGCCTAGCAAAGTTGGTCCGGAACGCCTTGGTCCGGTGGGATCTGGTTCGGTAGGTAGACGAACTTATTGGTTCGGTGGGATCTGGTTCGGTAGGTAGGCGAATTTGTTGGTTCGGTGGGATCTGGTTCGGTAGGTACGCGAAGTTGTTGGTTCGGTGGGATCTGGATCGGTAGGTAAGCGAAGTTGTTGGTTCGGTAGGATCTGGTTCGGTAGGTAGGCGAAGTTGTGGGTTCGGTGGTATGGGAAGTAGGTTGATTTGGTAGTGGGTGGACCGGTGGAGTTGATTTGGTGGATGGTCTGGTTTACCCTGGTTCGGCGAGGACTTACCTCCCCTCTTTGGTTCGGTGAAAACATGCCCAACACCTATATTTTCGTATCCATGAAAATATGATGAATTTTGTATCCATGTTTTCGAATCCAGAAAATATGGTGAATTTCGTATCCATATTTTCGTATCCATGAAAATATGATGAATTTCGTACCCATATTTTCGTATCCATGAAAATATGATGAATTTCGTATCCATGTTTTCGAATCTAGGAAATATGGTGAATTTCGTATCCATATTTCATATCCATGAAAATATGATGAATTTCGTACCCATATTTTCGTATCCATGAAAATATGATGAATTTCGTATCCATGTTTTCGTATCCAGAAAATATGGTGATTTTCGTATCCATGTTTTCGTATCCAGAAAATATGGTGAATTTCGTATCCAGAAAATATGGTGAATTTCGTATCCATATTTTCGTATCCATGAAAATATGATCATTTTCGTATCCATGTGTTCACATCCAGAAAATATGACAACATTCGTATCGATCGAACTTCGTATCGATCAGCTTTCGTATCGATCACTTTTCGTATCGATCACTTTTCGTATAGATACTCGCATGCAGTTCGTATCGATCCATCTGCATCCAATTTGTATCAATACTCCCACGCAGTTTGTATTGATCCATCTGCCTCCAATTCGTATCGATCCATCTGCGTCCAATTCGTATCGATACATCGTTCTGTTCGTATCGATCGCAACTGCTCTGTTCGTATCGATCGCAACAGCTCTGTTCGTATCGATCGCAAACACGCTGTTCGTATCGATCGCAAATGCTCTGTTCGTATCGATCGCAAATGCTATATTCGTATCGATCACAACTGCTCTGTTCGTATCGATCGCGGTTCGTATCGATCCATCTGCGTCCTATTCGTATCGATTCTCACACGCAGTTCATATCGATCCATCTACATCCAATTCGTATCGATTTTTTCACATGCAGTTCGTATCGATCCATCTGCGTCCTATTCATATTGATTCTCACACGCAGTTCGTATCGATCCATCTGCGTCCAATTCGTATCGATTTTCACACGCTGTTCGTATCGATCCATCTACGCCCAATTCGTATCGATACTCACGCGCTGTTCATATTGATCCATCTGCATCCAATTCGTATCGATACTCACATCCACTTCGTATCGGTCCAGCTGTACGCCTTTCGTATCGATCCAATTGTCCACTTTTCAGATCGTTCGATTTCACATACATTTGTATCATTCAAACGTTGCTGAGAACGATACGAAATTTCAAAAATATATATTTTTCGGGTACATTCCATCCACGCACATTCAAACCCAAACCCTAGCCGCAGCGCAGAGCACCCGCATAGTGAATTCAATCACCAATTTAATGAAGGAACATTCCATCCACGCTTCTAATTGTTCCATGACTGAACAAGACATAGGAGATCACAACAACAAATGCTGAATTGCAATCAAGGAATGGGTAAAGAAATACTACTCAACCGGTGCTCCCAGAGGTTGGAGAACCTAGCTAATACACCAAGAACTAGGGTTGGTTAATATATCATGCTTCTAAGGTGGATTGCAACTTCCCCCAATTGACCAGTTTGTAAATTCCTGAATTGACAACTATGGTACGATGGCTAATATGACGACTGCCCTACAATGTCTACTCTGTCCACTCAAAACATAGCTGGTAACCACTGAACCATCTTCAAATGCCCGCATCTTAGTCATACCGTGTCCATATGACTAGAAGCACGACATATAACCTTAAGAGGACTTCCTTAGTACTTTATATGGGCCTCCTACCTGGGTGAAAATTAGAAATGATCACCAATTTATGAGCCCATCTTAACCAACTCACCATCCAATCGGCATCACCAAACCACTCGAACGTTGGGCAATCGTGCATACATCATTCACCGGTGTTACAAGACCCTGTAGCCATAAAATGGACCTGATCATAATGTCGATTAGAGAATCTTTCCCAGTCGAGACCTATTTGTTGAAACCATCCTACATGCAGAACTTCCAGTGAAAATTCATCATGCTAACTATGTCGGTGTACTATGGAAATACAATCCCCGACACTACTTTATGAAGTGGGAATGGCGCGTGGATTTCGCCAAGGGTGATGAATGCCATCAAACGTAGATGTCTTCCCCCATTCCTCAAAGAAGACCGTCAATCACAGTTAGACATACCAGATCTATTTCCCATATCGCTGACAGGAATGAAGAAGCCGACAACCAACGAATTTATCCAAACCCCATAGCCAGTTGCTGCCAATACCCATAAATGAATTCATCACTAGAGCTTATTTCCAGACTTTGATAAGAGAACTGGTTGGTAGCCGCCGACGAGTACACCAACATATCCAGGCCAATATTGAGTTGATGAACCAGATAAAGGATCAACATAGAGAGATAAGGAGGGGACCTACTCCATACTCTAGATCGAAAAACTCCTCTTCTCTAGATGTCTACCGTGAACGCCAATGCCATAAGGCTGCTCTGGAAAGGATAGCTCCGACAATATGTGCAAGCCCTATAAAATGAAGGACCGGGAACATCCGACCCCTATCAATCAAGGACTTTGATCAAATTGAACCATTTGCGTTAGACTTCCAACTGAGAAGGGCTGGAATGAAGTGTAATAGCGAGCATACAACGCAGCCTCACTTATCAATGCGATTTGATCTGATCTCTTTTGAATTATTTCTAATTCAATTTCATTTACATTACGAAATATGACCGACTTGAATTAAACTACTTGCAAATGATGCAGGTAACCGAGTACTTAAGATTGGGTGCAAAACAACCTCCGCGGACTATGATCAAATCATTGAGGTATCATCATGACGAGCATGATTCAACCACTTATCGGCTACTATATGCCCTTGACTGGGGGCAAGGCATCAAAGCGGAAGAGACCGGCAAGGTCAGGACTCTAGTACAAAGTGGATGCAGCCGACCATCCACCCATCCGCCTATGCAATTTAATTAGGAGATTTAAGAAAGACTTGGAGTTATATGTCCCAACAATGCACTCTCCATCTCATGTTTGAAGCTCGCCAAAATACTTATGCTTCATCTAATGCCTGATAAAATCGGAATCACACCAAGGATGGACGTGATGTCACCATCCATGCATCCAATCCTACATTAGACACTTGGGATTATTTGAGGGAACACATGTTTAAAGTGGATATGATTTGAACGCTCACTCTCCAGTTTGCTTATGTAATTCGGCAAAACAGTCATGCCTTAAACCAACTTCATCAGGGTCCAACCCTCAATTTAAAGTCATCAACGACTGACTGCCTACTCGCTAACCATCACGAGCTGTTGTTTCAACTCTCTTCCTTAGCTCGATCGAAAGAATGCAAAGTATAAATTGGACGTGACTTGACTGCCTGCTCTCCAATTCTTGCACCCGACTTAAGGGAAAATACACAACTCAAAGTGGATGTAGTTCGACCATCCTTTCCTATGCTCGAGCACAAAGCTTGCCAGAACACTAATCTTACTCCTTAGGCTTAGCAAAAGTGGAATCCAAACGAACATGGACGTGATCCAACCGTCCATAAACTAAATCTCATCCTTCGTTAAGGGGCATATAAGTGGAAGTTAATCGGGATCCCACCGATCACTCGCTAAGTGAAACCCCAAGCTCAGGGACAAGCCATCACACTGCGGCAATAAGGGATTGATACACGACAATCCTCTAACTAACTCCGGCTCCCAGAGTGTGAGCTGGAGTATAAACTTACGGACATGGGCTCGAGGAGGATGGATCCGTCCATCTAATGACTTCGCCCGTGTTCAACCTAAACCCGAGGAGGATGGATCAGTCCATCTAACGACCTCGCCTTCCATATTTACAAGCTCGAGGAGGATGGATCCGTCCATCTGACGACTTCGCTTGCTTACTCAGGGTGGATATGATACAACCGTCCACTTACCTGATCAACTTCTTGTTCCTAGAGTGTGAACGAAATCCTAAAGCCTAAACAGATGTGACTGACCATCTGTCGGCAAACTCCAAATTCCCAGAGCGCGAACTGGAGTATAAACTTCAAATAACTCTAACTCCCCAGAGCGCGGACTGGAGTATAAACACTAAAATGGGTGTTACTGACCACCCATCAACTAACTCCAGATTCCCAGAGTGCGAACTAGAGTATAAACATCAACTAACTCCAGATTCCCAGAGTGCGAATTGGAGTATAAACATCAACTAACTCCAGATTCCCAAAGTGCGAACTAAATTATAAACATCAACTAACTCCAGATTCCCAAAGTGCGAACTGGAGTATAAACATCAACTAACTCTAGATTCCCAGAGTGCGAACTGGAGTATAACATCAACTAACTCCATATTCCCAGAGTGCGAACTGGAGTATAAACATCAACTAACTCCAGATTCCTAGAGTGCGAACTGGAGTATAAACATCAACTAACTCTAAGTCCCCAGAGTGTGGACTGGAGTATAAACACCAACTGGGTGCGAATGACCACCCATTAACTTACTTCGGTCCCGAGAGCTCAGGCTAGAGTATAAACACCAAATGGGTGTGACTAACAACCCAACAACCAACTCCAGTCCTCAAAGCATGGTTTGGAATATGAATACCAAAAGGGATGTGATTCGACTGTCCATCTATCGGCTATGGTTCCTCATCAAGTTCTGTAGTACAAAAAGCGGATGTGGTTCGACCGTCTGCTTTCCAATCTTCCCATGACATGGGGGCACACTTAATACCCAAAATTGGATGCGATCCGACCATCCAGCACTAAGCGGGCGTGACACAACCATCCATGCATCAACTCTTGTCCCCGGCATGGCACCCATAACGTAAATTTATAGGGATGCACTCCAACCCTACAAGACAAAATTTCTTCCTTGATTTGACAGGGAGGCGTAGATTCGAAAAATGGACCTAGTTGGATGTCCTATTCTGAATTGATATTACTACCATCCAACCGCAAATGAACGTGGCATGACCATTCATCTGCTAACTCTCGCCTGTGATCCGACGGGTTGTGCGTGCAACATGGACGGATGTGACCTAACCATCCGCCAATCAATTCCTTCCTACAGTTCAGTGGGAGAAGCATCAAACTAAAGTTGTTGTAATTTGACCGACCATACTTCGACTTCTGCCCTTGATTGGGGGCAGAGGAATTGACCGAGGAAAACGTGGTCCGACCATTTTCTACAAAAAAATCTTAGTCCCCACAATGTGGACAGGGGTATAAACATCAAATAGGTGTGACGAATTTCCGTTTAACTGACTCTGATCCCTAAAGTGTGGCTATAAGAATAGACAAATAAATGAATGTGATTCGACCATTCATTCACCAACTCTGATCTAAACTCGACATGAGGAGTGTAAACTCACTAAAGGTGCAATTAGACCATCCACGAACTAACTCTGCTAACCCAAGACTGGGGGCAGAAGTACAAATCACCGAAAGAAGAGAAAGGCGACTCACTGCATCTCCAGCTTAGCGTCCTTTACAACTTAAGGCAACGACTACAAGGAGACCCTAATGCTAACCAATCAGAATGATGCTCGAAGTTCTGGGCAACCACTTATATCATACCACCGAATCGACGGGCAATATCGATCTGCACCTTTCATATCATAATATTGGATCGATAGGAAGTGAGGTCCAAGCATTCTGCATCGTGCCGTTAAATCGACAGTCGACTACAAATCGATGTGACCTGAACGTCCATCGAATACCTTTGACCAATAGAGCATGGATAGAAGAATAAACCAAAAATGAGTGTGACTTGACCATTCATCCTCCGTCGCCTTCCTACGATCTGTTTGGAAAAGCATGAAACTGGATGGGCATGACTTGACTGCATTTGAGCTAACATTATCCCAAGTTTCGACGGGAGAATGTAAACTGAAATGGATGTAGTTAATTTCCTAACTCCCAGAGAATGCAATGTGACCATTCATTCTCTAACTTTTACCATGATTCGATTAAAAGATCAATTCAAAACAAGTGCAACCTAAATATTTGCACACTGACTCTTACCCTGGATTCGACAAGGGAAGCATCAATCCTGCATTGGATCTGACTGGACGATTCACTCTTCGGTTTTTGCCCAAAGTATGGTGACATAAGCAGCAAAGTGAATGTCATTGACCGTCAAGAATCTAGCTTATGTCCGAATGTCGGCAAAGTAACAATGTATTCCACCTAGAGGAAAGAACTAGAACATAATGCAGGATAAGCACGACTTAGCCCTCCATCGGTTAACTCGATCGCATGGTTCAAAAGGATAGAATACAAAATAGAAGCGGGCATTATCTACCCTGCCACTTATCGAGATATTCCCCAGACTTGGGGGCACGAGCAAGAAGATAAGATTAATATGATTCAACCATTCATCAATCAACTCTGATTCCTAAAGCTTGAACTACAGTATAAACACAACTAGGACAAGACTAGACCGTCCGCGTAGTGCATCCGCCAACCCAAGACTGGGGGCAAAAGAGTGATTATATATCTGAGAGTTGACTATGACAATTTGAACCTATGACCCATGCCTGATATTCATAACAACTCTAGGTTATGACCGAAAGGTTGCCTAGAGATAGAATCATCGGATCAATACCCAAACTCATGGGCAACCGATCATCATTCTAACCTTTACAATGAGCAATGGATCACGAGTACATTGAATGAAAAGTGCATCATTCAAAAACACAAGTAAATTCAATCTCAAAGCTGGAGCCTGCTATGTAGCAGCATGCAATACAAGGCTAAGTTCTACTAATCCTTTGATTCAACATCCTTATAAGCCTGATCATTTACCATTGCAAATAAACACATGAGGCGCCTACAACCCATCACGAGTATTGTAGGTCAGATCACAACTCTGTGCAATGATGAAGAAAGAGTCAATTGTTTTACTTCAGATGAATCTTGATGTGTTCGCTTGGACTCGATCTCATATATATATATATATATATATATATATATATATATGGACTCTCGCCAGTCATGAAGAACCCTGCATTAAATGTCGACCCGAGGCATGTCTCGGTCAACAAAAACGATGCGACATGGATCCGGAGAGATCTGTTGCACTTAAAGAGGAGGCGAATCTGCTCAAAACCAGTGGGTTTATCCATGATGCCCTCCAACCAAAGTGAGTATCCAATCCTTTACTTATAAGAAAAACGAACAGAGAGTGGAGGACATACATCAACTACTCAGATTTGCATGGGGTATGACAAAGCACAGCTTTCCACTTCCAATGATCAACCAATTGATGGACCTAACCATCAGACATGAATTACTCACATCCATGGATGCAAACTCCAGATACAATCGGATACTGAAGCATGTCCTAGACCAGGAATACAACTATTTCATTATTGACCTGGGCCTATAGTGCTATGTTGAAATCCCTGGATTCGAACTTGAGAACGCTTATGCTACTTACCAAAGGACGATTAACAGATCATTCAAAAATCACATCAAACTTGAGAAAGTAGATGTGGTTAATATGCTCGTGAGATCACGACTATCAAACGACCATATCGATGACTTGACAGAGGTATTCAGCGCTCTCCGAAAAATGCAGGATGAAACTCGATCCTTTGAAATGCTCTTTCACCATTACATCAGAAAGATTCTTTGTTTTCATCATCAATTCTCATCGAATCAAGACTAATTTCTAAAAAATCCCGACAATTAGAGACACCCATGTACCGAGGACAACCAAGCAGGTATGAAGCCTA
Organism: Allium fistulosum; assembly: GCA_030737815.1. Classification (NCBI taxonomy): domain Eukaryota; kingdom Viridiplantae; phylum Streptophyta; class Magnoliopsida; order Asparagales; family Amaryllidaceae; genus Allium; species Allium fistulosum. Next base: position 1,415,701,530 of record CM060901.1, on the reverse strand, counting down.
AGTCGAAAGATTACCTTCCTAAGTTGATTTGACTCTAGGACCATCTACAAGTGAATTCTCTTCTTCAACCTGACCAAGAGAGGGAAGAGAGCTTTTGAATGAACTAACAACTGCGTTGATGCACTTCCAGCTCTGATAGATCGCTTAAAGAGACCTCCCATTTTACCCAAACCTTTGGATCGCAAAGATTTATACATCAATTGGGCCGTGTCAACACACGCCATAAGCATCGCAATGCTATGTGAAGAGAAATGAATCCAAAGACCAGTATATGATGAAGGCTGGCTATTGACAAGCTCACCCCGTTAACGTCCATATCGACCAACTGTTACGATATGTCCAATAGAAACCTTAGATGTCTGAAAAGTTACTCAAATGGAGTATCAAGCTAAGCCAATTTGATATCACTTATCTCCCTCAGAGATCTCTCTATGGTCAAACATTAGCATACTTCATATCTGAATCCACCACATCAGACGACTATCCGAAGAACAGTGGAGAACCGTCCAACCGATAGAGAACGTACACCGATGGAACTTCCAATAATCGGCTTTCTAACATCGAAGTTGCGTTCATGACTCCTGAGGAACGAACGATCTGCTACGCCCTGAAACTCAACTTCCCTGCAACAAATAGCGAAGCTAAGTATGAAGCCTTGGCGCTCAAACTTGCAAGAAAACTACGAGTGGAAACTTTACATGTCTTATGTGATTACCGGTTAGTAGTACGCCAAGTCAGGGAAGATTATCTGACTAGGGGGCAACATCTTGCTCCTTATCTCAACCGGGTCCAAAAGCTACTAGCCGACTTCGACTATTACACCACTACACAAATCCTCAGAGAATTAAACGAAATGGCTGAATCACTCGCCAAGCTAGCCAGTTCTGGGGATGCACGACAAATAGACTTTGTCCCAGTTGAAATGCTTATTATTCCAGGCATTGACATATGAAGATCAACTAGATCTTGGAGATGGATCTAGAAAAAGAGTCATGGATGACTCCTATTAAAAATTATCCACAATCAGGGATTCTTATTGAATAAAGGAATAAGAAATGGCATATCCTCCGTGAAGCATCACTGCATGATTATGTCTGGATCATTCGAATCCATCGATACAAAGCATTACTTTTGTATCCATCGATCCGAGACCAAATATTACGTATCCATCGATAAAAGCATACATTCCAACATCTCAGATCGATCCAGGAGAGGATCGAAAGGACTTAAAACAACCATCGAACTTTGTTACAACTCGAATTTCACATCGATCTAGGAGAGGATCGTTGCGAAACTCGATAAAAAAAACTTGACAATGACCCATGAACGTGCAAACATTGATGGGAGTCAGGCTAACATACATGCATGTATGACAGACTAACATTCAATTTTCAAAATTTACAGGAGTTGAATGCCTACCTGATGACAATTACAACAATGAACAACAAATCGCTAGCACTCGACACTCAGTTACAACAATGCACTACATAATCATTGGCAGTCAACAAATCAATATTTATATTACTGGAAATCAATCGAAGGTTACATCTTTTGACGAAAAGATAGCAACGAATCAGATAGAACTTTTTCAAAATGAAGGATGCAGCATTTCAAAGCACGTTATGTTCACACAAGACGTACTTTGGGGGGCAAATGTTATCCCGCCTTTTGGCAAGGCCGTGACACCAAGAATTTGACTAGAAACCAATGACAGTTCGTCTTGGAGATCGGTTATACGCAGGCTCACTATAGATATCGATGAATTTTATCTGAGTCCGAATCGAGCTAAAATTGATATGACACGACAAGCGAAGCTATGAGAGCCAACGTTCCAAATTTCAAGTCAATCGGAGTTCGTATGCTCAAGATATTGATCGATCATGGTTGAGAAATCCAAACTTGCATCGATCATAACTCGAGATCTACAAGTCCAAATGCCACCAAATTTTCACAGGAGCTTACGTATGACCTAAGGAATGTTCATGCCAAATTTCAACTTGATTGGAGCAAGTCTTGATCGATACGAAATTCGTTCATATCGATCACGGATGGAAAAACTCCAACTTGCATCGATCATATCTCATGATGTACAAGTCCAAATGCTATGAAATTTTCATAGGAGCTTACGTACAATATAAAGAATGTTCCTGCCAAATTTCGACTTGATTGGAGCAAGTCTTGATCGATACGAAATTCGTTCGTATCAATCATGGATGGAAAAACTCCAACTTGCATCGATCATATCTCATGATCTAAAAGTCCAAATGCTATGAAATTTTCACAGGTGCGTACGTACAACATAAAGAATGTTCCTGCCAGATTTTGACTCGATTGGAGCAAGTCTAGATCGATACGAAATTCGTTCGTATCGATCACGGATCGAGTCGAAATTGCCTCGGATCGATCGCGTGGGCCCACCCACGTACCAGAAGAAATCTCCCGAGATTTGAGTGAGATATTTGCCTCATACGCCTATAAATAGAGCCCTAGGGCCTGCAGAAGGACTTTTGGCTTCTCTACGCTGATATTATGTCGAAATGATTATCAAACTTCAATTGTACTGTTGTAATCTTTTGTAACAGCGAGTGAATTTTAATAAACATCAATCATTTCATAGTGGACGTAGGGAATTCACCGAACCACTCTAAATCCGTGTGTTTTTATGCATTTTCTTATCTGTTTATTGGTGTGTTTGTTAAATCTGCTACATTTTATATATTTTTTCTTCATTTTATCTCTTCAAACACATCCCAAGAGTGTTGTGCCCAATTTTGGTACAAACAATGATTAAGCCTATCAACGAGATCAACTAAAATAAAACTATGGGAAGCACCTGTATCGAATAATATCCTAATAGGAAGATCATGGATGAATAGTGTACCTTGCAACACCTGCTTTCCCCTCTTTCCTGAAGAAGTAGATGGTATCTCTTAATCATAAAAGTATGTCTTTATTACCCCTTCTTCAGAAAAGGGCACTCATTCTTCATGTGTCCTTGCCTTTTAAGATTGTAGTAGATTGGATCGCTAAGAGGGTTAGTGCAATGATTTTAGCGAGGTGGCTCATCTTGTTGCATTTGAAATAAAGAATTTTGGACAAGTCCCACGGATTCTCCTATGCTGGGGCTCCACCTCCGGGTTTCTTTCCTGACCACTTCTTCTTTCGTTTGCGCTTAAAATTTGGCTTACCTCCAACTGGTATGACTAATAAAGGCTTGGCATTAATTACTAGCACTACTCCTTTCTGGACTCCTTCCTTAATATTGAGAGCCTCAAACCTCAGAGCCTTACTGATAAGGTTGGTGAATATACCATTGACATGATTAGTCATTTGCCGATGGAACTCTGACCGCATCCCTTTCATAAACATTTCATTTTTCTTGAGCGGTGTGTCTATTAATCCAAGTCCAAAATGAGATAATGCACTAAACTTGTGCTTATATTGTGCCACTGTCATATCACCTTGCTTCAAATCTAGAAAACTCCTAAACAATTGCATCCTTCTAGCTTTTGAGATAAAATGCACGTCAAAAACTTCCCTAAACTATGCCCAAGAGAACTCCTCCTCTGGAGTATTAGCCGTTACAAAATCCCACTAATCCATCGCCCACTTTTTAAGTTATCGTGATGCTAATAGATGCTTCTCTGCATCTTCCAACCTAAGATATCCAAACATCCTTTCACAGGACCTAAGCCAATTCTGCACTCCAAGAATATCCTTAGTACCATAGAATGGTTTAACGCCAAAAGTGGTGTAATTCACACAAAGTTGCAAAGTTCATAGGAGGTTGAATCTACGCTATCACTTCCTCTACGGGACCTACAGTCGGCACAATTCTAGCTGCTTTGCCATTTTTAGATGTGCTAGTTCTAGATCCACCCCTTCCTCCTCTTCTTGTATTCATCTTCTATCACCTAGATAGATAATAGGTATCTTTATAACACAGGAATATGACAAAAATAGTTTTAAGGAAAACAACACCAACGGATCTAGAACGAGACTTTAGAGGACATACATTATTATTATAAAAATTACAAATATGTTCTCACAAGATTAACTTATTCTAGGGCATCACTTACTGCATCTCTACTGAGTTGTACCCCAATCAAGCTAAGGTGTTGCTTAACCGAAGATCTGATACCAACTATGATGACCCACCTTTTTGGCCTTTGAGAACGATACTTAACACATCCTTGGTGTTCGTGTGCCATTTCCCAAGCATCTTTTGAAATGTTGTGGGGTAAAATAAAAGAATAGAACAAGAAAGAACAGAAATAACTCAAATGGAACGGTCGTATATAATACAAAATAATATAGTACATCAGGTTACTCCTAAACATAGAGTTATCAGAGTTACACAAAAGTACTACAACCATTAGACTGGGCAGTTATACATTCTGCCTTTACACAACTGATACAAAATACATACATAATTATCATAACATATAGCGAAAATTGATCACTAGCTGGACAAAGGAGCCTCCTGCTCGTCCATCGTCTTCAAAGAGCCCAAAGAAAACCTGCTACTCTCGAACTACTCAAATATAATTGAGTATTCGAGAGTTTACAAGAACAAACAACTTAGGTCGGACAATAAGTATAGTATGAGAAAATCCATAAACAAAAAGGGTGAAAATAAATAAAGTATGTGAGACCACGCCGCCAACTACGAAACAAGCTTCCCTTTACAATAGTAACATCCAATCACAATAGTGGATACAAATAATTAAACATTGTGAAGTGTTCACAACACTACCCGATGCAATTAAGAAAGAGGTACGTTTTAAAATTTTGGAACTAAAGGAAAGGAAAGGGAAATTTTCCAACAAATGACTAGGAGGTTATGCCCCCTTACCGAAAGTATACCTTTAGTCAATATACTTGGGAGGATCATTATCTCCTGTAACACCTCTCGGATACTTCTAGCCGGACCCCACCAACCATGCCGAGAATCCAAGTATTTCACATCTTAGTGCACGTATAACCGAAACCAACCTAGAGTAGATGTGAATATACCCTAATGGGAACAACCCCACGTAACTTAGCCCCCACTCGCTTTTTGGTTTTTGTGATTTCTGACAAAGGATTATGAAGCTTAAATGAGCAACAAATCATCTTAGACTGACGATAGAAAATGAAGAAAGTTGAATCGATAGTTAATAAATCAACTATCGAGAATAATTAAAAATGATCGTATATGGATAGTAAATCACATATTCCTACAACTACTCGTCAATTTCAAACTTGAACTATTTCTTAGTTAAAAATGAAGTCCGACAAGTGAAGGTAGTGTTACCTTTAGGCGTTGCCTTGATGACATTTTTAACTTTCGAGATAGTGGTAAGTATCATATCTCGACATTTAGTATCAGGAGCATGACTAAATTCTTTCCATATAAGCGATATCGTTTACAGAAACTTCTTTTCCATAACTAAATCAATACTTTTACTTTTTAAAACCAAACTTGTGCTACGGTTTCACATTTAAAATAATTAAAATAATTACTCAAAATAATTAGTCAATTATAATTGATGATTAATTACTTCAAACATCTTCATTTAAGATAATTAATTTACTTTAATCTTGATTAATTAGTTCAAATATCATTTATTAAACTCATTAATCATTAATTAAAATGATTAATTGAATCAAATATCATAAATTAAAATGGTTAATGAAACTCATATATCATTAATTAAAATGATTAATTAATTTTAAAACACCATTATTAAAATAATAAATTAATTTCAAATCATCATTATTAAAACAAATAAATAATTTTAAAAACATTATTATTCAATTAATTAATTAATTTATAAAACACTGTTACTAAAGTGTTTAGTTAATCCTAAATCATCATTAACAAAATGATTAATTAAATTTAATACGTCATTAATTAAACAACTAATTAGCCCTAAACATCAATAGTTAAAATGATTAATTAATTTTAAAACATTGTTAATAAAATGATTAATTAAACTTAATCACATTATTGTCTAATTAATTAATTAATCTTAATCATCATTAATTAATTTAAATTAATCATAATTATTTAAAATTATTAATTAAATTTTAAAATATTATTAAAATTATTAATTAACTTTAATTATATCTTTATTTTAATAATTAACTATCTTTATAAAACCCATGCATAGGGTTAAACAAAAGATTTTAAAAGGAATAACATTTTCAAAGTGCCAATATAGCGATAGTCGCTATAAAGACACTCTCATAAGCACTTTCACATGTCATTTATTCAACCAAACATACATAACATAAGAGCAAACACATTTAACAATAATCTGTCATGTAGAGAGTTTTCTAACATTATATACTTAAAAAAATTTCAACTAACTTTAAGTCGCTAACTAATTACCAAGATGTCAACTTTTAAAAAAAAAGGAAATCACACCAAACATCATCACTTTACAATACATAAAAGCAAGCAACTAGCAAACACTATTATGAGCAAAACAAAGCTAATAACTTTATATAAAACGAATGAGATTTTGCTCACTTAAACGACACGAACTTCCACCGAACATTCAATCGACACTAGATCTTAGCTTTAACTTGTACAAAATGGGTTTTGGAGCCTTATAAGGCCTAAGTTGTTCAACCTTGGGAGGTTTTGGGCTCGGTCATGCTTGTTTTGGGGAGCATGGGTCTTATTTTTGTTAGTGAAGTGATGTAGAGAAGAAAAATGGTTATTTTATTGATTTTACTTAAAGGAAGATATGAAAAGATTGGATTTTTAAACTTTGAAAACAACTTTGGAAGCCATGAATGTTTGGAGAAAACTTGAATGAAGGTTTGAAAAATGAAATTTGAAATGAAAAATAATTAGGAAATTGTTTTTATATAAAGTGAAATAAACAAATTACTAAACTACCCTTAAAGTACCTACCCTCCATCCATTTTCCTCCACATCATCACATTTGTCCCCTCCTTTCTTTGTTTAGTCAACATGCGTTTAATAGCTCTGGTATTTATGTGTCATAAGATGTGACACTTACTTTTTCTTATTTCATTTTTATTTAAATTTAAATAAAATGTCACATCTACTTCCTTTTCACATAAGTAAATAAATATCTACCACTTATTTTTACAAACCATACTTAAGTTATTTAATAAATGTAGGGGTATATGTTAACTATAACGTACATAACATTCCCATAACTTATAGACATCGAAAAGCCGGAAATTCGGAAAACGATTTCTATTCACATTTTCTGTTTTTCTTTGAACTAATTATTTTTGTAACCAAATTTTAAAAATCATTTCCCTATCACTAGTTATTATTTAATAGAGTTTGATTTGTGTTATAATATTTATTAATTAATTATTTAAAAATATATTAAATATTAAGATTTAAAAGTGATTAAATTATGAGTCATTACATAAACCTTGTCCAATGGCCCAGATTTAATATTTTTAATCTATTTAATATTTTTAATCTAATGGATAAGATTAATTCGAGCATTTGTAAAATTGGACCTAATCCTCTCTTCTTTTCTCATATTTTCTGACCTAGGGCAGCGAAACTCTGACATTTTCTCTTCTCCATTATTACTCCTAAATCTAAAATAATTTGTATTTATACAAATTGGAGAAGAGCAGATAATAAATAGAAGAAGCGAATCAGCGTTGCACAATAACAAGGTAAATTTCAATATTGTGAATTCATATTCCCCTTCAACCCCTAATTTTTTCTCAGATCTGAAATTCTAATATATGTATATACCTTTTTTATACATATTTCTTTGGATCAAAAAGGAGATGGAGTTGAATCAAGGAATCAGATTTAGATCTGGAAATTTGAAACACTCTAAAAGATGAGTGGGAAATTATGTAATTTTCTTATAACAATGAAATTTATTTCATGGGATTTTTATTTTATTGTTATGCCTAAATAAAGATCTAAGAGTTGTAAGCTCGAATTAAACATATAAAACATTGCCTACATACTCTGCAATTTAGGAAACTTGATTAGAAATATTATTTACACTTAGATCTGGAAATCAGCTCCCAAGATATTAAGAATTGAATGGTTATAAGATATAGAATTTATTTCAGATCTATAATTAGGTTGTAAAGATGTTAGTACAATCTAGATTTATACCCTGATTCTATTGGAATGTGGACTTTTTGTATTTTAAGTGTTGCGAATATTACTTGTTTAATTTTTATAAATTTTCCTAATATTCTTAATTACATAAAAAAGTGCAACGTTTGATTTGATAAGGAATATGCATACGTAGAGGAAAGGGATGAGTAAGGTATGAATCTATTTCCATAGTTTGCACTGTCTATTAAAATTTAATGAAAATAAATCATTCCTTGTAATTTCAAACGAAGCAAACCTCTTAATTTAGGCTAATATATGGGAATTATAACGGAAAGCCTTTTTAGAAATATAGTTCCAACAAATAAAAATATGGAAAAGAATGCTCCAATTAGGGATTGATAAATAGAAATGTAATTAATAAAAATATATGCATTTAACCATGTCAATCAATTAAAATGAAAACTTAATTAGTACGATGATTAACGCGTAATATTCCCATTAGTTAAAATTAGAACGTTGAAATAAAATTTGCAATAAAAGGTAGGATTAGGAAATAAAGATGAAAATAATGTAACTCCAAATAAATAGGTAATAAATATGAAATAAATTTAGGAGTTACAAGAGTTAAAATACGGTGTAAATTGAGTAATGGGACTAATTAATGAGATTTTTAGGATAGTTAATATGGAGAGTTGAAGAAGGAATACTAGGCAAAATTTAAATAAGTAAATAAACGTCTCTAGGAAATGTCCATTAAGATAATAATCATTTATTTCAGACAAATTGACATTTATAGAAAAGTAAATTAAAATGCAGGTAGTAACTGAATATTTTAAGGCAGTATAATTTTCATTTAGGAAAATTATAGAGCCTTAAATATGCAAATAGAGATTAGTGGGTTTTGCCCAATATTAAAGTTTAGAGTAATTAATTGGATTTATGGGTTGGGATGCGAGGTTAGTAGAGTTACACAACAAAAGTCTATTCTTCACTCAGAGGCTACTAGCAGTTGTGCACACTTACTACTATGTGGGACATCTCTAACCTTAGGATCCATGGGAAATGGAATTAAGCGAATAGACTAGGGGAAAGTATGCCTACGGGATCGCCTCAGATTTGAAGTATTAAATGGCTCATTATGTTTTTGAAAATGGGGTCTGCATCCTATCCAATAAGAGGTAGTAAGTAACCAAAGGGTATTTTCCTTGGCTACTTAGATTTGTCTAAACCGGGATGTCAGCTGTGGAGGGTCGGTAGGCTATATCAGTAGTTGGTACCAATATTTAGTAGTAGGTCTGGCATTTAGGCTTGGACACCCAACAATCCTGAAACACCCCATACCTTTTAGTATACCCAGAAAGGACCCACTAAAGGATATGGTGTGTTATAGGTATAGCTAAAGCATCACAGAGACTAAGATTCACAAGACAAATGAATAATAACAGCGGAAACATTTAAATAATAACTTGATATTCAAAATTAAACTTCATAAAATAATGTCATAAAATAGAGTATGTCTCAAATACCAAATACACATGTCTTATGAAAAATATAATCACAGTCACATCATCAGAGTACATAATAAAAATCATCCCTCTCATAAAGTACCAGTACATCCAAAGTCAAATGAAAAGAAAACTGAAAGGAAGAAGAATACATGAAGAATGAGAAAGTTCTGCAAATGGGTCTCCAAAAAATCCAAATCTACTGTACTTGCCTCTGTTGGCCTATGGGGGAAAGGGGAATAGAGGAGTGGATCAGACTATAAGTCTGGTGAGTGAAGTAATTACTAGCATTTCTAAGCAAGATAAAGATAATAGACTTAACAACAGTTCTAGTATAAAGGAAATAAAGAAAGAGATAAAGCTAGAATAAAATACTGTTTAACTAAATCTGTTTGCTTTGATTGTGATTGTTTGCACTTGTCTTAGATTACTGCTTTGATTAGGCTGAAACCCTAATCCTATTTTAATTAGGCTGAAATCCTAATTCTACCCATTGATCAGCCTTCTATCTCTGTTGTGCCAATGTGAGCTAGTCCAATCCTGTTGGTCCCACAGCAAAAGACACCTGATTAGCGCTTAGAATGCAGTAGCGACTTATCTATCCTAATTAATGCCACACGCTCGGTCATCGCCAGTACACGCTAATTGTCGCCCCCTCTTGGGACCGCTTACTTACCCTAATCAACATAAGCATGCCCAGCCTCACCTAATCTGTTGTCAGACCATCAGTCCTAGTCTGAAAGGGTCCTGCCCAGCCTCACCTAAGTGTTTTGTGAGACCATCAGTCATAGTCTGAAAGGGCATGCTATTGGTACGGGTCCTAACAAACAAAATCTAGTTGCGCCCCTTGCCCAAATCCCCCGATTTGAGCTTCTATCTATTGGCCACTTATTTACCCTATGTCCCAGCCTCAACTAACTGTTGTGAGACCATCAGTCCTAGTCTGAAAGGGTCCTGCCTAGCCTCACCTAATCTGTTGTGAGACCATCAGTCCTAGTCTGAAAGGGAATGCTGTTGGTACAGGCCCTATTTCTGTTCTTGCTTATTAACTTAGTGAAAGTTCTTAAAATAAGCCTCTTCTGTTATTTCTGCTCTATTTGCTTATTAACTTAATCTAAATCTTTAAAATAAGCCTTTTCTATTCTTTCTGCTTAATTATAACCTACGTTATAATTTTTACTCTTCTTTTCTATCTTTTTAGTTATAACCACTAGTTATAAGCATGCTTGCAAATGTCTCAAATTTGCCTATTTCAGTCTATCTTCGTTTTATTACAGTTCTTCTTATTTTACATCTAATTTTTGTAAATTTAGTCTTTATTCTATTTTAATCCATATTAGTGAATTCTATTCTTTTTAATTTATTCGTGTAAAAAGGAATAAAAAGAAACTAAAATTTACAGGCTAAATTCTAATGTAAAACAGATGTAAATAAATGCAAATAACAGTAGATAATTATAAATAACTGTAAATAATTGAATAAAATAGCTGAATAAAAATAACTGAATAAAATAGATTGAAAAGAACTTTAAAAACTAGCTGTAAATAACTTATATAGAAATTGTCTCAAAATTGCAGAAAAACTACAACTATTTAGAACCCTATTATTTTAAATTACTTAAAAATCTAAAATAATTACTAAGCACTCACCTATGGTCCTTAGCTCTATTCCTTGGTCTTCCTTGATCCACTTCTAAAGCGTAGAATATTTTTATCAAAAAGATTTCCTCCTTAGAAAAAATTTCTATTTAGGGTCCAGCCTCTGGCAATGAACCCAAATAGGAGAAAATCTGAATGAGAAAAATAGCTAGGCCTAGGGTCTTATTTATAGTGTAGTTTAGGGATCTCAGACTGTTGGATTTGAAGATTAAGTCTGGTGCAACCACGTCATAGGCTCACTGTGAACCATCAGATGGAAGCACGACGCACATGATTGAAGATAAGTGGAAAAACACGTCACGCTTGAATCTGAACAAAACTACGTACAAGTTAAAAAAAAGCGGGTCAACCATGCTTCTGTGAGGGTTGACATGCAGGTCGACCTAACTATGGTGAGGGTCGACCCTAGGGTCGACCTGGCCTAGTTTTGGGTCGACTTGACCCATTATTTATTTTTTATTTATTTTTAATTTATGTTTTCTTGTTTATTTCGTATCTTCTTCATTTTAGCTTAGATTTTGACAAACTATACATGGAAATTAACCAGAAAATTACCACGGACAAAATGGTGCAATTCCCGTGGCTTAATTCTAACAATTTCTCAACCTTATTTTATTATTTAATTAATTCGTTAATTAATTTTTATAGCTCAAATTTTGGGTTGTTACAAATCCCAAATAAGTTGTAGTAAAGACGTGTGTTACACCCTGATGGATTTCGTTTCCTACTACAGTAGAATCTGTATAGGATATGCATGGATCTTATGATAGAGATAGTTGAAAATTAGTATAGTGGAGGTGGGCTATTTAACCTTTAGATAAGTCTTGGAACGGCGACGGTAATACGATAAATAAAGTATATATTATTAGTAAAGCCGTATATAGGAATCATTGGTCTCTGTAGCTAGAACTGATAGACAAGCAATAACAATACGCATGGCCCGCTTCATAATTAAGAAGTATTATGTGGCCTGGGTTTTGGGTAGAGAATGATTAGAACGTATATATATAGACATATATATGTATAGTAAACCTTGGAGAAGGTTAAGATAGATATATCATATGCACATACATTAAATTAAATGGATTAGCCATAGATAATTGAAATAACATTTAAATGGAAACCAAATGGTGTAAATTTATGTTATGAATAAAGTATACAATTTTCCAATCAACAGAACGCTGTTGTGACCCCTTCCTCACTACAACCCACTGTATAGATTTAGAGAAACATGTCACTGGATAAAGATGGAACGGTTGATGGTGGAGTCTTCTTATTCATGCTCGGTACTGTCATGGCCATTGGATGTTCAAGGAATACCGTTTATTCTAAGGTAGTAGCCTCAGCCAGTATTTATATCCTACTATATTTTCTATTCCGTTGTGAGTTTAGTTTGATCGATCTCTAATATACTTATGTTTTACAGGTTACCAAAACCAATTATTTGTATCGAAATGGACTTGGGTTCGATTTTGTCAAGATTCATGCCCATTAAGGCGGGGGTTGTTATAGTACCGAAGGACAGCTTTCCTTTGCCCAGGATTGACCAGCTGGTGGATGGAACTGCATGACAAGAGTTGCTCTCATTTATGGATGCTTATTCAGGCTATAACCAGATTTTGATGCATATACCGGATCAAGAGAATACTACCTTTATAATGGATTTAGGATTATACTGTTATCGCGTGATGTCGTTCAGTTTGAAAAATGTCAGGTCTTACCACGGATTGGGAAATTCTATGTTCAAGAATCAAATTGGGCGGACAATGAAAGTATATGTGGTTGACATGCTTGTGAAATCACGGGTATCTTAGAACAATTTATATAACCTTTCGTAGATATTCAAAGTTATATGAAAATATGGAATGAAGCTGAATCCATGAAAATGTTCTTTTGGGGCCGCATCGGGAATGTTTATGGGATTTATTGTTAATGTGAGGGTCATCAAGGCTAATCCAAAGTAGATTAGCGCCCTAAGGAACATAACTGCCCTGACTACAAAGAAACAACTACAGAGCTTGAATGGGAAAATTTCTACTTTGTTCGATTCATCTTAAAGGAGACGGATAAGTGCATACCTTTCTTTGACGTTCTAAAGTAGGGCAAGAAGAACTTTGAATGAAATCAGGATTGTTACAATGCTTTCGAGGAATTGTTGAGGCGTATGGAAACACCACCAGTCCTATCCAAACTGCTGGATGGGGAGGATTTATTTGTTTATTTAGCAGTGTCTGCTTATGCATTGAGTGCAGCAAATGTACATAAGGAGGTGAGAATCCAAAAACTGGTTTACTATATCAGCAAGCAGTTTACTAAACATTATGAAGTTGGAAGAACTCGTGTACTACATGCAGATTGCATCTAGGAAGATGTGTGGCACATCCAATCAAATTACTGACATATCAGCCTTGAAGCAGGTATTGTACCGACAAGAAACTTCGAAAGGCTGCTGAAGTGGAACTTCAAGTTGAGCTAGTATAATATCACTTTCCATCCAATGAGAGTGATAAACGGGCAAGTGTTGGTAGATTTCATCGCTAAGTTTACAGCATGGGATGCTGAGGAGGAGGATGGTACAACCACACTATCTCAGTGGAAACTGTTCATAGATAGAGCTTCGAGCCAAATAGTTCAGGCGCATGAGTAGTGTTGGTGATTCCAAAGGGATGCTCGGTTTTCTATGCACTAAGATTGGAATTTCCCACAACTAACAACGTGGCTGAATACAAGGCATTGATAGTAGAATTGAGGACATCTAAGGAGCTGGGAATAAGGACGCTACACATATTTAGTGATTCCCGACGTATGGTTTGTCAAGTAAGAAAGGAATATCCAACTAAGGGTGTGAGACTCACTCCACACTAAGTCACTTGAACTGTTGGATGACATAGAACATTATACAATTGCACACATCCCTAGAGAGGAGAATGCGCAGGTCGATTCATTGTCAAAGTTGGCAAGTTCCGAGGAAGTGCAGCTGATGGGTTTAGTTCCAATAAAGGTTTTAACAGCTCCAAGTATTGACCAGATGTATATCGATTGGATTTTGGAAACCATAGAAGAAGAGGAGTCGTGAATGACCCCAATCAAAGACTATCTGCTCAAGGTAACTCTCTCGAAATACAGAAATGGATGGAAGAAACTCCTTCTGAGAACACCTCGGTTCATGTGCGAGAAGGAGTGCTATACAAGAAAGGATTTCCTACCCCCCTTCTGCGTAGTGTAACCAGGGATGAGGCTTGAAAGATCCTCATGGAAATCCATAGGTAGGTGTGGTAATCACACTGGGGGTAGACTTGGGCAAAAAAGATACTCCGCTACAAATATTTTTGGTCAAAGATAAATCGAAATGCAGCCGATTTCTACAAGTGATGCGACCATTGCCAGAAGTTTGCGAAGATCCCGAGAGCCCCATCTTCAGAGCTCACACAAATGGTTGCCTGTACCCATTCGTGGTATGGGGAATTGACCTAATTGAAGAGCTACCAATCGCGAAAGGAGAAGCTAAATACGCAATAATCGCAGTGGACTATTTCATGGAGTTGGCTAAAGCAGAACCACTTGCTACGATTACAATGAAAAAGGTGATCAGCTTCGTAATAAAGAACATCATTTGTAGGCTCAGAGTACCTCAAAAGATCATATAGGATTACGAAACTCGATTTGAAAGTATAGAGTTTAAGGATTTCTGCAAAAAGTATTGAATCGAGAAGAGCTTTTTAGCGGTTGCACATCCGTAGGCAAATAGAAAAGTGGAGGTGGTAAACAAAATCATCAAGTCCACTTTGAAGAAATGGTTAACGAAAGCTAAAAGAGGGTTTACAAGTGTTAACTGGGTTTTTAGCCAAGTAGAAATCAATAGTAGTTAGAACTACGAGCCGAAGACGAAACGACTTAAAATCTTGGAGGTACATTTAGATAAGGCAAAGGAATAGCATAAGAAGGTTTCACCCAAAAATATGCCAAGTACTGAGGTCGGCACCATCTTCATCATATCAGTGGGGACTTCTCATAGCTTCGTGTTTTCCACTCAAACTTTATAGGAGTCGTTCTATGCTTCTATTATGCCCATTCAAGTGATTTCTAAGGGTTTGAACAGCCAATTACCAGAGTTGAAGAGTTAGCAGTCAGAACAACATAACAAACTAAGTGATGAAGGAACTATCATCAATGTCAATTAATTATCCACGAAATCAACATGGGACAACTCAAAATCAAGTAGCATGAAGAGTGCAAAATAGTTTGACTCAATTAGAGTTAACCATAGATGTCGACATCGACATGAGAGTTCGGTATCGACATGTGCAGTTAATCCAGGTGAACTTAAGACTTCATACACTCTTTCGGGCCTACATTTGGACTCTACTCCAAATCTCCTTCTGGCCCAATATGACCGCTCCCTTATAAATACAAACCATGGAGCAATTAAAACATGATCTAGTTTCTGCCATCACTATACTAAAGCTCTGTCTCTTCTTCATCTCCTTACTCTACACAATAGTCACAAAGGCAGCTACTTTAGCCAATTCAAGGACTTAGAATTAGCCTAACTAATGTATTTGTGACTTATTCTCTCTCGAACCTCTTGTAATCTCAAGCACACTCTATCAAATCTATAAGCAACAAAGCTATAAAGTGGACGTGGGCCAATGATTGTCGAACCACTATAAAATATTGCATCTGTCTGTCTTATTCTGGTTTATTTTCTTTTATTATACTACTATTTGCTGGATCTAGGTCTTATAGATTTCCTACAACCTGTTCTTTTGGAGCTTTCACTATGAATTGAACTGAGGCTTAGATCTGGCTTGCTATTTTGGATTAGAAGATATCCAATGGTTAGATCTAGGGAATTTTCTTTGAAAATTTGTAGGCTTGCTGTTGGGGATCAATGGCACCTAGAAAATAGAGAACTACTTCTGAAAGATCCACAGGAGCAACAGTTGGTGGTGATGAAGCAAACCCCAAATAAACTGAAGTTAACAACACTAACAATCACTGGACGGAGGTTAATATTAGAAATCTAGCACCAGGATCCTCCACTCAACATGAAGTTGTAACCAAACGGGTGCTTAACTAGATGGTTAATGAACATAACTAGAAAATGGTCGATAGCCAAAAGGCTCTCATGGATAAGATTGATGCTTTTCTAGCACTGCAGCCACTGGGATCCCCGAGAGCTAGACAAGAAACTGTAGCCGCTATGGAATAAGAGAATTCCTCTGTTTCATGCCTGAACAGGAGGAACTGTATACAAAAGGAGAAGGAAGTTGTCGGTGGAGCTGCAGTAATCGTAATAGATGGCAATGGAAGTACTCCTACTAGAAAACAGCCTGCTACAAACCTAAATGTTGGAGTGAACACTCTTTAAACGAATAACGCAATGCTAGTTTCTGAGTCTGAAGATGACATGCAACTTTATGGTGATAGATTGGAATTGAACGTTGATGTAAAATGGAAAAATGCCAGACGTGAAGTTTAAACTGCCCTGGTAAGACCAACCGTGCGCCAACGGGACCCTACAGGAATGGTTCTCCCAGAGAATGGAGAACCAAGGCTTCAGCTGATAAAGCGAGATTGTTTGTGGAGTCAAACACTCGACGTAGCCCCTGACAGCTGACCTATAGACTACCATGCCAGTAAGGAGTATGTCGTTGACATGGTCAAATAGTTAATAGAGGAGAGCAGGGGCAAAAAGAATGAACCAAGCCAAACTCTATTCACTGAAAACGTTCTAAGAGAAGAATGCCCTAAGAAGTTTACTATGTCGACTATGCCACCATATAATGGAACAACGGATCCTAAACAGCATTTGTATAAATACGAGTGGCATATAGACGAAGCTAGTGCTATGGATGATGTACATTGTAGATGTTTTCCTATCTTCTTGAATGGATTTGCTTCCATGTGGTTTACTAGACTTCCGCTGTAATGGACTTAATTTTGACTAACATTATTTAGAATATTTAATTGGATAAATAAAATAATGTAGATAGTTAAGAGATTCAGATTTGTTAATTAAGAAGTAGCCATGCCTTAATGAATGTTCTGCCATTAATGCCCCGCTATTACTCCACTATAACCCTGATATATCTCAAAATGGATTTCTACCGCTACGATTTTTCCATATAGCCCCAAATATAGCCTTTCCGCTTTAATCCCCGCTATTTCCGCTATATCCCGTTATTCCCGCTATATTCTGCTATTTTCGCTATATCTTCTTTAAAAGAAAATAATTGAAAATTGACATTTATACATTATAAAATTTGTGAAATTAATTTATTTAATTGAATTTTTAATATATTTTCAGAAATGAAAAATACTCTAATATTCTACTAAATTCAATTATGTTATATAACAGTTTTACGTTTATTTACATTATATCCACACATGTTTTTATATAAAATTATTTATGTATTAATTATAATTCAATTTGAATGTTAATTTTTCATTTAATTACCATTTATATATTTTTAAAAACATTAAGTACGAGTTTTATATGCTATTTTAGAGTCGTCCACTACATCCCGCTATATCCTCGTTGTATCCCCGCTATGACTTTTTGCACCTTCGCCGCATTGAATCTACCAAGCGCTTTAACTTCATAGAATAAATGTATTAGCAAAAGAGAACTAAGAATAAGTAATATGGTAAGGGTAAAATAGGGATATCCTTTGTTCTTATACCCCAAACCCATCTATTCCTCATTCATTTTAACTATCACAAACAAAACTAAAACCCCAAAGGAACTCGGCTGTCCACAATTAAGAAGATCTAAAGGAAAGATAAGCTAGGATTCAAGTAGAAAGCTTGAAGAAATCAATCTAAGGGCAAATCTCAACCTTCTTAATACAAAGCGAAGGTGAATAATTAGTTTATATCTCACTTTTGATAATGATTTCGGTTTCAAGTTAAATCCGAATTATTTTTGCAAGTCCATGTTTTGATATATTAAATATATATATATATGCTTGTTGATGATTTATATAGTTTAATATAGATTTTATGATATGATTGGATTAGAAAAACCTATCAAATGACATCCAAATGAGTTATGTTTTTTATATATGTTCAAAAACATTATTTTAGAAATGGGTTTCAAGTTTCATAATTTTCTAAGTGATTGTGAATATATTATGAATTTTCTATGAGAGCAAAAAGTTAATTTTGGATTTAGATTATTTAAGGAAATTAAATAATGTTTTTGGGTCTAAATTTTATATATGATAGAAAACAAATTTAACACGAATTATTTTGATTGTTGGGGATTTTTCTTAAGTGTTTTACTATGGTTATTAAATTGTTTATGTTAAAGGACTTAAATGTTTTAAACGTTTTATTTAGGAGAAGGGCTTAAATGTTAAATTATCTTAAAAAGGATCCAAATTTGTTTTGGTAGAAATTATATAAAAAAAAGTTGATAAAGTTTTATTATCCAATAAGATTTTGACATATATTGATGGCAGGTGAAAAGTAATTTCTTTGATAAGCAAAAATGCAGTTTTCATACAAATTACATCTTCGCCAACTAACCCTACTAGCTTCCGAACCATACTCCCGCCTCTAACCCTTTCGTACCCATTCAAAACCAATGCACATGGTATCAAGAAATTAGTACGTAGTGTATTGGAGAAAGGCGGAAGGAAAGGACGGTGTCGAAAGTATGCTTTCAAAAGGGTTGAAGCCAGCGTTATTAGCTTTCGAATCCATTATTGGCCTTTGTTTTTAAAAGAAGCTTTCGAAAGGGTTGCCGCTTTTGAACCCCTTCGATACCCTAACTGCCGCATTTATACCTTTCGTAAGGAAGGCTTTCATCTTCTTAATATTGAAGCCGTTTTCCCAACGCTTTCAAAAGGGGTGTCTTAGCCGCTTTTACTAACAGTTTCAGAGGCAATGGTTTCGAAAGGGTAGTTCAAAGTTGCTCTCTTCCCCAATTCTTTTACTTGAGATCAATGCTTTCGAAAGTGATTCTTTCGCTTCTGTTTTCTTTGACCGTATAGTTATATTAAATGTTGAACCTAATGATTTCGAAAGAAATACTTTTAAATGGTTTTGAAGCTATGTTTCCACAAATTCTTACTTGAACACAATGCTTTCGAAAGGTATGTTTTAAGTGTTTCGAAAGGCATGTTTTAAGTGTTTCGAAAGGTATGGTTTTAAGTGTTTCTAAAGGAATGTTTCCAATGCTTTCGAAAGATATGTTTGATGGTTTCGAAAGAGGATGTCTAAGGTTTTAAGCAATGATTACGAAAGGGATGCTTTCTATGATTTCGAAAGGGATTGTTTAAGGTTTTAAATAATGGTTTCGAAGGTATTATTTTGGGTTTATAGCCCAATGTTTTCTATGTTAAAAAGGCTTTAACTTATTTCAAAGGCATAGAGAACCCTATTGATTTTAGGTTTTCATCAACATTGTTTTGTAAAGCATATACCATGGCATAAGTATTTTGAGTGAAGCAAAGAGTATGACTTCCTTGTTTTATAAAGATATGATCTCAAGGGTAAATCATTTATAAAGATTGTTTTCAAGGAAATGAAATTTTATTAGGGTAGTTAACCCTAAGTATATTACTCAGATATTAGAAGACCAGATGAGACTGGTGTGGGGTCGTGCCCTATACTTTAACTAGTAGCCCCTAGCTAATATAAGTCCAAAATTTCAGTGTGTAAGGATTTGTCACAGGTAAGACTAAAATGATGTTACACACAAAAAGGAATACACAGAGCAGAGGTAGGTTATTGGTAAGCCCGCAAAACCATTAGGATCAGTTGACCCTTGGAGAGGTAAGTCAAGGACAGATCGTCCAGTATTGTATCTAATAGAAGTTAGAATATTTATTATATCTGTTAGGCCCGAGTCTGCCAGTGGTTAATAGTCGGCAAGATAAAACTATATTGTTCAAATAGATAGCTCATTGATTACCTGATTTATGTGCATAAGTTATAATCAGTTTGACTGCAGGATTTTGATTTGCAAAAGATATTATTTTAAAAGGATATTAGTGAGGGAAAACCCGTTCTACGAAGCGGCGTGGTCTCACTTAATATCAATAAACCAAAATGTAATAGAATTATTCACACTGGGTTTTATGTCCGATTCAAAGTTTATGTTTTTCCCTTAAACTCTCGGGTGCTCAAAATTAAATTTGAGTAGATTGAGAGTTAAGGACTTTTCAGGTTTAGTAGGTTGGACAAAAAAGGTTCCAAAGACATGTAGGAGGCAAAGCTAGCTATGTAGGAGTTATTTAGTAGTATTTCCGCCGTGATGTATTTATGACTAATATGTCTATCTATCTAGTACTCTGATCTTCAAGAGGGCATCTTCTTATGTCGCTCTTGGCATAATTTGTAATAATTATATTTGATCCAAACTTAGGAATCATTTTGGGATTATGTAATTGAATGTGAAATATTGATTTGAAATGTAATTAGAAAAGCTATTTCTGAAATCTGTGTTGATTTTATTTCATATTCATGTGCTTCTAATATTATGGATACTATTAACATTACCATATTTTGTCACTGGAAGTTAAAACTATAAATGACTACAACATCTGTAGCGCTTAGCTTCAGGCCTCAAAATAGGGGATGTTACAACTTGGTATCAGAGCATAGGTTTATGAAAACTTAAAAGAAATTTTAAACCTAAAATGATTTTTGAAAACATAATCCTAAGGAATTAGAGAAAAGATTGGAGTATGGGATAACGTTATAGTAACGTACTTGTATTTTCTATATATAAATATATGCTTTATCTCTACTCTCCTATTATCCATAAAATATTCTCAAGAATAAAAGTATGAAAGAAGGAGTAAGAGAATTGATGATGACTAGAAGGCATTAGGGTAGTCTATCTGAACATTAGATAAAGCTTTCGACAAGAGATGATGGTGCCAACAGCACCATTCGAAGAGGTCAAAAGGATGTTTCAACAGAGTCTTGGATAAGCAAAGAGCTTTCGATGAGCTCGAAAGCTACCTTCCAAAGGAAATGAATAACATACTTTCAGCATTTTGCACCAAACCATTTATAGCGATTGGTTTCGTCTTCATTTACCTCCACCAGAAATATGTTCAGCTAAATCAACCCTTTTGAAAGTATATATTAGCCTTTCGAATTAGTTAAAGCCGTCCTCACTTATGAAGGAAAAACTATATGAGCTCAACGCTAAAGGATGAAGTTCCACACTTTCCAGAGAGGATGCTTTCCAATCGAATCTTTTACAACAAAGCTTTTAAGGTATTTCGACTCATTTGAAACCCGAAGCACGTGTTTTGACAGCCTTGAAAGCCAATACCCATGCTAACTTACATAGCACATAAGCAGCTAATGGGAAAGCACATCTATACACCTTTCCAAGAAGTCGAAGGCTATCAAGCAATACCTTTCAACAAGGTTAGAAGAATTCAAGCAATTTACATTCCAACAGAGTCGAAAGGAATAAAGCCTAGTCTTTAGCGGTAGCGGAAGGGTGGCCATATAATCCTTTCGACTAGGTCGAAAGCTATGATTCAAAGGATGCACATGAAAGCAAGATAGCAGACCTTTCGACCGCGTCGAAAGCATCAGGTCGAAAGGTGCCAACCCGCACCAACAAATAAGACCTTAGAGGTATCTTTAAAGGATCTGATTTCTTTCAGTTCTCACTTGTATTTTCTAGAGCTTGAAAACCCTAATTTCCAAATTGAATTGGGGATTCGGTCAATCTGAACATCTTTGGTTCAAATAAAAAGAGAGATTATATCATTTTTGATTATACAGCCCCTTTGAGATTTAATTCAAATACGATTTTTAATATCTGAAGTCAACCTGGATGAAAGGCTCCCTCTCGGTCAAGTCGAAACCTATAGTATTCACGTATCCTTTGAGTTTCCGCTCAAAACACAAGATAGTCATAGCTCACCCCTTCGATCAAGTCGAAACCGACTTCATTCAACCAATTTTCCCAAAACCGTTAAGTCTTAACCTTAGCCACCTTTATTACTTCGAAAGGTGGTTCCGAAGGAGTCCTAAAACCACTTGAATAAGCTCGAAAGGCATTATGAAAGAGAGTTGAACATTTTGACCACGTCGAAAGGTCATAAAAGAAGAAGTTTCGTCCATCACATCATATTCGAAAGGAGCACTTATAAGAGTCAACAAGCATCATTCTTTTTTATCTGTTCGGGAGGAGGTTTCGAAGGAATCACTTATACTTCATACTCCACATTGAGGAAGTTTTCTTGTTAACATTTTTGGTGCTAGAAGGAGTGCTCGAACCTCCACTTCCCAATAACTTTCATCACAAATTAATTGCATAGAATTCTTCATTCAAGAGGAGAAAATGGTACGAGCAAGGAATAATAACAACAATCCAAATGAAGAAGCTGCGTCATAATCGACCTTGGAAAATAATATAGTTCCAAACTTTAACTTAGAGAATATGGAAGTTGGACAACCTTCAACCCTAGTAAGACAGGAAAACAATGAGATTAAAGTCCAAAATCTACAACAACAAATGATAGCTATGCAAGAACTTTTTGAAGGAGTGCCATCTCAAGGATCATTAAGGATTGTGGAAGGCGAAGATGAAGCGGAATCTCCAAATGGGGTAGAAGATGAAAAGCTAAACCAAGAAAGTAAGGTAGAAAAGTTCCTTGGACAATCAAATAGTTTGACCTTAGAAGACAGTGAAGAACACCACAACAACATTCTCAACCATATCGCAAAGGATATGGTAAAAGATGTACTCCTTAAATTAGAGAAATATGTTATCCAGCAAAAGACACCTTTTCAGAAGAAATAATGGTAGCCAGCATCCCTCCTCACATTGAAATTCCCCCACTAAAGTATGACGGAACTTCCGACCCAGAGGATCACTTAGTAGATTTTGAAATTCAAATGTATCTCTATAAGGCCTCTAGGGCAGTTTGCTGTAAACCTTTTTCGGCAACTTTTCAAGGAGCAGCTATCAAATGGTACAAGAATTACGAAATGAAAACCATCCATTCTTGGAAACAATTTTCCTATGAATTCGTAGTGCAAATTCACATATATAAAGATCCAGTAATGGGTTCCTACATGCTAGCTAACATAAAACAAAGGCCAGAGGAATTGCTTGGTGAATACATTAAAAGATTCAACATGGAAGAATTTAAGGCTGAAAACGCGACCAATCAAGAAAAATTAATGGCGGTTCGCTCAGGGTTAATCAAACAAACTCCCATTTGGAAGGAACTTCATATTCGTGGATGTAAGGATCTACAACATTTCTATATCCAAGCTGAAAAGTTTATTTAAATGGACGAAATGCATTACGCTATGAGATAATTTCATCGAGAATGTAGAGAAGTAAAATCCAAATTTAGGCACCTTGACAAGAGACGAAGGAAAAGTGGAAATTAGAAGGGGAGTCAAAAAGAGATTTCCAAGTCCAATCATGTAATCTTAAACAAGCCCCTCTCTCACATATTCGCCATGATGAAGGGAAGTGAAAATTTTCCTGTTCCTTATAAGAACTAGAACATTCCAGAACCAAATAAGGGAGGTAGTTACTACGATTACCATAAAGCAAATTGAAACTGACAAATGCTACATTTTGGCAAAAGCAATTCAAGGTATGATTAAGTCAAGATTCCTAAGGGGGTTCATTAAAGAAACATAAAAGACATCATATTCGAGCCAAGAAGAAAGTAACTTAGCAACATCAAAATGCGGATCCCTATTAAATCATAAAGTCTTGCAGCATTAGTCCAACTCTAAACTCTCTTCTCTCATATCTTTTTGACTTGATTTATACTTTGATTTTACTTAGATTTGTGTTGAAAATTGACCATGTATTGATTCAAAATTCGAGTGTCATTACAGATAAAACAAAACCAGTCAATAGCATTCAACATACTCTTGGAGCACAATAGATATCTAGCTACCTGAAAAAGACAGCTCAAATGCCTTATACAAGGCGACTATACATATTTCAATCAACGCAATACAAAGACTGGCTTTCAAGAAATCTTGGACCACTATTAATCCTTCTTCAATTTATGAGAAAAACTATGTACATCAAATTTATTTTTGGAAAATTGTTTTAAAAGAAATTTCCCAAGCTTATTTTCATAGAAAGATTATTTTCAGTTACCCCACAACCCAAGGAAAACAAATGTCTATCTATTTCAAACACTGATTTCAGCAATCTTCTTAAGATATTATATAGCATTAGTGAATGCACACAAAGGATTTCTAACTAAGCAATCTCAATATATCAAAAATTCCTAAAACCATTGGCAAGGAGAAGCCTAATCATACTTTTTCGAGAAAAGTTTTAAAGCTATCAAAAGTTTATTGACAAAAAGTTAGATTAGAGAATCCTATTCTCGAATAGAAGACTATTGGTTCATAAATCATGACCTCCCAATCTCCTATTTGAGATCTGTGTCTCTATTATGAGAACAACAAGAGAACCCTTACAAAAGGCAGCATTGAGAAAAGATTCTTTTATCGGAAGGATTTATGTATCCAAACTCTTTTTTAAAAGATAACCCCTCGATATATTAGAAGGGTTTAATTACAAAACTTCTTTTTCTCAAAAGAGACTCTATTTTAATTGGCCAAAAATGATTTTCATATACAAATATTAAAGCCTACGATGCTATTCCGTAGCACCTCCTAGAGGGAGGGACATAAGCCTATGACGTTCTTCCGAAGCACCTCCTAGAGGGAGGTACATAGGCCTACGAAGTTCTTCCATAGCACCTACGACGTTCTTCCATAGCACCTCCAAGAGGGAGGGACATAAGACTATGAGATTCTTCCGTAGCACCTTCTAGAGGGAGAGACAAAAGCCTACGATGGTCTTCCGTAGCACCTCCTATAGGGAGGGACAAAGCCTCTAACATCCAGTCCACCTCTTAGAGGAAGGGTCAGGTCAAGCACCCAACAAAGAACCCCTAACATCCAACTCACCTCTTAGGGGGAGGGTCAGGTTAAGTACCCATCAACAACCTTTTAGAAGAAGGTCAACTTAATATACACTACATACCTTAGAACAAAGGGAAGACTGGAAAAGGCACTGAACATATGAAGAAAGACAAAGATATCTACAACTCAAAACAACTGTCAAAACCCGAAAGAACAAAGGGTTAAATAAAGAAATCTATCCACCATCTAAGACAAAGATGAAACCCAAGAGAGGGGTACAAACAAAGGCAAATGGATGAAGATGTCCAATGCCACAATCAGAAACAGACATGGAATCCAAAACCATAATCATAAAGAACAGAATATGAGCTAGCAAATCTCGGTATATCCAATACCTGAAAGGTGGCACCCACAATAAAGAGTTAGAAACTTTCATCCTAAAAGGGAACACAAGACAAGAGAATGGATAGAGAGATCCATAACATAAGATGGGAAGAAAAGACCTATGCAAAAGCTAAAGGAATGGAATATATAACAAATTTTTTACTACAAAGATACATGTGACTTCATTCAAAGAATAGATTAAGTAAACCACTCCTGGATCCTTAGAAATAAGGTGACCCTTTAGGATAGAAGAGTCTATACATCATATATATATTAATATTTTATTTGGACCATTGCACTGCTGAACGGCCAAGTAGTAGGACTGTACTTGTACTGTTAAACGACCAACAAGTCAAACAGAGCTTTCACTGCTGAACGACCAGTCAACTGAACAGAACTACCTGCTGAACGGTTGAACGACTAAAAAGCTGGATAACCGAATGGAACTATCTGCTGAACGGTTGACTGGTCCTGCGAAACTACTACTCCGAATGGATGACTGGTACTACGGAACTACTATTTCGAATGACTGCATGGATTTACGGAACTACGCGGCTCCAATGTAACAATAATACTACTAACTTATAGGCACTTTAAGAATTACACATCTATTTATAGGATACTTTCCTTTGAATAATGAGAATCCTCGTCGCTATTCAAGGCATAAGTTTAAATAAAACTCTGGCATAGTATTTTAGAAATAACTTAAGAATTAAGGCCAGATAGACGTAGGGAACTTTTGCTTGAACCCACTAAGTCTACCATCACTAGAAAGTTCTCTGACTTTATACTTATATTTAGTGAAATTTTGAGTAGTTTATTCGTCAGATGAGATCCTGACAAGATTTTGGTTGAATTCCTGATTTTGTGGAATTTCAATTCCCATGTTTCTTCTCATGATGATTTTTTGATCTCCTATTTTTATGAATACTTGATTTCTTGACTTCTTCATTAAATGTCCATGATGAAATATAGGCTTCTTATTGAATTTCTTATTTTGTAGTAGTATTAACAAAAATTTTGTGTAGTTTGTTTGACAGATGAGATCCTGGCAAATTCTTAACTAAATTCTTGACTTTATGAACTTTCAATTTCTTTATTCCTTTCCATGAAGATCTCATGTAGATTTTCTAAATTCTAAATTTCCTTATCAATTTTTATGATGATTTGTTAATTTCATATTCTTGGTTTCCTCATTGAATTTTTGATGATCGCATATTGGGTTTCTAATTTTATGAATTTCAGATTTCCTTATTAATTTTTATGATGATTTGTGAATTTCATATTCTTAGTTTCCTCATTGAATTTTTGATGATCTCTTAGTAGGTTTCTAATTTTGTAAATTCTAGATTTCCTTATTGATTTTTATGATAACTTGTGGATTTCATATTTTTGATTTCCTTATTGAATTTTTGATGATCTTTTATTGGGTTTCTAATTTTGTAAATTCTAGATTTCCTTATTGATTTTTATGATAATTTGTGGATTTCATATTTTTGATTTCCTTGTTGAATTTTTGATGATCTCTTATTGGGTTTCTAATTTTTTGAATTCTAGATTTCCTTATTGATTTTTATGATGATTTATGGATTTCATATTTTTGGATTCGTATTGAATTTTTGATGATCACTTTTGGACTTCTAATTTCGTGAATTCTAAATTCTCTTGATGATTTTCATGATGATTTGTAAATTTCATATTCTTGGATTCTGTATTGAATTCTCATGATGGTTTCCTATTGAATTTCCGATTTCGTGGATTCTAAATTTCCTGATTGATTTTTATGGTAACTTGTGGATTTCATACTCCTGATTTCCTTATGTTATTTTCATAATGATTTCTTATTGAACTTCTGTTTTATGAATTTTTGATCCCTTTATTGAATTTCTATAATGACTTGTGAACTTTC
Source organism: Allium fistulosum (assembly GCA_030737815.1). Classification (NCBI taxonomy): domain Eukaryota; kingdom Viridiplantae; phylum Streptophyta; class Magnoliopsida; order Asparagales; family Amaryllidaceae; genus Allium; species Allium fistulosum. The sequence continues at coordinate 1,415,674,110 of CM060901.1, read as the reverse complement.
TATTGAATTTCTGAAGTTGAATTCAATACAAGATTTTCTCAATATTAGATGGGCTTCCGTCAAAGGGATGAAAATGAGTTATAGTGAAAACACAAGGTAAAGCCACCTAAAGCAAGAAACAAATACTTAGTGGCTGAAGAAAACGTAATTCAAGAAAGGAAGATTTGGAGTGAATAATAGCTCTCTTGAAAGGTTCATTTATTAAAGCCAAAGTCTGCTGACCAAGTGATATTGTTCCACATTTTTAATATTAGTAATCAAAAGGGGCTTGGTCATGTATTTATCAGAATGTTGCACACAAAAATATTACCCGAATAGTATCTTAAACTTTAACTCCAGAGTTTAGAGTTACCTATTAGGGTCTCATAACAAGGTTACGATCTTAATGGAAGTTATTGTCCGTTTTGCAGGGACAATAAAGAAGGAAACTCTTGGAATTTTTGTCCTACAGAACAAAAGCTTCTTCATACTAGGGGGCTAAATGTTATCCATAAAATATTCTGAAGAATAAAAGTTTGAAAGAAGGAGTAAGAGAATTGATGAAGACTAGAAGGCATTAGGGTGGTCTATCTCAACATTAGATAAAGCTTTCGATAAGAAGATGATGGCGCCAGCAGCACCTTTCGAAGAGGTCAAAAGGATGTTTCAATAGAGTCTTGGATAAGCAAAGAGCTTTCGATGAGGTCGAAAGCTACCTTCCAAAGGCAATGAATAACATACTTTCAGCATTTTGCGCCAAACCATCCATAGCGATTGGTTTCGTCTTCATTTACCTCCACCAAAAATATGTTCAGCCAAATCAACCCTTTCAAAAGCATATGTTAGCCTTTCAAATTGGTTAAAGCCGTCCTCACTTATGAAGGAAAAACTATATGAGCTTAACACCAAAGGATGAAGTTATGCACTTGCCAAAGAGGATGCTTTCCAATGGAATCTTCTATAACAAAGCTTTTAAGGTGTTTCGACTCATTTGAAACCCGAAGCACGTGTTTCGATAGCCTCGAAAGGCAACACCCATGCTAACTTACACAGCACATAAGCAGCTAATGGGAAAGCACATCTATACACCTTTTGAAGAAGTCGAAAGCTATCAAGCAATACCTTTCGACGAGGTTAGAAGCATTCAAGCAATTTACCTTCCGACAGAGTCGAAAGGAATAAAGCCAGAAAGAAGGAAGCCTAGTCTTCAGTGGCAGCGAAAGTGTGGCCATATAATCCTTTCGACTAGGTCAAAAGCTATGATTCAAAGGATGCACACAAAAGCAAGATAGCAAACCTTTCGACCGCATCGAAAGCATTAGGTCGAAAGGTGCCAACCCGCATCTACAAATAAGAGCCTAGTGGCGGTTTTAAAGGATCCGATTTCTTTCACTTCTCAGTTGTATTTTCCAATGCTTAAAAACCCAAATTTCCAAATTGAATTGGGGATTCGGTTAATATGTACATCTTTGGTTCAAATAAAAAGAGAGATTATAATATTTTTGATTATACAGCCACTTTGAGATTTAATTTGCACACGATTTTAAATATCTGAAGAAACTTTGATGAAAAGCTCCCTCTCGATCAATTCAAAACCTATAGTATTCACGTATCCTTTGAGTTTCAGCTCAAAACCACAAGGTAGTCATAGCTCACCCTTTCGATCAAGTCGAAACCCACTTCATTCATCCAATTTTCCTAAAACCGTTAAGTCTCGGCCTTAGCCACCTTGATTACTTCGAAAGGTGGTTCCGAAGGAGTCCTAAAACCACTTAAGCTGGAAAGGCATTATGAAATAGAGTTGAATGTTTCGACCACGTCGAAAGGTTATAAAAGAAGAAGATTTATCTATCACATCATATTTGAAAGGAGAACTTATAAGAGTCAACAAGCATTAGCCTTTTCTATCTGTTCGGGAGGAGGGTTCGAAGGAATCACTTATACTTCAAACTCCACATTGAGGTGTAGACAAGTTTTCTTGTTAACATCTCCCATCTCTCTTAGGCCATTCTTCTGTATCTTATAAAGACTCGAATGCAGATTTTAAGAAAGTAAGATATAGATTCTAAGAACGGAAGAGTTAACCAAGGTGGTGGAAGCACCACAACTAATGGAAATGCCAGACCAAACACTAGAAAGAATCTAGGTCGGGCATAAGCTGCTAATGTTGGTGCCGGTGAGCCGCAAGTTGATATGGGAGCTATGTTTCAGTTATTCGTCAACATGATGCAAGCTGGAGCTGCTGCGGGATTAGTTGAAGGAAATGTTGGAGGAGGAAATCCGGAAGCTCCAATTGTCAATAACTATGCAGTATTGAGCAAAGACTATGCTAGGCTTGGAGGAAAGCCGTTTATCGGCATTGAAGATGCAATTGAAGTGGAGAATTGGTTGCTTCATTGAGAAAGGATCTTTGCTAGTTTAGGACTTAACGACGAGCAGAAAAGGAGATTGGAATCCAAACAATTGCAAGGAGCAGCATTGTATTGGTGGAACAGTGTTACTATAAGAGTAGCTAAAGAGGCTATGCCTTGGGTGGAATTCAGAAGGAGGCTTGAGAAATGATTCATATCGGAGATCGCTAAGTCAACTCTGCTCAGGAAGTTTACTGAGTTGGTGCAGGGAGACATGACAGTGATTGAGTATGCTACAGGATTTGAGGAATTATTGAGATATGGATATGCTACAGTTGATACGGTTACCAAAAGGAATAAGAAGTTCATCCGTGGATTGAGACCTGAGCTTGCTAAAGCAATTTTACCACATATTGGGGATCCATGCGATGTAGTTATTGAGATGGCTTTGAGGAATGAGGAGATGCTCTCTTTCTTTAATGGTAACAAAGCAGTGGAAACTCAAGGTGGACAGAACTAGAAGAGAAAGTTTTACCATAAGAAAGGAGCTCAGAAAGGAGGAGCAGCCAAGAATGAGAAGGCCAATGTAGTTTCCTACAAGTGCGACAAGAAGAGACATTTTGCTCATGAGTGTTGGATGGGAAAAGGAAAGAAGGTTGCTGACAAGAAAGGAGTGAAATGTTTCAACTATGATCAGATTGGATATTATAAGAACTAGTGCAAAGAACCGGCCAAGGATGGAAATGGCAAAATGTTTGCATTGGAACCAGCTACTTCAAGACCAGCAGTAGAGGAGAAAGGAAAAGCTGTGTTGGGAGGTACGCTTTTGATTTATGGTGTGTCAGCTAGAATTTTATTTAATATTAGTGCATCACATTCATTTATATCTCATTATTTGGTAGATAAGCTTAACCTAGAACCTTCATACCTAGTTGCATCCTTAAGGGTTGCGAATCCGATAGGAGGGTATAGGACACTTGGGATGAGATGTGACTAGTTAGAGTTTAAAATTTTAGGTCATATATTTTCTTGCAATTTGCATGTATTTGATTTCGTAGGATTCAAAATTATTTTGGTTATGGATTGGTTAAGTAAGTACGATGCCACGATATTTTGCCATGATAGGAAAATATCACTTAGACACCCTAGTTATAGTGATCAGATTATATACTCCGTAGAAAACCCTAGTTTTGGAGTAAATGCTTTGTTGGGTGTTATGGAGGCAGAAGACGAGTTGAATCGAGTTTTCTTTGTTAGAGAATTCACAGATGTCTTTGAACCCGTGATAGGACTACCACCAAAACGAGCCATTGAGTTTTATATAGATTTAATACTAGGAGCTGAACCTGTGAGTAGACCGCCCAATAGAATGACACCCACCGAAATGAAGGAGCTAAAGGTGCAGCTGGTGGATTTAGAAGGTAAGAATTTTATCAGACCAAGTAGTTTGCCTTGGAGAATAGCCGTAGTATTTGTTAAGAAACCGGACGGATCGTTGAGGTTCTGTATTGATTATCGTAAGCTGAATGAGAAGACGATAAAGAACCGATATCCGTTACCTGGGATTGACGATTTGTTCGATCAGTTGAGTGGAGCCAAAGTATTTTCTCAATTGAATTTGGAAATAGGGTTCCATCAACTTAGAGTAGCATAGGATAGTATTCTTTTGACGACGTTTAGGACTAGATATGGATTATACGAATGGTTAGTGATGCCATTTGGTCTAACTGATGCGCTAGCATTTTTTATGGACTTAATGAATAGAATCTTCCAAGAGCATCTGGATAGATTTGTATTAGTATTCATAGACGACATATTGATATATTCCAAGGATGAAAGAGATCATGAAGTTCATCTTAGGATAGTGCTTGAGACACTTTGATAGCATCAGTTGAAGACAAAGTTTTCGAAGTGTCGCTTTTGGAAGAAGGAAGTGATGTTTCTTGGTCATGTAGTCTCAGAGAAAGAATTGTCAGTAGATCCAGCTAAGATCGAGGCTGTGAACAATTGGAAGAGACCCGAGATGGTGACTGAGATAAAGAGTTTTCTTGGGTTAGCTGGCTAACACCGGAGATTTATTAACGATTTCTTGCGGATAGCCGCACAGATGACTAAGCTAACTCGGAAAGACGTAAAGTTTATTTGGACTTATAAGTTTGAGGAGGCATTCCAGAAATTGAAACATTTATTAACTAATGCACCCGTGTTAGTTGTTTTAGAGGGGAATCAAGAATTAGTGGTATACACGGACGCATGTGGAACAGTATTAGGAGCTGTGCTAATGCAAAGGGGTAAAGTGATTGCCTATGCTTATCGATAGCTCAGACCGCATGAAGTTAGATATCCAACTCATGATTTGGAATTAGCAGCGGTAATTTTTGCATTGAATGTGTGGAAGCATTACCTTTTAGGAGAAAGATTCGAGTGGTTTACAGATCATAATTCACTAAAATATTTACTCTCAGAAGGATTTGAATATGAGACAGCAGAGATGGTTAGAGTTTATAGCTGCATATGACTTTGGTATTGAGTACACACTAGGAAAAGGAAATAAGGTTGCAGATGCACTTAGCAGAAACCATCAGAATACAGTATTGGCAATGATAGCCGAGTGGAAAGATTTAGAAGCATTGACTACATATAGTGTACAATGGAGATCTGAGGCTAGTTCTAGTCAAGAAACCGCCATGTTATCATGTTTAGAAGTTCGACCGATGATGATTGAAAGAATTGCATCTAAGCAGAAAGATGACCTAGTGTTAGCTGAGAAGATTAGAAGGCTAGAGACCAGAATCGAGACTGATGATCTAAAGGATTTTAGTCTTGACCAGAGAGGGTGGTCGAGAAAGAAGGGACGATTATGTGTCCCGAATTTAGAAAATCTAAGGAAGGAGGTCCTTAGAGAATGCCATCATTTGAAGTTCACTATTCATCCGGGAGGAACTAAGATGTATCAGGATATGAAAATGAGTTTCTTCTGGGAAGATATGAAGAGAGATGTAGGCTTTTGGGTGAGGCTGTGCTTGAATTGTCAACAGGTAAAAGCTAAGCATCAAAAACCGAGTGGGTTACCTTAGCCTTTGGAAGTTCCAGTTCAAAAATGGTATTTTATCTCAATGGATTTCATAGATGGGTTTCCAAGGTCGAATAGATGAAATGAGAGTATATGGGTTATGGTGCACAAGTTGACTAAGAGTGCACACTTTATACCCGTTATGTCAACCAGGACAACACCAGATTTAGCTAAGTTATTCATGAAGAATATAATTAGATTGCATGGAATTCCTTGTAGTATAGTAAGCGATAGGGTTCCCTTATTCACTAGTGACTTCTGGAAGAGTCTACATGATACTTTAGGTACTAAGATCAAGATGAGTACTGCTTACCATCCGTAGATAGATGGGCAAACAGAGAGAGTTAACAAAGTCTTAGAGGATTTGTTATGAGCTTGTGTGTTAAATTTTGGAGGATCATGGGAAGACCATTTAAACTTAGTTGAGTTTTTCTATAACAACAGTTATCAGACTAGTATAGGAATGGCACCGTTAGAAGCTTTTTATGGAAGACCATGGAAATCTCCCATTTGTTGGTTAGAGACAGGGATGGATAAATTCTTAGTCCAGATTTGGTTAACGAAGCTGTAGAAAAGATTGAGTTAATTCGGGCTAGAATAAAGGAAGCTCAGTCTACGTAGAAGAGTTATGTTGATAAGAGACGGAAAGACATAGAGTTCACAGTAGGAGATCATATTTTCGTAAAAGTGTCACCGATGAAAAGTTTTATTGGATTTCAAAAATCAGGAAAATTGGCACCAAGATTCGTTGGACCATTTCCTATTGTAGAAAGGATCGGGAAACTTGCGTATAGCGTAGAGTTACCGAATAGTTTGGTAGGAGTCCACAATGTTTTCCATATTTCTCATCTAAGGAAGTGTATTCGAGATCCAGAGACTACTATTACACCGATTGTGTTAGAGGATCTAGTAGTGGAATCAGATATGACTATAGTTAGAAAACCAGTTCGTATAGTTGCAAGAGATGAGAAGAGACTAAGGAACAAGATAGTCAGATTAGTCAAAGTCCAGTGGAGTAACGACGAGAGAGACTATACTTGGGAAATCGAGAGCAAGATTAAAGATACTTATTCTGACATGTTTGATGGTATGTTTTACATTTATGTTTGATTGTTGTGAGTACCTTATCGTAATTTCGAGGACGAAATTCTTTAAGGAGGGTAGTCTGTAACAACCCTAATTTTAACTAACATTATTTAGAATATTTAATTGGATAAATAAAATTAAATAATGTAGATAGTTAAGAGATTGAGATTTGTTAATTAAGAAGTAGTCGTGCCTTAATGAATGTATTAGCAAAAGAGAACTAAGAATAAGTAAGTAAGAGGAATATGGTAAGGGTAAAATGGGGATAGCCTTTGTTCTTGTACCCTAAACCCTTCTATTCTTCATTCTTCTTTCATTTTTACTATCAAAAACAAAACTAAAATCCTAATAGAACTCGTCCGTCCACCATTAAGAAGATCTAATGGGAAGATAAGCTAGGATTTAAGTAGAAAGCTTGAAGAAATCAATCTAAGGGCAAATCTCAACCTTCTTAGAACAAAGCCAAGGTGTCGAAAGTATGATTTCAAAAGGGTTGAAGCTACTTTTATTAGCTTTCGAATCCATTAATTGGCCTTTGTTTTTAAAAGAAGCTTTTGAAATGGTTACCGCTTTTGAACCCCTTCGATACCCTAGCTGCCGCATTTATACCTTTCGCATTAGTTAGAGGCCACTTTTTTTTAATAACCTTAAAACAATGTATTCAAAAGGAAGGCTTTCGTCTACTTAATATTGAACCCGCTTTCCCAACGCTTTCGAAAGGGGTGTCTTAGCCACTTTACTAACAGTTTTAGAGGCAATGGTTTCGAAAGGGTAGTTCGAAGTTGCTCTCTTCCCCAATTCTTTTACTTGAGATCAATGCTTTTAAAAGTGATGCTTTCACTTCTGTTCTCTTTAACCATATAGTTATATTAAATGTTGAACCCAATGATTTCGAAAGAAATACTTTTAAATGGTTTCGAAGCTATGTTTCCATAAATTCTTACTTGAACCCAATGATTTCGAAAGGTATGTTTTAAGTGTTTCGAAAGGCATGTTTTAAGTGTTTCGAAAGGTATGGTTTTAAGTGTTTCTAAAGGAATGTTTCCAATGCTTTCGAAAGACATGTTTAATGGTTTCGAAAGAGGATGTCTAAGGTTTTAAGCAATGATTTTGAAAGGGTTGCTTTCTATGATTTCGAAAGGGATTGTTTAAGGTTTTAAATAATGGTTTCGAAGGTATTGTTTTGGCTATATAGCCTAATGTTTTCTAAGTTAAAAAAGGCTTTAACTTATTTCAAAGGGATAGAGAACCATATTGATTTTAGGTTTTCATCAACAATGTTTTGTAAAGCATATATCACGGCATAAGTATTTTGAGTAAAACAAAGAGTATGACTTCCTTGTTTTATAAAGATATGATTTCAAGGGTAAATCAGTTGTAAATATTGTTTTCAAGGAAATGAAATTTGAATAGGGTGGTTAATCCAAAGTATACGACTTAGATATTAAAAGACTAGATGGGACTAGTGTGGGGTCGCATCCTATACTTTAGCTAGTCGCCCCTAGCTAATATATATCCAAAATTCTAGTGTGTAGTGCTTTGTCATAGATAAGACTAAAATGATGTTACATACAGAAAGGAATACACAAAGTAGAGGTAGGTTATTGGTGAGCTCACAAAACTATTAGGATCAGTTGACCCTTGGAGAAGTAAGTTAAGGACAGATCATCTAGTATTGTATCTAACAGAAGTTAGAATATTTATTATGTCTGGTAGGCCCGAGTCAGCCAGTGGTTAATAGTCAGTCAGATAAAACTATATTGTTCGGACATATAGTCCATTGATTACCTGATTTATGTGCATATATGTTATTGCTATTGTTGTTATAATCAGTTTTATTGCAGGATTTTTATTTGCAAAAGATATGATTTTAAAAGGATATTAGTGAGGAGAAACCCGTTTCACTAAGCGGCATGGTCTCACTTAATATCAGTAAACCGAGATGTAATAGAATTATTCACACCAGGCTTTATGTCTGACTCGAAGTTTATGATTTCCCATTAAAATCTCGGGTATCAAAATTAAATTTGAGTAGATTGAAAGTTAAAGAATTTTCAGGTTTAGTTGGTTGGACGAATAAGCTTCCGAAGATGTGCAGCACGCAAAGCTAGCTATGTAGGAATTGTTTAGTAGTATTTTCGCTGTGATGTATTTATGACCGATATGTCTATCTATCTAGTACTTTGATCATCCAAGGGGGCATCTTCATATGTCTCTCTTGCCGCAAATTGTAATAATTATATTTGGTCAAAACCTGGGATACATTTTAGGATTATGTAATTGAAAGTGAAATATTGATTTTAAATGTAATCAAAAAAGCTGTTTTTGAAATCTGTGTTGATTTTATTTCATATTCATGTGCTTCTGATATTATGAATACCATTAACATTACCATATTTTGTCACCGGAAGTTAATACTATAGATGACTGCATCATCTGTAGCACTTAGCTTCGGACCTCAAAATAGGGGATGTTACATCCGCCGAGATCCATCTCTACCTTTGATGAATTGGCAAGAAAGTTTCTGGAACAGTTCAGACTCTATACTGCACAATCAAAAGACGTGATGTCCTTATCTGGCTTTTTCTAAGTACCCAATGGGTCGCTAAAATCTTTCTTGAATTGGTTTGACATTGAAGTCATGGAGATGAGCAATCCTAAGGAAGATATGATTTTCACGGCTTTGGTCCGAGCAGTTCATCCGGATAAAGACTTTGGTAGATGGATTAAAATGAAACAACTAACTTCCTAAGAAAAATTCCACCGAAAGGCAAATCAGTTCCTATGGTTGGAAGAAGCAAGTATGATCGATGGTAAGACCGTCGATCATCAACTTAAGGAAATGGTCTAAAGTAATGTCACGGCTAAGCAGGAAGGCGACAACTCAAGAAATGATTTCGGAAACCCTGAGAATCAAAAGAAGAGGACTAGGCGTAACGCGAAGGCGAAACGCCCAAGGAAATTCGGACTAGAGGACTATATGCAGTTGAACCATAGCTTGGAAAATATCTATCTTGCTACTCAAGGAACTGAGCGCTACAGCAAACAGCCCAGGAAGGAATCCTCCGAGTAACTGAAGCAATCAGGGAAGTATTGCCACTTCCACGAGACGCATGGGCATAACACTAATGAATGCTGACATCTGAAGGACGTGATTGAGGAGTTATAAGGAACAACAAACTCTAGCAATACATAAAGAAACCACTGAATGGCGATGGAGCCATGAGACCCCAGGGTCTAACTGCTCAAGAGAAATTGCCTGCCCTAGCTGAGAGGGACCCCGGTTAATTGATGAAAGGGTAGTGATTAATTAGTAATCCAAGAACAGAGCAACATCCGAACACGATGCAACTCCCTTGGCTATATCTATGTATTTCCTATTTTTGCAAATAATTCAACCAAGGACATTGGGGGCATTGTAAATAGGAAGGACTTGCCTTTCCTTCTATTTTATCTATTAAATTAGCTTCTTGAACCTATCGAACCATGTTTTTATAAGAAAAACAACTAGTCGATGTGAAAAATTGACTCAACCAACGGATCGATATCAAAATTGATCCTTACCTTCTAGGAACTGGTGTTGCCCTGGCAACATTGGGAAGGTTCATGATCGTCGAAGCCTCGGTGTTGCTTTGGTAACATCTAGAAACTTTCCATTCCTCAAAAGCCTCGGTGTTGCCCGGGAAATATTGAGAAACTTACTCTTCCTTGAAGAGTTGCTTCTAGGACCGATGGAACTGCGTTCTGACAAGCATCTCTTCCTGTGCTCCACCAATAAGCCGTACGATGCTGCTTGAACGAATGGAACCACATTCAAATACACTACACTCCTGCATGCCACACCGTAAGCCATGCATCGCTTCTTGGACCAATGGAACTACGTCCTTGCAAGCATATTCTATTATGCGCCACCAATAAGCCCCACTTTGCTGCTTGAACCGATCGAACCGCATTCAAGTATGCAATACTCCTTGTGTGCCACTAATAACCCACACGATGCTGCTTGAACTGATGGAACTGTGTTCAGGTATAATACTCTTTGTGCGCCACCAATAAGCCACACGTTGCTGCTTGAACCGATGGAACCACGTTCAAGTACACAATACACCTTGTGGGCCACCAATAAGCCGCATGCCACTTCTTGGACCAATGGAACCACGTCCAAGTATGCAAAACCCCTTGTGCGCCATCAATAAGCCGCATGTCACTTCTGCAACTGATGGAACTGCGTTCTTGCAAGAAACACATGTCCCACACGATCGATAAAATACTTCCCAATCTCTGGATGGGAAGCATAGACCCACAAACTTCCGATTCGGTGGAAAAATTGATTCAAGATTTCCCAAGAACTAGTGCTACCCCGACATCCTTTTATTCTTTCCCACGATCCCAAAAGAAGACATTACCTTGGTAACACCGAGATCTCATCCAAACTTTCTAAGTATGGATAGTGCTCCAGCAGCGTTAAGAAAGTTTCCTATCATAGAATTGGTAGAAATCAGCATTACTCCAGCAATATTATGAAAGTCAAAATCACCGGATCAATAGCAACACCGGAGCAAGTACCTAAGCTATTCAAAAGTTTTCGAAGATAGAAACTGATATGCAAAAAGGATCTCAACACTGAACTTGGAAGAATCCGATTACAGTCAAGAAATGAAATGCTCGAAATCGAACATTAGGATCACGGGTTCTTAGAGATAGAAGCCTACGGTGCTACCCACACTAGGGGCAACCAAACAGGTTGCCCAGAACAATCGATCTCTAAATAATTCCTTAAACCCTAGGTTCAAAGTAAGCAGCCCTGTGGAGCAGAGGGCATACATACACCAACACATGATCCGGATAGGCTAAACAGAGATACACCACAGTTACGTTATGCCGAATGGAGTATTTTGACAAATAATAACAAAGATAAGTAATATAATATGCTAAATAACTATAGGAATACCATTTTCATGCATAGAGTTGCGGTAAATAAAGATATAACACAGACACGGAAGCATATGAAATAGGACATTGCAATACATGCAATAGTATTATGTACATAGGCAGTTATTTATAAACAATCATAGTACATAGAATGTAGGAAAAGTACACAAGAGAGATTACAATAGAAATGATAATGTTTCATTACTAATATCATTTTATGCACAAACTCAACAAACAGTAGGGGCTGTTCCCACACAATGCCGGCTAGTTTCAGACATCACTCAACAAAAAACAAACAAAAATAGAAAGTAAAGACTCTGTACTTATACAGACTCGATCGACTCAAAAAACATACAAAAACCATAAATGCTCCCCTCTACTGGAACTCGATCACATCATCATTTCTTTCCACCATGGCCACCTTTCCCGTCCTTGCCCGAACGAATCAGAATCTTCTTCCTCTTGCTTTCCTTGCCAAAGGCAATGACAACATCTAAGGATGCATACTCTCCTCCGGTGGTAGGGCTAGACCCCTCAGAACCTCCTGTAGCGTTGGCTCGATCCTTTGACATCTAGAGCTTGATTGTAGTTGGAGTCTTGCACTTTGCTTCCTCCTTCTCCTTCGCCTGCAGCCCCTTCTTTTCCTTTTTAAGTCTCCCTGCCATCGTCCCTTTGTCAGTTAGGTCCAACTCACTGGTCACTACCACTTCTTCTGGAGACAAGGAGACATCCTTTGGGTTCTACAGTGCCACTATTTACTTAGAGTCGGGCCCAACCCCGTAGATTGAGATATGAGTTGTACCCGAAGTCACTATAGAGACAACGGTGGAAGTGGTAAAGATGGTAGAGGCTTCCGAGCCCTGTGTAGCTCGAGAAGGAGGCAGGAGAGATGGTTGATCGACAAATTAGGAAATGGAGCTGCATAGTTTAGAGAAGGACTCCGAAGTGAACTGGAGCTTTTGGAGTACTGGAGAAACGAGGGAAATACCTAAACCGGGAGTTTGTTCGTGAACTTGAATTTTGAAATTCCCTACTCCGGTTTCCATTTCGAAGGGTTGCCTTACAATTAAAGGAAAGTATGGCTCACACACAGCTTTGGAAGATGGATGTGTGTGGGCGGCTTTGGAATCGAAAGTCGTGGACATTGAAAAGGTTGTTGCTTGCCCTTGAGAATTAGGAGCAGATATTTCACCCTGACCCAAAGAGCTTGGGCCAGCAAGGGCTTTAGTGGAGGCATCAGCGACGTCCTTCCTTCTCTCTTCCCATAGAATCTCCCTACCAGCCACTAGGAAGTCTATGTCCTCAGAATTGAGATAAGTCGCCATTAAATCTTCTGCAGATCCCATATTGCTGGCTCGCTCTGATCTAACTAATACTTCTTCCCAAACCATAGCGATAGTCCGGGGATAATCATTTCCAAGCCACTATAAACTGCCCTTGTTCATAACATTACATGTACATGGATGCAACACGCTCGCATCCATCTTGCTCCTCGCTTCCTCGTGCTCCTCTTGAAGGTCCTACAGCTCCGATCGTGTGACCAAATGGTTGATCTTAGTCGCCAGTTTATCGGATGCGATCTATTCTTTCTCCTTGGCTAGTCTTGCATTCTCCTTATGGAGTCGAGTGAGATCGGTAGCCTGCTCAGCAATGGTGGTGGTTTTTTCAGAAATAGTTTGGTCCCGGGCCTTGACAGCTTGCTCTCCTTTAGTGACATGCTCTTTCAGTTTATCAGACTACCCGTGAGCTTCTCTGAGCTGATTATTGATCACGAGAAGTGCTATGTCGTGAGACCGACTTGGGTCAGTTAGAAGATCTTCACTAGCATTTTTTCACTTCAACGCCGCATCTCTCTTAGCCTTCAACTGGGCTATCTTATTGTCATGATCCTTAATTAATCTATCATGAGAATCCCTTTGTACCTCTAATGAAAGAATCTCCTGATGGTTAATAATGTTAATGTTAGAAAGGACTCGTACAAGACTCTACCACTTGAACCCAGCCTCCAAATCCTCGCGAATCATCTTGAAATTTCGAAGGGAAGTAGCTTTATTTGTAGGCTTCATGTTACTATCAAATTTAACCCCACGCAAGCAAATATGAAGGAAAGCAGCTTGAAGGTGCGGCAGATGTTTCCTGGAGATTTGACCAGGCAACTGAGCACTCGGCATTGGCAGGTACTCGGCATCTGGACTACTCGGCGTCAACTAGTGCTCGGCATCTCATAGTACTCGACGTAGTACTCATCATTCATAGTACTCGGCGTAGTACTCAGCATCTCATAATACTCAGCGTAGTACTCAGCATCTCATAGTACTCGGCGTAGTACTCAGCGTCACATAGTACTCGGCGTAGTACTCAGCATCAGGAAATACTCGGCCTCAGGACGTACTCGGCAACAGGAGCACTCGGTACTCAGAGGAACTCGGCAACAGTAGTACTCGACATAGTGCTCGACATCCAGTAGAACTCAGCGATAGGAGTACTCGGCATCCAGAAGACAATCGGCACACACGACTACTCAACATGATTGTATCGTTCGGACAGAATGCTTCGTTCGGCCAGAATGCGTCGTCCGGCCAGAGAGCACTGTTCGGTTTAGAGCTTCGGATGGAGGCACGTTTGGCTTCAACAGACAACCATTCTGCACTTCCCACACATCAAACACACCGTTCGACATAAAAGGGATGGTTTAGCATAGCCGCGTTCAGCATACCTTGCTCGGCATACAGCGACCACTGTACTCGGGCTAGAGTGTTCGGCCATCAACCCACTTGGGAAGTCCAGCCCATATTTGTCTATAAATAGAGGGGCAGGGTCACAGTGAAAAGGGATCCTTTTTTGGGAGAGAACACTGGGGAGACTCTGCCATTTTTGAGACTCATCTTCTCTACTTAACAACTTCATTCAAGCATTTGATTCATGAATTGTATTTGTAATCATCTATTAAGAAGATCAATAAAGTTTAACCTCAAAGTGGACGTAGGCAATTACGCTGAACCACTATAAATTTGGTGTTCTTACTTTCTGCATTTAAAGTAGCATTCTCTTCTCTGTTTAATTTGTTTTCATCACTTATATCTCTACACAATCTTTCTCTAAGAGGTTAGTGACCAATTTTGGTGCTAACACTTTGGTGCTTTCACTGAGAATTGAATTCTCAGACCACAAGGATCTGCTTTGAAGCTACTGGATTGAACAAATCCCCCAAAGAAGATCCGACTCACTGATAGGACATCCATTGATTCTACTCAGAGTTCATACCAATAACTCTACAATGGCAGGACCACGTACCAGGTCAGCTTCTCATAATGCGGATGCCCGCGAGACTGCTAGCGTGCAACAAGCAGGACCTAGCAACCAACCAGCAATTCCGGGTGAAGGAATTGCCGCTCAGGACCAAACTCTAGTTGGCACCAGAATAGAGTTCAACGACTTGATGAGAGAGCTCAGGGAAAGCAGGAGACAACTAGGAGAGCAAATGCAAGCTAACGCCAACCTGATGGCACAGCTCACTCAACAGCAGCAACAGAATGCTGGGGGCAATCCCGCTCCTTATTCCTCATCTGACAGCTCTACTTCCTCTGATGAAGCTCCCAGGTGCAAACGCCGCAAGACTGAGGCCGCACGAGCAGAAGCTGCTGTTCAAACAGCTGGAGACCGTGACCAAGCAAGAGCTGGAAACTTCAGGATCGGAGTACAAATGGAGGATGGAGGCCCAGATCATCAAAACGCTAACGATGTCGAACCTCAAGACGCACGATTGGCAGATAACCAGGAGAGGAGGCATCAGCATGGACAGGCACGTAGAACAGACTCTAACCTTCCGCCTTCCATACAGACACCAGATCTGACAGCCATGATCTGGCAATTGATGAAAGAAAATCAGGGCTTATCGAACGATGATTGGGGAGTGTCAAGAAGTCACACTCCGTTCACGGATGTTGTGTTACAGGCGGCGTACCCAAGAAAGTTTAGTATTCCAACTATCCCTGCGTACGAGGGAAAGACTGACCCCATACAGCATGTCATGAGGTACGAATGGATGATGGATTCAGCTAGAGCAAATGATGCCACCAAGTGTAGATGCTTTCCAATTACTCTATCTGGGATCGCTACTATATGGTTTACCCGACTTCCTCCGCGGTCTGTATCCAATTTTGAGGAGTTGGCGAAGAAGTTTATTGAGCAGTTCAGGATACCCACTACTCGTCCGAAGGACGTAATGTCTCTGTCAAGTGTAATCCAAAGTCCCGGGGAGTCATTGAAGGAATATTTACAAAGGTTCCATGTCGCGGCAACTGAAGTCAGTAATCCCAATGATCATGCAATTCTAATGGCTGTGATGAGAGGTGTGGATCCGGAGTCTGAATTTGGAGACTGGTTGGCAGGAAAACCTCCGACCACACTGGAGCGTTTCTACTCAAAGGCACACCAATTCATAAGGAGAGAGGAAGCCAGGTGGGTAAGACGAGATAAGGCACCAGGACCTGTCCAAGAGTCTATGAAAAGCAACGTTGCTGTGAAGCAGTCCGGAGCCAGCTCGGGAAAGGTCCAAGTCAATGTCCAGAATAAGCCTGGGTAGCCTAAGGAGTCCGGAGGAAGAAATCAAGGGAAGAAGAGAGAAGCGGGGAAGTGGAAGTCGAGAATTCCAAGCTACAGCGAGTATACTCCGCTGAACGCGCCACTTGAGAACATTTACCTATCCACCTGCAATACTTTTCAATACAGAAAGCCACGTCCAAAAGAATCAACCGAGGAATAGAAGCGGACCGGGAAATATTGTCGCTTCCATGAGACTTATGGGCACAATACAGAAGAGTGCAGACACCTGCATGACGCTATCGAGAAGTTGATCAGGCAAAAGAAGTTGCAAGAATTTGTGAAGGATCCACAGGAAGGAGGACAGAGAACGTCCAACACGGGTCGTGCACCAGCTCCGCGTCATTCCGAGGAGCCTGCCCGAACCGTAGGTAGACTAGTCATAAATACAATTATCGGCGGACCTCACCCCGCGGATAAGAATTGGCAAGAGATGGAGCGATATGCAAGTTCCCTAAAGCATGCAGATTTTGAGTGCTGTTCGAACGTGGAGGATGGGACTCCTGCCAAGCAGCAGCGCGTAATGACAGACGACATAGTGTTCAGAAACAGGGATGCTGATCAAGTGGAGGCTCCAACCGTCGACCCGATGGTCATATCTACGACGATTGGACCGGCATATGTGAAGAGAATTCTGATTGATTGCGGAAGCTCTGTCAACATCATCTTCAAAAAGGCTTATGACCAAATGAAAATGGAAACAAAAGACTTGAAACCATCCAAAGCTCATATTCACGGCTTTAACGGCGCTGCGACCGATGCAGTGGGGTATGTCGAGTTACCAGTTGAACTGGGACAAGGCGAGCGTCGGAGAGTGCGAATTCTACCCTTTGTAGTTTTGGATGTGGATTCTCCATATAATGTTTTCTTGGGCCAGCCGGCCCTGGCTGAGTTTAGGGCATAGTTAGCCCCGTGGTGTTTAACTTTGAAGTTCCCAACTGACAAAGGAGTAGGTATTGTTCATGGCGACCAAGTAGCTGGTCGTTCCTGTTATGTGGCTGAGCTTCGAGAGGCCCATCGAAGAGAGAAGGGAAAGGTTGCGGACAATCCCGTCCGCATCCTTAATGCAGATAATTGACAAGTAGTGCCCGAGCCCTGGCTCGGGCACAGTTCTCGGATCTTCAGAGACATAGATCCGAGAGACGACGATGAGAAACCCAAGGAAGAGAAGGCATCACCGACCGAGTTAACGATTGACAACTCAGTTAGCCGAGACGACCCTTCGCGAATACTAAAGATCGGGTCACAGCTTGGCCCCGCGATGACTGAAGACCTTAGCGACTTCCTCCGGGCGAATCTTGATGTTTTCGCCTGAACGCATTCTGATATGTGTGGGATTTCTCCCGCCATCACGAGTCATATGTTGAACATATACCCGAAATACTTTCCAGTTAAACAAAAAAGGAGAGGAATGGATCCGGAGAGGTCCGCCGCTCTCGAAGAGGAGGTGGACAAACTCAAAGTTCGTCCGCGACGCCCTCTACCCTGAATGGTTATCCAACCCTGTGCTGGTAAAAAAGGCGAATGGGAAATGGAGGACTTGCGTAGATTATTCCGACTTGAACAAAGCATGCCCAAAGGACAGTTTCCCGTTGCCTAGGATCGATCAGTTGGTCGACTCCACCGCAGGACACGAGCTGTTATCATTCATGGATGCATACTCAGGGTACAACCAAATCCCAATGCATATTCCAGATCAAGAACACACCAGCTTCGTTACAAATGTCGGACTATATTGCTATGTAGTGATGCCCTTTGGATTGAAGAACGCAGGAGCGACTTACCAGCGTTTAGTGAATCGAATGTTCAAGGACCAACTGGGTAGAACGATGGAAGTCTATGTGGATGACATGCTCGTGAAGTCACGACGGTCAAGCGACCACATTCGAGACTTGGCTGAAATGTTCGACATACTCAGGTTTTATGGGATGAAGATCAACCCTTTGAAATGTTTGTTTGTACCAAAAATGGGCACAACACTCTTCAGAAGTTTTTGAAGAGATAAAAGTGAAGAATGAAAATTAAAACTGTGGATTATCTAACAAAAACTCCAAATAACAGAAAGTAAATTGCAAAGACAAGCGATTTAGAGTGGTTCGGCGTTTTGCCTACGTCCACTATGAAGTTTGATGATTTTATTGCTCGATACTTGAAGGTTACAGTAGTTTATAATGTAATACAACTGAATTTCTAAGTTAAGTCTCAATCTAAAGCAGCGGCGGTGTTCTGGATTAGATCTGGAAAAATCTGGGCACTCTTCAGTACTTAGAATTCTCCGCCCCCTTTTCTGAATGACCAGGGGCTCTATTTATAGGTGTAGGAGGCTGATATTTCGCCTAAAATTCGGGGAGACCAGTTCTGGCATGTGAGGGGGGCCACATGCCCGCTCTTTGGAAATCTAGACCCACTTTGGGATCGATTTGACCCTTGCTTCGAATCGATCAAGATTTGCTCCGATTGAGCTGAAATTTGGCATGGACATTCCTTAGGTTGACAGTTAGCTCCTGTCCAAATTTCATAACATTTGGACTTGTAGATCTCGAGATATGATCGATTCAAGATTTCATTTCCGGTTGACATGCTCCCTTCGAATCGATGCTTTTCGCGCTCCAGGAATGGATTCGAAGTAGAGCAACTTCATGGATTCGAAGCACTCCATCCCGATGGATTCGAAGTAGAGCAACTTCATGGATTCGAAGCACTCCATCTTGATGGATTCGAAGGAAGGCATCTTGATGGATTCGAAGGAAGGCATCCTGATGGATTCGAAGCACTCCATCTTGATGGATTCGAAGGAAGGCATCCTGATGGATTCGAAGCACTCCATCTTGATGGATTTGAAGGAAGGCATCCTGATGGTTTCGAAGCACTCCATCTTGATGGATTCGAAGGAAGGCATCTTGATGGATTCGAAGCAAGGTCACTAGATGGATTCGAAGCACAGTGACACCTATGGATTCGAAGCAAGGTCACTGGATGGATTCGAAGCACACTGACACCTATGGACTCGAAGCAAGGGAAACTTGATGGATACGGAGTGTGGCCACATTGATGGATACGAAATTGGGCTCACTGATGGATACGAAAACATGGCCTTTCCCTTCAACTTGCATCCATCATAACTTGAGCATATGAACTCGGATTGACTTGAAACTTGGAACATTGGCTCTCATAGCTTTTCTAGTCATGTCTTATCAATTATAGCTCAATCTGGTCTCAGACAAAATTCATCGATATCCAGGGTAGACCTATGTGCACTAGATGTCCATAACGAGTGACTCTAGGTTTCTGATCAATTCCTTGGTATCTCGGCCTTGCCAAAAGGCGGGATAACATTTGCCTCCCAAAGTACGTCTTGTGGAAACATGACGTGCTTTGAAAAGCTGCAATTTCTCTCTAAACAATTATCATATCTTTCGTTTAAAGTTGTACTCTGTATTGCTGTAACTGACTACTGTGTGATAGTGATCAGCTGCTTACTGTCGGATTCATGACGAGATGAGCATTTGATCCCTGTGAATGTCAAAGATCAAATATTAGTCAGACATATATGCATATATGTGTCATCTTGACTTTTGTTAGCGTTGCGTGGTTGCAAGTCGTTGCTGTTCAGTTTGTTATCGAAGTCCGCATCGATCCTCTCCTGAATTGACTTGAGATTCGAGTTAAAACATCGCTTTGATGATTGTCTATGATTATGTAGTGCATTGTTGTAATTGAGTGTCGAGTGCTAGCGATTTGTTGTTCACTGTTGTAATTGCCATGAGGTAAGCATTCTATTCCTGTAAATTTTAAAAATTGAATGTTAGTCTATCATACATGTACGCATGTTAACCTGGCTCCCGTTAACGTTTGCACGTTCACGAGTCATTGTCAAGTTCTTTAGTTTTTGTTTGGATTGAGTTTCGTATCGATCCTCTCCTGGATCGAAATGAAATTCAAGTTGTAACAACGTTCGATGGTTGTTTTTGAATGCTCCTTCGTAACGATCCTCTCCTGAATCGATGTGAAGGGTTGGAATGTATGCTTCGTATCGGTGGATATGTAATATTGGATCTCGGATCGATGGATACAAAAGTAATGCTTTGTATCGATAGAGTCAAACAATCCAGACATAATCATGCAGTGATGCTTCACGGAGGATATGCCATTCCTTATTCGTTTATTCAATAAGAATCCCCGATTGTGGATAATCTTCGATAGGAGTCACCCATGACTTTTCTTCTAGATCCATCTCTAAGATCTAGTTGATCTTCATATGTCAATGCTTGGAATAATAAGCATTTCAACTGGGATAAAGTCTTTTTGCCGTGCATCCCCGAAACTGGCTAGCTTGGCCAGTGACTTAGTTTTTTCATTTTGTCCTCCGAGGAGGTGTGTAATGGTGTAATTGTCGAAGTCGACTAGTAGCTTTTGGACCCAGCTAGGATGAGGAGCAAGATGTTGCCCCCTAGTTCAATAATCTTCCCTGACTCGGTATACTACTAACCAATAATCACATAATATATGCAAAGTTTCCACTCCTAGTTTTCTTGTAAGTTTGAGTACCAAGGCTTCATACTTAGCTTCGTTATTTGTTGCAGGGAAGTTGAGTTTGAGGGCGTGGCAGATCGATCGTTCCTCAGTAGTCATTAACGCAATTCCGACGTTAAAAAAGCCGATTATTGGAAGTTCCATCTGTGTATGTCCTCCATCGGTTGGACGGTTCGCCACTGTTCTTCGGATAGTCGTCTGATGTGGTGGATTCATATATGAAGTATGCTAATGTTTGATCATGGAGAGCTCTCCGAGGGAGATATGTGAAATCAAATTGGCTTAGCTCGATATCCCATTCGAGTATCCTTTCAGACATCTAATGTTCCCATTGGATCTAGCGTTCTCAAGTTTGAATTCAAAGAATGCAGTATAGCACTACAGGTCCGGATCTGTGATAAAATAGTTGTATTCCTGGTCTAGGACATGTTTCAGTATCTGATTGCATCTAGAGTTTGCATCCATGGATGAGAGTAATTGATGTATGATGGTTAAGTCAATTAGTTGATTGATCATTGGATGTGGAAGCTATGCTTTGCCATGCCTCGTGCAAATTTGGGTAGTCGGTGTATGTTCGCCACTCTCCTTTTGTTTCTCTCATAAGCAAAGGATTGAATACTTATTTTGGGTAGAGGATATCGCGGATAAACCTATTGGTTTTGAGTAGATTCACCTCCTCCTTAAGTGTAGCAGATCTTTCTGGATCCATGTTGCTTTGTTTTTATTCACCGAGACATGCATCGGGTTGGCACTTAGTGCAGGGTTCTTAATGGTTGGTGAGAGTCCATATATACACATGAGATTGAGTCCAAGCGAACATATCAAATTCACCTGAAGCAATGCAGTCGACTCTTGCACCATCATTGCGCAGAGTTGTGATCTGATCCACAATACACGTGAAGGGTTGTAGGTGCCTCATGTGTTCATTTTCAATGGTAAATGATCAGGCTTATAAGGATGTTAAATCAAAGGGTTAGTAGAATTTAGCCTCGTACTGCATGCTGCTACATAGCTGGCTCCAGCTTTGAGATTGAATTTACTTGTGTTTCTGAATGATCAGTCGCCCATGAGTTTGGTTATTGATTTGATGATTCTATCTCTAGGCATCCTTTCGGTCGCAACCTAGAGGTGTTACGAATATCAAGCATGGGTCATAGGTTGAAATTGTCATAGTTAACTCTCGGATAATTACTCTTTTGCCCCCAGTGACGGTTTGGCGGATGCATTACGCGGACGGTCTGGTCTCGTCCTAGCGGTGTTTATACTGTAGTTCAAGCTTTTAGAATTAGAGTTCATTGATGAATGGTTGAATCATATTAACCTTATCTTCTTGCTTGTGCCCCCAAGTCTGGGGAGTATCTCGATAAGTGGCAAGGTAGACAATGTCCGCTTCAATTGTGTATTATATTCCATTGAACCATAGGATCAAATTAACGAACGGAGGGCCGAGTCGTGCCTATCATGCATTATGTTCTAGTTCTTTCCTCTAGGCGGAATACATCGTTACTTTGCCAACATTCGGACATAAGCTAGATTCTGGATGGTCAACGACATTCGCTCTGCTGCTTATGTCGCCATACTTTGGGCAAAAACTGAAGAGTGAATCGTCTAGTCAGATCCAATGCAGGACTGGTGCTTCCCTTGTCGAATCTAGGGTAAGAATCAGTGCACAGATGTTTAGGTTGCACTTGTTTCGAATCGTTCTTTTAGCCGGATCATGGTAAGAGTCAATGAACGAATGGTCGCGTTGCATTCATTTGGAGTTGGCTGATCAACCATGTCCATTTCGATTTACGTTCTCCCGTTAGATCTAGGGATAAAGTCAGCTCAAATGCAGTCATGTCATGCTCATTCGGTCTCATGCTCTTCCTGACGGATCGAAGGAAGGCGACGAAGGACGAATGGTCATGTCACACTCATTCGTGGTTTATTCTTTTATCCGTGCTATGCTGGTCGAAGATATTCGATGCATGCTCGGGTCACATTGATTTGTAGTTGAAGAGGATTGATATTGACCGTCGATTCGATGGCATGATGCAGAATGCTCGGACCTTATTTCCTGTCAATCCGATGGTATGATATGAAAGGCGCAGATCGACATTGCCCGTCGATCCGGCGGTATGATATGATTGGTTGCTTGTAACTTTGAGTGTCATTATGTTTGGTTGGCATTACGGCCTCCTTGCAATCGTTGCCTTAAATTTTAATGGACGCTAAGCCGGAGAGGCAGCGAGTCACCTTTCTCTTCTTTCAGTAATTTGTACTTCTGCCCCTAGTCTTGGGGATGAGCCGTAATAGGCGTTATGCAATATCGTTCACTGCTTAATTTTAACATCCACACTCTGGGGACTTGTATCTTTATGACAGTTGTTGATCACTCATTTTCATGTGTTGAGTCTGCGCCTATGCTCGGGGAATGAGTGATGTAACTTGGTTGAGATGCAGTCGAAGTTGTTAGGTGGACGGGTCCACCCTCCTTGAGGCCGTACTTGATGGAGTTGCAGTTGAAGTCGTTAGGTGGACGGGTCCACCCTCCTCGAGGTCGTACTTGATGGAGATGCAGTCGAAGTCGTTAAGTGGACGGGTCCACCCTCCTCGAAGCTGCATTGAATGGAGATACGGTCGAAGTCATTAGGTGGATGGATCCACCCTCCTCGAAGCCGTAGTTGGTTGTAGTTTATACTCCGGCTCAAGCTCTCGGAGTCCGGAGTTAGTTTAATGTTTATACTCCAGTTCGCGCTCTCGAAAGCTGGAGTTTGTTGATGTTTATACTCTGGTTCGCGTTCTCGGAATCCGGAGTTAGTTAATGTTTATACTCCAGTTCGCGCTCTCGGAAGCTGGAGTTTGTTGATGTTTATACTCCGGTTCGCGCTCTCGGAATCCGGAGTTAGTTAATGTTTATACTCCAGTTCGCGCTCTCGAAAGCTGGAGTTTGTTGATATTTATACCCAGCTCGCGCTCTCGGAATCCGGAGTTAGTTAATGTTTATACTCCAGTTCGCGCTCTCGAAAGCTGGAGTTTGTTGATATTTATACCCAGCTCGCGCTCTCGGAGTACTCTGGGGTTTTGTGAATGTTTATACTCCGTCTCGCACTCTGGGAGTACGGGGTTAAGGAATGTTTATACTCCGCCTCGCACTCTGTGAGTACGGAGTTAAGTAAAAAGTTTGTACCCAGCTCGCGCTCTCGGAGTACTCTGGGGTTTTGTGAATGTTTATACTCCGTCTCGCGCTCTGGGAGTACGGAGTTGAATGAATGTTTATACTCCACCTCGCACTCTGGGAGTATGGAGTTAAGGAATGTTTATACTCCGCCTCGCACTCTGGGAATACGGAGTTAAGTAAAAAGTTTGTACCCAGCTCGCGCTCTCGGAGTACTCTGGGATTTTAGGAAAATGTTTATACTCCGCCTCGCACTTTGGGAGTACGGAGTTAAGTAAAAAGTTTGTACCCAGCTCGCGCTCTCGGAGTACTCTGGGGTTTTAGGAAAATGTTTATACTCCGCCTCGCACTCTGGGAGTACGGAGTTAAGTAAAAAGTTGTCGTGTATCAGCCCGTTTCTGGCCTGATGTGAGGGCTTGTCCCTGAGCTAGGTGTTGCGCTTAGCGAGTGATCGGTGGGATCCCGATTAACTTCCACTTATAGGCCCCTCAACAAAGGATGAGGTTTAGAGTATGGACGGTTAGATCGCGTCCATGTTCATTTGGATTCCGCTTTTGCCAGGCCTAAGGAGTAAGATTAGTGTTCTGGCATGCTTTGTGCTCGAGCA
This sequence comes from Allium fistulosum, assembly GCA_030737815.1. Taxonomy (NCBI): domain Eukaryota; kingdom Viridiplantae; phylum Streptophyta; class Magnoliopsida; order Asparagales; family Amaryllidaceae; genus Allium; species Allium fistulosum. The sequence continues at coordinate 1,415,649,787 of CM060901.1, read as the reverse complement.
TAGGAATGGATGGTCGAACTACATCCAGTTTGAGTTGTATATTTTCCCTTAAGTCGGGTGCAAGAAATGGAGAGCAGACAGTCGAGTCACATCCAATTTATACTTTGCATTCTTTCGATCGAGCTAAGGAAGAGAGTTGAAATGATGGCTCATGATGGTTAGTGAGTAGACAATCAGTCGTTGATGACTTTAAATTGAGGGTTGGACCTTTAAACATGTGTTCCCTCGAATAATCCCAAATGTCTAATGTAGGATTGGATGCATGGATGGTGACATCACGTCCACCCTTGATGTGATTCCAATTTTATCGGGCATTAGAAGAAGCATAAGTATTTTGGCAAGCTTCAAGTACGAGATGGAGAAGGCACTGTTGGGACATATAACTCCAAGTCTTTCTTACATCTCCTAATTAAATTGCGTAGGCAGATGAGTGGATGGTCAGTTGCATCCACTTTGTACTAAAGTCCTGACCTTGTCGGTCTCTTCCGCTTTGATGCCTTGCCCCCAGTCAGGGGCATATAGTAGCCGATGAGTGGTCGAATCATGGTCATCACGATGATACCTCAATGATTTGATCATGGTCCGCGGAGGTTGTTTTGCACCCAATCTTAAGTACTCGGTTACCTGCATCATTTGCAAGTAGTTTAATTCAAGTAGGTCATATTTCGCAACATAAATGAAATTGAATTAGAAATAATTCAAAAGAGATCAGATCAAATCTCATTGATAAGTGAGGCAGCGTCGTATGCTCGCTATTGCACATCATTCCATCCCTTCTCAGTTGGAAGTCTAACGCAAATGGTTTAATTTGATCAAAGTCCTTGATCGATAGGGGTCGGATGTTCCCGGTCCTTCGTTTTATGGGGCTTGCGTATATGGTCGGAGCTATCCTTCCCGGAGAAGATTTATGGCGTTGGCGTTCACGGTAGCCATTTAGAGAAGAGGAGTTTTCCGATCTAGAGTATGGAGCAGGTCCCCTCCTTATCCTGCTATGTTGATCCTTCATCTGATTCATCAACTCAAAATTTGCCTAGACATGTTGGTGCAGTTGTCGGCGGCGGTCTACCAGTTCTCTTGTCAAAGTCTGGAAATAAGCGCCGGTGATGAATTCATTTATGGGTATCGGCAGCAACTGGCTGCGGGCTTTGGATAAATTCGTTGGCTGCCAGCTTCTTCATTCACTTCAACAATATAAGAAGTAGATCTGGTATGTCTAACCACGATTGACAATGTTCTTTGAGGAATGGGGGAAGACAACTACATTTGATAGCAGTCATCACTCTTGGTGTAAGCCATGCGCAATTCTCACTTCATGAGGTAGTGCCGGGGGTTGTATTTCCATAACACACCGACATAGTTAACATGTTGAATTTTCACTGGAAGTTCTGCATGTAGGATGGTTTCAACGAATAGGTCTCGACTAGGAAAGATTCCCTAATCGCCATTATGATCAAGTCCATTTTATTGCCAAGGGGTTTTGTAACACTGGTGAATGATGTATGCACGATTGTCCAACGTTTGAGTGGTTTGGTGATACCGATTGGATGGTGAGTTTGTAAAGATGGGCTCATAGATTGTTGATTATTTCTAATTTTCACCCAGATAGGAGACCTATATAGGGTATTAAGGAAGTCTTCTTGAGGTTGTATACAATGATTTTAGTCATGTGGACGTAGAATGATTAAAATGCGGGCATTTGAAGATGGTTCAGCGGTGACCAGCTATGCTTTGAGTTGGTAGAGTAGACAGCGTAGGGGAGTCGTCATATTAGCCATCGTGCCATAGTTGTCAATTCAGGAGTTTGAAAGCTGGTCAATTGGAGGAAGTTGCATTCCACCTTACAAGCATGATATATTAATCAACCCCAGTTCTTGGCATATTAACTAGGTTCTCCAGCCTCTGGGAGTACGGTTAAGTACTATTTCTTTACCCGTTCCTTGATTGCAACTAAACAGTTGTTGTGATCTCCTATGTCTTTTTCAGTCATGGAACAACTAGAAGCACGGATGGAATGTTCCTTCACTAAATTGGTGATTGAATCGACAATGCGGGTGCCCTGCGCTGCGGCTAGGGTTCGAATCGACAATGCGGGTACCCGAATTTTTTTTAATATTTTTTTTTAAATTTCGTATCGATACGAATTGGAGCAGTTGCGATCGATACGAACAGAGCGCAGGCAAAGCAGATCGAGTCGAAGTGATCGATTCGACGTGATCGATACGAACAGGGATCGATCGAATCGATATGAACGGAGCGATGCGAAGTTGATCGATTCGAAGTGATCGATACGAACAGAGTGATGAGAAGCAAATCGATTCGAAGTGATCGATACGAACAGGGATCGATCGAATCGATACGAACGGAGCGATGCGAAGTTGATCGATTCGAAGTGATCGATACGAACAGAGTGATGAGAAGCAGATCGATTCGACGTGATCGATACGAACAGGGATCGATCGAATCGATACGAACGGAGCGATGCGAAGTTGATCGATTCGAAGTGATCGATATGAACAGAGTGATGAGAAGCAGATCGATTCGACGTGATCGATATGAACAGGGATCGATCGAATCGATACGAACGGAGCGATGCGAAGTTGATCGATTCGAAGTGATCGATACGAACAAAGTGATGAGAAGCAGATCGATTCGACGTGATCGATACGAACAGGGATCGATCGAATCGATATGAACGGAGCGATGCGAAGTTGATCGATTCGAAGTGATCGATACGAACAGAGTGATGAGAAGCAGATCGATTCGAAGTGATCGATTCGAACTTTGGCATTTTTTCTGGTTACGAAAATATGGATACGAAATGATTGATGAATGCAGTTCCTCTTAGATCTTGAGCAATCTGAATAGAATAGATGGAACCACTTGACGACAGATCTGGATCTCCTCCTTAGATTTTTGCAATCCAACTACGGTAGTAGATCCACAGAGCAGGAGAAAAGCAAGGTTTTTCTCGATGAAAGCACCAAAGTGTTTGTACCAAAAATGGGCACAACACTCTTCGGAAGTTTTTGAAGAGATAAAAGTGAAGAATGAAAATTAAAACTGTGGATTATCTAACAAAAACTCCAAATAACAGAAAGTAAATTGCAAAGACAAGCGATTTAGAGTGGTTCGGCGTTTTGCCTACGTCCACTATGAAGTTTGATGATTTTATTGCTCGATACTTGAAGGTTACAGTAGTTTATAATGTAATACAACTGAATTTCTAAGTTAAGTCTCAATCTAAAGCAGCGGCGGTGTTCTGGAGTAGATCTGGCAGAATCTGGGCACTCTTCAGTACTTGGAATTCTCCGCCCCCTTTTCTGAATGACCAGGGGCTCTATTTATAGGTGTAGGAGGCTGATATTTCGCCTAAAATTCAGGGAGACCAGTTCTGGCATGTGAGGGGGGCCACATGCCCGCTCTTTGGAAATCCGGGCCCACTTTGGGATCGATTCGACCCTTGCTTCGAATCGATCAAGATTTGCTCTGATTGAGCTGAAATTTGGCATGGACATTCCTTAGGTTGACAGTTAGCTCCTGTCCAAATTTCATAGCATTTGGACTTGTAGATCTCGAGATATGATCGATTCAAGATTTCATTTCCGGTTGACATGCTCCCATCGAATCGATGCTTTTCGCGCTCCAGGAATGGATTCGAAGTAGAGAAACTTCATGGATTCGAAGCACTCCATCCTGATGGATTCGAAGTAGAGCAACTTCATGGATTCGAAGCACTCCATCTTGATGGATTCGAAGGAAGGCATCTTGATGGATTCGAAGGAAGGCATCCTGATGGATTCGAAGCACTCCATCTTGATGGATTCGAAGGAAGGCATCCTGATGGATTCGAAGCACTCCATCTTGATGGATTCGAAGGAAGGCATCCTGATGGTTTCGAAGCACTCCATCTTGATGGATTCGAAGGAAGGCATCTTGATGGATTCGAAGCAAGGTCACTGGATGGATTCGAAGCACAGTGACACCTATGGATTCGAAGCAAGGTCACTGGATGGATTCGAAGCACAGTGACACCTATGGACTCGAAGCAAGGGAAACTTGATGGATACGGAGTGTGGCCACATTGATGGATACGAAATTGGGCTCACTGATGGATACGAAAACATGGCCTTTCCCTTCAACTTGCATCCATCATAACTTGAGCATATGAACTCGGATTGACTTGAAACTTGGAACGTTGGCTCTCATAGCTTTTCTAGTCATGTCTTATCAATTATAGCTCAATCTGGTCTCAGACAAAATTCATCGATATCCAGGGTAGACCTATGTGCACTAGATGTCCATAACGAGCGAATCTAGGTTTCTGATCAATTCCTTGGTATCTCGACCTTGCCAAAAGGCGGGATAACAATGTTCCTTCGGCGTTGCATCGGGGAAGTTTTTGGGATTCATCGTCAATGCTAGTGGAATCGAAGCTAACCCAGAAAAGATCCAAACTATTCAAGACGTGCAAGTGCCCAGGACTATAAAGCAGGTACAGAGCTTGAACGGAAAAGTAGCTGCGTTAAGTCGATTCATATCCAGGGCAACTGACAAGTGCATCCCGATCTTTGATATAATAAAGAAAGGAAAGAGGAATTTCGAATGGACGCCTAGTTGTGAGGAAGCATTCCGGGGTCTGGTGAGGCATCTGGAGAGTCCACCAATGCTGTCAAAACCAGTAAACCACGAGATGTTGTACGCATACTTGGCTGTATCCCCGCATGCGATAAGCACGGCTTTAGTTCGTGAGGAGGATCGAGTCCAGAGGCCGGTGTATTATGTTAGCAAGCGTTTAACGGGGGTAGAGAGAAATTACCCTAACATTGAGAAATTGGCTTATTGCTTGGTGATTGCGTCATGTAAGCTGCGCCCATACTTCCAAGCACACTCAATCGGTGTTTATACCGATCAACCCCTGCGGCAGGTACTCCAATGACCAGAAACTTCTGGAAGGTTGCTAAAATGGAACATCGAGTTAAGCCAATTCGATATCGCCTACTTTCCACGGAGAGCCGTACAAGGGCAAGCATATGCAGACTTTATCGCTGAGTTTACCATGCCCGTCGAACCGGGTAGTCACGACGTCATTCCCCCCGTTCGATGGAAATTATACACTGATGGGGCATCAAATGACCGTTGCTCCGGCACGGGCGTAGTTCTTATAACTCCGGAAAACCGATCAATCTGTTATGCTTTGAAGCTCGATTTCCCAGCCACAAATAATGAGGCAGAATATGAAGCACTCATCGCTGGCTTGAAACTCATCGGGGAACTCGGGATCAGAGCAGTTGAAATCTTTTGTGACTCACGGTTGGTGGTTTACCAAGTGCGGGGAGACTACCAAGCAAAGGGACAAAAGCTTGCTCCGTACCTTGTTCAGGTCCAAGGACTACTATCAAATCTTGAGCGTTATGACATTTCACATGTCCCACGCGAACAGAACAAAGAAGCCGACTTATTAGCTAAGTTTGCGAGTACCGGCGATGCACAACAAATGGGATTGTATCCCGTCGAAGTCTTGCATGCCCCGAGCATAGACGAGATGAAAGTCGATCGCGTGTTGGAAACAGAAATCGAGAAGGAATCGTGGATAACCCCATTCAAACTGTACCTGACGACCGGGGGCTTACCAAACAAAAGAAACGAAAGACGGCAGGTCCTACGAAAGGCCGCGCGATACGTAATGCAGGATGGGTCAATGTATCGAAAAGGATTCTCAGTTCCATTATTACAATGCATCGCTCATGATGAGACAAAGCGGGTCTTAAGGGAGGTTCACGAAGGGGAATGTGGCGACCATACTGGGGGGCAAACGCTAGCAAAGAAGATCCTCCGCTATGGATATTACTGGCCAACCGTAAACCGGGACGCCGTAGACTATGCAAGAAAGTGTGACAAGTGTCAAAGATATGCGAAAATCCCAAGGACTCCATCAACGGAACTCACACAAATGGTTAGTCCCTGGCCATTTGCAATCTGGGGAATCGACATAATCGGCTCTTTGCCTATATCCAGAGGTGGCGCGAAGTACGCGATAGTTGCGGTCGACTATTTTACAAAATGGGCTGAGGTAGAACCTTTGGCCACAATCACCTCTAAGAAGGTCGTTAACTTCGTTGTACGAAATATTATATGCCGCTTTGGCCTTCCTCGCACCATCATTATGGACAACGGGACGCAATTTGAAAGTAGAGAGTTCAAAGAGTTCTGTCTAAAGTATGGCATCGAGAAAAGGTTCGCCGCTGTTGCACACCCGAAGGCTAACGGACAAGTCGAGGCGGTTAATAAAATAATCAAGTCCATACTGAAGAAGTGTCTGGAGAAGGTTGGAGGAAAGTGGGTAGATAGCATTATGGGCGTATAGAACTACCCACAAGTCCGCGACCGGCCACACTCCATTCGCCTTGGCGTACGGCTCTGAAGCCGTTATACTCATGGAACTTGAAGTTCCATCGCACCGAGTGACATACTATGATCCCAAGACGAACCAGAATCTCTTGTTGGAATCACTGGACTGCATCGATGAAAAGCGTGAAGAAGCTGAATTAAGGGCGGCAGCGCATAGACACCGTGTCAAGCGTTACTACGACGGCAGAGTCCGCCCAAGGATCTTTGATGTGGGTGATCTCGTTCTAAAACGAGTCTTCCCGGTACCATCACGTATGAATCCCAGCTGGGAAGGTCCGTACGCCATTGAACGGAACCTTGGAGAGGGAACATTCAAGCTAGCGACCGTTGATGGCACGACGCTCCCCCGAGCATGGAACAGTGAACATCTGTGGCACTATTACATTTTGCATGTTTTCTTTCTTGTTTTAGGCACTGTTATTTCCTATGTGTTTTCGTTCAGTATTAGCTTAGTTTCTTTTTAACTATGTAATCAAGCAGTCTAGTTGTTTTTCATTAATAAAGGCTTGAAGCTGTATTTTCTACGAATCACTAATGTTTCTATATCTCATGATCGGATGACGAATTACATTATCATATACGATATACAGACTCGTATAAATGATTCCAAATCTCCGAATCCCCAGAGCGCGGATCGGAGTACTCTAAGTCCCCAGAGCGCGGACTAGAGTATAAATGACTTCAAATCTCCGAATCCCCAGAGCGCGGAGCGGAGTACTCTAAGTCCCCGGAGCACGAACTAGAGTATAAACGATTCCAAATCTCCGAATCCCCAGAGAGCGGAGCGGAGTACTCTAAGTCCCCGGAGCGCGGACTAGAGTATAAACGATTTCAAATCTCCGCCCCAGAGTGCGGAGCGGAGTACTCTAAGTCCCCGGAGCGCGGACTAGAGTATAAATGATTCCAAATCTCCGAATCCCCAGAGCGTGGATCGGAGTACTCTAAGTCCCCGGAGCGCGGACTAGAGTATAAACGATTCCAAATCTCTGAATCCCCAGAGCGCGGATCGGAGTACTCTAAATCCCCAGAGCGCGGACTAGAGTATAAATGATTTCAAATCTCCGAATCCCCAGAGCGCGGGTCGGAGTACTCTAAATCCCCAGGACGCGGACGAGTATAAACGATTTCAAAATCTCCGAATCCCCAAAGTGCGGAGCGGAGTACTCTAAGTCCCCGAAGCGCGGACTAGAGTATAAACGAATACAAACCTCCGAATCCCCTGAACGCGGATCAACTTACTCTAAATCCCCGGAGAGAAGATTTAGAAAAAAGTCCAAGTACTCGAGAGATGTGGAACGAGAAATATGCCACGTCTGGAGATGTTTGAATGACACGAAAATGGACTGCGAAATAATGCAACTCGTAACAAGTGGAGTTATGACTACAGTTAGTCAACAAACCAAAGAAAATCAAGAGAATCATTCAAACAAAAAAGAAACTAAACTTCATTCAGTAGTTCAAAATAGGGTTACACAGTTACTCCTACAAAATTCAGAATCCAGAACCTATCTACACAAACTGCAAGCCACAAAAAATAAAAGCAACGACAAGACTTAAGCAAGAAGCTCGTCGAACGAGTGTATCGATTACTTCTTCGTTTTCTTCTTCTTATCTTCCTTTGTTTTTTCCGATGACTCCTCTCCCTCACGCTTTTTCTTGGATTTCTTGCTTGCCAAAGAAGCGGAGTCAGGAGTAGGGGACGGAACATCCAGTGGTTTAGACCTGCCCGGGAGAATGATTTTCAAAGGTCTGTTCCGAGGGTCGGTGAGTTCCAGTATTTCGGGTTCAACTTTGACCTCGACCTTTTTCTTCTCCTCTGCGGTGAGGCGGTCCTTCATGCTCACCTTTGAGGTATTCTCAGAGGCGCCAGTGATTTCGATTTCGTCACTCCCTTTGGCAGGAGATGAAGTGTCAAGCTTATCATCATCTAGCGCCCCAATCACTTGAGCAGCGGGACCAGGAATTACTCTCGCATGAACAGCGTCGCTTGTTTTCTCTGCCTCCTCCTTGGCGTCATCGCTCCTCGGAGTTGGCTCGGCATCAGAGTGGCCTGCATGAAAACATAAAGAATGAACGTTAGAACGAATAAATGCTGGAAAATGACAAAGTCTTTTGACTTCTAGAGAAGAAGAGTTTCCTACCGGGTTCAGGTTGGCTATCGGTTGCGCGTGGGGTTTCACCCTCCAGAATAGGAGATAGCATGTGAACACCGAGCCCGGGATCTTCAGGATCATAGCCGGCATGCTGCTCGAACGGGTCAAGTGTCGGCCGACCGGCCGGTTGAGCAGCGGGAGGAGGAGCAATATGAGGAGCCGTAGTCTCATCCCCAGACGGGCCATCTTCATCACTTTTCTCTTTTGGAAGGGGAGAGCCTTTGTTATAAAGCGCCAAAGCTGCGGACAGATCCGTTGGCTCATTCCCCCTAAGAAACTCCTTCACCAAGGCATCCTCATCGACCTCCTCAGAGCCCGACTCGATCTTCCTGATCCTTATCAAAATTTCCCAGGCCTCAGCTAGGGACTCGAGGTAGCCGTCGCCTAAGAATGTTAAGTCGCGATGCATAAGGACGCGGGCTCCATATTCAGCAATCAACGGGTCAAACATGCTTTTGACCTCTTCCCTGCCGGCCTCTGCGGCCGCCTCGAGGCGAGAGTCAATCTCCGCCGCAGCCTTTCTTTTGCCCTCCTCACGGGCCTCATCCTTCATTTTCTCAACCCCAGCAAGTTCGTCATCGAGCTTCGTTTTCAGGAGACGAGTAGCAACGATTTCATCACAGTATCATTGTGATTCTTCTTGAGCAGCTACCTTGTCCTCCTACTCCTTGGAGACTAATTCTTTCAGCTCTCTGACTTGCACGACGAGCGTGTCCCTCTCTTTTTGGACAGAGTCTTTTTCTAGGGCGAGGGCACCGCTGCGCTGGACTGCTTCATCAAGCTCCTTCTTGTGAGCCATCTCTAAGCGAGTAACTGCCTCAGCAGTATCTTTTGCGCTTTGTTCAGCGGCTTCCAGCTTCGACTTGTACGAAGCGAGCTCTACGTCTTGGTGCTCGATGATGTTTTTGTCGCAGCCGACCTCCAGTTTCAGGCGATTAATCTCATGTTGACGCGCAACGGACACCTCCGAGATCTTCTCCACCAAGTGCACAAACGCGTCATGTTGAACATAGACGTCGTTATTGCAGGCAATGTCACTCTGCTTCACGTGCCCAGGAATATGGTGAATAGCCGGGAGGAACTTCAAACCGTCAAAGCAAATTTTTGGAAACTTGGCCCTAAGATCGACCATCTTTTCCGCGACAGTTGGATCAACCGTGGGAGTAGGGGGAGGGGGCTTTGGAAGTTCTGCCCTTTTTCGTTGTTCCCGAACTTGCCTCGTACTCGATGAACCGGAGTGTTGTTCTCGAGGAACATCAGATTGGTAACCCTTCTGTGAAGATTTCTCTTTATCCGGCACAGTTGGAGGAAGAGGATCACGGGACTACGAAGATTGAGAATATGCCTTCTTGTGGTGCGACGACTCACGGGGACGATTGTCTCTATCTTCATAATCGTCTCTATCCCTGCGTCTGCCTGAACCAGAGTCCCGTCCAGAGTGATGAAATATGGAAGAGCCATGAAGGCGATCGATTCCGTGAGAACGCCCCATATCACCTGCAAAGAATGGAGATAACAACGAGTTAAGAAAAATCCATGAGATAAGAAAAAACTTGAAGTGTATGATAGAATGCGTATGTGCGTGTGTGTCCTAGTGTTTCCCCCGATGGACCAGTTCTTTTGTCTTTGCTAATCGAAGTATTGTCTCCTTGGGTCGAAAGTTGAACTCCCGCGTTGCCTTTAGCGGGCGAAGCAAACTTGAGGGCTTCAGGATCGTCAAACCCGTAATTAAGAATGTCATCGGGAATAGACATGTTCGACATGCCCCTCAGGGAACTTTCCAGGTGCTGCAAGGAAGCCTCTTTCTCAGGCGGGATAGGCATGACTTTTGAAGTGCCACCAACTTTCTCCTTCTGAACTTTATATTTTAACTTCTTCTTTCCCTTCGAAGGGGAGGATGACGTCTCAATATCTTGAACTTCGACGGCCGGATTCCAAGCGGGACCCACATTCTCGCCTTGAGTCTCAAGAGCTTCGTCTTCTTTGCGCTCACCATCTTCGTGCATATCGGGAGTGCGGCGCAACGACGATCCCGCCTGTTTTTTCCCTTTACCGGACGGAGGTTTAGGAATGGTGACACCTTCTGGAAGGCTGATCCGACGACCAGGGGCTAGCAAGCCAAACCCCGACAGTGATTTGAGACGATAGTTCGGATGTCTCGTTCCTCGGCAGGAAGAGCTCTAATGGCTTCAACAGCCTCATAATATCCTCGGCCTTCCGGACGTGGGTTGATACCTGAAAAGATGAAACAAAGAGTTAGGAAAAACATGACTCCGGTTAAATGCGAATAGTGACTCAGCAGAGAGACTTACTGCCTTCAACCCATCTCCTAGCAAAACCAGGAGGGCAGCGCACATAGAACCATTCCTGTTTGTACAGGGCGAATTTACTACACGCCCCTATCAAGATTTGGCATTTGTGGTACGGCTCGAGGAACATAAAGGAAGGACTGTCTTTCCGTCTCTTGATCATATAGATGTATCTGATATCACCAACGGTTGGAGGTCTGGAGAAGACGGCCATGAAAAGTAAGTAGGTCCCATATAGAAATGCATGACCGTTCGGGTGCAGCTGCGACGGAGCAATGTCGATATACTGCAGTACATCCCGGAGGAATAAATTAAACGGAGGCACGCTGCCCATCCAACACATGAACTTGTTACAGGCGGTATACCCGACTAGGGGCAGATGGGGACGATCGTGTCGCGAAGGGACTAACACGTCGGCGAAAGGGATCCCATGAATGGAGCATATCCGTCGGAGAGCAGCTTCGTTGATCTTCGAAGCTTGTGAATCGATCGGATTGTCTAGAAGGATCGTTGCCTCCAGGGCATCGGGTGCTAAGTTATGAGCAGGAGGAGTCGACGGATTAGAAGTATCAGCGGCTTCTCGCCTTGATGACGGCCCAGGCCTGTCAGATATAGTGGCGGAGCTAGACTTTCTTGACATCCTCAATAAATAATGAATCCGGCTAAGTGCCCGAGGAAACTATACTCAAAAGACGTTGAACGTTAGAATTAACAACACGAACTTTCCCCCCCACGTGATGTGTGAACTAGTGCAAGCAATCGTGTACAAGCAATAAGGATCTAGAGATTTCAAACATATAAAAATGAGCTGCAAATCGTCGCCTTCAAAGACCGTCATCGCTGACCGTCTCAAAAAGCCCACCTGGTGGTGATTACAGTTCTAGATTCAGAAAATAAATAATTGATAAAGTGATCGGCAATTGTATTGTTCGGTCTAGGTTTTGTTCGAAGGGGATTGTTCGGCTAAAGTCATTGTTCGGCATGTCAATCGTTCGTTCGGCATTTACAGTGTTCGGCCTAAGTATGGTTCGACATTTATCATTGTTTGGCTGAAGCGTTGTTCGGCTGAAGTCATTGTTCGGCTGAAGTCATTGTTCGGCTAAAGTCATTTTTCGTCCTAAATATTGTTCAACATTTGAGTAGTGTTCGGCCTAAGGATTGTTCGGCATTTGAGAATGTTCGGCCTAAGGATTGTTCGGCATTTGAGAATGTTCGGCCCTGGTTTTCGTTCGACTAAGTTATAGTTTGGCATTTTGATGAGTGCTCGGCCTGGGTTTGATCGGCCAAGGTAGTGCTCGGCAGCCTTCCACTCCACCGTCCGGCGCATGGCGACGTACGCCGGGGCAATGCCACGCCAAACAACACCCTTACCTCCTCCAACACCCTCATTCTTTTTTCTTCCCTTAAACTTCGGTTCGACACGAAGAAACTAAGCCCATAGGTGGACATACTCCTAATCATTCCTGCTCGCATCATTGTTCGGCAGTAAAGACGCAATAAAGACAACCTACTCGAAAGCTTTCTACGTGGCACACTCTCGTTTGAAATCCACTTGAATCGTACGAGGAAAAATACCTAGTTTGCAGATTGGATATTAGGATGGAGTAGTTAAATTTTTAAATCCGGACGACTGAATAGAATTGCAAGTCTTCAAAGAACGGTAGAAGTAAAAAAGTAAAAGGGAGAAGACCTGGTTTTATAGAGAAGAGAGGTGGAAGTCGAAGGGGCTATACCCGGTGGAACCGGTCAAAGTCTTAGCGTTCGGCTTCAAAGCGAGGTGTCACTCGGCACACGAGGATTGTTCGGCTTCGAACGTATCGTTCGACGTCCATACCACGCTCGTCACACATATTCTCGAGAAGGCATCTCCGAGGAAGGTTAGTCTAGGTCCAAAGCGCATCACGTTCGGTCACGTAATACACTTTGGGGGGCAAGTGTTTCCTGGAGATTTGACCAGGCAACTGAGCACTCGGCATTGGCAGGTACTCGGCATCTATAGTACTCGGCATCTGGACTACTCGGCATCAACTAGTGCTCGGCATCTCATAGTACTCGGCGTAGTACTCAGCATTCATAGTACTCGGCGTAGTACTCAGCATCTCATAGTACTCGGCGTAGTACTCAGCATTCATAGTACTCGGCATCTCATAGTACTCGGCGTAGTACTCAGCGTCACATAGTACTCGGCGTAGTACTCGGCATCAGGAAATACTCAGCCTCAGGACGTACTCGACAACAGGAGCACTCGGTACTCAGAGGAACTCGGCAACAGTAGTACTCGCCGTAGTGCTCGACATCCAGTAGAACTCAGCGATAGGAGTACTCGGCATCCAAAAGACGTTCGGCGCACACGACTACTCAACATGACTGTATCGTTCGGACAGAATGCTTCGTTCGGCCAGAATGCGTCGTCCGGCCAGAGAGCACTGTTCGGTTTAGAGCTTCGGATGGAGGCACGTTCGGCTTCAACAGACAACCATTCTGCACTTCCCACACATCAAACACACCGTTCGGCATAAAAGGGATGGTTCGGCATAGCGGCGTTCGGCTTACCTTGCTCGGCATACACCGACCACTGTACTCGGGCTAGAGTGTTCGGCCATCAGCCCACTTGGGAAGTCCAGCCCATATTTGTCTATAAATAGAGGGGCAGGGTCACAGTGAAAAGGGATCCTTTTTTGGGAGAGAACACTGGGGAGACTCTGCCATTTTTGAGACTCATCTTCTCTACTTAACAACTTCATTCAAGCATTTGATTCACGAATTGTATTTGTAATCATCTATTAAGAAGATCAATAAAGTTTAACCTCAAAGTGGACGTAGGCAATTACGCTGAACCACTATAAATTTGGTGTTCTTACTTTCTGCATTTAAAGTAGCATTCTCTTCTCTGTTTAATTTGTTTTCATCACTTATATCTCTACACAATCTTTCTCTAAGAGGTTAGTGACCAATTTTGGTGCTAACAGCAGACCCAGTGGAAATGTGAACTTCTTGCCCTGACTATAAGAAGCAGGAGCAGCTATAATAGTTATGGTTTAAGAGGATGGAATTTCCTGCATCGTGAGAGTATGATCCTCGGTGTGGGGAGGAGTAACAGATAACGAATTCCTAAGATGATCATGAGAATCCCTATGGGGCTTGTGCATATCGTCGGGGCATCACCTTCATTGTGCCTTTTTCTCTTCTCTCCCCTCTCATGCTCTCTCTCCAAGTGGCGTGCTTCATCATCTTTTCTCTTCCTCCTCTCATTGTCAGTTTCGCGACAAGAGCGATGGACTGGATCCAGAGCTTGATCCCTATAGGAGTCAAAATATTGTTGCAGTTGATGTTATAGTCCATGACTCATGGAACCTAAAACGAAAAGAAAAATGAAGTTAACACTCGAATTCTAAACCCTAACTCGATGCAGAAGTCTATGCCCATGATCCTAAATTGGAGTGTGTAGTGCCGATGACCCCCTATATAATCTACAAACCGTATCGGCATGGTTTCAAAGTTGGAGTCCTTCCACCTTCGCTTATAAAGGCACTAGAAGATATGTCAGTATACGAACCAATCTCACCTATCATTTCACTAACCGAGAAATCCCCAAATTCTTTCAAGTGAATAGAGACGTCTCTTACAAAATCGGAACGCGGTGTGTCTCAAACTGGGATTTCAATAGCTTGACCTCCAATTTATCGAGGAATTTCAATGGTTAGTTGTTCTTGAGAAGAAATGGAAAGCTCAGGACTCGGCTCCTTTGTTGTTAGCAGTTTTAGAGAAGGTAGGACTGGAAGATTAGGGCTTATTGTGGGGGATTCACGAAATGACTCCTCCACCTCCACCCTAGCATTGTGATCGCTATCATCATCATCCGACTCATACTCCTCTTCACTAATGGCAATTCATTTCCACATATTCTCACAAATTCACGTTCTCCTCAAGGATTGTTGGCATTCTAGCACCATCGCCCTCATTACCAAGGGCATCATCTCCCATGGGCTCATCAGCCCCTATCCCGACAACGTCTTCGTCATCATCCCTCACAGGCTCATCAGCCTCTGTATTAATAGTGCCCTCTTCATGTTTATCACCTGATCCACTTTCTTCCTCTTCCTCTTCATCTTCCTCTTGTGTGCGCGATCTTAAACTATTCCATGTTGAGGATTCCGTGTCGGCCATTCTTCCCGGCTGGAGCAGTTCGTACTCTTGTAAGTTTTCGTTCGTCAAAAGGAACTCGATGGTATGTTAGCTCACTCTAATGGCCTTTAAATCCTCAAGCATTCTCTCATGCTCTAGCTTCTTGACCCATTTTGGAATACCTGCAGGGACATAAAATAAGTTAGAAACATAAAGATTCAATGTAGGAAAGACTGACAGATCTTAACCAAAAGCGATTGAACCTTTCTGGACAATGTATGAAGAAATATCTATTTTTGAAGTAGGAACACTTGTTGTGGAGGTTCTCAATGACTATGCATCTTGTCCAAGCCTCGATAATCATGAAAGACGTGCACTCCTTTCTCCTCTTATACTTTAGAAGCTATGTATGCTCTTTAAATCATGGAGGGCAGCCAAATCATTGCATAAATAGGATAATAATGAACTCAACAAGGCATGTCCATTCGAGTGAACTAGATACAAGGCAAGCCCAATTTCTCCAGAAAACTCTTCAAGAAAGGATCAGAAGGCGGGATGGCACCACTAAGACACGTATAGCGACTATAGGTTCTGAAGCTAGGCGGGGGTGATTGGAAAATTCAATTCCTGTCAATAAACCAATGTCTTCCTCGGGAGTCCATGCTGTAAGCAGATGTTTTTAAGCAATTTTGCTGTCAAAACGGAAGGCACCTATTCAGGTAGGTCATTTATAATCAACTCTAGAGGCAACGGATGTAGAACAAGATTGATCGGTACTATTTGACTCTCGAACTTGAAGGTCGTAGGTTGGTTGGTTCTGACCGGCAAGGATGGTGAAACTGGAGCAGTGGTGGAGGTAGCTTTAGAAGGTGTAGATGATCCTTCACTAGGTTTGAGTCAAGACGATTGACGGGTCACTCTAAATAAGAGAACTTGGCATTTAACACAGTTATGTAACTTCAACTTAGAATAAAAGAATCCATGTGACCAATACCCGAAATCCAAAAGAAATCGATGTGTGTTGATCGATTGGATTCTGGGTGTTAACCGGGCAAGACGTAGTATGTTATCTATATGGAGTGAGTCTAGTGTCCCAAGAACTATGAACGACCCATCTTGTGTAGATAGCTTGCTCATATTTGACAAACAAGTTGCATCACATCTCGAAATTTCTTCTTTCTTGAACTTACCCATTATCGATGAAAATCGACAACGGATCCATTGTTCGGGGTGATGTAGAAAGTATTTCTTTTTAGGATCTCTAAACGTGCAGAGATAGGAAGGTGAAGTGATGGAATCATCCAATATGCTCGAACTCAAGGTCCCTCGTCGTATCGAAGTCCATTCGATGATTGAATTTAACTAGTTTCACGAAAGAGGCAATCAGAGCCGAAGGATCAAGCTCTCCTCCGGAGTCATACATGTTAAACTAAGTCAAATATAAATTCCATCACCTATTAAATATTCAAGAAACTAATTGCCTCCTTCCATGTTGAAATCAATCAAGACCATCTCATCTCCTCCACCATCAGTGCCTCATAATCCAACAACGCCGACCTTAAAATCAAATCAAAGAAGATCTCAACCTAGGGTTTCAAAAAAAAATCGAGTCCGAGGATCTAGAAGTTCGATCTGGAGATGGTGGCCTATCTTAAAGTTAGTGAATAGGCCAGAGAGGCGGCGACAAGTGGCGTAGGCACGTGGAAGATCAACGGCGGTGTGGAAGTCTCGATGAAAGTCAAGTCGACACTTGGAGTTCTTGGGTAGGAAGCTCAAGTAATCGGCAGTAGAAGGCAAGTGAGAAATGAAGGCGTAGGAGGATAAGTGACCAATGTGTTTACTTATAAGAAATGGATGGAAAATTTTCTAAAGTATACATGTCAGCACCGACATGCCACTTTTCACCAAATTATTTCAAACTCAATGCTAAGAATCTACTCAATAACATGAAGCGGCATGTGGACTTCGATATGTAAATTATGTAGCCAACAACGTAAAGAGAAATTTTGATTCGAATTAAAGCAAACCGTTATGAAAATCGGTCAATCGAATCTAAATAAAAGCAACGTCTTAAGATGGCACTCAAGTAATCAACTGGAATTCATAGGATAATTGTCCATGAATAATTTCAATCCAAAGAACACTTTGTACTCAACAAAAGCATACTCTGGAGAGAAAATGTTAACTAGGTTTTTAACCAAGTAGAAATTAATAGAAATTAGAACGTCGTGCCGAAGACAAAATGACTTGACATGTTGAAGGCGCATTTGGATAAGGTAAAAGAATAGTTCAAGAAGGTTTCACCCAAAAATATGCCAAGTACAGAGGTCGGCACCGACTTCATCATGTTTGTGGGTACTTCTCCTAGCTTCGTGTTTTCCACTCAAACTTTATACGATTCATTCTATGCTTCTTCTATGCCTGCTTAAGAGATTTCTAAGGGTTTTGAATAGCCAATTAGCAAAGTTGAAAAGTTAGCAATCAGAACAGCATAACAATCTAAGTGATGAAGGAACTATCATCATTGTCAATCAACTATCCTTGAAAATAACATGGGACAACTCAAAATAAAGTAGCATGAAGATTGTGAAAGAGTTTAACTCATTTGGAGTTAACCATAGATGTCGACACTGACATGTGTGGTTAATCTAGGTGAACTTATGACTTTATACACTCTTTTGGGCCTACATTTGGACTCTGCTCCAATACGACTACTACCCCTATAAATACAAACCAAGAAGCAACTAAAACAGATCTGGTTTCTGCCATCACTACACGTAAGCTCTGTCTCTTCTTCATCTACTTCCTTTACGAAATAGTCACCAAGGCATCTACTTTAGGCAATTCTAGGACTTAGAATCAGTCTAACCCATGTACTTATAACTTATTCTCTCTTAGACCTCTTGTAATCTCAAGCAAACTCTATCAAATCTATAAGCAAAAACTCTATAAAGTGGACGTAGGCCAAAGATTGCCGAACCACTATAAAATCTTGTGTCTCTCTTTCTTATTCTGGTTTATTTTATTTTATTATTACTAGTATCTTCTAGGTCTAGGTCTCACTGGTTTCCTACAACCTGTTCTTGGGTGATGATCCTTTTTTGGCGTTAACATTGAGCTTCCACGGGCATTGTGGGCTTATAGGACAATCCATAAGGCTGCAACTGGGGATACACTGTTTGCTCTAGCATACGGGTCAGAGGCTATAATCTTGATAGGATTGGAAGTCCCTTCTTATCGTAAAGGCATTACGGTCCAAAGATAAATGAGGAACTCTTGCTTGAGTCCCTCGGTTTGGTTTATGAAAAAAAGGAAAGAAGCGGAATTAAAGGTAGTTTCTCACCAAAGAAGAGTGGCATGACATTTCAATGCCAAGGTCCGAAATTGTACTTTTAAGGTATGAGATCTCGTTTTGAAACGAGTTCTCCCAGGTATCGAACTGGGAAGGACCTTATGAAATATATTAGAAACTTAGATACAGAACTTTCAAGCTTGCAACGGTTGATGAAATTCTAATCCCATGCGCATTATAACATCCCCTATCAAGAGGTCCAAAGCTAAGCGCTACAGATGCTGCAGTCATCTATAGTATTAACTTTCGACGACTAAATACGGCTATGTTAATGGTATCCATAATATCAAAAGCATTTGAATATGAAACAGAATCATAGATTTCAAAAACATCTTTTCACATTACATTTTCAAAACACATGTTTCACATTCAAATTACATAATCCCATAATCGTTTCCCAGGTTCGGATAAAATATACTTATTACATAAATACGCCAAGAGCGATATATAATGAAGCCCCCTTAGTTGACCAGAGTACTATATAGACATAATTGTCTTAAATACAACACAGCGGAATAGAACAAAACAAAACAAAACAGCAACTCCTAAATAGTTATTCGTCAGCCACCTGCTCATCTCCGGAAGCTTTATTAGCCAACCTACTAAAACCTGTAAAACCTCAACCCTCAGCCTACTTAAATCAATTTTGAGCACCCGCGAGTTTAAGGGGAAAGACATAAACTTCAAGTCAGACATAAAGCCCGGTGTGAATAATACTATACATCTCGAATATACGATATTAAGTGAGACTACGCCGCTTAGCAGAACGGGTTTCCCCTCACTAATATCCTTTTAAACATAACTTTTGCAAATCATAATCCTGCAACCAAAACTGGTTAAAACTGTAAAGCATCATTATGTAAACATACATATCAGGTAACAAATAGACTATCTGTCCAAACACTATAGTTTTGTTAGACTAACCACTAACCTTTGGCTGACTCGGGCCTACCGGAAAATATAAACAAAATAATCTAACATCTCTTAGACACACCTCTTCTGGATAGTCTATCCTTAATTATTTGTTAAATACTTCTCCTTTGGACGGTCTGTCCCTAACTTAACATCTCCCAGGGTCACCTCGTCCTAATGGTTTTGCAGGTTCACCAATAACCTATCTGTATACAAACATATATTCCCTTCTGTGTGTAACCATAATTTTAGTCTTACCTGTGACAAAGCCCTACACAATGGAATTTTGGAATAAATTAGCTGGGGCTAATAGCTAATGTATAAGGCGCGACCCTATACCAGTCCCATATGGTATTCTAATATCTGAGTCATTTTACTTAGGGAAACCTTCCAAAATTTTCCTTGGAAACCTTTTCAATCCGATTTAAAACCATAAAATCTAACTCACACAAGGAAACTACATATACACTGTGCTTTACTCAAAATCACCTTGCCATGTTATATATACTTTACCCAAATCTTAGTTGATGAAAACATATAAACCTTTGAAAGTACTCCTTTCGAATCTATTGAAAGCACCCCTTTCAAAATCTAGTAAAACCCTTTATTCAACCTAGACCGAAAGGCCAAAACCTTTTTTTTGAAACCATTTATAGAAACCTCTAGAAACCATTGAAAAACCTTTCTTTCAAAAGCTTTAAAACCTTAGACATCTTTCTTTTAAAACACTTTAATACTGCCTTTCGAAAACATTGGAAAAACCTTTCCTCTTAGACCTTTCGAAACCATTGGAAAATCTTCTTTCAAACCCTTTCGAAATCATTGGGGAACCGCCCGCTCGAAACCTTCCTTTAAAACCCTTTCGAAAGCAATATAACATTAAACCTTTCGAAAGCCTTTGGGTTCAATTAAAACATGTGAAAACCTTTCGAAACCATTCAAAATTTACCCCTTCGAAACTTTGAAAACCGTTTCGGTCGAAACCCCCTAGATTATGCCTTCAAGTAGAGCAAAAGGATCTGAAACCCATTAAAGTCGAAAGAATTCCTTTCGAAAGGTATTCCTAAGTAAAGAAGTGATGGTGTCGAAACCAACCTTCCCAAAGCATTGGAGAAGTGGCCAAGTTTTTAAAACAAAGCATACCTTCCGAAACCATTGACCTCGAAAGGTAAAAAAGCGGCAATTAGGGGTTTCGACCCCTTCTAAAGCATTACTTAAAACAAAAGAGCGCAACCCATTTGAAACCATTTCTTTAAGATAATTTGACATGGTCGAAAGCTAACCAAGTTGAAAGCAAAGTAGGCGCAACTTCATTTTAAAACAAAGGCATGCTTCAACCCTATAGGAACCCTACATTTCGACCTTATACCTTCCGCCTTTATCCAAATCGCTATATACCAAGTATATTGATACCATGCACATTGGTTCCAAAATCAATGATGGCAAAACGTCTAGGTCGGAACCCCTGGTGCCGAAAGTGGCGAAACAGGCTAAAAACAAGTAAGTTTTGTCCATAACTTAAAAGGGAAATACTTTTTGACTAACCTACTATGTTTGTCAAAATCTTATTGGTTGCTAATTTTTCTTTTCTAAAAGCACTACCATAGTTTCAAAAAACGATTAAATTTATTTTGTAAAACACCCCTTCTCCTTTTATAAATATATAAAACATTTAAGTCCCATACCTCAAATAATTTTATATATTCATTAAAACACTTAGAAAAATTCTACAAAAATTCCAGAAAATCATTTTCAATATGTTTTCTAACATATATAAATTTTAGACTCAAATAAATAATTATTTAGCCGTAAATAATTTATAACCCAAATAATCATTTTCTACACTAGAAAATTTATATAAAATACACAATAATTCAGAAAATTATGAAAATTGAAATCCGTCTCTAAAATATCATTTTTGATCTAAATCTAAAATCGCAAGGCATTTGGATGTCTTTTGATAGGGTTTTCTTATCAAAACATATCAGAAAATCTATATGAACAAGCATAAATCATCAACAAGCATATATACACATTTAATCATTTAAAAACATGGCATAAACTTGGAAAACACTTCAGATTTAACTTAAAACAGAAAACATTTAAGAGAATGAGATGTAGTCTGTTAGCACCAAAATTGGTCACTAACCTCGTTGAGGAAGATTGTGTAGAGATATAAGTGATGAAGATAAATTAAACAAAGAAGAATATGCTAATTTCAATGTAGAAAGTAAGAACACCGGATTTATAGTGGTTCGGCATAATTGCCTACGTCCACTTTGAGGTTAAACTTTATTGCTTTACTTGATGATTGATTACAGATACAATCCGTAGATCAAGTACTTGAATACAATTGATAAGTAAAGAGGATGAGTCTTGACAGTGGCAGAGTCTCCCCAGTGTTCCCAAAAAAAGGTCCATTTCACTATGCCCCTGCCTCTCTATTTATAGGCGAAGGTGGGTTGGACTTCTCCGGTGGGCCTGGTAGCTGAATAACTCGGTCCAAATAGTGTGAGTCCTATGCGCCGAACCAGATAGGCCGAACGACTGAATGCCGAGCTTCCCTCTTTATGCTGAACGAGGTGAGACTGGGCACTCTAAATGCCGAACACCCGTTCGTACTCGATGACTGAATGCCGAACAAAACTTAGGCCGGACAATACACTGGCCGAACGCCATCAAGGCCGAACCATATCTTGGCCGAACGATACTTGGGCCGAACAATAGTTAGGCCGAACGATAGTTAGGCCGAACAATATCTTATGACGGACAATTCAGCCATGCCGAACATTTGTACACGCCGAACGTTATACCATGCCGAACGTCTCCTGATGCCGAGCGCTCCTGGATGCCGAACGCTTCTTGGATGCCGAGCGCTCATGGATGCCGATCGCTTCTTGGATGCTGAGCGCTTCTGGATGTCGATCGCTTCTTGAATGTCGAGCGCTTGCTAATGTGGAGCGCTTCGTGGATGCCGAACGTAACGGGATGCCGAATGACCCATAAATGCCGAACAATATGCTAATGTCGAGTACTTAGTTGCCTGGTCAGGTCTCCAGGAAACACTTGCCCCCCAAAGTGTACCACGTGACCGAACGTGATACGCTTTGGATTACATACTATCTGTGTTCCGCTTCGATCCTTGTCTTATTTCTCTCGGAGGTGTCATCTTGTGATTACCAGGTGGTGTGTGCCGAACGTTATGTGAAGGCCAAACAGTACAGCTGAAGCCGAGCGCTCCGTGTCTGCCGAACGACTTCGTTTTGACCGGTTCAAACGGTCATCGTCTCTTCGACTTCTCCTTTTTCCCTATATAAAGGCCGACCTGCTCCATCTTCTTCTCTTTTTTAGACTCACTTCTTTTATCTTGTTTTTGTAACTAACCAGTTAACAGCCTCCAAAGACTTAACAATACTTCCTAATCTATTCGGCATTAATTGAAACCGCGCCCTCAACTCCAGATTTCTCCAAGTCTCGATCTACTAACTAGGTAACAATCCCTCTAATTAAATCCTTTCCCTGAACAAAGAGGTTTTAACGTGAGGCTCGAGTTCGTAAATTGTAACTGTAACCCATAGGTGTTGCGTGGATGAAGAAATTGAACTTCGATTAGGACTTTTTAGGGCCAGATTATGTGGAGGAAAGTAGTAGTTGGCTAGAATGCCGAACAAGATGGTCCGGTATGACTCGCCGAACGATTCGTCCTCGTGGTTCGGTGTGGATGGAGGAAGAAGAGGGGAATGAGGTCGTTGTTAAAAACAGTGTGTCGAGCGTTGGCGCTCGGCGTAACCTTGGCTCGACATGATTCGTCATATGCCGGGCAGTGCAATGGAAGGATATGGAGGGAGTATGAGTCAGATAGCATGTCGAACATTGTCTCGGCCGAACAAAATTTTGGCTGAACGATGCTTTGCTGAACAGTCACAAATGTCGAACCATCATGAGTGCCGAACAAATATAAATGCCGAACCACACTTAGTCCAAACAATACAAATGCCGAACAATCATAAGTGCCGAACAACATAAATGCCGAACCACACTTAGGCCGAACAATACAAATGCCGAACAATCATAAGTGCCGAAAAACATAAATGCCGGACCACACTTAGGCCGAACAATACAAATGTCGAACATTCATAAGTGCCGAACAACATAAATGCCGAACCACACTTAGGCCGAACAATACAAATGCCGAACAATCATAAGTGCCGAACAACATAAATGCCGAACCACACTTAGGCCGAACAATACAAATGCCAAACAATCATAAGTGCCGATCAAACATAAATGCCGAACCACACTTAGGCCGAACGATCAATTGCCTTGCCTAATCACATTACCAAACAAGGACAAGGACTCTAGCATACTAGCATATCAAACTGGCCTGGACTATTAACTCCCTAGCTTCAGTAGACATAAATTGACATAATCAGATACTTCTTTTAACGTTTTCTGAATCTGAAACTGTAATCACCACAAGGTAGGCTTTTGGAGACGGTCAGCGATGACGGTCTTCGAAGGCGATGATTTGACGCTCAGTTTTATATCAGTAACTTTGCGACATTTAAATTTTCAACGCTTATACACGATTGCTTGCACTAGTTCACACACCACGTGGGGGGAATATTCGTGTTGTTAATTCTAACGTTGAACATTTTTCAAGTATAGTTTTCACAGGCGCTTAGCCAGATTCACTATTTATTGGAGATGTCTAAAAAATCTTGCTCCGCCACTATATCTGATAGGCCCGGGCCGTCTTTAAGGCAAGAAGTCGTGGACACTTTGAATCCGTCGACTTCCCCTGCTCATAACTTAGCCCATGATGCCTTGGAGGCATCGATTCTCTTGGACAATCCGATCGACTCACAGGCTTCGAAGATTAATGAAGTTGCGCTTCGACGAATATGCTCCATCCACGGAATCCCTTTCGCCGATGTGTTGGTCCCATCGAGACATGATCGTCCTCATCTGCCCCCAGTCGAGTATACTGCTTGTAATAAGTTTATGTGCTGGATGGGCAGTGTGCCTCCATTCAATTTATTTCTTTGGGACGTGTTGCAATAAATAGACATCGCCCTGTCGCAGCTGCATCCAAACGGTCACGCATTCATATACGGGACCTACCTAATTTTCATGGCCGTCTTCTCTAGGCCTCCAACTCCCGGCGACATCAGATATATCTATATGATCAAGAAGCGGAAAGATAGCCCCTCCTTTATGTTCCTCGAGCCATACCACAAATGCCAGATTTTGATCGGAGCATGTAGCAAATTCGCCCTGTACAAACAGGAATGGTTCTATGGGCGCTGCCCTCCTGGTTTCGCGAGGAGATGGGTCGAAGGCAGTAAGTCTCTTCCCTGAGTCGACATTTGCGCTCAATCGGATCTATGCTTTTTATGACTTCTTGTTTCATCTTTTCAGGTATCAACCCGCGTCCTGAGGGCCGAGGATATTCTGAAACCGTCGAAGCCATTAGAGCTCTTCCTGCTGAGGAACGGGACATCCGAACCATAATTTCAAATGAATCCTTGTCGAGGTTCGGACCGTTAGAAGGAGGTCGCCAGATTAGCCTCCCTAAGGGCGTCTCCATTCTCAAGTCCGCATCCGTTAAAGGGAAAAAACAAGCTGAATCGTCATCACGCCATACCCCCTATGCACATGAAGGGGGAGAAAATAAAGAGGATGAAGCTCCTAAGACACAAGGCGAGAATGTGGGTCCTGCTTGGGACCCAGCGGTCGAAGTACACGACATCGAAACGTCATCTTCCCCTTCGAAGGGGAAAAAGAAATTGACATACAAGATACGGAAGGAGAAAGTTGGCGGAACTTCCAAAGTTACGCTCATCCCGCCAGAGAAAGAGGCTTCTTCACAGCACATGGAAAGTTCTTTAAAGGGTCTGTCAAACCTCACCATTCCCAACGATCTACTCAATTATGGTTTTGACGATCCAGAAGCCCTTAAGTTTCATTCGCCCGCTAGAGGCAACGCGGGAGTTCAACCCCCAGTTCAGGGAGATAACACTCCAATCAGTAAAGATAAAGGAACCAGTCCGTCGGGGGGAACACTAGGACACACACGCACACACGCACTTCACCATACACTTCAAGTTTTTCCATTACCCCGATTTTTCCTAACTCGTTGTTATTTTATTTTATGCAGGTGACATGGGGCGCTCCCACGGGTTCGATCGCCTCTACGGTTCTTCTGTATTTCACCATCCAGGACGGGATTCAGGCTCCGGTAGACGTATTGACAGAGACGATTATGAAGATCGAGACAACCGTCCTCGGGATTCGTCTTATCGAAAGAAAACATATTCCCAGTCTTCATATTCTCGTGATCCTCCTCCTCAAACTGAGCCAGATAGAGAAAAGCCTTCGCAGAAGGGGTCTCAACCCGATGTCTCCCGAGAACAACATTCCGGTTCGTCGAGCACAAGGCAAACTCAGGAGCATCGGAAAAGAACAGAACTTTCAAAGCCTCCTCACCCTACTCCTGCGGCTGACCCAACTATAGCAGAGAAGATGGTCGATCTTAAGGCTAAATTCCCAAAAATCTGCTTTGACGGCCTAAAATTCCTCCCAGCTATTCATCATATCCCAGGGCACGTCAAGCAGAGTGCCATCGCCTGCAACAACGACGTCTATGTCCAACATGACGCGTTTGTACACTTGGTCGAAAAAGTCTCGGAAGTATCTGTTGAGCGCCAATAGGAGATTGATCGTTTGAAGTTGGAAGCTGGCTTTTACAAGGACATCATCAAGAGTCAAGATGAAGAGCTTGCTTCGTATAAGTCGAAACTTGAAGCCGCGGAGCAGAGTGCAAAAGATACTGCCGAGGCCGTCACTCGTCCAGAGGCAACCCATAAAAAGGAACTTGATGAAGTAGTCCAGCGCAGTGGAGCTCTTGCCTTAGAAAAAGATTCTATCCAGAAAGAAAGGGACGCGCTCGCCCTGCAAGTCAGAGAGTTGAAAGAGCTATTCTCTAAGGAGAAAGAAGAGAAAATAGCCGCTCTAGAAGAGTCCCAACGATACTGCGACGAAATTGTTGCTACATGGCTCTAAAAAACCAAGCTCGATGATGAACTTGCTAAGGTTGAGATAATGAAAGACGAAGCCCGTGAGGAGGGCAGGAGAAAAGCTTCTGAGGAGATTGACTCTCGTCTCGAAGCAGCTGCAGAGGCGGGTAGAGAAGAGGTCAAGTGCATGTTTGACCCGCTGATCGCCGAGTACAGCGCCCATGTTCTTATGCACCGCGACTTGACATTCCTAGGCGAGGGTTATCTTGAATCTCTAGCTGAAGCCTGGGAAACTTTAATAAAGATCAGAAAGATCGAGTCAGGCTCTGATGAAGTCGATGAGGATGCTCTGGTGAAAGAATTTCTCAGGGGAACGAGCCAGCGGACTTATCTGTAGCTTTGGCTCTTTATAGCAAAGGCTCTCCCCTACCAAAAGAGAAAAACGACAAAGCTGGTCCATCTGGGGCTAAGGCTGTAGCTCCTCCTTCTGATGCTCCTCCTTCTGCTCAATCGGCCGGTCGGCCAACACTTGACCCATTTAAGCAGCATGCCGGCTATGATCCAGAAGATCCCAGGCTTGGCGTTCATGTGTTATCTCCTATTCTAGAGGGTGAAACTCCACGCGCAACTGATAGCCAGCCAGAACCCGATATAAAATTCTTCTTTTAGAAGTTAAAAGATCTGTCACTTTCTGGTAGTGGTTATTTGTCCTAATGTTCATTCTTTATGTTTTCATGCAGGCTGCTCTGATCTTGAACCAACTCCGAGGAGCGACGACACCAAGAAGGAGGTAGAGAAAACAAGCGATGTTGCTCATGCGAGAGTAACTCCTGGCCCTGACGCTCAAGTGATCGGGGCGCTAGATGATGATAAGTTTGACACTTCATCTCCCGTCGAAGGGAGTGATGAAATCGAGATCACTGGCGCCTCCGAAAATACTTCGAAGATGAGCATGAAGGTGCGACTCGTAGAAGAGGAGAAAAAGAAGGTCGAGATCAAAGTCGAGCCTCAAATACTGGAACTTACCAACCCGCGGAATAGACCTTTGAAAATCATTCTCCCCGGCAAATCCAAACCGCTGGATGTTCCTTCTCCCACTCCTGACTATGCTTCTTTGGCAAGCAAAAAATCCAAGAAGAAGCGTGAAATAGAAGAGTCATCTGAGAAAACAGAGGAAGACAAGAAGAATAAACCAAAGAAATAGTCGCTATACTCGTTCAACGAGATTTTTCTTAGGTCTTGTAACTACTTTTATTTTTCCATTTCCGTAGTTTGTGTAGATAGATTTTTGACTCTAAGTTTTGGAGGAATAGCTGTGTAACCCCATTTTGGACTATTAAATAAAGTTTAGTTTCTTAGTCACTTGAACGATTCTTTTGCTTCTTTAGCTTTCTGAATAACTGTGGTCAAAACTCAAGTTCTTATGAGTTGCATAATTTCCCAATCCTTTCTTACATTGTTTGAACATTCTTTGGAGTGGCATATTTCTTGTTCCACATTCTTGAGTACTTAGAATTTTTTCTAAATCCACACTCCAAGGATTTAGGGCAATTTGATCCGCATTCAGGGGATTCGGAGATTCGAATTGCCTATACTCTAGTCCGCATTCCAGGGACTTAGAGTACTCCGGTCCGCACTCAGGGGACATAGAGATGGGAGTCGTTTATACTCTAGTCCGCGCTCCGGGGAATTAGAGTACTCCGGTCCGCACTTAGGAGACACGGAGATTGAAATCGTTTATGCTCTAGTCTGCGCTTTGGGGACTTAGAGTACTCCGGTCCGCACTTAGGGGACTCGGAGATTGAAATCGTTTATACTCTAGTCCGCGCTCTGGGGACTTAGAGTACTCCGGTCCGCACTCAGGGGACTCGGAGATTGAAATCGTTTATACTCTAGTCCGCGCTCTGGGGACTTAGAGTACTCCGGTCCGCACTCAGGGGACTCGGAGATTGAAATCGTTTATACACTAGTCCACGCTCTGGGGACTTAGAGTACTCCGGTCCGCACTCAGGGGACACGGAGATTGAAATCGTTTATACTCTAGTCCGCGCTCTAGGGACTTAGAGTACTCCGGTCCGCACTCAGGGGACTCGGAGATTGAAATCGTTTATACTCTAGTCCGCGCTCTGGGGACTTAGAGTACTCCGGTCCGCACTCAGGGGACTCAGAGATTGAAGTCATTTATACGAGTTCGTACATCATGCAGAATGATGTAACTCTAGCAATTCATCACCCGACTGTGAGATATAGAAACATTAGTAATTTGTGGGAAAGATGGCTTCGAGCCTTTATTAATGAAAACCAACTAAATTTCCTGATTACACGGTCAAAAAGAAACTAAGTGATAACGGAACGAAAACATACAGGAAATAATTGTGCCTAAAACGAGAAAGAAACAGGCTAAATGTAATAATGTCGCAAATGTTCACTGTTCCACGCTCGGGGGGAGTGTCACGCCGTCGACGGTCGCTAGCTTGAATGTTCCCTCTCCAAGCTTCCATCCAACGACGTATGGACCTTCCCAGTTGGGATTCATACGTGATGGTACCGGGAAAACTCGTTTCAAAACAAGATCACCCACATCAAAAATCCTTGGGCGGACTCTGCCGTCGTAATATCGCTTGACTCGGTGCCTATGTGCTGCCGCCCTTAATTCAGCCTCTTCACGTTTTTCATTGATGCAGTCCAGTGATTCCAAAAAGAGATCCTGATTCATCCTGGGATCATAATATGTCACTCGATGCGATGGAACTTCACGTTCCACGGGTATAACGGCTTCCGAGCCGTATGCCAAGGCGAATGGAGTGTGGCCGGTCGTGGACTTGTGGGTAGTTCTATAAGCCCATAACGCTGTCGGGAGTTCATCTACCCACTTGCCTCCGGCTTTTTCCAAACGCTTCTTCAGTATGGACTTGATTATTTTGTTTACGGCCTAGACTTGTCCATTAGCTTTTGGGTGCGCAACGGCGGCGAACTTCTTCTCAACGCCATACTTTAAACAGAACTCTTTGAACTCTCTGCTTTCAAACTGCGTTCCGTTGTCCGTAATGATGGTTCGAGGGAGGCCAAAGTGGCATATAATGTTTCGTACAACGAAATTAATGACCTTCTTAGAGGTGATGGTGGCTAAAGGTTCTACCTCGGTCCATTTTGTGAAATAGTCGACTGCAACTATCGCGTATTTCGCACCACCTTTGGATATAGGCAAAGAGCCGATTATGTCGATTCCCCAGATTGCAAATGGCCAGGGACTAACCATTTGTGTGAGTTATGTTAGTGGAGCTCTCGGGATTTTCACATATCTTTGACACTTGTCACATTTCCTCGCGTAGTCTGCAGCGTCCCGATTTACGGTTGGCCAATAGTATCCATAGCGGAGGATCTTTTTTGCTAGTGTCTACCCCCTAGTATGGTCGCCACATTCTCCTTCGTGAACCTCCTTTAAGACCCGCTTTGTCTCATCATGGGCGATGCATCGTAATAAGGGGACCGAGAACCCCTTTCGATACATTAGTCCATCCTGAATCACATATCGCGTGGCCTTTCGAATGACCTATCGCCTTTCGCTCCTTTTTTCTGGTAAAGTCCCGGTCGTCAGGTATAGTTTGAATGGGGTTATCCATGATCCTCTCTCGATTCCTATTTCAAACACGAAATAACCTTTCATCGTGTCGATGCTTGGAGCATGCAAGGTTTCAACGGGAAACAATCAAATTTGTTGTGCATCGCTAGTGCTTGCAAATTTAGCCAATGAGTCGGCTTCTTTGTTCTGTTCACGTGGTACATGCGAAATGTCATAATGTTCGAGGTTCGATAATAGTTCCTGAACCAGAACAAGGTACGGAGCAAGCTTATGTCCCCTTGCTTGGTAGTATCCTCGCACTTGATACACCACCAGCTGCGAGTCACAAAAGATCTCAACTGATTTAACCCCAAGTTCTACAACGAGTTTTAAGCCAGCAACCAGCGCTACATATTCTGCTTCATTATTCGTAGCCGGGAAATTGAGCTTCAAAGCGTAACAGATCGATCGATTTTCTAGAGTTACAAGAACTACGCTAGCTCTGGAGCAACGGTCGTTTAATGCACCATCGGTGTACAATTTCCATCGAACGGGGGGAATGACACTGTGATTGTCTGGTTCGTCAAATACAGTAAACTCAGCGATGAAATCTGCTAATGCTTGCCCTTGTATGGCTCTTCGTGGCAAGTAGGTAATATCGAACTGGCTTAACTCGATATTCCATTTTAACAACCTCCCAGAAGTTTCTGGTCGTTGGAGTACCTGCCGTAGGGGCTAATCGGTATAGACACTAACTGAGTGTGCTTGAAAGTATGGGCGAAGCTTACGTGTTGCAATCAC
This sequence comes from Allium fistulosum, assembly GCA_030737815.1. NCBI lineage: Eukaryota > Viridiplantae > Streptophyta > Magnoliopsida > Asparagales > Amaryllidaceae > Allium > Allium fistulosum. The sequence continues at coordinate 1,415,619,146 of CM060901.1, read as the reverse complement.
CAAGCAATAGGCTAATTTCTCAATTTTAGGGTAATTTCTTTCTGCCCCCATTAAACGTTTACTAACGTAATACACCGGCTTTTGGACTCGGTCCTCCTCGCGGACCAAGGCCGCACTTATAGCCTGTGGGGATACGGCCAAGTATACGTACAGCATCTCGTGGTCTACTGGCTTTGACAGCACTGGAGGACTCTCTAGATGCCTCACCAGATCTCGGAATGCTTCCTCACAGTTAGATGTCCATTCGAAATTCCTCTTCCCTTTCTTTATTATATCAAAGAAAGGAATGCACTTGTTCGTGGCTCTGGATATGAATCGACTCAGCGCAGCCACTTTCCCATTCAAGCTTTGCACTTGTTTTATCATTCTGGGCACATGCACATCTCGAATAGCTTGAATCTTTTTTGGATTAGCTTCAATTCCCCTTGCGTTAACAATGAATCCCAAAAACTTCCCCGATGCAATGCCGAAGGAACACTTCAGAGGGTTGATCTTCATCCCATAATATTTGAGTATATCGAACATCTCCGCTAAGTCTCGAATGTGGTCGTTTGACTGTCATGACTTGACGAGCATGTCATCCACATAGACTTCCATTGTTCTACCAAGCTGGTCTTTGAACATTCGATTCACCAAATGCTGATAAGTTGCTCCTGCGTTTTTCAATCCGAAAGGCATCACTACATAGCAATATAACCCGATGTCTGTGACGAAACTGGTGTGTTCTTGGTCCGGAATATGCATCGGGATTTGATTGTAGCTTGAGTATGCATCCATGAATGATAGCAGCTCCTGTCCTGCAGTGGAGTCGACCAACTGATCAATCCTAGGCAACGGGAAACTGTCCTTGGGGCATGCCTTGTTCAAATCGGAATAGTCTACGCAAGTTCTCCATTTCCCATTCGCCTTTTTCACCAGCACGGGGTTCGATACCCATTCAGGGTAGAGGGCGTTGCGGACGAACCCATTGGCTTTGAGTTTGTCCACCTCCTCTCTGAGAGCAGCGGACCTCTTTGGGTCCATTCCTCTCCACTTTTGTTTAACCGGGACGTATTTCAGGTCTATGTTCAACATATGACTCGTAATGGCAGGAGAAATCCCACACATATCAGAATGCGTCTAGGCGAAAACATCAAGATTCGCTCGGAGGAAATCACTAAGGTCTTCAGTCATTGCGGGGCCGAGTTGTGATCCGATCTTCAGTACTCGCGATGGATCGTCTCGGCTGACTGAAATGTCAACTGTTAATTCAGCCGGCGCTGCCTTTTCTTCCCTGGGATTCTCATCGTCGTCTCTCGGATCTATTTCTTTGAAGATCCGAGAATTATGCCCGAGCCAGGGCTCGGGCATTACTTGTCAATTATAAGTATTATGGATGCGTACGGGATTGTCCGCAACCTTTCCTTTCTCCCTCCGATGGGCCTCTCAGAGCTCAGCCACATAACAGGCACGGCCAGACGCTTGGTCGCCATGAACAACACCTACTCCTTTGTCAGTTGGGAACTTCAAAGTTAAGCACCACGGGGCTAATGCTGCCCTAAACACAGCCAGGGCCGGTCGGCCCAAGAACACATTGTACGTAGAATCCACATCCAAAACTATGAAGGGTAGGATTTGTACCCTCCGACGTTCGCCTTATCCCAGTTCAACTGGTAACTCAACATACCCTACTGCATCGGTCACTGCACCATTAAAGCCAAGTATACGAGCTTTAGACGGTTTCAAATCCTTCGTTTCCATCTTCATCTGGTCATAAGCCTTCTTGAAGATGATGTTGACAGAACTTCCACAATCAATCAAAATTCTTTTCACATAAGTCGGTCTGATTGTCGCAGATATGACCATCGGGTCGATGGTAGGAGCCTCCACTTGGTCAGCATCTCTGTTTCTGAATACTATATCGTCTGTCATCACGCGCAGCTGCTTAGTAGGGGTCCCATCCTCTATGTTGGAACAACACTCGAAATTTGCGTGCTTCAGGGAACTAGCATACCGCTCCATCTCTTGCCAATTCTTATCCGCGGGGTGAGGCCCGCCGATGATCGTGTTTATGACTAGTCTACCCACAGTCCGGGCAGGCTCCTCGGGATGACGCGGAGCTGGTGCACGACCTGGGTTGGATGTTCCCTGTCCTCCTTCCTCTGGATCCTTCACAAACTCCTGTAACTTTTTCTGCCTGATCAACTTCTCTATAGCGTCGTGTAGGTGTCTGCACTCTTCCGTATTGTGCCTATAAGTCTCATGGAAGTGGCAGTATTTCCCAGTCCGCTTCTGTTCCTCGGTTGACTCTTTTGGACGTGGCTTTTTGTACTGAAAGGCATTGCAGGTTAATAGGTAAATGTTCTCAAGAGACGCATTCAGTGGGGTATACTCATTGTAGCTTGGAATTCTCGGCTTCCACTTCCCCGCTTCTCTCTTCTTCCCTTGACTTCTTCCTCCGGATACCTTAGGCTGTCGGGCTTGTTCTGGACATTGACTTGGACTTTTCCCGAGTTGTCTCCTGACTGCTTCACAGCAATTTTGCTTTTTACGGACTCCTGGACAGGTCCCGGTGCCTTATCTCGCCTTACCCACCTGGCTTCCTCTCTTCTTATGAACCGGTGTGCCTTTGAGTAAAATAGCTCTAGCGTAGTCGGAGGTTTCCCTGCCAGCCAGTCTCCAAACTCAGAATCCGGATCCACATCTCGCATCACGGCCATTAGAATTGCATGATTATTGGGATTACTGACTTCAGTCGCCGCAACATGGAATCTTTGTAAATACTCCTTCAATGACTCCCCAGGAGTCTGGATTACACTTGATAGAGACATCATGTCCTTTGGGCGAGTGGTATGTATCCTAAACTGTTCTATAAACTTCTTCGCCAACTCCTCGAAACTGGATACGGACCGCGGAGGGAGTCGGGTGAACCACATAGTAGCGATCCCAGATAGAGTAATTGGAAAGCATCTACACTTGGTTGCAACATTTGCTCTAGCTGAATCCATCATCCACTCGTACCGCATGACATGTTGTCTGGGATCAGTCTTTCCCTTATAAGCCGGGATAGTTGGCATACTAAACTTTCTGGGGTACCCTGCCTATAGAACAATGTCTGTGAACGGAGTATGACTTCTCAACACTCCCCAATCGTCATTCGATAAGCCTTGATTCTCTTTCATCAATTGCCTGATCATGGCTGTCAGGTCTGGTGTTTGTATAGAAGGTGGAAGGTTGGAGTCTGTTCTACGTGACTGATCATGCTGATGCCTCCTCTGCTGGCGATCTGCCAAACATGCATCTTGAGGTTCGACATCGTTAGCGTTTTGATGGTCTGGGCCTCCAGCCTCCATCTGCACTCCAGCTCCTAAGTTTCCATCTCCGGCTTGGTCACGGTCTCTAGTTGTTCGGACAGCAGCACCTGCCCGTGTAGTTTCAGTCTTACGGTGTCTACGGCTAGGAGGTTCATCGGAGGAAGTTGAGCTGTCGGATGAGGAATAAGGAGCGGGATTGCCCCCAGCATTTTGGTGTTGTTGTTGAGTGAGTTGTGCCATGAGGTTGGCGTTAGCTTGCATCTGCTCTCTGAGTTGTCTCCTGCTTTCCCAGAGTTCTCTCATCAAGTCGTTGAACTCTATTCTGGTGACAACCGGCATTTGGTCCTGGGCGGTAGTCCCTACACCTGGAATCGCTTGCTGATTGCTAGGTCCTGCTTGTTGCACGCTAGCAGTCTCGTGGGTGTCCACATTATGAGAAGCTGATCTGGTACGTGGTCTTGCCATTGTAGAGTTATTGGTATGAACTCTGAGTAGAATCAACGGACGTCCTATCAATGAGTCGGATCTTCTTTGGGGGATTTATTCAATCCAGTAGCTTCAAAGCAGATCCTTGAGGTCTGAGAATTCAATTCTCAGTGAAAGCTCCAAAGTGTTAGCACCAAAATTGGTCACTAACCTCGTTGAGAAAGATTGTGTAGAGATATAAGTGATGAAGATAAATTAAACAAAGAAGAATATGCTAATTTGAATGCAGAAAGTAAGAACACCAGATTTATAGTGGTTCAGCGTAATTGCCTACGTCCACTTTGAGGTTAAACTTTATTGCTTTACTTGATGATTGATTACAGATACAATCCGTAGATCAAGTACTTGAATACAATTGATAAGTAAAGAGGATGAGTCTTGACAGCGGCATAGTCTCCCCAGTGTTCCCAAAAAAGGTCCATTTCACTATGCCCCTGCCTCTCTATTTATAGGCGAAGGTGGATTGGACTTCTCCGGTGGGCCTGGTAGCTGAATAACTCGGTCCAAATAGTGTAAGTCCTATGCGCCGAACCAGATAGGCCGAACGACTGAATGCCGAGCTTCCCTCTTTATGCCGAACGAGGTGAGACTGGGCACTCTAAATGTCGAACACCCGTTTGTACTAGATGACTGAATGCCGAACAAAACTTAGGCCGGACGATACACTGGCCGAATGCCATCAAGGCCGAACCATACCTTGGCCGAACGATACTTGGGCCGAACAATAGTTAGGTCGAACGATAGTTAGGCCGAACAATATCTTATGACGGACAATTCAGCCATGCCGAACATTTGTACACGCTGAACGTTATACCATGCCGAACGTCTCCTGATGCCGAGCGCTCCTGGATGTCGAATGCTTCTTTGATGCCGAGCGCTCCTGGATGCCGATCGCTTCTTGAATGCCGAGCGCTCCTGGATGTCGATCACTTCTTGGATGCCGAGCGCTCCTGGATGCCGATCGCTTCTTGAATGCCGAGCGCTTGCTAATGCCGAGCGCTTGCTAATGCCGAGCGCTTCGTGGATGCCGAACGTAACGGGATGCCGAATGACCCATAAATGTTGGATAGTATGCTAATGCCGAGTACTTAGTTGCCTGGTTAGGTCTCCAGGAAACATAGTCATTATTCACCTTAGCTTGAGATTAAGGATTTGAGATTTGAATAGCTTTTGATTTTGTTAACCTTCTTCCTTAGCTTCTTCTTCCTCTAGTTCTCTAAAATGGTGGCCGGCCTCTATGTTTTTAATTTGCAAATGAGAATGAATAAGAGAATACACGGCTAAGGTGCTTAAGGTTTAGGGTATAAGGATTTTTCTTGTTCCCATTTCCCCCTGCCTACTTCCTAACCCTTTATCCATTTTATTTCATGTTATCTCATTTTGATTTACTCATTAACATAGCATGGCTACCCCTATTAATCACAAATCTCAATCCATTAATCACCTTACATTAATTTATTTTATTTAGCTAATTAAATATCCTAAATAACGTTACTAGAAATATAGGGTGTTACATCTCCCCTCCTTAAAGAATTTCATCCTTGAAATTACGATAAGGTACACAACAAACAATCAAAGGTAAAACATACCATCAAACAAATCAGGATAAGCATCTCTAATCCTGCTCTCAGTCTCCCAAGTACAGTCCTTATTATCATTACTACACTGGACCTTCACTAATTTAACTGTCTTATTCCCCAATTTCTTCTCATCTCTCATGACTATCCGGATAGGCTTCCTAACTATATTCATGTCTGGTTCCACTACTAAATCTTCTAACACAGTCGGTGCTATAGTAGTGTCTGGATCCCTAACACACTTCCTCAGATAAGATACATGGAAAACATCGTGGACTCCTACCAAACTACTCGGTAACTCTACTTTATACGCGAGTTTTCCGATCCTCTCTAAAATAGCAAACGGTCCTATGAATCTCGGTGCTAACTTCCATGTCTTCCCGAACCTGATAACACCTTTCATCGGCTATACTTTGACGAAAACATGATCTCCAATAGAGAACTTTAAATCTTTCCTTCTTTTGTCTTCATAGCTCTTCTGCCTAGATTAAGCTTCCTTCATTCTTGTCGTTATCATCTCGATCTTTTCTGCTGCTTCTATTACCAATTCGGGACCAAGGACTAATCTATTTCTGGTCTCTACCCAATATACAGGAGATTTGCACGGTCTTCCATACAAAGCCTCAAATGGTGTCATCCCTATACTGGTCTGATAACCATTGTTAAACGAAAACTCGACTAGGTGTAGATGGTCTCCCATGATCCACCGAAGTCTAATACACAAGCTCTTAACAAGTCTTCCAAGATCTTGTTAACCCTTTTCGTTTGCCCATATGTCTACGGATGGTAAGCGGTACTCATCTTGAGCTTGGTTCCTAAACTTTCCTATAGACTCTTCCAAAATTCGCTAGCGAATAAAGAATCTCTAGCACTAACAATACTACTAAAAATTCCGTGAAGTCTAACTACATTCTTCATAAATAACTTAGCCAATACAAGTGTCGTCCTATTTGACTTAACGAAAATGAAATGGGCACTCTTGGTCAATCTATCCACTATGACCCATATGCTTTCATTTCCTATATTAGATCTCGGCAACCCGTCTATGTAATCCATAGAAATAAAATCTCATTGCATACCGGAATATCCAATGGCTGAAGCAACCTACTTGGCTTTTGATGCTCGGCTTTCACCTGCTGACAGTTCAAACACTATTTCACCCATAAGCCAACATCCCTCTTCATTCCTTCCCAGAAGAAACATCTCTTCATATCATGATACATCTTCGTTCCTCTTGGATGAATAGTGAACTTCGAACGATGGCATTCCTCCAAAATTTCTTCCTTATGTCTCCCACATCTGGAACACATAATCTACCCTTCTTTCTTAACCATCCACTTTAGTCAAAACTGAAATCCTTCAAGTCATCACTCTCTGTTCCATCCCTTAACTTCCTAATCCTTTCAGCTAACACTAGGTCCTCTTCCTATTTAGAAGCAATCTTCTCAATCAATACCGGTCGGACTTCTAAACAAGACAAAATAGAAAATTCTCCACTAGACCCAGCCTTGGATCTCCACTTCACTCTGCAAGTCGACAACGGTTCCAAGTCTTCCTTTTCCGCTATCATAGCTACACTGCATTCTGATACTTCCTACTAAGTGAATCTGCAACCTTGTTGCCTTTCCTTGGTGTGTACTCAATTCGAAAATCATAAGCGACTAAAAACTCTAACCACCTCTGCTGCCTCAAGTTCATCTAAATTTGAGAGAACAAGTACTTCAACGACTTATGATCTGTATAAAGCTCGAACCTCTCTCTCAAAAGGTAATGCCTCCACACCTTCAAAGCAAAAATAACTATAGCTAACTCCAAGTCATGAGTCAGGTATCTTACGTCATGCGGTTTAAGCTGTCTAGAAGCATAGGAAATCACTTTGCCTTTCTACATTAACATTGGCCCTAATCCAGTTCTACACGCATCTGTATAAACTACCAAGTCCTTATTCCCCTCCGGAACCACTTGCACAGGTGCATGGATTAGAGTGTTTCAAGCTCTAAAACGCTTCCTCACACTTATCGATCCACACAAACTTCACATCCTTTCGCGTTAGCTTGGTCATTGGTGCTGCTATCCTCGAGAAATCCTTAATAAATCTCTTGCAATATCCAGCCAATCTGAGAAAACTCTTTATTTCAGTTACTGCCTTGGGTCTCTTCCAATTATTTACCGCTTCAATCTTAGTCGGATCTACAGACAACCCCTTCTCTCAGACTACATGACCTAGAAATTTCACTTCCTTCTTCCAAAAATGGCACTTCGAAAACTTTTCCTTTAGATGATGCTGCCTCAATGTCTCAAGCACAACTCTATGATGAACTCCATGCTCTTTTTCATCCTTAGAGTATATCAGGATATCATCAATGAAAACCAACACGAACCTATCCAAGTGCTCTCGGAAAATCTGGTTCATCAAATCCACAAAGAATGCCGGTGCATTAGTGGGTCTAAATGGCATAACTAACCATTCGTATGACCCATACCTTGTTCTAAACGCCGTCAAAGCTATATTATCTTCTGCTACTCTAAGATGATGGAAACCTATTGCTAATTCTAACTGAGAAAATACCTTGGCTCCACTCAGCTGATCGAACGAATCGTCAATCCTAGGCAACGGATATCGATTCTTTAATATTCTCTCATTCAACTTACGATAATTGATACATAGCCGTAGTGATATGTCCGGCTTTTTAGAAAATACTACGGCTGCGCCCCAAGGTGAACTTCTCGGTCTGATAAAATTCTTGCATTTCAAATCCACCAACTGGACCTTCAACTCCCTCGTCTCTGTAGCTGTCAGTCTGCTTGGCGGTCTACTCACCGGTTCTGCTCCAGGCACTAAATCTATCTGAAACTCAATGGCTCATTTCAGTGGCAATCCTACTACCGGCTCGAAGACATCTGCGAATTCTCTAACCACGTAAACACGATTCAAATCATCTTCCAACTCCACAGCACCCAACAAAGCAATCACCTCACAGCTATGGTTTTCTATGGTATATACAGTCCGATCACTACAATCAGGGTGTCTAAGTGATATTTTCATATCCTACCAAAATATCTTAGCATCATACTCACTTAACCAATCCATACCCAATATGATTCGGAACCCTACAAAGTCAAATATATCAAACTACAAACAAAGGTGTAACCTAGCAAGTCAAACTCTAAGTGGTCACACTTTATCCCAAGTGTCGCATACCCTCCTATCGGATTTGCAACTCTTATGGAAGTAACTAAATATGTGGGTTCTAGGTTAAGTTAATCTACCAAACATTGAGATATAAAAGAATGCGATGCACCAGTATCAAACAAAACACTAACAAACATACCGTGGATCTGAAGCGTACCTCCCAATACTGATCCCTTTCTCCTGCACTATTGGGTTCGAAGTAGCAGGCTCCAATGCATACACCTTGCCCATTCCATCCTTAGCGGGCTTTTTGCAGTTATTCTTATAGTGGCCGATCTAAACACAATTAAAGCACCTGATATTCTTTTTCCCGGTCACTTCCTTAGCGTTTCCAGTACGACACTCATTAGCAAAATACCCCTACTTGTCACACTTAAAACAAACCACTTCAGGCTTCCCTTTATTCGTTGCTCCACCTTTCTGAGCGCCCTTCTTGTGAACGAACTTTCTCTTCTGACCTTGCCCAACCTGGACCTCCTTCTCCTTCTTCTTCTCCAAACAAGCAAGCATCTCTTCATGTCATAACACCATCTCCACTACCACATCACAGGGATCTCTAATATGCGGTAAGGTAGCCCTAGCCAACTCAGGCTTCAATCCCCTGATGAACTTCTCATACCTCTTCATCACTGTATCAACAGTGGCATACCTATATCTAGCCAACTCTTCAAACATGCTAGCATACTCCAAAATAGACATCTCTCCTTGTTCTAACTCAGCAAAATTTCTGATCAAAATAGACTGCGCCATTACCAACATGAACCTCTCCTGGAACCTTCTCCTAAACTCGGTGCATGTCATCTCCTCTTCATTTACTCCATCTATTACACTATTCCACCAAAATAAAGCTGCTCCCTGAAGCTGTCTTGAAGCAAGCCTCCTCCTGCTTGTCATTGAGCCCTAAGTCAGCAAATATGCTTTCACAGTGCAGCAACCAATTCTCCACTTCTATAGCATCTTCAGTTCCGATAAACGGCTTCCCTCCAAGCCTAGCATAGTCTCTACTCAAGTTAGCATAATGGTTGACAACTGGAGCTTCCTGAACTCCTCCCACAGCATTTCCTCCAACCACTCTTGCAGTAGTTCCAGCTTCCATCATTTTCATGAAAAATCGATACATATCTCCCATATCTACTTATGGGACTCCAGCACCAACAATTTCAGCTTGAGCCTGACTTTTAGTCCTCCTTATATTGGGTCGGGCATTTCCATTGGTGGTGGTGTTGTCCCCTCCTAGGTTAACTCTGCCTCTTCTAGCATCCATATCTGTATTCAAGCCTCGTGAGATACAAAAGAATAGCCCAATAGAGAGAAGAATAAAGATATAGCGTATATTTATATATAGCAAATACAAGTATATTACTATAGTGTTATCCTATACCCCGATCTTACCCTAATTCCTAAGGATTATGTTTTTTTCAAAAATCATTTTTAGTTAAAGTATTTCATAAACCTATGCTCTGATACCAAGTTATAACATCCCCTATCGAGAGGCCCAAAGCTAAGCGCTATAGATGCTGCAATCATCTATAGTATTAACTTTCGACGACTAAATACGGCTATGTTAATGGTATCCATAATATCAAAAGCAATTGAATATGAAACAGAATCACAAATGTAAAAAACATCTTTTCACATTACATTTTCAAAACACATGTTTCAAATTCAAATTAAGGTTCAGATAAAATATACTTATTACATAAATACGCCAAGATCGACATATGATGATGCCCCCTTGGTTGACCAGAGTACTATATAGACATAATTGTCTTAAATACAACACAACGGAATAAAACAAAACAACAACTCCTAAATAGCTATCTGTCAGCCACTTGCTCGTCTCCAAAATCTTTATTCGTCAACCTACTAAAACCTATAAAACCTCAACCCTCAGCCTACTCAAATCAATTTTGAGCACCAAAGAGTTTAAGGGGATCTTAAATGTGCATTAGTTTTGAAAGCAATGATGGTGAAACGTCTAGGTCAGAACCCTTGGTGCCGAAAGTGGCGAAATAGGCTAAAAACAAGTAAATTTTGTCTTTAACTTAAAAGAGAAATACTTTTTGACTAACCTGCTATGTTTGTCATAATCTTATTGGTTGCTAATTTTTCTTTTCTAAAAGCACTTCCATAATTTCAGAAATAACAATTAAATTTATTTTGTAAAATACCCCTTCTCCTTTTATAAATATATTAAACATTTAAGTCCCATACCTCAAATAATTTTATATATTCATTAAAACACTTAAGAAAATTCTTCAAAAATTCCAGAAAATCATTTTCAATATGTTTTCTATCATATATAAAATTCAAACCCAAATAAATTATTATTTAGCTGTAAATCAGGATTGGAAAAGGGAAATCAGACCGGAGGCAATTGGATAATTTTACCCACAATGTTTAACTCCTTCTAGTGTCTGGGGTCTGGCATTTTGAAAAATGATTTCGGTGAATAGATTAGTTCATAGTGGGAATATATAAACAAGAAAGCGAACATTCCAACTATTGCCCTACGATAATGGGGAACATCATGGAACTTGGATTATTAATAGTTGGTTGGAAGGGACTTGACTTAACATGAACATGAATAACGACAGAGTTGGCTAAATGATGGCCCTATTTTGCCAAGCGGAATACTTTAGCAACTCTGAGTAGGGCTAAAACAATGGTATATAACTAGTGCTACTACAGGAATTTTATTTATATGCATAGAGTTGTGGAAAATAGAAGCATTGCATGGGAACAGGTATATAATATGGATAAAATTGCAGAATAAGCCATTATATTATATACATAGGTAGTTACATACAGACAAGAACGTATTGCAGAATGCGGAAAGTAAAATGGAACAAAGATTACAAGACAAAAAAATCATTCATTACTTACACCTTTCTATAAAAGAGATCGTGGGGGCCGCTTCTGCATAAACATGGCTTACTTGCAACAAAAAGAAAAAGGTAAAGAGTACAACAACAAAAAACCGTTACGCCCACAAGCTCAATAATCCCCTATTTATTCTTTCCTTTCTGTCCTCCCTTGCCACCAGAACCGCCAAGATGCATCTTGTGCTTCTGTCCATCCTTGACAACCCTTCCCTCATGAGGGTCGCCTCAGACTGAGAAGTCTCGCCTTTATTAGCATTATGAGGCTCATCTATCTTCCTGGCAGATATCTTGGATGATTTAATCTTAAGGGGCCTTATCTTAATTGTGGGGAGCTAGGTAGTAGGGATTGTAGGCATGGATCTGATGGACTTTTCAACGCCCGGCTCCTTCTTGATTTTGACCTTAGAAAGGTCGATCTTCAACTGTTCTGCCATTGTTATAGGATCGGTTGGGCCCGCAGCGCTAGTAATATAAATGTCTTTTCCTAGGGATTGAGAAATGTCCTCCAGCCCTTCCAAGGCTAATTTTTAAAAGAATCTGGGCCAGGTTTGGAACTAGGAAGCAAATACGGAGCAGCATGTCCCGTGGAGATGGAGGTTGACAAGGTAAAGATAGCCGCGGTGACTAACTCCTGAGTAGTTGGAGGCGGTGGAGGAAGATGTGGTTGACATACAATTTGATAAATAGAATGATAAAGGGCAGTGATGGACTCATGCGAGAACTAAAGTTTCTCGAACACGTGTGAAACAAGAGATATACCTTCACCTAAAATTGATCGAGAAGTAGGAGACTTAGAGAACCCGCTCTCCCGGGAGAACATTGGATCGGCTGGTCTACGAAAGGAAGAATGTATAGCTCGACGAGATCAGTCATTGTAGAAGCTAAGATGGTATGGGTGGCCACAGAGCTGGCTCCCTCGGCCTTAAGAGTGTTTGTCGCAAGCTCCTTGGATTTTGGAATTGATGATTCCACTAGACCCGATGTGCTCGGACTAGCAGAAGCTCCGATAGTAGCAGCAGCCTTAGCAGTAGCGTCTTCAGTAGCTAGTATGGCTTTTCCCACCTCGATTTTAACCATATCATCTGCATCGAGGTAATTCGCACTGAGTTCCACCTCGATGAGGCCTTCACCGACTGTGTTAGAATGACAAAGAACCTCCACTCAGGCATCTGCAAGGGTTTCATCATATGAGCTCCCAAGCCACTTCAGGTTCTTATATATAACCATGCTTGCATAGAAGTGTTGGAGAGTGTTTAACGGCGAATTTTCTATCGAGTTAGAAAACCGCCGATAAATTTTGAATTAAATTTATACCGGAAGTGCACGACGTACTATCGTAGTACGTAGTGAGTACGGGTCGATCCGTAGGGAATTGTTAGATTTTAAATCTCTATTCAATCAAATTAACCAAAGTTGAAAGTGTGATTAGCTAAAAATGTAAAAAAAATGAGCAAAAGAAAATTTATAAAAATACGAGAGTTTGAGGGCAATTTAGAGATAATTCCACTCTCTAGATCACATAAATCAACAAAATGAAGTTATGATCTCTCTTTTCTAGTCATTAGTGTAATTAGTTGATGTGCTTATCATAAGTATGGTATATTTGTGCTATTAATTAGTACAATATAAACCATCAAACTATAACACAACCACTAATACACATTTAACTCTCATGAAATATGACAACAAAGTTGAAAGAAAAATCTATTTTAAGTATGGTCTGTTAACTATTAATTAGAAATATAGACCATCAAATTTCAATTTCAACATTCACTTCTTTTCCATAATCATATTTAGATGAAGAGGCAATTTTTTTGTTTGTGATTGTTAAAGCATAGCCTATTTGTTATGAACAACATAGACTATCAAATTCAACATGAAACAATAAATCACATCAACATTCATTTAAGCACAAAAGAGAGCAATAATTATCAAAATGTTGAAGCTACATGATTAGAGGCTTCATTACCCCTAAATTGAAGGGATTAGCCTCTCATTTGTGCTATCATATCAACACAAGTAGCATGCAACATGAAACTAAAAGAAGAGGAAGAGGAGAGCAAAATGAAAAGAAAAGCTAAGTAAAAAGATGTAAACACTAATCTACTTGCATGAAAAATAAACTAACTACTAGCAAGAAAGAAATAGAGCATGTAAATAAGAGAGAATATTAATTAACATTGCATAAAAGAAATGAAAATATGGTTAGGTAGCCATGAAAAGAGAAAGAGAGCTTGTGTTTTATTTTGAGCCTAAAACTAACTAAGAGGAAGAAGAGGGTTACATGAAGATATGGGGTATTTATACAAGTTAGAAACCATAATTCATTTTTTTGGGGAATGCCCAAAATACCCTAGAGGTAGTGTGGCCACCAAGTAATCATTAGCATGTCTTAATCCCCCACTTAAATGTACATGAAGCTTTAATGGCCTTTTAGCATGTGCATTAGCTCCTAATTGAAAATCAAGGTAAGTGGGTAGGTGGGGTTCTCCATGTTCATGAGTTTGAATTATTTTCATCTTCATTTGTTTTGTTTCCTTTTGTGCATGCATATCTTCATGAAGCCACCTGTATTTGAATTTAAATTCCTACAAAACAACACAGAAATTTTCAATTAAATTTTAGAAAATTAATATATGCATAAAAATGACCATTTTGCCCTTGGATGAAGATGAATATGTGACGATTTGAAATAATTTGAATTTTTGGTTTAAACAAGTTAAAATACCCAATATGATCATTTATTTAATTTAAATAGATTAAATATGGTGGTAAAAATATGCACATTTACGTGCACATCAAAGAGTATCATTTAGCTCTTCTCTTTCCTTGGTCCTCTCTTCTTTAAGCTCCTTAACCTCTTTTTTGGCAATGGTAAGTTCGATATCAGTATCGAGTTTCTCAATTTTCAAAAGAAGAAAGTTGTCGGCAAGTTTCTCATTTTCTACACGGATCGTTTGAAGTTCGGCCGTCTACTCTTCAATAGTTTGGTCCTTGGCATGGATGATTTAATTCTTCTTAGTAAGGGCCAGGTCCTTCATAGAAATCTTGGTTTTCAAAGCTGCGCCGTCTTCATGAGCAACCTTCAGTGTATTTTGCAATACAATAACAGAATCATCATGGGTCTTCTTCATTTCGGCCTTAAAGCCATCGGCTTTGCCTTAGATTCTAGAGCTGTGTTCTACTCCACCTTCATTTTCTCTAACTCCCTCTTACAATCTTCGATGATTCTTTCGTAAGTCTGCGTTTTAGAATCAAAGGACTGGATGTTTGTATAGTTGAATTTATTGACCTTGGTGAGAACGAAGTGGAGTTTCTTCCATTTATTGCCCTGAATAACATACTATTGAACTCTTTTGGGATCCAGGTCCGCCTCTTCCTTTGGAGTGTCTTCAATGTCCTAATCAAACATGACACCCAACAAGAAAAGGTCAGGAAAAGTAGCCTAAAGATGGGGCAGGGCAGTTGGAAGAGATGACAAGGGAGCGGAGATTCCCTTAGAAGGTGGGGGAGGGTAGCAGTCGAGGACTTTGAAATTGGAGCTTGTTGGTGGGAAGGAAGCTGAGATTTAATGCGGGGCAGAGGGGTACCAGAGAAGGAGACGTGATGGTCACGTGACTCCTTATGTCATTTGGATTGATCAGAGGACAGTGTCTCTTCGGTCCGCCTTTTCTTTCTTTCCCTTTCACCCTTACAGTCCTCCTCTACTTCCTTTCCTTCCTTCTGAACCTTTCTTCGTCAGTCTCATGATGGCCTCGATATATAGAATGAGGCGGATATGGGTTGGCGGTTTGCCTTTTAAATTCATTCGCTTTGTGCTAGAGCTTGCGATATCTATCTCTGGCTATGGAACCTGAAACAAGAAGAAAGATAGTGTAAGAATAAGATTTTTAGAATACAGGTGAATGCGGAGATGTGTGTTCATGATCCTAGTGAAGTGTAGAGTGCCAATGACCCCATAATTACTCTACAAACTGTCTTTACATGGAAGTAAAGACAGTGCCTTACCACCTTCATCCAGAATTCCTCCAAGTAAGAAGCTAAAGCCTAGAGAGCCCCCGGTAAGGAGATCACCAATAGAGATGTTGAAATCGATCAAGCCAACAAAAACATCTCCTAGGGAATAAGATGGAGGGGTTACTTAGTCTGAAGGTTGTATGCCCATTTTCTCAGCTTTCTCAGAAGAATTGACAATGATGCACTCCGGAGAGGGCGAGGTAGGAAGCTTAAGGCCTTTAGGAGATTCTCACCGAACAATCACCTCCCATCATGCTAGCATTATAATCACTGTCATTGCCATCAACACTTTCGTCTCCTTCCTCACTTTCTTTGTCGCTCACCTGCCTTTTCCCTTCTCTCCTTTTGGCACTCTCACTCTTCTTGGGAATCAACGGTATTCTAGGTCCTTTATCCCCTCCTTTCGGGGCATCGCCTATAACTGGTCCTTCCACTCCCCTTCCAACGAGTTCCTCAACATGCGCTATACCTAATGGACCTTCGACTACCTTTTAAAGATTCCCATCAGAGCTGTGAGTATGGGCAAAAGATTGGGAAGGTGCTCAGGAACTTCTTAGTGGAGGTGATTCAAGAACAACTAATCTATTAGGGAGTAGAAGACCACATCATCAGAGGTTCTGGTTGGTCAGGAGGTACACAGTTGTGTGTGGCTGGAAACTAATCTCCTTTAGAGGCTTTAGAGTATCGACGTGTTCATTATGAACATTTCGAGCAGGAATGCCTGTTAAGAGGAAAACGGTAGGTTAGGCACTTGGACAAAAGGAATCCAAGCACTAAAAGAACTGAAGGAAAGGACTTACTTCTGGACAGCCAATGCTCATTGAAGCTATATGAGCATCGGATGAAAAATACTCATTCTAAAGATATGAGTGTTTATTATGAAGCTCCTCTATAATCTTGCATCGGCACCAGGCCTCGATAATCGTATAAGAAGGCGAATCTTACCTCTGCCTGAAGTGTAGAAGTTAAGTAAGCTCGTTGAAGTATAGAGGCCATTGAAATCAGTTAATGAAGAGCACGTATGGGGAGCTCAGAAGAGCATACCCATTCGGATGGATTTGACATGGAGCTAACCCAAGCTCTTAGAGGACCTTTCAAAGAAATGGATTAAAGGGCAGCAAGGCACCGCCTAAACACATGTATCTATTATAGGTTATATTCCCCAACGGAAGAATATGCGCTCGTTCATCCTTTGTTGAAAGAAGTACATCGCCTTTAGGAATCGTGTGCTGGCGGTGTATATTTTGGAGCATTCTCACAGTAAGGACGGTCAACATCTATTTAGGCGGATCATCCAAAACCTGAAAATTGATATAATTGATCATCTGAGGAGGTACCTTGTGGACTGGGACAACCATCCTCAAGAGCTCTAAAGTGATTATCTGCCAAGTGGTAAAGGTGCAGTGATGGAAGTTTGAGCCATTGTACACCCAGCTTCGAGAGGAGTAAATGTCCTGACATTGGTCTGAAGGCAGGGAGATCGACGAGTCATTCTGTATAGGAAAAATTGGCGTTCAGCATGGTCAGATATGTTTTATTTCAAGTGTTAAACCCGTATAACCAACGCTCGAAATCCAAAGAATGTCGATGTTGACCAATCAGATTCGTAGCGTTGACAAAAACAAGTAAAAGTGTTAACATATGCAATGTGAGTCCCGTGTCCCATAAAGGACGACCGAACATCCTATGTAGATAGCCTGGTCATGTTGAAAAAATAAACCATGCCGCACAATGGAACTATGCATCTGATCTTTCTCGTTATTGATGGGAAATCAATAATGGAACCACTGTCTGGAGTAATGTAGAAGCTTTTCTTTTATAGGAACTCTAGGAGTGCAGCAATAGAAAAGCCGATGCGATCGAATCATCCAACACGACCGTTCTCGAAATGAACCATCTTATTGGAATTTAAACAACGGCATGTGATTAGCTATGCTTTGGAAGGATTTAGTCAAAGACGAAAAGCTAAGCGTCTCTCTTAAATGGCTTAAGTAAGGCCTAGGCCAAGCTAAAGTCCAACCTAACTAGTTGAACTCGAACAAAGCTCCGGCCAACACCGTTGCCCAAATCTCCAACTCCAATGCATATCGCTGTAGCATGAAAAACTTACCAACCTTGGGAGTGAATCGAGGTCTAAGAGTATAAGAGCTCGAAGGAAAGCATTTTAGTGAGAAGGTGGTCAAACAAGGCTACTATAGTCGAAGTTGAGGGGCACTGGTTTCAAATGATTGGCGACAACATGGAGGTATCGGCGGCGAGTGATATGGTCCAAGAACAAGGGGGCTGGAAGCAGCCGGCATGGAGAAGCTTGGGTGTAAAGAAAACGACATAAAGTACTCAAGAAGGAGAAAAATCGGGCTATAGAAGTGAAAAGCGGAAGGAATTTTTTTCTAAATGATGTTTATATAGCACTCGGGGACTAGTAAAAGCTCTCAGTACCGTAAGGAATTTTTGGACCGAGAACCAACGTAAAGTCAAACTAGGAGAACAACAAGCTTAAACTAAGGCATGGAATAATCTCCAAAGCGTAGGTCTTGTCCTTAGCACGGAGAATGGAATGTTGGCTACAAAAAACAGTTAAAAGAACGTCTACAGATTGAAGGCAATGCTTCGAGGCAATTCATGACCAACAAACCGGAACCAGGAGATAGTGAGTTAGTACTTATCTTATTCCAAAGCATGCTTTGTTTCCAACAAAAGCATACTCTAAGAGGCAAGTGTTAATCGGCTTTTTGACTAAGCAGATTTTCACTGGAACTAAAATGTCAAGCCAAGACGAAATGATTCACAAAATTTGAAACATGCTTAAAAGGGTCGTAAAAGCATATTCAACAAGTTGTAAAGGCAAAGGGACAAAATGGGCCACTTAGTAATAAGAGGGACCACTCGGTACCAAGAGCTTTTTGTTCCATTTTGAACCTCCTAAACCGCTTGTAACTGAAGGACTACTTTAATTGATTGTCACAGAGTACTTTCCTTCAAGAATTAACAAGTAATTTCAAGGATTCATGAGGAGAAAGCAAAGAAAGAATTAAAAGACAAACATTATCAAGGATGGTTGTAAGAAACAACTCCTCCTTCAAGGAAAAGTGTTTGGAATGCAATGAATCAGAGATAGGAAGGCGAGATTGAAGAAGAAGGTGGATTTCCCTATGAAAACCAACCGGTATCGAGAGGTTTCTCTCGGTACCGAGTGGTTTCTACTCTCGATTGGTCCCACTTTGGCTCTCCTTCATCTTTGGATTTGGAACCGGACCTTCTACTTTGTGGGCCTTTGAATCTACTGATGAATTTCTCTATAAATACAGACCCTACAACTACCAAAAATGGACTTATTTGGCACTTCATCTTCTTCATCTCATATTTCTCTTCACTGGCAATTCTAGGCTTAAGAACCTATCAATCCTTTGTACTTGTGACTTCTAAATCTCTCTAATCCCCTCAAACTCTCTCCCAAATCAATAATCAATAAAAATAACAGATTTCCAAACCACTATAAAAATTCTTTGTGTTCTTTAGTTTTCTTATAGTATTTGCTAGATCTTAATATTTCAATAGGCTTTTGGGTGTTATGCCACTTTTGGCCTCAACGGCAGTAAATGAGGCTTTGAAGTTGAAAAATCAAGAATTGGAAGGGAAAGATAAGGCCTTGAGGGAGAAAGAGAAAAAGTTGGAGGGGTAGTCCAGGAGCAGGCTACGGCTAAGGATAGACTTAACAAAATTACCTACCTGGTCCTTCTCAAAATGTATGTCATGATTAAGCACTAATTTTTTGTTGACCACCTGGCTGATACCGCTGCTGAGGTTGATTTCCGTTTCTTAAGGGACCCCATAAAAATCAATGAGGCCCTTGCATATTAAAGGACTGAGTGGCTAAGGAGCTAGCTAAGGATAGAGCTTCCATTTCTACCTCCCAAGCCACTTCATTTTAGTAGGATGACGAAAATGCATTGTCTAGGGGGACTGAAGTCGCTTCTACCTCCCAAGTCTATGTAATTATTTGAACCTTTGTAAATAATTGCACTATTTTTCTTGTCTTTCTCGAATATTTTGGTGTGTAATGAAGTAAACTTCTTTTGCAGTCTTATCATGACTAATTTCTATGATTGTCTTATTTTTTCTACTGCACTACAAATGATGGCGATATTTTCATTCCTTTATTCTTTATAGTAGTCTATGGAAGCAATTTTTACTAAACTCCTGAAGGAAAGCATGGATAAACTTCAAACTCAAACTATAGATCTCTTGGTCTTAGTGTGATAGTGATTTGCAGGCTAGAAGAGTTAGATGAGGCATTTGCGCAACTTAAAGAAGAAACCCAAGGGTTGCTTTCTAAAATTGACCAAGTAGTTAAAGAAAAGGAAGTACTTAGTGACTTTGTACTACACTGCTAGTGCTAACCTAGGGAGTGGTTCTTTTCCTCCTGATAGCCCTTATTTGTAATGGTTTAGGATTAGGCTTAGAGATATGATAAACGAGTGAAACTTATGTATTATTATTATTTCTGTTTTTTTGTGAACTTGTTGCAATCCTTCATATAAAACTTGTCTTATGCAACATGTCCTTCCAAACTCAACTTTGTGTAATTTAGATCCCATTGAGATTAATTCCAATGATTACCAACTAGATCGATTCCATTATTCCTTATGGGCATCCCTCCAAGTCAACTGAAGTCAGCGAATCCAATGCACCTTCGGTTCCTACTATCTATGACCCGAATGACTCAGGCACACCTGAAATTGAAGTTGCGGCTATGACTTCCACTGCAACTTGGAGAAAGAGAACCTCCCACTAACAATTACTAATGAAAAGCTAGAAAGGGATTTGAAGAATGCTCTTTCTAATTTTGAAAAAGCTAATGATGCATACGAGCACCAACACAAATATAACATCAAACCGCGTATTGAGCTTGATGCTGCAAGTAAAAAGGTGGTTGAACTACAACAAACGCTGAAGGAAAGTGAAGCACTTTACGAGATTGTCTTTGAAGAGGAGATCAAGGGAATGAGGAAAATCCATAAAAAACTTGTCTCTTCAGGTTGCTCAATAATATAAAGAGAAGGGAGACGCCAAAGAAGGAGATGTAGTCAAAGAGCTTAGCCCGGGTGTGGCCATGCTCCTCCTGTAGGCATGGATGCTGTGTTAGCAAATGAGTAGAAAAAAGTTAGAATTGCACTATCAACGTAAACTTAGAGAATTGGAAGACCACTACAAGCAGCATTTAGGGCGACCAAAGCCAAAGGTGCTTCCTCGCACACAGAGGATGGGGTGGAAAGCAAGTGCTCTCAAATGTTTTGGTGGTTTTTCTAGGGACTCAAAAAAGCCAAGGGCAGAATTAATAAGCACTTTAGTGCAGTCAAGAGAGACCATTATACTTAAGATTGACAAACTCGTAGATCAATTACAAGCAGCCTAGGTTGCCTCTAGTGTCACAGCAGCACTTGATAATGCGCCAAGGTAGGATCGAATTTATGATCTCGAAGTGAAGCTTAGAAGGGAGAATGTTAGATGTAAGATGGGGCACATTTCTTTGCAATAAGCTATAGATGTTTTTAATTATTTTTACCATGCGCTTGATCTAAGTTTTCTCTATAATAAAGAAGGCTTTGTGGTGATTGGGGAGGATCCAATGGACCTATGGACAGGTGCCAACTTTGACCCTAGGAAGACTTTTCATATTAGAACGGACCAAACCTTTGGCTAGCATCCCTTAGACTTGATACTTTATAATCGTAGCAGTTTTTTGGAACGTATAGTCTAAAACACTTTTGTAAGACTATGTTATAGAAAACATTCCTTTTTGTTGTGAAAATATCTATAAGAATACTGTATAAATTTAATTATCTTTTAAATGAGCATAAGTACCTTAGGAGCTTTAACATGTTCGCACTTGCTTTTAATTTTGTTTACCTGGATTTGCTTGACTTTTAGCTTTGCATTCATCTTTTGTTCGAGTGCTTGGCACGGCTTACGTTGCTATTTGAGGGCAAACTACTAATATTTGACTGTGAAGTTAGGTCATGTATTTGCATTCTTACTTAGTATATACGCATGGTTTTAATGTTGGTTCAGGTCGTCTAATACCCTTGCGTCCAGTGTAGTTGTTTGGCTAAGAAGTTGAGTCATATATGACACAACTCCATGCTTTGAGCTATGTTAGTAAAATTAGCACATAGATTTTTTATACTGGTTTGGGTCGTCTAATATCCATACATCTAGTTCATTGTATTATTACTTCTTATAATAATTACAATACTTTTTATTTTGCTATACAAATAACACCGTTTATACAAAGTAAGGCCTGGGATGTTTGGAATTCCAAGTTCTTGGAACTAGATTTCGATCAGGTCTTCAGAGTCGATAGGCTCCATTAGCTAAAATTCTGCTACAACTAGTGGGCCTTCCCAGTTTGGGCCCAGAGATCCACCTGCTAGGTCCTTGGTGTTTGCCACTACGTTTTGCAGTAATAGATCTCTTTTGTAAAAGTTTCTCTCTTTGAGCCTGACATTGTAATTCTTTGCCATCCTTTATCGGTATTCGGCGGATTAGACTGCTGCCTTTCCCTTCTTTCTTGAATAAGATCAAGCACGCTTATTTCAATTCCTTATTTTGCGCTACCACATACAATATTCTTCTATATGTTGGAATCTTTATTAACTGGGACCATCCGTTCATAGTTATTGGTTAAGGAGAAAGGTGTGTGGCCAGTTGGGGATCTGAATAAGGTTCTATAAGCCCATGGTACCGGAGATAAATCTTCTTCCCATTTTCCTTTAGCCTTTTGCAGTCTTTCCTTGAGAAGCTTTTTAATGGTTTTATTTGCTGCTTCAACTTGCCCGTCCACCTATGGGTGTGCGATAGAAGGGAAACTTTTTATTATCTCATTTCTTTCACAAAGCTCCGTAAAATGCTTGCTCTGAAATTGGGTTCCATTTTCAAAAATTATTTATGAAAGATCCCAAACCTAGTAATTATGTTCCTTACAAGAAAAGCGACAATCTTCTTTGTAGTGATTGTAACTAATGGTTCTGCTTCTACCCACTTGGTGAAGTAGTTTGTAACGACCCATAATCTACGTATCAGAGGATAATATAATGTTAATAATTTTTTATATGAGGTCGTATGATTCTATGATTTTGGAAAATGACTACTAGAGACATTTTACATCCTTAGAATTTTTTGACCCTGGAAATCTTGTATGGCCTATTACTTTTGACAGGAGACGCACTGGGGTCTGAAACCACTTCCATTAAATTAGGATTATGGTTTCTCCTTTTGTAGAGTGGTCGTTATAGGAAAACAGACTTACCATTAGGGAGATATGGCTGTGTGAAGTTTCGTTTGATTTTAGATAGCTTAATAGGCAATTAGCAAGTAAATGGTTATGCCCAAAGCCCATTTCAGGATTAGCATGGGGTTATGGCTAAAGCGACTCTCCTCTATCATTTCACTTTACCTAAAAATAGAGAGAAACCCTCCATTAACATTCTCTAACCCAAAAATTCAACTTAATCCTTACTTTAATTAGCAAAAACGCATCACTAAAAGCAGATTAGTGAGATTTGCACTTTGGATTGGAGATTGGCTGCTGAAGATCATCTTGGAGCTGCTGTTTACCTCAGGATTCGTGCACCTTTGAGCTTGGATTTGATTGTTTTAGATTTATATGAGTGGTTTAAGCCTTTACTCACTAATTAGCCACTATTAGACGTTTAATGTTGTTTTTTTAAATTACTTTCAAACTCTAAAATACGATTCAAAACCCTCTTTAATAACATATGTAAATTTCAAATGATTTAGAAAAGATTTGAAAACTACTGTCATTATGGACCTCCTTTGTTCTTATAGATACAACCCTTAAATTTTGGCTTTGCTTTGAGATGTATGGATGTTTGCTTGTTAGTGTAGATTGTATGTTATGATTGTTTGAATATATGATGTTTGTTTGGTTGAAAACGCGGATCGAATAGAGATATTATGTAACGACCCGTAAAATTTCGATAATTAAAAATGTTAATTTAATAAGATTTCATGGTTTAATGTTGGAAGAATTAAAAATTTGTAATTTATGTATGGTAATAATAACTAGAATGAATTGCAACAAATTTTATCTAAGTTAATTATTTATGAATTGAATGAAATCCCAAATTAATTGAAATAATATATAGTCAAGGGTAATGGAATGAAGTTGTATTATATAGGAAATTGTGACACTTGTTTGTAAATAATAAACTTATAATTATGATTTAAAAGTTAATGGTGATAATTATTATAAGTTACCTATTTATTTAGTCAGTTGAATTGAATTAGGAAACAAATTGCAATTGAAATGAAATTTTATATAGTAACTAGGTTTATAATCAATAACTGAAGTCGAATGATAATGTTGAATTCATTAGATGTGAATAAAGTAATTGACTGATAATGGAAATTTATTTAAAAATCTAATATTGAAATATAAATGCTACTTAGTGAATGTCTTTACAATCAATAGTTGGATTTGATAATAATGCTGAGTTTAATAGATGTAAATAAAGTAATGGATTGATAAGTAAAATTCATTTAAAATCCAATATTGGAATTTGTTGAATATTGAACAATTAAATTATTTAAATTCAATATTTGAAATTTACTGAATAATTGAATAACGAGAATGGAATAACTGTTTAATGGAAACAGTTGTTCTATAATTTGATTTTTGTTTTAAAAGTTAAGTTTACAAGTTCATTTTCAAATATTTCAAAGATAGTGAATTTTTTTGAATAATCAAAATCGTTTAAATTTAATATTGCAATTATTTGAATAATTGAATTCCGAATATAATTTGATTGAAAATGAAATCGGAAATTGATGTAAAGTTTATTTAAACAACAATGAAATTTGCTATCATTTAAAATTGGATTTAAAAGTGAAAATTGGAAAATTGAAAATTTTATATTTTAATCGACGAGTAAAAATAGCCTTCCGGGGCACAGTCTCATAATTCGACGAAACCAGTTCCATTGGATCCGTAATAGTTTATTATTATCGGATTTCAAATTTCGTAGCAATTGGAGTTGCCATTTGACCGTGGCAGCTGAAAACGTTTAGAAATTCATTTAATCGATTTAATTTAAAATCGATCGTTTAATTCCATAACTCTCACAGACAATCAAATTAGCCTCTGAAACATGTTCCATTGTGTTCGGAATGCGGGTAAAACCTTACGAACGCCTGGTGGAACGTCTCGTTTGGAGTTCGTTTGAAAAGCTTGTATTTTGGAAAATAATATTTTAATAATATTCTATACGTATATATTCACGTTCGTATCAGAGAAACCCTAGCTTTCTCATGGCCGCCGTTTCTTATCATTTCAATGGCTGAGAGTGTTCAAATGTTCTTCCTTCATTTCCACAAAATCCATCGATTAATAGCAAGATCTTCCAACTGCAAAATCGAAGAGCTTGACAAGCTCTATCTATCCAACGGTCGAGATCGTCATTGGAGCTTCGTAGTGGGCGAAATCTGCTCGTGTGTGTCTCGCGTTTGGTCGCATTTTTCCAAGCAATGGCGAGACCGAGCTTTGCAAAATTCTAGGCGGTGGTGCCTTGTGCGGAGGGGCCAGTTTTATATTGGTAAAAAAAAAATTGTTTATTTAAATTGAATTCAAACTTTAAACATATGTATCTCTCTCATACTTTATCAGAATTGGGCGAATCTTTTTGCGTCGGAATCGTGTTGACGGGCTCTCCGTCATGGAATTGATTTAGGGACGTTTGGAGCTAACTAAAATTTCAGGTTAAATCGAACGTCGTTCGGTTTGATTTGAAATTTAAAACTCAAGGTGAGTGTTTTATAACATTCACAACGTACTAAATATCTTTATGGTAGTTAAATTTGATATTATGAAGTGATATGAATTTTATTTGTCGTTGTTTGATAAAAATTTAATTGTAATATAGATTGTCATTTGAATTCACCGTTGAAAATTAAAATTGACAATCAAGTTGAAATTAAAAATTTAATTGCGATTAAAATTACCTGATATTGATAACTATGAAATTGCCGTGAATTGTATTGTCTATTGGATGATGTATTTCGATGGATGCTATTGGTTGATATTTAAATGTTTGGGTGTTTATTTGTATATATATATCCTGTTATACATACATATGACACTGTGATTTGGTTTAAGTGATATATATTCATCCCTGACATTTAATTGAAATAAATAATCACTTGGCCATAGAATAGAAAATTATATACGGACATCGGATTGGTTAAATTAATAATTTTAAAAATTGTTGATTTGGAATTCATTTAAATGTTTTGATTTAAAAGTTATAAATAAAAATCAATTTATAGAAATCGAATTTATCGCAAATTGAGTTTGGAATGTTGAAATAGATTTTGGTTAAAAGAAATTGCTTAATAATTTAAGTTGAGACTTTGAAATTTAAAATTGGGATATGATTGAATTTCGAAAATTTATTTGTTTTAAAGATTGAACATTATTTCGAGCTTTGAGTATTACTAAGTAAAAGTGATATAAAAATGATATTTTGAAATTGAGCTTGGAATTGAATCATATTTGAAATTTGGATTTAAAAGTTGAATATTGAAGGATAATTTGGTTAAGTGTTATAAATTGATATTTTGAAAATCAAGCTCCAAATCATTATAAATTGAAATTGAATTAATTAAAGGTGAATGTGGAATTGAATTAATTTGAAGTCAAGTTGACATTGATTTGAATTGAAATCGAAATTGAATCGGTAGAATGGAAATTGAAATTGATTTGAATTGGGAAGTTATAATTGAAATGGTTTGGTTTTGAAGATGTTTCATTTTTGTTTCCAAATTTCTCTGTTATATAAACCATCTTTAAATACTTAAACTATTTTAATCTATTTTAAATCTACTTAACCCAATTTAAATTATTTTAAACTAATTTATCTATTTGAAATCCATTTAAAGATTTTAAGTATGTCAACTATTTTAATTATTTAAAACTACTTTTAAACTACTTAAAACTATTTTCTAAAATTTCAAGCTAGTCAATAAGGTTAAATGTTTATATTTAAATCTTGAATTTAAATACGAATTGGGCTAAATGAAGTTGCAACCTAAATTGAAATTCGAAATGATTTTGAAATCGAAATGAGATATTGAGGCGAAAAATGATTTTGAAATCGAAATGAGATATTGAGGCAAAAAATGATTTTGAAATCGAAATGAGATATTGAGCGAAAAATGGTTTTGAAATCGAAATGAGGTATTGAGGCGAAAAATGATTTTTGAAACGGAATCTTACATTTTGAATAGATATGATGATATTTGAAATGGATTTGATTTTGAAGCGAATATGATATTTTGATATCAATTATGAATCGATTTGAAATGTAAAAGAGCCATCAGTGTAATAATACGTAGTTATTAAAGAGACCGGGATCGGATATGGACATACTCTCTGTCGATACCGAAAACCACTTTAATAACTATTATACGCGGAGTGTTGATCCAGAATGAAGTGGATGGTTTGGTGAACGCATTGACTGAAGAAAGAGAACGATATTGGATGACCCCTTACATGACTAAAACAGGAGCCGCGCCGGGCCATTGAGGTTCGCCACCTCTAGCGGACACACTTCTTCGTTACCATGTCTATTGCTTTTGTGATTCGATTTGGGTACACCCTTCGATTATGGGAGTGTTGTTTCGTGGTGTTGGGGTAGTAGCTGCTATGCCCAACATCAGTCTGGATCACGCACCTACTAGTATCCTAGTTGGTATCGCCTCATGTACCTTGTCATACTGATTATCCTATTCGCGACCACTACGTTTTGGTTTGTACCTTTAGTATATGGATTTCCCTCTGGTGACTTCCGGTTTTGGGGAAACTACGGTCTTGTATATGCTCTTGGGAATAAAAATGTGTTAAGGGTGGAATGGGCCATGGCTTAACGCTAGTTTGATATTTTACTTTATGATAGACATTATTGTATATAGCATATTCTATTATATAGTAGATAGTTTAACGGATCCTTAAGAGATGGAAAATCCCGTAACATCTCTTGAGTTATTGCACTCACGTTGACACTGGATAGGAGATGTCAAACCCCGTAAACATCTCTGACGCCGTTGCATTCATATTTATTTACGATTGATTTAACTTTCATAAGGATATTTTAGTTCTGACTCGAGTGTTTTGTTTTTTATTACGCTCGGGTCAGTCCTGAGTTTTTCAGCTTATTGAAGATCTATTCTGGAGGACGAAGACGAAGATTTGGTATACTATTACTA
This sequence comes from Allium fistulosum, assembly GCA_030737815.1. Taxonomy (NCBI): domain Eukaryota; kingdom Viridiplantae; phylum Streptophyta; class Magnoliopsida; order Asparagales; family Amaryllidaceae; genus Allium; species Allium fistulosum. Next base: position 1,415,591,413 of record CM060901.1, on the reverse strand, counting down.
TTATTATCCTTGCATCATGCTGTCTGCTGCATTATTTTATTTGTTCTGTTGTATATGTATAACTCTGATAAATGATGTATAAATGATAATCAAAAGTATATTAAACAGCTTCATGAACTGTTTATTTGATTATTATATTTTATCTTTCCGCTGCGAGATTCTGTGATTGTTTCTTATTCCTTTTCTCTTCTTTTCTTAATTACCCCAATAACCATCTGCCTTTTTGAATGGTTTAGAATCGGCATGTGTATTTGATCGTCGGTTTAAACTATCCAAAAAGGCGGGTCGTTATAGTTGGTATCAGAGCTTTGGTTTAGCGATAACCTTAGCTTTGTGGGGTCCGACTCTTTATAAATAGGGTAGTAATACCCTATGATGAGTCGCTAAGTGTATGTATGAGAGAGCGTATTTGTTAGTGACATAAAATTATTTTATATTGTGTTGGTTGATTTGTTGAGTGGCTTATGGATTCTGGTCAATACGAGTAATTAACGTCATTGATAGGGGTCTCTAAACACTTGAACAGAACAATTCGACATAGTATCCTTTTGAAATTGGGTAAATGAAATAATTCTGCCCTAATTATATTTTGTGTATAAAGAAATAATTCTCAGAAATTATTATGATACATCCAGTTAGTTTGGTTGTTAGAAATGATAGTATGGATGGTTATCACAAATTGGATATTGTGTTTTAATAAATAAGGTTTAATACAAATAAACAATGATAAAACAATTTATGGAATGTTTTAAGAAAGTAAATTTTTGTAAGAATAATTTATAAATATGACTTATAAATCAAAATAGATTTAAATTGAGAAATATTGAATTTAAGACCCGGGAATTTTGAAATGGTTTTCAAAGATTTGAAGAGAAATGGATAGTGATATGAGTTGAAAAATATTTATGGGAAATATTTTGAAAGGATTTTAAGAAGGAATGAATTCAGTACTCCTCTCTTATGTCGTTGGAAAATAATTTCGGTGATGACTGCGCAGCATCATCGACATTCATTTTCGAGTCTCAAAGTGGGGGAGAATTCTGCGAAGCTTTACTTTGCTTCGAAACTATTTTAAAAATTGCATTTTGGTTTAAACTCCAAAAGTATGATTTGATATATATAAGATATAAATGCATATATTATTTCAAATGATTTGAAAAGAACCGGGCATTTAAATTTCTAAGTTCTGTTAATTAATAATTTTCAAATTATTTGAATGAAATGTGAATAACCAGAATTTATAAAATAAGAGGATTAAGATATCTAAGCTTATTGTTTTGGGAAACTTTAGAGTTGAAGTGTACCTTTAAAGTTGAAAGGTAAAGAGGATTTCAACAAATTAAATTTGTGAACATTCTAATTAAGTAAAATGAAATTCTATAAATTTGTATAATACCAAAATTACATTCTGATAACATATAACAAGACTTACCAAATGTTAAAAGTTAAAATGATGTTTTGGATATGTAATGAGATATTGTGCAAATAAACAGAACCTGAAAGTAATTGAAATATACAAGTAAGGAAAACTCAAAAGGAATTGAAATGTATATAAATGGAAAATTTGGTTGTGATAAAAATGTTATATACTTAAATATAGCATGAAATGATGAATGGATAAATGGAACAAATAAGTGAACTTAAGAAAGAAGGCTGAGTCAAGCAAGGTCTTTGTAAACTGGTTGTAGAATTAAATATAAATTTGCAACAAAAATAAAATAAAATATGTGTGAAGATAAATTTGTAAATTTTGAGATAACTATAAACTAAGAAAAGTCATATATAAGGAGTTAGACTTTTATAGAATGACTATAAACTAAAGTGATGATTAATAAAATGTTCCACAAATAAATTTGTTATTAACTGAAACTATGAATATGAAGTAAATGTAAACAAAGGAATTTGGTATAGCTAAGAAAATTGGAAAATGGAATTGAATTTAATTAAATAATATAGAATGTTTAAAATGAACTTGAGTAAGAAAATTCTATGATATGATGTTTAAGAAAAGATAATGTTAAAGAATATGCTATGTAAAGAAATGAATATACTAACTGAATAATGGATTGTGAATAATTAATTGTAAATAAAAATAGAAGTCAATAAAATAATTTAGTATAAATAAATTGGATAGAAATCTATTGAAAGGTAATGCGTGAGTTGTACGTATATTATTTTGTTCACATAACAGTTTGATCCAAATTCGAGCACAAAATTTCGAGATGATTTATGTCGATCCAAGTTAGGATTCTTCACTCGATTCTCGACGGCGAACCCTGGATATGGATTTTTGATTTGATTCTAGAATTCTCTATCATAGTATATGGCTATGCAAGGAGAGTAACAGTTTCCAGTCAAGGAACAAAATCTGAGTCCGCACTAGAGAGTCGTGTGAACGATACTAGTTTGGAACTGAAATTGTGTGATCGAATAGACGATTAGATTTGATATTGCTCACGGATGATATATGTACGACTTACGGACTTAAATAAAAAAAATATTGGAAATTGAAGATGCCATATATAAAATGATTCTTTTAAAATTTATATAATTGGATATCATTGGTAAATGAGATGCAGGTATTTAAAATCAAGAAAAATTGGATTGCCCGACAAAAGGTACATGTTTATTTTGACATTGGATTTGGTGATTTTTGATGAGCCACTTGGCTTTTGATTTTCTTTTATTGGTTTGGGGCCTGTAGAGGCATTTTGTAGATGTACCGATCGAGCCGCGCAAAGGAGACTCTGTCGAAATTTTTCGTAAATCCGGGTGTAAGAAAATTTTTCAAGTTTAAAAATTTTATAACTTGTTTTGATAACTAACTCGTAAACTTCATAGGCTAATCAGAGTAGCGTAGTGGAAGTGTAGTAACGATTTTATAAATGAAATTTCATTGTTTTATAAGTTGATAATTTTGAATAAAATGCATCAAATGTTAAATTCTTTACTTAGTTCCTTTTCCCTTCTTTTCCTTTTCGAGGACGAAAAGTTTTGAGTGGGGGAGAGTGTAACGACCCGTAAAATTTCGATAATTAAAAATGTTAATTTAATAAGATTTCATGGTTTAATGTTGGAAGAATTAAAAATTTGTAATTTATGTATGGTAATAATAACTAGAATGAATTGCAACAAATTTTATCTAAGTTAATTATTTATGAATTGAATGAAATCCCAAATTAATTGAAATAATATATAGTCAAGGGTAATGGAATGAAGTTGTATTATATAGGAAATTGTGACACTTGTTTGTAAATAATAAACTTATAATTATGATTTAAAAGTTAATGGTGATAATTATTATAAGTTACCTGTTTATTTAGTCAGTTGAATTGAATTAGGAAACAAATTGCAATTGAAATGAAATTTTATATAGTAACTAAGTTTATAATCAATAACTGAAGTCGAATGATAATGTTGAATTCATTAGATGTGAATAAAGTAATTGAATGATAATGGAAATTTATTTAAAAATCTAATATTGAAATATAAATGCTACTTAGTGAATGTCTTTACAATCAATAGTTGGATTTGATAATAATGCCGAGTTTAATAGATGTAAATAAAGTAATGGATTGATAAGTAAAATTCATTTAAAATCCAATATTGGAATTTGTTGAATATTGAACAATTAAATTATTTAAATTCAATATTTGAAATTTACTGAATAATTGAATAACGAGAATGGAATAACTGTTTAATGGAAACAGTTGTTCTATAATTTGATTTTTGTTTTAAAAGTTAAGTTTACAAGTTCATTTTCAAATATTTCAAAGATAGTGAATTATTTTGAATAATCAAAATCGTTTAAATTTAATATTGCAATTATTTGAATAATTGAATTCCGAATATAATATGATTGAAAATGAAATCGGAAATTGATGTAAAGTTTATTTAAACAACAATGAAATTTGCTATCATTTAAAATTGGATTTAAAAGTGAAAATTGGAAAATTGAAAATTTTATATTTTAATCGACGAGTAAAAATAGCCTTCCGGGGCACAGTCTCATAATTGGACGAAACTAGTTCCATTGGATCCGTAATAGTTTATTATTATCGGATTTCAAATTTCGTAGCAATCGGAGTTGCCATTTGACCGTGGCAGCTGAAAACGTTTAGAAATTCATTTAATCGGTTTAATTTAAAATCGATCGTTTAATTCCATAACTCTCACAGACAATCAAATTAGCCTCCGAAACATGTTCCATTGTGTTCGGAATGTGGGTAAAACCTTACGAACGCCTGGCGGAACATCTCGTTTGGAGTTCGTTTGAAAAGCTTGTATTTTGGAAAATAATATTTTAATAATATTCTATACGTATATATTCACGTTCGTATCAGAGAAACCCTAGCTTTCTCGTGGCCGCCGTTTCTTATCATTTCAATGGCCGAGAGTGTTCAAATGTTCTTCCTTCATTTCCACAAAATCCATCGATTAATAGCAAGATCTTCCAACTGCAAAATCGAAGAGCTTGACAAGCTCTATCTATCCAACGGTCGAGATGGTCATCGGAGCTTCGTAGTGGGCGAAATCTGCTCGTGTGTGTCTCGCGTTTGGTCGCGTTTTTCCAAGCAATGGCGAGACTGAGCTTTGCAAAATTCTAGGCGGTGGTGCCTTGTGCGGAGGGCTTCGAAATGGAGTCGCCTGATCGACATCTCGGCGAAGGTGGGGGTCGCGGCTGGGAGGGTTTCTTTGCGTGTTTGGGTTCGAATTTGTCTGGAGCGAGCGGGAAGAAGGAAGCTTTCTTCGGCCTTGATTCTGTTGGTAAATCCAACGGCCAGTTTTATATTGGTAAAAAAAATTATTTAAATTGAATTCAAACTTTAAACATATGTATCTCTCTCATACTTTATCAGAATTGGGCGAATCTTTTTGCGTCGGAATCGTGTTGACGGGCTCTCCGTCATGGAATTGATTTGGGAACGTTTGGAGCTAACTAAAATTTCAGGTTAAATCGAACGTCGTTCGGTTTGATTTGAAATTTAAAACTCAAGGTGAGTGTTTTATAACATTCACAACGTACTAAATATCTTTATGGTAGTTAAATTTGATATTATGAAGTGATATGAATTTTATTTGTCATTGTTTGATAAAAATTTAATTGTCATATAGATTGTCATTTGAATTCACCGTTGAAAATTAAAATTGACAGTCAAGTTGAAATTAAAAATTTAATTGCGATTAAAATTACCTGATATTGATAACTATGAAATTGCCGTGAATTGTATTGTCTATTGGATGATGTATTTCGATGGATGCTATTGGTTGATATTTAAATGTTTGGGTGTTTATTTGTATATATATCCTGTTATACATACATATGACACTGTGATTTGGTTTAAGTGATATATATTCATCCCTGACATTTAATTGAAATAAATAATCACTTGGCCATAGAATAGAAAATTATATACGGACACCGGATTGGTTAAATTAATAATTTTAAAAATCGTTGATTTGGAATTCATTTAAATGTTTGATTTAAAAGTTATAAATAAAAATCAATTTATAGAAATCAAATTTATCGCAAATTGAGTTTGGAATGTTGAAATAGATTTTGGTTAAAAGAAATTGCTTAATAATTTAAGTTGAGACTTTGAAGTTTAAAATTGGGATATGATTGAATTTCGAAAATTTATTTGTTTTAAAGATTGAACATTATTTCGAGCTTTGAGTATTACTAAGTAAAAGTGATATAAAAATGATATTTTGAAATTGAGCTTGGAATTGAATCATATTTGAAATTTGGATTTAAAAGTTGAATATTGAAGGATAATTTGGTTAAGTGTTATAAATTGATATTTTGAAAATCAAGCTCCAAATCATTATAAATTGAAATTGAATTAATTAAAGGTGAATGTGGAATTGAATTAATTTGAAGTCAAGTTGACATTGATTTGAATTGAAATCGAAATTGAATCGGTAGAATGGAAATTGAAATTGATTTGAATTGGGAAGTTATAATTGAAATGGTTTGGTTTTGAAGATGTTTCATTTTTGTTTCCAAATTTCTCTGTTATATAAACCATCTTTAAATACTTAAACTATTTTAATCTATTTTAAATCTACTTAACCCAATTTAAATTATTTTAAACTAATTTATCTATTTGAAATCCATTTAAAGATTTTAAGTATGTCAACTATTTTAATTATTTAAAACTACTTTTAAACTACTTAAAACTATTTTCTAAAATTTCAAGCTAGTCAATAAGGTTAAATGTTTATATTTAAATCTTGAATTTAAATATGAATTGGGCTAAATGAAGTTGCAACCTAAATTGAAATTCGAAATGATTTTGAAATCGAAATGAGATATTGAGGCGAAAAATGATTTTGAAATCGAAATGAGATATTGAGGCGAAAAATGATTTTGAAATCGAAATGAGATATTGAGGCGAAAAATTGTTTTGAAATCGAAATGAGGCATTGAGGCGAAAAATGATTTTTGAAACGGAATCTTACATTTTGAATAGATATGATGATATTTGAAATGGATTTGATTTTGAAGCGAATATGATATTTTGATATCAATTATGAATCGATTTGAAATGTAAAAGAGCCATCAGTGTAATAATACGTAGTTATTAAAGAGACCGGGATCGGATATGGACATACTCTCTGTCGATACCGAAAACCACTTTAATAACTATTATACGCGGAGTGTTGATCCAGAATGAAGTGGATGGTTTGGTGAACACGTTGACTGAAGAAAGAGAACGATATTGGATGACCCCTTACATGACTAAAACAGGAGCCGCGCCGGGCCATTGAGGTTCGCCACCTCTAGCGGACACACTTCTTCGTTACCATGTCTATTGCTTTTGTGATTCGATTTGGGTACACCCTTCGATTATGGGAGTGTTGTTTCGCGGTGTTGGGGTAGTAGCTGCTATGCCCAACATCAGTCTGGATCACGCACCTACTAGTATCCTAGTTGGTATCGCCTCATGTACCTTGTCATACTGATTATCCTATTCGCGACCACTATGTTTTGGTTTGTACCTTTAGTATATGGATTTCCCTCTGGTGACTTCCGGTTTTGGGGAAACTACGGTCTTATATATGCTCTTGGGAATAAAAATGTGTTAAGGGTGGAATGGGCCATGGCTTAACGCTAGTTTGATATTTTACTTTATGATAGACATTATTGTATATAGCGTATTCTATTATATAGTAGATAGTTTAACGGATCCTTAAGAGATGGAAAATCCTGTAACATCTCTTGAGTTATTGCACTCACGTTGACACTGGATAGGAGATGTCAAACCCCATAAACATCTCTGACGCCGTTGCATTCATATTTATTTACGATTGATTTAACTTTCATAAGGATATTTTAGTCCTGACTCGAGTGTTTTGTTTTTTATTACGCTCGGGTCAGTCCTGAGTTTTTCAGCTTATTGAAAATCTATTTTGGAGGACGAAGACGAAGATTTGGTATACTATTACTATTATTATCCTTGCATCATGTTGTCTGCTGCATTATTTTATTTGTTCTGTTGTATATGTATAACTCTGATAAATGATGTATAAATGATAATCAAAAGTATATTAAACAGCTTCATGAACTGTTTATTTGATTATTATATTTTATCTTTCCGCTACGAGATTCTGTGATTGTTTCTTGTTCCTTTTCTCTTCTTTTCTTAATTACCCCAATAACCATCTGCCTTTTTGAATGGTTTAGAATCGGCATGTGTATTTGATCGTCGGTTTAAACTGTCCAAAAAGGCGGGTCGTTATATATTAGCTATAGGAATTTGCTAGGGATCGGTGTGGATCGATTGGTGATGTTCCATAAGATAAAATTGGTCCAATTTTGATGCAATCGATATGGGGCAACAAAGAAGGCCTCATAATACTAATACCATCTTTCAAGTCGTTTGGAGTTTGTATGCTTGAGTTATTGATTCGGTGATGATTTTGAAGCAATGGATCAGTGGAGGGATATTTCTAGCCATGCTTCAAATCAAGAGAAGGATCGCTTTGAGTCTTAGAGGAAATACTTCATAGGCTTGCATACATGGATGGCATGATGATGTGGATGAATACTCCAAGGAATGGATCGGTAGTGTAAAGACTCGCCTTTCCGACCCTCAAAAGTCGACACTAATACATCTATGGTATTCACGTGCCAAGAATCCAAGTACCAGAAAGATAGATTGTTGGGGTGAAAGAAATGAAAAGACAGAATAGAATTTCACATCTTAACGAGTAATATATAATATCCAAATGATATTTACAAAAGAGAACTTTAATACTCATGCAATAATCAGAGTCTAACCTCATCATCTTAGACAACTATTACAGCATGTCCTTAAATGTGCTGATTAATATAAAACAAGAGATGCAGTGGAAATAAAAATACGTAAATACATACTTCTTGGAGGGATCCATCTTGTTTCCTGAAGCTCCAAAGCGTCCAGCTAAATCTATGAAAATGTACTCGGGTCTGACCCGAGTGTTATAAGAAATAACAACTAGATCAGACCCGAGTACTTCTTCTTAGATTTAGTGATGGACACTGTAACATCTCCCTACTTGGAGACCAAAAACTAACGGCTACGGATGCTGCAGCCATCCATAGTTTTAATCCTCGGCGACCAAATACGGAGATATTAGATACACTGATACACAGATCACAAGAATATGGAAAAAATTTAACAAATTGAAAACACATTTCCACATTCCATTCAAAACATTTCATGTTCATTACATAATCCCAAAAATGTTAACCACGTTCATAAAAATATGATTATTACACATACGCCAAGAGTGACAAATGGAGATGCCCCCTTGGTTGATCAGCGAATATAATAAGGCTAATAAGTCTGCCTTTACATCCGAAATACACAGAGGAAAAAGATAACCCTAAATAACTAACTGCCTCCTCCATGCCTCTGGAAGCTTTATTCGTCTAAGAAGAGAACCTGGAAACCCTAAACCTCAAACTACTCAAAATGGAGTACCCGAAAGTTTAAAGGAAAAAAAAAACTTCGAGTCAGACATAAAGCCTGGTATGAATAATAATCTAACATCTCAATCCATTTAGATATCAAGTGAGACCATGCCGCTCAGCGAAATGGGTTTTCCCCTCACTGGTATCCTAGAACCCTTTTTTTCATAAAACCATATATTGTGCTCCTGCATCCACAATAGCTAAAACAAAGCATTTCAAAATATGACGATGATATACATATATAAACATTTTGGATATCCCATCCCCAGTTTAATTAACTCCCTGTCAAATATATAGTTTATAGGGTCGATATTAACCTATTAGTTTTCATGGGTTTACTAATAACCTTTTTATAATTCATGGACACCCTGTCCTATTTCAGAGTTTTCATGGGATCACTAAGAACCTATAGGTCCCTACCAATTAACTTAATTGATTCATGGGTTCCCTTGAATCTATTGGTCATTTCAATATCTCATCTTATATCCTAGTTTTCGTGGGTTGACTAGGAACCTATGGATTACTCCAGTAACTCCCTTCTTAGCCTAGTTTTCATTGGTTGACTAGGAAACTTTTGACTGATGTCAATACTTAATCCAGATATAGTTTTCATGGGTTCACTACAAACCAATTGGCCCTTGCCAACCATCCTTAATACATAGTTATCATGGGTTTACTATGAACCTATCTCCTGGACAACTTCAAGGTTTAGGCACCCTATATTTTGTTCTCCCTGATCCCCCTGGATGCAATTCTACTCATTCAGAAGTTTAATCAATTTATATTCACTACCGGGTTAACCTAGCTAGTTCTTCTACCCCTTTATCTCCAAAATACAGTTATGTGTACTTTATCATGTGAATATATTCATATTTGAAGGAGCAAACATAACAACTTAACAATAAAACTCCTGTGGGTTTAAGGTCCTTGAAAAACTTTTTATATAAAGCATTGTTAATACCTTTAACTATATTTTTAGCAAGGCATTACTTCTTCAAATTTACGTACTTAAATTCATTTCAAAACTCCTTTATTTAGCCATGGGTTTTTCCATTTAACTTGAGTTTGGGTTTAAAAAGCCTTTTGACAACTTCGAAACCTTGCTTTCGATTTCATGGGATAACCTCCTTCGAAAGCATTAAATTCTATCTTTAAAATATTAGGCTCCTGCCTTCCTAATACTTTAAAACATCTCTTTCGAAACCTTTCGACCTTGTTAAAGTATTATCATATAAGTGTAGAAGCATAGCTTCGAAACCATTCAAAAATACCTCTTTCGAAACCATTGAAGGTTACCCTTCGAAACCAATACCTTTAGAGGCCATTGGGTTTATATTTAAAATAACATTTTTGGGTCAAAGTGAATATAAGAGAAAGCATCTCTTTCCCAACCATTCCTTATTTCAAAAAGTATTGAGAAGCTTGATGGCGTCGAAACCATCCTTTCGAAAGCATTAAAACATCCGGGTAAAACAATTGAAGGTTGGCTTCGAAATCCCTTTCGAAACCAATGCCTTCGAAACCCCTAACCCCTTTCGAAAGCAGTAGGAAGTGGATTATATTTATAAAACAAACAGTACCTTTCGACAGCATTGATATCTTCAATACCATCGAAAGGCATCAAATCATAGAAGGGTTTCGACTTGGTCGAAACTACTCCTTCCGAAAGCTTCAAATAAAATCTAAGTAACTACTTTGGAAGCTACTACTTTTAAAACAAAGGTGGAAGCTCTCCTTCGAAAGCTTCTTTTGAAATACCCTTTCGAAACCATTGGTTTCGACTACTTCGAAACCTCTTTATAAACAGGCAAGCGCTTTTTCTTTTAAAGGCAAAACAAAACAAAGGAACCAACCCTACCGGAAGTTACCTTTTGACTCCCGACCTTACGCCTTTCTCCAATCCACTACGTACCATCTAAATGATACCATGTGTATTGGTTTACTGGTTTCGATCTAGAAGGTTTCAACTAGGTTGAAGGCGGAAGCTCTGGGTCGAAAGCTCCTTCCAAAGGAGGCGGAACCTACTTTTCTGAGCAAAAGGCTGTTTTTACTAAATAAAGCAAACTTTTGGCAACTAATTTGCCCAGTTGTAAACATTTGATTGGTTGTCATAAATTTTCAAATAATTTGGCTAATATTTGCCGCATTCTTTCCAGATCTAAAACCCATTAACAATTAACACATAACAACTTCCAAATAATAAAACAATTAAATCATTTAGGTCCTTCTTTCAAAATAATTTAATTTCCATACTAAATTACTTAGTAAAAATCCACAAAATTCCAGAAATTCACTTAAATCATGTTGCCTAACATATCAAAATTTCAGACCCAAATTCTCAATTAAATCTCCAAAATAAATTTATAAACCCAAATACCATATTTTCCTTTCAAAATTCATCACTAATTCTCCACGGCTTGGAAAATTACAAAAATTGAAACCCAACTCCAAAATCATGTTTCTCATAGCTTATAATTTTCCCATGGCATTTAAAAATCATTTAATCTCGGTTTTGCCTTAAAACCATGGATATCTCTTATAAACAACCTTGTTTAAACTAAACAAATCATAAATCAAGCACATCATCATCCAATATATCATAAAAACGAATTTTCCCTAAAATCTGAAACCATATGATTATAAAACCAAAAATAGAGATGTAGTGATAATTATTCACCTTAGATTGGATAAGGAAATTGGAGATTGATTGGGATTGACTTCTTCTAGCTTGAACCCAAGCTTTAGATTTGATTTTCCCTTCTTCTCTTCTTCCTAATGGCCAGCTCGTTTTCTTTCTTACGTTTTAAAATTTTGCTTATGTTAAAATGAAGGTGTATGGCTAAGGGAAAATAGTATAAGAGTGGGAATATGGGCGGCAAAAGACACTAATGCCCCTATGATTAATTAGCTAACACTTGACCAATTATAAGGTCATTCATTTTAAATAAGCACGACCACTATATTTATTTACCAATCTCAATCCCCTTATCACTCTATATTATTCTATTTAATTTATTCTAATTAAATCTCCTGTAAAATGTTATCAAAAATTTGGGGTGTTATAGGCTCCCCTCGTTAAAGAATTTCGTCCTCGAAAATTCAGTAAGGACTAATTAGCAAACATAGAAATCATCCGTAACGATGCCTAACATCCATGCTAGCCTACCTGACTAGCAACTAATCTATATAAATCTAATATAGACATATCATCAAAGCAGATCAGGATAAATATAACGAATCTTGTCCTCTATTTCCCAAGTACAGTCATTCTCGTTGTCGCTCCATTGAACTTTCACCAACTTGACTGTCTTGGTCCTCAATCTCTTCTCATCTCTCACTACAACCCAAACTGGTTGTCTAGCAAAAGTCAAATCAGGCTCTACTACCAAGTCTTCCAACTCTGTCTGAGGAATAGTAGCCTCTGGATCATGCACATACTTGCGATGATGAGACACATAGAATACATTATGGACACCTACCAAACTACTCGGCAACTCTACTCTGTACGCAAGCTTTTCAATTCTTTCTAAAATATGGAATGGACCAACATATCTTGGGGCCAACTTTCCCGACTTCCCAAACCGTACCACACCCTTCATCGGTGATACCTTAATGAAACTCTTGTCTTCCATTGAGAATTCTAAGTCTTTACGCCTCTTATCTGCGTAACTCTTCTGTTTGGATTGAGCTTCCTTCATCCATCCTTGAATTAACTCAATCTTTTACGATGCCTCTCTAACCAAATCCGGTCCTAAGACTAATCAGTCTCCAATCTCTAACCAACATGCCAGCGACTTGCATGGCCTTCCATACAAAGCTTCAAAAGGCGCCATTCCTATACTAGTCCGATAACTATTATTATAGGAAAAATCAATCAAATGTAGGTGATCTTCCCAAGATCCACCAAAGTCCAATACACAAGCCCTCAATAAATCCTCGAGTAACTTGTTGACTCTTTCTGTCTACCCATCCGTCTGTAGGTGATAAGCTGTACTCATCTTGAGCTAGGTACCCAATACCTCTTGTAGACTCTTCCAAAATTCGCTAGTGAATAATGCATCTCTGTTGCTGGTTATGCTACTAGGAATCCTATGAAGTCTAACTATGTTCTTCATGAACAACTTCGTCAAAACAGGTGTCGTCCTGGTTGACTTGACAGGAATGAAATGGGCACTCTTGGTCACCTGTCCACTATAACCCATATGCTTTCATTACCCCCTGCTTGACCTTGGCAACCATCTATAAAGTCCATGGATATTGAATCTCATTTCCAAACTGGAATCTCTAAGGGCTAAAGCAATCCACTCGGCTTCTGATGTTCGGCCTTCACTTGCTGACAATTTGCACACTGCCTAACCCAAAAGCCGACATCCCTCTTCATGCCTTCCCAATAAAAGCTCCTCTTCATATCCTGATACATCTTGGCCCCTCCAGGATGAATCGTAAACTTGGATCAATGACATTCTTCCAGAACTTCTCTCCTTAAGCTCTCTACATTTGGAACACATAATCTTCCCTTCTATCTCAACCATCCCCTTTTGTCAAGACTATAACACTTTAGATCATCGATCTATGACCCTACCTCAAGCCTTCTAATCCTCTCGGCTAAAACTAGATCTTCTCTTTGCTTAGAAGCTATCCTCTCGATCAGCACTGGTCGAACTTCTAAACAGGACAACATGGCAGTCCCCTGACTAGAACTAGCAGTAGATCTTAACTGCACACCGTAATTGGCCAAAGCTTCAAGATCCTTCCATTCTGCTAACATAGCTAACACCACATTCTGATGTTTTCTACCAAGAGCGTCTGCTACCTTATTTCCTTTCCCAGGAGTATGCTCTATACCGAAATCATAAGCAGCCAAAAACTCCAGCCACCTTTGCTGCCTCATATTCAACTCCTTCTGAAAGAATAAATATCTTAAAGACTTATGATCGGTATACAACTCAAATCTCTCCCCTAAGAGATAATGTCTCCAAATATTCAAGGAAAAAATCACCGCAGCCAACTCTAAGTCATGAGTAGGATATCTTACTTCGTGCGGTCTAAGCTGTCTTGATGCATATGCAATAACTTTACCCTTCTACATCAATACTGCTCTCAATCCAGTTCCACATGCATCAGTGTATACTACCAACCCTTGGTTTCCATCTGGAACTACTAACACTGGTGCATTGGTCAACAAATGCTTTAACTTAAGAAACCCTTCCTCACATTTGTCGGACCAAACAAACTTCACATATTTCAGGGTCAACTTAGTCAAAGGCGCTGCAATCCATGAGAAATCTTTAATAAATCTCCGGTAATAGCCAGCAAGTCCAAGAAAACTTCTGATCTCGGTCACCGTCTCTGGTCTCTTCCAATTGTTCACACCTTCGAGCTTATTTGGATCGATCGACAACCCTTTCTCTGAAACCATATGACCAAGAAGCTTAACCTCTTTCCTCCAAAAATGACACTTGGAAAACTTCACCTTTAGTTGATTCTGCCTTATTGTCCCTAGCACAACTCTAAGATGATCTACATGCTCCTTCTCATCCTTAGAGTATACCAAAATGTCATCTATAAACACCAACACGAATCTATCCAAATACTCTCGGAAGACTCGGTTCATCAAATCTACAAAGAAAGCAGGTGCATTTGTTAGTCCAAAAGGCATTACTAACCACTCCTATGAACCATATCTAGTTCGAAATGCTGTCAAAGGAATGTTGTCCTCGGCCACTCTTAACTAATGGATCCATGTCGCCAAATCCAATTGGGAAAATACCTTGGCTCCACTCCACTGATCAAACAGATCATCTATCCTTGGCAGAGGGTACCTATTCTTGATCGTCCTTTCGTTTAACTTACGATATTCGATGCACATTCTTAAAGACCAATCTGGTTTCTTTACGAATACCGCGGCCGCTCCCCAGGGCGAACTGCTTGGTCTAATAAAATTTCTTCCTTTAAGATCCACTAGTTGCACCTTCAATTCCTTCATCTATGTCGGTGTCATCCTGCTAGGTGGTCTACTCACAAGTTCAGCTCTCGGTACAAGATCTATCCGAAACTCAACAGCTCGTTTCGGTGGTAATCCCGTAACCGGCTCAAAGACATCTGCAAATTCTCTTGCCACTCGAACCTGACTTAACTCTTCTCCAACCTCCATGGCACTTAACAAAGCCCAAACACTCCTACTAGAATTTTCCACTGAGAAGATGATTCGGTTATGACTATTTGGGTGTCTCAACGATATTTCCCTATCCTGGAAAAATATCCTAGCCTCATACTTACCCAACCAATCCTACCCAAAATGATCTCGAAATCAAAAACATACAGACTGCATGCAAACTTATGACCTAACAAATCAAGTTCTAACTGGTCACGTCTCATCCCTCGAGTTGCATACCCTCCTATTGGATTCGCAACCCTTAAGGAAGTTACAAGGTATGTAGGTTCTATGCATAACCTATCAACTAAATGCTGTGATATAAGTGAGTGTGGTGCACCGGTATCAAATAGTACCCTAACCGGTATACTCTTAATCAAAAGCGTATCTTCCATCATGGTTTTCCCTTTCTCTGCTGCAACAGGCCTAGAAGAAGATGGTGGTACAATAGCAAAATCCTTCCCTCTGTCCGCCCTGACTGGCTCTGGACACTGGTTCTTGTAATGCCCAACTTGGCCACAGTTGAAGCATTTCACATTCTTCTTCTCTGCAGGCTTCTTCCCTTTGCCTGTCCGGCATTCTTGAGCATAATGACCCTTCTTCTCACACTTGAAGCACACTAAATCAGCCTTTGCCTTCTTGGCAGCATTCCTTTTCTAGGCTTCCTTCTTCTTAAAGAATTTCCTTTTCTTTCCCTGAGGACCCTGGGATTCAACTGGCTTCTCCCCAACAGAAACAGCAAGCATCTCTTCATGGCGAATAGCCATCTCCACTACCACATTACAAGGCTCTCTAACATGAGTC
Organism: Allium fistulosum; assembly: GCA_030737815.1. Classification (NCBI taxonomy): domain Eukaryota; kingdom Viridiplantae; phylum Streptophyta; class Magnoliopsida; order Asparagales; family Amaryllidaceae; genus Allium; species Allium fistulosum. The sequence goes on along the minus strand of CM060901.1, from coordinate 1,415,575,493 downwards.
ATGGTCATTTTAGCAAGCTTTGGTCTCAGTCCTCGAATGAACCTTTCATTCCTTCTGATGTCAGTGTCTATAGTAGCATATCCATATTGAGATAGCTCATCAAACTTAGCAGCATACTCGATTACTGACATATCTCCCTGAACAAGGTCCATAAACTTTCTCATCAATGCTGACTTGGCAACCTCAAATAAGAACCTCTACTTAAATCTTCTTCTGAAATCAGCCCTTGTCAGCTCTTCCTCCATAACTCTGACGGTCACACTATTCCACTAATGAAGCGCTACCCCTTGCAACTGCCTAGAGGCTAGCCTTATCTTTTTCCCATCATCCAAGCCTAGATCAGTAAAGATCCTCTTAAAGTTAAATAGCCAATTTTTAATCTCAACAACATCCTCTATTCAAACAAACGGCTTTCCACCCAGACTGGTGTAGTCTCTACTTAACCTTGCATAATTATATCCAACTGGAGCTATAGGATTAGCTCCTCCCACATTACCAGCTACTCCAGCTTGCAAAAGATTGGCCAACAATTGATACACCATCCTCGCATCTACTGGCGGATTTCCAACACCTACATTGGCTTCAGCATTTGGATTAGCATTAGCCTGTCGACCTTGGTTCCTCCTGGTATTAGGTCGAGCATTTCCATTGGTTGTGGTGTTTCCTCTACCAAGATTTCCTCTTTCGTTTCCTCCTTCCATAACCTCTTTCTCATAAATCTACATATGAGCCTTAGTAAGATACAGAAGAACGGTCATGGGGAGAGGGGAACATGTACTTAGATATATACCAATATATCAAATACAAGTACATTACTATAGCGTTAACCCAAACTCCGATCATATTTCTGATTTATCGGATTTTGTTTCAAAAAGCTTTTAGGTTTAACTTTTCTTTTAAAGTTTCATAAACCTATGCTTTGATACCAACTTGTAACATCCTCTTACTTGGAGGCCCAAAACTAACGGCTACGGATGCTGCAGCCATCTATAATTATTAATCCTCGGCGACCAAACACGGCGATATTAGATACATTGATACACAGATCACAAGAATATGGAAAAAAATTAACAAATTAAAAACACATTTCCACATTCCATTCAAAACATTTCATGTTCAATACATAATCCCAAAAACGTTAACCACACTTAGAAAAATATAATTATTACACATACGCCAAGAGCAACATATGAAGATGCCCCCTTGGTTGATCACAGTATATAATAAGGCTAATAAGTCTGCCTTTACATCCAAAATACACAACAGAAAACGATAACTCTAAATAACTAACTGCCTCACGCACACCTCCAGAAGCTTTATTCGTCTAAGAAGAGAACCTTGAAACACTAAACCTCCAACTACTCAAAATCAATTGATTACACGAGAGTTTAAGGGGAAACAAAAACTTCGAGTTAGACATAAAGCCTGGTATGAATAATAATCTAACATCTCAATCCATTCAGATATCTAGTGAGACCAAGCCGCTTAGCGGAACGGGTTTTCCCCTCACTAGTATCCTACAACCCTTTTTTTATAAAACCATATACTATGCTCCTGCATCCACAATGGTTAAAACATAGCATTTCAAAATATGATGATGATATACATATATAAACATTTTGGATATCCCATCCCATTTTAACTGACTCTCTATCATATATATAGTTTCTAGGGTCGATATTAACCTATTAGTTTTCATGGGTTTACTAATAACCTTTTTATAATTCATGGACACCCTGTCATATTTTAGAGTTTTCATGGGATCACTAAGAACCTATAGGCCCCCGCATATTAACTTAATTAATTCATGGGTTCCCCTAAACCTATTGGTCATTTCAATAACTCATCTTATATCCTAATTTTCATGGGTTGACTAGGAACATATGGATTACTCCAGTAACTCCCTTCTTAGCCTAGTTTTCATGGGTTGACTAGGAACCTTTTGACCGATGTCAATACTTAATCCGGATATAGTTTTCATGGGTTCACTACAAACCAATTGGCCCTTGGCAACCATCCTTAATACATAGTTTTCATGGGTTTACTACGAACCTGTTGGTCACCCTCAATAACTTCCTAATCATAGTTTTCATGGGTTTACTATGAACTTATCTCCCGGACAACTTCAAGGTTAAGGCACCCTATATTTTGGTCTCCCTGATCCCCCTAGATGCAATTCTACTCATTCAGGAGTTTAATCAATTTATATTCACTACTGGGTTAACCTAGCCGGTTCTTCTACCCCTTTATCCCCAAAATACAGCTATGAGTCCTTTATCATATTAATATATTCATATTTGAAGGATCAAACATAACAACTTAACAATACCACTCCAATGGGTTTAAGGTCCTTGAAAAACTTTTCATATAAAGCATAGTTAATCCCTTTAACTTATATTTTTATCAAAGCAATACTTCTTAAAATTTACATATTTAAAGTCATTTCAAAACTCCTTTATTTAGCCTTGAGGTTTTCCATTTAAAATGAGTTAAGGTTTAAAAAAACATTCGACACCTTTGAAACCTTACTTTCGATTTCATGGTATAACTTCCTTCGAAAGCCTTTAATTCTACCTTTAAAATATTATACTCCTGCCTTTCAAATAATTTAAAATATCTCTTTCGAAACCTTTCGACCTTGCTAAAGTATTATCATATAAGTGTAGAAGCATAGCTTCGAAACGATTCAAAAATACCTCTTTCGAAACCATTGAAGGTTACGCTTCGAAACCAATACCTTTCGAGGCCATTGGTTTATATTTAAAATAACATTTTTGGGTCAAAGTGAACATAAGCTAAAGCATCTCTTTCGAAACCATTCTTTATTTCAAAAAGTATTGGGGAAGCTTGATGGCGTCGAAACCATCCTTTCAAAAGCATTAAAACATCTGGGTAAAACATTTGAAGGTTGGCTTCGAAACCATTGCCTTCGAAATCCCTAACCCCTTTCGAAAGCAGTAGGAAGTGGCTTATATTTATAAAACAAATGGTACCTTTCCATAGCATTGATACCTTCAATACCATCGAAAGGCATCAAATCACAGAAGGGTTTCGACTTTGTCGAAACTACCCCTTCCGAAAGCTTCAAATAAAATCTAATTAACTCCTTCGGAAGCTACTACTTTTAAAATAAAGGCAGCAGCTCTCCTTCGAAAGCATCTTTTGAAATACCCTTTCGAAACCATTGTTTTCGACTACTCTGAAACCTTTTTATAAACAGGAAAACGCTTTTTCTTTTAAAGACAAAACAAAACAAAGGAACCAACCCTATCGGAAGTTACCTTTCGACTCCCTACCTTCCACCTTTCTCCAATCCACTACGTACCATCTAAATGATACTATATGTATTGGTTTACTAGTTTCGACCTTGAAGGTTTCGACTAGGTTGGAGGCAGAAGCTCTAGGTCGAAAGCTCGTTCCAAAGGAGGCGGAACCTACTTTTCTGAGAAAAAGGCTGTTTTTACTAAATAAAGCAAACTTTTTGCAACTAATTTTCCCACATGTAAACACTTGATTGGCTATCATTAATTTTCAAATTATTTGGCTAATATTTGCCACATTCTTTCCCGATCTAAAACCAATTAACATTTAATACACGAGCCCTTCCAAATAATAAAACAATTGAATCATTTAGGTCCTCCTTTCAAAATAATTTAATTTCCATACTAAATTACTTATTAAAAATCCCTAAAATTCCAGAAATTCACTTAAGTCATGTTGCCTAACATATCAAAATTCAGACCCAAATTCTTTATAAAATCTCCAAAATAAATTTATGAACCCAAATAACCATATTTTCCTTTGAAAATTCATAACTAATTTTCCACGGCTTGGAAAATTACAAAAATTAAAACCCAACTCCAAAATCATGTTTCATATAACATATAATTTTTCCATGGCATTTAAAAATCATTTAATCTTGTTTTTGCCTTAAAACCATGCATATCTCTTATAAACAATCTTGTTTAAACTAAACAAATCATAAATCAAGCATATCATCATCCAATATATCATAAAAATGAATTTTCCCTAAAGTCTGAAACCATATGATTATAAAACCAATAATAGAGATGTAGTGATTAATATTCACCTTAGATTGGATAAGGAAATTGGAGATTGATTGAGATTGATTTCTTCTAGCTTGAACCTAAGCTTTAGATTTGATTTTCCCTTCTTCTCTTCTTCCTAATGGCCGGCTCCTTTTCTTTCTTACGTTCTAAAATTTTGCATATGTTAAAATGAATGTGTATGGCTAAGGGAAAACACTGTAAGGGTGGGAATATGGGTGGCAAAAGACCCTAATGCCCCTATGATTAATTAGCTAACACTTGACCATTTATAAGTTCATTCATTTTAAATAAGCATGGCCACTATATTTATTTACCAATCTTAATCCCTTTATCACTCTACATTATTCTATTTAATTTATTCTAATTAAATCTTCTGAATAATGTTATCAAAAATTAGGAGTGTTAACGACGCTTTAGAACTTCTAGAAACGAGTTAGATGCCTCCACGACATATTAACATATTTTAAATTCTGTTGTATCCCTTGTTTTGTATTAATCGTCATTTGTAAGGATAGGTTAGACTCTGATTGTTGTATGAATATTAAAGTTTTCTTTTGTAAAGATCATTTTGATATTTTATATTACTCGTCATGATGTGAGATTCTGTTCTGTCTTTTCTTTTCTTTCACCTAAACAATTTGTCTTTCCGGCACTCGGATGCTCGACACGTGAATAACATGGATGTATTGGTGTTGACTTTTGTGGGTCGAAAAAGTGGATCACTACAAGTAGTGTCCATGGATCGATGATGATCCATGGGGGTTACTTGGTTTGTGTTAGCAAAGTATAGAAGATTTTAGCTAAGTTAGGAATCGAGGGAATGGAATGGCACCGATCCATGGATACAAATCGGTATAGACATTGGTTCAATGAAGAATAGCCAAGGGGTAGAGTATGACCTGGTTGAGTGAAGTGTGTGATCAGGGTCAGCACAGGTCGGTAGTGATGGTTTGGCACATGGGAGTTAGACTTCGCGTCATCTTGGACTTGCTTCGAGTCTCCATACGCATGCTTCAAGATGTGATGAGGTTTGGCTCGAGTTTTGGATGTGTGATTGCCCGAACTCGTAACAAGCCAAATACTTAGCCAAATACGGCTAAGTATAGAGGTCGGTAATAAACCCTATAATTCGGTGGAGATTTTCAATGACGGTGCCCCATGATTCGATGATGATGATTCCATGGTAGGAAGAGACAACTTCAATGATGGATAGATGTACTTCGAGATGTAGAGTAGAGGAGTATGAGTTGTATTGAGGGGGCTGTTGGTGTAACACCCCATAAAAATTAACAAGAAAAACTAATAAGAGAAGAATTAATTAATAAATTAATAATAAGGCTAAAACTGGAAATTTTGAATATGTTAGAATTTGGTCACAAAAGTTTTATTGTTGCATTCATAGCAATTTTATGATCAATTTCCATATATAAAGTTTTGAAATCGGAGCTCAAACGAAATAGTTATTAACGTTTGAAGTTTTTGGATTCAGATTAACTCAAATGGAATTCAAATTCAAATAAATAATTAGTGCTAAAGTTTGAAATTCAAAAATTAACGGTAGTTAGACTTGGTGTTAAGTAAATGTTAAAATAAAAGTTAACGTTATTATTAATTAAGGAACTAAATAATAAATTAAATGGCAAATAAGTATACGTTTCCAAATTAACACTATCGGTCGATCGTCTACCTTGCTCGGTCAGTGGTCGATAGGTGCTGTTGTTGCGACTGGGGTTAAGAAAGACCACGAATGGTCAGGATTATATTATTTACACTAACTTAAATTTGATGGTTCTGGTGCTTTCTAACCACTATAAATAAGAGCCTAGCCCCCTCGCTTTTTTTCACAAATTATTTTAGAACGTAGCAGAGATCTATCAGTTTCTTTCTTCTTCAAGATTCAGAAAATTATCTAGGGTTTCAGGAAGAGATCTGAAAAGAGATTTAAAGTAAGCATAAAAAACCAAAAGAATGAGCTAAAGACTTTTATGAGTGGTAATCTTAGTATTTTCTTATTTTAATAATTGTACAATATAATTTGGATTTGATTTATGCCTCGGGAAATTTTGTTCATAAAAACATCGCACTAAAACCCCAAAACTCTACTAAAGCAAATGTCAATCCTAAGTTAAAATCTCAGTTATTCTAAATTAAAATAGTGGAATTGTGTAGTTATTACAATTTTGATGTTTCGCATTCTATTCCACTTCTTATCTTCTTTGGATTTGATTAAGAGTTTTGAAAAGAAGTAAGTTAGAAAATGGTGTGTAAGGTATGGATTCTTTTATCTGTAGTTTGCACTACTCATTTCTGCAATTTAAATAGAAATTCCCTTTTTCAATTTTATGCAAAGTAGTTGAATGGAGCGTAAAAGGATTTGAATTATAAATTTCTTTTAATGTTGATTCTACTATTTTAGTATAAAATAAGTTTGGTATGGATTCTATTTTTTACAAGTCTGTGGTTGAATTAAGAATATTGGATATATGGCATATTTTTTGATATAGAATTAGACTTGTATAAATTTGAAGTTTTGACAATTAAACGATTAACACAAAGTGCAATCTTCGCACGCTTAGAAATATTTTAGGCATATATATATATATTAGCTTGTAAATAACGTATAATTAATAGTGTATTAATTTCGTAGTAAATAAGTTATTAATTAATATTAAATTCCACTTAGAAAAGGAGTGAGATAATTATGGATAACAAAATTATGGAATGCGGTGAGGTATATGGTAGTATATTAGGTGAGTGTAAATTATGACTAAGTTATAAGGATACAAGGTTGGTCGAAAGCACAGTATTCTATCCTGCAAATCTGTCTACCAACAATGTGACTTTAAGACTGATGTGAGACATTACCAATAGTAAGTACCCACGAAGGACACGGGGTTTCTTTCAAATTCTTTAGGGTAAACCTGCCCAGCTAATCTGGCTACCAGTACCTACGAATAGTCAGGCTAATATGAGACATCACAGTTTGGGTTACGGGTCATAATGCGTAGGACCTACTTCGAGGTTGAAGGTAGTAAGTGCCTGATTGAGGGCCCGCCTCCTCCCTATTTAGAAAGTATTACATGGTCAAGGTTAACGGTTGGGCATGGTAAAGGATATCTCAGGAAGGGTCTGCTTTGGGTTGAGGTATTAAGTAGCTATTATAGGGTCCGCCTCTCTCATAAAGAAGTATTAGGTTGCCTGATGAGATTCCATTAAATGTCAGCTAGATAGTATTAGAGAGGAGTCTGCCTTAGGATAGGTAAATAAATGATGGGGACCTACCTAAAATGAGGTATTAAATGGTCAGAGTCTGCCTTGTTCCCATTGGAAAGATATTAAGTGATTTAGGTACTATCTCTTACATCGTTAGGACATTATGGACGATAGATCCATAGGATTGGGAATGGCCTTAGGCCTACAGTTGAATATGGGTTATCGGGTTGAAAGGACATGGGTTATAGAATAGGGCTAGAAAATTGTTAGGGCTTGTAGTTGACAAAACTTACAATATAGTTATGATGCGTAAGACATATTCTTATTTAAATTATACTACCCAAGTACTATTATAGAAAGGCTCAAAATTTTTATTCATCGGACATTCTTGTTTAGACTCCCTTTTGAATACAACATAGGTTTGAGACGATGACGCAGATTTTTGGATATGGTGGCGGGGATGCAGACTTATGGTAGTTACTTATCTATCTATTTATGTAATTTCCATATCTATGATGTACCCATTAAGACATGATGTATTTTGAAATATTGTACCACGAATATTTGGCATTGCTATATGCAATTGTGTCGTATGTTTTTCTAACATTTGAATTTTAAATAAAATTGTAGCAACATGGATTTTTGGGTTGATTAAATAAAATAAATAATGATTCAAATTAGACAATTTAAATCTTTAATTTGGAGTTTGTATTCTTTTTATAAAAGTTAATTTGTTTTATAATGTTTAATTCTAAATAATTATGAAATCGGAAAATGATGGAATTTTAAAATGTTAAAAATCACTTTAAAATCATTATTTGGATTTTATTTCAATTATGATAACTAAATTTAATTTGTGTTTAAATTGGTTTTTAAATTAAAAAGGGTAATATTCTCTTTTTAGATCATTATTGAAACTATCTCAATCATGATAAATTAAGAAGTCATTTTATTGAATTAAGATTTGGTTTAAATACTTAAGTTTTTGGATTCATGAAGCTATGAATAAGTAAATAAAATATGAAGTTAGATTTATAAGATAATTAAGAGAGAATAGTTCTTTTAACATAAATAGGATTTTATTTCTTATTGGATTTAATGTACGTTCATTATAGTAAGAGGAAACATAATCAGAAAACAAAAAGATAGCTAAATTCTCTGTAAACCTAGAAACAAATCAACAAATAAGAAGAAAAATCTATTGTTAGAAAATCTAATATAATTAAGGTAATGATTTTCTTCCTATTCTAGCTCTTTTGATTATCTAATTCTCAATTTGCAGTATTTGATTTGGTTGCGTTTTGGTTTTGGTTTGAGTTAATTCTAGGGTTTGCTGAAAATGAAGAGTTTGGAAAATCTATTTGGGGATTCAAGGTGAGTTTACACTCACACAATCTATCTCTAAATTGTAGATGCATGTGTAGGAATTCAATACATATTGATTGAGAATTTAAGTGGTGAATTTTGCGTCTGCAGTTGAGAACCCTGTAAATTTATCACTGTATGTTTACTGTAAAATCAGTTATTGTGTTTACTAGTTCATTGATATTCCTTATTTTGATTCCGATAATGAGTTTGTGTTGAATGCATGCTAGTTTTCTGAGTTATTATTGCAATTTCGTGTTGCTAGAAAGCGATGAACTCGCGTCGGAGCAACCAATCGCCATGGGAGGTAAAGAACGCAACTTTAAGCTCACACTCCAAGTCGCCACCTGTCAACCGGTCAGTAACCTGGAATGTGATTTCCAAGTTTTGTTGCTCCTTCCCATATTTTGTTTGCACTTGCTTTGCTTTGCTTGCCTTGTTGATGATTTTTAGATGTTTTAATTCCTGATTTTGGAAGTTGGATTCTCCGATTTGAATGGTTCTTTAATTCAATGATTTTTGAAGTGGTTTATATGTAAATCTACTTAATAGATGTATAGATTGAATACAAGTAATTTGCAAAGAAAGTATATTATAATTTATCACTTATTTCCATATCAAATCCATTTCTTTTATAAATGATTTTTTTATAAAAAATTATATATATATGAAATAAAGTTAGTGAATATAGTTATGTACTTTAAAGTATGAATTTGGAAATATAAGCTTATGTTATTTATAAGCAATGGTTCATTTACTAATTTGGCTTTGAAATATAAACCTATACTATTTTCTATATAAAAAGTTTATATCTATATATGGCCTTTAAAGGGGATTTCAGAATAACTATAAATATATATAAATATGTTTTGTAATCTATTCGAACTTATAGTACATATTTTATCAAGTTTGAAATAAACATATATGTTGAATAACAATTGAGTTTAAGGATTTTTAAATGAATTGTTTGGAAGTAAGTATATGAATAAAGTGTTTTAGAATTCATTTTCTATATGATAAAATTATATTACTTGCCTTCGAAACAAGAAACTCATATTGATTCTTGTGGTGCTTAACCTTTGGCTATTTTATGCTATTTTGGGCATTCTTATATGATTTTTGGGTTTATTTCTTCTTGTGATTTCTGCCTTCATTTGAATGAGAAATTTAGTTAAATGATTTAGAAATACAAGTGGTATGGAACATTTGTATTACTTTATTGGTTAACTGTTGGACTTGTTCAATTAAATATTTTTGGTCGAGTGGAATTTACATTCGTTTAGTAAATATCTAAGTATCGCAAAGTGGTTATGGGACAGTGGTCGATACTTATTTAATTACTAATCAAAATTATGTTACACTTATCAAGTGGAGTTTACTAACATCTACTAAAGATTCGGGTAAACCTGAGTGGTTATGGGACATGCGGTCGTTACTTGAATAATAATTATTTGAAAGTATATAACACTTATTTTGTCGAGTTTTCATACTCATCCTTGGGTGATCCGTTTATGTGGATTTATGGGTTTTCCTGGCCCATCTTGGGATACTCGTTTATAAGCGAGTTATGATGGGCGAAGCGCTTATATCTTGAGTTGGCACACGAAGTGTGCGTCTCTTGTGATGATTTGGAAAGTGCTTATCTATATTGCTAGCTTATGAATTTGACTTGCGATGTGCTTGTCCTATTTGTCATGTGAAGTGCACATCAATCTGTGTTAACACGCGAAGTGTGTGTCTATTAATATAGCTTTCGAAGTGCTTGCTTTTGGTTTGATTTGCGATGTGCTTATCTTTTGGTTTATGATTTGTGACTTACTTTTATGATAAGTCATTTGAGTTTTTGACTTGCTTTCAAGCGATCTCATATTTTCTAGTGTTGACTTGCCTTACGCATGTTCTTGTATTCTTGAGTTTTCGATATAATTCCCTTATAGCAATATTTGAGATGATTGTCGTTGATGGGCATGTGGAGTTTTGATGACATGGTGATTCGGTTTTGTTGCCTTTTTTTGCATTTGGCATATAGTAGATAGTTATTATTATGCCTTGTGTTTTATGCAAATTTATTAGTGAATCATTATTGGTGAGACCATTTTATGTTAGTGTGATACACTATTTGGTTTTATACATCTTTGATGTTATGCATGCTTATTATTATGTGTTCTCAACTTTTGGATATTTAGAGATAGTCCGACCCGTTTATTTTATAATACTCGGGTCAGATCGAGACTTGACAGGTACAATGACTCAGCGACCTTGGATGTGAGCTATCTTAAGAAGTATATTTTGATGTTGTTATTATTTATGACGTACCATTTGAGTCTAGCTTTTATGCATGTTCTATGTTTGTAGAAGTTGTAGACTTTTGTAGTTAAGTATATTTGAAACTTGTCAATTTTATATATGTATATGTAATTAAATGCGAGTATAGTAATTTCTTTTGTAAACTCGTACTTTTGTGAGATAATGATGTATATTATTTCTGTTGTGGCGTTTGATTCTATATTGTACATTATGTTATGTATTGTTCTAAATTGTATTAAACCTCTGTATTATTGTTTTGCGCCTGGATCATATATGTCGAATTATCACTTGTAAGAAAGGAAAAGAAAATTTATAGTCGCATTATTCAACATACTCGATACTCGCCTAAAGCAATTTTACAGATGGTCGCTCCTAACCAGCCTTATTCTCCATATTACTCAACAATATTACTTGTAATATCCTTGAGTAATATGGGTTTAAAGGTGGGGCATTACAATTGGTACTAGAGCATTGGCTCATAACAATATAGAATATAAGAAGAACAAATCTTGGCTTAGGTAGACTTAGAGTCCCGTCCCTTGGGTGTGCCGGGTAGAAATTTGGATTTGTTTCCTATTTAGAATAGAAGCATAAATGATTATTTGGAATAATCATTGGGGTGTATTTATGGAAAATTTGAATTACTTTACAAATTATTTTATAAAATGTTTAAAACAATGTGTTGTGTAGTGGTGTCCTGATCCGTTATTGATCAGAGTTGCACGGCGGAAGCTAATAGACTGTTCATGCTGAGCACGGTAATTAGTTTATTTATGTTTGATTAAATGTTTTATGCATGGACGAATGATTGCATCACTGAATTTATATTAGTAGATTTGCATTTATAAGAGAATATAGAAATTTATAAATTTTGGGAAATTAGTTTTGTGTTAAATTGCCCGTTGGGTGTTTTATGAATTTTGGTCGAGACATGGGATGCCACGATGTCGATAGGGATTCCTAAATGCTTTGACGAGACAGTCAGACACAAGATTTTTGAGTAATAATATTTGAAGTAATATAAGTTATTGTGAATGAGTTATGAATAATTAAGAAGGAAATAAAGTTTTCAGTAAGTTAATATTATTTTTAAATGGGATAAATGTTTTGGGAATTATATTTATATGCATATGTGATAAATTTTGGAAGTGAAATGATATTTTGTGAAATAGTATATATACATGTTTATACAAATGTGATAATATTAAAATCAAGTATCTCGAAGAATAATAATATTTAAAAAATATTATGAATTATATGATTATTTGGAAAGGAAGTATTATTGAAGTTTTGATAATAATATTTAGTAAATTATATGAAATTGAATATTATAATTTATGAAAATAAAATATTTTATAGAAAGATATTTTGGAAAATAAATTTAGAAGGAAAATTTATCTATATGTATATATGTGTTTAAAATTTTTGATAGCTTAGAAAATTATAATGAAAAATATAAAGGTGCATTTGTATGTATAAATTTTAGATGACGTGTGCAGCCACCGAGCCATAAAAAATGCAGAGATCAGTGGCAAGGCCATGTTGATTTCACAATCAACATCGTAGCCATTTGACAAAGCAATTTGCTATAAATAGATGGTAAGGCAACGTCATTACATAATTTGATAATTGTGAATGTTTATTTTTAATTTATATGTCAAGAAGAATAGTATGTGATATTTTTTATTTGTGGTATATATCATTCTATGTTTTAAATTGGATGTTAATTCTTATATTTGATCTCTAGTTTATAAGAAGTTAATAAATAAAAAATAAGATGTAAATAATTTTGTAAATAAATTTTGGAATTAAAAAAAAATTGATTTGGAACCTAAAGGATATATTATATGAACAAGAAATGGTATAAATAATTACCATAAGAAGCTAATTTATTCTTTGGAAGATGTAAACTTTGAGAAGAATTATTGGAAGCAATAATTGAAATTTGAAATAGAAGTTAAAATATTTTGATTAAAGGATTAATTAAATAGATGTCTTTTGTGTTGACAAGCGAGGAGCTTACCTTAGTTAGACTTGCGAAGGGTGGTCATTTGTGCAGACAATCGAAGTGCTTGCCTTTAGTAATTGACATGCAAAGCGCTATCCATATATTTCTTGTATGCTCGATGATTGTTATGATTTTGAGTTGATATTATCTTGATTGTGATGATTTTTGAATTTGGCATAACAAATTAATAAGAATGTTTTAAACTAAAATAGCTTTACAAGATAATAGTGAGATTATAGAAGTTCTTTTGTAAAGTAAGAGAAGAGATTTTTTTTATAACTGAGTTTGAATTTTAGTATAAGGATATGACTTATACTAAATTATTTTTTTTAATTTTATCATGATGATATGAAGTCTATGAAGATTTGATAAAATAAATATTTTAGTGAAGGGAGGATTCATTGGTGTGAGCATATATGTAACTATTTCTAGGAATTAGTTTTCCTAGACCATGAATTTCATATATGAGAATTTGAAAAAAAAGAAGAAGTAAAACATGAGTTTTGGTTGAAACTTTATAATTTTTCATGTTATCAAAATTAATTCTTGGAGGAATGATTTCTTTTCAATGAAATTAAATCAAATAATGGGATTTTAAGATGAAAATAAAGAAAGTCTTTATGTTGTTTTCACATTCTTATTCTAAGAGATATAAATAAGATGAATATATTTTTCCACCTTAAATATTTAGTATTTTTAAAACTATAGAAAGGTGTTGCATTTTAAAAGAATGTGAAATATTGATGTAAACTTATTTTCAATCTTGAAAATAAGGATAAACGATATGTTGAATTTTGTATTCTAATATATCAAGCTAAATTATTGTTTTATATTAATGGAGTTTAGTTAAAACAACGTTTTTATTCTATAGATGTTTGGTTAAAATTTAAATATTGAAGAAGAATTAGAAGAAGAAAAATTTGAAAGTATATAATACACGTTTCTCTAAACTAAAAATTACGAGGACGCAATTTCTTTAAAGGGGAAGTCTGTAACAAACCCAATTTTTGGGTTGATAAAATAAAATAAATAATGATTTAAATTGGACAAGTTAAATCATTTATTTTGAGTTTGTATTCTTTTCATAAAATATAATTTCTTTTATAATGTTTAATTTTAAATAATTTTAAAATCGAAAAATGATGAAATTTTCAAAGTGTTAGAAATCACTTTAAAATCATTATTTGGATTTTATTTCAATTATGATAAATAAATTTAATTAGTGTTAAAATTGGTTTGTTAAATTAAAAAGTATCATATTCTCTTTTTAGATCATTATTCAATTTGTCTAAATCAAGATAAATTACGAAGTCATTTTATTGAATTGGGCTTTGGTTTAAATACTTAGGCTTTTTGATTCATGAAGCTATGAATAAGAAAATAAAATATAAAGTTAGGTTTATAAGATACAGAGGAGAATAGTTCTTTTAACATAAATAGGATTTTATTTTCTTATTGGGTTTAATTTAAAACCCAAGCCCAATAACATTTCTAACTAAGGTGATTTTCTCCTTTTCCTATTATCGTACGTTCGTTACATTAAGGGAAACACAATCAGAAAACATAAAGAAAGCTAAATTCTCCTTAAACCTAGAAACAAATCAACTAATAAGAAGAAGATTCTATTGTTAGAAATCCAATATAATTAAGGTAATGATTTTATTCTTCTTCTAGCCTTTTTGTTTGTTTAATTCTCAATTTATAGTGTTTGATTTGGTTGCTTTTTGGTTTTGGGTTTGAGTTAATTCTAGGGTTTGCTGAAAGTGATGAGTTTGGAAAATCTATTTGGGGATTCAAGATGAGTTTACAGTCACACAATTTATCTTTAAATTGTACATGCATGTGTAGGAATTCTATACATATTGATTGAGAATTTAAGTGGTGAATTTTGCTTCTACAGTTGAGAACCTTGTAGATTTATCTCTGCCTGTTTACTGTAAAAACTAGTTATTGTGTTTACTAGTTCACCAATATTCCTTGTTTTGATTTCTATAATGAGTTTATGTTGAATGCATGCTGGTTTTCTGAGTTGTTATTGCAATTTCGTGTTGCTAGAAAGCGATGAACTCGCACCGGAGCGACCAACCGCCATGGGAGGAAGAGAACACAACCTGGAGCTCATGCTCCAGGTCGCCATCGGTTGACCGGTGGCATATGACCGGTTGACCGGTCAGTAATTTAGAACGTGAGTTCCAGGTTTTGTTACTCCTTCTCGTCATGTGTTTGCACTTGTATTGGTTTGCTTGCCTTATTGATGATTTTTAGATGTTTTATTTCCTAATTTCTGAAGTTGGATTCTCCAATCTAAATGGCTCTTTAATTCAATGATTTTTGAAGTGGTTTATATGTAAATCAACTTAATATATTTATAGGTTGGATACAAGTAATTTGCAGATAAAGTATACCATAATTTACCATTAATTTCCATATCAAACTTATTTCCTTTATAAATGATTTTCTTAAATGTAATTCTATATATATGAAATGAAGTTAGTGAATATAGTTATGTACTATAAAGTATGGATTTGGAAATGTAAGCTTAGATTATTTCTAAGCAAGGTTCGTTTACTAATTTGGCTTTGAAATATAAACCTATATTGTTTTCTATATAAAAAGTGTATATCTATATATGGCCTTTAAAGGGGATTTTAGAATAACTATAAATATATATATATATAATATGTTTTGTAATCTATTCGAACTTATAGTATATATTTTATCAAGTGATAAATAAACATATATATTAAATACCAATTGAGTTTATGGATTTTTAAAACGAATAGTTGGGAAGTAAGTATACGAATAAAGTGTTTTAGAATTCATTTTCTATATGATAAAATTATATTACTTGCTTTCGTAATAACAAACTCATGTTGACTTGTGGTGCTTAGCCTTTTAACTATTTTATGCTATTTTAGGCATTCTTATATGATTTTTGGGTTTATTTCTTCTTACGATTTCTGCCTTCATTTGTATGAGAAATTTAATTAAATGATTTAGCAATACAAGTGGTATGGAACATTTGAATTACTTTATCGGTTAATTATTGGACTTGTTCAATTGAATATTGTTAGTCGAGTGGAATTCACATTCGTTTAGTAGATATTTAAGCATCACAAAGTGGTTATGGGATATTAGTCGATACTCATTTAGTAACTAATCGAAAGTATGTTACACTTATCGAGTGGAGTTTACTAACATTTAGTAAAGATTCGAGTAAACCCGAGTGGTTATGGGACATGCGCTTGTTACTTGAATAATTACTATTTGAAAGTATATAACACTTATTTTGTCGATTTGTCATACTCGTCCTTGGGTAATCCGTTTATGCGGATTTATAGATTTTCAGGCCCATCTTGGGATACTCGTTTATAAGCGAGTTATGACGGGCAAAGCGCTCGTGTCTTAGGTTGGCGCATGAAGTGTGTGTCGCTTGTGATGTTTTGCTAAGTGCTTATCTATATTGCTAGCTTATGAATTTGACTTGCGATGTTCTTGTCCTATTCAACGTGTGAAGTGCAAGTCAATCTGTGTTAGCACGTGAAGTGCATATCTATTATTATATCTTGTGATGTGCTTGCTTTTGGTTTGATTTGCGATGTGCTTATCTTTGTGGTTTATGATTTGTAACTTACTTTTATGATAAGTCATTTGGGTTTTTGACATGCTTTTAAGCGATCACATATTTTCTAGTGTTGAATTGCCTTACGCAAGCTCTTGTATTCTTGAGTTTTCTATGTGAGTTCCTTATCGCCATAATTAAGATGATTGCCATTGATGGGCATGAGGAGTTTTGATGACATGGTGATTCAGTTTTGTTGCCTTTTTATTTGCATATGGCATATAATAGATAGTTATTATGATGCCTTGTGTTTTATGCAATTTATTAGTGATCATTATTGGTGAGACCTTTTTATGTATAATGTGATACATCATTTGAGTTTATACATCTTTGATGTTGTGCATGGTTATTATTATATATTCTCACCTTTTTGATATCTAAAGATAGTCTAACTCGTTTATTTTATAATGCTCAGGTCAGACCGAGACTTGACAGGTACATGGACTCAGCGACCTTGGATGTGAGCTAGCTTAAGAAGTATATTTTGATGTTGTTATTATTTTTAATATACCATTTGAGTCTAGCTTTTATGCATGTTCTAAATGACAATGTTTCAATGCAATGTATGACTATGGACTTGGAATCATGCGTTGCTTTACCGCATGACTTCAATAGCATTCAACACTTCACTTTGACGACTTCAACTAGCTTCGAAGAGGCTTTTCTTTGATTAACCCATCTTTTACATGCTTTTGGGTGCTAATGAATTTAATCGTTAACTATACTTATTTTGAACATACACCTAACTCTATAAATGTTGACTATAGAAGTATTTGCAACCATATTCCGAAAAGATGAGCAAAGCGACTATGAGTTGGAAAAAAATAGGGTTAAATTTATACTTCTACCCCGATCATCCCACGAAGCGGAGGTTGTATCGTAAGGAGTGGACCAAGAAGAGCATGACTGTGACATATAGAGGCACCCCAGAAACTGAATGGTACTCCACTCCCTTGTTGGTCCTAGACTGCCTTATGATTTTGGATTTCGACGGATTACCGGTTGAAAACATACATTTTAGCCAGACAGATGGCAGATAAGAACCTATATGTTATAAGCATCTAGAAGTAAGGAGAAGGAGCAGAGCAGGTTCTCGCAAGAAGTTGTACATTAAATACCACAAGGAGATAATTGGATTTTTTTATGAAGATTGAGTAGAAAAGAAGGATAGTTTAATACAAAGGAGAACTAAAATCAATTCCTAAATCCAACCCCATATGAAGGAAATTGATAGAAGGTTTTTGGAAAATTCCTTGAAATGTTTTTGAGTGGGTTTTTCAGAGGATTTATTAGGAAGCGATTGTTTGGAAAAGCAAGGGAATCTAAAAATTCATAATTTGAAATTTTGTTCAGTCAAAAAGTTCTAACTTAAAGGTTTTTGGGTAAAATGGGTTTTCATTTTCAGAATTCTTAGTTTAATAATTAGAAGAGTCAAAAAGTTTTTGGTTTAAAATAAATCATAGATTGGACTCCGTGATTTTTTCTATTTCATAAATTTGGAAGTTCTTTTTAAAATTCTTTCTAAAATTGGGGAGTAAATGGAAGTGGAACTTAAGTAAAATGAGGTGGAGAGAATAGAAGGTAAGAATGCTCAATAATGTAGGTAAAAGGAACATTCTCGTGTATGGAAAAACCCAGATGACTAAAGCAGTATGCACTGCGGTAAGCCAATATTGGAAAATTTGGGTAGTAGCAGCATTAGGAATTTATATAAAATAGGACTAGTAATCTAATTAGAAATAGTAAACAAGAGAAGTAATAGGAATAGGATAGGAAAATAATAGGATAGATGTTATCCTTGTCTACTCCAATTTTCATTTTTTAAAGTTATAGAAGATGTTTTTGAAAAAATGATTAATTGTTATAATAATTGAGTTTTTGAATGTTTTGGGTTAAAAATCCTACTTTTAAATAAGTCTTTGAGGTAGAAAATCTTTGAGAAGCGAAAGTCTTTGAACTTTTATAGAAGTAAGTCTTTGGTATTCGGACCATGACGGGTCCTAATCTCCTTGACAGGCGATCTGATCTCCATGACGGGCTATCTTTACCATGGATTAGCCACGACGGGAGATTTAGTTCATAGCCTACTAAATGGCAAGGATTCGAGTACTAAGTAACAGTGATGTTAAGTAGTCCTTGACCATGATGGCTCATTTGAGTTAGCACGTATCCAACGCACTAAGTGAGTGAATGCGAGGATGGATGATGGATGTTATGTTTGTTTGAGTGCTTATCACCCTAGGATGTCACATGAGACTGATATGGCTGATGTAGATATCTAGACACCCCTTAGTACTTTAATGTATAGTATACCAATAATGAATATGATGTAGAGTACCGTATATCTTGTGTATGTGCCAACTCTATGGATGCAGGGATGGGTCTGGCATGACTTTTCATACCATTTGTCCTATTACAGTGATTTATTAGTATTTAGAGGTTTGCTACCGCTCACACAAAACTGTTGTCTTACCCGGGGTTTTATGCTTTACTTTCTATTACTACGGTTACTCTTAAATGAGTAAATTAGGGATATTAGGTCTGGTGAGCACGTGGAGCTGGACAGGTGGCGAGCATGAGGCTATACTCTCGTATTACTGCATTCACTTATTTAATATTCAGTTGCATAGCACTATAGAGCTTGCTAGTGACTTTATTAACTAAAGACAATTATTTATGAGTTATTATTTGATGTATAACTCTATTCCTTATGATGTATAATCTATGGATCTGTGCACTCTGATTCTTTGATTCATGTAGTTGTTTACTGTCTTGCCTATTTTATATCTAAGATGTTTACTATTATATTTTATTCGATGCGCTATGAGATATACGATAGGTTCTTTGATGTTTTATATCCTTTACAACCTTGGCGATCATCTTGCATCGACCGAGCACTGCTATAGTGCACTATACAGGTATATTGGGTGCCAGTGGTATATGGCGATCGTCATATTTGGTATCAAAGCTTAGGTTGCGTAGTTAACCTAAGGGATACCGTGATCTAGTAGAGATAAGGTAATAATTCTCGCCTTAGGCTAGATCGAGAGTGTATATACATACGAGAGGGCGTACTTGTTACATATTTTGGTTTTCAAAACTATATAGTAGTATATAGTATATAAGTCACGCTACACACATAAGTACTACTTAAGTGGGATCCTTATAGAGAGATTGATCGTCTTTATAATAGATTGAGGGTTGAGTCGTCACACAAGGAATGCCACTAGGAACTCCATCATTGGGGTCGAAGAGGAAGCTAGCTCGGGAGCTGCTAATCCCGATTTGCAGACCATGTTCAATACCATGATGCGGAACATGCTACAAAATGCTCAAGTAGTCACTTCGAAAGTTGCTATTGATTGTAGTGCTCTAGTGCAGGTGCCCAAACTGAACAAGGAGTTTGCTAGTCTAGGTGACAAACCATTCCAAGGAATAAAGTCAGCAATGGAGGTGTAGGATTGGCTTGATACATGCAAGAGGATCTTCAAAGATTTAGAGCTGAATGATGCTATGAAGAGGCAATTGGCTTCTCGATAATTCAGGGGCGAGACATGAACTACTGGAATGCTATAAAGGTCGCTACTCCCAAGGACCGGTTCATATGGGACCAGTTCAAAGCCAGATTCGAAGCGAAGTTTATACCGATAGCTTAAAAGTCGGTCTTGTTCCACAAGTTCACAGATCTAAAGCAAGGGGATATGACTATCTCTAAGTATATTGCTAAATTCGATGCTCTGTCGAAATATGGTATGTCCTTTATCGACACTACATTGAAGAAGAATGAGAAGTTCATCGTCGAATTAGATGATCACTTGGGAGAGAAGCTCGTGCGCCACATTGACAAGACTTTCGAGATGATAGTCAAAAAGGCCTTGAGGCATGAGAGTCTTTATCCAAAGCCAATGGCTATTGTTCCCATAGAAGAGCCAAAGACGAAATTGAGCAGGGGAGGCAAGAAGAAGTAGAACAATAAGAGGAAGCAGTTTCAGAACAAAGGTGGCCAAAAAAAGAGTAAGCCCACTCCAACTTGCTACAACTGCTTAGAGAAGGGTCATTATAGTCTAGACTGCAAAGCCGAGGGGAAGAAATGCTACAACTGCAACAAGGTTAGGCATATTCAGATGGATTGTATAGAGCTGGTGAAGCAGAAGCAAGTAGTGAAAGTGTATGCTATCAATGTCGTTCCAACTTCGTTGAATACTCCATCAACGAAAGAGAAGTGACAGGGATCATTATTCAAGGTATGCTTTCCATTTATGATGTTCCTATACGAGTTTTATTTGATACTGAGGCATCACATTCCTTTATATCTAGTGAATTAGTGATAGATTAGGGCTGAGATCGAAAATTGTTGACTGGCCTTTGATTGTGACAAACCCTGTTGGAGGCTCCACTAGCCTATGTATAGTTTGTCGTGGTTGGGTTTTATTCAGTCATAGATGTTCTTTTGATTGTGATTGCTTTGTTTTGGGTTTTGTTGGGTTTGGTATTATTTTAGGGATGGACTGACTTCATAGATATGGAGTGATGGTGGATTGTAAGAAGTGATTGGTGACGATAAGGGTAGATGATGGGCGAACGGTAGTGTTAGGCCGCCTACTAGATGAGGAGGTGATGGTTAGCTTTCTATATTTGCTCGATGCCCCCACCTGATGAGTTGCCATTAGTACCTATTGCTAAGGAGTATATGGACATATTTGAGGAGGTGACTGGACTTCCGCCATATAGAGAGATTAAGTTCTGTATTGATTTAGTTTAAGATGCCAGACAAATAGTAATGTATTTAAGGAGAATGACACCTAGAGAGTAGAAGGAGCCCAAGGTGCAAGTAAATGACCTATTGCGACGAGGGTTCATTCGCATGAGTATAACTAAGTGGGGAGGACCCGTAGTATTTGCAACTAAGGCGGATGGTGTAATAACCCGAATCCCAGTGAATCCGAATTTTTCGCAAAAATGCTAAAATCCAAGCCCACTGAAACCCGAGTTGGGTATCTAGTATCCTGCAAAATAGGCAAAGATAAATATATCAGAGCTCAGATAAATATCTCACAGCGGAACTGACTAAAATATAACAGTAAGTAAATACTCACCAATAAAATAACACTTTCTAAACAAGTGTCTCAAAGCTGGAAAGTCTCTGCCATCTACCTAACCTATAGGATGTTATGAGGAGGGGGTCAGAACTAAAGTTCTGGTGAATGGACAAATTATACACTTCTAAGCTTAATTCTACATATACTATTTTATTTCCATTTACTGTTATATTAGGTTTATTGGGTTTATAATACTCTCGCCTCAGTGCGTGAATCGTGCCCATTTACTCCCTAGTAGATTAAAACCTAATAACTGATATATATATATATAGCTATATGCCCCTTGACCGCATAGGTCCTAGATACTACCCATAGTACCTTCTGTATCCTCCTCACAAGGGACTCCATCGTCTTGCTACTATGGCGTTCTGTGACTACATCTATAAAGGACTGCTTCATAAGGCCTACAATACAGATGTTCCGTCGTCTACTATGAAAAAGTAAAACTACATCTGCACTAGTCTATACTAATGCTTGGACATCCACAATGTACCACCCAGTGCGTACCTTGAGGACTATGCGTAATCGTTCTGCCTACTCCCTGAATCCCGCTTAACAAGGTCTACCTTGTACGGAACTTAGTTGGGGATTTTCTATTTCTATAAAGGACGGCCCTGTTAGGCCTACAATACATATATTCTATTTGGTCTATCTCTTTTCTTATCGTGGATATGGCCCCACGCAGCCACCCCTCAACTAATCGAAAGATCTCTAAAGAGCTAAGTGGCTGTGCCCTACTGCAAACAATCTAAACATCCAATTGGCTGTGCCCCTCATCCAATGTCTCGATAGTGAAAGGTTCATTAGACTGTTGGGTTAACTCTAGTCTTTCCCGAACTCGCTTCTTGGTTTTGATGCTGGCCCGATATCCGCATGCAACTATCCTTTTGGATCTTGCCCACTAAAACTTACTTGCAAGTACTGGGACATACGAATATCCTACTCCAAACATCAACCCCTTTTGATTGCCTACAATGGTCCTGCCATGCAAAAAGCAGTCAAGGCATACTTTTTTGATGGAACACCTACAGACATGCCTCTGGAGGACTGCTCCGCTACGCCTACCCAAGAGGGCCATCCTAGAGTAGCCTCATGTCCCGTTGAAGTCTTGTACTTCCTTCTAGCCCAAAATAACTAAGTTGGACGTGTTTCTTCTGTGCTGAAATCTGTGATGAACTGCTTCGTTAGGCTCTTCATCCTTTGGGCTGCTCCAAACGCATCTCACTCTTTTATTAGACCCTAAGTCTAATCTTTTATTTTGCATTTAGTTTGATTTTCTTATTCCGTAGGCTACTTATTTACCCTAATTAGCATAATCTTGTCCCAGCCTCACCTAACTATTGTGAGACCATCAGTTCCTGACTGAAAGGGAATGTTGTTGGTATAGGCCACTTCTATTATCTTGCTTATTAACTTAATCCAAGATCTAAGTTTATTAAAATAAGCCTCTTCTGTTATTTCTACTCAATTTGCTTATTAAATTAATTTAAGTCTTAAAATAAACTTTTTCTATTCTTTCTACTTAATTATAACCTATGTTATAATTTTACTTGCAATCGTCACCACTTTATTCTTTTATAATCTATATATTATAAATATAATCACAAGCACCTCTTTTCTATTCTAGTCTGTCTTCTTTTATTATGATTGAATTCTCTCTAATTCTCATATTATATGACAATCTTGACTTGGGATTACGTCCAACTGTCACAAATTTACTTATCATAATAACTTCTTTATTTTTATTCTATTATCTGCGTAGTAAATGCAGATCTAGTTACATTTATGTTTATGGATTCTATTCTTGTCTAATAATTAACTTGATTCCTTCTTTAATTCCTTTAATTCTTCATTTCATTTTCTTATATTCTAGGAAGTAGTTCTATTCTATTTGGTTGGTTACAAAAAGCTATGCTAAAAATCCATTTCCATTTTTTAATACTAAATAATGCTATAAAAAATAATCCTTAACTTCAAGATATTTCTTTACTTATTGGATAGTGCAAAATACAGTAATTTCTCTATTTTACACTAATTCCCTTTTTCTTTCTTTTTATTCTTGCAATTATGTTTATCATTATCTTTTAAATATTAAACTATAGAAATGTGTTCTCTTTTTAAACCAACCAGTTAATCTATCACTTACCTCCAAATCAAGTTATTAGGTTTTCCCTTTTTATTTATTTTTCTGTGTTTTAGCATAATTTACTGCAAATTTCTATTTTTCTCCTTTTATTTTAGCTTTTCTTATTTTACATCTAATTTCTGTAAATCTAGCATTCTTCTATTTTAGTCAATATTTGCGAATTCTTCTTTTTAACTAATTTATTCGCGTAAAAAGGAATAAAAAGAAGCTAACATTTACAGGCTAAATTTCAACTTTAAAATAGATGTAAATAACTGTAAATTTCTTACTTGTAGACTTATACCTTTCTCTAACTATCAAGCCTAATATTAATTAAATATAAGCTCTCTTAAACAATTTACAGTCTCATCATAACTAATTAACAGAATTAATTACTGAATAAAATTATTTAACAAGAATCTAACGATAATATATCATAAACGTAAAAGATATATAATTAAATCCACTCACCTGTCGTCCTTAGCTTTAAATATCTATCTTCTAAAATTACTATGCCGTTCTACAACTTCTCTCCTTTAATTTGTTGCAATTTCTCTATTTTTTCACATATATTTTATTTGGATTCATTTGGTGAAGATTTGTGAGAAATATGAGAAAATAATGAAGAAAGAAGCCATTGTTTACTGTAAGAGAGGGATGAAGAAAGTGACAGTTGATGGAACGAATTACATTACGTTCTCTCTTATATAGATGCAGCCCACCAATTATCTAATTAATCCTCTTCTTAATTGATCCTTCAATTAATTTTTATGTGCAACAATATACTGCTATATGTACACTTTCAAATCTAGGTTAACTATTATTTCATTTCCTTATTAATTGATATTTTCTACTGATTACATTGCAATCCTAATTAATAGCCCCATTAATAGATTAACATGTCACCTCTATTAGTTAATTTCCTTAATTAACATTTTACACATTGTAACGTTTCATTAATTGGCATGTCAACTAATTCCACCATTCAATTAACATATATATTTAATATGCATATATATTTTATTATCCAGATATGAATTTGAACATTTATTTGTTACATTTATATGTAAACCTCTTTAAATTGAGGGATCTGATATATATACACACACATTATATATTAATCTCCAATATTAATTCACATATTAATTAGTTGCACTTTTTAGCTGATTCTGTTTGCAATGTTAATTATTCCCCTTATTTTTTCCTCTTATATTTAATTCTCTTAATAATTCACATTCATTACAAACATAATAAATTTGTTACTACTTTTATAAATATCCTATGAATTCATTGCAAATGTTTATAATTGATAAAATTTCCATGTTTGCATATGTAATTGTTTCTGACGCTAAAACTTCAAACGGCTATAACTTCTCCGTTTGAAGTCCATTCAGAAAACACTGTATATGGAAGTTGGTCATAAAATTGCCACGAACACAATGGTATAAGTTTCGTAGTCAAATTCCAACATTAGCAAAAGTTCATTTTTCACTGTTTTTATAGTTATCAATTAAATTCATTTTAATTTAACTGTCAATAAAATGTGGGGTGTTACATATGGTTTCCTTAGATTATGTGCTGATTACCATAAACTAAATAAAGCGATGAAGAAGAAAAAGTATCCATTCCAACATATTGATGACTTGTTCAATCAGCTTCATAGTGCTAGAGTATTTTCTCAGTTGGATCTTGCGATGGGATTTCACCAACTGAGAGTGGCAAAGGAGAGTGTTCTTATTACAATGTTCCATAAGCCTTTCTATGAGTGGTTGGTTATGCTGTTTGGGCTAACCAATGCATCGTCATACTTTGTTGATCTCATGAACCGTGTCTATAGAGGTTAGCTAAATAAATTTGTACTTGCATTCGTTGATGATATTCTTGTCTACTCATGGACAAAGAAAGAACATAAGACACAATTGAGGATCATGCTTGAGGTGTTAAGAGTGCATAGACTGAAACTAAAGTTTTCAAAGTGTCATTTTTGGAGGAGAGAAGTGCGATTCCTGGGTCATGTTATTTCTGAGTAAGACATTGCCGAGGATCCTGCAAAAGTCGCAGCAGTCCAAGGTTGGGCTAACCCGAAAATGCTACAAACATGAGAAGTTTCTTGGGGTTAACTGGATACTACATATGATTCATCTAGGACTTCTCTAAAGTAGTCGCATCGTAGTCTCCCTTGGCGATAAAGAATTAGGCTTTTATTTGGGATACGAGATGCGAGTAGGCATTCATGAGATTGAAGGAAAAGTTGATGGATGCACCCGTATCGACCATTTCGAGCGGGAATGAAGAGATGACGGTTTGCACTGATGCTTGTGGTATCAGTTTGGGCACGATGTTGATGTAGAGACGCAAAGTTGTTATGTATGCTAGTCGACAACCGAAGCCACATGAGAAGAAATACCCGACCCATGATTTAGAGTTAGTAGGGATTGTATTTACGCTGAAGATTCGAAGGCATTATCTTTTAAAAGAGAGGTTCGAGCTGTTCACCAACCATAAATTATTGAAGTACCTCTTTTCACCGAAGGATCTTAACCTTAGTCAGCAGCGATGGTTAGAGTTTCCAACCTCCTATGACTTTGATATTACATATACACTGGGCAAAGGAAATGTAGTTGTTGTTGCATTAAGTAGGAGACATGCTTTCTTGGGAGCTATGTTCCTAGAGTGGACGCAGTTAGAGAATATTGCTAGTTATGATTTTCAATCAAGATGCGAGCTAGGGCTAAAGATATTAGTGGGGTTAACTATTAGACCTACTATGATTGAGCGGATTGGAACTAGTCAAAAGCACGATCCAGATGTTACAACATTCATGATACGGAAAATACGAAAGCACGTTGAAGAGGAGATGTTGAACTTAAAAACAGCCACAAAGAAATGATATCGAATCTTATACAGGAAATGATATCGAACTTCATCACAGATAAGGATATCGAACTTGAGAGTAAAAGGCATCTTGCACTAGTAAAGGTAGCATAAGATGCTACATATCATCGGGGGAGTAATGATGTCGTACGGAAGCATATCGCAATTCACCAATAGGTATCTCATTAATAGCGCATCTCATTAATGTCGCATGTCATGAATGAGAAAGGTAGATGCAAAATAATAGCAACTAGAAAGGGTCTCTAACTTCCAAAAGCAAGATGAAAGGTGGTTGTCGTAAGCCATTACTAAGGTTGTCGCCATCCATCAGTGCTTAAGAAATGTCGTATTCCATCAACATTAAGGAAAGATGTCGTAAGGAATCAATGCAACATTGATATCGGAGGTCATCGGTAATGCAAATATGTATCTTCTATGTGGCAGGATGTCATGCATCATTAAGGCAAAGATAGATGTCATGATTCAACAATCAAGCATGATGCCGCATATTAATAGCATAATGGAAGTTGTCGAAAGGTAGTAATTCGTAAAGGAATGTTGTGTACAATGGATATTGAAACTTATCAACCCTCAGTGGATCTCGTAGCTTAACATTACAACAAAGGATGTTGTAAATCATCAATTTCCAAAAGGATAACGAATGCCATTGAGGTAGCTGATGATACCAAAATTTAGGCATTCCAAAAGCGGTACGTGGTAGCCATGCCGCCCATCTCTGCCCCTATAAATATGGACCTAGGGGCATTGTAGAAAGGGAAAATCATTCTCTTCTCTTTCTTACACTTTTCAAGTTTGTAACCCTAAATCAATTTGGAGATTTTAGTGTCCATTGTAATTTTATGACTTTTTTGCAAATAAGAGCTTGTACAATTGACAACTACATAACATATCAATAAAGAGACTTGACTTTAGACTTATCTTGGACTATCATACATACGACATGACTTTGATTTATCACGGACTCTCCTATATTTGACATGATTTTGACTTCATCTGGGATATACACACCTCCTACAAAATGGTCTTAAGACTTCTTCAGTCAACACCTAACCAAGTTTTGCTTATTCTCCACATTTCGGGGTTAACAAAGAAACTTGATAACACCAGATTAGCTGAGATCATTGCTAAGATTGACACTAGAGTAGAGTCTAAAGAGATGAGATAGTATGGACTCGATCAAGACGGTTGGCTTCATAAGGATGGGAGATTTTGTTTGTTCCTGATGTCGATGGGCCGAGGGATGAGGTGCTATGAGAGTGCCATCATTCACGATTGACTATTCATCCTAGCGGTAATAAGATTGGTAATAAGATGTAATGTGATATAAGGCAGACCTTTTATTGGGAGAGGATGAAGAAAGACGTTGGGACATTCATCTCGAAGTGTATGAGCTAGCGGTTGATTAAGGTAGAGCAAAAGAAGCCTAGTGGTATGAAGCAACCGCTAGAAGTATCCGAGTGAATATGTGAACAAGTATTGATGGAAATAAATTACTAACGTTAATGGAAACTTAGACAATACGAAATGTTAACGTTAAATCAAATCTTAGTGAATATATAAGTGGAAACAAATTCTTGCAATTGGTTTTAATAAAGGAAAAAAAAACAAAGTCACGGACGATAATTAAGCAAGTTTAAAAACAAGCACAGGTTGACTAAGGATGCACCAAGGTCGACCGATAGTGTTCGATCTTGGGCATTGGGTGGTCAACCGGTGCCTGGTTACAAACTATAATAAAGTTTGGCCAAACGGCTTGGATTTAATAAATCTTTTATTAACGAATAGAATTGATTCTGCAGCCTATAAATATAAGCCTAGTTTCTCACTTCTCTTCTCATATTTTCTGGGTTACAGAGCGGAGCTCTGCCATTCTCTTTTCTCTACAATTTATAGAATTCTAAAAGTAGTAAAACTATTATATTATATAAATATAAGTGGAGAAAAGTGGAGAATAAGAGAAGAGAAGAATAGGATCGATTCAGAACACAAAAACAAAGGTAAATTGTAAATCTTATACTCAAACATTAATTTAATTCAATCCTTTCCCCGGATCTTTAATCCTAATAGGTGTATACTCTTTTAATATTTTGGATTTAAAGTAAGAGGGAGTCAAATAAAAAGGGAATGGATCTATATCTGGAGAATTGGAAAGCTAAAGTAAGGTGAGTAGGAAATTACATAATTTGTAATAATATTGGATTTATATCGTTGTTTATTTATTTCATTTATGTGTAGATATAAATCACGATATGGATATTTAATTTTATACATAAGGAATTGATATAAATCATGAATGGGATATGTAATTCTATACAGGTAATGACTATGGGAAATATGCCTATATGTTAAGGAAAACCCTAAACTTGAGAGATATTGTATACGTTTGGATTTGGAAAGTTATGGATATAAATAGTCCCTAGATTTGTAAGTAATTTGTTAATGAAATCATATTGGGATTTCAAATTTGGTTAGTTTATATAGATAGTTGAACATGAATTAGAATTGATTATAAATTAAAATGGGATTAGATAATATTTTAATACATTGGAATGAATTGTGTAATTATGTGAATTTTTATAAATTATCAAAAAAAATACAAATAAAAGTGCATTGGGTGAAATAAAAAGGAATGTAAACAAAAAGGAAGAGATGTAAAAAAACAAGGGAATCACCATATTTTGTACTATCTATTCCAATATAAAAATAAAAGATAATTCCTTGTTGTTTCACGCATAACACAAGTCCTCTTTTAAGTAATTTATAGAGAAGTATAGTTTTAACAATTTCCTTTAGGTAAGAAGTAATTCCAATGTATCAAGATATAAGAATCCTTAAGCATAACTAAAATAATGTAAGTAGAATAATAACAACGAATTAAATGGAAAACCTAAAGTATATAATTAAAGATGGTCTAGAAAACAAATGATAAACAAAGGAGATACAATTAAACGGATATGGAAGTAATAAGTCTAAATAGGCAACTAAAGAAGAGATGTTGGTTAAAAAGGAAACATGAGATTTCATCCAATAATGTCAAACGAAGGGAGATGATAAATGACACTTAAGTCAATAAATTGGAAATGGATAGCAAACGATAGTAAATGACAAGAATAAATCAAAAGTAAACTATGTAAGATTTATTGAACTACAATGATTGAAAGTAAAGAAAAGTAACTATTAAATGATTGTATATTCAAATATACGTTATGACGGGCGTGAAATATATATATATATATATGTAAATAACTTAGTAAATAAGAATGACATAGTCATTAGAAAAAGTTGAAACGCAAGGTCAGTAATGTTAAACAATAGAAGCCTGTCCACCGCAAGGGCCTACAAACAGTTGTCTATA
The DNA here is from genome assembly GCA_030737815.1 of Allium fistulosum. Lineage (NCBI taxonomy): Eukaryota > Viridiplantae > Streptophyta > Magnoliopsida > Asparagales > Amaryllidaceae > Allium > Allium fistulosum. The sequence goes on along the minus strand of CM060901.1, from coordinate 1,415,545,434 downwards.
CATTATACTGATGTGGGACATATCCAATTGTAGGACCCGTGGAGTATATATGCTTGAGTATAGGTGAAGGAATACCCTCAATAGAGTTTGCTTTAATGAATAAGGGATGGGTATTGCCTTGATTGCGTTAGGAAATATAAATAGGATGGTGAGCAGCTCGACGCTATGTCAACGGGTGTGGCACCAAATCAGGAGTATGAGCTACATAGGCTAAGTGCGTCATCGGTCCAGAGCAGTCGAAATGGGAATGACAAGGTTACACCTAACAGGCTATGCCTCCTATTAGGATAGGCCACATTAGGTAATGCACCACCACCGTTGTTTGCTAGTTTGTTTGTTAGGGTAAGACTAGTTAATCCATAGAAGAGTTCTTTCAAAAAAAAAATAGGGTAGTCCGAGGAGCTGAATTCTCTATAGTCCATGGAGTTGAGTCCATAATAGGAAGCAGAAAAGTAGTAAATCCCAAATGCAAGGTGAGATAAAATATGACTAAATTATAGTAATGTTGTTATTAGGCACTAACGGGAGGTTTTACTTTGTATACGGGAAATTCGGTGCATACATTGATGAGTATGCCCAGCGGTGCAGAATTACAGATATAGTAGGGATAGTACTTTGGGCCAAGGGGGACCGTGGTACTTACACACACATAAGTAATTATAGTCTACTTCGAGTGGATGGGGTATACCATACACAAACATGGAATCGAGATGAGTAAGTAAAAATTAATAGACATAACATGTAATGGAAGACTATCGGCATAAACTAGTATTATGTACAAAGTGTATAGTTTACTAGTCACCAGAATGTTGTTCCGACCCCCTCCTTATTACAACACACAGGATAGCTTTAGAGGGACGGGTATTGGTACAAGGCAAGAATAGTGGAAAGACAAGTTTCCTAATCCATGCTCGGCACTGATAAGGATACTAGATATTGGAAATGTCAACTTGGTCAGTAACTATATGTTTATTATACTTTACTATTCTACCATGAGTTTATATTGATAGTGCTAAGTATGCATTTATTTGCTTATCTGCAGGATACCAAACCAACGATCCGTACGTTGGTGGACTTGGATTTTTGATTTAGCGAAAATTCAGGCCTACTGGGGTGCAGGTTGTTACATTTTCTGAAGCGACGGTGAAGCTCTGCCATTTTCTCTTCTCCATAAATTCTTAATTCTAAATAAAAATTATAGTTATGTATGTATATACAAGTAAAGAATAACAATGTATAATTGAGAAGAAGAATAAGGTTGAATTAAATCGTCAATGCCAAGGTAAAATTATAAATCCAGATCCGAATTTAAATTAAATCTAAATCTCTTCTCAGATCCAAATTTCTAAAACATATGTATATGCTTGCGTTATATGTATTCTGATAGGAAGAAAAGGGGGAGTCAATCTGGAATAATAGGGATTAGATCTAGAGATTTGTAAAGCTAAAAAGGTGAGTGGGAAATTATATATTTTTATATAATATTGGATTTATATCATTGTAAATCAATTCATGTATGCCTAAATGTAAATTTGGAGTTGTAGGCTAAAATTGTATACGTGAAATGAATTTATAAGTCCTGCCTACGTATGCTGTGATTGATAATTTAATTATAGTATAGCATGTACGTGAATTTGGAAAGTATTGGGTAGTAGTAGTCCTAGAAATTGATAAATTATGTGGTAATTCTAGATTTGTAGATTTAAATGGCTTATTCAATAAAAATGTAAATGAGAGTTATTACAATAAATTCTAGGGGTTTAAATTGTATTTAATTCATTAGAATATAGAGTGTTGCAATGTAAATTTTTATAGATTACCAAGTTTAAGTTCATAAATAAAAGTGTATCGTTTGAAATAACAAGGAATATGCCTAAAAGTAAGGGATGTATAAAATCGGGATATTTACCGTATTTGGTACTATCAATTTCAATAACTATGAAAAAGATAATTCTTTGTAATTCCAAACATAACACAAATTCTCCTTTTGGATAAGACATAGAAATTTACAGTGTCAACATTTTCTTTCGAGAGAGATGTAAGTCCAATGCATTAAACTACAAAAATCTCAAAGGATTAATTAAAGAATTGCAAATGTGATAATAATAGTTATTTAAGCGAAAAATTATTATATATTGAAAAGAGGCAAGGCAGAAATAAAATAATAAACAATAAAAATATGCAAGTAGTAATAAAAGTATATGGAAAGTCCACTAACTAAGGGAGGGTAGTAAAGATTAAAAAGAAGTATAAATAGAAATTCAATAAACCATGGAAAGGTAAATAGGAAAAAATATTTAGAACATTTAATGAAAGCGGTAAATGATATTAAATTGATATTAGTGGAATAAGAAGTAAACGCATGAAAGAGTAAGGCATATTACTAACAGTTAAACATAGGAGGCATAATAATTAAACATATATGAATATATAAACATATACATATATATACGTAGCCTTAAGTATGAATTTATGACGGGTGTGAATTATTACAGTTAGTAAATAACTTAGATCAGATAAGAATGACATAGCCATTAAAAATGGATTGAAATGCGAGGTTAGTGGTGTTACATAATAGAAGTCTTCCCACCACAAGGCGCTACCAGCAATTGTGTATATACTATACTGATGTAGGACATATCTCAATGTAGGACCCATGGATTTATGTCTGTTCGCGTATAAGTGAGGGATATCCGAGTATTTAGATTCGTCTCGATCGAAGTGTCAAAGGACAAGTAGAGTCTGCATCAACCTTTTAAGGGGTATTAGGTAAAAAGTGGGTATCACCTTGATTACGTTAGGCGATCTAAATAGAATGATGAGCAAGGCTCGGCACTATGTCATTATGTGATTGGTACCATATTAGGGAGTATGAGATGTACATAGGTCGAGAACATCATCTGTCTTGAGTGGTCAGTGGAAAGACAAGGGTTACGCATAAACGGCCACCTTCAACTAGTGTAGATCAAGTTTAGCTTATGCTCCACCACCGTTGTTTGCTAGATTGTTTGTTAGGGGCAAGGCTAGATATCCCTTTATGGAGGTCCTTTAAAACAAGTAGAATACGGCTAATTATTGTGACATCGTTATTAGGCACTACGAGAGTTCCTAGGTATGCACGACGACGAGGACGTGATACTACATTGATGATGAATCTTGGTGACGTTTTGGGTTATGGATACTAGCGGGGATATTATCTTAGTCCAAAGGAAGACCGTGGTACTTATATATATATATAGTATGTATGTATATTCATGGAGTTATTGTCAACCTAGGGTAGATAGGGCGTATCGTACATGTATGTGGAGTCATGACGACTAAGTAAAAATAAAATAAGAGGCATAGTATGTAATGGAAGGCAATCAACGTAAACTAGTGTTATGTATAAAGCACGTAATTTACCAGTCACCAGAACGTTGTTCTGACCCTCTCCTCATTACAACCCATAGGATAGCTTAAAGGGACAAGTACCGTTACAAGGCGGGAATGGTGGAAGGACATGATTCCTTATGCATGCTCGACACTGACAAGGACACCAAATATTGGAAATGTTAATCTTGACCAGTAACTATATGTCTTATTATACTTTACTATTCCGCTATGAATTTATATCGATAGTGATATGATATGCATTTATTATTTAGAGGATACCAATATGAACGATCTGTACTTTGGCGGACTTGGGTTTTCGATTTAGTGAAAATTTGAGCCCGCCGGGGTATGAGTTGTCACATGTACTTTATCTCACATCATTAGGATATGGTTTGATGGAAGAAGGGTTGTTGAACCCAATATACTACTAAGTTATGGGGTGACTCTTTAGGATCAAGCTATTAATCGATCGTTGGGTTTGCCTCTTTATTATTTAAGAAATATTAAGTGGCTAGGTTTTTCTTTTGGGAAGTACAATGACGCACCTATATATACGTATATAGATACTTATACCTCGGAGTAAGGTAATCATATAGATACTTCTACCTCGGAGTAGATTGGACATATCGTACGCGATGGAATTAAATGACTAATCCGTGAATAGTAGACATAACACCTAAATGGAAATCAATTGGAATAAACTAGAGTTATGGATAAAGTATTTAATTTACCAATCACCAGAACATTGTTCTGACCCCCTCTACATTGCAACCAACAAGATAGAATTAGAGGGACATGATTCTAGTACAAGATAGGAACTGTAGGTTGACTAGTCTTCTTATTCATGCTCTACGCTGACAAGGCGATTAGATATCCAAGGTAGTAGCCTAGTCAGTATATATATTTTATTATATTTTACTGTTCCGTTGTGAGTTCGTATAAATAGCTCTCTGATATACTTATATTTATTATGGGTTACCAACACCAACTATCTGTACCTTAATGGACTTGGGTTTTTCGATTTACTCGAAAAATCTACGGGTAGTTACAGCAGCAGGCCTAAGTTGATCCTGGACCTAGTACAGGCCAAGTAGGATGGATCAAGGAGACTCCTTCCCATATCCTTGTCTTTTTGGGGTTCACATAATGAAGTTGTGCATCAATACTAAAGAGTATCACACTTAGTGATGTTCTGTGTTCTCACTCATAAAGTTGTTAAACTTGACACTCAATATGGTGAGTGTGACGCCCCACCTCTATGCTCATAATAACAAAGAGTATTAAAAGAAATACTATCTATTATTACGAAGAATAAGGCTGGATAGGAGCGACCATCCGTAGTTGGCCTTACACTAATATTGGTTATCTCGATAGGAGTGGTATATACTTTTTATTTTTCATCTATTATTTATTTACTCCCATCGACACACCCAATTATCAGTATAAAACAAACTACGATAGTTCATAATGGTTTAGGACATTAGATATAACAATAACACAGATAATATAAATGCGGAACACAGATTAACAAAAATCTCATATATATATATATATATATAACCGATGTCAGTTACAATATAGTTGACACGATACATATGATACAACTACAACTGTCGACTCTAGAAGTTATATATACAAGTACATTATCAACTAATATACATGAATACATATCGTTCTATACAATGACACGACTACTACAAAATAACAGAGACAACTTCAAAAGATGTGAAAAGTCTTCATATCCTGAACAGCAACTCAAAGAAGAAAATCTACAACCTGAAATAACTCGGGTCTGACCCGAGTATTACATTCAAAAGAAAATAATACCCAGGTCAGTCTAATTCAAACCAGTTTATTAGTGTATATAGGCAGTAATAATTTAAATAGACGACAGTCACAATAATTCCCGTCTATCCGATTCTTTAAACAAAGAAACCGGATAACGGTCAATATAACACTTAACAGTGTTTAACAAAAATCAGCAGATTTAAATCATCAACGGAGATAAATAAACAATTTATCAAATCGACTAATCAATTTAAAGCTGTCAAATCTGATAGGGCTGCAGTACACGCACGCGTGTACTGCCTCGCCACTATCGCAAGAGATACACAAAAGCTCAGTGAAAGTCACAAATGATCACAAGGTCAAACCCCGAAATCGGGTTCAACTCAAGTGTGATAACAACACAATTGTCTGAAAAGCAACTGCATGCAAACAGCCTCAAAACATTAATGTACAAATTGTAAACATGGTAGCAAGAACACACAGGAAAGCAGTGAAATGGGCAAAAGTATCAAGTCTGGAAAACAAGAATGCCCAGACTCAACAACTACAAATCACAAAGGCTCGGATGACCAAGTACTCAAGTAGCAGGCACTTCAATGGTCAGTTCAGGTCAGACCAGCTAAACATGATGCAACTACATGAACAAGAACAAGACTCCAACTGTAACAAGCTGCAGCCTCAACCAGGTGATCAAGGCAACATACTACAAAATGGACACAAGTTCTAGTAAACAGCCACATGCACAAGACTCAAGTCATAGTGCAGACATCATTTAAGTACATGGAACCAGCGAGTCTAAACATCGACAAAACCAAATACATGGAACATGAATGACCAGTTTCGATCAATAATATGCAAGTGAAAACAGAATGGTACAGATGCAAGCATAAACAAGTCTCGAGTGTTAGACATCAAGTCAGTGAACACACTAGGTATGTAGACCAAAGAGTAGAAGTAATCAAGTGTACAACTACACCAGACCCAATGCCATCAAGTAAACTAGACAACAGGAATTACCACGTAAGATCAGAAGGCAAAGGTGCAGACTCCATAATAATGAATGTACAGACTCAATAATACACATGACTTATGACAGAAGGCTGCAACAAATCTTGATATTAGACTCAAGAAAATCAAGTGAATTTAACACAAAGGTCTCAAGAATAGCCAGGTGACGGAGCAATTCCCATATCCAAACCAACTAGAAACAGTACAAAACTGCAATAGTTTAGAAAACAATGCAAGATACATCATGAACAAATACAGTGACAAGTTACCCAGTTTTGAATGAACTAGAGAATTAAACTCAATTTCTACATGTGAGATGAAACTGTCAATGGTGAAGTGTCAGACTTCAAATGAAACAGTGATGCATACCAGGAACTGTAATTACAAGAGCAGACTCCACAATACATGCATACACACGTACTATGGTATATATGCACATATATGAAGTCATGCAAAATTTGTCAAGACAATTTCAAATTAACAATTTCCTCAAAACCAAAGTCAGAAAACAAAGAAATCATCGTTCCAGTCAAAGAACGAAATTAAATCGGAATCGATTAAAAGAACAACGAGACCACATCCGAGTACATCAACTCATAACCAGGGTGGTCCAGAGTAGAATCGAACAGAGTCGGAAGTAGTAATTTCCAAAGCTAACCGAGAATTCAAAGCAACATAAGCCTATGTCAAACAGAGAACATATCAATTATTCACAAAGTCAGGCAACGTCACAACCGGAGCCAGAAATCTCAGTTTGAACGGTAACAGTAAATAGCAATAACAATTATAGGACAGTGACAATTCAATGTCTAATGCAGTCAAGCCGTGAGTATTGATTAAGACGAAAATCACGTATTTGAAAATCGGCTTTAAAAAGAGAAATCAAACCAAGACAGAAACCATCAACATTCAACCTAATCGAATGACCGAGATAATCATTTAACAACTTCAATTAACCCAAACAACAAAAGTCGCGAATTCGAACAAGCCAAAATTCCTAACCTATTTGAATTAGATGTGAGTGGGAAAGAAAACCACTCACCTTGTTTACGTAGCAGAGACCAGCAGCTCCGAGACGAAGCCGGGGCGATCGAAGAATCGAGCAAGCCATCTTCGAATTCACGGAAGCCCCAATTTTCAGAACGAAGAGCCAAAGTACAAATCACAGAGGAACGAACTAACTGGAATCGATCGCAAGCAACAACGACTAGAGTTAGATCGGCGATCAAGGTTGCGAAACCCTAATTTTTGAAGCAGGAACGAAGTCACAAATTCAATCGAGGCCGCCATTTTTTTATGCTTTCGAACGTTTAGGGTTTGGAAGGAGAATAAAATAAAGAGGGACGGTTTACAAGGTTATCACGGCAATCAAAAGAACAAAGGGCTAGCTTTTCTTTAATGCCCAACAACATTTAACTCAACATCTTAAAGAATTTTACAGCCTAAAAAGTATTTCAATATGATTAAAACTGCTGATAGAAATTTGTTATCAATTTCAATCGTCTAGTGACGATAACAAACTTTTATAAAAAGGATTCCGACTCGATTAAAATCTACATTAGCAATTAACACTGATTTAATCGTCATTTATAAACTGACACGAAGAACCGGGTTGTTACAGACTTCCCTCCTTAAAGAAATTGCGTCCACGCAATCATAGGGAATAAATGGATAAAAGGTAACAACCAAAAGAGCATGGCAATGTCGAATGTATAAGCAAAGCAAGTGTCAGCGGGGAAGTATTAGATAAGAAATCGAAAGGTTCGACTGCTTCAAATCAAAAGAATCAACCTCGTGGGAATCAGGGATCAAAATCAGACGACTAACAAAAGCAAGAACAATCGAGTTCCAGCAACTAAAAGAGAAGGAAAAACATAGCAGAAATCCCATACAGAGCACGAATTGAATGTGAGTAAATCAAATTACTCACCTGAATCGCCAGAGAAAAAAAAAGACGAAGCTCAAATCTCAAAAATCGCAAATATTCAATCATCAAAAACGATAATTGAATTTTCAAATCGCAATTATTTACTTATCTCAAACGATAATCAGAAGACAAATCAAATATCTGATTATCTCAAACGATAGTCAAATTTCAAATTCAACAAATTTCAAATTCAACAAATTATTCGATTATCAAAAGCGATAATCAAATTTAAATCAACAAATATTTGATTATCTCACGCGATAATCAAATTCAAATCAACCAATATTTAATTATCTCAAGCGATAATTAAATCTAAAATCAACAAATATTTAATTATCTTAAGCGATAATTAAATCTCAATCGACAAATACTTAATTATCTCAAGCGATAATTAAATCTCAAATCACAAATATTTAATTATCTAAAGTGATAATTAAATCTCAAATCAACAATTATTTAATTATCTCAGGCGATAATTAAATCTAAAATCAACAAATATTTAATTATCTCAAGCGATAATTAAATCTCAAATCACAAATATTTAATTATCTAAAGTGATAATTAAATCTCAAATCAACAATTATTTAATTATCTCAGGCGATAATTAAATCTAAAATCAAAAAATATTTAATTATCTAAAGCGATAATTAAATCTCAAATCAACAATTATTTAATTATCTCAGGCGATAATTAAATCTCAAATCAACAAATATTTAATTATCAAAAGCGATAATTAAAAGCAACAAATATTCGATTATCAAAACGATAATCAGAACTCATATCAACAAATATCTAATTATCACAAGCGATAATTAGAAACAACAAATATCCGATTATCAAAAACGATAATCAGAACTCATATCAACAAATATCTAATTATCACAAGCGATAATTAGAAACAACAAATATCTGATTATCAAAAACGATAATCAGAACTCATATCAACAAATATCTAATTATCACAAGCGATAATTAGAAACAACAAATATCCGATTATCAAAAACGATAATCAGAACTCATATCAACAAATATCTAATTATCACAAGCGATAATTAGAAACAACAAATATCTGATTATCAAAAACGATAATCAGAACTCATATCAACAAATATCTAATTATCACAAGCGATAATTAGAAACAACAAATATCTGATTATCAAAAACGATAATCAGAACTCATATCAACAAATATCTAATTATCACAAGCGATAATTAGAAACAACAAATATCTGATTATCAAAAACGATAATCAGAACTCATATCAACAAATATCTAATTATCACAAGCGATAATTAGAAACAACAAATATCTGATTATCAAAAACGATAATCAGAACTCATATCAACAAATATCTAATTATCACAAGCGATAATTAGAAACAACAAATATCTGATTATCAAAAACGATAATCAGAACTCATATCAACAAATATCCAATTACCTGCAGATAATTGGAAGCAACAAATATCTAGAAATCAATTAAGAAGACTAGAAAATCAACATAAAAGCTTGGATCGATCCCATCAGATGGCGAGTTTTTAATTCGCCGCACGTGCATCTCAGAGTGGCCGAAGCCTACCAAGTACTCAACATAATTTTGCCGCCCATCAGATTGACCCGAAGGTCCGCAGAGTGACCCGAAGGTCTAGTACTGGTATTTGACCCGAAGGTCCGCAGAGTGGCTCGAAAGCCCAACAAATGACCCGAAGGTCCGCAGAGTGGCTCGAAAGCCCAACAAATGACCCGAAGGTCCGCAGAGTGGCTCGAAAGCCCAACAAATGACCCGAAGATCCGCAGATTGGCTCGAAAGCACACAAAATCATCAAATAATTCAATTAACGAGTCCGGAATTAACCGAAATAGCAAACGCACATGTCCCATACCACGTGTTTTACTAAATCGTTTGATTCTCTTCATCGTTTCCTTGAAAGTGCAAAATTGTGTGTTTTGTAAAAATACATTTCACATTCACAAACGGACAAGTCCGGAATTAAGCGAATCAGTAAAAGAAAGGGGTCATAGTCCTCGATTTTGCTGAAACGTTTAAATCGCTTCCTCATTCTTTTGAAATCGCAAACTGTAAAATTTTTGAAAACAAATTTATTTATTTTGTAAAAATAACAATTCGCATTCTCAACTGAACAAGTCCGGAGTTAAGCGAAACAGTAAAAGAAAGGGGTCATAATCCTCGATTTTGCTGAATCGTTTAAGTCGCTTTCTCATTCTTTTGAAAACGCAAACTGCTAAAATTTTATAAAACGATTTTCATTTTAAAACGATTTTCCAATCACGTGATTAAAACAGCAAATCAGTAACAATTTCAATAAGGAAATTGTACTTCTCAAAATACCGTAAAAACGGTCACAAATCAGTATTGCGGAATAACCGCTTGAAAATCCACTTTTAAAATTTGGCGGTTACTGAAGCCAAAGCGATAGTAGTTTTTAAACGTCAAAATCTCATCAAAATAATTTACATCAAAATGTAATATCAGTGAATTTTCATTCATCAAAATGCCACAAAACACCGTGCTTCAAAATATAGAATTGGTGTAAAAATCCCGTTATAAAAATAACGGCAACAAAATACGTTTCATAACCAAGCATCGGTTCAACGTAAAAATAAATGCAGTAACGCGCAATTCAAATTTTTGAACGTGCAAAAATGAACAAAGAAATCATTCGAAGGTATCTTCAATGAAGACAATTCAAAACAGCAAAATCTAATCAATAGATGATTAGTACAAAAGAAAGCCAGCGGAAATTTCAACAAAAATCACATATCTGCAATTTCTTCGAATCCTCAATTTGGATTCGAAATTCTCAAAGAAATAAATAATTACAGCTATGTAAACAACAATTGGAATTCATATCAATTTCGTATTTTGATTCTTAAATCAAAAAGATTATCAGTTGTACTCAGCGAAGACAGTTTCACTGTTTCCGCTGCGCACTCTAATAAATAGAACACAAATCATATCATATCATCAGAACACAATTTCATCCAAACAACAAAACACAATTCCACTTTTATTTTTAAATAACGATATTTAAAAATTTCATCAAAATTTCAAAACTTTAGTTTTGATTCAAATCACAGATAAAACGTCGACTAATAGTTGTAACATATGTTCCATCCAAGTTATGTTTTATATTATGTCCATAAACCCCAAGCTCTGATACCAACTGTGACGCCCCACCTCTATGCTCATAATAACAAAGAGTATTAAAAGAAATACTGTCTATTATTACGAAGAATAAGGCTGGATAGGAGCGACCATCCGTAGTTGGCCTTACACTAATATTGGTTATCTCGATAGGAGTGGTATATACTTTTTATTTTTCATCTATTATTTATTTACTCCCATCGACACACCCAATTATCAGTATAAAACAAACTACGATAGTTCATAATGGTTTAGGACATTAGATATAACAATAACACAGATAATATAAATGCGGAACACAGATTAACAAAAATCTCATATATATATATATAACCGATGTCAGTTACAATATAGTTGACACGATACATATGATACAACTACAACTGTCGACTCTAGAAGTTATATATACAAGTACATTATCAACTAATATACATGAATACATATTGTTCTATACAATGACACGACTACTACAAAATAACAGAGACAACTTCAAAAGATGTGAAAAGTCTTCATATCCTGAACAGCAACTCAAAGAAGAAAATCTACAACCTGAAATAACTCGGGTCTGACCCGAGTATTACATTCAAAAGAAAATAATACCCAGGTCAGTCTAATTCAAACCAGTTTATTAGTGCATATAGGCAGTAATAATTTAAATAGACGACAGTCACAATAATTCCCGTCTATCCGATTCTTTAAACAAAGAAACCGGATAACGGTCAATATAACACTTAACAGTGTTTAACAAAAATCAGCAGATTTAAATCATCAACAGAGATAAATAAACAATTTATCAAATCGACTAATCAATTTAAAGCTGTCAAATCTGATAGGGCTGCAGTACATGCACGCGTGTACTGCCTCGCCACTATCGCATGAGATACACAAAAGCTCAGTGAAAGTCACAAATGATCACAAGGTCAAACCCCGAAATCGGGTTCAACTCAAGTGTGATAACAACACAATTGTCTGAAAAGCAACTGCATGCAAACAGCCTCAAAACATGAATGTACAAATTGTAAACATGGTAGCAAGTACACACAAGAAAGCAGTGAAATGGGCAAAAGTATCAAGTCTGGAAAACAAGAATGCCCAGACTCAACAACTACAAATCACAAAGGCTCGGATGACCAAGTACTCAAGTAGCAGGCACTTCAATGGTCAGTTCAGGTCAGACCAGCTAAACATGATGCAACTACATGAACAAGAACAAGACTCCAACTGTAACAAGCTGCAGCCTCAACCAGGTGATCAAGGCAACATACTACAAAATGGACACAAGTTCTAGTAAACAGCCACATGCACAAGACTCAAGTCACAGTGCAGACATCATTTAAGTACATGGAACCAGCGAGTCTAAACATCGACAAAACCAAATACACGAAACATGAATGACCAGTTTCGATCAATAATATGCAAGTGAAAACAGAATGGTACAGATGCAAGCATAAACAAGTCTCGAGTGTTAGACATCAATTCAGTGAACACACTAGGTATGTAGACCAAAGAGTAGAAGTAATCAAGTGTACAACTACACCAGACCCAATGCCATCAAGTAAACTAGACAACAGGAATTACCACGTAAGATCAGAAGGCAAAGGTGCAGACTCCATAACAATGAATGTACAGACTCAATAATACACATGACTTATGACAGAAGGCTGCAACAAATCTTGATATTAGACTCAAGAAAATCAAGTGAATTTAACACAAAGGTCTCAAGAATAGCCAGGTGACGGAGCAATTCCCATATCCAAACCAACTAGAAACAGTACAAAACTGCAATAGTTTAGAAAACAATGCAAGATACATCATGAACAAATACAGTGACAAGTTACCCAGTTTTGAATGAACTAGAGAATTAAACTCAATTTCTACATGTGAGATGAAACTGTCAATGGTGAAGTGTCAGACTTCAAATGAAACAGTGATGCATACCAGGAACTGTAATTACAAGAGCAGACTCCACAATACATGCATACACACGTACTATGGTATATATGCACATATATGAAGTCATGCAAAATTTGTCAAGCCAATTTCAAATTAACAATTTCCTCAAAACCAAAGTCAGAAAACAAAGAAATCATCGTTCCAGTCAAAGAACGAAATTAAATCGGAATCGATTAAAAGAACAACGAGACCACATCCAAGTACATCAACTCATAACCGGGGTGGTCCAGAGTAGAATCGAACAGAGTCGGAAGTAGTAATTTCCAAAGCTAACCGAGAATTCAAAGCAACATAAGCCTATGTCAAACAGAGAACATATCAATTATTCACAAAGTCAGGCAACGTCACAACCGGAGCCAGAAATCTCAGTTTGAACGGTAACAGTAAATAGCAATAACAATTATAGGACAGTGACAATTCAATGTCTAATGCAGTCAAGCCGTGAGTATTGATTAAGACGAAAATCACGTATTTGAAAATTGGTTTTAAAAAGAGAAATCAAACCAAGACAGAAACCATCAACATTCAACCTAATCGAATGACCAAGATAATCATTTAACAACTTCAATTAACCCAAACAACAAAAGTCGTGAATTCGAACAAGCCAAAATTCCTAACCTATTTGAATTAGATGTGAGTGGGAAAGAAAACCACTCACCTTGTTTACGTAGCAGAGACCAGCAGCTCCGAGACGAAGCCGGGGCGATCGAAGAATCGAGCAAGCCATCTTCGAATTCACGGAAGCCCCAATTTTCAGAACGAAGAGCCAAAGTACAAATCACAGAGGAACGAACTAACTGGAATCGATCGCAAGCAACAACGACTAGAGTTAGATCGGCGATCAAGGTTGCGAAACCCTAATTTTTGAAGCAGGAACGAAGTCACAAATTCAATCGAGGCCGCCATTTTTTATGCTTTCGAACGTTTAGGGTTTGGAAGGAGAATAAAATAAAGAGGGACGGTTTACAAGGTTATCACGGCAATCAAAAGAACAAAGGCTAGCTTTTCTTTAAAGCCCAACAACATTTAACTCAACATCTTAAAGAATTTTACAGCCTAAAAAGTATTTCAATATGATTAAAACTGCTGATAGAAATTTGTTATCAATTTCAATCGTCTAGTGACGATAACAAACTTTTATAAAAAGGATTCCGACTCGATTAAAATCTACATTAGCAATTAACACTGATTTAATCGTCATTTATAAACTGACGCGAAGAACCGGGTTGTTACAGTGAGCAATTACATCATAATTAGAAGCTCTTATCATCTATAGCCAAGTTTTAGTCATCTATTGGTGAATGCGCAAAAGTATAAGTCAAGAAATCTGTCATAGTAGTGTTTTTTATTTCTGTAGAGGAGTTGGATCAGTTAATTCACTCCTTTTTGCTACTTGTATAATGGTATACGACGTAGGACACGAACACCAACGAGTAGGTTACTAAATACTTAAGTGACAAGTTATTATTGGGATTGTTAACCCAAAAGGTTTTGTCAAGATTATTAACCTGAATGCATAGGCTTAGAAATGTAAGGTATACTCGGTTAGGTGAATCTTAACGATTATCATTGAGAATGTTACTCAATTTATAGTAAGCAGTTACCATTCAGAGTGTTAATTCAATGTGTAGATAGGTGGTCTATGTTTGAGACCATGCACTAGAGATGTTTCTAGGGATTATTCAGTTTCGATATGCCCAACTTGTGAGTGGAAACTCTAAGATATCTAATTGGATTTAAGTACATTAAGGATAGTCAATCCATAATGTAAAGGTAACTAATTCCTTATACATAAATAGAATAGGCACACTAAAGAACACCTTTAGGTGTATAGCTGAACTTAAATTACTTGTGAACATCGTACCATTGGCAATATAATTCACTCACCAGACCGTGTTTGGTCCCCTCCATTTTTCCCTTTTTAAATCTAATGTAGGTGGTCAGAGTAGTAAATGAAGTACGCCGGGAAAGATGCATGGAGGAGGCGACCGAATGCTCCGAAGATATATTTATTTATAGTTTCTCTTCCATGTACTTTATATTATATTATCAGTCAAACAATTATGTTATATTTTCATTTGGAGATATTATTTTTTAGTTATTATATGGACCACATCTTTGTTGAGACTACGATCCGATTGGGCCATTTTCAGTAGTTATATTTTATTTTTTTCCGCTATAAGTTATGAAATTATAGAATGCTTAAAAATTTATACTTGTCTCTGTATCATGTAACTCCAAAAACCTAACGATTCATACTTCTTGACATGACTCGAGTTTAGAAGCCACTTTACGGTTTGGATCGGTGTGTCAAAAGGCGTGGATTGGTATAAAAAGACTTCCTGCATAACCATTTAGGATCAATCCCATGCAGTTCTATTTCTTGCCCTTTTCCTACATTCAAATACTTGTTAACAAATAATAATCATAACATCCAAGTAACCAGTGTAAGTAGGAAACACTACTTCTACTAAGTCATCAAAATCAAACATCATAAATACAGGGCAATAATAATAATGACCACACATAGCCACTAAACATCATATAAATTTGATAATGCTCAAAGTCAACCACCAAAAAACATCAAAATAATATACTCACATATATGCAAATCATCAACTATTAGTAATACATCAACAATTCAAGTATAAATAAATGAAATTAGTAATACTTCATGTGCAGGAATGTTGATTCCACTAACACAATCAATTGTAAATTTTTGGGGAGTGTAGACTCCTGCATTCTTGGTTTGCTGGAGAAAAGAGATATCCAAGGCTTTAGTGAAAGAACATTTAGGGTAATGGCGATACAGTGTTGATGTTGGGGATAACAACGGTGGTAGTCACCGTTAATACCATAGGTATTTATTTTGATGACAACAACCATACAAATATAGGTATTGATGTTTTAACAAGTTGTGTAGAATATTTTGCAGGATAATATACAGGTTTATACAAGTACAGGATAATTGAGTTTGAAGATTGATCAGTAAAAATAATATAGATCAAGATTCAAAGATGACCAAGATATTTAAAGATTCACAAGTTTAAAGACAAAGATAGGAAGAGTTCAAGGCTATAGTTTATAGTTAATAGACACTAGGTTAATTAGTTAAAGTCCTTGAATAGCAACTTTCTTTCCTTTGAATACCCTCTTACCAAAATATTTATTTTATTTTCAAAATATATTTATACAAATATTTTATAAGAGTTTTATATGTTAAAGTATTTAAAAAGTAAGTTTAAATGATTTTACAAAATATTAGAATTTTATAACAATTTAAAAGTATTACCGTTTTTCAAAATAAACAGGGGTATGTCGACATGCCCTACCTATGTATATCGGCATACGTATTGTTGAAGAGATATCTTTTGAATTTTGAATAGCTGTGATTTTTGTTTACATTTATTCGCCAATAGACATGTCTCTTCAAACGCCATATAAAGGGAACTAGAAAACGAATTTTGGTAACTACTCTCTATATTCTTTTTACTCCAAATTTTTGTTATATATTTCACAAAATCCACTTTCTATATTCTTAAAATTCATTCAAATTCAATCTCCACTTTACTACATTCATTTTCTACGATGTACTCACTGATTTGCAATTATTGTCTCTTTAATTCAAAGATCAAAGCTATCAAAGAGCTGTAGATATTATGTATCCAAAGTATAACTATTTGTATTTGGAATCAACAACTCTATAATATTATTTATGTGGGTATGCTTGATGTCCGTTCAAATCAACTGGGTGTGCTTGTTGTCCATTCAAATCAAGTAGGTGTGCTTATTGCTCAATCAAATAAAGTGGTGTGCTTGTTGCCCAATTAAATCAAGCGAGTCTACCCTGAGCTCGAAAAGTCAGAAGGGTATGTCTTGTTGTCTTGAAATCAAGATTATAATCTAATTTACTTGCTACCTGATTAAAGTAGGCATTGGACAGGAAATCTGTACATATAATGTAAAGGACTAGACGTAGGATTGGTTAATCCGAACCGGTATAAAACTCCTGGGGTCATTTCTCTCACTTTTACTCCATTTTTATATATGTGACTGCCTATTAATATATATCTATGTTGATTATCTGTGTTTTGATTTAAATCTAGAAACTATTTAAAAAAGTTCTATATAAGTTATAAAATACTATTCACCCCTCTCTAGTGTTAAAGTAGCCTTAAGATTTGTTCACACTTGTAAAATTTATACTACACTGTTTCCCACAGTTGGTATCAAGGAGTTAGGTTTTCAAAAACTCGTTATTTGATTTTTGAAAAGTATAAATGGCTAGTAACACTGGTAGTAAAAAATTTAATACTTTTGTAGAAGGATAACCAACTGCTAGAACGCTACTATTTAATGGTAGTAATTATGCTTATTGGTCTTGTAGGATGAAATTTTATTTACAATCTAATGGTTTAGATATTTGGAACATTTCACAGAGTGAGTACACTGAACCCCAAACTGAATACTCACAATGGACACCAGACCAAAAGAACAAGCACTCAATAACTCTAAGGCCATGAACATTTTATTTTGCATATTAGATAAACATGAATTTAATCGAGTTTTTATTTGTAAAACTGCTTATGAAATTTGGAGAACATTGCAAGTTACATATAAGGGCACTAATAAAGTAAAACAAACTAAGATGTCCATGTTGACTAACCAGTTTCAATTTTTTAAAATAAAGCCAAATGAGTCTATTTTTGACATGTATTCTAGATTTTAGTAAATAGTACATTCATTAGTATCATTAGGTAAAAACTCAAAAGAGAATAAAGTTATAAAAATTCTTAACTCACTCTCTTCTGAATGGGATCAAATTCAAAAGACATTAGCAATAGAGGAAGCCAATGATATCAATGTATTGAAAATTGAAGAATTAATTGGTAGTCTAATATCCTATGAAGCACAGTTGTAGGGTAAAAAGAAAAATAAGGCAACCGAAAAGAAATTAATTGCATTCAATGCAACAACTGATGATCAAGGTTTGGATGAAGATGATAATGATGAGGTGACTGCTCTTATGACTCGAAATTTCAAAAAAATTCTAAAATACGGAAAGTTGAACAACTTTCGTAAAACTAAAAACAAAAATTCCAAAACGAAAATGTTTTTAAGCGTTACGATTGTAATGAACCTGGCCACATACGAAGAGACTGTCCGCAGAAAAAGAAAATAAAGAATTCACCAAACGCTGATTTATTCAAAAGGAGAAAAAGGACTTACAATGCAACTTCGGAAAATTCTGATACAACATCCAGTGGCAACGAACTAGACACTAAAAATATCAACATGTATTTCACGATGATGGAAGATTAATCAGATCAAACAAAGGAAATAGCAAAATTAGTATTTTTACAGCTTATATTTTATTTATTTTTTTGAAAATTACTTAATATAGGAATAAATATATAATAATAGTAATAATTATATATGAATATAAATTTATATAATACAATAAGTGTGTGTGTGTGTAATATTTCTTTAATTTTGAAATCTTTGGCATATATTGCCACCTAGGTATTTTGACATATCTGGTAGAATTTGAGGAATCTTTTCAAAATTCAAACTTTGGAACTTCCCTCTCTTTTGCATTAAATTTAAAATTTGAAAAGCTGCCTTTTTACCTGTCACATAACAGTTCAACTTCTATTTATTCACTCCTTACCTTATCTTCTAACACACATTTTATTTCAAAATCAATCATATTCTTCACACTCTTTCCTCCAAAGCAAACCAATAATGCCTTCCTCAAAACAACCCTCTTCATCCAAAGCCATTAGGCTTACGAAAAGAATCAAAAGTCAACTTTTCAATGATCAAGAGTCCATTAAAACATATATTGAGTATGCAACTTATGGTAAAGTATTTTCAGAAAGATTTGATAATTTTAATCAGTTTTATTCTTATGGTTTACAAGATCTTGCTTTAGAAAATTGTATTTTTGGTCTAACCGATTTATCTTAAAATGATTTTAATTGGTATCCCGATTTGGTTAAAATGTTTCATGCTAATTTGAATGGAACCTTTTATTAAGGAGAAGAAGGTCAAATTTTGAGTAGTGTCAAAGATACTACTATTGTTTTAAACTGCGAAATTCTTGGTCAAAATCTTGGTTGTAAAAGTAGTGAAAATGACCTCTCCACTTTTGAAATTGATTATGGAAATAGAGAACCTGTGCATGACTTGTTTTCAAATAATGAAGAGTATGGTTTTAAAGGAAAGAATCTTAGGCCAAAGTAGGAATAATGAGCCTTATTTTACAACCAAGTATTATACTAGGATGAGGAATTAAAATAATCCCACTCAAAAAGTTTTTAAATCCCCCTTTGCTATTTTTGGAAGATATGATTTAAGTTGGGCACAAGTGATTTTAGATGACTTTGTTCAAAAGAAAATTTCTACACATGAAAACACACTTTATCATGGTGTGTACCTCACTTGAATTTTCAACTATTTTTGTATTGATTTAAGGGGTGAAAATATTTTGCCTCATAAAATTTTGAACAAAACAAATCTCTCTCTCAAGCACATCTCTCTCGAATTTGAACTCTATGAGTCTCTTACCGAAAAGGAAGAGAGATTAGCAAGAGAGAAAGAATAAGAAATTTTTCAAGAAGAAGAAAGTGAAGATATGAAACTAGACGAGGATGAAGAACAAGAAGAAGAAGAGAAGGAAATTGATACATCACTTGAAACTATGACAAACCGTCTCACTATGAAAACAAATAGATACTTAGGAATCAGGAGAAGCTACTCAATAATCAAAAGAAGCTTAAGCACTCCTTTAGTAAGAAGTTCACTAGCCTCTCAAACAAAGTCAACAAATACTTTGAGAAGATAATGAGAAAGCTTGGTGGAAATTCTTCATCATCATAATTCTAAATCTATTTAGTTGTCTTTGTGTTTTCTAGTTTTTACCTATGTTATTTTCATATATTTTACATTATATTTATGTACCTCTCTATCTTATTAATGAAATTTTCTTAGAGACTTCATTGCTGTTGTTAAATATGTTCTTTTTTCCTCTAGAATCATGAAACTAAATAAAAATAAAATATAAACAAAAACATGCAAATTTCTACAAGTATGTCGACATAGCCTCCTTATATATGTTGACATACTCACGTTTTTTTTCTTCATAATTTGAAATTCAAATAAATTAGTTATTGTTTGGAGGGATTAGTTACTAATCTGACTTTTCATTTCTATAAAACGATTTTTTTTCCAGAAAAAATCGGAAAACAATTCATCTTCTTATCCTATTCCTTTCTACACATTTCTTTTTGTAAAAATGAATTCAAACGTCAATCCTTCAAAACAAAAACTTAGTTGATAATCTACATGAAACTCTTCAATCATTCAAGAATGCTCTTTGCTTCACTCTTCGCAATCAACGGCACTTGGAGTTGAATCAAATACAAATGTTCAAAGAATAAAAAAACAATTCGATTCTCTTCGACATTTTATTTCTAGTTTCACCAAAAAAGTTCAAAGCAACATCCTAGAATGCTCAAAACCTAAAGAAAAAGTGAAACATGAAGACCAATAAGTTATCAACACCAATCCTATCATTGGTTCTGAAGCATTGGTCGAAGTTCCTAAGAAAATCTAGGTTTTAATTTGTATTTATAATTTGTAATATGTATTTATTATACATTTTTAGTCTGTATAATTAACTATAGTTATAACCTGTATTTAACTAATCGTATAAAGTATGTATGGATTGTGAGGTATGGTTGGAAACAAGATATAATTAAATTATATATACACACACACACATACATATATATAAACACTTATTTCTCCTAAATATTATGTAACGACCTGCCTTTTTGGACGCTTTAAGCAGACGCACATGTTGACTCAAACCATACAAAGAGGCATATTGTTATTGGGGTAAATAAGAAAAAGAGAAAGAAATAAAACAAATACAGAATCTCGCAGCGGAATGACAAAATATAATAATCAAATAATAGTTCATGAAGCTGTTTTACAAATAAATTTGGTTATACTTATACCTTACAGAATCAAAGTTACAGACAACAAGAATAAATAAATAAATGCAGCGGAACAACATATGCAGTGGAATAAATATAATAATACCAGTACAAATCTTCGTCTACGTCCTCCAGAAATAAGGTCTTCAATCCCTGAAATGCTCAGGCTGACCCAAGCGAATTGAAAAGACAAAACACTCGAGTCAGAACTAAAAGATCTTATGTAAGTTAAATCAACGGTAAATATGAGTGTAACGGCGTCAGAGATGTTTATGGGGTTTGACATCTCTTATCCAGTGTCTAACGTGAGTGCAGTAACTCAAGAGATGTTCGGGATTCACATCTCCTAAGGATCCGTTAAACTATCTAATATGTAGTATAATACGTTATTATAATAGTGTCTACATTAAAGTAAAGTATTAAAATAGCGTTAAAGCGTTACCCATATCCCCCTTAACACATCTTATATATCCCCATAGTGTATACAGTACCGTAATCTCCCCGGTACTGGGCGTCGTCAGAGGGCACTCCATAGGTATGGTACAAAACAAACTCGTAGAAGGCGCGCTAGGGCATGTGAACACGGCACAACTAAGCAATGCCAGGGTAGAAATACCAATTACACTTCCGGGCTGGTGGTAACGCATAGCAGCTACTACCGCCCACCTGGGAACACACTCCCAAATCAAAATCAAGGGTGGCCACCAAATAAATCACAAAGTCAGAATATAGTATTGAAGGAATGTGCTCGATCGGAGGAATGACATCACTTGGTCCGTCAATTGCTCCTGTTTTAGTCACATCTAAGCTGACTCACGGGAGTCAGGGCCACGTCATACCTCATACAGGAATCGTCGCCACCATCCTACTTCATTCTAGAATCTCCACCGCGTACACGGTTGTTAAAGTAGTTTTCGGTATTAGCAGAGAGTATGATAATATCCGATCTCGGTCTCTTTAACAACCAAACGCTTATTTCACACCGGATGGTTCTTTTACATTTCCAAAGTTAATTCACAATTTATATCAAAATATCATGTTCTCAAAACCATATCACTTCCGAAATCATATTCACTTTGAAATCATATCTTCTACTAGTTTAAAACCCTCATTTCAAACTTCATATTCAAATCAAATATATATAGTTAACTCCCAACTTAGGTTATAATATCACATAACCATATTCATTTTAAACTCGAGGATTTAAAAGATAAACACATCTATTTTATTTAGTTTGAAATTTAGAAAGATAGTTTAGATAGTTATAAATAGTTTTAAATAGTTTTAAATAGTTATAAATAGTAAAATTACTCTAAAATACTTTAAAATAGATAAAAAATAGTTTAACTTGATTTAAGATAGTTGAATAGGTTTAACATAGATTTAATATAATTAAAATAGAATAATAGATTGATTAGATTTAAAATAGATATATTAGATTTAAAATAAGTTAAAATATATTAATTAGTTACAAAAATAAATTAAATGGTTTAAAATAGGATAAAATGATTTAATATAGTTGATATAGGTTAAAATAGTTTAATAATTTGAAAATCTTAATAATTAGAAATATTTATGTTATTCAACACATTTGAACCATTCAAATTTCTAAATCAACAAATCCAATTTCAATCTTTCAATTCAACTCACAATAAAATTTTAAACTTTATATTACTTCCAAACCATGTTGAAATATCAATTTAAGTCACTCACATTCCAATATATTTCAAAGTTACACTTTCAAATAATTTTAATAAATTAGTTTCGTTTAATTCCATTTATACTTCAAAATCCAACTTAAAATTGTAAATCTGATTTCTCTAACCCATTTCAAATTTCAACATAACTTGATTTCAATAATAATTCAATTTATATAAAACAAGTTTATTCCAAAATATCATTCAATTAAATTCAAAATTTAAGAATTTAAAATCATTTAATTTAACCAATCCGGTGTCCGTATATAATTCTCTACCTTAGGGTCAAGTGATACGGATATTTATCATTTCAATCTGCAATTTACACTTTTACGGTTATATATCATTTCAAACTGCAATCCTGAATTTAATAAAAAAATCAATAAAATCGCTCGAGTCTATTATTTCAACCCATAACGATTTTTCCAAATCTATAGATCATTCGGGTATGTATCAGTTCAACCCATAAGGAACTTGCAGTTATGACAATATAAAATACAACAACCATTCATCCAAAACAAACAATCAAACATTCATCACAATCATCATCCAAATCAATCAATAAACATCAATAGATAACAGGTTATCATTTATAGGTAATTAACTGGCAATTTAAATTCAAAAATAAATTAAATGATAATTTAATTCAAAATAAATTCAAGTTAACTGGAATGATGATTTAACTATACCAAACGGTCATAAATAAATTTATAATCACATCATAAATTAATTTAACTAACATAAGGAATTTTAGAAGTTGTGAGTGGGTTAAAACACTCACCTTTGAATTTAAATCGAATTTAAATTCAATTTAAGCCCAAAATTCAAATAGTCTCAAAATTCATCCAAACCAGCG
The DNA here is from genome assembly GCA_030737815.1 of Allium fistulosum. Lineage (NCBI taxonomy): Eukaryota > Viridiplantae > Streptophyta > Magnoliopsida > Asparagales > Amaryllidaceae > Allium > Allium fistulosum. The sequence continues at coordinate 1,415,521,665 of CM060901.1, read as the reverse complement.
TCAAAATGTCCGGAATTTCAATACGATCCTAGCAGAGCAAACCGCGCGTAAATCGGACCTCGTATGTAAAAGTTATTAAGGTTAGAACATTTATAGTTTGAATTAAATTAAATAAAAATAATATAAATGATTTACCACGTCATCTACGATCTACAACAGGCGAACCCATCCCGTAACATCGTGTTCGAGCATACGAAACCCTAGCAGAAGTTTGGCCGCCACCCTAAAAGCAATTGCCGCCGTCACTATGAAGTTCGAGACTCCCATCAGGCGACGCCACCAGCTCCTCAGGCCGATCCAGACGAACTCCACACGGCCACCTCCAACATTCGAAAATGCCACCGCTGCCGTCTCTGAATCGAATCCACCACGGCCAGTCAATGCGTCTCCGACCCCAATGAACCGTACAAATGCATACTGCTCACCTTCCTCCCCAAGCCCGTACTCCCTGATCGTCGCGAAGATGACGATCTACCGTCAAATCCATCGACCCAATATGAACGGCCGTGGATAAACGGCAAATTTCTGATCAAATCATGCTCCATATCGAAAAACGAATCATAGAATTGAGATGCGCTCGTCGAGAGCTTCAAAACGTTATATAATCTGATAGGGTTTGGAGGAGTTAAAATTTTTTGGAATTTGAATTTGATTTGAAATTTGGGAATTAGGGTTTTGTTTGTCTGCCATAGGAATGAGGAGATGAGAAAGAAATGTACGTACAGAAAAATGAAAATAAGAAGGCTGCTAGGTTTTATAACAGGTTATTTATAGGCAGAGCTGAAACAGAAAGAACGGACAAGATTAGATTGAACGATAAACGACCCGAAAAGCCCGTTCTGCCTCCGGAACGAAAATGGGTCATCCCATATATCAAAATAGATTTTTTCGATAATTTTAAATTTAATGGAATGGGTTTCAAGTCCTAATTCCATCGTATGAAGAAGTTATGTTAAAATCAGCTTATTTCAAATTGATTTCAATTGACCTCAATTAAATTAATTTCTACGCGTTTCGAGTCCGTTCGATCAAACGACAAGTCTGATCGCTACGAAACTTGAAGTCTTACAATAATTCACCGTTACGAATCCGACGAAACAGGTTTCGTCGAAATCCGAGTCAGTGGCCAAAATGGCTATTTTCAGATTAATTAAATAAATTAATATTAAATTAATTAAATCAATTTTTCAATCCAAATAATAATTTACCCTTTCTATCACTTAGGATTACTTAGAATTTTATAATCCTTTAAACAAATTGCTATACCAATATATAATTGAATATTGCAAAATTTTCAGTATTAAATTTCAATTTTTAATAAGTTCAGTAATTATAAATTGAATCTCAATAAATCCATTTATTTGATTTTTAAATCTTGTTATTCCATCAATTATCATCTTATGGGTAAAATTAACATTGGTTTATATCTTAGTACCTTAATATTATCCAATTTCATCTTAATTCCCATTACCGTGATATTCAATTTCATTTAATTTCAATAAATTCAATTATTATAATTTAAATTCTAAAAATTTGATTAGACTTGATTTCAATTCAATTTTATTCTCTCAATTATCATTGGTTACATCTTATTGAATTAACATTCTACAATTATCAATTTCTATGTTAAATATTTCAAAAATTACAGTGTTCAAATTTCAACTGTAATTAATCCAATTAATTATAATTTAATTCCAATAAATTAATTTTATTTGGTCTCAATCTTTTTATTTAAATCAATTATTTTCTATAAACATAGTTAACATTGTTATATATATAATTTCACTAATATTTAATTCCATTTAATTGCAATTGATTTCCAATTTAATTTAATAGCCTAAATAAATTGGTAACATATAAAAATTGTCACTATTGACCATTAATCACACTTATAGTTTATTATTCACAACAAATGTTATAATTGCTTACATATTATTTCATTATTTAATTCAATGTTTACATTTGTTTTCTTATATCAAATTTATAACCAAGTATAACCTTTACATTATTTCAATTTGATTGGAATTCCATAGAAATTGTTAATAGTTAACTTACATTCATATTGTTACAATTCATTCTAGTCATTATTTTCATTAATAAGTCACAAATTTTATTTCTTCAAATATTAAATAACAAAACTTATTAAATTAAAAAAAATTAATTATCGAAAATTTACGGGTCGTTGCACTCTCCCCCACTCAAAACTTTTCGTCCCCAAAAAGGAAAAAGAAGGGAAAAGAAGGAATTAAGTAATCAATATATCTTATTCAAAATATTAAATTTATAAACAATTAATTTACAAAATTAGATAATTTAAATAAAATATATCAATTTATAACAATTAAATTCCTTTTTACTCAAATTAATAAAGTTTGGAAAACATTTCTCAAAATTTTCTAATTCCAAAATTTTCGAAAAATTTCGGCAGAGTCTCCTTTTGTACGGAGATGCTCTGGAGAAATAATAATATTAATAATAAAAATATATATCATAATTTTTCAAAATAATATATCCCAACAGCGGGAAAAAATAATATAATAACGCTATAAAACCGTAATCCGAGAACGTACCTATTTGTCGGGCAATTAACGCTTATTTTATGAAACCAAAAGCAGTAGCAATTGCTTCCATAACCTGTATTTCACTTATATAATCCAAAGATGTTAATAATTGTATAAAAGTGAAATGTTTTAAGCTGCTTCCAACTAGTAATAAAACAAATCAATACAACATAACAACAATTACTTGCAAACAAGCATACAATCACCGCAAGAATCAAAGTAATCAACCATTCATCCATATTAAACAAAACAAATGGTTTGTTTGGGTTTAGACACTTTTAATTCGCATAAAATGACAAATAAACTACTAAGTATACCAACTACTCAACAGTCTTAGATAAAACTCAATAGATTATTTATACATCCAAACAATTAGGAGTATCTTTGCCCAAACAATCCATAAGTCAACAAAAAGAAATTACAAGGTTATTTAAGTTTATTCTTATCAAATTTCTTTCATAATATTTACAGTTTATTTTTCTTTTCATACATGCAAGGGTTATTTCTTTAATTACATTTATTCCTCACAAATTCAATTCTCATTTGTTTATTCAGTACTTAATTCCATTTATTTACATTCATTTCTTACTAAATTCATTTCATTTATTTAATTAATGAGAATTTCATTTCATTACTTTATATTAATTTCTTACATAAATTATATCCATTCAATTTTTTTTATAATGATAAATGAATTCATTACTCAAGTATTTCACACTTTTATTACAGTTTAGTTCATATAAATTAATTTATATACTTGATTTCAATTAGACATTAATATTCATTAGTGCATAAGTTCGTACTTAAGTTTCTTCCCTTTTTAATTTACATTCATTCTCTTATTTAATGCCATCGAATATCAAATCCATTTTCTAAATCATTTCAGCCTTCCTGAAGTAATAAGCATTTAATTATAGTATTCATTTTATCATTTTCTTTAATTATCCATAGTTTCAAACATAGACTTGGGTCCAAAAACTTTTACTTATAGTATTCATCTTTCTACTTATTTTTTATTATTATTATAAATAACTTCAAACATTTACTTAAGTTTATTATCATTTATTTATAATACTCACTTTTCTATTATATCTAATTAGTAGCATTTCCATTATAACTTAAGTTTATAATAACTATAATATCACAGTTCTTATTTATAAAAGAATTTCATTGAACACCTTCATTACTTTAAGTTTTACTTGTATAATATTCCATTACATTTTCTTATTAAACATTACAACTTTTAATAATTGGCAAGTTATATATATGTCTTTAAGAATGCAATTGAAAGTTACACAAGTTTATCTTATTTCATTTAATTAACTAAATGTTCAATAGTTTCCATTTCTTATTTTCATATCCTTAAGTTTACAAGTTACAAGTTTCAAATGTCTTGTATATTTCATTTATAACTTAGCATTTAATTTCTTATTTCCATTTTAGAGGTTCCAATTATTAATTAGTAAAATTTCATTTCATTACAATAATTGAAATCTCATTTATAGAAATTTAAGAACCAATGTCGGGTTCCATTGCAATTATTTCAAAATATATATAAATCATATCCTTTATATCTAATCACATTTAAAATTTAAAATTTATTTTGTTCATGAAAATAAATGTGCAATGAAACTACTACAACAGTCTTCCCACTTTGAAACTCGAAAATGAACGTCGATGATGCGTGCACTCATCACCGAAATTATTTTCCAGCGACAGAGAGGGGAGTACGAGACTTATTTCTTTCCAAAATTCCCTTTAAACATTTCTTTCAAATTATGTTGAAATATTTATATCAGCAATTACTTCCAAATAATACTACTATTATATTCCAAAATATTTTGAAAGAATTTTCAAAAATCCCGGAACTTAAGTCCTAAAATTTCCAATTTATATTCATTTTATTTGTAAATCCTATTTTACAACTAATATTTATAAAATTCACTACCTAACAACCAACTTATTACATCCAATTATATTATTTATAAAATTTGTTATTTTATATACAAATTATATAATAGGCAAAATTATTTCATTTATCTATATTTCAAAACAAATATTGTGTCGGTCTGTCCTATTAAGTGTTTAGAAATCCCTATCGATGTCATAGCGTCTTATGCACCAACCAGAATTTATAAATACAAAACGGAACAAACTAACACAATATAAAAGCCCTTTTATAACACTAACAAATACGCTCTCTCATATATATATACACTCAACGACTCATCCTAGGGTATTACTACCCTATGTTATATGAGTCAGACCCCACAAAGCTAAGGTTATCGCTAAACCTGACTCTAATACCAACTGTAATGACCTACCTTTTTGGACGCTTTAAGCAGACGCATATGTCGACTCAAACTATACAAAGAGGCAGATTATTATTGGGGTAAATAATAAAAAGAGAAAGAAATAAAACAAATACAGAATCTCGAAGCGGAATGACAAAATATAATAATCAAATAACAGTTCATGAAGCTGTTTTACAAATAAATTTGATTGTACTTATAACTTACAGAATCAGAGTTACAGACAACAAGAATAAATAAATAAATGCAGCGGAACAACATATGCAGTGGAATAAATATAATAATACTAGTACAAATCTTCGTCTTCATCCTCCAGAAATAAGGTCTTCAATCCCTGAAATGCTCAGGCTGACTCGAGCGAATTGAAAAGACAAAACACTCGAGTCAAAACTAAAAGATCTTATGTAAGTTAAATCAACGGTAAATATGAGTGTAACAGCGTCAGAGATGTTTACGGGGTTTGACATCTCTTATCCAGTCTCTAACGTGAGTGTAGTATCTTAAGAGATGTTCGGGATTCACATCTCCTAAGGATCCGTTAAACTATCTACTATGTAGTACAATATGTTATTATAATAGTGTCTACAATAAAGTAAAGTATTAAAATAGCGTTAAGGCGTTACCCATATCCCCCTTAACACATTTTATATATTCCCATAGTCTATACAGTACCGTAATCTCCCCCGTACTGGGCGTCGTCAGAGGGCACTCCATAGGTATGGTACAAAACAAACTCGTATAAGGCACGCTAGGGCATGTGAACATTGCACAACTAGGCAATGCCAGAGTAGATATACCAATTACACTTCCGGGCTGGTGGTAACGCATAGCAGTTACTACCGCCCACCTGGGGACACACTCCCAAATCAAAATCAAGGGTGGCCACCAAATAAATCACAAAGTCAGAATATAGTATCGAAGGAATGTACCCGATCGGAGGAATGACCTTACTTGGCCCATCAAGTGCTCCTGTTTTAGTCATATCTAAGCTGACTCACGAGAGTCAGGGTCACGTCATACCTCATACAGGAATCGTCGCCACCATCCTACTTCATTCTGGAATCTCCACCGCGTACACAGTTGTTAAAGTGGTTTTCGGTATTGGCAGAGAGTATGACAATATCTGATCCCGGTCTCTTTAACAACCAAATGCTTATTTCACACCGGATGGTTCTTTTACATTTCCAAAGTCAATTCAAAATTTATATCAAATATCATGTTCTCAAAACCATATCACTTCCGAAATCATATTCACTTTGAAATCATATCTTCTACTAGTTTAAAACCGTCATTTCAAACTTCATATTCAAATCAAATATATATAGTTAACTCCCAACTTAGGTTATAATATTATGTAACCATATTCACTTTAAACTCGAGGATTTAAAAGATAAACACATCTATTTTATTTAGTTTGGAATTTAGAAAGATAGTTATAAATAGTTTTAAATAGTTATAAATAGTTAAATTACTCTAAATTACTTTAAAATAGATTAAAAATAATTTAACTTGATTTAAGATAGTTGAATAGGTTTAACATAGATTTAATATAATTAAAATAAAATAATAGATTGATTAGATTTAAAATAGATATATTAGATTTAAAAGAAGTTAAAATAGGTTAATTAGTTTTAAAAATAAATTAAATGGTTTAAAATAGGTTAAAATGATTTACTATAGTTGATATAGGTTAAAATAGTTTAATAATTTGAAATATTTATGTTATTCAACACATCTGAACCATTCAAATTTCTAAATCAACAAATCCAATCTCAATCTTTCAATTCAACTCACAATAAAATTTTAAACTTTATATTACTTCCAAACCATGTTGAAATATCAATTTAAATCACTCACATTCCAATATATTTCAAAGTTAAACTTTCAAACAATTTCAATAACTTAGTTCCGTTTAATTCCATTTATACTTCAAAATCCAACTTAGAATTATAAATCTGATTTCTTTAACCCATTTCAAATTTCAACATAACTTGATTTCAATAATAATTCTATTTATATAAAACAAGTTTATTCCAAAATATCATTCAATTAAATTCAAAATTTAAGGATTTAAAATCATTTAATTTAACCAGTCCGGTGTCCGTATATAATTCTCTACTCAGTGGTCAAGTGATACAGATAATTTTCATTTCAATTCGCAATTTACACTTTTATGGTTATATATCATTTCAAACCGCAATCCCAAATTTAATAAAAAAAATCCATAAAATCGCTCGAGTCTATCATTTCAACCCATAACGATTTTTCCAAACCTATAGATCATTCGGGTATGTATCATTTCAACCCATAGGGAACTTGCGGTTATGACAATATAAAATACAACACCCATTCATCCAAAACAAACAATCAAACATTCATCACAATCATCACCCAAATCAATCAATAAACATCAATAGATAACAGGTTATCATTTACAGGTAATTAACTGGCAATTTAAATTCAAAACTAAATTAAATGACAATTTAATTCAAAATAAATTCAAGTTAACTGGAATGATGATTTAACTATACCAAACAGTCATAAATAAATTTCTAATCACATCGTAAATTAATTTAACCAACATAAGAAATTTTAGAAGTTGTGAGTGGGTTAAAATACTCACCTTTGAATTTAAATCGAATTTAAATCCAATTTAAGCCCAAAATTCAAACAGTCTTAGAATTTGTCTAAACAAGCGTCAAAATGTCCGGAATTTCAATATGATCCTAGCAGAGCAAACCGCGCGTAAATCGGACCTCGTATGTAAAAGTTATTAAGGTTAGAACATTTATAGTTTGAATTAAATTAAATAAAAATAATATAAATGATTTACCACGTCATCTACGGTCTACAGCAGGCGAACCCATCCCGTAACATCGTGTTTGAGCATACAAAACCCTAGCAGAAGTTCGACCGCCACCCTAAAAGCAATTACCACCGTCACTACGAAGTTCGAGACTCTCATCTGGCGACGCCACCAACTCCATCGCCTCAGGCTGATCCAGACGAACCCTACGCGCCACCTCCGGCACTCGAAAACACCACCGTTGCCGTATCTGAAGCGAGTCCACCATGGCCAGTCAACGCGTCTCCGACCCCAATGAACCGTACAGATGCGTACTACTCACCTTCCTCCCTAAGCCTGTACTCCCTGATCGTCGCGAAGATGACGATCTACCGTCAAATCCATCGACCCAATATGAACGGCCGTGGATAAAGAGCAAATTTCTGATCAAACCATGCTCCGTATTGAAAAACGAATCATAGAATTGAGATGCGCTCGTCGAGAGCTTCAAACGGTATATAATCTGATAGGGTTTGGAGGAGTTAAATTTTTTTGGAATTTGAATTTGATTTGAAATTTGGGAATTAGGGTTTTGTTTGTCTGCCATTGGAATGAGGAGATAAGAAAGAAATGTACGTACAGACAAATGAAAATAAGAAGGCTGCTAGGTTTTATAATAGGTTATTTCTAGGCAGAGCTGAAACAGAAAGAACGGACAAGATTAGATTGAACGATAAACGACCCGAAAAGCCCGTTCTGCCTCCAGAACGAAAATGGGTTATCCCGTATATCAAAATAGATGTTTTCGATAATTTTAAATTTAATGGAACAGGTTTCAAGTCCTAATTCCATCGTATGAAGAAGTTATGTTAAAATCAGCTTATTTCAAATTGATTTCAATTGACCTCATTTAAATTAATTTCTACGTGTTTCGAGTCCATACGATCAAACGACAAGTCTGATCGCTACAAAACTTGAAATCTTACAATAATTCACCGTTACGAATCCGATGAAACTGGTTTCATCGAAATCCGAGTTAGAGTCCAAAATGGTTATTTTCAAATTAATTTAATAAATTAATATTAAATTAATTAAATCAATTTTTTAATCCAAATAATAATTTAGGATTACTTCGAATTTTATAATCCTTTAAAAAAATTGCAATGCCAATTTATAATTGAATATTGCAAAATTTTCATAAATTTCAATTTTTAATAAGTTCAGTAATTATAAATTGAATCTCAATAATTCCATTTATTTGATTTTTAAATCTTGTTATTCCATCAATTATCATCTTATGGGTGCAATTAACATTGGTTTATATCTTAGTACCTTAATATTCTCCAATTTCATCTTAATTCCCATTACCGTAATATTCAATTTCATTTAATTGCAATAAATTCAATTATTATAATTTAAATTCCAAAATTTTGATTAGACTTGATTTCAATTCAATTTTACTCACTTAATTATCATATTAAGAACAAAATTTACATTGGTTACATCTTATTGAATTAACATTCTACAATTATCAATTTCTATGTTAAATATTTCAAAAATTATAGTGTTCAAATTTCAACTGTAATTAATCCAATTAATTATAATTTAATTCCAATAAATTGATTTTATTTGGTCTCAATCTTTTTATTTAAATCGATTATTTTCTATAAACATAGTTAACATTGTTATATATCTAATTTCACTAATATTTTACCATTTAATCCAAATTTCTATTAATGTAATATTTAATTCCATTTAATTGCAATTGATTTCCAATTTAATTTAATAGCCTAAATAAATTGGTAACATATAAAAATTGTCACTATTGACCATTAATCACACTTATAGGTTTATTATTCACAACAAACGTTACAATTGCTTACATATTATTTCATTAGTTAATTCAATGTTTACATTTGTTTTCGTATATCAAATTTATAACCAAGTATAACCTTTACATTATTTCAATTTGATTGGAATTCCATAGAAATTGTTAATAGTTAACTTACATTCATATTGTTACAATTCATTCTAGTCGTTATTTTCATTAATAAGTCACAAATTTTATTCCTTCAAATATTAAATAACAAAACTTATTAAATTAACAAATTTTAATTATCGAAAATTTACGGGTCGTTACATATTATTTCACAATTAATATTGATTTTGATTCTATATACAACATTATCACATTTCATAATATTTCATATGTCACATTTTAGGGGGAGTTTATTTTTCTTTACCCATTTTTGTTGATGACAAAGGGGAAGAAAAATATAAAATACAATATATGCATATACTAGGGGAATTAACCAATTTAGAGCGAGTTGCATTATATTTTATAATAAATATATTTACATGGTCATCGTCATCATAATGGGAGAGATTGTTAATACCACATATATTGATTTTGATGACAACAACCATATAAATATAGGTGATGATGTTTTCCCAAGTTGTATAGAATATTTTGCAGGATATTATACAGGTTTATACAAATATAGGATAACCGAGTTTGAAGACTGATCGGTAAAAATACTAGAGATCAAGAATCATAGATGATCAAGATATTTGAAGACTTATGAGTTTATAGTAAGACATGAAGAGTTCAAGACTATAATTTATAGTTAATAGACATAGATTAATTTGTTAAAGTCTTTGAATAACAACTTTATGTTCTTTCAATACTCTCTTATCAAAATATTTAGTTTATTTTCAAAATATATTTCTACAAATATTTTATAAGAGTTCTGCATATTAAAGTATTTAAAAACCATGTTTAAATGATTTTAAAAAATATTAGAATTTTATAACACTTTAAATGTATTATTATTTTCAAAATAAACAATGGTATATCGACATACCCCACCTATGTATGTCGACAAATGTACCGTTGAAGATGTGTCTTTTAAATTTTGAGTAGTTGTGATTTTTGGTTACATTTCTTCGCGAATATACACGTTCATTCAAACGCTATATACAAGGGACTGGAAAATGAATTTTTTATAACTACTCTCTCTATTTTCTTCTTACTCCAAATTTTCATTATATGTTTCACAAAATCCACTTTATATATTCTTTAAATTCATTCAAATTAAATCTCAACTTTACTACATTCATTCTGTATAATCTACTTACTAATTTGCAAGTATTTTCTCTTCAATTCAAAGATCAAAATGCTAGCAAAGGGCTATAGGATATTCTGTATCCAAAGTACAACTATTTGTATTTGGAATCAACAGCTCTCTACTACTATTTGCAGGGATGTGCTTGCTGCCAGTTCATATCAAATGGGCATGCTTATTGTTCGTTCAAATGAAGTAGGAGTGCTTGTTGCACGAACAAATCAAGTGGGTGTGCTTATTGCCCGGTTAAATCAAGAAAGTCTACCCTGAGCTTTGAACATCAGGAAGGTGCATCTTGTTGCATTTAAATCAAGATTGTATTCTGATTTGCTTACTACCTAATTAAAGTAAGCATTGGAAAGGAAATCTGTACATACACTGTACAAGAATGGATATAGGATTGATTAATCCGAACCAGTATAATATTCCTAGCGTCATGTCTCCTACTTTTACTTTACTGCATTTATATATATCTATTCTACCTGTTAATATATATATTTGTATTGATTATTTGTACTTTGATTTAAATCTTGAAACTATTTAGAAACGTTTTATATAAGTTATAAAACAATATTCTCCCCTCTTTAGTTTTAAAGTAGCCGTAAGATCCGTTTACACTAGTATAATTTTACTACACCGTTTCCCACAGTCTCTAGGAGAGTAATCAGGGCACTGGAAGAATCAGCTATAGGAAGGGGACAAATACCACTTACATGCCTTACTGTTGAATATTCTAGAACAGAGGAGAAATCGTCGGGTAGGTAAGTTTCAACAAAGGGAAACGAAGACAAAATAATAGCTCCTTCAATAATAATGCATAAAAGGGCAGGATAATCGTCTGATAGTGGCAAAGGAGACAACAATGCAACAAGAATGGCGTGTGGCACACCCATAGCTTCACTAGCGACGCAACTTAGGGAGAGAAACAAGTTTTCAGTTCTTAGGCATCGCGGATGAGAGAAAAGGTAGAGACTGGAGTCATGATTAGAAAGATGCAGAGTGACGTAGGCTATAGTGGAAGCGTTGAGGATTTTAACAAACCCTATAACTAGGTCCAACCACCACATTTTTTGGTTTTTTTGTTTGTGCCTCTTAATATTGTAATAAAATCTCAATAATAAAAGATCAAAGCTGACGTAGGCTAGAGATTTGCCGAGCAACCATAAAAATTGTATTGTTTTTTCTTTTTTTCGTATCTACTTTGTGTGATTTGTTATGGAATCAATATATAATGTTTTTCTACAATTATTCATCAAAAATATATCATAGATCAAGTAGAAAAGTCGTCAGACCTTCATTGTTCTATTTTCCTGAAAAGAGAAGATTCATATGAATGTTTGGAAGATCCATTAGAACGTGAGTCTAGAATCACTTCTGGTGACTTGGGTTCTCTGTCTACCGATATTTTATGCGTTGTTGGACCATTTTTTGGACCAACATAGAGAATCTTCCAACTTACATTATAGTGATTTTCTCTTGAATTTAGGAAATTTATTTGGTAGGAAATGGGTAGGTGTTTAAAGACTATGGATTGGAAGATGATAAGGAAGAGGAGATGAATATTTTAAGAAATGTAAATGTGAAGGGATGGAGGGAGGGAGTGTTGGTTAAAAAAGCCTTCACATAGGTTTGGCTCAATTACATAAATTCTCCACATGTAATTACAAAGCTCGTTTCTTTCATAACTCCCAATCATAGATTCCAAAACACTAAGTCCAATATTTTTTTTGGATCTAAAATACATTATGAATCTAATGGAAAATGTTTTGTCGACAAATTCATCCATTTGCAAAATTTTACATTTTAAGCTATTATCTTGATCGATTTTATTCGGTTAAATGAATCTTTCACTTAAATGTTTCTAATTAGTAAAATTAGGGTTGTCGCTGTTTTATTTGTATAACTCTCAATCATAAATTGGTAATTTATTATTTTATATTCACAATTCTTTTTGTATGATATAATTATTTGTTTGGTGGAAGTTGTGGTTGTGAATTTCGGGTATGATCTTATTCCACATTGATATTCAAGCACTTCTAACTTCAGTCATTGAAGCAAAACCCTTTGCAACAATTTATTGTATAAGTTATATCTCTTTGTTAGTACTATGTCAATAAGATGTCTTAAGCTAGTCAATGGTCAACACTCTAATCATCTTTATTTAATTGTGAGATATGATCTTTAAAGTCACTTGGTTCGATCCAATAACTATTAGTGGTCAACCATATTGTCTTAACCAATGTCTTTATGACTTCACGTTGTTCACTAATTATTGTGACATTAATCACCTATATTGAGGGATAAGAATCCTCTCTTGAATGATGTTTCACTTCATGTGTCTCGGTGCATACCCAACTATGTCTGTAACATGATAGAGTAATGTAATTATTTAAAATCAACGTATGATCTCCATACATAAGCTTAATAGTACTCTCAAGTCAAAATACTATCACACGTCATCGCGCGATATTTTCTATTAAAAATTAAATACAATTACTTATAGGAACATCTTGGTGAGTCATTCTGTGTTTTTTCTTTAACGAGCTTATACATGTAACCTCTTGGATAGTGTTGCATACACTACTCTATTTGATGCAAATGATATCCGTTCTCGATGCACCTATGACTCGGTGTAATTTAAAGAATAAGTGTTTGTGTTTGATATAAACCCATTGTTACAAATTCTTCATAACTACGATCTATACAACACTTGTCCTATGATTTTTTAATTATATGTCTAGAATGAAATCATAACATTAAATTTATAGATATGAAGCTGTAAACATATATAATAGAACGAATTCAAAAACGTACTTTTATTTGGAACAAGATTAACATATGTAGACGTTGTAAGTATAAAATTTGATGATTTTATTACATGATTGCCAACAGAACACCCATAACTGTATTAACTCGATCTTCCCACCATTCATCTCCGTTGCAACATTGTTCCTTGCAACATGCCAACCTGAACAGGTTTTATATTTTAACTATCCTATTTTTGAATTCATTCCCATTATGGTTGTGCTAATTCTTTTTTGGTATAGAGTTCAACAACTTACCACTTTTCAAGTTAAATCCTTTTGAATCGGTCTGAATATATTATAAATGTTTGATTACAAGAAAATCCTTTATTAAAATCCTTGCAAATATCATTGATAACTTGGAGGTTCAAAAGGAGGGGGAAATTTTGGATTTTTACTTGATCCATCTTAAATGAAATCTTTTTTCATGGTTTATTCACTTTAATGTGACTTTGGTTGTTTAATAAGGTAAAAGTAGAAACATAACTTGGTAATTTACAGGGAAAGAAGAAGAAATAAGTTTATGTCAACTTCATATCAGCGAAACTCTTGAATTGTTGATACTTGATAGCAATGAAACAAATATAGTCCATGTATTAGAAGGAAAAATAACTCTGATAGAAAAACTCTTTTAATATTAGAACACAAGAACAAGCTACTCTCGACTATTTGTTAGGGGAGACTTCACAGAAATGACTATAAATCAACCAAAATAAATGCGGAAGCAATAAGGCTTATTGTAATGCGATAAAACAAACAGAAACAAGAGAATAAAGCAAATCACATAAGAAAGTAAACAAAGAGTTCACTCATAGATTTATAGTGGTTCCACTATCGCGAGAGTGTACATCCACTTTTAGGAGATGAGATTTTATTGTTTCTAAGAAAAAAGAATTTTATAAGATTAATAATGGAGGATAAGAAGAAGAATAAGAAATACAACTTGAGATGATGATTCTACTCATGCTAATCTCTACCTTTATATAGAGATTATTACTCGGGGTTGAAGTAATTGATTTATGGCCATAAATCAATCCTCATCAATTCTCCTATTCGTACGGGAAACATTTATCCATTTGATTTTCTAGTTTCCCCCAATTTATATGCGCTTGATAAGATTCCTTCTTTAACCAGTTAATTAGAGAATTGACTGATTGCTTCAATCTCCCAAAATAATTCTTCTTCTCATGTACGTAATTTATTGCTCTCTTTAATGCTATAAAAGAGGTGACATATTTGATAAATTATCTAAAAGATCTTCCAAATCTTTTGCAACTGGAAATATTATATCACTAAAATCAAAAATATCTTCCAAATCTTCTTTAGTATGGAAATATTGCATCACCAAATCTAACAATCTACACCTTGATACTATATTTCCCCGCATGACTACCACTCCACATCCATCCTCTTACTCCAAGCAGCTCTTGGACAAGACACCACAGATACTTCCCCAATGAGCTTCGGCATGGCCATCACTCATTGCACTTTGTCAACGAACTCTGGTAAGGCCACCGCCCGCCAACAAAGTGTTGAAAGTACCATATCCATGTAGGACTATCAATCTCCAAAACAAACATCTCCATCCACCAACTCACTCTCCTCCTGTGCCACCAAGTGGCACCTAGCACTTCAACAAGTAAATCAAGTTCAAGCAATGCTTGAACTTTGCAACAAGCAAGGACTTAGTGAACATGTCTATTGCGTTCTCCTCGATGTGAATCTTCTAAACATGTACCTGCTTTTCTTCATTCATAGAGACAAGAAAAGACTCGCTTACCACTATGTGCTTTGTTCTCTGAACTAAAAATCAGATTCTCAGCCAGATGTGTTGCGCTGTGACTGTCGTAATTTATTATTATACTCCTACACAAAGCCTAAATCACACAACAACCACTTCAAGTAAAGTGCTTCCTTAGCTGCTTCTACAACATCTATCAATTCAGCTTCTGTAGTAGATAAGACAACTATAGTCTGCAACTTCACTCTTCAACTAATAGTTGTCTTTCTAAATGTAAAGACGTAACTTGAGGTTAAATTCCTTCGATCTCTAACTCCGGCATAATCAGAATCACAAAACTCGACCAAGATGAAATCTTTCTCCATGCCGCCTAAAACAAGCTCATAATATGTTGTTCCTCTAAGATATCTCAAAATGTACTTCACTAATTCCTAATGCAATTTTCCCAAATTAGCCATATAGCGACTAACCAAACCAACCGTTTGTGCAATATCCGATCTCATGCAGACCATAGCACACATCAAGCTTCCAACCGCACTAGCATAAGCTACTTTCACCATATAAGCTTTGTCTTCGTCTGAGATCGGAGTGCTCTTCTCTGAAAGCTGTATGTACAAAGGGATGGGAGTACTGATTCCCTTTGCCTTCTCCATGTTGAACCGAGTAAGCACTTTCTGGATATGTTCTTTCTATATCAATCTCAACACATTCATTTTTCCCTCTCTTTGTATTTTCATCCCTAAAATCTTCTTTGCTTCACCAAGGTCTTTCATCTTGAATTCCGCTTTTACTTCAAATTTAACCTACCAATTTCAGCTTTGTCCTCAGAAGCAATTAGCATATCGTATACATACGAGAGTAAATATATCTAGTTTCCATCATCCATATGCTTAAAATAAATGCAAGCTTCTTTAACGCTTCTATCAAAACCAAGAGTAAGCATAAAAGAGTCAAACCTCTTATACCATTGCCTGGGCGACTAATTCAAACCATATAGAGACTGCTTCAGCTTGCAAACTCATTCCTTCTTTCCATCCTCTACAAATCCTTTTGGCTGCTTCATATAGATGGTCTCTTCTAAGTCTCCATGCAAAAAGGTTGTCTTTACGTCTAATTGTTCCAACTTCGTGTCGTGAGTTGCAACTATAGCTAGCAAATACCCAGATAGAAGTATGTCTAACAATCAAAGCAAACATCTGATCATACTCCATCCATTTCCTCTGTGAAAACGCTTTTGCAACAAGTCTACTTTGTATCTTCCATCATCCTTCGCCTTATATAACCGCTTGCATCTTATGGCTCGGCTTCCTTGAAGGGATGGTACTAATTCCTAAGTCTTATTTTTCTTTAGTGAATCCATCTTCTCATCCATATCATGCATCCATTTTGAGCTGGCACTCGAACTCATAGCTTCTTCAAGGTCGAAAGGCTCATCTTGCACTACATGTAATGCGTAGTCAAACTGATCATCATGGCTAAGATTTGCATAATTCCAGTCTCCATGCTTATTTTAGTGGCCTTGTAACTCTAGAACTAGCCTGAATAGGTGTAACTTCACCTAAGCTTCTATAAACTCCACCTTGAGCTAAATCATCTCTAGCATGACGACCATAATCATCATTACTAGATGAATTTTGTGGACCTTTATGTATTGTGTCAATGACTGAAATTACTCTGTCTTCTTTTGCATCTCTGACTCTACTGCTACGCAAATATATGGGAATGGTTTCCATCTCCTTAGACCTTTCAGTTTCTTAATCTACTGAACTAAGCGGATTCCCCTTCGACTTAAACATAGCAGAAACATTAATTGTTACATGTCTAGAGTGCACTACCTTCCTATCAATAGGGTTCTAAATGTGATACCCTTTGATGCCTTCTGTATATCCAAAAAATATGCCTTTATAGGCTCAAGCCTCCAAATTGTCATTTGCTGTATAGTGAACACACACAGAGCTACCAAATATACGAAAATAACTGATATGTATAGATGTACATTTCCACCTTTCCTTTGGAACCTTCCCATCAATGACTGAGCATGGAATTCAATTGATAATATAGGCTGTAGTCGATAAAGCTTCAGCCCAAAAGCCTCTAGATAAACCCACCGTCAATCTCAAACAACGAGCCTTCTTTAATAGAGTCATATTCATCCTTTCAACGACTCCGTTTAATTGCGGATCTCCGGGTGTAGTGAAGTCTCTCCAAATTCCATGCTGCTAACAGAAATTTATAAACTCCTTAGAAACAAACTCACCACTATTGGCAGATCTCAGCACCTTTAACTTCCTTCTAACTTCATTCTCTACTAGTGCCTTCCAAGTTTTGAACTTCTTAAACGACTCTGACGTAGTTTTCACCACGAACATCCAAACATTATGAGATTAGTAGTCGATAAAAGAGATAAAACACTTAGCTTCTCTAATAAAAGTTGTAGCTACTGGTCCCCAAACATCCATGTGGACATACTCTAGTACTCCTTTAGACTCATGTCTACCGACACCGAAAGAAACCTTTGTTTGTTTCCCAATACACACTCCTGATAGAATTCTAAACGGTTAAAGCTTTCACCCTTGATCATCTTCCTTCTATGAAGCAACTCCAAGCTCTTCTCTGAAACGTGACCCAATTTGAGATGCCAAAGTCTTGTGGCATCCAAAGCTCATGAACTATCAACTCCAACACACGACTCTCCTAGGACTGTATATCCTTTTAGCATATAAAGATTCCGGACCATTACTCCTTTCATTAATACAAAAGCACCACATATCACCTTCAAGCTATCCGACTCTATCGTAATCCTGCAACCCAAAGATGTTAGCTGACCCAAAGACAGAAGAGATTTCTTTAAACTTGTAACATAGCGGACTCCAGTGATAGTGTGCACCACACCATCATGCATTGGAATATGCACTGGTCCTTCTCCTAATGACTTGCAAGTAGCATCGTTCCCCATCAATATAACACTTCCCTCCTTATCTTCGTAAGAACAGAAATACTCATTCCTAGGCATCATGTGGAAAGACACCCCTGAATCCAGCACCTAATGATCTGATACATCGAAAACAGGTGCAGTCAGCACATCATCGGAAACAATCTTCTCCATCGCAATAGATGAAGAACCATCTGTTTCATTTCTCTTTCTCAAATCTGGACAATCTTTCTTCCAATGGCCATGCTTTTTACAATGATGACACATGTTGTCTCTAGACTTGCCTCTCTAGCCACTTCTGGGCTTTCTTGACTTAAAACGCCCTCTGAAATTATTCTCCTTCTTCTCCTTTCTTCCTCTCTTTACAAACAGTTCTTGACTACTACTAGCTTCTCCACTTTTGCTCATAAGCTTAATTTAATCTCTCATCTCTTCACCCAGGAGTCCCGTCTTCTGTGACGACCCAACTTTTCGATCCTCGAAAATCGACATCAATACGTTCACTGTATAGCATGCCAAACAATCGAGTGCAGGAAAAACAGATTGTTTGGGGAAAAGAAAGAAGGTAGAAAATAGAAGAAACTAAAACAAATACAGAATCTCACTGAATAATATATAATATTAAAAGATCTTTACACAAATTAAAACTGTAATATACATACATCAAATCAAAGTACACAAATCAATAATTACCAGCCTGGACAGTTATAACAGCCTGTCCTCACAATTTGCTGATAATTTCAACAAACACTGCAGCAGAATAAAACAAGTACGAGAATACATCTCAATCTCCAGCTCGTCTCCTGAGCTCCAAAGCAATCCAGTCTAAATCTGTAATATGCTCGGTCTGACCCGAGCATTATTATAAAATAATAATACACGGATCAGTCAGGTAAACCCTATGCAGTTAATGCCCCGCTATTACCCCGCTATAACCCTGCTATATCACATAGCGGATTTCTACCGCTATGATTTTTCATATAGTTTTTCCGCTTTAAGCCCTGTTATTTCCGCTATATCCCGCTATTCCCGCTATATTCCGCTATTTCCACTATATCTTCTTTAAAAGAAATGAATTGAAAATGATATTTATACATTATAAAAATTATGAAATTAATTTATTTAATTTAATTTTTAATATATTTTTTCAGAAATGAAAATAATCTAATATTCTACTAAATTCAATTATGTTATATAACAGGTTTATGTTTATTTACAGTATATTCGCACATGTTTTTATTCAAAATTATTTATGTACTTATTACAATTCAATTGAATGTTAAATTTTCATTTAATTACCATTTATATATTTGTAAAAGCATTAATTACAAGTTTTATACGCTATTTTAGAGTCATCCGCTATATCCCGCAATGACTTTTTGCACCTCCGCCGCATTGAATCCACTGAGCATTTTAACTGCATAGGGTAAACCAGCGTGAGAAAACACACTCAATTTTATTTATTAAGTTATAAAACCTTTTCAAAATAAAGATATCGTAAGACCACGCCGCACATAAACACGGTCAGGTTTTTGCCTTACGATCACCAAACCATTTCTATAGAAAATCCAGTGATATTATAATAATGTCTAAGGGTCAAAATAATAATAATCAAGTAGCCGTGATGCTCGTGCTGTGTACATCACAACAATACTATATATGAAATCAAACTCGATAAGACTCACTCGCTAATTGTGTAGGATTCCACGAAGGTGCCTTCAGTACTTCGAGAATGGTCCTCCTGCACAAGGATAAGAGTTATCCTTCCGAAGCATCATACACGTCTAGCCAGGGTATTATAGGAAAAACATAAATGGTCTTGCTAAGACCGAGTGCATCGCTCCGGCATGCCAAAAACAACTGAAGGTATCGGTGTTGCTAGAAAAAGGAGCCGATTACACCCTATGGGTGTGCCAACTCTACAGGCCATGTCTCCTATCTCTGGTTATAGTCATTTCCGATGATGAGGCTACGTCCGACGTTCCAGCTTACGCACCGCTCCAACATAGATCACAGAGTCCCATATGGATTCCAACACCACAATGGCCTTGGAATCGCATACAGATTCCTACACCTCGAATAGATCTTGGAATCACACACGGATTTGCATACCCAACGGTCTCGAAACCACACATGGATTTCAACATCTCAATATAACACGAAAACTCCTCCATAGAACCGTATATGGTTTTGGAGTGGTAACGGTTCCGAGTCATCTCTTACGAGTACACTCTCCCGCATACCGGACGCTCCATAAACCAATCGTCGATTTCCGAAATGCTCAAGACCGGTTCTTTAGGAAATAATCTGACAATACATAAGAGCGAGGAACACTCCTTAACCGTTTAAGTGGACGGATCTTCTTATCATTTATCCTAGTAGAACAACGAGTTTATACGTATAGTATAGCACCACCGATGGTAACAATACCATATAATTCCCGTGTTTCCCCAAGATATTTTCCAGAGTTAAAATCCCTCGGTGTTAAGTAGGAAATCGTTTCCTACCATCAAATTTAAGAAGGATTACATATTTGAGCCAAGATTTGATAGTCGGTTATTTAACTATCAAATAAGAAAACATTCAACCATAGATCACGTTTCCCACTAAAATCACTAAGCTTTATTTAATTTGATTTCAATAAATCGAATCTCCATATTAAAACATTCATATACTTATTTCATCTGAGTAATTATATTCATAAATCCTTTCTTTCGAACATACTTGAAAACTTCTTGAAAAAAAATAGATATGGAAGTGCCAATCGGTATCGACCATGGATCGGAGCTCGATGGTTGCATCTCTATCCCAGAAAAACCAAACTTAACTTAGGCAATCTTTGCCTCCCAATTTCCGCCATGCAATCAATCATAGATCGCAGTTTGCATAATGGTTACGTCGCTATCCCAGAAAAACATCCCAAACTGTAGGCAATCGCTGCCCCTCGAATTTCGCTATGAAAATATACCATTACTTCCCAAAAGTTTCTTTATTTTATAAATATTTCCAAATCTATTTATAAAACTTCTTTATAAATTTCAAAGTTTAATTTAGAGAAATATTCTTTTACAAATTTTAAACCATTTGTAACTCCCTTTTCAAATTTCAAACCACCTTCAAATTTTAAACCCCTTTAACCAATTCTTCACATAAAGGATTTCTTTTATAAACAATTTATTACATAATTATAATAAATAAGATTTTAAACGCCACAAAAATATCTTAACCATTTTTGATAATATAAAAATATTTTTAAAACATTTATAATAATATAATCATTTAACCTTTAACATTTTAAAATTTAATAAAATCAACTAAATCAACCTTTAAATAAAATTAGTCAACTTTTGAATTGTATTACTACTGAAATAATTTTCCTAGTTCTAAATAACTAATAATAATAAATAATTTATTATCTTTAAACAAAATAAATTAAACAATTAATTTTAAAACATAATTAATTTTACTAAATAAATTATTTTACAAAATATTTGTAAATAAAATTTTAAACAAAAATTTGTATAATAATTATTAAATAAAATCTTTACTTCAAATTATAAAATTTGAAGTTAAACAGAAACCATAACCTTCCAAATCCAGAAAGAGGCTTAACGATCACAATGATACTTAACAAGCTACCATTTTGATTTCAATTTAACTTTACAAATTACATGCATTACATAATAACATGCATATATGTAAGTCAATCCATAAATAACAATCAATAACACATCAATTTTCCAATATAAATCAATTGGCACTCAAATAATGTCCAATTTAATCTAATAACAGAATAGGGATGGATTCTGCTAACCAAATGTCATTCACAAATAAACCCTTTCATTTATTTTTCAATGGTGTTTATTTAGCCAAATAAATAATACCATTATATTCCAATTCAATTTACGTTATATTTTAAACATTTAATTCCAAAAATCATCCATTTATCAATTTCACACATATATGATTCAATACTAGAAATAAGCTTAAAAATAAACATGAACAGTTTAATAGCAATTCGAGATGCTATATCGTGACCCTAGATCCGGTTCAACCAATCTAATAGCATTTCAAGATGCTATATCGTCATCCTAATAAATTTCAACAACCACCAATTTCAACAATCCAAACAAGCAGAAATACATTTTGTTTTCCATAAAAATATACTGATTAACCAAATGAGTGAGTTTAACTCACCTTGAGTTTTCAATTTGCCAACATTCCAATTTTAAATCAAATCGAACGACGTTCGATTTAACCTAAAATTTTAGCTATTTCCAATCATCTCCAAATCAGTTCTAGAATGTAGTGCTCATGGCCACGATTCCATCTTCGCTTGTTTCGTTCTTTTTCAACCTCGTATGAATTAAATATTGTATTTATAAGATTCACGATTTATAATACATGTTAATTTAAAAGCCTATTTCTTTTATTTAACCTTTCAATCGTGGTCGTTTATCTGGGATTGAGAAAATATGGCCGCCCTTTCTTCTTCCTTCGTCTTTGTTTTCGCGTTTATTAGTTCGAACAAACCCACGTCACCGCTTTATTGAGTTCACCGCCCCTCCATCGATGAATGAGATGACGATCTAAGACCACCACACTGAAGCCCATCGCCGACTCCACCTTCGACCATGATGACATGAAGCTCAGCCCCTTCTCTACCTCGGAAATCACGATCGAACGCGCTGCCTACACCATTGATTTACCACCGATCCTTGCCGCCATACCCAATCATGGCTGTTGGATTTATAGAGCTCATCGAGCTCTACAACATTGCATTTGGAAGATTTCAAGAAAAGTGGATGGATTTGGAGAAAATCGAGGAGAAAGATCAGTGTTTTTTGGCCATAGGAACGTGGGTGGCGGCTGGAGATAATTTAGTTAGGGTTTGTCTCGAAATGAAGGGGTTTGCTTCTATTTATAGGCAAATATTTTTTTTAGCAAAGCTATCCGGCTTTATAGTAGGTCGTGCCACGGTAT
Source organism: Allium fistulosum (assembly GCA_030737815.1). Taxonomy (NCBI): domain Eukaryota; kingdom Viridiplantae; phylum Streptophyta; class Magnoliopsida; order Asparagales; family Amaryllidaceae; genus Allium; species Allium fistulosum. The sequence continues at coordinate 1,415,498,422 of CM060901.1, read as the reverse complement.
ATAAATAAAGAACATGTGATCTGTGCATGCACAGAGCAGCTGATTAAAGTGGACAAGCCATTGACAAACTAAGGAACAGGAGATAGACAAATAGGCATATACTAGTACAAAAGAACTTGCCTATCCCCAGGAAGGACAAGCACTACCATCATCTGACTCTGGACCAGTAATATCAGCATACCTAGAGAAATGTAGAGCCAGGTCAGGAGCATATCCAACAAGAGAGTAAATAAACTTCCTATCCCACGTAACATCATAGAACTTACTCTTGTTCGCCTCACCAATCTCCCCCTCCGGGGTGAGGACAAGGCCCTCACCATCAATATGGTAAATAAGACTTCTCGTTTCCTCTACAGTGTCACTGATGAAAGCATAAAAGGTATTACTCTCAGGCGAGAACCTCATGTCCGAAGGTAGGTGTAGCTAAGCATGCTCATCAGGGTCCCAAATAATAGTATCAGAGGAAGGACCATCACTCACAGGGATAGAAGAAACATCCATGACTAGGTCAATAGCAAGTGGAGGTATTTCAGGAGGAGCATCCTGAATGATGTCATCAGTAGGCAGGGAAGGAATAACCGGGGCAGCTTTTGGAACCCACTTCCTAACAGGGGGTCTAGGAAGCAAGATCCGCGTAGACAAATGAGCAGGAGCAACAGCCGTCCCATGCATGCAAGAATAGTGGAATGCCCAAAAGACTGACAGGACGTACATATATCCGGCTTCCAACTGTAACGTACAAGAATCTCGGCTACATGATCATCAGGACAACGAACCCGGACAGTAGATGGTAAGGGTTTGGTAGGAGTTATCTCAATCAAGGCTTTAGCATAAACTAGTCTCTTCCTTGCTACTGTGTTCGCATCATAACAAATCACCTTGCCAACAAGGCCAGCCAGCCAGTCAATACTGATCATAGGCTGAAGCACTGAAGGAATACGAGAAAAATGAGCCCAGACAAGAATAGATAATACCTGCTCAATTACCCTGTCAACAGATGGATTCTAGGTAGTGATAATGAAAGGCTTCCCAGCAATAAGAATCATATCAGATTCAAGGATACGTTGCCTCTCATCTGAACGAGAGAACTTGAAATATTAAATTACTATTCACGTCGAATTTATCCGAACTCCAAACGAAGCGTGCCGCCTGAAGTTTATAATGTTTTGCCCCTATTTTGAGTACAATGGAATATGTATTGGAGGCCAATTCCATCGTATTTGGAAGATGGTTTTCGAATCGAATTATAATATTAAATTTCTGATATTAATTTCAATGTGTTTCTATCCCGTACGACCAAACGGTAACTCCAAACACTACAAAATTTGAAATCTGATAATAATACACTATTACGGATCCAATGGAACTAGTTTCTTAGAATTCCAAGACTGTGCCCCGGATCGCTATTTTAACGTGTCGATTAAATCGACGATTTCAAAAATTTATGAAATCACTTGAAATTTCAAATTTGAAAACTTACTAACTCAATTCTCATTCAAATAGAATTTTTATTCACTTTAAAAACCATCTCGATTCTATTTAAATCAAAAATTCAATTATTTACACTATTTCAAATATTAAATTTGCTATTTCCATCTTACGATAAATCGCTATATTTGAATTTAAATCAGATTTACCTATTCAACCAAAATCTCCATATTCAAAATCAATTAATATTCCAAATTCAACATTTAAAAATAAATTAAATGTTTAAAACCACACAACCAAAATTTCGGGTCGTTACATTCCTTCTCCCTTAAAAGAATTTCGTCCCCGAAACTGCCAAGGTAGGAAAAATACTCCAACCCATTAGCTTCTCAGAAACCCATTTGGTTAAAATTCTATTATTTCCATTTCCTAAGTCTTTTAGCTCACCTAAATCCACTAATTCCTATTTATTCATCAAATTTCATTATTTCAAGCTATAATTTCAAATCAAATTTAGTTAACAAAAATTTTCCAAAATTTTCCAAAAATTTTCTAACACCCTAAATTTTTGATTTTTTTTTACAGAGTCTCCCCTGTACGGAGAGGCTTTTACAATATCACAAATATGATAAATATAATATACATCGACCCACATGGTCGAAAAATCAATATTTATCTCATTTTTGCTTTTAATGCGTAAGCGTACCTTATATTAGTGTTATTAAGCAAGTTCGCTTAATTTATATGCAATTACGCAACCAAAATCTATCCAAACAGCTCCATGTACCTGTACTTACTCAAATTGAAGCACATAAGTTTCATAACCATGAAATTTTTATAACATTACACTCATTTAACCAATCTAAATACAAGTTTCATAAAGCAAACATGCCATACCATGTATTTTAGAATGCATATGCAATTACAGGGTTCGAACATTCAATTATACACTTTCAAATTGATTTTCATACCATTTATTCAAATTTTAAATTTATTCACACACCATTCAATTGCATTCTATTCACATTCACACTTATAATATTCGTATCCATCTTATTAAGCTTCAATTTATCCATTTAAATTGATTTTAAATCAATTTATCTATTTTCCATTGATCTAAATTCAAGTAATTCACCAAGCTTTGTTCGCTTCATTTTATATTAAACAACATTCCAATCCATGTTAATTTATTTACGAATCATTCCATAAATAATCACTTAAGTTAAGTTTCCATTGCAATCAAATTCCATTTCATTTTAAATTGATTCTTATTCAATTTATTCACTTCTAATTACTTAGTATATCCAATTTATACTATATCACTTGGGAATCATTCCATTAATTCATTTCAATCACTATCAATTTCATTTGACTCATTTCAGAAGTTCGCTTCATTACCTCACTTTTCAAGTGATTTATATTCAATTTACTCAATTTCAGTTCACCCTCCATTTAATATTCAAATTTTTGAATTTTCATTCATTTACCATAATATCAAACCATTTTCGTATTGGTTTTACCATTGCATTTCTCAATTCATATGTTCAAGAACTTATTTACTTAAAATCTCATATTGCTTACTTCAGTCCATTCACATCTTATAATCATAACTCTGGATTATATATATCACTTTATAGCTTAAGTGTATCCATTCCATTCAATAATCATAACTTATACTTATACAATCATTTTACATTTCAAACTTTATATTCAATTCAAATCCAATTCAATTTTATTTAACTTATCTTAGGTTAAATTTCAACTCATATTGTTCATTTTAACTTACTCAAGTTAAACTTTAATTCTAGGATTAAAATTCACACTTCCCTTTCCTATCTATATCAACCCCGAATTATAAGTTCAATAACTTATTTTCTCCCGACTTCACAAATCATTTAAATGGGAATCCCAGAATTCAATCACCCGGTTTTATTTCAAATCATTTTGAAATCATAAATATACATATATCCACCTTGTATATCAAATCATACTTTCAGAATTTTAAAACAACTTGGTTTTTCCCAAACAATTCCCTTTTGGAATTTCTAAATCAAAACTTGTTTACTAAACAAGTCCAAAGAAAATAATCATAGCCAATCACTACGGTAGTAATTCGTCACTTAGAAACTCGAAAATGAACACTGATGATGCAGTCATCATCACCAGAATTGTTTTCCAGCGACTGAATTGAGTTCAGTGCTTTCTTACTTCCAAAACTCATTTTAAAACAATTTCTATTCAGAAATTTCTCTAAAATAATACTCCATTATTTTTCACAAACCACTTTGGAAAACATTTCCAAAATCTCTAAGATTTAAGGATTCCCAAATACTTAGTTCAAATTCATTTAAAACATTTCCCAAAATTTCCAGGATTTAAATTCCCAAATTCTGGTTTGAATTCACATTTAGTGACAACTCATATGTATAATCATACTTATACAATTTCTATTTAGTTATACAAACCATTTCAATTTTTATAATCTTGTTTTGATTATAATATTAACAACCAAACATTCCAATTATACTATAATAATTTCATGAAATTATTTCTTTTATATCAAAATATAGTGAGGTAAAATTATTTCATTTACCCTCTATATAATAATACTGTTTCGGTTTACCTTGTTTAAGAGTTTAGAAACCCCTATCGACATGGTTGTACTTCCCGTACCGACCAGAATTTATAAACACTCAACCGATAAGTCAACACAATATAAAACATTTTTTATTCACTAACAAATATGCACTCATATCTATAATACACTCAAACACATTCTAGGGTACTTCTGACCCTATCTCTAAGGAGTAATTCCCATCAAAGCTTAGGTATATCGCCAACCAGGCTCTGATACCACGTGTGATGACCCGACTTTTCGATCCTCGAAAATCGACATCAATACGTTCACTGTATAGCATGTCGAACAATCGAGTGCCGGAAATACTGATTGTTAGGGGAAAAGAAAAAAGGTAGAAAATAGAAGAAACTAAAACAAATACAGAATCTCACAGCGGACTGAATAATATATAATATTAACGGCTCTTTACACAAATCGAAACTGTAATATACATACATCAAATCAGAGTACACAAATCAATAATTACCAGCTTAGACAGTTATAATAGCCTGTCCTCACAACTTGTTGATAATTTTAACAAACACTGCAGCGGAATAATACAAGTAAGAGAATACGTCTCAGTCTCTAGCTCGTCTCTTGAGCTCCAAAGCAATCCAATCTAAATCTGTAATATGCTCGGTCTGACCCGAGAAATATTATAAAATAATAATACACGGATCAGTCTGGTAAACCAACTTGAGAAAATACACTCAATTTGATTTATTAAGTTATAAAACCTTTTCAAAATAAAGATATCGTAAGACCACGCTGCACATAAACACGGTCGGGTTTTTGCCTTACGATCACCAAACCATTTCTATAGAAAATCCAGTGATATTATAATAATGTCTGAGGGTAAAAATAATAATAATCAAGTAGTTGTGATGCTCGTGTTGTGTGCATCACAACAATACTATATATAAAATCAAACTCGGTAAGGCACGCTCGCTAATTGTGTAGGATTCCATAGAGGTGCCCTCAGTACTTCGAGAACGGTCCTTCTACACAAGGATCAGGGTTATCCTTCCGAAGCATCATACCCGTCTAATCGGGGTATTATAGGAAAAACATAACTGGTCTTGCTAAGACCGAGTGCATCGCTCTGGCATGCCAAAAACAACTGAAGGTATCGGTATTGTTAGAAAAAGGAGCTGATTACACCCTATGGGTTTGCCAACCCTACTAGCCATGCCTCATATATCTGGTTTTAGTCATTTCCGCTGATGAGGCTACGTCCGGCATTCCAGCTTATGCACCGCTCCAAAATAGATCATGGAATCCCATATGGATTCCCACACCACAATGGCCTTGGAATCGCATACAAATTACCACATCTCAAATAGATCTTGGAATCACACACGGATTTCCATACCCAACGGTCTTGGAACCACACATGGATTTCAACATCTCAATATAACACGAAAACTCCTCCATAGAACCGTATATGGTTTTGGAGTGGTAACGGTTCCGAGTCATCTCTTACGAGTACACTCTCCCGCTTCCCGGGCGCTCCATATACCAATCGTCGATTTCCGGAATGCTCAAGACAGGTTCTTTAGGAAATAATATGACAATACATAAGAGCGGGGATCACCCCCTAATCGTTTAAGTGGACGGATCTCCTTATCATTTATCCTAGAAGAACAACGAGTTTATACGTACAGTATAACACCACCGATGGTAACTATATCATATAATTCCCGTGTTTCCCCTAGATATTTCCAAATCTAATATCCCTCGGTGTTAAGTAGGAAATCATTTCCTACCACTAAAATTAAGAAGGATTACATATTTGAACCAAGATTTGATAGTCGGTTATTTAACTATCAAATAAACAAACATTTAACCATATATCACATTTCCCACTGAAATCACTAACCTCATTAAATTTGATTTCAATAAATCGAATCTCCGTATTAAAACATTCATATACTTATTTCATCGAAGTAAGTATATTCACAAATCCTTTCTTTTAAAAATACTTGAAAACTATTTAAAAAAATAGATATGGAAGTGCCATTCGGTATCGACCATGGATCGCAGCTCGATGGCTGCGTCTCTATCCTAGAAAAACCAAACTTAACTTAGGCAATCTCTGCCTCCCGATTTTCGCCATGCAATCAATCATATATCATAGTTTGCATAACGGTTACGTCGCTATCCCAGAAAAACATCCCAAACTGTAGGCAATCGTGCCCCTCGAATTTCGCTATGAAAATATACCATTACTTCCCAAAAGTTTATTTATTTCATAAATATTTTCAAATCTATTTATAAAACTTCTTTATAAATTTCAAAGTTTAATTTAGAGAAATATTCTTTTACAAATTTTAAACCATTTGTAACTCCCTTTTCAAATTTTAAACCACCTTCACATTTATAAACCCCTTTAACCAATTCTTCACATAAAGGATTTCTTTTATAAACAATTTATTACATAATTATAATAAATAAGATTTTAAACGCCACAAAAATATCTTAACCATATTTGATAATATAGAAATACTTTTAAAACATTTATAATAATATAATCATTTAACCTTTAACATTTTAAAATTTAATAAAATAAACAAAATCAACCTTTAAATAAAATTAATCAACTTTTGAATTGTATTATTACTGAAATAATTTTCTAGTTCTAAATAACTAATAATAATAAATAATTTATTATCTTTAAACAAAATCAATTAAATAATTAATTTTACTTAATAAATGATTTTACAAAACATTTGTAAATAAAATTTTAAACAAAAAATTTGTATAATAATTATTAAATAAAATATTTACTTCAAATTATAAAATTTGAAGTTAAACAGAAACCGTAACCTTCCAAATCCAAAAAGAGGCTTAACGATCACAATGATACTTAACAAGCTACCATTTAATTTCAATTTAACTTTACAAGTTAAATTACATGCATTTACATAATAACAGGCATATATGTAAGTCAATCCATAATTAACAATCAATAACACATCAATTATCCAGTATAAATCAACTGGAACTCAAATAATGTCCAGTTTAATCTAATAACAGAACAGGGATGGATTCTGCTAACCAAATGTCATTCACAAATAAACCCTTTTTTCAAAGGTGTTTATTTGGCCAAATAAATAACACCAGTATATTCCAATTCAATTTACGTTATAATTTAATCAATGTAATTCCAAAAACCATCCATTTATCACTTTCACACATATATGATTCAATATTGGAAATAAGCTTAAAAATAAACATAAACAGTTTAATAGCAATTCGAGATGTTATATCGTGACCCTAGATCTGGTTCAACCAATCTAATAGCATTTCAAGATGCAATATCGTCATCCTAATCAATTTCAACAACCACCAATTTCAACAATCCAAACAAGCAGAAATATATTTTATTTACCATAAAAATATACTGATTAACCAAATGAGTGAGTTTAACTCACCTTGAGTTTTCAATTTGCCAACGTTCCAATTTTAAATCAAATCGAACAACGTTTGATTTTACCTAAAATTTTATTTATTTCCAATCGTCTCGAATCAGTTCTAAAATGTAGTGCTCATCGCCACGATTCCATTGCCGCTTGTTTCGTTTGTTTTCGACCTCGTATGAATTAAATATTGTATTTATAAGATTCACGATTTATAATACATATTAATTTAAAACCCTATTTTTTTTATTTAACCTTTCAATCGTGGCCGTTCATCTAGGATTGAGAAAATATGGACGCCCTTTCTTCTTCCTTCATCTTCGTTTCCGCATTTATCAGTTCGAACAAACCCACGTCGCCGCTTTCTCGAGTTCACCACCCCTCCATCGATTAACGAGATGACGATCTAAGACCACCACGCTGAAGCCCATCGCCGACTCCACCTTCGACCATGATGACATGAAGCTCGACCCCTCCTTTGCCTCAGAAATCGCGTTCGAACACGCTGCCTACACCATCAATTTGCCGCCGATCCTCGCCGCCATACCCAATCATGGCTGTTGGATTTATAGAGCTCATCGAGCTCTACAACATTGTAGTTGGAAGATTTCAAGAAAAGTGGATGGATTTGGTGAAAATCGAGGAGAAAGATCAGCGTTTTTTGGCCATAGAAACGTGGGTGGCGGCTGGAGATAATTTAGTTATGGTTTGTCTCGTAATGAAGGGGTTTGCTTCTATTTATAGGCAAATATTAAATTACTATTCACGTCGAATTTATCCGAACTCCAAACGAAGCATGCTGCCTGGCATTTATAATATTTTACCCCTATTTTGAACATAATGGAATATGCATCAGAGGCCAATTCCATCGTATTTGGAAGATAGATTTTTGAATCGAATTATAATATTAAATTTCCAATATTAATTTCAACGCGTTTCTATCCCGTATGACCAAACGGTAACTCCAAACGCTACGAAATTTGAAATTCGATATTAATATACTATTACGGATCCATTGGAACTAGTTTCGTCGAATTCCGAGACTGTGCCCCGGATCGCTATTTTAACGTGTCGATTAAATCGACGATTTCAAAAATTTGTGAAATCACTTGAAATTTCAAATTTGAAAACTTACTAACTCAATTCTCATTCAAATAGAATTTATATTCACTTTAAAAACCATCTCGATTCAATTTAAATCAAAAATTTAATTATTTACACTATTTCAAATATTAAATTCGCTATTTTCGTTTTACGATAAATCGCTATATTTGAATTAAATCAAATTTACCAATTCAACAAAAATCTCCATATTCAAAATCAATTAATATTTCAAATTCAACATTTAAAAATAAATTAAATGTTCAAAACCAAACGACCAAAATTCCGGGTCGTTTCATCTTCACATCTTCTAATGTCAACGTACTTCTGCCATTGATCAAGCTGTTAGAGAATACCTTATACCGCTTTGGAAGAGAGCACAATACCATCATTGCCTTTTGCTCCTCGTCCACATTTAAATCAACAACTTTCAAACTTCATCATCAAGTCATCAAAGAAGTTAAGATGTGTTTTCAACGACGTAAATTCCCGCATTTTGTAAGTGAAGAAAGTCTTCGACAAAATCATCATATCCGTGAGCGGCTTCTTCATATAGAGGTCCTCCAATTTCTTCCATGAGCCTCTAGTAGTAGTTTCACTACTAATCTTTGGGATAACATTCTCATCCATGCCCAACTGAAGAGTGGTAAAGACTCATTTTTCCAACTCCTTTCTTTCTGATTCTGAGATATTCGCTGACAATAATTCTGTGTCAAACACAACCTGATGAACACGATTTCTTCTCAACACCGCCTTAATCTTCCACTACCACTTAAAATAAATATCTCTATTCCACTTCTATATAGCTAGCTGTGAACCAAATGCTGCATATGAACTCCTAGTGTTGGATACATACTCTTGGGTGGGTCTAACCTCACTTCCATCTCTAGATCCTGCCATCTTATCGATCACCTTCTAGTCCTAGGCTTTAACAACAACCTTCAATGCTCTGATACCAAACTCTTGGGGTAGATTTCAAACAAATGACTGTGAATCAACCCAAATAAATGCGGAAGCAATAAGATCGCGTTGTAGTGTAATAAAACAAACAGAAACAAGAGAATTAAACAGCAAATCATAGAAGAAGTAAATAGAAATTTTACACATGGATTTATAGTGGTTCTATATCGCGAGATAGTGTGCATCCGCTTAGGGGAGAGGATATTTTATTATTTCTAAGAAAAGAGAATTTTACAAGATTGATAATGGATGCTAAGAAAATCAGAAGCCTTTATATAAAAATTATTACTTGGATTGAAGTAATTGATTTATGGTCATAAATCAATGCCTCATCAATTTTCCTATTCATACGGAAAACATTTATCCATTTGATTTTCCATTTTCCTCCAATTTACATACGCATGATAAGATTCTTTCTTTAATCGACTAATTAGAAAATTAATTACTTCAATCTTCTAAAATGATTTTTCTTTTTATATAGATAATTTATTGCGCTCTTTAATGCTATAAAAAAGGCAATATATTTAAGTAATTATCTCAAATATCTTTCAAACCATCTGCAATGATAAATATTGTATCACTGAAATCAAAAATATCTTTCAAATCTTATTTAGTATGAAAATACTGTATCACCAAATCTTGTATCACCAAATCTAATATATAATGCTCTTTTGTGAGCAAAGGAATGGAAGCTTATGAACAAGCTACTCTCCACTATCCACTAATAGTAGGAAAAGCTTTTATATAAATAGAAAAACAGACGTTTGCATTTCTTGTATACAACCACCATCAAATTCCACTGAAAGTTAAATTATTCATACATAAAATTTTAACCATAGTTAAGTGAAGTTAATCGCTCAATGAACAAATCAAATATCTCATCGCGATCGAGCATGCTAATTCTCACATATTTGGTACTCATTCCAAACGACTTGCCGCATCTAGTCAGTATCCTGTTTTTCTTCAGAAAACTTGCACAATCTTCAATGTCTTTTTCGCATTTTACCCATGCAAATGCTACAAATATCACAAGAGAGAAAGAGTAAGATACGAATATTGATGGTAAGAACTAGTTTTTCTGTTTTCCTGTTTATGTTCAGACTTCCCTTAGTACAGTTTAATAGTTTATGATGTAAGTTAACATTATTATAAAAAGTATACTGAATATCTATACAGTTATACTTGGTCTTTTAGTGCATTATTTGCTATTACCCTACTAGAGTTTCCAATAAAAAAACGTTCAAACAACTGTTTCTTAAAAGCGCAGTTTCAATATATAAAAGGCTGTTTCTTAAAAGTAAATTGGAATACCCTGCCAAATTCTCAAACTATTGCACTTTGTACTATATCAGCTAGAAGTTAACTAAACTAAAATCACTCACAGTAGTAAATAGATAATAGATTAGAAAAATACCTATAAATAATGGATCTTCTAATTATGGATTAATCAAATTCATGAATCTACCTGGTAAACAGCTGGCTGGCTTACTATATAATTCAGTTTGATTCAGTTTCAGTGTACCATATCGTTTTAGTTATCCAAATCAAAATTGTATGGTTAAACATTATTCAAAGTTTTCCTGCTCAGATTTGACCAGTTATATCTATGAACATTAAACACTAAATGTGTGACCAAAACAAGATCAAAGTTCAAATTATGGATATACCAGGATGTGAAGGAGTTCTTTCACCAGTAAATTTGCACGTTTCAGGCGTGTATTCAGGCAAACTGAAAACACCAGTCTCCCTAGCTACTTCTCTCAACCTCCTCCAACGTTTTTCCAGCTTTCTTTTCCCATATTCAAAAAGCCTTGCTTTAGGATTCGGTATAGGTAACTCATATCCATCAGATACTACCTTCATTATTTTTGCAGCTCTACGTTGTGAATCTTTAGATACTCCAATCGTGTTTAAAACCATGAATTCTGTCATTTTTGTTGCTACTTCACGGTCCTTCACTAGTGCCCATCTGTCCATTAAGGCATGCATGAATTTTATTAAAAATTGAGAAATTACAAAAAAATAAAAATAAAAAAGAAATCAATAATGGCCAAAATATCGACATCAAGACAGAGACATTGATATCAAAGGGTCGTATATAAACACGTGGGTCTAAATTTGATACCTATTTTAATCGATTTATACTATTTTTGAAAAACTATAAATAAATTTCTAAACTAAAATTTTAAAAATAGCACACATTGTTCTCACATGCCAAAAACTGGTTTTTTGTAATATTTTGTACAATAGGACTAAAATTGTACTAGAGAACCACTTATTGTCACAAACAATTGGTTATTTGAAACATTGCCGGTAAATTTGTATAAAGGTCTCATTATATTATTCTTTGTACAGGGACTGTTCTCATCAACATGTAATAGCTATGAACAAATAGAACCACACAATAAAATAAAATATAATAGCAATTAATTTTACGATAATAAGCGGTTCTCATGTTTTTAGGATGTTTTTATAGTCGTCTATTTTCATTGATGAGTTTCTAGTTTAAAAAATTAGCATACCCTAAGCGGGTTCCAGCATGCCCTGTGCTCTTCGAGACAGTGAACAACATGATATCATGATCTGCAGCCTCTGTAATAGCAGTGTATTGAGGCCAATAATATGCATAATCATAAATCCTCTTTCCATTCTTAGAGTTTAATACAGCTTTATTCATGTAGCCATCTGGATTATTTGGAGCACATATAAGCTCGATATAAGAATCACCATCATAAGAATTTGCATCACCAGCCCATCTGTAGAGTCCTGACTTGAGAAAATCTGTAACTGGTGGATATGACTGCAAATAATAATTATACAGATTAATCTTTCACTTCTGTGGTAAATACACTATTGTACATTGAGAAATATGAATATGTACCATGATGCATTAATCAATGCTTTACTAATAATATTCCATGGTGCAATCAATTTCATGCACTATCTATGCATATTCATTTATGTCCTACAACAATTTACTAGCTGTTCACTTAGTATTTAATGTTTCTCCAGTTGTACACTATATTCATAGAAACAGAGGTGAGTTTGAACTAAATGGCTGGTAAAGATTATCCAAAAATCAGTTCGGAACTTCTGATGTATACTGCAAGTGGCGATGATGGTAATAATGTTTACAGACTTGTGGAAAATTAACTACAGATCACCTGTCTATTTTATTTAATCCAACTAGAAAGTGAATTGACTTCATTATTAAGGACATATCAACAGGCCAAATATATTACATAAAGGTTTCTAATAAAAAAGATTCAATTTTTATTCTAGAGAAACGCGCATTTATGGTTTAACCAAGGGGATGTTCTTAACAGCATTGGTTAAAGTATAAAAAAATCATTCAGGCAACCCAAAATAAGTAGATTTATTAATCGGTGGACAAATGGACACATTAATTGAAAAAGCATGTGCTACGCTTAGTAGTTCACAATTTTACAATCAATTGACTTCAAGATCAAGAACAATATGTACAGACGTTGTGAGAAACATCAGATTATATACTTGTATAGGAGACATATTCCCAACAAAAATAAAATATTTTCTTAAAATATGTGGTAGAAGCTTGCCGGCATTGAAGGAAATAATTAAGAAGTTAACAGCTGTTAAGAAGCTATTAAGTTATACTGATTGAAATTTCGCTAATCTAGACATTAGGGGAAATATGGATGGATCAACATAAATATTACACGTCTTGAATTGACTTGTAAGTTGTAACACATTTGTTTAATAAACTTACTTTATACTAGGAACAATGAAGTAGTGCATAAAACATCAGATTCTTTGCTTAATAATACTGCAAGATACAAAATATATTGACAAATAGAAGAAGATCGCAACTTGCCACTTGAACTTGTTTTATTAATAAAACAACTGCAAATATCTTGTGTATTGTTTAATTGAAGTAAGCTGATAGAGAGGTATAGTCAAAGAACTACATGCAGCATCTAGATCATGTTACTTTGCAGTACTTTGATGGTTCATTAAAATTCAGGTTGGTCTAATCTCAAAGCTAGAATAATTAAGATTCTTAAGTATTAACTTAATCATAAAGAACTTTGCATCACATGCTACATAATGGAGCAAAGACTGAAAAAGTAGTAAGCCTTAAAAGATATCTTATAAAATACTAGGAATGATATGGTAGTGACACTGTCCACGACAACTTTTTTAATTCCAACAACAAAGTAGCTAATCGAGGACATGAATCATCGATCTTGACGAAATTTAAAAAAAATACTGAGTGGAAGTCGTTAAAATAGAAATAAAAGGAGCTATAGAGTGCAACCATGAACCATAGCACCAAACTCAAGTTACCGAAAGATGATGCGTTATGGCTTTCAAATTGAACACGATGGAATAATTGTGTAGTAGCATATAACTTAAAAAGCATTGGTAAATGAAAAGTTGTAAACCCTTAGACCCAAGGTGCTACATGAATATTTGGGTTTCTCGTGTTAAAACACTTTCGATTCATGTGTTATAACAATGTATCATTTATCCTATTCAATTTTTCATGAAAATTACAATTACATTTATGTATAAAAATAAAATAAAAAGTTCAAGTGAGCTAGGAAGATACACATTGATTTTCCCTGGAACAGTCGAGGTCTATATGCATAGTTTGTAGCTCTGCTCCGGTTATGCATAACAGTTTATAATTGGAAATGGAATGCTTATACGAGTAGAAAGTATATTATTTGTTATGAACCAATCTAATGATGCAATTTCCATGAAGATAAACTATACCTTACCTATCAGTTTGACTTCAGTAAAAAGCAAAGAGGACTTACGGAGTAATATGGTTTTGCTGATACAACACTCATAGGCACCTTAGCATCTGAAGGAGAGAGTGCATAAAGCGTAGCTTGAAACAACTGGGTAGAGCCTGTGCCAACTACTATATGTCGATCCTCGGTAACTGCATTGCCCACTAACTTATGCAAACGTTTGATTTGGTGAGCAAATTCAGGTTCAAGAAACCAACAAACTTGTGATTTATCAGAATAATAACTCATTGTTTGCCATCCTGTAATTAGTATATCCGCTTCTTCTCCCCTTTCTTGCCAAAATGCCTCAAACATTGTTGGGTCGCCTCTGCCCAAAATAAAATACTTATAATTTTGAATTATGCTTATGATTAACATCTGACTTGTAGTTCATCAACAGAGGTATGTGAAACTGAAATCCCTACAATATTAATTTTTATTTCTCTGTGCATCAAAAAAAGTATTTAACATGTGTATAAGATTGTCCATTAGCGATTAAGCAAACAAATTACTTTCCATCCCAGATGCTTAATAGAAGCAAATTATGAATGGATTGCTCATGTAATAGGAAGGAATGTATTTTAACTTAAGCAAACTGCCAAGTAAAGCCACACAGTATTCCAAAAAACAAAAATACAAATGTGTGTGTGTGTGTGTGTATATATGCACATTTTGAATTTTATTTCATTTAACAGTCATCACTGCCACCACCATCATTGTGGCTTTACAAAATAAACACATTTGACTTTTGAAAAGCATAATTTATTTTCTAAATATATAGAAATTCACTGGTAAATTTGTGTATACATTGTAAGAAGAAAACAAGCATGGCAAATGTAAAAGTATTTAAAAATGCATTATTTCTTCAAAATTTCAAGATCGAAATCAGCAATATTATGATCCAGTGAACTAAGTATGAACATTTAAATGAAAAAGAAAAAAAAAACATATGTGGGTCCCAATCATAACTGCTTTCAACTACTTTAGCTTAAGAACTTCATTAATTGCTAATTAAACATGCATTCATTAGTGATTGCAGAATAAATATCCCATCTTTAAATAAAAATAAAAATTGTACCCTTGGTAGAATAATTTCAAATTCGCAAACAACAAAACTACCACTCACTGTTCAAGATTGATATCCTGCGCCGCACGATCAACCTTCGTATTCTTATCCTGCGCCAATACCTTTTTAACTTGCGTTTCGCCGTCTACAAATCCCATCTTTTCGCTTTCGTCATCAAATTTTTGAAGAACCCATGTCTCATTATATAGGTAGATACTCAATATATAAACTGAAACGAATCCAAAAATTGCAAACCATAAAAAAAGCTGTTTATTTAGCTCGGTTTCCCTTTTTCCTTCTGGCGCTTGATATTTTTTCAAAAAAGGAGAAGAAGTGGAGATACTCTGAAGTGGGTTTCTCCTTTTGTAGGACATTTTCCTTTTTTCCTCTTGAATTGTTATATTTGGAAGAAAGTATTTATGAAGATGAAAATTGTTTCAAATGAGCGGGGCAAAACTGAAATGGTGTACAGAAGAGCTTTGTCAGACTTAAATGGGAAGTTTTTAATACCGATGGAGCTAAAGTACCAATTTTGATCTATAATAGCGGTTTTAACAGGTTTAAAGTGTGTTGTAACCGAGGTTTGAAACTCCTGTTTTCGATTCCGTTCCGGTCATCAGAAAAACCTAAAATTTCGATTTCGTTTCGAAAATTCTGAAACATGATTATCAGTTCCGGTTTCGGATTTCGTTACATTTCAAAAAATTTATGTATTAGTAAATGATAGAAATATGCATTTAAAGTATTAAAACAGTTCAAAATTTTCAAATATCTCAATTCCTGCCCTAAACCTAATAATTCTCAATCATTCCGCTAAAAAAAGACCCAATTATTCAAATATAGCTCGGTACTTCCAAATGCCCAAAATACAATCATTTTGCTTAAAAAATTCAAGGCCCAACTGTTAGAAAACAGCTCATTCATTCAAAACCCCAAAACAACTATTGATCCTAACCCTAAAATTCAGATTTGTCAAAAACTGTAGCTGTCGATGTCCCCAAAAAAGAAAAAAACATCACCTGCTTCTCGCCTTTTCTCTTGCTTGCTGGGTAGGAGATTTTCTTTGCTTCAATCGATATTCTCAGGTATCTTAGCATCGTTTTTTCTGATATTTTTGCAATGAGATTTCAAAACCGAAATTTTCCATTAATTCCGGCCCAATCAGTGATCGAGATTGCCAAGGTTCCGGCGTGCCAGGTGGAATCTCGAACCATGGATGTAACCGACTAAAACATGCTTGGAAGTTTAGAGTTCACAAAACTATTCTTATTTCTAAGATCGATAGATGTTTTGGTACCTAAAGCTAGTTTGAGTTAATGCCCTATTACAAGTTCTAGTTAGATAAATAAAATTAAAGCAACAAAATAATTTATACATAATACAGATAACAAATGGATTGAAAAATGAGACAATTGTCCTAATAATAATACTTATGTCATACAAGAATTGAAAACAAAAATTATTTTTAACAACTGATTTGTGTTAGAAATGTTAGTTATTAAATTTCAAAGCAAAGAATCTTAATTACCATGAATTTTAGCATTCAAATCGTATTAATATTCTATAACTAGAAATTCACAACATAAAGGTTATAAAAATAAAGACAAAAAGGTCTTACTCTCTCCTACAAAATTATCGTTTTGGAAATTAATATGATGTTCTAATCTTCTCTTCCAATTTCTTTAAATGAAAGTAGATCTTGAAAATTAAGAACCTGTAAGGTTTCCAAAAGTTTTTATTTTTAAATTTAGAAACTATGAATTGAAGGAATAGATGAAGAATTGATGCACGTCTTCTTTGCACCTAACGTCTGTTTACTTCTATAAAATAATTTATGTTGGCGTCTCCTATAAGTTTTTGTATCTTAGTTTTAATTTTTTTCCTAATTTGGTGCCTTAGTTTGAAAATGAGCACAAACCCATAACTTAGTGGCTTTACTCAAAGGTCGCCCTTTCTTACATGCATGCCTTTGTATTTATTTTCTACATTTTTATGAATGTGAAAATTAATTTTCTGATATGATTACTAGAGTATAACTAAAAAAACCCTTAAAGCACCCTAATTTCATGGGTTGATAATTTCCATTAAAATTACAACAAACGGTTTTCATCGGTTTTATAACCGATGGGGAAAAAACTTACAAGCATGTGTCATGATAAGACCTAAAATATATAGTCATTCAAAATTAGTCAAAATCAGTAATAAAAAATGTATGCTTGATCATTATGTCCCATATTAGAGCCCTTGCTGATACATGGATCATGTTACATACATATGAGATAATGATTAAGAGAGACAATAATAATGGAAGATTTGAAATAATGTATTTGAAATAAAAACACGTTAGAACATAAGGTCGAGCCTCTTCTGGACTTGAAATATAGATGTGTTTCCTAGGAGCGGAGTTGTGCAATGAGTGAGTCGAAAAGGGAGACATTGAAACTGAGTTGAACAACTATGCTGCAGGTTGACATAATGGACTGTTGCTAAAACATGTTAGGCACGGTGAAACTAATCATGGCAGGTTGAATACTTCAATAGAGGATGAAGTGTTGTAGATTGATGAAGAGATGATGCTCGATTGAATCTTACGTAATGTTACTAAGCAGATTTCTACATTGTTCATGATATACTACAGCTTCTAGTCTTGTAGGCGTAAAACCGATAAGATACTACCGTTGTCGAAGAACTGGTATCAGTACAAGAAGTAATACTTTAAAGAGTTAGGGGTATGCCCTAGTGGTAATTATATACTTTGTTACATATATCTAACTATGTAATTAATCTTGTTCATAATAAAGGTGTTCGTTTTCTTTTGTATACTTTGTTATATTGCAACATAAGTAATTAAGTAATTAATTTAAAGTATATAAATAAGAAAATTATTAAATAAAATATTATGTAATTGTAGTTGCAGGTAGCTACAATCGTGAGTAATTAATCATAATGTAAAATAACATTTTGTTTTAAATGTTCTTGGTCAAGATATTTCGAGAAAGAATATTGATTCATCGATTGAGATTAGAGTACATAATACCCTCTAAATGTTGACTGGTGTATTAGTTATGGTTGTTGGGGGCACTAAGGAGCTATGTACTTAAAGTTATTGGATAACTATGAAATGACTCATCTAGGGTTTCCTGGTTTTTGATAACAACAAGGTCAAATAGAAAATCTTAGTGTGACGATGTTTCACAATTCCCTCAACTTGATAATACTCGTGAAACTTCAGTGAAGATACTCCACTTCGATTATAGTTAAATCATGGTATGTAAACCATCGATTGATGACACTTGGGTTTGAGTTAAAGAATTGAAAGTGAAACACTATTCAATAGGTAATTCGTCTCCTTAGTTGTATGGGTTAGTACCATGATCAACTGTTGTAAACTCAAAGTTAAAGTCTCTGGTCATAGTAGAATGCTAAATTATAAATCTAATATGACCCTTTGATTTAATATGACTCTTGATTACCCCAAAATCCAAAAAAGATGAGTCGTTAGTAAATAATAACAAGAGACAAAATAAATATATTATATCTATCTTTTTCTGAACTCACAACGAAAGGTAACAAACATATAATATAATCAAATATCATTATATTTCAGACCAATAGATCCAACTATATACTTATGACATACATATAATTAATCCATTCCAAACAAACATACATACAAGCCAATATCGGTGTAAGACGATTATTTATATACAAGTTTATATACATAAGTAATGTCATCTGCACCTTTAAACATTACTTAATGCAGCATACCGAATTCCATCAAGCAATGATGAAACAAAATGGTAAAACTTTAGAGAGGGTCAGACTATAGTTTCGTGAGTGATATACGTCTACTTTACTACATACTCTAATCATTTCCAAATAATATTATATAACTATGTTAAATGTCATACCTTAGTCCTATATCACCTACAACCAATAAGTTAGTCAAACAATATAACAAATATGACTAACTCATGAAACAAGGTGTTAGACAAAAAATTGGTATAACACCCATAATGCCAAGTATGATGAGCCTAGTCCTGATCTTAACACATATGATGACACGACTAAGCATGGCTTAGTTGGTGTTAACCAAATAGTGCTAAGAGATTAAGAGCAACCTTAGCATTCAAGGTCAAGTACAAGATGATGTGATTAAGAAATGGTTCCATGATGTCCATGGGCTTTTAGAATAGGACACTTGAAAGCTCGTATGGTTTCTTGGAATAAGTTATTCGAAAACCCGCATGGTCTCTCGGAATAAGATATTCGAGAGCCCTTATGGTCTTTTGGAATAAGATATTCGAGAGCCTTATGGTCTTTTGGAATAAGATGTTCAAGAGCCCATGTCACGTGACCAAAGGAGAAAGAAAATAAGCCACAAATATGTGCAATAACCCATTAAGCATATTAATGAACTAGATAAGCAATGCTCATGATTCATAGTCCAATGTTTATATGTAATAGGCAAGATAGAGGCTATGCATATAAACACTAGTCTAGACCAAAGCTCATGTGATTCTATATGAAATATAATTATGATAAGCTTTGAGCCCAAAGAGCTTTATTATATGCATATCCATGTCCAATAATGTCCAAAATGCACAATCAAGGTAATAGGTATGTCCAAGTCCTTGTTCATATAAATCAAGCATGATTACAATCAAATCAGAATTTTCCCCAAATCGATTTAGGGTTACAAGAATTTAATTTTAAGAGTCGAGAAAAGAAATGATCGCCACTCACTCCTTGCCCGTAGGTTCGTATTTATAAGGGTAGTGGGGTTCGACGTGGCTGCTTTATTCCACCTTCGGCATTGCTTTGGCATCGACCATCTTGATGGTGCTTGACACTGCACCGAACCTTGGCCTTCCTTTGCATACTGATGGACTACGACATCATTAAGGCACGATATTAATATCAAGCGATATTGATAGGAGGCAGCATTGATAATCAGGCGGTATTGACATTGAAGAGTTATGGCATTGTCTGAAAAGTGAAATCAATAAGAGGCGGCATTAATAAGAGGCAGCATTGGTGATGAATGACATTAAAAAGGAACGACATCACATGAATGCGGCATTGAAGAGATGCGGCGTCAGAAGAAAGCAGCATTGAAGAGATGCGACATCAAAAGGAAATGGCATTGAAGAGATGTGGTATCAACCTGAGGCAGTATCAACTAGATGTGACATATATCATGTCTTCATGGATAAAGTGTATCATTGATAGAATGCAGCAATAGTGAGGTGCGACATGGATAATACTGTTAGTCTATAGGATAGTGGTTTTGATGACAACAACTATAGAAGTGTTATAAAATATATATGTGCAGGAAATCTATATGCAGGTATCAACAAAAGAAGACTGTACAGTAAAGAAGACAAAATTGATGAAGACAAAGATCAAGAGTTCAAGATTGAAGACTCATGAGATTCAAGATATTCAAGAGTTCAAGACAAATAATATAGTTAGGTTAGATATTTGTTAAAACTTCTTGAAAGCACTATCATTCTTTTTTATCCAATTTACTCGTGGAATGGAATCCACTTCGTTCTTGTTAAAGGGATGGAACCCTAGTGAGATGGAACTCACGAAATATCTAGTGGAACGGATAGTAGCCCTATTTTGTTATCCACTAATTTTGATTCAAAATGATTTTCAAAATTATCTCTTGTTTTATAAAATGATTTTCAAATATTCCTTTTCAAAAGAAAAACCTTCGTTCACATTTCCAAAAATGTTTTAGCCTCAAAATCATATTTATCATTTTGTTATATTTTGATTTCAAAATTGTCCTTGATATTTTAGCCTCAAAATCTATTTTAATATTATATTTACTTTAGTTTATTTACTTTGATTTTAAATATATTTTAGTATATATACATATATATATTCATAAGTATTTCTACTTCTAAATACCTTCTACAAATACATAGAGTCCATTTGAATAAAGTTGCATATGTTTTAAATCATCATTTTCAAAGTAAAGCAAATCATCATTTTTACTAGACCATGTCGACATCATAGTTACTCGTCATGTCGACAAGCTTCCCGTTACAGCAAAGGTTGTTTTCAAAAGAAGTGTCTATTCATTTAAACCTCTTCGAATGGACACATCCATTCATTCTCTATAAATAGAGACTGTTATGGACGTTTTCCAGTAACTACTTTCTTTATTTTCTCTCCTCTTTACTCTCTTATCTTATTTTCTAATCATCCTATCCATATTCTGCCGAAATCTTAAGTGAATCAAACCAGAATATCTCTAGTTTGATTCTCTGCCACTCTCTTCAAAGAATCTCAGTGCTTATCAGAGTTATAGATACATTTGTACTCAAAGAAACTTGTGTGGGGTTATAAAGGTGTGATCGTGTCCTTGGAAATCGATCGGGTGAACTTGTGTCCTGTGAATCAAGTGGTTCTACCCAGAGACCTGAGAATCTGGAGGGTGTACCTCGTTGCCTTGGAATCGAGGGATTGTAATCTAGATTATTATTGAATAGAAAGCCGTACAAGTTGTGCGGGACTGGATGTAGGGTAACACCGAACCAGTATAAAATTCCTGGTGTGTTCTTTCCTTTACTTGCTTTTTATTTATATTTGCATCTGTTTGTGATTCTGTGATTGTGTATTTGCATTAAGTTAGTTAAATCAATTTAAATCAAAGAAGTTTTAAAGAAATTCTTAAAACACTATTCACCCCCCCTCTAGTGTTAAATAGCCTTAAGATCATCTTCCGCGTCCCTTTCAAATACATCATGCCGTTATAGCATTGAGGCCAAATGCTACTCTTCGGAGTCCAAATGCTCCTCTTCGGAGGCCAAATGCTCCTCTTCGAGGCCAACAAAGCCCTCTAACGAGGCACAAGCCCTCTTCGGAGGCACAAGCCCTCCTCGGTGGCACAAGACCTCTTCGGAGGCACAAGACCTCTCCCGAGACACACAAACAAAGACCTCTTCGTAGGCAAAAAACTGCTTCTGAGGCACAAGCCCTCTTTGGAGGCACACAAACAAAGACCTCTTCGTAAATAATAATAATAATAATAATCTGCTTCGGAGGCACAAACCTTCTTCGGAAGCACTAAACATGTGAAGCCCTTTAACGAGGCACATCCAAAAACTTCGTCGATGGAACCACTAAAGGGGCGCCTTCTCAAAAAGAAGGTTCCAGGCCGCGGCTGAATACTTATGATTATTTGTACAAACAAATATCCGATAAAACAGCTGACGTCTATCCTGTGGGCCCATTCAACGATGAAATATAATTTTCTGGCAAATAGATCGAAGTTTTCTTCGGAAGCTCACTTCACTGCGTAGGGGAGTCCACTTTTCAAAAAACAAAAAGTGACCATCTCCGAAAGTTGAAGTATATAAAAAAAAAGAGAAAGAAAACTTCTCCAGTACAAGGCATACTCTACTAAAAGCAGAATAATATTTCCTCAAAACGGAAGAATTATTCTCTAAAATAAGAGTACATGTCTTTTCAGAATATTGCAATGAGCCGTGGTATGGGGGCATATAGCTATATTAATAAAAACAACGCTCAAACATCATACCACGAGCTCACTGCAATATCACACAAAGTAAATAAAGAAACTTGTATGAAAATAAGGAATAAATGCATTCTCAAATACAGACAGAAGTTTGTACAAGCAAAAAGAATCATTTTATTCCATACTATAAATTTTTTTATACATGTGCAGATTTCAAAAAGTGGGGGCCGGTACCCGCACAATCTCCGGACAATACAAGTCTGAGAATACAAACAAAAAGCAAAACAAGAAGCGTAAAGTCAAGCTCATTAGTCCTTCTTCCCGCCACCTTTAGAGCTCTAGCCCGGCTTGATGATTAATTTCTGAAGCCGGCGTGGACGGGTCGGGGAAGAAGGAGAAGGAGGTGTAGCTGGATCTGCTTCCACTTTTTCTTCACCAGCAGGAGCGCTTTTCTTCTTCTTCTTCGAAACTGCGCGTTTCCCTTTCTTCTTTGAAGAAGATTCACTTCCCGGAGTAATCAATGCAGAAAGCTTTGTGTCATCGTCATAAGGTTGCTCCGGGGTCTTCTCGCCCTCCTCAAGTTCTTCCGCCTTCTGTTCCTGCGAAGCAGCCGGATCGTCCAAGTCTTGAAGAGCTTCTATTTTTTCTTCCTGCGACCCCGGTTGAGAAGCAGAAAGAGGAGTAACTTGAGAAGATGGAGGAACAACAGCTGAAGGAGGAGAAGTATGTATAGCACTTGGTATTTCCGCTACAGAAGAAGAAAAGTCAAAATCAGTATTCCTCGTAAAGAGAGGAGATGGTGGCTCATCGAGACTTAAGTAATAAGCGAGAAATTCATCAAGCTCAATTAAAGCAAACAAGTAATCCGCTTGACTTGGTTCAACGTTGAAGTTACCTAGAGGAGTCGGCTTTATAATGTCAACCTCATAGGCTTGTGCTTCGGCGCTTTCTTCGCCTTCGTCTCCGCCCTGTGCAGTTGTAATCTCGGTTTTGGCTTTAGAAGGTGGCGGAGAATGGGGACTGGAGCCTATGATATCGACGTCGGCTGAAATCGAAGTATGGACAGGGGCAGTTGAAGGTGCTTCCTTCCCTGGATGCTCCTCTTCCGTCGATCCGGCTCGCACTTTAGCGAGTTGCTCCTTTCCTCTGGCAAGAGCGGCACGAGTTTCATCATCAAAATAATGTGCCTCAAGGTCTGCTTCATCATAGCCAGCACCTCCGAGCATATCAATTGCGGCCTCCCACACTTCAGCCAAGGTGATCTCATACTTCGGGCCCAAGAATGAGAGGCTTCCGCGCCACAAAACACTATGAAGATAAAAATCAAATAAAGTAGAGCTAATGTTGGCCTTCGTCGCCTCGTGCGATTGCTCAGCTTCTTCTTTTCCAGCGATGGCCTCATCGCGCACTTTTTCAGTCTTTAATAATTGAGCCTGCAACCTTATAATTTCCAGGTCTTGGGAGCTAGCCTTCTCCCGTAGCTGGGCGATGTCAGTACGGTAGGTTTCTACCATCTTCTATTCGGCATCAAGTTGAGCCTCAGCGTATCGTTGAGCGGCGTGGGCATCCCGCACTTGTTTTTGAAGCACTTCCTCCTTTTGAGTGTAGGAAGTGGATGAGGCAGCAAGCTCATTTTTGAGTTTTTCAACTTCAGTCTCAAGTCTCTCATTATCATCGGCGATGCTCTTCATTTTTGCATCGTGCTGGTCGAGAACTTTCTGCCACTCGGATTTATCAATTTCCATAGTCAGCATGGCCTCAAGATTGACACGGTTTACTCTCTGAAGCTCGTCGACAAGTTTTTGCCATCCGGACATTCTCTCAATGTCAAGCTTGATGGCATCGAGATTTCTCAACATGGCTTGTTTGTTGATAGGGACCAAATCGAGATCAAAACGCACTCCCTTTAAGCACCAGTGCGGAAACCGGCTTTGGAGAGTTGCCGGGCCCTTTTCAACTTGATACTGAGGCCTGCTAATGATTGTCTGAATATCAGTTTTCTCGAGAGCAGGAGAACCGGAGGGGATGTCAAGAGGGATAGGAGCAGCGATTTTTCCAGAAATTGCAGAGGCGTCCCTTTTGCTAAGCTTCGCCCGCTTTCTCGGATCTTCAGTGACATGACTCTTCCCTTTGACATCATAAGATTTTCTTTTATGAGAATCATCATCTCTCTAGGATGATTCATGTCGTTCATCTCCTCTCATATGGCGCCCCTCATAGTCCCGCCTTTCACGAGCTTTTCTGGCAGCTCTCTCTTCATCGGTTTCCCTCGAGGCAGGAAGATAGCGCCTGGGATCGTAAGAATCACGTTTCCCATAGAGCTGAAAGTCGTCGTAGTAGGAACTGCTTCGTCCCATTGGAGAACCTGAAAACGAAAAAGAGATATAATTTAGAAATCTTCTAAGTAAAGAAGCTAAGTGCGTATAAGTGCTAAAAATCCTAAGTGTGTGTGATGTGCAAACTACGCGCGTCAAACTACAAACCACTCTTTGGCTTAGGAGCGGGGACGACTTTTGCAACCGGTGTCAACTCTTGAGCTGACGGAGCTTGTTGTAGGGCGGATGTCGCCTCAACTACTGGAGAAATAACTTTAGTAGTAACAGGGTCATCCTTAAAAAGCTCCTGTGAAGTTATCATCAGGTCACTCAGTCCACCATAAATATCGTCACCGTCATGCCCAGCGGAGTTTTCTTTTTCAACTCCTTCTTCAATCACTGGGGAAAGTGTAAGCTTGCCGGATGACCCCGCGACATCGGCAGGGGTGGAACATTTCACTAACGAAGCTCCTGTAGAAGTTTCCTTCGATGCGACTTCTTCGGTAGAAACCGGGGCAGCTGATCTTTCAGTCTCGGAACTAGAAACTTCATGAAACTAAGTAGATTGAGAGGGATGTAAAAGCCCAAATTGGTGTAGAAACTCGTCTTTTAGCAAAAACTTGATGCTTCTCTCCTCGGCCACCATGGCACTTAATGTTTCGAAGGTTGGCTTATGGCTGGGATCTCTAAGCGGAGGAGGAAGTGCTACAAAAAGTAAAGATTTAAGTTAAGTACTTGGCAATTCGAGTTCCAAGAAATTCAGAAAAGGTGGAGTGAGTAGAAATTGGCAATCTTACTTCCAATTCTCCAGATGGCATAGAACCCCGGGGGGCAACGAACATAGAAGAATTGACTTAAAAACCCGTGTGCACTCTCGGGCAAGTCTAAAATCAGTTTACGGTTTCTTGCGCCTCTCACGAGAATGATGGAAGGATGATCTTTGTTCTTTGCGAAAGTGCACAAATAGCAGATTTCTTCGAAGCTCGGAAGACGATTAAGTGTCCTCCTGAACAGCACACACAACCCCATCAAGATGGCGTAGCCATTGGGGTGTAGTTGGAAAGGAGATATGGTTAATCGGAGAAGGAGCGTTTGAAGAAAGTCATTGAAAGGAGGAATAGCTCCATTCAAGCACATCTGTCAGTTGACTGCAATGAAGCCGTGAGGTGGCCTATCAGCAGTATCATTTATCCCGGGAAGCCGAGCGTCTACTTCAGCAATGCCGAACTGAGTGCACAACTGACTGAAAACCCTGTGATTCAAAGTGGTCAAAGTTCTTTCTGGAGGATCATTCAATGGGTTAGCAATTGGAAAGACCTCTCCAGCTTGTCCTATTTCTTCTTATTGAGAAGACATTCTACACAAGGAACTGGATATTCAAATATGAAGGTGCACATTTCCTAAAAGCATGTGAAGTGTTGTGCAAAGCTACTGAAATAACAAGTAAATAAAATAAAACTTGAAATAGTACTGATTGATGCACATCAATTCAGGAAGTTTCGAAGCTTGTTATCAAGCCAAAGTTAAGTGTGGTATCAATGCAGATGATATTTGGTAATAAGTAGTTATAGATGTATGAATTTTGCGTTGATACTTCATTTAATCAGTTGATTCACATCACTTCATCTTTAGCCAGTTTCATACTATTTTACTTAAGCAAAATAACGAGTTCTTTAATCTAATCCATCACTCGATGTGGGCGGTCGATGATGAGTATATTCGTCCCATTTTTCTGCAAATGTTGTGTTTAACAGGTTATTAGCGTTAAAGTTAATATAATCTGTAAAGAAATGCAACGAGTTCAGGCAAGTTATCTCGAAAGTTCAGGTTGAGGATTCAAGTTAAAGTTATGATGCATATTAAAGAATAAGGCTTCAGGTCAAGATAATGCAAATTTGTCCAAGTACTAGCTCGGCCGCGACCTAAAACCTATGCCGCAAGAAGTTAGGTCGTTAATTTGTTAAGTCGCTCTGCTTTAAGCTTTATGATATTCCAGCAAGTTAAGTCGCAAGCACGGTAGGTTGCAAGTAAGTTTGGTCGTGTGATTCACATTCAAACCGATAAGCCTAAGGTCGTCCGAAGCTCCTAAACCGATCATTTCCTAACTCTCTTTAACCCGTTCGCTCCCCTCCACTCAGCAAATCGCCTAACTCGCAAACCCGATAACCCATTATCACCTCTACCGTGAAATCCACCGTCTCACCATACCGCCAAATCACCTGGAATCTATTCGAATCACCTCAGATCCATTATGGATCCAATATGCTGCTGTGTTGTCGAGAATAACAATGGCATCGCGACCAAAGGCCGTCAAGGATCAATTGTAACATGATTCATGGTGAAACGCGGCATACAAAATTGGATTAGGGATGGAAAGTGGGGGAATTCGCGATTTGATGGTGATCATGGATGGGATAATGAGCGAATCCACTTACGTGATGTGATGATGAAGATGATCAGTGACCGGTTAATTCAAGTTCGCCTTTGAAAGCTCAGAAGATTCTTCAATGGCGGTTTGAGAATTAGAGCAAGTAAAGAGAAGAAGAAGTGGTGTGCGACCTATATACAGGGGAAGAGGGATCTGATTCGGTGCGCACAACTTCACTCTCTCATTAGGTCGCTCACGACTCAACGACTTGGCAAGGCACGAGTTAAGAAATATCGAAGCACACGACCTATGACATAGGCGTATACTTCGAGGGGCAAGTGTTAACCCTACCGTTTCACAACTTAGCGACCTAATGGATTAAAGGACCCAGCGACCTAAAAAGAGTTCAGAGGTCTTGCGACCTAACGAGTTAACATGGTATCAGTTGAAGAGCTCCGCGACCTAACGAACTAAGAAGCTCAGCGACCTAGAAAGTTAAGAGGTCTTGCGACCTAATGAGCTAACGACCTAAGCTACTCAACGAGTTAACGACTTATTAACTCAATGAAGCAACGGCCTAACAACCTAAAGAGGGCAGCGGCCTAACGACCTAAAAGATCCAACGACCTAGCGAGTTATCACAAAATAAAGCCGCTTGCTTATAGGCCGCTCCCAACTTTAAGTCGCCAACCATTTTCCCTAGGTCGCTCACGACCTAAACAAACCAAGACAACTTCTTATGCCGCTTCTCCCCTAGGTCGTTCACGACCTCTGACCTACCAATGTGTTCAAGTGATCAAGTGCACCCCTGTTAAGCCGTAAACCGTGCCCACTAGGTCGCCCACGACCTACGACTACCCCTAGGTCGCTCACGACCTACGACCTAACTCCAGATTCTCCCTATAAATACCCCACCTACTCCAACTGAAAGAGGACTTTTGGCTCACTTTTGGAATGCCTATACTCTGCTGTTTTCTCGACTCATCCGACACTTCAAACACAAAAGACGCTTCAGCGAACTTCAAGAGAAGATCTAACACATTCAACATGAATTCGAAAGATTCTTCTACATCGGAGTTCTAGCTACTTGTCTAAGTGGTGTTGTAATCGAAGATTGTTGTAAAAGTTGTAATTGAATCAGCAATAAAGGAGATTAAAGTGGACGTAGGCTAGATATTAAGCCGAACCACTATAAAACTGCTGTCTCTTTACTTTTTCTGCTATTTTCTACTTATTTCTAGTTCCCGTACCAACGGGTGGTGCTTTCACTTTACTAATACTCACACCGGGGTGTTAGCGTCAATTTTTACGTTAACATTTTTGGTGCTTTCACTGAGAAAACCCAACTCAGGAATATTTTCACCATTGCTTCACAAAAGTTTGCTGAAAGAATCTCTCTAAAGACCAAAAGTCTATTTGAAATCATGGCTCCTGGAAGAAAGAGTAGATCTACCAGATCCGGAAATGCTCATGAGGGGACCTCCGCTTCCCCAGCAGCAAACCAGGCAACTCCTACCGTTGGAGTCACAAGGGCTGAATTAGACGATGTAGTGTCTGGATTATACCAACAAATTGAAGCTCAAAACGCTTTGATGATGGACAGATTAAACGCTCTGCTTGGGGCAAATCGACAACCAGAAAACAATGAAACAACCTTTGCCGAAGATGCCCATAATTCCCAAGAGAAAGGTATTCCTCAAAGAGCAACTGGCACCGCCGAAGCGCCACCTTTCCAAGCAGAAGGTTCAAGGCCGCAACCAACTTTTCAAAACATTTGCCCAGGCAAACTTCCGAAAGAATAGCTGACGTCTGCCCGGCGATGGCTCTGAACAATGAGGAATACCTATCAAGGATGGTTCACCGAATCATGAAAGAGAGCATGTAGAGGGAAGAAAATGAGAGCGACTGGTGATTTGCTCCAAGCAAAACTCCGTTTACTGAAAGGATCCTAAAATCAGAATTTCCAAGGAAATTTGTTCCTCCTACTATCCCGGCCTATAGGGGGACAAGTGACCCTAATCATTTCCTATATAAGTATGACTGGCATATGACCGGTGCAAGAGCATCAGATGAGATTAAATGTCGATACTTTCCAGTGTACTTGGAAGGAGTGGCTCTACTTTGGTTCACAAAGCTACCAGTTCGGTCCGTAGATCAATTCTCCGACTTAACTCGAAAATTCAAGAATCATTTCAGGTTGTATGCTTCAAAGGCTAAGGATATAATATCACTGTCCAGCCTTGAATAAGCTCTCGGAGAATCTGTCAAATCTTTCTTGAACCGTTTCAATATAGCCTTGGCCGAAGTGGATAATGCAGAACCCCGTATGATCCTGACTTACTTGATGCGAGCCATCGACAAATCAAGTGAATTCAAAAGATGGTTAAAAATGAAGGAACCGAATTCACTTGAGAAGTTTTATAAAAAGGCCGACGAATTCATGCGCCTAGAAAGCCTTTCTGCGCCAGCGAAAGTAGTTGTTGCCGAAGTCAAGAATAACGATGTTGCTTCTAGCAAAAGAGAATCTGGAAACAAGAAAAGGGAAAATGACGGAGGAAAGAAGCAGAGGAATGAGAAGAAACCTCACCGCTTTAATCCTTCAGATTTTACTCCCTTAACTGATACACTGGAAAATATCTTCTTCGCAACGAAGGATGTTGTCAAGTATCCCAAACCACCTGAGATGGGGAGAGGTGTAGTGCATAATGGGAAATTCTATCGATTTCACAATCAACCTGGCCATGACACTAACGTCACCAGTTAAAGAATGTGATTGAAGAGTTGTTGAAATAGAATAAACTGCAACAATATGTGAAGAAAAACAAAGTCGACCCAACCTCATCCACTCAGGGGCAACAACTTCTTGCCCATCAATACGGCTTATGCGACAAAACTGCAGTGCAGGAATCCGAGAGGCTTGTCATTAATGTTGTCACAGGGGGTCCTCACCCAGCAGGCGGAAGTTGGGACGAGTTGGAAAGATATGCTTACGCTTTGAGATGAAGTTAATCAAAGTGCTGCTAACTACCCACAAAACTACAACTGGGCACCTTTCATTCTGTTTGGCATATGGATCCAAAACTATGAATCCAGTGGAAATAGGAGTCTAATCCCGAGATCTGGGAATAGCAATGACTACGTCCATATTTTACTTAAAAAGCATTGCTTAAATTTGTAAAATGATGATGGATGTATAACTCTTGTATTGTAAACCACTGAGAAATCAGTGCGAATCAATAATAAAGAACTATAAATCTTGTGTTCTTTAATACTATAAGATGCCTGTCTCATTTCGATATGCAAATATATTAAAAATATTGCTAAAATGTCGATTTAATATTGCAGGCTATTAAAGCAAAGCTTACCTATTCAACACATCACGAAGCCAAGCGATTCCTACAAATCATTCGATAAACAAATGCCAAGCCATAAAATTCCAAGATTCAATCCCTACATATGAAGTGCTTCTCACCAACAGTTAGTGATTCCACCAAAGTGGCACCTTCCTGACATGAAGGTTCCAGGCCCTTGCTAACAGATCGTAATCGTTCGTGCAAATGAACATCCGGTTAAGTAGCTTGCGCCTGTTCCGTGGATTCACTCAGCAATAAAGTACACTTCTCTGGGAAAAAGCAAACAACTTGCAAAAGAATGGGACATGTACTTGAAGTGATAACAAGGAATCGCTAAGAAGCAGATGGTGGAAGGACACAAGCAACAAAGCCCTCTTCGGAGGCCAAATGCTCCTCTTCGGAGTCCAAATGCTACTCTTCGGAGTCCAAATGCTCCTCTTCGGAGGCCAAATGCTACTCTTTGGAGTCCAAATGCTCCTCTTCGGAGGCCAAATGCTCCACTTCGGAGGCCAAATGCTACTCCTCGGAGTCCAAATTCTCCTCTTCGGAGGCCAAATGCTACTCTTCGGAGTCCAAATGCTCCTCTTCGGAGTCCAAATGCTCCTCTTCGGAGTCCAAATGCTCCTCTTCGGAGGCCAAATGCTACTCTTCGGAGTCCAAATGCTCCGCTTCGGAGGCCAAATGCTACTCTTCGGAGTCCAAATGCTCCTCTTCGGAGGCCAAATGCTCCTCTTCGAGGCCAACAAAGCCCTCTAACGATGCACAAGCCCTCTTCGGAGGCACAAGACCTCTACGGAGGCACAAGCCCTCCTCGGAGGCACAAGACCTCTTCGGAGGCACAAGACCTCTCCCGAGGCACACAAACAAAGACCTCTTCGTAGGCAAAAAACTACTTCGGAGGCACAAGCCCTCTTCGGAGGCACACAAAAAATGACCTCTTCGTAAAAATAAAAATAAACTGCTTCGGAGGCACAAACCTTCTTTGGAAGCACTAAACAAGTGAAGCCCTTTAACGAGGCACATCCAAAAACTTCGTCGATGGAACCACTAAAGGGGCGCCTTCTCAAAAAGAAGGTTCCAGGCCGCAGCTGAATACTTATGATTATTTGTACAAACAAATATCCGATAAAACAACCGACGTCTGTCCTATGGGCCCATTCAACGATGAAATATAATTTTCTGGCAGATAGATCGAAGTTTTCTTTGGAAGCTCACTTCACTACGTAGGGGAGTCCACTTTTCAAAAAACAAAAAGTGACCATCTCCGAAAGTTGAAGTATATAAAAAAAAGAGAAAGAAAACTTCTCCAGTACAAGGCATACTCTACTAAAAGCAGAATAATATTTCCTCAAAACGGAAGAATTATTCTCTAAAATAAGAGTACAAGTCTTTTCAGAATATTGCAATGAGCCGTGGTATGGGGGCATATAGCTATATTAATAAAAACAACGCTCAAACATCATACCACGAGCTCACTGCAATATCACACAAAGTAAATAAAGAAACTTGTATGAAAATAAGGAATAAATGCATTCTCAAATACAGACAGAAGTTTGTACAAGCAAAAAGAATCATTTTATTCCATACTATAATTTTTTTTATACATGTGCAGATTTCAAAAAGCGGGGGCCGGTACCCGCACAATCTCCGGACAATACAAGGCTGAGAATACAAACAAAAAGCAAAACAAGAAGCGTAAAGTCAAGCTCATTGCTCCTTCTTGCCGCCACCTTTAGAGCTCTTGCCCGGCTTGATGATTAATTTCTGAAGCCGGCTTGGACGGGTCGGGGAAGAAGGAGAAGGAGGTGTAGCTGGATCTACTTCCACTTTTTCTTCACCAGCAGGAGCGCTTTTCTTCTTCTTCTTCGAAACTGCGCGTTTCTCTTTCTTCTTTGAAGAAGACTCACTTCCGGAAGTAATCAATGCAGAAAGCTTTGTGTCATCGTCATAAGGTTGCTCCGGGGTCTT
This sequence comes from Allium fistulosum, assembly GCA_030737815.1. Taxonomy (NCBI): domain Eukaryota; kingdom Viridiplantae; phylum Streptophyta; class Magnoliopsida; order Asparagales; family Amaryllidaceae; genus Allium; species Allium fistulosum. The sequence goes on along the minus strand of CM060901.1, from coordinate 1,415,465,554 downwards.
CTCGCCCTCCTCAAGTTCTTCCGCCTTCTATTCTTGCGAAGCAGCCGGATCGTCCAAGTCTTGAAGAGCTTCTATTTTTTCTTCCTGCGACCCCGGTTGAGAAGCAGAAGGAGGAGTAACTTGAGAAGATGGAGGAACAACAGCTGGAGGAGGAGAAGTATGTATAGCACTTTGTATTTCCGCAACAGAAGAAGAAAAGTCAAAATCAGTATTCCTCGTAAAGAGAGGAGATGGTGGCTCATCGAGACTTAAGTAATAAGCGAGAAATTCATCAAGCTCAGTTGAAGCAAACAAGTAATCCGCTTGACCTGGTTCAACGTTGAAGTTAAATGGAGGAGTCGGCTTTATAATGTCAACCTCATAGGCTTGTGCTTCGGCACTTTCTTCGCCTTCGTCTCCGCCCTGTGCAGTTGTAATCTCGGTTTTGGCTTTAGCAGGAGGCGGAGAATGGGGACTGGAGCCTATGATATCGACGTCGACCGAAATCGAAGTATGGACAGGGGCAGTTGAAGGTGCTTCCTTCCCTGAATGCTCCTCTTCCGTCGATCCGGCTCGCACTTTAGCGAGTTGCTCCTTTCCTCTGGCAAGAGCGGCACGAGTTTCATCATCAAAATAATGTGCCTCAAGGTCTGCTTCATCATAGCCAGCACCTCCGAGCATGTCAATTGCGGCCTCCCACACTTCAGCCAAGGTGATCTCATACTTCGGGCCCAAGAATGAGAGGCTTCCATGCCCCAAAACACTATGAAGATAAAAATCAAATAAAGTAGAGCTAATGTTGGCCTTCGTCGCCTCGTGCGATTGCTCAGCTTCTTCTTTTCCAACGATGGCCTCATCGCGCTCTTTTTCAGTCTTTAATAATTGAGCCTACAACCTTATAATTTCCAGGTCTTGGGAGCTAGCCTTCTCTCGTAGCTGGGCGGTGTCAGTACGGTAGGTTTCTACCATCTTCTGTTCGGCATCAAGTTGAGCCTCAACGTATCGTTGAGCGGCGTGGGCATCCCGCACTTGTTTTTGAAGCACTTCCTCCTTTTGAGTATAGGAAGTGGATGAGGCAGCAAGCTCATTTTTGAGCTTTTCAACTTCAATCTCAAGTCTCTCATTATCATCGGCGATGCTCTTCATTTCTGCATCGTGCTGGTCGAGAACTTTCTGCCACCCGGATTTATCATTTTCCATAGTCAGCATGGCCTCAAGATTGGCACGGTTTACTCTCTGAAGCTCGTCGACAAGTTTTTGCCATCCAGACATTCTCTCAATGTCAAGCTTGACGGCATCGAGATTTCTCAACATGGCTTGTTTGTCGATATGGACCAAATCGAGATCAAAACGCACTCCCTTTAAGCACCAGTGCGGAAACCGGCTTTGAAGAGTTGCCGGGCGCTTTTCAACTTGATACTGAGGCCTGCTAATGATTGTCTGAATATCAGTTTTCTCGAGAGCAGGAGAACCGGAGGGGATGTCAAGAGGGATAGGAGTAGCGATTTTTCCAGAAATTGCAGAGGCGTCCCTTTCGCTAAGCTTCGCCCGCTTGCTCGGATCTTCAGTGACATGACTCTTCCCTTTGACATTATAAGATTTTCTTTTCTGAGAATCATCATCTCTCTGGGATGATTCATGTCGTTCATCTCCTCTCCTGTGGCGCCCCTCATAGTCCCGCCTTTCACGAGCTTTTCTGGCAGCTCTCTCTTCATCGGTTTCCCTGGGGCAGGAAGATAGCGCCTGGGATCGTAAGAATCGCGTTTCCCATAGCGCTGAAAGTCGTCGTAGTAGGAACCGCTTCGTCCCATTGGAGAACCTGAAAACGAAAAAGAGATAGAATTTAGAAATCTTCAAAGTAAAGAAGCTAAGTGCGTATAAGTGCCAAAAATCCTAAGTGTGTGTGATGTGCAAACTACGCGCGTCAAACAACAAACCACTCTTTGGCTTAGGAGCGGTGACGACTTTTGCAACCGGTGTCAACTCTTGAGCTGACGGAGCTTGTTGCAGGGCGGATGTTGCCTCAACTACTGGAGAAATAACTTTAGTAGTAACAGGGTCATCCTTAAAAAGCTCCTGTGAAGTTATCATCAAGTCACTCAGTCAACCATAAATATCGTCACCGTCATGCCCAGCGGAGTTTTCTTTTTCAACTCCTTCTTCAATCAACGGGGAAAGTGTAAGCTTGCCGGATGACCCCGCGACATCGGCAAGGGTGGAACATTTCACTAACGAAGCTCCTGCAGCAGTTTCCTTCGATGCGACTTCTTCGGTAGAAACCGGGGCAGCTGATCTTTCAGTCTCGGAACTAGAAACTTCATGAAACTGAGTAGATCGAGAGGGATGTAAAAGCCCAAATTGGTGTAGAAACTCGTCTTTCAGCAAAAACTTGATGCTTCTCTCCTCAGCCACCATGGCACTTAATGTTTCAAAGGTTGGCTTATGGCTGGGATCTCTAAGCGGAGGAGGAAGTGCTACAAAAAGTAAAGATTTAAGTTAAGTACTTGGCAATTCGAGTTCCAAGAAATTCAGAAAAGATGGAGTGAGCAGAAATTGGCAATCTTGCTTCCAATTCTCCAGATGGCATAGAACCCCGGGGGGCAACGAACATAGAAGAATTGACTTAAAAACCCATGTGCACTCTCGGGCAAGTCTAAAATCAGTTTACGGTTTCTCGCGCCTCTCACGAGAATGATGGAAGGATGATCTTTGTTCTTTGCGAAAGTGCACAAATAGCAGATTTCTTCGAAGCTCGGAAGACGATTAAGTGTCCTCCTGAACAGCACACACAACCCCATCAAGGTGGCGTAGTCATTGGGGTGTAGTTGGAAAGGAGAGATGGTTAATTGGAGAAGGAGCATTTGAAGAAAGTCATTGAAAGGAGGAATAGCTCCATTCAAGCACATCTGTCGGTTAACTGCAATGAAGCCGTGAGGTGGCCTATCAGCAGTATCATTTATCCTGGGAAGCCGAGCGTCTGCTTCAGCAATGCCGAACTGAGTGCACAACTGACTGAAAACACTGTGATTCAAAGTGGTCAAAGTTCTTTCCGGAGGATCATTCAACGGGTTAGCAATTGGAAAGACCTCTCCAGCTTGTCCTATTTATTCTTGTTGAGAAGACATTCTACACAAGGAACTGGATATTCAAATATGAAGGTGCACGTTTCCTGAAAGCGTGTGAAGTGTTGTGCAAAGCTACTGAAATAACAAGAAAATAAAATAAAACTTGAAATAGTACTGATTGATGCACATTAATTCAGGAAGTTTCGAAGCTTGTTATCAAGCCAAAGTTAAGTGTGGTATCAATGCAGATGATATTTGGTAATAAGTAGTTATAGCTGTATGAATTTTGCGTTGATACTTCATTTAATCAATTGATTCACATCACTTCATCTTTAGCCAGTTCATACTATTTTACTTAAGTAAAATAACGAGTTCTTTAATCTAATCCATCACTCGATGTGGGCAGTCGATGATGAGTATATTCGTCCCATTTTTCTGCAAATGTTGTGTTTAACAGGTTATTAGCGTTAAAGTTAATATAATCTGTAAAGAAATGCAACGAGTTCAGGCAAGTTATCTCGATAGTTCAGGTTGAGGATTCAAGTTAAAGTTATGATGCATATTAAAGAATAAGGCTTCAGGTCAAGATAATGCAAATTTGTCCAAGTACTAGCTCGGCCGCGACCTAAAACCTATGCCGCAAGAAGTTAGGTCGTTAATATTTTAAGTCGCTCTGCTTTAAGCTTTATGATATTCCAGCAAGTTAAGTCGCAAGCATGGTAGGTCGCAAGTAAGTTAGGTCGTGTGATTCACATTCAAACCGATAAGCCTAAGGTCGTCCGAAGCTCCTAAACCGATCATTTCCTAACTCTCTTTAACCCGTTCGCTCCCCTCCACTCAGCAAATTGCCTAACTCGCAAACCCGATAACCCATTATCACCTCTACCGTGAAATCCACCGTCTCACCATACCGCTAAATCACCTGGAATCTATTCGAATCACCTCAGATCCATTATGGATCCAATATGCTGCTGTGTTGTCGAGAATAACAATGGCATCGTGACCAAAGGCCGTCAAGGATCAATTGTAACACGATTCATGGTGAAACGCGGCATACAAAATTGGATTAGGGACGGAAAGTGGGGGAATTCGCGATTTGATGGTGATCATGGATGGGATAATGAGCGAATCCACTTACGTGATGTGATGATGAAGATGATCAGTGACCGATTAATTCAAGTTCGCCTTTGAAAGCTCAGAAGATTCTTCAATGGCGGTTTGAGAATTGGAGCAAGTAAAGAGAAGAAGAAGTGGTGTGCGACCTATATACAGGGGCAGAGGGATCTGATTCGGCGCGCACGACCTCACTCCCTCATTAGGTCGCTCACGACTCAACGACTTGGCAAGGCACGAGTTAAGAAATATCGAAGCACACGACCTATGACATAGGCGTATACTTCGAGGGGCAAGTGTTAACCCTACTGTTTCATGACTTAGCGACCTAATGGATTAAAGGACCCAGCGACCTAAAAAGAGTTCAGAGGTCTTGCGACCTAACGAGTTAACATGGTATCAGTTGAAGAGCTCCGCGACCTAACGAGCTAAGAAGCTCAGCGACCTAGAAAGTTAAGAGGTCTTGCGACCTAATGAGCTAACGACCTAAGCTACTCAACGAGTTAACGACTTATTAACTCAATGAAGCAACGGCCTAACAACCTAAAGAGGGTAGCAACCTAGCGACCTAGCGAGTTATCACAAAATAAAGCCGCTTGCTTATAGGCCGCTCCCAATTTTAAGTCGCCAACCATTTTCCCTAGGTCGCTCACGACCTAAAAAAACCAAGACAACTTATTATGCCGCTTCTCCCTAGGTCGTTCACGACCTATGACCTACCAATGTGTTCAAGTGATCAAGTGCACTCCTGTTAAGCCGTAAACCGTGCCCACTAGGTCGCCCACGACCTACGACCTACCCCTAGGTCGCTCACGACCTACGACCTAACTCCAGATTCTCCCTATAAATACCCCACCTACTCCAACTGAAAGAGGACTTTTGGCTCACTTTTGGAACGCCCATACTCTGTTGTTTTCTCGACTCATCTGACACTTCAAACACAAAAGACGCTTCAATGAACTTCAAGAGGAGATCTAACACATTCAACATGAATTCGAAAGATTCTTCTACATCGGAGTTCTAACTACTTGTCTAAGTGGTGTTGTAATCGAAGATTGTTGTAAAAGTTGTAATTGAATCAGCAATAAAGGAGATTAAAGTGGACGTAGGCTAGATATTAAGTCGAACCACTATAAAACTGCTGTCTCTTTACTTTTTCTGCTATTTTCTGCTTATTTCAAGTTCCTGTACCAACGGGTGGTGCTTTCACTTTACTAATACTCACACCGGGGTGTTAGCATCAATTTTTACGTTAACACCAGTGGTGCATGACATCAATTCCTGCCTTGGTGAAATATTATGTTGGCCTTATACAATGTCATCCACTGGTGATATGTTGGATGCAACATTAATTGTACTCAATATCGTTAGTCACCTTAATGACATGCTGCATTACTCACTTGTCTTTATTGATGACATGCGACATAGTTTATTAACCTTTGTTGATGTAGGACAACATTGTAAGCCTTCAGCATTGGCTAGAAATGGCATACTTCCTCCATACTTTCAACATTACCTTTAGTTGATGGCCATCGATATGATACCCATTGTTATGTCGATGATCTATGACATGCTCCCCTTCGATATTCTTTTATATGATATGACATAGCACCTTTGAATGACCTTGCATTTCTTCTTTGCTTCCATCTTTTCAACATGAATTCCTTAATTTGGCGTGAAGCTCTTAGCTTTACTTTCGTCACGACTTTGAGCTTTAAAATCATATACTTTTGAGATTATTAAACCTCCAACATCACTGACTACGACAATATCCTTTAGTTTTGACATAAATTCCTTTGCTTGTATTTTTTAGAAATTATGCGGATAATATTTGTCCCCCTCCTTGTATAAAAGAAGCTTTTTACACTTCAGTGTAAAACCAAAAATTTCTTGCTTTCTCAATCCTTTGTAAGATTTTCTTTCTAGTCCTATTTCCTTGTAAAACATTAAGTGGACGACAATTTCCATTATTGATTTTAAATTCACTTTTAACTTTGAGCAATCCTCTTTGGGGTTTAATTGAGCTATAAATTGGTATATATTTTTCATATTATCCGTAGAAATCAAGATTATAATTATGTTTTAAGGGATTAATTAATAACGATAATTTCTCAAACGGAAGCCCTAAAAAGTTATCTGATAATATCATAGGAGAAAGGATCAGAAATTCTTCTGATGACATCATGAAATAAAGATTAGAAAACCAATCTGGCAATATCAATTTTTTGATTAAAAGACCAAAAAATCATTTGGTAATAATGATATTCTAAATTGAAGAACATAACACCCTCTGGTAATAACAGTAGAGCAGAATACCCTCGGGTAATAATAGAAGACCAGAATACCTTTTGGAAATAATAGAAGTCTAGAATACCCTTTGGTAATAATAAAAGGTCATAAAATCATTTGGTTATTAATCGAAGAAGATTAGTATATCCATTTAGCTATAATAATAAAAGACTAGAAAATCCATCTGGCAATAACAATGGAAGACCGAAAAAAAAAATCCATCCGGCAATAATAATAGAAGAACAGAAAATCCATCTATCAATAATAATAGAAGACCAAAAATTATATCTGGAAATAATAATAGAAAACCATAAAATTCATCTGGCTATAACAGAAGAATAGAAAATCTACTTATCAATAATAATAGAAGAAGACCAGAAAATCCATCCGGATATAATAATAGAAGACTAGAAAATCTATCTTGCAATAATAATAGAAGAAGACCAGAAAATCTATCTAGCAATAATGATATTCTTTTGCGAAGAAACCCCACTTTCTTTGCTTTGAAGTGCAACGGCTCACACTTGATAAATTTTCTTCTGGAAGATTGTTTGATTTTTGTTTTGGAGCACAAATGGCTCATTTCTGATCGAATCTTTTGCCTCCCTTTGAGCTTTGGACATCTTAGTCCCTTTTCTTTCTCCTCTCTTTGGGTTTTGGACATCTTAGTCGTTTTTCTTTGCGCTTCACTTTGGACTTTGGACATCTTATTTTTTTTCTTTGCATTTATCTTTGGGCTTTGGATATCTTAGTCTTTTTTCTTTGCGCCTCTCTTTGGGCTTTGGATATCTTAGTCCTTTTTTGTCACCATCTTAGGTGATAATCTCAACTTGGATCAAAATCCTTATCACTGTCTGTAACGACCCACTATTTCATGCCATTCGCATCCGCACATGTCGGACTTGAATTGCTCAAAATATCATATTGTTAATTCATATTTGGCAAAATTCAGCATAGCAGTAAATAAATCAATCACAGAATCACAGACACAGAGTAATATAACAATAAGCAGCGGAATAGATAAATAGTAGTTCTGAAGCTACTATATAAACATCAGAGTTTAAAATAAAATACAACAGAATATATCAAATACAATGTAGTCTCGAATACAAATAGATGACAAGTCTGAACAAAACCACTGGATAGCTGAAAGCTGAAATAGATACCGATGGATCTCCAAGTGAAGCTCCAGCTCCAAAGGTGAGTCTCAAATGCTGTGACCCTCGGTCTGACTCGAGCGTAAAGCAAAACACAAAACACTCGAGTCAGGATTAACATTCTTATATCAATAAATCCAACTCAAGTGAAATATCAACTGAAATACAAGTAACTCAAAGGACGTTTGGAATAACCATCCTCTAAGGATCCGTGGAACTATCTACTATGTAGTAATATACGCTATTATAATATGTCTATAGTAAAGTAAACTATTAAAATAGCATTAAGGCGTTACCCATATCCCCCTTAACACATTTTATAATGCCATAGTCTATACAGATACTGTAAACTCCACTCGCAAGTGGGCTATCAGGGAGCACTACATAGGTACGACACCAAACAAACTCGTAGAAGGCACGATTGGGCATGCGACACGGCACTCGAGGCAATGCCAGGGTAGATATACCGTTTGCGTATCCAGACTAGTGGTAACGCATAGCAGCTACTACCGCCCACCTCGTGACACACTCCCAAATCAAAAGGGTGCACCCAATCAAATCACAAAAGCAATATAATGGTATCGAAGAAATGTGTCCGATAGGAGGAATGACCTCACTTGGCCCGGCGTGGCTCCTGTTTTATCCGCATCAAGCCGACTCACGGGAGTCAGGGCTACGTAAGTACCATATATAATCGTCACCACATCCTACTTCATTTTGGAATCTCCACCACATACACAGTTATCAAAGTGGTTTTCGGTATTGGCAGAGAGTATGACAAAAAGGATCCGGTGAGATCAAGGATTTGGATTAGGCTAACGACCCGGAGAGGTCTATGGATTCGGATATGGAGCCGGAGCGGTCCCATATTTGGATAAGATGACCCGGAGAGGTCTATGGATATGGATATGGACCTGGAATGGTCCCAGATTTGGATAAAACGATCCGGAGAGATCGTGGATTTGGTTAATGAATTCGGAATGGATTTGGAATTGGATATCGACTCAAAAGAGTCATGGATTTTGCTAATGATCCGGAGAGATCAAGAAATCGGATTGGCAAGGATTGGATAATATGGCAATCAATGGATTATGAACCCCGGATTTTGGATTTATGGCAATCCAAAACACACATTCCTATCGCAAGGCATGTTTTTTTGGGGGGGGGGGCAAAGTGTTAACCTACCTTTTGGCAAGGCAGTACACATGCGAATTTAAACCAATAAAATTCATGATTATCAAGGATGATAAGTAAGAGCGATGATTATAGGGCCTAGAAATCAGGTATAGACGGTTACATAAAGTCAAGATTGAATGGAATTGAAAGATATAAAAGTCATAATGTTCAAAGTATGGAATATGGTTAAAGGATGGAAGAGTTCGGCATAATATTGCAAATTGGAAGGGATCGGTGTGGATGGGCTCCTGGGGATGGTTTGGCATTGCTTGAGGGATCAGTATGCGGTTGGTATAGCGTGAGGGATCGGTAGTGCTGTATAGCTTAAGGGACTGGTGAAGTCAGCTGTGATAAAACATATATAGGGACTGGTCATATAAGTCAATGAGGGATCGACTTCAATTCAGAGGGGTCGGCGTGCTACATCCAGGAGGGATCAGTATACTTCAATGACTCAACAACTTGGAAGGGATCGACATGGGTTGGGTGCTATAAAGGGTTCGGTCTACTTCATTGAAAAAAGGAGGGATCAGCGTGCTTCATGGAGGAGGGATCGACATACTCCATAAAGGAAGGATCGGCATGCTCAATATAGAGGGATCGACATATTTCAGGTCATAAAGGAGGGGTTGACATGCTTTATTGGTAGATATGGATCGGGAAACTTCATTGAATAGGGTTCAGCATGCATCGAAGTCCAAGGGTATTCTTGCATTCAACAATCAATAACTCGAGCTCTGTCGATCCAAATAACATGAAAATCGGAGATAAACATATTTTAGTATGTAGAAGCCACCATAGGAATCACTGCCCAAAATTCAACCAATGAAGTGATCGGTATCGATCCCTCCTCATTGGAAGTTGGGCCTAACGACCCTTATGGTGGGCCCATCTGGATTAGAAGGTCCTTTTGCCGAAGTTCCAGAGAGATTGGTGCTCGTCCTCACCTATAAATACTGCAGGCATGGTATCAGAAAGGGGATCTTCATTCTGCTCCACTTCATCTTCTACCTAGGTTATACTCTGTCACTTTTATTCTTGAATTTCATGGATTTGTAACTGTAATCGACAGTATAAACTAATAAAAGGAAAATCTTTGGAGTGGACGTAGGCCAGAGTTTACTGTACCACTATAAACCTGTGTCTCTATTTATTTGCTTTCTAATAGTTTTAATTTTGTTCTTCATTTATTTCTCTTCATACTTCTGTAATTGGATTGGATATTGGTGCTTTCATATAACTTGATGTTGGTGGTTAATTTCGACTCCAATAATAATTAATTGGTTAGGCCTTAGCTAATCAACATATAAGGTTATTTTAACTTAAACATAAGTAAGAGGATTTATGAGAGGGGCAAAATAGGAATAAGCTTAATTTCCTAAACATACACCCTTCCATCCTCATATCCTCATTCATTTTTACATCCATACTAAACAAAAAAAGTAGAGGCCATTGCTAAAGCTTTTAAAGGAAGAAAAGTTATAGAATCAAGTTAAAGCTAAGGGGTATCAAATCAACAACTCAAATCTCAACTCTTTTTCTCAAAACAAGGTGAATAATAGTATCCATCTCATTCATATGTGTTAAATTTCTAATTTTTGATGTATTCCACATTGTTTGATGATGATATGGTTGATTTTACCATTGTTTGCATAAATGGTGATTTATTGGAATTTTTATGATAGGTTTCAAGGGAAAATCCTTAGTGAATGACCTCCAAATGACTTGATTTTTGGATGTGTCATGTAATACATAATTTTGGAGATAGGTTTTTAATATCATAATTTTCGGTATTAATAGAAATATTTTATGAATTTCCTAAGGTGAAAAGGACATTTATTTCGGGTTTAATTATTTAAAATAATAAAATAATTGATTTTGTCCCGAAATTTTAATATAGTAAAGAAAATGTGAAGTTAGATTTTTGATGAATTTTTGGGAATTTTCCCAACTGATTTCGATTTATTATGAATTTTCTAAGCTAGAAAGGCTTAATAATTATATTAAAATATTAATATAATATAATGCTTTGAAAATTAATTTGAAAATTAAATTTGATTACAACAGTTTTTCTGGAAAGAAATTGATAAAGTATATCTCTATCCAATAGAAATTTGACAAACAATAAGAGTTAGTAAAATGAATATACTTTATTTAGCAAAATAGCAGTTTTTACGTTAATTACGAGTCTGCAACTTAACCCCTTCATCACCTTTTCTTTCCTATTGCTACATCATCCATTTGCTTTCGTATTGCTACAACAACCATTTGCTTTCGTATTGCTACAACAACCATTTGCTTCCGTAACAATGCTACAGTAACTTTAGAGTGCCAATGCTTTCAAAGCTATGTTAAAAGCCAATGCTTTCGAAGCCATACTACAGTGCCAATGCTTCGAAGCCATGCTACAGTGCTAATGCTTTCGTAGCCATGCTATAGTAACTTTAGCTTTCGAAGACATGCTATAGTGCCAATGTTTTCGAAGCCATGCTGCAGTACCAATGCTTTCATAGCCATGCTACAGTACCAATACTTTCGAAACCATGCTACAGTAACTTTAGCTTTCATAACCATGCTACAGTACCTCAGCCTTCGTCACTATTGCATCCGCCAGCTTTGTTTTTAGAATTTAAATCATGTATAACTTTTTAACCGTAAGTCTATTTCTCTATTATGACCACTCTACGGATAGGGAAACCATCATTAGGAAGCAATGGAATAGGTTAGAGATCCTAATTCTACACCTATAAAAAGTTATAGCCCAAGAAAACTATTCCTTGAGAAATGTTATTGGCAGAGGCCAATAGGTTCTTTGTGATCCCATGAAAACTATGTCCGGAACAGGTTATTGATAGAGATCAATAGGTTCATAGTCAGCCCATGAAAACTATGACCTGAGAGATGTTATTGGAGTATCCAGTAGCTTCATAGTTAGCCCATGAAAACTATGATTGGATAATGTTATTGGTAGACATCAATAGGTTCTTAGTAATCCCATGAAAACTATGAAACCAGATAGATTGTTCGTAATCTTGGAACAAGTTATTAGTTAGCTCATGAAAACTAATAGATTAATAGTGACCCTAGAAACTATAACTTGAGGCGGATAGTCAGATGAATGGGGATGGAAAAACCAGGATATATTGTATAATTGCATATCATCATATTACTTTATGTTTTAACCATTGTGGATGCACGTGCACAACACATGGTTAATTAGTTTTTAGTTAAAAGTATTAGCGAGGGGAGAACCCGTTCCGCTCAGTGGCGTTGACTTACTAGATATCTATATGGTTGGAGATGGTATATTATTATTCACACCAGACTTTTTGTCTAACTCGAAGTTTATGTTTTTCCGCTTAAACCCTCCAGTGCTCAAAATTAATTTGAGTAGGCCGAGGGTAAGGGTTTTTTAGGTTATTAGTTGACGAATAAGCTTCCGGAGATGTGCAGGAGGCAAGCTACTTATTTAGGAGATTCTATATGTTGTCTGCTATGTTATTTGGATGTAAGGACAAATTTGTTTAATTGCCTATATTTAGACTCTGATCAACCAAGGGGGCATCTTCATATGTCGCTCTTGGCGTATTTTATAATAAATTGTAATTTCTTTGAACATGACTTACGTATGGGATTATGTGATGAATCTGAAATGCTATTTGTAATGAAATGAGAAATTTATTTTAAATTGGGTTTAAAATTTTTCATATTCATGTGTCTCTAGTATATCAATGTATCTAACATTACCGCATTTGGTTATCGAGAATTAATAGCTATGGACGACCGCAACATCCGTAGTAGTTAGTTTTGGGCCTCCAAATGGGAGATGTTACAATTTCTTCTTCTACCAGATTTGTTTCTTTCCTCTTTCGTTTCTTTTTAGAGGAGTTGGGTCTTCTCAGCGCATGCTTAACTTTTTCAATGGTCTTCATTGTTGCCTTGGATGACTGGCCTGAAGGACCTCTATTTAAGGGCTTTCTTATCTCAATTATATTCGATTCATTTTCCTTCGAGTCATAGTAAGAGAGATAATCCCATTTGTATTGATCAAGAGTGGGAAAGTACAATTCTCGAGAGCTGAACTTACTGTTCCCATCCACTCTTGGTTAGGAACTTCACCATCAAATATTTTGGTGAGACAAAAGCATCAACTTCATCCAAAGCTGCCCTGCCAAAGAATGCGTTGTAGTAAGAAGGCTGGTCCATAATGACAAATAAGGTCTTGAAGGTCCTGGAATGCGGTGGAAGTCTCACCTGTACCTAAAGCTTTATCTGTCCTATGGAGTTGATCCTTTGTTATTGAACCCAAAGGTTAGCTCAAAGCTTGGTTCCAACTCGTCTTCCGGAATTCCCATCTGATCAAAGGCATGTTTGAAATTAAAATTCACCGTAGTTCAAATGTCGACAAGAATTTTAGCCACCAAAGAAAGCCCAATTTCAGTGATCATAAGTGTGTCATTGTGAGGATGGAGAACCCCCTTCTGCTCCTACGAGGTTTGGTTAAATTGTGCATCTGGATTTGAATTCTAGGGTTCTTAAGTAGCGGCTCTTCTTGAATAGACAAAATTCTATCTCTTGCTTGTCTAATGTATTGATTTCTACCTCCCTTGCTATTTCCAACCAAATGCGGCTCTCTATGAATTACACCAATTCGATTGGTGGGTGCAATGAAATCTAGCTGAGAATCTCTTTTTGCTAAGTTCGTAGTGTTGTTTGGAAGCCTTTGATTGCTTTCATCAGGATATGCAATTCTCTAATTATCTTTGGTAAACTCTTTTAGGTGTCCCGAACGGAACAACTTCTAAATTATCCCTACCAACACACAACATTCATACATTTTAGGCCTACTCGGCTTATGATAATCACAGTAATCTCCCTCTCTTCTTGGGTCAGGGTTGTTTTTAGCTTTTAGGAAATCGAAAAGTCACCGATTTCTTTTGCTGCAGCAAAGATATAGGATATCAGCTTGTTTAGAGAAATATAATTGGTCTTCTAGACTTCCTCCCATCTCAGTTTCTTATTATGGTGATTGAAGCCAGATTTTCCTATTTCTTTCTTCGCTTGGGACTTCTTCTTGGTATGAAACATTTCATCCATACGGATGAACTTATCGACTTCAAATTGGAAGTCTTGGAGATCCTTGCATCCATGAAGGTAAAGCTCTCGCCAAAAGGATGTATGCTTAATCAGCCCTGAGCGTATACCATCAACTTGTGCCTGTCGGTCATATCTTCCGCCTTTAGCGCCGCTGTGTTTGAATCACTTAAGATAATTACCTAACATTTCTCCCGATCTTTGCTTGACATTAGCCAATACACTAAAGTCAATTGTAGAATCCTTACAAATGCAAAATTGTGCTGGGAACTCATAAGAGAATTGCTCCCAATAGTATATGGTATTCTCCTAATAGTTTCGACACCACTTAGCTACTGTTCCTTGGAAGGTGATAGGAAAAAGTTGGCAGCATATAGCTTATGAGGCGTTATAGAGGTCCATTTGACTTTCGAATGCCATTAGGTGATCATCCGCATAAGTAGTCTCATTATATCTCAAGGATGGAATTTTAATGTGAGAAGGAATCCTTATGGACATGATCCTACGTATGAATGGGGCTTCACGGAAGTTATTGTTGACCCTAGCATCGATGGTCCTCTTTCCTTTAAGGTTAATCATATTCTTTGCCATGTTTTAAGCTATGTCCCACAAATAAGCTTCATCGCTGTGATAATTGCTTATATTAGGCCTATACTCTTTGGATATTCAACATCCAAACTGCTCATTAGACTTATCTATTAATCTTCCTTGATGATCTGCTTTAGCTTTATTATTTGCCAAGGATTTAGGGAAGACTTATGCTACTTCAGCTTCTTGATTTCCTCTCCTTTTCTATAGAGTCATATTGAGTTTGCCTTTGCTATTGCTCCTAAGCAAATAAGCATCCAAATTACTTCTTGGAGATTCAACTTCTTCTCCTTCAGTGAGTTTGGAAAATTTTTGTGCAAGGGTTTCTCCCAATAGCCATTGCATCATTTTCATTTGTTGAGTTAGATCTTTGATCTTAGCTTCGCTATTGGTAGGATTTGCTCTCTCTGATGGCTGTCTAGGTTCTACGTTTCCCAAGTTGAAGTTGGGAACGACATTTTCTTTCAAATCAAGTTGAAGTTGAAGTTGGGCCTAAAGAGCTTTATTATATGCATATCCATGTCCAATAAATCCCAAAATGCATAATCAAGGTAATGGGCATGTCCAAGTCCTTTTCATTCAAATCAAGCATGATTACAATCAAATCAAAAAAATTTCCAAACCGCGGGATTACAAGAATTTAATTTTGAGAGTCGAGAAAAGACATGATCGCCCCTTACTCCTTGCCCCTAGGTTCGTATTTATAGGGGTAGTGGGGTTCAACATGGCTGCTTTATGCCGCCTTCGGCATTGCATTGGCATAGACCATCTTTATGGTGCTTAACACTGCGCCAATCCCTAGCCTTCCTTTGCATATTGATGTACTACAACATCATTAAGGCACGGTGTTGATATCAGTCGATATTGATAGGAGGCAGTATTGATAATCAGGCGGCATTGACATTGAAGAGGTATGGCATTTCCTGGAAGGTAAAATCAATAAGGGTCAGCATTAATAAGAGGCGACATTGGTGATGAACAACATCATAGAGGAACGACATCAAATGAAAGTGATATTGAAGAGATGTGGCATCAGAACGAAGCAGCATTGAAGAGATGCAACATCAGAAGGAAGTAGCATTAAAGAGATGCATTATCAACCTGTGGCGGTATCAACTAGAAGTGACCTCTGTCATGTCTTCATGGATGAAGTGCGTCGTTGATAGAACACGACGTCAATGAGGTGCAACATGGATAATACGTCATGCCGCTATAACATTGATGGCTCATAGTATATGATACCAATGGTGCACGACATCAATTACTACCTTGGTGAAATATTGTAATTGCCTTATACAATGTCACCAACTGGTGATATGCAGGATGCAACATCAATTGTACTGAATATCGTTAGTCACCTCGATGCCCCACGGCATTACTCACTTGTCTTCATCGATGACATGCGACATAGTCTATTAACCTTTGTTGATGTAGGATGACATTGTAAGCGTTCGACATTGGCTTTAATGGCATACTTCCTTCATACTTTCGTCATTACCTTTAGTTAATGACCTGCGATATGTAGCTTTCCAATATTGTTACCACTTCATTAATGTATGACATTAATCAAGGTATGATACCCATTGTTATGTTAATGATCTACGACATGCACCCCTTCGATATTCTTTTATATTGATATAACGTAGCACCTTTGAATGACCTTGCACTTCTTCTTGCTTCCAGCTTTTCAACATCAATTCCTAAATTTGGCGTGAAGCTCTTAGCTTTCATTTCAACATGATTTTGAGATTTGAAATTATGTACTTTCGAGATTATTAAACCTCCAACAACACTAACTGTGACATTATTCTTTAGTTTCGACATAAACTCCTTTGCTTGCATCCTTCAGAAATTATGTGAATAACACAAGGTCTTGGTCCAATACAGGTACACTGGTTATTGATTTGGTCTAAGCCACATACAAAGCCAATCCCACCCTATTGCGATAACACTTGATTGAATTACTAATTAGATGCAGATCCATATATGGCTTATGAACCCATTTTCATACAACACACACCTCGGAAAATGCTCGAATCACTGAGAATCAAGTTGCCATGATAACCAATAGAGGATACAATAATTAATAATCAAAAAATCATAAGTAAAAGTACCAAACTATCCATACCTATATATATCACTATATATATCCAGTCATTCAATTCAATCAAGTTGGGAATTCACATCAAAAAGTTTTTTAAACATCGCCCTAAAAACCCTAAAAAAGCATCGAAATGACTGAGACACCCCTACACGAACCGAACAGTCAGCCACCAATCGACCGATGGTTGCACCACTGATCGACTAGTGGTGGCCATGAACATCAGTCTTATGGCTCCTATTGATTCCTTCTCTTATGTTTTTTTCAAGATTTTATTTCTTTGATTTCTTGCTCATTTTTTATTCTTTATTTGATCCATTTTCGTTCAAATTTTGATATGGTCATCTATAATCGTTATACTTCAAATTCACCAAAATGTTTCCATCGAATTTGTTTCAGAATTATTTTGGAAATCAACGTTTAATAAACTAGATTTTAAAAATTATAAATATATTTTTTCACATATATACGTCAAAACACACTTAAAAATCGATAAAATTTCAAAATAAAATTATAATATAGAAATATCATATAGGATTTTATAAACATTTTTATATAATTTTGATACACATTTTAAATGTACAATTCAGCAAACTTTCTTACTTAAACATTTTTTCCATCTGTTACAAAATAATCCATAAGAATCATTTAAAAATCAACTTTAATTTAAATTTGATCTCTAAAATATATCATATAACCTCCAAGATCATTTTATTGCATTTTTACTTGATTGTATATCGAAATATACACAAAATTAAATATTGTGAGGTTTTCCGTTTTCTACCTTCTTTCTGACATAAGAAATCAAGTTTGAAAAAAAAAATTAGATTTTTCTAAAATTCGATTATTAAAAGTTGTGTGATAGGATTTGGATGTGAAAAATTGTTGAACTACGCCCCTATTCTGTAGGAGTGTGGGAAAAATTGGATGAAAAATGTTTTGAGTTTTCAATAGATTGCATTCATATCAAAATTGCAAGTATATTAGGATGTGTGCATCATATTTTAAAAATGAGTTTTTAAAGAAGAAAAGCATTCATATATGAGGTACCGCTTAGAAATTCATGTACATGCATATATTTTATGTTGAATGACACTTTGCACAAAAACAAGGATGGTTGCAAAAATTGGATGTACACAAAATGGGTGTGACTGATGCAGAGAATTACATAGTTTTACCCTTAACGAATTTCGAGGACGAAATTTCCTAATGGGTGGGAGAATGTAACACCCCGCATTTTTAGATAATTAAATAACCAAAATAATTATAAACGGTGAAAATGAGCATTTTTGGAATTGTCAGAATATGGCCTCGAAACTTAGACCAATGTGTTCGTGGCGATTTTCAGATTAATTTACATATATAATATGCCTCGAACGGACTTCGTATGAAAAAGTTATTGATGTCGTTATGCTTGTTTCTAACGGCTAGATTTTAATCGCTTTAAACGAATGAACAATGTTGCTTTGGCTCTCTATAAATAAACGTGCAGGGCTAGCCTTCAAAACCATATTTTTCTGAATGGGCGCGGAAGCCTTGTCACTTTTCTTTCTCCTCCAAAACTTCAGAAAATCAAATATATTAGGTTTAGGTTTTCTGATTTGCAATTTGGAGGTTGAAACTGTATTTCTAAAGAAGAGATCCAAATTAAGCCATCCGTATGAGGTGAGTTTTCAGATATGGTTTTCTAGTTTATCTGTTTACTTTTCTTTAGTTAGATCTAGATTTATAAATCCATACAAATTCCGATTTGTGGATCCAAATAGGGTTGCAAGGGGAAGGCTATGGATAATAGAACTGGACTAAAAGCCAGATCTGAAATTTGGAGTGTTTTATTTTCAGGTGAGTGGATTTAAATTATATATCTTTTATGTTGATGATATATATTACCGTTAGATTCCCGTTAAATATTTTAATTCAACATTTGAACTAATTTCAGTAATTAGTTCTACTAGTTAGTTATGTTGAAACTATAAATTTTATAAGAGAAGTGTACTTATATTTAAATGTTATTTATATGGAAAAAGAAAGGAATCCAATTAAATATAAGTAATATTAGGCTTAAAAATTATAGAGGAAGGCATAAGCCTAAAAGTGAGAAATTTACAGTAAATTATGTTAAAACTCGGGGAATGAAATAAAAAGGGGAAATCTAATAACTTGATTTGTAAGTTAGTGATAGATTAATTGGCTGGTTTAGAAAAGGGAATAAATTTCCATAGTTTAATATTGTAAGAAAAATGGTAAACATAATTGCAAGATAAAAGCAAGAAAAATGGAATTAGTGCAAAATAGAGACATTACTATATTTTGCAATATCCAACAAGAAAGGAACAATAAAAGAAATATCTTGTAGTTACGAGTTATTGTTTATGGCATTATTTAGTATTAAAATATGGAAATGGATTTTAGTACAGTTTTTGTAACCAACCAAATAGAATAGAACTACTTTCTAGAATAAAAGAGAATAATGTGAAGCGTTAAAGAAATTAAAGAAGAAGAAATAATCAAGTTAAATATTTGACAAGACTAGAAATAATAAACAGAAAATGTGACTAAATATGCATTTATTGCACAGATAGTAGAATAAAAAGTAAAGCAGTTGTTATGATAAGTAATTTGTGACGGTTGGACGTAGTCCCAAGCTAAGACTGTCATACAATATAAGAGAACTAAAGAGAATTTAGTATCATAATAAACGAAGACAGACTAGAATAGAAAAGTAACACTTGCAATTACATTTATAATATGTAGGTTATAAAAGAAAGGAAAGAATATAAAAGTGACAATTGCAAGTATAATTGTAACACGTAGGTTATAATTAAAAAGAAAGAAATAGAAGAGGTTTATTTTATCAAACATAGATCTTGGATTAAGTTAATAAGAAAAAATAATAGAAGTGGCCCATACAGGCAGCATTCCTTTTCAGGTCTAGGACTGATGGTCTCACACAAGGGTGGGGCTGGACATGCTGATTAGGGTAAATAAGTAGCCAATAGAATAAGAAAAGTAAACTAAACGCATAATAAAATATTAGACATAGGGTCTAATAAAATGGTAATGTGCATTTGGAGCAGCCCAAAGGGAATCTGGATAAAGAGCCTAACGAAGTAGTTCATTGTAGATTTTTAATATAGAAAGAGCACGTCCAACTTAGTTATTTTGGGCTAGAAGGAAGCACTGGAATTCAACGGGACATGACGATACTCTAGGATGGCCCTCTGGGGTAGGCCTAACGAAGCTGCACCCTAAAAGGCAGGTCTGTAGGTGTTCCATCAAGAGAGTATGCCTTGACTGCTTTTGCATTGCAGGCCTAATGAAGCGGACCTTTGTAGGCAGTCAAAAGGTTAATGATGGATTAGGATATTCGTATGACACCGTACTCTAGTTTGCGAGTGGGTTATAGTGGGCAGGACCCATAAGGATAGTCGCATGCGGATATCAGCCATCATCAGTCAGAGCAAGTTCGGGAAAGACTAGAGTTAAACCAACAGGCCAATGATTCTTTCACTATCGAGACATTGGAAGAGGGGCACAGCCAATTGGATGTTTAGATTGTTTGCAGTAGGGCACAACTACTTAGCTCTTGAATGGTCTTTCGATTAGTTGAGGAGGGGCCGCGTGGGCCCATAGCCATGATGAGAAAAAAGATAGACCAAGTAGAATATCTGTATTGTAGGCCTAATGAAGCAGACCTTTACAGATATGGAAAATCCCCGACTGAGTTCCGTACAAGGTAGACCTTGTTGGCGGAATTCAGGGAGTAGACAGAACGATTACGTGTAGTCCTCAAGGTAGACAGTGGGTGGTACATTGTGGATGTCCGAGCACTAGTATAAGCAACCGCGGATGCAGTTTCCCGTTTTCATAGTAGACGATGAGACATATGTATTGTAGGTCTTATGAAGTTGTCCTTTACAGATGTAGTTACAATACACTCTAGTAGCGAGACGATGGAGCCCTTTTCGAGGAGGATACGGTATTATGGGTAGTACCTAGGACCGATGTGGTCTTTAGGCATGTAGCTATTGTTGATTCATGAGTTTTGATTCATGACACAAGCTTCAGAGATCATACGACGAGAATACTATACGAAAGCGACAAAAAGGAGAATAACCATATATTGCACACTACAAAGGAGACAAGACTACAATCTAGATATTAGTATGAATATTTTATTTCATTGAGTCTTAGAATATTGTTAAAATCATTCCTCAAGTAGTCACACATACACACAAATTAATTTATACAAAAAATAGTGTACACTGTGCAAATAACAGCAGGTCGGCCGACCGACCAGAATCTTTGGCCGACCGACTCTGTGTCCAGAGCACAGATATGCACCATTTTTATTTATATCTGTAAACTCAGCTGACCGGGCCAGGTTTCTCGGTCAACCGACTAGAACACAACGGCTAGTTTTCTGAAGAGGTGCAATTGTTCATGAAGAGGAATGTTCTTTAATCCAACAGATATCGACACAACTCTTGATTGAAACTCTTCATGAAAGATTGTAACTATTCTACAACTATATAAACATGTTCAATTCACTTCTACAATAAACTGATTCTTGTTTATAATTCTGAAATCTATTCTCTATTCATTTCTGCAAATAAAAGCATTTATTCTTATTTAATATCACTAGAATCCTTGATTTAATTCATATACTTCGATTCTACGTGATTATCTTCCTTCTAAATCTTCACACACATATATACTCTTGAGGATTTGATTATAGGAAAGTTGTACTATCAAAAGACAATCAGTGTCATTCAGAACACATTCGTCAACAAACTATTTGTATTAAGTTGAAGTCCTCTTCGGTTGTTGAGGCGGAAAAATTCCTGTTCGGCTACTCAGGTGTCGTATACCTATTCCTCCGGGTTAAGTGAGGGGTTTAGTTTAAATCCAGAGGGTATTCTGGGACTGGACGTAGAACGGGAAGTTCGAACCAGTATAAAAATTCCCGGTGTGCTTACTTTAATTTTTATTTTACTACTATTATCAATTTCCGCATTTATATACCATATTACACGATCCTTAGTACTGCACGTACACTTTCAGCTATATATATATATATATAATATATTGGTTATTAGGTCTTAATCTATTAGGGAGTAGATGGGTACGATTCACGCACAGAGGCGAGAGTATTGTATATAAACCCAATAAACCTAATATAACAGAAAAGGGAAATAGAACGGTATATGTAGAATTATGCTTAGAAGTGTATAATTGGTCCATTCACCAGAACTTTAGTTCTGACCCCCTCCTCATATCCTCCCATAGGTTAGATAGATGGCAGAGATTTTCATGCTTCGTGACACTTGTTTAGAAAGTGTTATTACCTTGGTGAGTATTTACTTACTATTATATTTTAGTCAATTCCGTCGTGAGATACTTATTTGAGCTCTGATATATTTATCTTTGTCTCTTTGCAGGATACCAGATACCCAACTCGTGCTTCAGTGGGCTTGGATTTTAGCATTTTTTGCGAAAAATCCAGACCCACTGGAGTTCAGGTTGTTACATTTGGTATCAGAGCTTAGGTTAGTAGACCCTAAGTAAATTAGGAAATATGAGTGAACGTATTTTGTATTTTTGAATAAAATATAAATATATTATGTACTAAAATCCAAATAGTCCTCGATTATAGATTTTAACATATGGAAAGTTTTTAGAAGTATATTTGTGCATAGTTTGCTAGTTGGGTTCGGGATGACCCAAGGATGCTGTGCCCTATGTTATTGCCGATTTATAGTGTACAATAAGCTACGTTTTTTCTGAGAAGATTGGAATCCATATGTTATAGGAAGTGGGAAAGTTTCCCAGGGATAGTAGGGAGAGTATTTTTATTTTGGAAGGAATAAGAGATTTTAGTAAGGAAATGAGATTTCCAAGGTTTCGGAAGGGTATTCCTAGGGTAGAAAGAAGAAATTCCACTTTATTTCTAGCCCAATAAAATGAAATTTCTGGAATTGAAAAGTTAAAAAAATATAATTGTTAATATGTTTGAGGAAGTAAATATTGGGTTTTTGAAAAAAAAGTGGTATGGAATTTAAATTGGTATTTATATGATGTAAATTTTGTTAAAAGTGAAATTCTTTTTGAAGAATTATAGAGCATGTATAGCATGCTAGTTTCTTTGTAGGTAAACAAAGATTTTAAATATAAAAACCTAGAGTGTGTTAAGTATCGAAAGCGTAAGTTACAACATTTATTGTTGTAATAGATGTTTTCGTGAAAAATAAAGGAAGCATAGACTATGACACTATTGTTATAGTAGGTGACTCCTAAAGAAAATGTTTTTACATAGCATATGAGATTTATTAGTATTTATTTTAATTGAATCCATATACTAGTATTTTTGGGTTGTAGTAACGGTGTTTTAAGCAACATCTGTCTTAACCCAAATAAAAATGTATTTTGAAGATACTTTCTAAGTATAGAAATAAAGTGGTTTGTAAGTGCATATATTATTTAAATAAGTATATGGAAATATTTTCTAGTATATTAAAACAGTTTTGAAAATAACTTCTTCTGAGAATAATGTAAATTAAATATTAGGAAATTAATAAATTTCGTAGGAAATGTCTATTGTAAGTGAATATAGATTAAACATACTTTAATCTATTGGAATGAAATGAATAATGATATAATTTTCTAAGAAACCAAATCACAAATAAAGATGTTTTGTGCAAGTTATAAGGAATACATAAGAGAGATGTACAAGGTATGGAAATCACCATATTTTGTATACCTATTTCGATAAATTATAAAATAAGTTCCTTGTAATTTCACATAAACGTGAAATCCTATTTTAAAGGATTCATAGAAGGTTTTAGCTTTAATGGTTTCTCATAAGAGAAAGTAGTTCCAATACATTAAGGTATAAAACCACTAGGTGTAATAAGAAGTGTAATAATTAGAGACAGTGTTAGTTAGGAGGGATATTATAGAGAGCCTTAGTAGGAAAGCTAAGCAATGGAAATTTCATATTTTTCCATTGATTATGCACATTGGTCTCTTTACTTTGTAGAATTCCCCATTTGTAGTAAGCTAGAAACTACTCCAAGGTTAGGTAATTGGAAGAGTAGAAAAGTTAAGGGATTTTTGATAAAATAATTGTTCTTATCTACTCCAGTTTTCGTAAATTTGGAAATCTATGAAAAGAAAATGTTTTGAAAACATGTGAGGACATTTTTGGAAGTCAAGAATTTTTTTAAGGACAAGCAAGGCATGTTTTAAAGAAAAATGGTTTGGTGAAAAAGTAAATAAGTTTTTGGAAGAGAAAAACTTAGTAAACAGTTAAATTTAAAAATCCAAATTTTTTTATGGAAAGTTGTAAAGGTCTTTAAAAGGAAAAGAGGAATAAGTTTTGAACTTAGAATTTTTAAGTTTTCCCCTCTAGGTTTGGGGAATAATTTAAATTCAAAGAGCTGTAAAGATGCAAGTCTAGAAAGATAAAATGTTAAGTAACCAAGTACCTTTGAATTTAATAGAAACTTCAAAGTAACACTTTTAAAGGCAAGGATTTTGGGATTTGATGTTTCAAAAATTTAGAAGCTTTAACTTTTGAAATGAAATGATAAATACCAAACCAAACATTTAAATATGGAGTAGATAGGAATCATTTCCTAGGTGTGACGGGAAAAGTGTAAGGCTATGTAGGAGATAGCAGTGATTACTTTTAGTAGTAATAATAAAAGTTCCCGTAAAGTGTATAGGACACTAGTGAGAACCAAGGAATGTTGCTTCATGTGTGTAGACTATAGAAGAATAGTAAAGTGATATTAGTAAGATAGTAAGACCCACGTGGTTGGGATAGGTAGACCTTGGTTAGGGAAAAATGAAAGGTAAAGGGAAAATTTTCCCAAGCTTAGTTGCCTTTTTAGATAGAGACCGCATAGATTGAAATCCTTATTCATTGTAGTAAATGAGACTTGGTTATTCCATTTTGAGTATGGAATGGAAGAGATGAATAGATCTTATTCATCGTGAGTAATACAACGTATGTTAGTAACGAGTAATAAGCGGTAGGAGGAGCATATGAGTTACTTGAAATCCTAGAGTAGGACCTTTCCGTGTCAAGGTGGACATGGTCCTAGGCCTCCTAGCCCTAGATCATAGTTGTGTTTAGCTGCTATATTTATTTATCTAGTATCGCTTTGTAGTAGGACTTGTTTTCCCTTTTAGTTATGAGATCATACTCCTATGAAAGCATTTTGTCTTTATTATTGCTAGTCGGTACTGATTAATATGATGCTCTTTTCTGTGATGTTCACAAGAAGAGAATAAAAACTTAGGACGTAAATAATAAAGAAAAGTAAAAGCAAATAAAAGTAACTAAAAGAAAAACAGTAAAATCTAAAGAAAGTGACAAAAACGTCAATAAAAATAAATGAGAATTACAAAAGAAAAATACATTTTTTTCCAAAAATTAAGCTTGGGAATTTTTTTGGAATGGAAGTTTTTCTTATGTAAACCGTGCTTGGGAAAGAAAATAGAGATTTTTATAGAATAGCTGCATAAGTTCCAAGTACAGGGAAAGAGGAGCGCAAAAGTAAAACGGTAAATGTGAGGTTTTTCGTTTTCTACCTTCTTTCTGATACAAGAAATCGAGTTTGGAAAAAATTAGATTTATCTGAAATTCGAATATTAAAAGTTGTGTGATAGGATTTGGATGTGAAAAATTATTGAACTACGCCCCTATTCAGTAGGAGTATGGGAAAAATTGGATGAAAAATGTTTTGAGTTTTCAAAAGATTGCATTCATATCAAAATTGCAAGAATATTTAGGATGTGTGCATCATATTTTAAAAAGGAGTTTTTAAAGAAGAAAAACATTCATATAGGAGGTACCACTTAGAAATTCATGTACATGCATATATTTTATGTTGAATGACACTTTGCACAAAGACACAGATGGTTGCAAAAATTGGATGTACAAAAAAGGATGTGATTGATGCAGATAATTACATAGTTTTACCCTTATCGAATTTCGAGGATGAAATTTCCTAAAGGGTGGGAGAATGTAATACCCCGCATTTTTAGATAATTAAGTAACCAAAATAACTATAAACAGTGAAAATGAGTATTTTCGGAATTATCAGAATATGGCCTCGAAACTTATACCATTGTGTTCATGGCGATTTTCTGAGTAATTTACATATATAATATGCCTCGAACGGACTTCGTATGAAAAAGTTATTGACGTTTGAAGTTCCGTATCGAAAAATAATTATACATGTAAATGTGTGTGAATATATTTGTTAATAAATACATGCGCGTATAAATGCCAGAAATAACGCGCGTTTGAATTTCAAAATAGACGCGCGTCATAAAGGAAATTAATTGACATCAGCAATTAGAGGTAATTAATTAACATTAGTAGGTAATGTTAATCAAATCAGCAATTAAGGAAAATTAATTTACATTAATTAGAAACGTTTGAATTTCAAAATAAACATCTGTTATAAAGGGAACTGAATTTGCAATTGATGGAAATTAATTAGAATGAATAGGCAACGGTTAAAAGTTAACGTTTAAAAATAAAGGAAATAAATTAATACGTACGTATAAAACAAAAAGGCTAGACACATCAAAACTGACACGTTATGCATGTTTTTAGCGGCTAGATTTCAATTGCTATAAAAGAACGGACGACGTTGCTTTGGCTCTCTATAAATAAACATGCAGGGCTAGCCTTCAAATCCATATTTTCTAAATGGGGCGCGGAAGCCCTGTCACTTTTCTTTCTCCTCTAATTCTTCAGAAATCAAATATATTAGATTGAGGTTTTCTAATTTGCAATTTGGAGGTAGAAACTGTAGTTCTAGAGAAGAGATATCCAAATTAAGCCGTCGGTATAAGGTGAGTTTTCAAATATGGTTTTCTAGTTTATCTATTTATTTTTCTTTAATTAGATCAAGATTTATAAATCCATACAAATTCCGGTTTGTGGATCCAAATAGGGTTGCAAAGGGGAAGGCTAAGGATAATAGAACTGGACTAAAAATCAGATCTGCAATTTGGAGTGTTTTCTTTTCAGGTGAGTGGATTTAAATTATATATATTTTATGTTGATGATATATATTATCGTTTGATTCCTGTTAAATATTTTAATTCAGCATATGAACTAATTTCAGTAATTAGTTCTACTAGTTAGTTATGTTGAAACTATAAATTTTATAAGAGAAGTTTACTTATATTTAAATGTTATTTATATGGAAAAGTAAATGAATCAAATTAAATATAAGTAATATTAGGCTTAAGAATTATAGAGATAGACATAAGCCTAAAAGTGAGAAATTTACAGTAAATTATGTTAAAACTCGGGGAATGAAATAAAAAGGGGAAATCTAATAACTTGATTTGGAAGTTAGTGATAGATTAGTTGGCTGGTTTAGAAAAGGGAATAAATTTCCATAGTTTAATGTTGTAAGTAAAACGGTAAACGTAATTGCAAGAATAAAAGAAAGAAAAATGGAATTAGTGCAAAATAGAGACATTACTGTATTCTGCATTATCCAACAAATAAAGGAACAATGAAAGAAATATCTTGCAGTTACGAGTTATTGTTTATGGCATTATTTAGTATTAAAATATGGAAATGGATTTTAGTACAGTTTTTGTAACCAACCAAATAGAATAGAACTACTTGATAAAAGAGAATAATGTGAAGCATTAAAGAAATTAAAGAAGAGGAAACAATCAAGTTAAATATTTGACAAGACTAGAAATTATAAATAGAAAATGTGACCAGATCTGCATTTACTGCGCAGATAGTAGAATAAAAAGTAAAGCAGTTATTATAATAAGTAATTTGTGACAGTTGGAAGTAGTCCCAAGCTAAGACTGTCATATAATATAAGAGAACAAAAGAAAATTTAATATCATAATAAAAGAAGATAGACTAGAATAGAAAAGAGACACTTGCAATTACATTTATAACATGTAGGTTATAAAAGAAAGAAAAAAATATAAAAGTGACAATTGCAAGTGTAATTGTAACACGTACGTTATAATTTAAAAAAAAAGAAATAGAAGAGGCTTGTATTATCAAACTTAGATCTTGGATTAAGTTAATAAGCAAAAATAATAGAAGTGGCCCAAACAGGCAGCATTTCCTTTCAGGTCTAGGACTGATGGTCTCACACATGGGTGGGGCTGGGCATGCTGATTAGGTTAAATACATAGCCAACAAAATGAGAAAAGTAAGCAAAACGCATAATTAAAGATTAGACGTAGGGTCTAATAAAATGGTAAGGTGCGTTTGGAGTAGCCCGAAGGGAATCTGGATAAGGAGCCTAATGAAGCAGTTTATCGTAGATTTTTAGTATAGAAAGAGCACGTCCAACTTAGTTATTTTGGACTGGAAGGAAGTACGAGACTTCAACGGGATGTGAGGATACTCTAGGATGGCCCTCTGGGGTAGGCCTAACGAAGCTCCACCCCTGTAGGTAGGTCTATAGGTGTTCCATCAAGAGAGTATGCCTTGACTACTTTTGCATTGCAGGCCTAATGAAGCGGACCTTTGTAGGCAGTCAAAAGGTTGATGATGGAGTAGGATATTTGTATGACACCGTACTCTAGTTTGCAAGTAGGTTATAGTGGGCAGACCCACAAGGATAGTCGCATGCGGATATCATCCATCATCAGTCAGAGCGAGTTCGGGTAAGATTAGAGTTAAACCAACAGGACATTGATTCTTTCACTATCGAGACATTGGATGATGGGCACAACCAATTGGATGTTTAGATTGTTTGTAGTAGGGCACAACCACTTAGCTCTTGAAAGGTCTTTAGATTAGTTGAGGGGGGCTGCGTGGGGCCATAGCCACAATGAGAAAAGAGACAGACCAAGTAGAATAGCTGTATTGTAGGCCTAACGAACCAGACCTTTATAGATATAGAAAATCCTCGACCGAGTTCCGTACAAGGTAGACCTTGTTGGCGGAATTCAGGGAGTAGACAGAACGATTACATGTAGTCCTCAAGGTATGCACTGGGTAGTACA
This sequence comes from Allium fistulosum, assembly GCA_030737815.1. Lineage (NCBI taxonomy): Eukaryota > Viridiplantae > Streptophyta > Magnoliopsida > Asparagales > Amaryllidaceae > Allium > Allium fistulosum. The sequence goes on along the minus strand of CM060901.1, from coordinate 1,415,436,974 downwards.
TTATGGATGTCCGAGCACTAGTATAAGCTAGTGCGTATGTAGGTTCACGTTTTCATAGTAGACGACGGAACATCTGTATTGTAGGCCTCACGAAGCTGTTCTTTATAGATGTAGTTACAGTATGCTCTAGTAGCGAGACGATGGAGCCCATTTCGAGGAGGATACGGTACTATGGGTAGTACCTAGTACCGATGCGGTCTTTAGGCATGTAGCTACATACATACATACATATATATATATATATATATATATTGGTTATTAGGTCTTAATCTACTAGAGAGTAGATGAGTATGATTCACGCTCAAAGGGGAGAGTATTATAACCCAATAAACCTAATATAACAGAAAATGGAAATAGAACGTTATATGTAGAATTATGCTTAGAAGTGTATAATTTGTCCATTCACCAGAACTTTAGTTTTGACCTCCTCCTCATATCATCCCACAGATTAGATAGATGGCAGAGATTTTCTAGCTTCGTGACACTTGTTTAGAAAGTGTTATTACCTTGGTGAGTATTTACTTACTATTATATTTTAGTCTATTCCGCTGTGAGATATTTGTTTGAGCTCTGATATATTTATCTTTGCCTATTTGCAGGATACTAGATACCCAACTCGGGCTTCAGTGGGCTTGGATTTTAGCATTTTTGTGAAAAATCATGACCCACTGGAATTCGGGTTGTTACACCATATAAATAAATAAATTTAATTAAAATAAAAATAAAAATATTCGAATTCGATTTTGATAATTATTATTCTTTGAAAATAATTTTTTGCTTAATTAAAATTTATTTAGCAAAAGATTATGTTTAAATAAATTGAATTAATCAGTACACTCATTACAGAAAATATACTAATCTCGAATAAAAATCTTTATTGAATACAAAAATTTAAAGTATAAATAATTTTTATATGAGTGAAATAAAAGAGAAATATTAATAATAAATTTATTTTTATTTAATACAATAAATAATAAATAACTAAATAAATGACCATTGAATTGAATTGAATTATCCAATTATCGAAATATTCTTTGTAGAAAAACTTGTAAATCAATTTAAATTAGATTTGGAATTTGTCTACAAATAAATACATGTATTATTTAAAATAAAATAATAATATTAATAATAAATATTAACTAATCAAGCCCAATACTAAAGCTCATTTCTTTCTCTTCTTTTGAAAAACTCTCCCTACTTCTGCACATAAGCCATATCAGAACCCTCTTTATAAAAATTTTCCTTAATCCCTAAAAACGAGAAATGCCGATAAAAAAAATCCTCATGCACAGTACCCACAACCATGGCAACGACGTCGAGCACCACGGTCTGAGGGAGTGTCGAGGCTAATGTGAGGGAAGAGGGAGGTCGTGGCTGACGATTGTGACCTTCAATTTCACGACTAGGGATGGCCACGACTTAGAGGTGCTACGCCTAGGACTGGCATTAGAAGAGGTTGGCGATTGGCTATTGGTGATTAGAGGCATCACGTTTTGGTGAGGTGAGCTTGCAAGGCAGCCGACAGCAATGGTGTTTTCGATGACGACATGTTGAAATAATGGGGTGGAGGTCAGTTGGAAGCAGCGACAACGAAAATGAAGCACGAAAACATGAACATGATTTCTTGCGTTCTTGCTTGGGATTTGGTTGAGTTATCATACTCACATCTATATCTAAATCAATAACTTTATCTCGTTGCTCATTATACTTATCCCACTATTTGATTAACTCGTTAGGTTGAAATGTATGGTTGGGATATTGGATTGATGTGTGATATTGAATGTGATTTTGTGTTTGATAGTGAGATTTTATGCATGTTGGATTATCAAAATGCAAAGGAGCCACTGTCCGATTGCATTTCAATTTGCATAATTTATTTATATGTTGTATGCACTATATGGGTGGATGGAATTCGACTCGGCCATGCAATATAAATTGTATTGATGTTTAGCTGATATGTTTGTGGAGTAATTTTACTCCATAATTTATATATTTAGATATTTAGATATTTATTTACTTTCTTATTTTAATAATATTTTACAAAATTTTATTCAATTTAGTTATTCAAAATTATAAATTTATTTTTAATTACAAATACAAATATAGTTTTCTTTTGGTTATAAAACCCGTTTTAAAATCAACAATATAATATATTATAAGTTTTAAATTGGTTTAAAGGAAAATTATAATATATTGTTATTTTATAAAATATATTATGAAAATAATAATATTATTTAAATGATTTTTATTATAAAGGTTAATTAAATATTATAGAAAGAGTTTTCAAACCTTGGAAAATATAGAATTCTTTAATGAAATAATTAAATGATTTTGGATATGGTTTGAATAAATAAAAATTTGTCTTTATAATATGAGAATTTTAAATATGGTATAATTTAAAGGAAAAATGTCTTAATTCGAATTAGATTAGTATAAAGTGAAGACTTTGAATAATATTTTATATTTATTTTTGGAAGTTTATAAATTTATTTTAAAATAGAATTTCCTTACTGTTTATAAGTTACATTTAATTGGTAAAGTGATAATAAATGTTTTATCCATATATGAATAAGGTTTTGAAAGTAAATTATAATGTTTAAATCTTTATTTTTGATAATATATAAATGAGGTGAAATTATTTAATATATAAATGTATTACTACTTTTTTTAGCTTTAGAATATAAAATTGTTTGAAATAAAAGTTTTACTTAAAATTAGTACTTTATTGAAAAGAAATTTCCTATATTTAGTTTTAATTAATTATTTAAAAGATTATTAAATTATGGAAAATATGAAATATTTTCTAATTAATATTTTAGGCATTTTAAAATGTATTTCACTAATAATATGATTACTTATGAATTATTATAGTGTGTTATATACATATATTTGTATACTTGATTTAAACGTTCAAAGAAAGAATTTATTTAACTTTATTATTATTTCATTTCTCAATTAAATTGGTATTTTTAGGTATGATTTCTACATCTTTTGATTTCTCATTTTTCCTATACTAATTTCGATATCATGAATGATTCACCATAGATAATGATTTGATTTTTTATTTTAGTACGATACGGTGATGACATCCTTTATATGATTTCAAAGTATTTAGTTCTATGTGATAAGAAATCTGAATAAAAAGAGTATATACCGTTTATGATGGGGGCATTTGGTATATTTCTCCGGTTATTCTTTGGACTCGTTATATAGAAGATTGTGGAGATTGATTGTAATTTATGAGCATTGAATAAATGTTTGAGTATCACGCAGTGGTATGGGAAGCTATTGAGAGATTAATTTGACTATTTATTATAAGTAGATGACACTCACTTGACAAGAATAGTATGAGGAGATTATGCTAACGTAAGGTGATGCTCATAGGTGTGAGCGGGGTATGTGCCCTTATATGTATTGATATTGTGTTCCACTGTCATAATGCACTCCTTTTAGTTACGTTAAAGAGAACCAAATGGCTTGAATCCACCCTACCGGTTTAATAATGCGGTCGCATCCCAAATCCACAACATTTTATTCGAAATATATTTAATGTGTATCATGTGATTTAGGTTAGGTGACCTATAGGGTAGGTGCACTATAGCCCCTTGTGTCTCACAGGCCAACAATCTATTACTTACAGGGGGAAAGCATGGTTGTGATTAAGGCTACGCGTTGATGAGCCACGATGTCCATCGAGGTAACTGAAGACTATAGGAGCAAATCCAGTTAGGTGACCTTAGGCTCCTAGAGTAGGCATACGACCATTAGTCTCCTTTTTTGTTCTAACAGAGTGATAGATTGGCATATACTATTTATACACCTCATTTAAGTAAAGATATGGGTTAGGTGACACACATATTGATGTATACATGATTCTACTTGGGACTTCATGTCTATCCTATAGTCATTACTCGTCTTGATATATTCTAATTTATTCATATATGAGGAGATGAGATTATATTTGGATAGGAGTCCAAAGTATAGTGGATTCACATATATTTTATTGTATATGATTTCTTTGATAGGTGGCCTATATTTATATTGATGTTGATATTCTATTACTCGAGATTGAGAGTTATACTTTGGCGTTACTGTTTACTAACCTAATTATACTTAATGATATCTCATATTCGATGATTTCTGAACTTTGATGATGACTCTGGATATGGATGATTCATCCATTTGATATTGTTTCGATTGGATAATATTTGATATGATTTTATATAGGTGATGACATCTTTATGTTTGGTTTCATGGTTGTTAATATTCTGTTATACTATTGTTTGTTTGTCTCGCTATTATACTATGCATATTATATATATATATCTGTGTATGTGTATAACCCCTTGATTTAGATATAGTGTAACCTGTGTATTATTTATATAATGCTCGGGGTCAGTCCAAGACATTTTAGGTTCATGGATGACGAGACCACACATGTTGTAGATTATCATCAGCATTATAGATTATCATCCAGTATTGTATAGTTTATTTTGTGTATATCATTGTGATGTACATTGGACATATTTTGAATATTGAATATTCTCGCTATTTTTCTAACATTGTGTTCTCTAATATACATTGTATATCGTGTATTGTTCTATTTTAAAGGCACACGTGTTTATTGTTTTATGCCAATACTGTGTACATGTAGGTGAGTTATCTATTCGATGTTTAAATATGTACTAATATTTTCCCAGGAGAATATTCACATGTGTACCTCATATCACCTCATCTCCGTATTATCTGATAGTATTACTCACTGATACTCTTGGATTTTATGAGTATAGAGACGGGGGTGTTTTAATTTGGTACCAGAGCAGGTTCAAAACAATACATACATACATACATACATACATACATCCATTTATATATATATAAAGATATATATATATATATATATATATATATATATAAGACCAGTGTTGACCTTAGATGGCTATAGAGTCCCTGTCCCTATGGTGTGTTGGGTAGTTATTCAATATTAAAAGGCTAGTAAGAGCCCGTATACAATGATTATCAGGGTAATCATCTGGGGACGTACTTGCTATTTTTCCTACTGTATATATTATTTTATCCCAATCACATTTGTATGTTAATCTTTGTGTGGAATTTAAGTTGTTGATGAAGGTAGTGAAATAAAGAGTTGTCAGCCAGACCAGTAGTGTTGGCATTGGTGCTATTGAATAAGCCTCTACGTGGCTTTGAATAGAGTAGCCTTGATCCAGTAGTGATCAGAGTGCGCAACAGATGCTAATAAATAGCTTTCTATTGAAGGCGTTTGCTTGTTTCATTGTATATGTGTGTTACTAGGGGATAATAAAATATAATTAAAGATGTGTAATGAGAAATTAAATTAAATTAATAGAATGCTTGGTTTATATTATGGATACGTGATGATTTTTATTGTTATTAATGATTGCTGAATTGAATGTATATATGAATTTTGAAAATAAAAATATTTATTTGAACAAGCAAATGATTTAATAAAAAAGAAACAATATTTTACATAGTGATTAAAAATATTTAATAGTTTATTTTGGTGTTAGTTTGTCTATAGATTGATTTAAGAGTTATGGTCGATACGTCCGATCAACGTTATCGATAGGGATTCCTAAACGCTTATATGTGGTAGTCCGACATAATATTTTAGAAATGGTATATGAAATATATTTTATTTAAAATTATACATTTTTATATAAAGTGTTATCCGGGTTTTTAACCGATTAGAATCCAAGAGAAGACAGGACGACTTGGTGAAGTCAGAATGACTCAGAACTCAACCAAAAGGGCTATGGCAACAAGCTAAAGAGAACCAAGTCATATCACAAAAGCAACGATGGAGTTTGACTAAACCAAGAAACAAGCATCCGTCCAGTCCAATCAGTAGCCAAACACAACCAACAAAAAGATCATCATCAAAACAAAGCGACACGCAACGAGAATACACAAACAACGTCGATAAAAAGCAACAAAAGCATGCCATACATCAAAGTCCAGAAAAAGTCTAAGTGCATGGATCGCTAGCGATCCATGCAGTATGGATCGCTAGCTATCCATACTTTATCACTGGGTCACTGAGGCACATGGGAAGCGAAAAAGCCAAAATATGATAAGTGTATGGATCATTAGCGATCCATACACCATGGATCGTCGACAATCCATACCTGTTCATGGGCTCTTAGCGAGCTAATTAGGCGAAAAAGGGAAAGGAGGGCAAAGTGATTGGCTTGCACACGAGCTAAATCTAAGGATCGCTAGCGATCCATTGACCTTGGATCGCTAGCGATCCATGGTTTTGGCTCGGGTCACAACCTGAGCTTCGTTTCATCTTTCTGAGTCCATCTGCAAGCAGTCAGTGAATAGGCCTGGCCCAAAAACTTTCCAATCTCTATAAATACCATCCTACTTGCAACACAAACGTGATCTTCTCGGGACTGGTTGCTGAAGCTCCGTTGGAAACTTTCTTCACTCTTCAGCTCCCTTACAACAATCTCCAAAGGAATTCACTGTGATTCTCTAGTGGATTCTAACCTTGGAGATTCAATCTAGCTAAGGGAAATCAAAAGCCTTGTTACCAAACACTACTTGTAATAGCAGACAACATGATGCATGAATAATAATAGTAATAATATACCAAATCTTCGTCTTCGTCCTCCAGAATAATCTTCAATGCGCTGAAAAACTTAGGGCTGACCCGAGCATAATGAAAAGGAAAAGCACTCGAGTCAGGACTAAAATATTCTTATGTGAGTCAAACTGATATCGCATATAACATGAGTGCCGTGGCGTTGGAGATGTTTATGGGTTTTACATCTCCTATCCTGTGTATAACGTGCGTGCAATAACTCAAGAGATGCTATCGGATTTTCCATCTCTTTAGGATCCGTCAAAATATTTATATGTAGTAGAATACGCTACATATATAATGTCTAATCATAAAAATAAAAATTTTTCTTAGCGTTAAGGCTTTACATTGGTCCCACTTAACGCGTTTTTAAGCATTGTCATACAGTTTGCATATAAAACACCAGTAAACCGTCGGTGCATGGGGATGCGCCGTGATACGACAACACTAAACCAAAATAATAGTGGTCTTGAATAAGGATAAAAGTATGACAAGTCACGCGAGGCAATGCCCAAGGTAGGATACTACCAGTTTACCCTTCCCGGCTGGTGGTAATCCCTAACGGCCCACCTCGTCCAACACAACCAAAATCCGAGGGTGCCCATCAATCGATAACAATGTCATGATATTAATACGAAGAAGTGTGTCCGCTAGTGGTAGCTAACCTCAATAGCCGGTACATCTCCTATTTTAGTCATTTCAAATTGACACAAGTGTCAGGCCAATCCATCATCGTTCTCTTTCTTCAAATCCAGTAACGACACCAAATCCAACACTTCATTCTGGAGTCTCCTCCGCGTACACAGTTATTAAAGTGGTTCCAATATTGACAGAGAGTATGCCAATAAGAGGCCCCTGTCTCTTTAACAACCAAACATCATTTCACACACCGGTTAGTACTTTTATATTTTGAAAACAATTCATACTTGATATCAAAATATCATATTCGCTTCAAAATCAAATTCATTTCGAAATATCATATTTACTTCAAAAATCATATTCAGTTCGATACGTCATTTTCACTTGAAAATATCATTTCACTCTAATATCTCGATTTCACTTTTAAATCGTTTCAGATTTCGACTTAGGTTATAACTTCATTTTAACCCAATTCGCATTTAAATCCAAGATTTAAATTTAAACATTCCACCCTTGACCAGTTTGAATTTCTGGAAAATAATTTAAAAAGTTAAAATAGTTTAATATAAAATAGTTTGAATATTAAAATGGTTTATAAAATAAAATAACATGGAGATCGAAATAATTTGGATATTTAAAAGATAGGTCTTAAACAGTTTACATTAAATAATTTATTTGAAAGTAGTTTCAAAGTCAGACTGATTCAATTCCAAATCTTCTCAATTCAAATCAATTTAATTTCCATTTCCATTTAGTTTGATTCAATTCCAATTTCAATGCGAATTAACTTCGATTCCAATTTCAATTCCAAATTAATTTCAATTCCAATTCCAAATTAATTTCAATTCAATTCTCAAATTAATTTCAACTCAATTCTCAAACTAATTTAAACTCAATTCTCAAATTTAAACCATTTCGATTTATATCAATTCCGAGTTTCATTTTCAAAATATCAATTCAAAACACTTAAATCAAATTTACCTTCAATATCCAATTTAAAATCCAAATCTCCAAATATAATTCAATTCTGAGCTCAATTTCGAAATATCGTTTTATATCACTTTTACTTAGCAATATTCAAAATTCGAATAAAAGTCCAATCTTTTAAAAAAAATCAATTTCTGAAATTCCAATCGTATTTAGATTATAACTTCAAAATCTCAACTTCAATTATTTCAAGCAATCCTGTTATCAAACTTAAAATTTAACACTTCGAGCTTAAGTTCAAAAATAGCTCGATTTCCATAAATTCAATTTTCTTTTCTTAAAATAAAATCATTTAAATAATTTTAAAACAAAAATTTTAAAATCATTTAATTTAACCAATCCGGTGTCCATATATAATTTTCCATCCTAGGGCCAAGTGAATAGTTATTTCAATTTAATTCCAGGGATGGATATATATCATTTTAATCCAAAATAAATGTCATAGGTATATATCATTTCAACCTATTTCTTAATTTATTCGAAATAATTCAATAACAATTATATAATGCCAAATGCCATTCAGGGTGATAATGGGACATATAATATAAATAAACATCCAATCATCCAAGATATCAACCAATAACATTCAATTTCAATCAACAACCAAATCAACCAATAATTCACCACAATTACATCATTATTAATATCAGTTATTTTACTGGCAAATAAATTCCATTTTCAAATTTAACTATCAATTTAAATCCTTATCAATTCAATTCATATATCAATCTAATGTCAATTAATTTTCCAAACATCAACCAATGGAATTAAATTACTTCACGACATTAATTTAACTAACATAAAAATTTTATTTAGTCAATTGTGAGCATATAAAACACTCACCTTTATTCAAAACTGAAAATAGTTTTAGCTTCAAATAAATTCCAGCTCGATCCCATATCATAGACGACATCGATACGAATCCTCAGCGACTCGTTTCACGCGAAATGGACCTCGTACGAGAAAGTTACGATTTTAGTTAATATCGATAATAATTAAAATATACTTAACAACTAATTAACAAATTAATAAAATAAAAACAAATCTATCACAACTCGACTAGTTCTCGTTCGCACACAGTGGCCAGCCGTGTGACGCCCCACCTCTATACTCACACTAGCCAAGGACACTACGGGGTAATGCCGTTAACTAGCACGAAGAATAAGGCTGTTAAGGAGTGACCATCTGTGTAATTGCTTTGTGCGAGTGCCAACATGTCAGATAATATAACTTACATTTCATTTAAAGAGGAAATCCGACATATCAAATACAAACTCAAAGCTACCACACAATGGCTATGTGGACTTCGGAAACAAATATAGAAATAAACATAACACAAATCAGTCATAGATATTCATATCAAAAATGCGGAAACAGATATGAATATAACACAGAAGTGTACATCAAAGTAGTGGTCATACAAGATCCACTACATCACAAAAGAATAGGTACAAGTGCTAGACAAAAGAATAAGTATACATCAAGGATTCTCTATCTCGAATGTATAATAACAAAAAGTACTAAGCTAAAGTAGTTAGCCAAAAGTCAGGTGACGAACCCTGATAAGAAGTTAAGCAGAAGCACCTGAAATACCTTAGTCTGACCCTAGTATTATTTAAGAAGAAAATAATAAACGGATCAGTCTAGCTATAAATATCATATAAAATGAGATAGGACAAGAGATATGACAAAAACGTATGATAACAAAAATGCCATATTGTGACAAGTATACATGTATACATAAGGTACCACCAAAAATCATACAATATCTCAAATATTCTCAAACACTAAAAGAATGTCATATTCTTTAAATTATTCACCAAAAAACAAATATTGACAAAACATATCAATGCCAATCGCAAATATCGGTGAAACACAAATTCTAGAAATCATCAACTAGAAATCCAGAAATCACAAAAAGGGGAAGGCCTATCACAAACGGGAGCACGAAAACTCCCCAACACGTGTGTCACAAACGGAATGCTATTCCATGGTCGCTAACCATCAAGTTTGAGATGAACTCCACAAACGGCCCGAAGACCATGGGTCGCTACCCCACCAAATTGAACCGAAGTTCCACAAACGAGGTTTTTAGTCCCCCACACAAACAAAGAGACATCGCACATCGCTAGTCTAAATCACAAAATGATCATCAATGATTGACAAGTGTAAATTACACTAAGCTAGTAAATAAATGAGTTAGGCTTCATGTCCCATAACCACTAGCTTAACTTAAATATTTACGAACTGATTGTAGACTTCCACTCGAAAATAAGTGTAAATTACACTAAGCTAGCAAATATAAGAGTTTAGCTTCATGTCCCAATTCCCATAACCACTAGCTTAACTTAAATATTTACGAACAAATTGTAGATTTCCACTCGAAAATTGCCACAAGAGTTCAATCGAACAAGTCCAAGAATTAACCGACGAAGTAAACGCAAGCGTTTCATACCACTTGTTTTGCTAAGCCGTTTAATTAGATTTCTCATACGAATGAGTTAATGGTTTGTATATAGTAATAGATTGGAAAACGATTTTAAAAACTCGCTTTGTATTTAAAAGTAGCGTTGAAATCGTTTTTGCGAAAGAGTTTGAGTATTTACTACTAGTATAGAAACCTTTGTATTTTTAAAAGTGACAAATCACCGAAAAACGATTGTAGAAACAATCGATCACCAAAAATTTACATACGAAGACGTGAATCAAATCCATAGAAATCGATACCAAATCCATCAAAATGGATATTCCCAAAAATCCAGAAAAAGAAGTCATCAAAGTCGATAATAAGTGATAGCAACTAACCGGATCGACAAAAATCGATTAAACAATGGAAATTCACTCAAAAATAGGCAAATAGGAAAAACTAGACAGTTCCAAACGTCTGGTTTAGAATCCAGACGTCTGGATTTGTTCTCTGGAAATAATCCAGAAAGGTTCCAAACGTCTGAAATTTCAAGGCAGACGTCTGAGACCAAACCAGACGTCTGAACCTATAAATCAGACATCTGGAATTGGTTTATGCCTTTTTTTATTTTCTGCGTTCTATATTTTTTTTCTCTCCAGGTCTAAACCAGACGTCTGGACTTGATATCCAGACGTCTGGTCACCTGGCTTGGGCAACAATTTGCCTAGGCCAGCCAAAACGTTTCGAAAGCGATCGGACGAGCAACAATGACTAGAGGTTTATGCCAAGCGACAACCCAGCCTTATAGGCTCTTCGATACACCCCAAATATCATGTCCAAACATCAATAGTAGGATTTTCATAAAATTGGACCAAAACACCAAAATTTGGAACATTCACCAAATCAATTCAAATCAAAAGCAAATGAACACAAATAAATGTTAGGAATTCATGCCTAACAACAATGAGAGTTATAGACATAGATGTGAGTTAAAAAGCTCACCTTTAAACCCAAAAACAACGAACGAGAAGCTCTATAACAAAGGAAAGGCCAATTCCTCTTCAACTTCAACTCAAGAAGCTCCAATCTAAGCTAATAAGCAAATATTTGCTAAGTTAGGTTTAGGAATTTCTGAAATTGAAGAGAGATAGAGATGGAGAAGATGAAGAGGATGCTCACCTAAGCTTCTCCTTGATTTTAGAGCAAGAACATGAATTTCCTAATCAAACTAGGGTTTAGGAATTTCCATTTCCCATTCTTTCCCCCATTTTTCTCTAGAGCTTGAATGTTAGAAAATGAGGAATGAAATGAATGAAGAGGAGTTGAGTTAGGGTATTAAGTTGGGTTAGTGGGCTGAAACCCAAACCCAAAGCCCAAAATAGAAAAATAGCAAAATTCTACTCAACTCCAAACATATCAATGTTTATACTCAAAAAAGTTGTAAACGCCATTTTGGACTCAATGGAGGTGGTCTCGAGTCCCAATTTGACTGTTTACAAAAAGTAACATTTTGGACTTTAATCCTATTAACGGTGCTATATTTAAATAAAACATTTAAATATACAATCGTGAAATATGCGGGTTGTTACAAGCCGCCTCCCTATTGCAGGTCGCGATTCCCCTCTTCATTTTCATTTTTTTTATCGCCGATCGAGCTTCGTTGCACGCTTGCCTCCACCCAAGACCAGACACCAATCAAGGTAGCATCGAGCCTCCAATCGCCGCTCATGCTCGAGAACCCTAAAATCGTAGTCGACTTCCATCATGCTCCATCCTCGGCGCGCCTCGTCTTCGCGTTCGACTATAGGAATTTCTCCATCGCGATTTTTTTTTCATTCTATAAATTTTTTCTAGCATTTGCATTTTTTTTCTTTTTGAATCTACGATTTTGATTTGACGAAAAGGGGTAGGGAGCGAGTACGGGTCAATAGGGAAAAACGTGGTTTGGATGTAGGTATTTGTATTATTAATTAATTTGAAAATATTTGACGTTTAACGTCTAAAATTTCTCGAGCTCCAAACGAAGCGTGCCGCCTGGCATTTATAATGAGATAGCTTTTCAAAATCAATTAATTTTAATTAAATTCCAAAATTAATTTCTATGTGTTTCAAGCCCGCACGGCCAAACGACAAGTCCGATCGCTACAGAAATTGAAATCCTACAATAATTCACTATTACGGATCCGATGAAACTGGTTTCGTCGAAGTCCGAGACAATGGCCAAAACGGCTATTTTTACTCGCTATTTAAAATATAGAATTTCCAATTTCTATTTATTCACCTTTGAATTCAAATTTCAATGTTGACAATCTTCATTCTTGTTCAAATAAGATTTAAATCAACTTTTGATACCATTTTCATTCATATTAAATTCAGAATTCAATTATTCAAATAATTTCCAATATTAAATTTAAACAATTTAATTATAAATTACAATAATAAATCATTAAATTTTTATTTCTACCCATTTTTATACAATAATCACATAACATTTAATAATTTAGAATAGTTAAACGTACGGGTCGTTACAATAGGGGTAGTGATAGCTGGATAAGATGTTAATCCTCAACATACTAAAGTAAATGGCGCCAACTTAGGAAACCAGGTGCCAGCATCCTCCAGTCAGCACGAAGTCGTTACTAGGGATGAGATGAATAAGATGGTTGACGAAATCAACCAAAGGATGGAAAGTATCCAGAAGGCTCTGATGGAAAAGCCTAATGCTATCCTAACCTTGCAGTCAAATCCTGCTCAAATAACTATGCTTGAACCCGTGGCTGCTATAGAATTAACAAGAAAATTCTTCCATTTCTGGTCTAAACAGAAGAAACAGAAAATAGCCGCAAAAAAGGGTAACAACATGAACCATGGGATATAATGTGGAAGGAAATACGAATACTTCACCCGCCGCAAGGCTACCAAGTTTGAACTTGAATCAGAGGGCCAAGACCTCGCAAGAAGATATAACTATGGACCTCTTCGACTCAGAAGATGGAGAGCAAGACAACCAGTTGGAAGAGAATGTCAATGCATTTGATGATGCTAGGAATGCCCAAACTGCCCTAATCAGGCCAACTGCAAGCCAACGGGGCTCCGCGGGAGTGGCTCTCCCGAAGATAGGAGAGCCTAGGCTTCAACCTATGCGCCTAGACCGTTTTGCCTAGCCAAACACTTGGTGTAGTGATTGATTGATGTCCCCAGGATTACCGGACATTCGAGGCATACCTAGAAGACATGGTCAAATGATCGATGGATGAGAGTAAAAATCGAAGAGATGATGAATAGGGATCTGCCCTAAGTCGGACTCCTTTTACCGATGAAATCTTGAATGAGAAATATCCTGATAAATTTACAATGCCAACTAACCCATCTGACGACGGGACGAAGGACCCAAAACCCCTGTTGGACGTGTTTCCACCGAACCAGAGTAAGGAAAACATTGCCGAACCAACCACTTCCTACGCACTGCCGAACCAACCACTTCCTACGCACTGCCGAACCAACCACTTCCTAAGCACTGCCGAACAAACTCCAACCAACCACTACCGGACCACTCACCACCGGACCAGGTCCCACCGAATCAAACTCCAACCAACCACCACCGGACCACTCACCACCGGACCAGGTCCTACCGAATCAAACTCCAACCAACCACTACCAGACCACTCACCACCGGACCAAGTCCCACCGAATCAAACTCCAACCAACCACCACCAGACCAAAGTACTACCGAACCAAGGAGTACCGAACCAACATTGCCAGGCCAGATCACATCAGCCCAGGCCCACCAGCAACTATATACATCCAAGACCCCTACCCCCAGCCTCACTCTATAAATAGAGGGGTAGGGGTACAACAATGGCAGAGAAGTTTGAGAGCTCAAGCACGGACAGAACTTTCAAACAACTTCCTTTCATACACTTGTAATCAAAGCCTTGTACTTGTAATCTGAACAGTAAAAGAGAATAACATATAAAGTGGACGTAGGCACATTCAGGCTAGACCACTATAAATCTGTGTGTCTTTTACAGTTTAGTCCCTGCTTTTTACATATTAGCATAAATCATCCAAATTATTAAGAACAACATAAGATCAACTAAATCATACGACTTGGAGGTGTTTGCCCATTTTTTGTGCAAACATTTTTGGTGCTTTCACTGAGAGGGCGGCTGAACACAAGACTTCAGCTTCTCCCATTTAACCTTCTTCCTAACAGCATCGCTCATTGCATGGAAGACATGCCTCCCAAGCAGAAGAAAGATGTTAACAAAGGAAAAAACATCGCAAATAGCAATATTCCAGATCCAGTGGTCACAGATCAAGTAAATCATCCCATTCCAACAGCAGTACCAAATGGAGGTCAGGCAAATTCGATAACCCCTGCCACGGGACAGCCGACAACAATTACTAGGGCAGATCTAGACAGGGTTGTGGCTGAAGTGACTAACCGCTTCACATCCCAACAGGAAGCCTTGGTGGACCAACTCATGTCACATTTAAGGGATGCTGAAGAGTCCAACCGCAACACTGAATCATGGGGTGAGTCCCAGTCTGGAGGATCTCGGAGGCAACGAAGATCTTCCTTCTTCGAAGAAGCTAACGACAGAAGCGGCCATGGTAGGAGCCGAGACCGAACTCAGTCCGAACGCCGACCCGAGGAAACGTTTGGAACCGAACCCAACGGGGGAGGTACCAGACGAAGGTAAACCGTAGCTGAGCCTGTCATGCTGCCTAACCACGGAAACGCCAATGAATGGGGCCGAGCTAGAGTCCAGCCCGAAGTTGGACCCGAGGAAGTGCTTAGATCAGAACCCAACAGGGGAAGATCAAGGCAAGGGCCAGCGGTGGCTGACCTTAGCATGCCCCCAGAAGACCAAAGTCAGCCACTGGAAAATATTAGGAATGGTAGACAATACCGTCCCTACAGGTCATCTGGACGGAATCAATCCCACAGAGAAGAACCAAACTCATTTCTATCCGCTCCAAATTCTGATTAAAGGATGGCACGCTTGTTCAGAGAGTGCGTCCAACGGGATCAAAGAGATCAAGGGATAGGCGTGAGGGTAACCAGCCCTTTCGCCCGCAATATCGAAATTGCCATCACCCCCCGAGAATGGAAAATGCCAACAATGGAACCTTACAAGGGAACCTCTGACCCCGTTGTACACTTACAGAGATACACACAGCATATGCTCATGAGCGGAGCAACATAGGGAGTACTGTGCAAATGCTTTCCACTATTCTTAGCAGATCTAGCTACCTCCTGGTTCTGCAATCTACCCCAAGGATCCATCAGCTCATGGGAGATGTTGAAAGAAAAGTTCATCAGCCAGTTCCGCATTCATGTGGAGCAACCCAAGGACGCTTATTCCTTATCCAGTATCAAACAGAAACCTGGAGAGAAAGTGCAGCAATATCTAACCCGATTCAATGCCGCAGCGGCCGTAGTCCAAGATGCCGATGAGAAGCTTATCTTAATGGCCCTCTGTAGTGGGGTGCATCCGGATACTAAATTTGCTAGAAGATTGACAAAAGAAAAACCAGCTACTTTACCCTATTTCTTCCATGAGGCTGGGAAATATATGAGACTTGAAGACGCTGCCACTGAGGGGCAGTCAGGGCAACAAAATAAGGCGGCTCACGGAAACACGCCCGCTGTAGCGAAGGACGTTTGAAGAAATGACTCTAGAGACAATGCTGGGGGCAAGAAGGGAGAAAAGCGTCTATATCGGCCAGGACCGAGATTTGACGCTTACACCCCTTTGAATGAAACGATCGAAAACATCTTCCTAGCCACTCAAGACGAAGTTAAATACAAACGCCCCCCGCACAAGAAGGAATCATATAACGCAATTAAGTCTAGAAAATTCTGCCGCTTCCACGAATCCCATGGGCATGATACCAACGAATGCCATCATCTCCGGGACTTGATTGAATAACACATCAGAAGAAGGAGACTAGAACGCTATGTAAAAGGTCAGAACAGGACTCCAGTTCCTGCCAATGAGAACCCAAGGCTACCCTCCCCAGAAATAGGCAGAGGAAATCGCAACACCAGCGGCTCCAGTCAAGAGAAGATAGTGGTCCATACCATCTCGGGAGGGCCACACATCGCCGATGGAAGCTGGGCAGAGATGGAAAGGTACAGAAAGTCACTTAGAAGTAATGAAGAATGCGTCAATTCTATTATAGAAGAACGCCACCCAAAGCGGATAGAGAATGGTGACATCACATTCAGTAGGCGTGACCTGGAGGGAAGGCAGTACCCTCACATGGATCCCACAGTTATCTCTGCCCGGCTCGGTCCAGCCGAAGTTTTCCGAATTCTAGTAGACACTAGAAGCTCGGTAAATATCCTATTCAAGCATGCCTTTGACAAAATGAAGCTGTCATTAAAGGATGTTCTTCCCTGCAATAAACCACTACACGGTTTCACAGGAAATGCGAAGATGCCCCTCGGGCGACTGGACCTCTTTGTTGAAATTGGAAGTCATCCCTACTCCGTTGTGCGGAAACAAACATTTGTGCTGATAGAAAACCACTCGGCCTACAACGCCTTCTTAGGAAGACCAGCCTTGTCTGACTTCCAAATTGTCCTAGCCCCATGGTGCCTGAAGATGAAATTTCCAACGAACAATGGAATAGGGGAAGTAGAGGGAGACCAGGACATTGCTCGAGATTGCTATGTAACTGAACTTTGCAATAACCACAAGAAGGCTAATGGGAAGTGGCGAACATGCATTGACTTCTCCAACTTAAATGATGCCTGCCCGAAGGATTGCTTCCCACTTCCCCAAATCGATCAGCTTGTGGACAGCACAGCCGGGCATGAACTCTTATCCTTTATGGACGCATACTCAAGATATAACCAAATTCCTATGCATACTCCCGACCAAGACCACACTAGTTTCATCACTAACCGGGGATTGTATTGCTACAAAGTAATGCCTTTTGGACTTAAAAACGCAGGAGCCACCTATCAGCGCCTCGTCAACAAGATGTTTGCGGGGCTAATAGGACAAACTATGGAAGTGTATGTGGACGACATGCTGGTAAAGTCAAGGAAAGCCGACGATCACGTAAGCCACCTGGGCGAGATGTTTCAAGTACTTCGCCAATATGGAATGAAGCTGAATCCTCTAAAGTGCTCCTTCGGAGTATCATCAGGAAAGTTCCCGGGATTCATCATCCATGCCAAAGGAATTGAAGCAAACCCTGAACAAGTCCGAGCTCTGAAAGATATTAGGATACCTTCTACCCGAAAAGAAATGCAAAGCCTGAATGGGAAGGTGGCCGCCCTGAGCAGATTCATCTCTAAAGCAATTGACAAATGCATCCCCTTCTTTGAAGCTCTAAAGAAAGACAAAGGAAAGTTCGAATGGACTGACGAATGCTTAACAGCTTTCCTTAACTTAATCGAACACCTCCAGAGACCACCAGTACTCTCAACTCCGAACAAAGGCGAAGAGCTATACCTATACCTTGCTGTGTCATCTCATGCTCTAAGCGCCGCCTTGGTGAGAGAAGACAACCGCACGCAGCGGCCGGTATACTTTGTAAGTAAGAGGTTTACGGGGGCAGAAGCCAGATATCCTAAACTTGAGAAGCTAGCCTAATGTCTTCTAATCACATCACGGAAATTGCGTCACTATTTCCAATCTCATTCCATCAGAGTTCTGACCGATCAACTGCTAAGGCAGGTACTCCATCGTCCCGACACTTCTGGGCGACTACTTAAATGGTGCATTGAACTAAGTCAATATGATATCACCTACCATCCTCGCACCGCCATCAAGGGACAAGCCATGGTCGATTTCATTGCCGAATTCACTACCAACGAAGGTAAGGAGCAATCGGAAATAGCAGAAGACATCAAGTGGAATCTCATTGTGGATAGAGCGTCAAACGAACAAGGCTCGGGGGCAGGTGTGATAATAATCACTCCCAGGGGAAATAAGCTACGCTATGCTCTAAAGTTGGAATTCGCTGCCACCAACAACGATGCAGAGTATGAAGCAGTGATAGCGAGATTAGAACTTGCCTTAGAGATTGGAGCCAATTCCTTATGTCTTCATAGTGATTCTCAGCTTATCGTGAATCAGATACTAGGAGAATTTCAGGCTCGGGAAGAGCGGCTCATAGCATATCTAAGGAAGACCAAGCGGCTCCTCGATCAGTTGGATCACTATTTGATCAAACACATTCCTTGAGAAGAAAACCAAGAGGCCGACGAACTGGCAAAACTAGCTAGCATGAAAGACGGCACCATTTCAGGAACAGTAACCGTCGAAAGGCAACTAACCTCGAGTTTTGAGCAAGTAAATCTGATAGCTGCAACCGAAGAAGAAGCTTGGATGACTCCCATCCGAGACTACTTACAAAGTGGCACACTGCCCAACGGGCGTAACGAAGTCAAGAAAATCTTGAGGAAAGCTTCCCGCTACACAATACAAGAGGGCATCCTCTATCCGCGTGGCTTCTCTAACCCCTTATTAAGGTGTGTCGCTGGAAGGGAAGCCAAGGAAATCTTATCCAACATCCATCAAGGAAGCTGCGGAGATCACGCTGGAGGGCAGACTCTGGCAAAAAAGATACTCCAATATGGATATTTCTGGCCCACCTTAAGCAAAGACGCCTTAGATTTCGTCAAAAAATGTGACAGATGTCAGAAGTTTGCTAAGATTCCGCGGCTACCAACAACTGAGATTACTCAAATGACCAGCCCTTGGCCCTTTGCAGTATGAGGAATTGACTTGATTGGCGAACTGCCAATGGGCCGAGGCGGGGCCAATTATGCTATAGTGGCAGTCGACTATTTCACCAAATGGGTGGAAGTAGAACCCCTAAATAAAGTATCTTCAACAAAAGTTATTAACTTCTTGATAAAAAATGTTCTATGCAGGTATGGAGTCCCACTTAAAATCATTTCGGACAATGACTTCAGTTTGACAGCGAGGAGTTCGCCAACTGGTGCCAAGAGCACGGAATTCACAAAAGCTTCTCATCTGTAGCTTATCCTCAAGCAAACGGACAAGTCGAAGCTGTCAACAAAATTCTCAAAACTCTAATCAAAAAGAGACTTGAAAAGTCAAAAGGCGCATGGGTGGATGAACTCCCTACGGCACTTTGGGCCTATCGCACATCTTTCAAAACATCAACGGGGCATACTCCTTTCTCTTTGGCATACGGATCAGAGGCTATGCTCCCAGTTGAAACTATAGTGCCTTCCCACCATAGGATCCACTATAACCCAAAAGAGAACGAAGAACTCCTTCATATGTCTTTGGATCTAATTGAGGAAAGAAGAAATGATGCAGCCCTCAAAGCAGCAGCTCACAAGCAAAAAGTGGCAGCGCAATACAACTCCAAAGTCAAGCATCGTAGCTTATAAGAGGGGGATCTTGTCCTCAAGCGAATCTTCCCGCGCCCTGGAGCACTAGATCCAATCTGGGACGGACCATATGTAATTCATAAAGATCTCCACAACGGAGCTTATATTTTGTCAACAGTGGACGGAGAGGTGTTCCAGAGGGCATGGAACATCCAACACCTTCGTCGATACTTTTCTTAACTTGTACTGCCCATATGAAGTGAATTAACAAAGAGAATCAGTGGACGTAGGCATTTTCATGCCGAACCACTTTAAAAAACTTGTCTCTTTTTAACTTGTTCCTTTATATCTTGGCTGCTTGTTAACTTTATCCTTTTCTGTTGAACAAAATCCTGTGTAATGGCATTTCCATTCAAGACACATCACGGCGCGACCTCACCTGGACAAGACCTAACAGGTACTATGCGAATCTATGCCCTCGCCAATGAGACACTTTTGCTCCAGCATCCCTCTGCTGCGAGTTAATTCATTGCTCGCAATCGGCCCTTAAAGCCAACTGTAATGAGCCGATTATAAGCCACCGAGAAGGCCGACTATAGCCGAGGCAGCTCATTACGACATTCGGCTCGCCCGCAACCATGAACCTACTTTAAGCCCCAACATAAGGTGTGGCCAGCCAGGGGTAGTTCACGGTTGACGATCAACACCCACGCTAGCCGGCCACGGTAAATCGAATAATACCCGCGACTACGGGCCATAATGGCCCGGGTAGTTACTGTGCGTGATCTCGGCTCCGATGTGTCTTAAGTACGGCTGTGGTAAAAAAGATAAACTCCCCGCAGAGGCGTAAGATGGGTGACAAATGTCTCCAAGACCCACAGCTAAGGAAAGTGACTACAAAACCCGTTTGCCTCGAACTTAAGCACATCGCAGGCCTTCCGTGATTGGAAGTTTTACTTTTTCTTATATTTCTATCTTATTTAAAAACTTTCCTCCTATCCTCTATAACGATCCCTAAAGTACAGGACACAAAGTAGGAGACGCTCGCCGATGGGGATAAGAACTCACAATGGGATGACAGGTCAATCAACTACATTCCATACTCAGTCATATAAGACATTCAAAGCTACCATCTACAACTAAGACATGAAGGGCGGTACTTTCTTCACTTGTAAATAAATACATAGCTATAATTTATTCGCACATCACATTAACTTTGCAAGGTATGAAATTATATCTAAGCAAGAAATTGGCATCAAACACGATAAAATCACATGCATGTGCACAGCTGTATTTCTTATGCAACACATCAAAATAATTAAGACAGTCAAATACGACAGAATCAGCTTAAGTTAAAAATTACAGGCTAAGAATAAAGTCGTTTGTTGCCAATAACACAACTTACAGCCTAAGAGTTACATTAATGTTTTATAGCTAGCGTAAACAGCAATGTCAAACAAACCAAAAAGACATCCAGGTCAAGTCAAGGAGTCAGCTGCATCGGAGCTTCACCTCTATCCTGCCGGCCCTCCAAAATCTACTTAGCCACGGGATCAGAACTCTCAGCATGCTGGCCGGAGGTAGTAGGTACCTCGGAGGTCTCACCTATCCAATTCAGAAGAAGAATCCATTAAATAAGCGATAAGCAGTCAGGTTACAAAAGCTAAAAGAGAAGACTTACCAGCATCTGCTCCTTGATCATCATCCTCCAACTGCACACCAACCTCCTCAGCGGCAAGCAGCCGCATACCTTCTCCTCCTTGGTGAATTGAGCCGTAACCACATCCATTATAAAGGCCACGCCACCCTCCTTATCTGCATCAAACTTAGCCTCCTCCAGGGCCCTGAGATAAATCCTGGCCATGACTCGGGGGTAATCATCCATCCAAGATAAGTTGCCCTGTTTCCAAGTGCTAAAGTACATATCTTGAAGCATCTCATCCATTATCCCCTCATTCTCCTTGAACTCCCTTATTCGGTCCTCAGAAGCCAGCAGCTTTGCAATGGTGGCATCCCTCTCCGATTGGTATCGCGAGCAGTCAGCCTGGAAGGTTTTTCTCATTGCCTCCATCTCCTCCTTCAGCTTGGTTTGAGCAAGATCCACAGCCTCAAGTTTCCCGGACAACTCCTGCACCCGCTCGAGATCCGCTTTCTGAACCTCATCCGCCGTTGCAATAGCCATATCAATCCGTTCCTTACAAACGACCTCCATTTTCCACATTTCTGCCCTGCTGACCTCTTTCATGGTTTTCTTTAGTTGCCTAGATGCGGTCTCATGTTGAGAGATCTGTATGGCTTGATCAGCGAGTTGTTTGGCCTAGTCGGAAACCATTAAACGCAGTCGAATGTTAGCACTGCAGATTTCTTCTCCAGCCTTAACCAGTCGAGCATGATGCCCCATCAGCTTCCTGGTTTCCTTAGCAACCCGGTCAATGTTTGCCTTAGCTTCGTCCCCTAAGGTTACAACCCGAGTGGTAAGCAAATCAAGGTCCAGGGACTTGGCCTCATCAAGCACTCTTACCATGGGATTACGAGGGAGAAGGTGCTCACTAGTAGCCTCATCAAAGGAAATATCATGAGAACCCGGATCCAGATCCGGATGACCCGCAAATGGATTACGAGCCAAGTTAGGATGGTCCATTGGGGGTAACGGTAGGATTCTCAGACAAGTGCGGGGAAAGAATAAGCTCAGTATTCTCCTCTCTGGTATCCTGAAGAGGCTGTCAGGGGCTGAGGATCAGGTGGAGATTCCAACAAGGAGCGACTCCTCTTCTTCTTTTGGATATCATCTTCGATAACTCCGAGAAGAGGACGGTAGCCGACTACGTCTCCAGGGCGGTTAGTCGGAGGCTTTGGCTTAGTGGAAGCCCTTAGAAGTTTATATTGTTTAAGACGATGCTGAACACCCGATGTCTTGGCCACTTCATCCGATCCTGGGACAAAAAACCAAGTGTTACAAGCGGACGTTAAACTATAATTCAAGAAATATGTCAAGTTGGGAAAAGTAAGGAGACACTTTTGTTATACAAACCTTGGGGAGGAGTGGGATACTGCAATAAGTCCTGGATCTCATTCCAGGACAGGAGCTGACCGTAAAATATTCCTAAGTCCTTATCATAAATGGAGTCTGCAGAAGTCAAAAATTCACCTTGAGTCGCGGGGGCTGCCTCAACTAGAACACTTTTGGAAGATGAATCGGCGCCGGCTCTGACCTTGTCAGCTTTCTTAGACTTCTCTACCAGAGCCGGTTCTTCCTCCAACCCTTCAAAATCTAGGCGGAAAGCATCGTCCGTCCACTCCTGGATCACACCCGCTTTCTTAGAAGACAAAGCCCCAGCACCATCACCACTCTGCCCATCGCCACCATCATCACCACTCTGTCCATCACCCTCTCCACCACTTCCACTCTCCGCCTCACCTCCTTCACCTTCGCCTCTTTCCTCCTTCTCATCTTCCTCCTCCGGAACATCTGGACATGTGCTGGGGGAGGGACCATTAGATTTCTTAAGTTTCTTCCCCCCGGCAGTTGGATGCTTTAAGAAGGGTTTTCTTTTACTGCTCTTCGCCGTAGCCCTTCCTTTAGATTTGGCGGCCCTCTCCTCAGCTGTGTCTCTCTGCTTGACCACAGATTAACGTGGAAGAATCAGGTTGAGCCCCAGAAGAGTAGCATTTCTGATCAAATAAGAAGCCGCCTTTTCCTCTTCTGGAATGGCTTCTATCTCCTCAGCCATTTGAACCAGATGATCGTTCTCTACAACCGCAAAGCCACCTACCGCTAGCAAGAAATAAAGCACGTAAGGAGGAGTATTGCAGTCAGAACAAAAATTATAAATGAGATTCAACTTACAGCCAGAGGTGAAGCGGCGGAAAGAAACAGAGTCATCTTTGACAAAAAAACCATTCCTTCTTGAACATGCTGAATTTCGAATATAAATCCAGGACTGGCTTGAAGGACACGGCCGACTCCAGGCTAATATACAGAGACCCCTTCTTGTAGCCTCTTAAGTTGTACAGATACCGGATTTCCCGATTGGAAGGAGGACGCCCGTATCTCCTCTGGAAGATGACGAACAGGCTCACCAAGATGGCATAGGAGTTGGGCTGAAGCTGGAAAGGAGCCACCTTCAAGTATGTCATGAAGCTGACTATCCAAGCATTGATAGATGGGATGGCACCACACATGCAATGATACCTGCTATAAGCAAAATATCCTTCAGGGGGGTTATACGGCATCACTCCTTCCCCCGACAATAACATGTGCGCCCTGTCGATCCCAAAAGAGCGAGAGATAACATCAAGCTGCTCATCTTTGAGGGAGCTGGGAAAGCAATCAGGCGGTGAGTTCAGGAGCTCTTGAGGACCGTACCCGTCTACTAGCGATCTCGGGGTTGGTCCCTGTCGTTCTGGTGCTGCCTAAACTGGGGGCACTATGGAGGACTCTCCTTGGTCCTTGGACTTATTCTTGTCAGAATGAGTTTCTACTTTATGAGACATTATCTGCAGCACGTGAAAACATACTGTTAGAACAAGGAGTGTAGAAATATAAACAAACAAATACCTAACAGTCTGAAGCCTCATCCATAGTTCAAGACATAAAAAGATCAAAGGTTATCCGACATTCAAACACAGCTGGTAGTTTAAGCATGAAGCGTTATTCGGTAGTCCAAAAACTCCCGAATTCATTCGGTCGTCCAAAGACTTCAAGCTCATTCGGTTGTCCAAAGACTTCGAATTCATTCGGTTGTCCAAAGACTTCGAATTCATTCGGTCATCCAAAGACTTCGAGCTCATTCGGTAGGTCAAAGCATAAGAATCATTCGGCGAGAGAAGGCCTCACCTGGTCCGGCAATCAAGTCTGATTCGACACTATAATTGATTCGGCAGTTAAGGATTTGGTTCGGCTCTTTCAGACGGTAAGGAATAACGGAGGCGTGGAGCCCATACTTATAGAAAAGAAAAGGGTAGCCGGACCAACCGGTTCGGCACTCGGGCCGAATAAGGGTGTCCAAATAAACAAAGCGCGACATATGCAGGCATATGCCCCACTTTGGGGGGCAAATGTTGGACGTGTTTCCACCGAACCAGAGTAAGGAAAACATTGCCGAACCAACCACTTCCTACGCACTGCCGAACCAACAACTTCCTAAGCACTACCGAACCAACCACTTCCTAAGCACTGCCGAACAAACTCCAACCAACCACTACCGGACTACTCACCACCGGACCAGGTCCCATCGAATCAAACTCCAACAAACCACTACCGGACCACTCACCACTGGACCAAGTCCCACCGAATCAAACTCCAACAAACCACCACCAGACCAAAGTACTACCGAACCAAGGAGTACCGAACCAACATTGCCAGGCCAGATCACATCAGCCCAGGCCCACCAGCAACTATATACATCCAAGACCCCTACCCCCAGCCTCACTCTATAAATAGAGGGGTAGGGGTACAACAATGGCAGAGAAGTTTGAGAGCTCAAGCACGGACAGAACTTTCAAACAACTTTCTTTCATACACTTGTAATCAAAGCCTTGTACTTGTAATCTGAACAGTAAAAGAGAATAACATATAAAGTGGACGTAGGCACATTTAGGCTGAACCACTATAAATCTGTGTGTCTTTTACAGTTTAGTCCCTGCTTTTTACATATTAGCATAAATCATCCAAATCATTAAGAACAACATAAGATCGACTAAATCATACGAATTGGAGGTGTTTGCACCACTATAAATCTGTGTGTCTTTTACAGTTTAGTCCCTGCTTTTTACATATTAGCATAAATCATCCAAATCATTAAGAACAACATAAGATCGACTAAATCATACGACTTGGAGGTGTTTGCCCATTTTTTGTGCAAACAACCCCATTTATACAAGTATAACTGGTATATGGACGGAGCCAACGCTTCTGATGCTGTTCGCTGCAGATGTTTTCCCATCTTTCTAGAAGGAGTTGCGTCTATGTGGTTCACGAGGCTTGCGCCAAGATCCACCTCCACTTTTGACCAATTAGCAACAAGATTCCTTAACCAATTCAGGCTCCATACCGCACAACCAAACATGTCATGTCCTTATCCGGATTGTTCCAGGGACGCAACAAATCGCTGAAATCTTTTATGAACCGGTTCAACACTGTAGTGATGGAAGTAAGCAACCACAACAAGGATATGGTTTTTATGGTGTTAGTCCGTGCCATTCACCCGGAGACTGAATTCGGAAAATGTATTAAGATGAAGTAGCCTACCACAAGGAAAGACTTCAATCGTAAAGCAAGTCAGTACTTAAGGTTGGAGGAAGTGCAGGAGCTGTGAAACCATTTAGCCTTTTATTACTGCAATTACCATTCCTTTATTGGAGTTCTAATTTTTCCTCTTTTGATTTCCATCTTTCCCAGTGGCTCCTTCAGTAGTTCCAGAAGCATGCGCATTTAGATTCATCACTACATCGCTCCATCCGATGTTCATTGGTTGCACACCTTAAACGACACTCCAGAAAATATTTATTTCGAAGCACAGGGGACTGAGGAATATAAGAAGCCCCCTAGGAAGGAAGCAACTAAGTAGCAAAAATGCTCAGGAAAGTTTTGTCCCTTCCACGAAACTCATGGTCATAACATAAACAAATGCCGAAATCTGAAGAATCTCATTGAAGAGTTGATCCTGGAAAACAAACTCCGGTAGTATGTGAGAAAGTCACAGAACTTCGATCAACCCACAGCTCCTCATCCTCCTAAAGAACGAAGGAATCAAGCCGGAAGTAGCGATGAAGGGTCCAAACGAACTGACCAAAGACTTATTATTAGAACAATATCAGGAGGACCACACCCCGCGCAAAGGAGTTGGGGAGAGATGGAGCGATATGCAAGTTCATTGAAGGATACTCCAACGGAATCATGTCTCACACTAGAAGATGAAACCCCAGCCAAGCTACAGAAAATCTTAAGTGACGACATAGTGTTTCGAAATTGGGACACCAAAGGGATCAAAGCTCCGACTCTCGATCCAATGGTGGTAACAGTGGGAATCGGTCCCGTTGTTGTTCGACGAGTGTTGGTTGATAGTGGAAGCTCTGTTAATATAATTTTCAAACATACTTTTGATTAAATGAAAATCGGCATGAAAATCATATCTGCATGCCAAACAAAGATCCAAGGGTTCACTGGCGAACCCAAGCAATCTTTGGGAATAATCGACCTTCTAGTGGAGCTTGGAGAGGGTGATCGAAGAGTAACCCTCATTCATAATTTTGTAATTGTGGACGAAATGTCCGCATATAATGCCTTCTTGGGATGGCCCGCTCCAGTATATTTTAGAATAGCTCTAGCCCAATAGTGTCTAACCATGAAGTTCGCTACTACAAATGGAATTGGAATGGTGAAAGGAGATCAGTGCGCCGCCAGAGAATGTTACATTACGGAGTTATGTGAATCCAGAAGAAGAGAAAAAGGGAAGGTGTTGGGAGAACTCTCCACATCCGTGAACCTTCAGAATAGAAACTACAGAGCTGCCCCTAGCTTGGGGACCATAGCTGATTCGATAAGGCTTTTGACCCTAGAAAGAAGAGTTCAAGGGAGAAACGGGCAGCATCGGCAAAATTGACGGTGTTTGTCCCTATCGATATGGACGACCCAACTAAAGTCTTGAAAATTGTATCGCACCTTGGAAACAAGATGCATTCAGAGCTTACTAAATTTCTTCGCGCCAGCTTGGATGTGTTCTCATGGACGCATTTCGATATGTGTGGGGTGTCTCTAGAAATCGCATGTCACGCGCTCAACATTGACCCAAGTCCACACCAGTAAAGCAAAAGAGGTGCAGCTTGGGTCCTGAACGGTCCAAGGCGCTAAGAGAAGAGGTGGACAAGTTAATGCTAACGGTTTTATTCGTGATGCAACTTATCCTGAATGGGTATCTAACTCGGTGTTAGTCAAAAAGTCCAATGGAAAGTGGCGAACCTGTATCGATTACTCGGACTTAAACAAAGCTTGCTCGAAAGATAGCTTCCCTCTCCCCAGAATAGACCAGCTTGTGGATGGAATGGCAGGGCACGAGGTGCTATAATTCATGGACACATACTCTAGGTACAACCAAATCTTGATGCATGAGCCTGACCAAGAAACACCATCTTTATCATTGACCTGGACCTATACTGCTATAGGGTAATGTCATTCGGCTTGAAGAACACCAGGGAAACTTACCAAAGGTTGGTGAATACCATGTTCAAGCGCCAAATCAGGAAAACTATGGAGGTTTACGTAGACGATATGTTGGTCAAATCATGAGCAGCTGCTAACCACCTGGATAACCTCGCTGAAATGTTCGAAATACTCCGAAAGTACGGAATGAAACTCAATCTACTCAAATATCACTTCGAAGTAGCCTCCGGAAAATTCTTAGGATTCATCATAGGTGCCAGGGGCATCGAAGCAAATCCAAAACAAATAATGGCACTATGGGAAGTCCAAGCTCCGAAGAATAAGAAGGAACTACAAAGCCTAATTGGAAAAGTCGCAGCACTAAGTCGATTTATCTCGAAAGCTATCGACAAGTGTATACCATTCTTCGATGCACTGAAGAAAGGAAAGAAGAACTTCGAATGAAGTGAAACTTGTCAAACAGCATTCGAAGAATAGCTGTGGAATATGGAAGCTCCGCCAATCCTATCAAAGCCTGTGGATGGAGAAGACCAGTTCATTTACTTAGCGATCTCAGCCCATGCATTGAGCGCCACCCTTGTGCGTGAAGAAGCAAAAATCTAGCAATCTATGTATTACATTAGCAAGCGGTTCACCGGAGCCGAGAAAAACTACCCGAAACTGGAAAAACTAATGTATTGCCTCTTGATTGCATCTAGGAAGTTACGACCATACTTTCAGGCTAATCCAATTAGAGTGTTAACTGACCAGCCCCTGAAGCAAGTGTTATATCCGCCTGAAACTTCCAGACGACTTCTCAAGTGGTATATAGAATCGAGTCAATATGATATCACATACAACCAAAGGAAGGCCATCAATGGGAAAGCGTTAGCAAACTTTATTGCCGAATTTACTATACGAGATGACGAGGAAGAAACACAGCTGGAAGTAGACAGGTAATGGAGGCTCTTTGTCAATGGCACATCTAACAACCTCTATTCGGGGGTAGGAGTAGTGCTTGAAACCCCCGAAGGACGAGCCATTAGCTATGCTTTGCGCTTGGAATTCCCTGCTTCAAATAACAAAGCGAAATACGAAGCACTAATTGCAGAACTAAAAGTTATGAAAGAGCTCAATAAAATCTGTTCACATATACAACGACTCCTAGCTGGTCGTCTGTCAAGTAAAAGGGGAATACCAGTCTCGAGGGAAGAATATTGCCCCGTACCTCTCTAAAGTGCAAGAACTACAAAGCGACATCGAACACTACACCATAACTCACATTCCACGGGAGCAAAACACCAAGGCAGATTATTTGGCTAAATTGGCGAGCTCTGGAGAAGCTCAGCCATTGGGGCTAGTCCCAGTTGAAACTCTAACTACCCCAAGCATAGATGAGATTGACGTCGATTGGATCCTCGAGATCACCGTCGAACCAGATACGTGGATGACACCAATAAAGAACTATTTACTTGTAGGGACTCTCCCGACATACTGAAATCAATGGAAAAAGCTTCTCCGAAAGGCACCGCTATTCATGATACAAGATGGAGTACTCTATTGAAAGGGATTCTCAACCCCCCTTTATAGATGTGTGTCCGATGACAAAGCCCGACGAATCTTAAAGGAAGTGCATGAAGGCGAATGCGGAGACCACACTGGGGGGCAAACCCTTGCGAAGAAAGTCCTACGGTATGGATAATTCTGTCCAATAATAAACCGTGATGCTGCAGACTACGCCAGAAAATGTGATCGCTGCCAAAGATTCAGCAAAATTAAAAGAACTCCTTTAACAGAGCTAACACAGATGGTCAACCCATAGCCATTTGCAATATGGGGAATCGACTTGATTGGCTTCCTGCCAATAGCAAAAGGAGGGGCCAAATATGCTATAGTTGCCGTTGATTATTTCACGAAATGGGCCGAAGCAGAATCGCTGGCCACCATAACCACAAAGAAAGTCATTAACTTTGTTACTAAAAACATTATTTGCAAGTTTGGTGTGCCGTAGAAAATCATCACTGACAATGGAACTCGATTCGAAAGCACAAAGTTCAATGACTTCTGCAAATGCTTTCGAATTGAAAAGAACTACCCATAAAGCGACAACTGGCCACACTCCATTCGCTCTGGTATATGGCTCAGAAGCAATGATTCCTGTTGAATTAGAAATCCCCTCGCACCGAAGGCAAAATTTCAATCAAAAGCAAAACGAGCAGCTCCTACTCGAATCGCGAGATATGATCGATGAAAGAAGAGAAGAAGCTGAGTTAAGAACCGCCGCCCACCAAAAAAAGGTCGCACGGTACCAACTCCAAAGTTCACAACAAAACCTTTGAAGTGGAAGATCTTGTACTCAAGCGAGTCTACCCCGTTCCGGGGGCCTTCGGACCAAACTGGGAAGGACCGTACGTCATCAATCAAAAGCTAAGGAACGGAACTTTCAAGCTAACAACCATCGATGGAATCTGTAACACCCCATATTTTTATATTACATTATTTAGGATATTTAATTAACCAAAATTAAAAAAATATATAATGTGGAGATTAATGGGTCGAGACTTGATTAAATTAAGGGTAGCCATCGTTATCCCGCCTTTTGGCAAGGCCGTGACACCAAGAAGTCGACTGGAAACCAAAAACAGTTCTTCCCCAATACCAGTTATATGCAGGTCCACTATGGATGCTGGTAAATTTTGTCCGAGTCCGGATCAAGTTAAAATTGATATGACACGAGAAGCAAAGCCATGAAAGCCAACGTTCCAAATTTCAAGTCAATCGAAGTTCGTATGCTCAAGCTATGATCGATGCAAATGAAGCAATAATCTCGTTCGCATCCATCAAGCAATCATCATATCGTAACCACCCAGGTACATTCCACTTTGTATCCATCAAAGAGAAACCTTCTTCATATTGATCTTGTTCGAATCCATCAAATGCGCATGGCTTTGTATCGATCAGGTGAGCACTAGTTTGTATCCATCAAATGCGCATTGCTTTGTATGCATAATGTGAGCACTTGGTCGTATCCATCAAGTGCATGTCGCTTCGTATCCATCACGCGCACTTTAGTTCGTATCCATCATATTTGCTTTATTTCGTATCCATCAACAAGTCACGTTTCGTATCGATCACACCAACTTAACTCATATCGATCAGTTAACCTATCGATACGAGGCATACCATTAAAGAGAGTGATACGAAGAACGCATGCAGTGATCGATACGAAGCGCCTTCAAATCATCGATACGAATGAAGGCACACTTATGGATACAAAGCAATGTATGTGTGAAGCGATACGAAGCAATGTGTACGTGAAGCGATACAAAGCAATGTATACGTGAAGCGATACAAAGTGAAGTACAAGAGCGTTATGAATGGAAAAGAAATGGATGGATACGAATAGGGCGCATTCAAGTGAGAGAATCGATCACCCGGCATAAGAAGTGGATCGATCCAAAAGTTAGCGCCATGTCATCAGGCATCACGTGTCCAGAAGCGATGCGAACAGATCGATGCAAATAGAAGCGATGCGAACTCAGCAGCCTTCAATAAATTCAAACTTGCATCGATCATAACTCAAAATCTACAAGTCCAAATGCCACCAAATTTTCACAGGAGCTTGTGTGCAACCTCAAGAATATTTATGATCGATCTCAGCTCAGTTGGGGAAAATCTTGATCGATACGAATTTCATTCGTATCGACTACGGATCAAGTTCAAACAACCGAGGATCGATCATGCAGGCCCACCCATGTGGGAGAAGAGGTCCTTCGAGATCTGAGCGAGATATTTTCTACTTACGCCTATAAATAGCAGCCCAGGACCTACTAAAAAGGGACTTTTAGCTCTTCTACGTCCAGACTCTGCCAAAATCACTATTGTACTCGAATTTTACTATTGTAACTCTTTGTAACCAACAAGAAAAAATCAATAAAACTCAGCCAATTCATAGTGGACGTAGGCCATATGCCGAACCACTCTAAATCGATGTGTTTCTATGTGATTTTCTTGTTTATCAATTGGTGTGTTTGTTAGATCTTCCTCATTTTCCATTTATATTCTTTATTTTATCTCTTCAAACACATTCGAAGAGTGTTGTGCCCAATTTTGGTACAAACACTTTGGTGCTTTCATTGAGAAAACCCTGTTTTCTCCTGCTCATTGGATCTACTACCGATATCGGATTGCAAGAATCTAAGGAGAAGATCTAGATTTCAAGTTCGGAAGTTCTTCCATCCTATTCAGATTTGTACCAAGTCTAGGAGAGAGCTTCGCTATCCACCATGGTCAACACTAAGACTACTTCAACAGCTACAGATCCAGGAGGATGGGACAGATAGAACCACATGCAACTTCCTCCTGCCGACCAGAATGCTGTCGGACCTTCAAATCCACAAGGCCCAGTCACCAGGGATGAGTTTCAACTACTAATGCAAGAGCTGACGCAAAGCCGCCAGCAGCTCACTCAGCAACTCCATGCTAACGCGGAATTAACCAATTAACTGAATCACTAGAGACGAAGGAGATCCAAAAGGGATCAGGCTTCCTATTCATCCACTGAAAGTTCAGCCTCTTCTGACTTTAATCATAGATCCACGCGCCCATGGTTGGACGGAAGCTATACACAGGCTACTGGACATCAGCACACCTTGAGTCTTGGGCAACCAAGAGTTGGCCCGTCAACTAGCCATCAGGTCGGACCCTCCTCCCGAGAAGGTACTGCTCCTTATCACACCACTAACAACCATGCTGCTACCACCGCTACTGAGTTGGGAGTTGATGCCCGGAACAGGATAGATCCGAACCATCGCCAACACGATTATGTTCCTCAAGACATAGAACCAAGAAGGCGAGATATGCGCCGTCGACCACGACCGGCCCATCCTCGCATTGTGGAACCCGACCACACCTTGGCTCAGCATGCCCAGAACGTCCAGATGTCGGATATCCTGACAATGATCCGTCAGATGATCCGCTAAAGTCAAGGCCTTACTAATGACGACTGGGGAATCTCCCGGAGTCATACGCCCTTCACTGATGACATCCTCTACGCTGAACCGCCTCGGCGATTCAGGATTCCGACTCTACACGTTTATGAAGGGAGCTCTGATCCTAACCAGCACATCTTAAAGTGTGAGTTGTTAATGAATGCAGCATGAGCTGATGATGCGGTCAAGTGCCGAAGTTTCCCGATCTCCCTAAGGGGCATAGCAACTATGTGGTTTACCTGTTTACGACCTTGGTCTATCTCGTGTTTTGATCAGTTGGTCACAAAGTTTGTTGAACAGTTCCGCTTGCATGTCACAAGGCCGAAAGATGTCAATACCTTGTCTAGTGTCATTCAAGCTCCCTGAGAGACACTCAAACGTTATCTGGAAAGGTTTCACACTGCATGCGCTGAGATTAGTAATCCCAATGATAACTCGATTCTGATGGCACTAACTAAGGGGATCGATCCCGATTCTGAATTTGGCAACTGTTGGCCGGAAAACCTCCTGTGTCATTGGACCGTTTCTATTCCAAGGTAGCCCAGTTCTTAAGAAGGGAGGATGTGAAACAGTCCAGGAAAAGGGATGATGCAGGACCCAGTGTGGAAGGAATCCAAAGCAATGTCGCTGTTAAACAAACCGGGGAGAGTTTCGGAAAGGTGCAATTGAACATACAGAATAAACAGAAAAGCAATGGAAATCAAAACAGGAAGCGGGATCAGAATCGTAGGCCACAACGTAGGGATCCTATGTTTGATAATTATACTCCTTTGAATACATCGCTGGAAAATGTGTACTTGCAGACCTGTAATACTATTCAATATAAGAAACCTGCTCCGAAGCAATCATCAGAAAAACAGATTCAAACGGGGAAGTTTTGCAGATTTCACGATAGTTATGGTCATAATACGAATGAGTGTCGTCATTTATAGGATATTATTGAGAAGTTGATACGAGAGAGAAAGTTGGAGAAGTTTGTGCGGGCGCCACAGTCTGGAGGAGAAGGCCCATCAAATCTGAATCAAGTACCAAATCAAGCGAGACCAGAGGAACCCGCTCATACAGGCGGGAGGTTGGTGATTAATACTGTCAGTGGTGGTCCTCATCCAGCAGATCGAAGCTGGAAAGAACTAGAGTCGTACGCCAGTTCTATTAGGCATGCGAGCTTCGAATGTTGTAGTAATTCGGAAGACGGGGCTCCGGCCAAGCAACGGAAAATGATGACAGACGACATCGTATTCCAGAGCAGGGATGCCGATAGATTCGAAGCCCCGACCATAGATCCACTTGTCATTTCAGTAGAAATAGGTCCTGCTTGGATGAAGTGGATCTTAGTAGACAGTGGAAGTTTAATGAACATATTAGTTAAGCGAGCTTATGACCAGATGAAGATGGAAGCAAAGGATTTGAAGCCTTGTCAGTCTCGCATTCATGGCTTCAATGGAAGTGCGACTATACCCAATGGGATGGTGGAGCTACCAGTGGAATTGAGAATTGGAGAATGTCGGAGAGTCCAGATATTACAGTTTGTTGTTTTGGACATAGACTCGCCGTACAATGCTTTCTTGGGCCGACCGGCCCTAGCCGAGTTCAGGGCAGCCATTGCCCCTTGGTGTCTGACTTTGAAATTCCCTACCGACAATAGAGTTGGAGTCGTTCAGGGAGACCGGGCTGCTGGATGAGCTTGTTATGTTGCTGAGCTGCGGGAGGTGCAGTGAAAAGAAAAAGGAAAGGGCATAGAGGAATCACTCTGCGTTCGTTTTGCTGAGAATTGACAATTGACGCTTGGGCCAAGGACCGGGCATCCCAACCAATTACCAAGGGATCTTAACCCGAGAGATACTAGAAGTGAAGATGAAAGTAAAGACAATCAAGCTTCCCCGGTCGAGCTGACGAACGATGTTCTGATCAACGATAATCACGATTCTAAAATGATAAAGATTGGATCTCAGCTAAGCCAACGTATGCATGAGGAATTGGTTGAATTTCTCCGGGCAAACCTTGACGTGTTTTCCTGGACGCATTTTGACATGTGTGGAATCTCCCCGGACATCAGGAGAACACATTGAATATTGACCCGCG
The DNA here is from genome assembly GCA_030737815.1 of Allium fistulosum. Classification (NCBI taxonomy): domain Eukaryota; kingdom Viridiplantae; phylum Streptophyta; class Magnoliopsida; order Asparagales; family Amaryllidaceae; genus Allium; species Allium fistulosum. The sequence goes on along the minus strand of CM060901.1, from coordinate 1,415,401,769 downwards.
GCATGTCCTGGTCAAGCAAAAAAGGCATGGTATGGATCCAAAGAGATCTGTCGCCCTTAAGGAAGAGGTAGATAAACTCAAGTCGAACGGGTTTATCCGAGATGCACTATATCCGGAATGGGTGTCCAATCCTATACTTGTCAAAAAGCCCAACGGGAAATGGAGAACATGCGTTGACTACCCAAACTTGAATAAAGCTTGCCCTAAAGACAGTTTTCCACTTCCCCGAATCGATCAGCTCGTAGACTCAATAGTTGGACATGAACTCTTATCCTTCATGGATGCGTATTCCGGCTACAACCAGATACCCGATCAGGAGCATACCAGCTTCGTCACCGATCCGGGACTTTACTGCTATAAAGTCATGCCATTTGGACTCAAGAATGCTGGAGCAACTTACCACCGGCTAGTTAATCGAATGTTCGCTAAACAGATTGGAAAAACCACGGAAGTATATATGGGCGACATGCTTGTGAAGTCGCGACTCTCCACTGATCATAACAAAGACTTGGAATCAATGCTCAACATCCTCTGAGAGTACAGAATGAAACTCAACCCGTTGAAATGTCACTTTGGGGTCGCATCTGGAAAATTCTTGGATTTATCGTCAATGCCCGAGTAATTGAAGCCAATCCCGAGAAGATCTAGGCAATCAGAAATCTTGAGACTCCAAGGACTATAAAAAAAGTTCAGAGCCTCAACAGAAAGGTAGCAGAACTGAGCAGGTTCATTTCAAAATCCACCGACAAATGCATTCCCTTCTTCGACCTGATCAGGAATGGGAAACGAAATTTTGAATGGACTACAGAATGTGAGGGCGCATTCTGAGCACTGGTTCAACACCTCTCCACACCACCCATTCGGTCAAAGCCTATTGATCACGAGAGATTGTACATCTACTTGGCGGTGTCAGAAAATGCAATCAGTGCTGCCTTAATTCGGGAGGAAGATCGGATACAACATCCAACCTATTACATTAGCGAACGACTGACCGGAGTAGAGAGAAATTATCCGAAGCTGGAAAAGCTGGCTTATTGTATTGTCATTGCCTCAAGGAAGCTCCATCCGTATTTCCAGGCTCATCCTATCACCGTTTACACCGACCAACCGTTACGACAGGTCCTTATGCGGCCTGAGACGTCTTGTAGGTTACTCAAGTGGAATATCGAGCTGAGTCATTTCGACATCACTTACACACCAAGGCGAGCCATTCAAGGACAAGTCCTAGCAGATTTCATCGCTGAATTCACTATTCCGGAGGACTTTCCCGAAACCAGTGAATCTCGTAAATATATCTGGAAGCTGCATACTGACGGTGCATCAAATGACTGTTGCTCAGGCGCCGGAGTTGTACTTGAAACTCCTGAAGGCCGATCTATATGCTATGCTTTAAAGTTCGATTTCCATGCAACTAAAAACAAGGCCGAATATGAAGCCCTGCCCGCCGGGTTGAGACTTGCCAGAGATTTAAGAATGATTGCTTTGGAGATTTACTCTGATTCACAATTGGTCGTGTGTCAAGTTCGAGGAGAGTACCAGGCCAAAGACCGAAGACTGACTACTTATCTTGCTCGTGTTCAAGAAATATTGGATCAGTTCGATTATTATTCTATCTATTGCATACCCCGAGAACGCAATCAGAAAGCCGATTCCTTAGCAAAGTTAGCCAGTATAGGTGAGGCGCAGCAAATGGGACTCATTCCCGTGGAAACCTTATCTTCCCCGAGCATCGATCAGATGGAGAACAACTGGGTGTTTGAAGTTATCCCGATAAGGAGTCATGGATGACTCCGTTCAGAAACTATCTCGAGCATGGAACCCTGCCGGAGCACAGGAGTGAAAAGAGACAAGTTCTTCGAAAGGCTTCGCGGTTAACTATTCAGAATGGAGTCATGTATAGAAGAGGGTACTCTATTTCATTTCTCCGGTGTATCGCCCACGATGAAATCAACGAGTATTGCATAATGTACATGAAGGAGAATGTGGCTATCACACCGGGGGGCAAGATCTTGCCAAAAAAGTGCTCCGATATGGATATTATTGGCCGATTGTAAATCGTGATGCATCGGATTACGCCAAAAATGTGACAGATTTCAAAGACATGCTCGGATTCCAAGAGCCCTGCCTACCGAAATAACTCAGATGGTCAGTCCATAGCCATTTGCAGTATGGGCATTGACATTGTTGGTTCTCTACCTCTAGCCAAAGGTGGTGCGAAGTACGCCATCGTCGCAGTTGATTACTTTACCAAGTGGGCGAAAGCTGAACCCCTTGCTACAATCACAACAAAGAAAGTGATCAACTTTGTAGTACGCAACATTGTCTGTCGATTTTGTCTCCCACATACCATCATCACCGACATTGAAGCCTAATTCGACATTGTAGAATTTAAGAATTTCTGTCAACGTTTCCACATCCGAAAGAAGTTCTCTGTAGTTGCACACCCTCAAGCGAATGGACAGGTTGAAGCTGTTAATAAAGTTATAAAATCCATCCTAAAGAAACGACTAGAAAAGGCCGGAGGCAAATGGGTCGATGAACTTCCTATGGCTTTATGGGCTTATCGAACAACCCAAAATCTACGACCGGCGACACTCCATTCTCTCTTTCCTACGGTTCAAAAACTGTCATTCTAGTCGAGATGGAAGTACCTTCTCATCGTGTGACTTATTATGATCCGAAAACGAATGCTATATTACTTGTCGAATCTCTGGATTTATTGGATGAGAAGCGAGAGGAGGCTGATTTGAGGGCAGCCGCATACTGAAGTCGAGTCGCCCGATTGTACAATGCCAAGGTTCGACTCCGAACCTTTGAACTCGGCGATCTCGTCCTCAAGAGAATTTACCCAGTTCCTTCGCATATTAAGCCAACATGGGAAGGGCCATATGTCATTGAACGAAGGCTCGGAAATGACACATTTAAACTATCGACCATTGATGGTCTCACTCTGCCGAGAGCCTGGAACAGCAAGAGTCTTCGTCGCTATTACACTTAACAGGCTTTATTTATTTATTCAGTCTACTTTTCATTTGCAATTTGTGTATGCATTTCGAAATTTGAATTTGTAATAAGGCAACTGACTTTGCCGTATTTTCTTATTTCAGCAATAAAATGCAATCTCTTCGAGCCAGAGCTGTGATTTTTTGAATTGCGTCATACGACCATCACTATGCACGGAGAGCTAAGTTCCACTATACGGTGGGATTTATTCAAATAGGGAGTGATTGTGATACGACCGGTCACTCACTAAGTGAAACCCGAGCTGGGGGGCAAGTCATCACACTGAAGCCCAAAAAAGGATTGATACACGACAATCCTCTAAGAAACTCCAGATTCCCAGAGTGCGAATTACAGTATAAACTCATTAATACGGGCTCGAAGAGGGTGAATCCATCCACCTAACGACTTCGCCCGTATTTAAACTAAGTTCGAGGAGGATGGACCCGTCCATCTAACAACCTCGCTTGTTAGCTCGGGGTGGATGTAATCCGACCATCCACGATCCTGATACATCCATCGTTCCCGGAGTGCGAACGAAATTCTAAAATACACCACAGATGTGATTGACCGTCTGTTAACTAACTCTAAGTCCACAGAGCATGGACTAGAGTATAAACATCAACTAACTCTAAGTCCCTGGAGCATGGGCTAGAGTATAGACATCAACTAACTCTAAGTCTCCGGAGCGTGGACTGGGGTATAAACATCGACTAACTCAAAATCCCCAGAGTGCGGATTGGAGTATAAACACAAACCAGGTGTGAAACGACCACCCGTAAGACAACTCCGAGTCCCCGGAGTGCAGACCGTAGTATAAACGCAAATCGGACATGTTTGACCACCCAAAAATCAATCTAAGTTCCCAGAGTGCGGACAAAACTCTAAATATCAAACGGGTGTGATCGACCTCCCATGAAATAGTTTAAGTCCCCGGAGCACGGACATATCTGTAAATTTTTAGCGGGCGTAGCCGACTGTTGACAAACAAGTGCAATCCCTAGAGCGTGGATGCTAACACCAATGGATGAGCGAGTATGATTCGACCCCCCGACCTCGTCATGTTTCAGACTCGATTCAACAGAGTTGAGCTTGGTATATTAAAGGCGAAAAATGATGGCCTACTGATCTTTCCAATTTATCCCCGAAACTGGGGACAGAACTTAAGTATCAACTACTGATTGAGACGGCGCAATGTTGGAATTCAACTTGAAATTGGATTGTGACCCGAAACCGTGGCTTCGGAAATTAATAACTAAACTCAGGTCCGATTCGAAGGCTAAGACTTCACAAGTACAATGAATGGAAGTTCGAATGCTGAAATACTTAAGCAAAACAAAGGCAAACTATGCTAAAGACAAAATGGAATTCTATTTCAATTATTCTTTGGAAGAGAAGGATAAGTACAAAATTATTCCCAAAAAATCTTACTAGCAGGGGCCGAACCCGTATCTATACACAGCCTACAAAAATCAAAAAGGAATTCCTATCTGTCTACCAAAAATGAGATGAAAAGACATGCCTATTCTTTCACTTTCTTCTTCTTCCCTCTCGACGTTAACCCGCTGAAGCTACCGCTTGGATGCCTCTTTCCGCCCTTGCCTTTTGGCGGTTGATCTCCAACCGGAGGCATTATGGTAACCTCCTCCTCCGAACTAACATGGATTGGAATGCTTCCTGAAGGCGGATTCGGAGGGATAGGATCAATGTTAGAAGATAAAGGGGGCACACTGGTGTCAACGACCGTGCCACCAGGAGAAATCATTCACAAAGGGGCTGGACCGGGTCCCGCCATTCCACCTCCAAAGCCACTGGCCTGCGTGGCCGCTTCCATCTCAGCATTGATCTCAGCTATTATTTCTTCTTCATAAAGTGTTTGGGCGTCTGCGGAGATGTTGGCAGTTGGGCCTGAGGAGTTGGTCATAGGTGCGCCTCCACCCATGACGAATGGCAGATAGGCAAAAGGTGTCACTATGATGACCGAGAAGTTCCTCCATCATCTGCTCATCAAAAGTAAGCGTGCTCCCGTGTGTTCCGTCGGTTGGTGTAGTAGCCGTTGTAGTGGTCGCTTCTTTTATGTGGCCTCCTGCTCGTGATGCGACTCTTGGATTGCAGGAGGCACGGTAGGTGTAGCTCCTATCACTGAATAGAGACAAAGAAAAGTTGTTAGTGATTACTTCGAACAACGCTTCCGACCCTGAATGAGCAAAAAAAATGTTCAGAATACCTTCCTCTGATTGGCTCGTGGGTAGCGGAGCAGCTTTAGAAACATGCTCGCGAGCTGGAGATAACTGTAGTTGATCAGGGTTGTATGCAAGGATGGACTGAGGATCAACCACAGACATAGGTTTGGGCAGGGTTGGCACTAGAGTTTCGGAACTCGCATCATGGTGCTCAACACCAGAACCTTCTCCAGCTTCCGAATGCTGAGTAGCGAGTTTCTCCTTTTCATATGTGATGTCGTGGAGAACTTTTCTCTCATCTTCACTCAGCACCCGGTTCTCTAGTTCAAATTCATCAGCAGATTCGGCTTGATGCTCGGCTTTCTCGTCTTCCACCAAGCAGCCCCAAGCATTATACAAGTGCGATGGATAGTTATCAAGCCAGGTTAGGTTTCGGTGCTTCAACACTTTAGCGTTATATGTGATAAGAAGATCTTCGATGTTAGTCTCTAACCTGGCCTCCGCCGCTCTTACTTCATTCTCAACCCTGGCGTCGGCTTCCTGAATTTTTAGCGTTGCCACGTCCCTTTCATCCCTAAGCACCACAGCCTGTTCACACGCTTCCTAGGAAGCTTTGTTTGCATCTTCTTTTTCTCTGACGATTTCAACAAATTTGGCCTTAAGCTCCTCAAGCTCCTTTAGCGCAGCATCCTTTTCGGCCATAATAGTGGTGTTTCGAAGGCCCATCTCCTCAACCAAGGCAAAATGTGTCTGTCGCATCCTTTCCATAGACTGATTTGCCTCGTCGGCTTTCTTGTTGGCCTATATTTCCGATTTCCTGGAAGATTCGGCCTCATTGCTAAACACTTGTATTATGCGGTCCTTTTGAGCGAGATCAGCTTCTAATTTCTCAATTATTTTCTCCCGCTCAAAGGCCACTGCCGATGCTTTGTTCGCGGTCTTCATCCATTCCCGGTATTGGCTGTAGACGTCATGGATGTAATCGTGCATAGTTTGTTCCGCCTCAACTGGAATTCTCTTTAAATGCTGAGGGAACATGAAGCCATCAAAATAGATGTCTGGAAAGTCTATTTTTAGGTGCGTGATTCTAATCGCTCCCTCCCCAGTGGGTTCGGTGACAGCTTGCTCAGTAATAGTGGGAGTTTCGACTTTGGTCCTCCAGCGCTGTGAATCAGACCTTTGTACTTGAGAAGGTGGCCTTATACGTGAAGGTTCCAAGGGTTGTTTGCTATGGCCAGAAGGTTGTGTTGGAGCTCGAGGAGGCGGAGAGCATGACCGGGATTGATGTTTATATTCTCTATCTCTGTCCGTCTCCCTTTCATAACGCTCCTGGCTAGAATAACCACGATCACGGTCTCTATCGGCTTCTCTTCTGCGGGACTCATAATATGAACAGGATGACTGACATGGCGAGCGAAGGGTTCCTAGCATAGATTCTCACCTAGTCATCGTATCTGAAAAATAGAAAGAGAAGCAGAGTTAATAATCTCCAGAAATGAACAACTTATGATTGGAAATCATGTAGTGCCATGAAGTGTATATGCATGTGCTAAACCCCCCGACCAACCGGTTATGTCAGTCACACTCGTAGGAAGTGACTCATTTAAATATAAAGCGCTTTGAAGCCCTTTCCAATCCGGTGTCGTGTTGAAGCGACACATAGTCCGAGATTGGAATGTCGGCGAGTCCTTCGAAAGGATTCTCCATTTGTGCGGAAGGAGATTTCAAAATTCTAACACCGGCGGTTGGTAGGGACATCACCACGGATTTCCATCTTGTAGACTTATGAAGCTTATGAGCAACTGCCTTTCCTCCTTCCGTCTAAATGCCGAGAACTATCTAGGGGCCCGGCTACGGGTTCGTCTTCGGTGGGCATATCTTCTTCATTGCCCTCCTCAACGATTACAATCCCGGGCGCCTTACGCTTCACCCGTCTTGCTGGAGCTGTCCTAAGCGGTCCCTCAAGTCTTATGCTCTGGTCTTGATCAATTAGCCCAACGACCCTCAAATTTTCATCTATTAGCATCGAGTCAATCTCTCTCATCTCACCAGCACCCATTGAAAGATCCGCACTATTTCTTTAAATTGGGCACCTTTGGGTCGTGGAATTGCGGCTGTAGAAAAAAGGAAATATTAGATTCAATGTCGATTACAATTATCTCATAAGCCACTAGAGAAATTGTAACACTTACGTATAACCAACCACCGTCTATCAAACCTTGGCGGGCATCGAACATAGAACCACTCCGTCTTGAAGTAGCTAAGCCTGGTCCAGGATCCAGTCACCACTTGGAAATTCCTGACTGCCTCTAAGAATCTGAATGAGGGGTTATCTCCGTGACTCTTGACGTTGAACAAGAATCTGACTTCCTCTTGAGTTAGAGGCCGAAAGAGATGCTCCATGAAGACAATGAATAGACTGTTCAACTATGCATTCCATTTGGATGTAACTGCGATGGAGCAATTCCAAAGAAAGCTAACACTTCTTGAATATATTGGTTAAATAGAGGAAGCGTTCCAGCTGTGCATGAATGTCTGTTAAAGGCGGTGAACCATACTGGGGGAATATGTGGCCTATCATTCGGTCCTGGTAGCAGAACGTCATCTAACGATAGACCGTGTCTTAAGCAGATTCTCCACAACATATCTTCAAAGACATTGGATGGTACAGAATCTTGGGGATTCGCAATAAAGACCGCTCCTGGCAGCTCATCTGGAGCTGTAATTATGACTTCGGCCACGATGGACAGCGTCTCTATTATTGGACGATGTGAATTTTGAGTCTCCTTCTGCTGTGAACTCCCGGGTTCCATAGCTAATCAACTAATTAAAAACCATCATTAGGCGACAATAATCCCATGTATGCCCCAGAGTAAAGTGCATGAATGTGTTGTGCAATGCAATATTTTATGGTGCTTAAGAGTGTTCTACAAAAATTAACAAGGTGTTTAGACGACGAGACTTCGAAATCCATTCGGAATGACCGTCATCGCTGACCGTCACAACCGTGCCATCCTGACTTCAGAAATTAGGTCCAAGTTAAAGTTCGTCAAATTAGTTAAGTTACAGTTCCATCGACAAGCTTCGAAAGGCAGTTAAATGTGTAGCGGAATGGTTAAGTCCAAAAGTGCAAGACAGAAGCTTGTCGGAGTCAAGAGTTCGAATATGCATGAAGTTTCGTATCCATCCAAGTCCAAACTTGGATCATTCCTTGCAAAGTCCTTAACTTCGTATCGGTCCAAGAACCTTCATTTTGTATCGGTCAAATCATATTGTATCGGTCAAGAACCTTCATTTCGCATCGATCAAAAAACATCAACTTCGCATCGGTCGAGTGCATCAACTTTGTATCAATCAAGAAATCTCACTTCGCATCGATCGAACACCTCAGCTTCGTATCGATCAAAGAGGCACCAACTTCATACCGATCAAGATTTGTTAGCTTCGTATCCATATCGATTTGGAGCAATTAATACGAAGTTTAAGAACCCACAATCAATACCAAATTAGAGGCAGACAACCGAAGCGAAGATGATCAATACAAAATCCAAGAACCAACAAGCGATACGAGATCAAAGGCAGGAGACCGATACGAAGTTCCCAGTTATGGATCGATACGAAATAAATCATCTTCTTCCCCAATTCGTCGACACAAAATTAAGGTCAAACAATTGTCCACCAGCTCCTTCGTATCCCTCCTTACTCTTTCTTCTCCAATCAACACAAGCGCCAACCAAACTTCCATCAAACTCCGGCATCACTCCAACCAACTTCAGGCATCAATGTCGCTGAAGACCGACCATGAAGGTGAATGGATTGGCATTCGAACTCGAGTCTCATCGTTTTGATGTGGATTAACTAATCCATACCAAGTTAAAGTATCGATGCAAAGGATTGAAATATTGTTTGGTTTGAAAGTTAGAACGAGTTTCCTCTTTCCTCAAGTTTTTAAGCGATACAAACGGGCTGGGAAATAAACAAATAAGCAAGTGAATTTGTCTGAGTACAAGATGACTTTTATATGGACACGGGGATTAAAAGCAAATGACGATTCGGCCCCTAGGTTTTTGATCAGTTAGAACATGCCTACTTCCTAACCGATACAAAGAACACAATTCGTATCCATCCATTTGAAGCTGCAACCACCCATATCAATCGAAACAAAGGAGCTTGCTTCGCATCCATCCATCTTTCGTTTAGTACTATCAATTCGTATCCAATGACTAACTAAAGGAACATCAATCACCATGGATACGTAAGCAAAGCCTTGTATCCCTCATCTCAAATATATCCAACAAGTCGTATCCCTCGAATCCTATCGATACGAACCAAGATTCATATCCATTGGTACGAACTGCATTGAGACTCCAACCAAATTCATGTCCACCGACGCGAGATATTTTAAAAGGTCAACTAATTCGTGTCGATCACCATCGGTACGAATTTTTTTCTCTTCAAATTCCTCACATCGATCCAGGAGAGGATCGATACGAAGAGAAACTCTAAAACAACCATCAGGCGTTGTTACAACTCAAATTTCACATCGATTCAGGAGAGGATCGATACGGAATTCGATACGAGAAAACTGGCAACGACTTGTGGACGTGCGTACGTTAACGAGAGTCAGGTTAACATACATACATGTATGACGGACTAACATCCAATTTTTAAAATTCACAGGAATTGAATGCTCACCTAATGACAATAACAACAACGAACAACAGTTTGCTATCATTCAATACTCAGTTACAACAGTGCGCAGTACAACGATTGGCAGTCAATAATTCGTTATTTATATTACTAAAGATCAATCAAACATTACATCTTTCGACGAAAAGACAACAACTACTCAACAGATCAGATAGAACTTTTCAGAATGAAGATTGTAGCTTTTCAAAGCACATCATGTTCACACAAGACGTACTATGGGGGGCAAATGTTATCCCGCCTTTTGGCAAGGCCGTGACACCAAGAAGTCGACTAGAAACCAAAAACGGTTCTTCCCCAATACCAGTTATATGCAGGTCCACTATGGATGCTGGTAAATTTTTTCTGTGTCCGGATCAAGTTAAAATTGATATGGCATGACAAGAAAAGCCATGAAAGCCAACGTTCCAAATTTCAAGTCAATCAAAGTTCATATGCTCAAGATATGATCGATGCAAATCAAGCAATAATCTCGTTCCCATCCATCAAGCAATCATCATATCGTAACCACCCAGGTACATTCCACTTTGTATCCATCGAAGAGAAACCTCCTTCGTATCGATCTTGTTTGAATTCATCAAATGCGCATGGCTTCGTATCGATCAAGTGAGCACTAGTTCGTATCCATCAAATGTGCATTGCTTCGTATCCATAATGTGAGCACTTGGTCGTATCTATCAAGTGCATGCCTCTTCGTATCCATCACGCGCACTTCAGTTTGTATCCATCGTATTTGCTTTATTTCGTATCCATCAACAAGTCACGTTTTGTATCGATCACACCAACTTAACTCGTAACGATCAGTTAACCTATCGATACGAGGCATACCATTAAAGAGAGCGATACGAAGAACACATGCAGTGATCGATACGAAGCGCCTTCAAATCATCGATACGAATGAAGCCACATCTATGGATACGAAGTAATGTATGTGTGAAGCGATACAAAGCAATGTGTATGTGAAGCGATACGAAGCAATGTATACGTGAAGCGATACAAAGTGAAGTACAGGAGCGATACGAATGGAACAGAAATGGATGGATACGAACAGGGCACATTCAAGTGAGAGACTCGGTCACTCGGCATAAAAAGTGAATCGATCCAATAGTTAGCGCCATGTCATCAGGCATCACATGTCCAGAAGCGATGCGAACTCAGTAGCCTTCAACAAATTCAAACTTGCATCGATCATTACTCAAAATCTACAGGTCCAAATGCCACCAAATTTTCACAGGAGCTTGGTGCAAACTCAAGAATATTCATGATCGATCTCGGCTCGATTGGACCAAATCTTGATCGATACGAATTTCATTCGTATCGATCACGGATCGAGTCCAAACAACCGGGGATCGATCACGCGAGCCCATTTACATGGGAGAAGAGGTCTTCCGAGATCTGAGTGAGATATTTGCTGCTTACGCTTATAAATAGCAGCCCGAGACTTACTGAAAAGGGACTTTTGGCTCTTCTACGTCCAGACTCTCCTGAAATCACTATTGTACTCAAATTTTACCATTGTAACTCGTTGTAACCAGCAAGTAAAAATCAATAAAAGTCAGCCAATTCATAGTGGACGTAGGCCATACGCCGAACCACTCTAAATCTGTGTGTTTCTGTGTGCTTTTCTTGTTTATCAATTGGTGTGTTTGTTAGATCTTCCTCATTTTCCATTTATATTCTTCATTTTATCTCTTCAAACACATTCTAAGAGTGTTGTGCCCAATTTTGGTACAAACAACCAAGCCATGTTAATTATAAATCAAATGAAACAATTTGAACTAATGTGTTAGGAATGAGTAAGGGCAAAATGGGAAATAGGAAAGGCTTATACCCTATACCCTTAGGAAATGAAACCCACGTTCATTTCATTTTCACTCAAACTAAAATTTTACCAAGGTCAGCCACTATTATTGTTCTCAAGAGAAGAAAAAGCTAGGATTCAAGTAAAGGAAGATAATCAACATAATCAACATCAAACCCACATCTTATAATCTCAAAGCTAAGATGAATAAGTACTACATCCCATTTTCATATGGTTTTCGCTCTTTGATTAGATCCGAAATGTTTTTGCATGTATGCCATGTTTTGATGATTAAAGTTATATATATGCTTATTGATGAATTATATATGTTCATGTTAGTTTTTATGATATGTTTGACATGAAAACCCTATTATATGACATCCAAATGCCTTGAAAATTTAAATATAGGTCATAAATGATATTTTGGAGATGGGTTTCAATTTCCATAATTTCTGAGTTAATGTGGATTTTATATTAATTTTCTAGTGAATAAAATGATTTATCGGGTTATAAATTATTAACGGCTGAAATAATTATTATTTAGGTTTGAAATTTTTATATGCTGGAAAACATATTAAAATAGATTTTCTGGGGTTTTTTCCCAGATTTTTCCTAAGTGATTTGATGAATATATAAAATAATTTAAGGTATGGGACTTAAATGTTTTATATATTTAATTAAGGAGAAGGGGCATTTTATAAAATAAAATGATTATTTAATTCTGAAAATAGTGGCAGCACTTTTTTGAAAAATATTTGTTAACCAGTGAGAATTTGACAAACAAAGGCAAGTTAGTTGAAAAGTTATCATTTTTAAGTTAAAAACAAAGAAATCATACTTTTAGCATGTTTCAGCCTTTTACAGCGTTAAACCTTCCGACCCAGACCATTCGACAAGGTTGAGAGGTTCATAGCTTTCGACAAGATCAAACCAATGCATATGGTATCAAGTTACTTGGTACGTAATGAATTGGACAGGGTCGAAGGGTTCTAAGTCGAAAGGTTGGTTGCCAAAGAGGTTGAAGTGTGTTTGTTTTATAAACCAAAGATAGCCTGCTTTGCTTTCAAATAAGAGGTTTCGACTTGGTTGCTTTCGACCAGGTCAAATGTTTAAAATAAAGGTTTTAAACCTTTCGACACAGTCGAAAGGTTAATGCTGTTTTATCACTATTTTGTTTTAAAACCTTTCGACACAGTCGAAAGGTTACTATCGCTTTTGTTTTATTTTGATTTGAACCTTCCAACAAAGTCAAAAGTTTTACTTGTTTTAAAATTAGCCGCTTCTCCATGCTTTCGGAAGAGAGCTTTTGACTTAGGTGATTTACCCTTGTTTTCTAATTGAAGTACGACCGAAGCTTCCGAAGGTTATAAAAGAAAGTTTTCCACTTTTTTTTAAATTGAACCCAGTAAGTCATCTAAAGGTTTATGTTTTAAGAGGTTTAATGCCTTCGATGTTTGTTTATTGAATGGTTTTGAAAGGTTATTTCCAATGAAGTTGAATGGTAGATTATTGAATGGTTACGAAAGGTTGTTTCCAATGAAGTCTAAAGGTTGTTTATTGAATGAAATTAAAAGGCTGTTTATCGAATGGTTTCGAAAGGTTGTTTATTGAATGGTTTTGAAAGGTTTTAGTTCAATGACTTCGAAATGTTTAATTCAATGGATTCGAAAGGTTTGAGATGGATGGTTTTCCAAGGTTTTTCTAAGGCATTGTTTTAAAGTAATTCTAAAGGAGGATGCCCAAAGTCTTATTGCTTTTGAAAGGTTTGTTTTTCAACAGTTTCGAAAGGTTTGATATCGGTTTGGAAAGAGATGATTTCAAAAGTTTAGAAAGAGGTTCTTTTAAGTGTCTAAATGTTTTCATCATCTAAGATTTGAGTAAAGAAGATATATATATATATATATATATATAACATAGTGATATGATTTTGAGTAAAGCATATAGATTATATACTTTTCCTTGTTTAAGTTTGATTTAAAGGTTTTAAATCATTTTGAAAATGTTTTCAAGGAAAATTATGGGGGGAGATCCTTAAGTGAAAATGACTCAGATATTAGAATACAGGATGGGACTTGTATAGGGTCGCGCCCTATACATTAGCTATTAGTCCCAGCTAATTGTTGTCCAAAATTCCAGTGTGTAGGGCTTGGTCATAGGTAGACTAAAATTATGATTACGCACTGAAAGGAATATATCTTGTATACAGATAGGTTATTGGTGAGTCTAAAAAACCGTTAGGATTGGGAAGACCTGGGAGATGATAAAGTTAGGGAAATATCGTCTAAAAGAGGAGTATTTACCAGATAGTTAAGGACAAACCGTCCAAAAGTGAAGTATTTAACAGATAGTTAAGCATAGATAATCCAAAAGAAGAATAGCTAACAAGTGTTAGATTAATTCTGATTATATTGCCTGGTATGCCCGAGTCAGCGAAAGGTTAAAAGTTATCCAAACAAAAATTATGTGTTTGAACAGATAGTTCATTATCACCTGATGTTTATGTATGTTTACATAATGATGCCTTACAGTATTTAATAAGTTTTGACTGCAAGAAAAGGTTTTGCAAAGATATGTTTTAAAAGGATGTTAGTGAGGGGAAACCCGTTCCGCTAAGCAACGTGGTTTCACTTAACATATATATTCCGGGATGTATAGTATTATTCATACCAGGCTTTATGTCTGACTCGAAGTTTATATTTTCCCCTTAAACTCTCGGGTGCTCAAAATTAATTTGAGTAGACTGAGGGGTTAAGGTCTTTTCTGGTTTTAGTAGGATGACGAATAAGGCTACCGGAGGCTTGCAGGAGGCAAACAGATAGTTATTTAGGAGTTGCAGTTCTTCTTTTATGTTTTTATGTATCTCCGCTGCGTTTTGTATTAAGTCTATTATGACTCTATGACTCTGATCATCCAAGGGGCTATCTTCATATTCCACTCTTGACATATTTGTAATAAGTATATTTTATCTGTGCCTGGGAACGAATTTAGGATTATGTGTTGGGAATGTGAAAATTTTGGTTTTGAAATGTAATGAAGTAAAATTTGTTTGAAATCTGTGTTTTGTTTCATATTCAAGTGCTTCTAATATTATTGATACTATTAACATAGGCGTATTTAGTCGCTGGAAGCTAATATTATAGATGACTACAACATCTGTAGCACTTAGTTTTGGGCTCTAGATAGGAGATGTTACAGCTTGGTATAAGAGCATGGTTTATGAAATACTTTAACTAAAAATTGTTTTAAAAAATAATCGTTAGTAATTAGAGTTAAGATCGGGTATGGAATAATGCTATAGTAACGTACTTGTATTTTCTATACATATAAGTATACGATATATCTCTAGACTCCTATCTTAATTTGGCTATTCATCTGTGTCTCATAAGGTTTGAATACAGATATGGAAGGAAGAAGAGGCAGAGTTAATCTTGGAGGAGATAGCACCACCACTAATGGAAATGCCCGACCAAATGCTAGGAGGGGTCCCGGTCAGGTTCAAGCTGAAACTGTTGGTGCTGGGGTTCCCTATGTAGACATGGGAGCCATGTATCAGTTCTTTGTAAACATGATGCAAGCTGGAATTGCAGCTGTAGTTGTCGAAGGAAATGCTGCTGGAGGTGGAGTTCAAGAAGCTTTGATGGTCAACCAGTATGCTAACTTGAGCAGAGACTATATCAAGCTTGGATGGAAGCTGTTCATTGGAACTGAAGATGCGATTGAGGTTGAAAACTGGTTGTTGCATTGCAAGAGGATTTTTGCCGACTTAGGATTAAATGACAAGAAGAAGAGGAGATTAGCTTCGAGATTGCTTCAAGAAGCTGCACTGTTTTGGTGGAATACTGTTGTAGAGGGTGTTGATGAGGAAACCATGACTTGGGTGGAGTTTAGGAGAACGTTTCAAGAGAGGTTTATGTCGATGATGGCGCAGTCGGCATTGGTTAGGAAGTTTGCTGAACTAGAGCAAGGAGAGATGTCCGTTCTAGAATACGCAAGAAAATTTGAAGAGTTGGCCCGGTACGGGTATGCTTTGGTGGATACATTGATCAGGAGGAATGAGAAGTTTATAAGAGGCTTGAGGCCTGAGTTTTCAAGTGCTACCTTGCCACACTTAAGGGATCCAAGTGATGTAATGGTAGAAATGGTGCTAAGGTAGGAAGAGACGTTAGCTTGTTTGAGCAAGAAAATGAAGGAGGTCCAGGTGGGACAAGGCTAGAAAAGAAAGTTTTTCCATAAGAAGAATGCTCAGAAGGGAGGAGCACAAAAGAAGGGAAAAGCTGAGGTAGTTTGTTATAAATGTGACAAGAAAGGACACTATGCTAATTAGTGTCGTATTGGAAAAGGAAAAGATAAAGGGAAAGAAGTAGTTGGAAAGAAGAACATTCGATGCTTTAATTGTGATCAGATATGTCATTATAAGAACCAATGCAAGGAGCCTGCTAAAGAAGGTAGGGGCAGGTTTATGAATTGGAGCCCGCAACTTCAAGGTCAGTTGTGCAGGAGAAAGGGAAGGTTGTTTTGGGAGGCTCTCTACAGATTCACGGTATGTTTGTTAGCGTTCTATTTGATACTGGTGCATCACATTCTTTTATTTCTCGATGTTTAATGGATAACTTAACCTAGCGCCCTCATACTTAGTTACTTCCTTAAGGGTTGCAAATCCGATAGGAGGGGGATAAGGTGTGACCATTTAGAGTTTGATTTTCTAGGTCATACTTTTGATGTTGTTTGCATGTGTTTGATTTTGTGGGATTTGGTATTATCCTTGGGATGGATTGATTAAGTAAATATGATGGTAGGATATTTTTTCACGATCGAAAAATATCACTTAGTCACGGGATTATAGTGATCAGATAGTTTCTACAGTAGAGAACCCTAGTTGCGAAGTAAATGCTTTACTGGGAATCATGGAGTTGGAGGATGAGTTGCATCGAGTCTTTGTGGTTAGAGAGTTTGCTGACGTGTTTGAGTCAGTAGTTGGATTACCACCGAAATGAGCCATTGAGTTTCAGATTAATTTGGTGCCTGGAGAAGAACCGGTGAGTAGGCCACCAAGCAGGATAACACCTACAGAGATGAGAGAGTTGAAGGTGCAGATAGTGGATTTGGAAGGCAAGAGTTTTATTCGACCAAGTAGTTCGCCATGGGGAGCTACTGCGGTGTTTGCTAAGAAGTCGGACGGATCGTTGAGGCTATGTATCGATTATCGTAAGTTGAATGAAAAGACAATAAAGTACCGATATCCACTGTAGAGAATTGATGATTTGTTCGATTGATTAAGTGGAGCTAAAGTATTCTCTCAGTTGGATTTAGCGACTGGATTTCATCAGTTTAGAGTGGTAGAGGATAGTATTCCTTTGACGACGTTTAGGACAAGGTATGGATCGTACGAATGGTTAGTAATGCCGTTCAAACTAACTAATGTGTCGGCATTCTTTGTGGATCTAATGAATCGAATTTTCCTAGAGCACTTGGATAGATTTGTGTTGGCTTCATAGATGATATTTTGATATACTCTAAGGATAAGAAGGAGCATGAAGTTCATCTTAGAGTTGTGCTTGAGACATTGAGGGAACATCAATTGAAGGCTAAGTTTTCGAAGTGCCATTTTTGGAAGAAGGAAGTGAAGTTCCTTGGTCATGTAGTCTCAGAAAATAGGGTGTTTGTAGATTCGACTAAGATTGAGGCGATGGATAATTGGAAGAGACCTAAGACGGTGACCGAGATAAAGAGCTTTCTTGGATTGGCTGGATATTATCGAAGGTTTATAAAGGATTTTCACGAATAGCTACACCGATGACTAAGCTTACACAAAAAGATTGAAGTTTGTATGGACTGATAAGTGTGAGGAAGCATTCCAAAGCTTGAAACACTTATTGACCCATGCACCGGTGTTAGTGGTTCCAGAGGGGAATCAAGATTTGGTTGTTTATACTGATGCGTGTGGAATTGGATTGGGAGATGTGTTGATGCTAAGAGGTAAAGTGATTGCTTATGCTTCTAGACAGCTCAGACCACATGAAGTGAGGTATCCTATAAATGATTTAGAGTTAGCTGCCATTATATTTGTTTGAAGGTGTGGAGGCATTATCTTTTGGGAGAACGATTTGAACTTTATACAGATCATAAGTTGTTGAAATACTTGTTCTCGCAGAAGGAGCTGAACATGAGATAGCAAAGATGGTTGGAGTTTATTGCTGCTTATGATTTTGGAATTGAATACACACCCAAGAAAGGGAATAAGGTAGCGGATGCACTTAGCAGGAAACATTAGAATGTAGTATTGGCTATGATTGTTGAGTGGAAAGATTGAGAAGCATTATCAGCTTGTAGGGTGCAGTTTAGATCCAAGGCAGGTTCTAGTGCAGGAAGTGCTGTATTGTCTTGTTTAGAAGTTCGACCGGTAATGATTGAGAAGGTAGCTTCTAAACAGGAGGAGGATCTAGTTTGGGTTGAACGGATCATAAGGTTAAGGGAAGGATCAAAGGGAAATGACTTAAAGGATTTTAGTCTTGACCAAAATGGGTGGTTGAGAAAGAAAGGAAGGTTGTGTGTTCTGAATGTAGGAGACATGAGGAAGGAAGTTTTGGATGAATGCCATCGTTCAAAGTTCACTATCCATCCTGGAGGAGCGAAGATGTATCAACATATGAAGAGATGTTTCTTCTGGGAAGGTATGAAATGGGACATTGGTGTATGTGTTAAGCAGTGCTTGAATTGCCAACAGGCAAAGGCTGAACCCCAAAAGCCAAGTGGATTGCTTCAACCGTTGGAAGTTCCGTTATGGAAGTGGGATTCTATCTTTGTGGATTTCATAGATGGGTTTCCAAGCTCTAGTAGAGGGAATGAAAGCATATGGGTCATAGTAGATAGACTAACAAAGAGTGCTCATTTCATTCCGGTGAAGTCAACTAGGATGACACCTATTTTGGAGAAGTTGTTTATGAAGAATGTGGTTAGACTGCACGAGATTCCTAGTAGTATTGTCAGTGATAGAGATTCTTTGTTTACTAGAGAGTTCTGGAAGAGTCTACATGAAGCATTAGGAACCAAGCTTAACATGAGTACCGCTTACCATCCACAGACTGATGGGCAGACGGAAAGAGTTAACAAAGTCTTGGAGGATTTGTTAAGAGCTTGTGTATTGGATTTCGCGGGATCATGGGAAGACCATCTCCATTTAGTCAAGTTCTCATATAACAATAGTTATCGGACCAATATTAGGATGGCACTGTTTGAAGCTTTGTATGGAAGACTATGCAAATCTCCCGTATATTGGTTGGAGACCAAGGATAGACTAGTTCTTGGTCCGGATTTGGTGAAAGAAGTCGCAGAGAAGATTGAGTTGATCCGAGCTAGGATGAAGGAAGCTTAGTCTAGGAAAAAAAGTTATGCTGACAGAAGAAGGAAATATTTGGAATTCTCAGTCGGAGACTGTGTTGATTAAGGTTTCACCGATGAAGGGTGTGATTAGATTTGGAAAGTCAGGAAAGTTAGCACTTAGATTCGTTGGACCTTTCCATACTGTTGGAAGGATCGGGAAACTCGCTTATAGAGTAGAGTTACCGAGCAGTTTGGCTGGAGTCCATGATGTATTCCATATTTCTCATCTTAGAAAGTGTATTAGAGACCCAAAGACTACTATAGCACCTATAGTATTAGAGGATTTAGTAGTAGAGCTGGACTTGACTATAGTTAGAAAGCCAATTCAGATTGTGGCTAGAGATTAAAAGAAGTTGAGGAACAAGACAGTCAAATTAATAAAGGTCCAGTGGATTGATGATGCTAGAGACTGTACTTGGGAGACTGAGAGCATGATTAAAGATGCTTGTCCAGAGTTGTTTGATGGTATGTTTTACCTTTGGTTGTTTTGATTGTGTACCTTATCGTAATTTTGAGGACGAATTTCTTTAAGGTGGGGATTCTGTAACACCCCATATTTTTATATAACATTATTTAGGATATTTAATTAACGAAAATTTAAAAAAAGATAATGTGGAGATTAATGGGTCGAGACTTGATTAAATTAAAGGTAGTCGTGCCATGTTAATTATAAAACAATTTGAACTAATGTGTTAGGAATGAGTAAGGGAAATAAGGGAAATAGGAAAGGCTTATACACTAAACCCTTAGGAAATGAAACCCACGTTCATTTCATTTTCACTCAAACTAAAATTTTACCAAGGCCGACCACCATTATTGTTCTCAAGAGAAGAAAAAGCTAGGATTCAAGTGATGGAAGATAATCAACATAATCAACATCAAATCTCACATCTTATAATCTCAAAGCTAAGGTGAATAATTACTACATCCCATTTTCATATGGTTTTCGGTTTTTTGATTAGATCCGAAATGTTTTTGCAAGTATATGCCATGTTTTGATGATTACAGTTATATATATGCTTGTTGATGAATTATATATGTTCATGTTAGTTTTTATGATATGTTTGACATGAAAGCCCTATTAGATGACATCCAAATTCGTTGAAAATTTAAATATAGGTCAGAAATGATATTTTAGAGATGAGTTTCAATTTCCATAATTTTCTGAGTTAATGTGGATTTTATATTAATTTTCTAGTAAAGAAAATGATTTATTGGGTTATAAATTATTTACGGCTGAAACAATAATTATTTGGGTTTGAAATTGTTATATGTTGGAAAACATATTAAAATAGATTTTCTGGGGTTTTTTTCTAGATTTTTCCTAAGTGATTTGATGAATATATATAATAATTTAAGGTATGGGACTTAAATGTTTTATATATTTAATTAAGGAGAAGGGGCATTTTATAAAATAAAATAATTATTTAATTCTGAAAATAGTGGCAGCACTTTTCTGAAAAATATTTGTTAACCAATGAGAATTTGACAAACAAAGGCAGGTTAGTTGAAAAGTTATCCTTTTTAAGTTAAAAACAAAGAAATCATACTTTTTAGCATGTTTCAGCCTTTTACGGCGTTAAACCTTCCGACCCAGACCTTTCGAAAAGGTCGAGAGGTTCATGGCTTTCAACAAGGTCAAACTAATGCATATGGTATCAAGTTACTTGGTACGTAATGAATTGGACAGAGTCGAATGGTTCTAAGTCGAAAGGGTGGTTACCAAAGAGTTTGAAGTTTGTTTTATAAACCAAAGATAGCCTGCTTTGCTTTCGAATAAGAGTTTCGACTTGGTTTCTTTCGACTAGGTCAAATGTTTAAAATAAAGGTTTTAAACCTTTCGACATAGTCGAAAGGTTACTGCGGTTTTATCACTATTTTGTTTTGAAACCTTTCTACACAGTCGAAAGGTTATTTCCGCTTTTGTTTTGTTTTGATTTGAACCTTCCGACAAAGTCGAAAGGTTTACTTGTTTTAAAATTAGCCGCTTCTCCATGCTTTCAAAAGAGAGCTTTAGACTTAGGTGATTTACCCTTGTTTTCTAATTGAAGTATGACCGAAGCTTTCGAAAGGTTTTAAAAGAAAGTTTTCCACTTTTTTTAAATTGAACCCAGTAAGTCTTCGAAAGGTTTATGTTTTAAGAGGTTTAATGCCTTCGAAAGGTTGTTTATTGAATGGTTTCGAAAGGTTGTTTATTGAATGGTTTCGAAAAGTTGTTTCCAATGAAGTCCAAAGGTTGTTTATTGAATGAAGTCGAAAGGTTGTTTATTAAATGGTTTCAAAAGGTTGTTTATTGAATGGTTTCGAAAGGTTTTAGTTCAATGACCTCGAAAGGTTTAATTCAATTGTTTCGAAAGGTTTAATTCATGGATTCGAAAGGTTTGAGATGAAAGGTTTTCCAAGGTTTTCTAAGGCAATGTTTTAAAGTAATTCTAAAGGAGGATGTCCAAATTCTTATTGCTTTCGAAAGGTTTGTTTTTCGATTGTTTCGAAAGGTTTGATATCGATTTTGAAAGAGATGATTTCAAAAGTTCAGAAAGAGGTTCTTTCGAGTGTCTAAACGTTTTCTTCAACTAAGATTTGAGTAACGAAGATATATATATATATATATATATAACATGGTGATATGATTTTGAGTAAAGCATATGGATTATACACTTTTCCTTGTTTAAGTTTGATTTAAAGGTTTTAGATCATTTTGAAAATGTTTTCAAGGAAAATTATGGGAGGGGATCCTTAAGTAAAAATGACTCAGATATTAGAATACCGGATGGGACTAGTATGGGGTCGCGCCCTATACATTAGCTATTAACCTCAGCTAATTGTTGTCCAAAATTCCAGTGTGTAGGGCTTGGTCATAGGTTGACTAAAATTATGATTACGCATCGAAAGGAATATATGTTGTATACATATAGGTTATTGGTGAGGCTGAAAAACCATTAGGATTGGGAAGACCTGAGAGATGATTAAGTTAGGGACGGACCGTCTAGAAAAGGAACATTTAACAGATAGTTAAGGACAATCTGTCTAGAAGTGAAATATTTAACAGATAGTTAAGGATAGATAATCCAAAAGAAGAATAGCTGACATGTGTTAGATTAATTTTGATTATATTGTCTGGTAGGCCCGAGTCAGCCAAAGGTTAAAAGTTATCAAAACAAAACTTATGTGTTTGAACATATAGTTCATTATTACCTAATGTTTATGTATGCTTACATAATGATGCTTTACAGTGTTTAATTAGTTTTGATTGCAGGAAAAGGTTTTGTAAAGATATGTTTTAAAAGGATGTTAGTGAGGGGAAACCCGTTCCGCTAAGCGGCGTGGTCTCACTTAATATATATATTCCAGGATGCATAGTATTATTCATACCAGGCTTTATGTCTGACTCAAAGTTTATGTTTTCCTCTTAAACTCTTGGGTGCTGAAATTAATTTATGTAGGCTGATGGATTAAGGTCTTTTCAAGTTTTAGTAGGATGACGAATAAGGCTACCGGAGGCTTGCAGGAGGCAAACAAATAGCTATTTAGGAGTTGCAGTTCTTGTTTAATGTTTTGATGTATTTCCGTTGTGTTTTGTATTAAGTCTATTATGACTCTATGACTCTGATCATCCAAGGGGGTACCTTCATATACCGCTCTTGGCGTATTTGTAATAAGTATATTTTATCTATGCCTGGGAACGAATTTGGGATTATGTGTTGGGAATGTGAAACATTTGGTTTTGAAATGTAATGAAGTAAAATTTGTTTTAAAATTCGTGTTTTTTTTCATATTCAAGTGCTTCTGATATTATTGATACTATTAACATAGCCGTATTTAGTCACCGGAAGCTAATACTATAGATGACTGCAGCATCTGTAGCGCTTAGTTTTGGGCCTCAAATAGGGGATGTTCCAGAACCAAAATTCCCAGGGCATGGAATAGTGAATCACTTCGCCGTTACTTCATTTGAAAATTACCCTATGTACTCTCTATTTTTCAGCAAATAAGCCACCCCGGGATGCCTAGGGCATTGTAAATAGGCAAAAGAATGCCCTGCTTTCCTTAATAAAATTTGATTTTCTTTTTGAACCAACAAATCCGTGTTCATAATAATTACCCGCCGGGTCGACGGAAGCAAATCGACTCAAACCGTTGGATCGGCGGAACCCGGTCTTTGCCTTTTAAAAATCGGTTTGCTCCGGCAACATCGGGAAGGCTAAAACAAACACTACTCACATTGCTCGAAGATAGGCAACATCAAGGAGTACGAAAAGCCGCGCATTCCATAAGCCGCGCACTAACTCTTAAAAAATTGCACTCCTCATGTTGCCCGAAGATAGGCAACACAGAGGAGTACAAAAAGCCATGCATTACATAAGCCATGCACTAATCCTTAAAAATTACACTCCTCACGTTGCCCGAAGATAAGCAACATGGAGGAGTATGAAAAGCCGCGCACTCCATAAGTCACGCACTGACTCTTAAAACTCAAACTCCTCATGTTGCCAGAAGATAGGATACATCGAGGAGTATTAAAACCGTTCCAGACGAACGGGTCATATCAGTCCCTAAAGTCGTGCATTTCATAGGCTGCACGTTAACTCCGGAAGCTGTGAAATCATGTTCCTAAAACATAAACTCCTCACGTTGCCTGAAGATAGGAAACACCGAGGAGCGCTAGAACCGTTCCAAATCGACGAGACATATCGATCCTAAAATCCATGCATCCCAAAAACTACGCACACTTTCATGTCCCGGAATTGCCCCGTCGACACCAGGGAACTTATTCATACAAAAATAACAAGATTCATTCCACTCCCATTATTATGAGCAGTGGGCACGACTCCAACAAAATCGGAGTGCTACAAACTATAACATTCAAACGTCGGCAATGTGTAACTGCCTACCGCCAACTCATACAGTGTGCACATCTCAAATATGCATACGTTGCATACTTTCCAAAATATCGCAAAAAACTCGAACTATGTGCTCAAGTCAAAAAAATTCTGAAAAAAGAAAAATCGAGTTGTGATTTAGTCAAATTTCAAATGTTAGTGTGCAGACTATTTAAACCCTAAGTTACCGGTCATTTGTCAATTGTTTGAAGTAAACAACCCTGTGAACTGGAGGCATATACCGACACTTAAATAAAAACACTTGAAAACAAAAAGTTCACAAGTTCTGTTACTCCAAACAAAGAATTGTTACTCCAAAAAAGAATTTTGGCGGTAATAACAAGAACTGGATAAGTGTAAACAAAACAAGCACAAGTACACATAACACATATGAACAGACAAATAAGAGTACAGTCAAAATATCAGTGTATTACTTATAATTTTCTTTTATACAGGGTCAGAACATGGGGGCCGTACCCACACAACATCGACCAACAAAAGGAAAATATAGACTCCACAACAAAAACACTAAGTACAGACTCTGCACTTGAACAAAATGACTCAAAAAGAACCAAAATCAGATTAGTCACCACCCATGCTCCTCAGCGCTTCTTTCCACCACTCCCATTTCCGCCCTTTGTTCGAAGTTTCTGCCTCATCTCGGGAGTGTTGTCGCTGCCAATAATATCAATAAACTCCTCAGCTCTAACATCCTCCTCTTGCTCTGCAGCCTTCTCAGAAGATTCGCCCTTCGCTTTGCACTTCCGTGACTTGCGGGAGCTCTTCGAGGCTTTGATCGGTTCAACCTTCTCTTTCTTGATAGCGACCAATTCATGTTGAGTCTTGCAAGGCTGCTTCGTTTGAACTTCCTGCTCCCTAACTTCCGCCGCTGTTACGTCACCTTCCAAAGATACAGAAGGGTCATCCAAGCAATGAAGGGCGGCTATCTTTTCGAACCCCGGCCCCGGTTGTGAGCTAGACACGGACATGGAAACTGGAAGAGGAACAGAAACGAGCACATAGGCAGTGGAAATAGCAGTAGGCCCAGGCCTCAAGGAAGCTGACACATCAACAGAAAAGGTAGACGGACCTATAAGATCAAAAATGAAAGCATTAAATTCTTCCCGCTCTTGCGGCGTAAGCTGAAGACTCCCGAACTCGGGAGAAGCGAGAGGATTACCTGCACCGAAAGAGTGACTAAGAATGTCAACTTCGTATTCACCGCCTTCACCCTCCTTAGACGACTCTAAAATCTGAGGGGAAGCCTCAAGCCCAGAACTCGTTGGAAGATTGCGGGGCTGCTCCGATGGCTCGCCGAGACTAAAAATAAAAGGCTTTGTAAGCGCTTCAGAGGTAGTGGTCATAGCATCATCGACAGCTTCTTTCTCCCTATCGACCTGTAAAATCTCCTGGCCCTCATACAATGCCTTCTTTGATTCCTCATTAAAGTAGGCATTTTCTAATTCTCGCTCGGAGTAAACTTCACCGCTTTCATGAAAGCGGGTCAAGATTTCTTCCTAGACCATAGCGAGAGTACACGGAAATTTCAAGCCCAAGTAGCCAATGTTTCTCTAATGAAGAAGAGAATGGACATAAAAATTCAGGATGGTCCCGTCCATCTTTTCGATCTTCCTCTCGAAAGTGTTTTGAAGCTCTAGATAATCCACAGTAATGGCGGCCTCCTCAACCTTAATGCGAGACTTATCAGCGCTAAGCTGTGCAACTTGGTCCTGTATTTGGGCGACCGTTGCAGCTTAATCAGAGATGGTCTTATTGTGCCCCTCAATGATAAGGTCGTGGTCAGAGATAGTTTTCTTCTGAGCTTCAATTGTCGCGCTACGAGCAGCCACCTCCTCCTTTAACTTGGCCTCTTCGGCATGAGCCTTCTTTATTTCATCCCTGTAAACGATCTCAATTCTTTCATGGGCCTCTTTTACTTCCTTCAGCAAGTCGGCGTTCCTTTTGCTTTCTCGAAGCGTCGCTTCTTTCTCCTCCTCCAGTTGTTTAATCCTAGCTTCACATTTAGTCAATGCTATTTCAAAATCATCCTTCTCTGCCTCAAAAGAGAGGATTTCCTGGTAGTTGCTTCGATTTGTATCTGCCAGTTGCTTACACAATTTCTCCCACCCTTCGGCTTGTTCTAAATCGCTTTGGATAACCTGAAGATGTGTCATGTAAGAATCTCTACGGACTGGATGGAGATCACGATCAAACTCAACCCCCTTTAGAAATCACCCGGGGAGCACCGCCACAAGCTTGGGAGGACCCGACGGAAGAATATAGACGGATCTCCGGTGCGAACGTGAAGCACCGGGGGAAAGCACAAGAAAAGATGGTGGGATGTAAGTTGAAGGCAGAACAAGAGCAGAAGTAACAGGGATTTCTTGACCCGTTGAAGAGTGTGTCCGAGCAAAAGCTTGATGTTCTGAAGAATGAGGACGGTGATCGAATTTTGACCTCTTCGATGGCTCCTCCCTCTCATCGAAAGTCCTCCTTTTCTCATACCCGCCTTTATATGACCAGCACTGCTCTCTTTCGTCTTGGCGATGGGTTTCGACCTCTAGATCCTTTCATCTTCTATACTCTTCCTCCATCTCTCGGGGCTGGTGACGGCCGGAAGAATGCTTGGACCATTGCTGGGAGTCGGTGAATTGCTTGAAGTCATTATAAAGGTCGCGTCCTCTCGTCATACCTAACACGAAGCATAAAAAAAGGCTTTAGAAACAGAAAATAGACATGGAAAGTGTGTGTACAAGTTAGTGTGACCCTAGTGAAGCGTGTGGTGTGTTTGGGAGGAGAACCTAAAACGACGTCACAAACCGGATCGGGCAAGCACCACGAAGGGAATCAGACTAACTTCGGATGCGATGTGGCTCGAACGAAGGGACACTTCCTCAAATCTGAAATCTTCTTCTATAAGCGTGTCGAAATCGACGTAAACATCTTTCAAATTACCAAACTCTGTGCCAGCATCTTTGCTCGGAGAATCTTTACGTCCCCCAATCCCTGAGGCATTGTATTTATCACTTTTGTCTGGAGAAGGTGAGCTTAGAATAACGGGGCTCATCCCCGGAGTCTCATCACATGACTCAGAATCCCCATCATCGGATTTTGCGTAGAAGTCATCGCTAGAAGTGGACTCGTCGCTACTACCCCCGACTTCCCCTCCTCTTTTTCTTAGTCCAGTGTAGCTTTGCCTTCCCTCTTTTTAAACTCCTCTTCTCCTTCCTCCGGAATCGAAGGCATTCTGGCCGGGCGACTAACTCCGGTCGCAACAACATCTCTTCCATCACGAGCCTCTTCGGCTGATTCTCCGGACAAGCCCTCTCTCTTGAGAAGTGCCTTGTTCGGACCCGTTAGAAGAGGAGGTGGATCGCGTGCGAACCCTGGATCGAGAAGGAGAGCAGGCTTCAACTGGAACGGCGAAGCTCTGCGGATGCAATAACCCTATCAAAGTAAGTTCTCGTCAGTCAGCAAGAATTTAATGGACCTTTCCTTAGCATCATTAGCCTTCAGGGTCCGACAAACTTCATCAAGAGATAGGTCCCTATTCGGCCTCGGGATAACTGCAAGGAATGTTCGACTTGTTAGAAGCACCGCAGCGACACGTTGGAACTCAATAAATAGGGAAAAGAACTTACCCCTCGTCTTCCACAGACGATTAAACCCTTCGAGGCACCTAACGAAGAAATATTGGGTCTTAACCTGAGACAGTTTGCTCTGGAGTCATAATACGATTTTTTGATTTCTTTGAGCTTCGATTACAACAAAAGATGGACACTCATACCTTCTCTTGAATGAAAGAAAATACCGCAACTTATCGAAGCTCGGAGCACGGTTGAATCTGCGCATGAAAAGGACATGCAAACAAGTTTGGATGGCATAGCCATTAGGATGAATCTTGAATGGGGCAACGCCCAAATTTGAGAGAGTCTTGCGCAAAAAGTCATTAAATGGGGGCACAACACCATTCAGACACATATACCGATGAAAAGCGGTATATCTCGGAGGAGGCATATGGGAAAACACGTTCTTTTCTGGAAGGCATACATCTTCCTCTGGTATGCCGTGTTGCACGCATATATTATGCAGAACCATAGCGGCAACCACATATGAAGCTCTTTCTAGCGGGTTGAGAAGAACCCTAAAATTGGGAGAAGTTCGATCCAAGACCGGACCTACTAGGACCAACTGGTCATAATTTGCTTGTGAAGTGGAAGGAGAAAGGGCGACAAATGACGACTGGGCTACCGAAAGTGCCGGGCTTCCTCCGCTTGACTTACGGCGTGAAGATGGATGCTTCATTCTAAGACCACAGAACTCGCATCCAAATCGGTCAAGTGATTCTATTCTAAACTAATAATTTCTCCTACAACACTTGAATTCCAGTAAGACATTGATTCGTGCCGACACACCGTATTTCAAGTATGTACCGGGGCAAGTGCAGTGTGCTGTCTATAGGGGGTGAGCTCGGTATCCGAAATACTACAAATGCTCTATCCCGTGTAGATAGTTCGCTCGTAGTGGAAAATGACTTCCTGTATCGTTTCAATTTGCTTTTACTTCCTCTACAATTACCCATTATCGATCAACGATCGATAACAGATCCGTTGTCCAAAGTGACACAGAAGATTCTTTTCATTACAGAGACACCGAGCATGCAAAAAGAAAGTAAGGCAAGTCCAAATTCTTCGGAAGAGCCAGGACCAATTCGCAATGTGTCGTGCAATATCAACTATGGAACTTGGCACAAGTCAATTTTGGCTTAATGGACGACGATAGCAAAATGTGTCAAGCACCGGGCCAAGGCCCGAATGTCGTTCCGAGAGAAACTCAAGACTTAATTTACTATCTTCCTCCATTAAGACGCAATCAACTCAAACTCTTAACGATAAACATCATGAACGCAACCTCGCCATCAACGGCAAACCCACCTTGGATTAATCACCTAAACGCAAAATTGGTAGAAGCTTTGAGATAGGCAAACTACAATGAATCGGTGGTGCTCTAAGGGCAGGTCGGAGGTGATCCAAAGTGTAAGCAAAACTAGGTTTTTAGTCGGAGGTGGCCTGAGAGGCAGCGTCGATGCTCCGGTGGTGGCGATGCAGAGGTAATCACGAAAGAAGGCTTGGGCAAGGTCGGATTTTAGGAGGCAATGGATCGAGTCGATGGATTGAAGGCTAGAATCGCTGCAATTCGATGGGATGAAGGCTAGACTCGTTGCAAGTGGAAGGATCAAAGGCTAGAATTGCTGTAAATGCTCAGATTGCACGAAGGAAAAGATCGGGTCGCTGGTGAAATTGAAGTGATGGGTCGGCTCGAATGGCTATATAGGTAAATAAGAAAAAGAAAATGGGAAAAATTTCTTAAATACCCTGGTCGCTTGCGATCCATCAGCTATGGATCGCCAGCGATCCATTGAATTGCTCATCTCTGACTTCAAATTTGCATCGCGACATCCACCTACTATTTCAGGGTATACTGAGAAGCTGTGAAGAGAAATTTGATCTGTTATGACAAGCGGTAGCGGCCGAGACCAAAACTAAGTGATCATCAGCGCGACCTAGCTCACGTCCGCAAAGCTCTAACACGATTACTTGAAATTTAACAAGAAGAGACTAAGGGCGATATCTTCCAGAGCACGCCTTGTTTCCAACAAAGACATACTCTGGGGGCAAATGTTATTTGGGTTTTTAACCCATCAGAATCCAAGAGAAGATGCGACGACTTGGTGAAGTCAGAATGACTCAAAACTCAACCAAAAGGGCTAAGGCAACAAGCTAAAGTGAGCCAAGTCATATCAAAAAAGCAACAACGGAGTTTGACTAAACCAAGAGACAAGCATCTGTCCAGTCCAATCAATAGCCAAACACAACTAACAAAAAGATCATCATTAAAAAAAGCGACACGCAACAAGAATACCCAAACAACGTCGATACAAAGCAACAAAAGCGTGCTAGACATCAAAGTCCAAAAAAAGTCTAAGTGCATGGATCGCTAGCGATCCATACACTATAGATCGCCAACTATTCATACTTCATCTCTGGGTCGCTGAGGCACATGGAAGCGAAGAAAGCCAAAATATGCTAAGTGTATGGATCGTTAGCGATCCATACACCATGGATCGCCAGCGATCCATACTTGTTCATGGACTCTTGGTGAGCTAAGTGGGTGAGGGAGGGAAAGGAGGGGCAAAGTGATTGGCTCGCACACGAGCTAAATCTATGGATCGTTAGCGATCCATAGACCATGGATCGCTAGCGATCCATGGATTTGGCTTGGGTCGCGAGCTGGGCTTCGTTGCATCTTCCTGAGTCCATCTACAAGCAGTCGGTGAATAGGCCTGGCCCAGAAACCTCCAATGTCTATAAATACCATCTTACCTGCAACACAAACGGGATCTTCTTGGGACTGGTTGCTGAAGCTCTGACGGAAAATTTCTTCACTCTTCATCTCCCTCACAACAATCTCCAAAGAAATTCACTATGATTCTCCAGTGGATTCTAATCTTGGAGATTCAATCTAGCTAAGGACAATCAAAAGCCTTGTAACCAAACACTACTTGTAATATCAATCAGTCTATAATAAAAACGATAAAGTGGATGTAGGCTTCATTAACAACCGAACCACTATAAAAATCTTCTTGTCTTCTTTCTTTTACTGTTCTTTTCTATACCTATTATCTATATTATTGCTCTGTAAGAACAGGGCCGGTGCTTTCACACTAAAACCAGGGTTTTGGTCCATTTTTTGGGTTAACATAAAGTAATGTATATTATTTTATAAAATAAAAAATATCATTTTTCTAGATATAAATATTTTAAACCATTTATGTAGCCATTAGATGTTAATGTGAAGTTGAAATCACTAGCGAGGCAGTGTTGATATAAAATCCTAGGCAATCAACATTGCAGCCAATGAAAAAGCAAATCACTAATAATCTATGACATTGCAACATTGTATATTTTAAATATCAATTAATTTGTAAATTATTGGTATAAAGGAATATTTGTTTGAGACTAAATTGAAAGAATCTTCTAATGGAGAATATATCGATATATAATAAATTTGTTTGAGCTGAAAATAAATTTTCGAATGAGAAAAATTAAATGACAATAAATATGATATCTACTTTATTAAAAAATAATTATCGAAAGAATATAAGAGAATGTTAAGTATTTAAAACATGTTTAGAAAATATATATATGAATTTAGAAAGAGAAAATTTATGTAAGTATTGATAAAAATAAATTTGAAGAGTAAGCTTTTCAATTATGAAGTTATAGTGGAAAAAATAAAGGAAATGAATTGAAATTTCAATTTAAAAAAAAGTGAATAAAAATGTTAGCAAAGGTTTTTCGAACGATTTAAAAATAATACAAACAATGTTGATAATTTGGAAAATTTTGTTTGTCATTTTTAGTTAGTATGAAATATTTGATTTTCGGAAAAGGAATTTTAATCAATAGAATATTTAGTGTGAGTATATATATCTTATATATATATATATATATATATTACATATGAATATATTTAGGCATTGCTATGTTATGTTCATGAGTGAATTTTTGTGTGCTTCCCTTATGTGCTTCCTTGTGAGCTTGCCTTCGTGTTTGCTCTATTTGTGTGGTGCTATCCTTGTGCGTGTGTGAATTTGCTTGCTGGTTTATGCACTTTTGAACTGCACTTAATTCTGATCTGTGTTTTGCATGTGTGCATCTGCACTAGCTCATTTTATACCTGAAATTGTGAATTTGCTTGAGCATGCTTGAGCAGGTTTATTTTCTGATTTATTCATGTTGCCTTATGTGTGTGCCTGTGTTGTTAGAGTGTGTTGTTACCTATGCTTCTGTGCTTGTGTGTTGCCGGTCTTGATTGTGTGGGTGTGCTTGTGTACTTGCCTTCGGTGTGCTTGCTTATGAGTTTGATTTTAATGTGCATATGCATTGTTTTTTTAAATAAAGTGTAGTACAAAAGTGGTCAGAACATTTGACTTTATTTTCTGATTTCGATGAGTCTTTATCTATTTGAAAGGTATTTTAATATGGTACAACTTTTATGTTCGCTACTTTTCGAAAATTTGAAGTTTAGTAGTGTTTAAACATGTTTAAAGTGGATTAACATTTCTGGCCTGGATTTGTACTTTCTTTAAAATATGTTGTGTCATTCGACCATAACTTTTAAATGGTGAATCCGTTTCTGACGATCTTGCACTTTCTAGAAAGTTAATAACCCCAGAGACAAGTTCTATTTTAAGCATTTCGTAAAAATTTACTGTTTTGTAGGCTAAAAATAGCCTTTGTTAAGTGGACCTGCAATTGTGTTTACATTTCAGAATTAACACTTTATAGAATATGTGGAGGATTGAGTAGTTTAAGTCTGATAGAAGGTTATAGATACGAAGAAATTTAGGGTATGAGTTGTATGACGTCTCCCTATAAGAAAGTGCAAGGACGCAATTTTCATAAAGAGAGGAGTATGTAACAACCTTATTATCTATGTCATATAAAAAAATAAATTTAATTAAAATAAAAGTAAAAATATTCGAATTTGATTTTGATAATTATTATTCTTGAAAATAAATTCTTACTTAATTGAAATTTATTTAATTGTTAACAAGAAAACTTGTCAACAGCCCAAAATTAGATTCAAACTATAGATGACTCCTTCGAGACCTTCTTTCAAAAAGGTGAAAGCAGTTGATACCTCCCAATCAAGTTAAGATATCTATAATCCATTCTATTCTCTTCAGTTTTCCTTTCGAATAGGTTGTCGAAGTTAAAACTCCTTATTTGACCTTTCGACTTAGTTGAAAGGCTAAGAATCCTTCTTATATTGACTTTCGAACAAATTAAGTTTGCTTAGTATCCTTTCGAAACCCCCCTTTCGAATTAGTTGAGTGGACCCTAAGGTTGGTTCTAAAGAGTTAGGAAGGTGGATTTAATGGATAGGTTTCGACTCATTCAGAAGCTGACCTTTCGACAACTTGAGGATATGAGTTAAGGCTCTATGGATATTAGTTGAACCAAGGGATTCAACTTACTCTAACGTGGCCTTTCGACCAGATTGGCATAGGAAGATTATAAAATGAATATAGTAGAAATATAAAATCAGCCAAATATCCCAAAATACCATTATCTTGCCTTGATTAAATTCAAATAGTACAAATTAATCAAATTCCTAATCTAATTTGAAAATTAGGATATACAACTTTAAGAAATACAAAGATGAAGTCAATGAATTCGGATCCCCTAAACCAGACCCCTAGAGTCTTATTTATAGATGCAGGTTGGCACCTTTCGACTCAATGCTTTTGACTTGGTCGAAAGGTGGCCCTGGAGACCTTTCATTGTCGTCAACTTTTGGGCATTCTTCTGCATTGCATTTGAATGGACTTGAGTGCTTTCGACCTCATCGAAAGGGGTTGATGCGCTTCTCTATTTTGTGTTGTCGTGTAAGTAAGATAAGATACGAGCTTTTGACTCAGTCGACAGGTGGATCTTTGGAGCTTCAAAGGAGTCGAGACGTTGAAGGTTTCAAATTAGAATGAAGCTTTCGATGGCACACTTGCTAATCGATGCGGAACCCCATCCTCTAGTTTAGGAGATTGCAACATTGAACCCTAGCAAGCTTTTCCTTCTTAATTGTGAATGGTCTCAACCAGTTCGGAAGGCTCATTTATGCTTTTGAAAGAGGTGTTTTGCCAAAACATCCTTATGTGTAATATGAATTAGAGCGAAACCTTTAGTTTCAAAAGGTTTGGCGCACATGTGAATAGCTATGATTTGTTGCCTTTGAAAGGTATTCTTTAGCTTATTCGAAGCATCTTCATGCATGTGGAAGCATCTGTTTCGAAAGGAAGCAATGTGAAGCGAAAGGGTGCTTTCGACCCCTTCGAAAGCTTGTAGGACATCAGACCTTTGGCTGTAGCATCCCTTCGACTCTTTCGAAAGGCTTTGTTGATGCTGTCATCTCTTGTACATCCTCCTCTTTTATTCATTTTGGTTTCAACAAAGTTGAAGTGAGAACTGGTGGTAACATTCCCCCTTGAAGGGATGCCTTTGACTTTTCAAGTCATCTGCCTCGATACTCCTCTTTATTCTAGCATTGAGATTTCCCGCCTTTTCATATTCTTGCATAAATCCTGGCCGTTTATTTAAATTCGATCGTACGTTCTGTTCTTCATGCTGACTTTTCTTATAAATCACGCTTCTTTCTTTCCCTCTTTCATTTACCTGCGATTATAAAACTTCCAGCAAGAATTAAAATTCTCAACATCTTCATAAATTCCTATTTCCAACAAATAGAAGCTCGAATTCAAAGTAAGTTCCTATTACCCTTCTTTTCGAACTAAATTTCCACGCTAAATTTTGATTTTAAAATTCATGAGATTTGAATTTGGATTACTATTCTAATTTCATTAAGATAATTTGGGTTTTTCATTCACATGAAAGTATCCTCTGATTCATTTTTAAGGCTTATTTCGCTCCATCTCCCATGTCAATTTATATTTATAATTCATCCGATTTTTTTTGAATTATTGGGTTGAAATTGATTTTGGGGAAGAAATGTTTTCCTAATTAATTCCCGGAGAAGTTTAAGCCGTATGAATTACAATTTGACATTGTAGTTTTACCTTTCTAACCCTTCGAAAGGGGTTGAGGCGGCTAACTTAGTTTTGCTTCTTCAACCCCTTTTGATGGGGTCGAAAGGAGATCTAGTATCTATTTCTTAATTAATCTCATCGAAAGTGTCAATGTAGGCAATATGGAGTGGACTTTTTCGAAAGCTTAAGTATGCTTTATTATATTCCAACACCTTTCGAAGAAGTTGCCAGATGTGCTTCACTAAATGGTTACATAATATATACTCTTGAAAGCATAATTTTTATTTTATAGGTTTCGAAACCTCTAGCATATTCCTAATTTTAATTTACTTTAGAAAATGTTGAGAGTTAATAATTCACTCTTCGCCCTTGAATTAGATTGAAGGAAACATATTTTATTTAAGTTAAAAATCAAATCAATCCTTTCGACTTGATCGAAACCTAACATATCAATTCAAGTTTCGTTTGGTATGCTTTCAAAACTATACTCCCCTTTTCGACCTACTCGAAACCCATTTTATTTAACTAAGATTTGATCATCATTTTCAAAAACACTGTCGAAACATCCTAAAGTCCTCATTTATATTGATTTTACTCAAGTCCAAACCTTCGACACAATTGGCATATATGGTTTCGTTAGCATTCATATTCTCTTAGTAAAACAAAGTTCATGGGTTTCGACATTGTCTAAAGGTTTATTTGTCATGTTTATTGAATGTTGTTAGCATATATTTATATTCAAATTAGTTGTGTAAGTTTTAACTATTCCTTTTAGTAGTAAAATCTTCTTTGGGCTTTCAACATTGTCGAAGGGTGTTTGTAGGTGTTCCCATTCCATTTACTCCTTCGAAATTATTGAAGCTCAATGAATTTCTTGCCCTAAACTGACTTTAACATTCTTTCAAGGATATGAAATTTCATATTCTGGTTGATATTTGAATTGTTGTAATACATTTTCGAAATCCTTGAAAAATGTTGATTATAGAACAAATTATAACTTTCTTACTGAAATGATTTCACTTGGCAGAACCATGGGCATGAAAAGATCTCCTAGAAACCAGAAAAAGATACAGTACGATGATGGAATCTTCTCCAAAGAGATTGAAGGAGTTTCCAAACATTCCTTGATATCCTCCCAGGATGAGATGGACGCCATCCTAAATGACTTTGGCATCACAGGGTAGAAGTTATTCCCCTAAGTGATAATGACACCATCCAAAATCCTCCTGAAGGATACTTCACCTATACTGCCATCCATATTTGGCACGGTAGCTTCCTGCCTTTCCCGGATTTCTTGTCCAAATTCTTGGCCTACCTGGGCATTGCTCCGATCCTGCTATCTCCTAATGTATATACATACCTTCTTTCTTTTGAACTTATGGCTCTGGAGTTTGGAATTACTTTGTCAAATGCTGAAATTTTCAACTATTTGGTCTGCTTAATCAAAATCAGCAACCTAAACAACAAGATCTTCAGAGCTAACCCACCAAAAAACTAATCTCTGAGAGGGTAAACAAATTTAGAGACTGGGAGACGCAATTCTTCTTCGTCAAATGCTTCTCCAACATCAATGGAGCCTTTTCTTCTTCTCGTAAGTTGATCATAGTCTTTTTCTTTATTCAATTACTTTTCTTTGCTAACCTATTCTTCTTTATCAGGTCCTTCTATTAAAGAACTGAATGAAGAAGATAAGAAAACCATAAAGTTGTTGATTATCGCCTTAAGTAGCATCGGGAATAGGCTTACTCTATTGAATCCCTCAAAACTTCAAAAGCATTCTCTTCTTTCTACCGGCCAAAGAGTCCTTGGTCAACCTCCTCTAGTTCAACATACTTCTCGGAGCAAACGCTTCTTATCTTTGGGTGATCCTAAGAACTTCTCACCTATGTCTCCTATTTGCCCTGATCTCTCTGGTAAACTTAGACATAATATTTGTAGTTTGTTGTGTTACTTCACAAATTATTTTATCGACTTGTATTCTTTTGAATTTTCAACAACTGCTCCTTAGGTTGAATTAATCACAAGTGATCTAGCTCTCTCAACTTCCACATCTCATGCATCATCCTTGACTCAGGCCATCGTTAGGTCAAAGATGGTTGCTAAAATAAAATTGAGCAAGGTGGCTGTTGCGGGCCCATCCCTCTAGAAGGCCAAGATTGTTGAAGTTCCAGACTCTCCGCCACTAGAAGAGGGTGAGACTGTTGATATGGGCAAAACTTTGGAGAGTCCTATTGTTGAAGCTTCTCTCGATCGATCCAAGATGACTCCCTCAATGGAATCCCCTATCTCGCATCGTTGTTTCCTGCTCTCCTCATGCCATTGAGCAGATGCAAAAAGACTAGGGAACTTCAACTCCCCCTCAAGAGTTGAACCCTTCTAAACCCACATCACATGTGCCTTCAAGTGATTTTGAAAAGATAGTTCGGTCTATTTTGAAATTTTCATCCTTTTCTTCTATTCACCCGCCTTCTTCCGTTCTTGACCTGGTGGGTCACTGTCAGTCTCTAATAAAACAACAACTTCTGGTACGTTTCACATTATTTATCTTTCTTATTAATGTTTCTCTCTGAATGCTGACTTGCATCATACTTTTCATTTTAGATTTCCAAAAGCTGGCTCTCTCTTCAAGAAAACGCATCAAAACCTTCTACTGAGAACTCCAGGCTTCAAGAAGAAATCTCAACTTTGAAAGGCCAGATCACTTCCCTGTCTGGTGACAAAGATAATGCTATAAAGGGACAGAAAGAATGAGAGCCTCTCTCGCTCAGGTAGAATCCACCATTTTCGAAGAGAGGAAATCAAAAAAACTTTTAGCTGATGAAAAAATGGCTTTGAAAGAAGCTGAAGATGAGAAAGCTCAAATGGTGATCAAACAATCTTCTCTCATGAAAAAGCTGGAGGAAAAGAAATTTTTTCTAAAGTTGGCTGTCAATACTATCTCTGATGCTAAGCAATGAGTGTCACAATTTCTTAATACTTCCCTCGATGACATCATTGTAAACTCTTATAAGGACACCCTAATGCTTGCCTATGCCGGCAACATTGAAAGATGCCCAGATTTGATCTTTCCTTCACTCGACCCAGCTCTTGTCAATAGATTTATGGACAAAGTCAAAGAAATGGAGTAGGGAGTTGAAGTCCCTGAGAGAGGAGATTGATGCCTCCAAACTCTTATCTTTCGAAGTTCCTTCTATCGAGGTAGACTCGGATACTGATGAAGAAGGTGACGAAGATGAAGCCGCCGCTGAAGAAGGCGGTAATGATGATGATGATGATGGCAGCGACAATGACGATGATAGTAATAATGATGATAACGAGGATAGAGGCCAGGGTTCAGGTGGCGACGGAGGTGGTAACACTGATATTCATGAAAAAGGTGGTGATGACGTCATCGGGGCTTCAAAAAAGGTCAACCCCGATCCAAGTATCCATGAAGCAAGCCCACCTTAACCCCTAGAGCATTCTGATCTTCAAGAAGGGACTACGAACATCAATGTTGAAGAAAAAAGAGAGAAAAAGCAGGTCTCTCAAACTACAATTCCCATTTCTCAGGTATGGGATTCCTTGTATAAATGGCTTTCACTTCCAAAATAATAATAGTTGACATCTTTTATTTTAGATAAGGAGGCAATCCATTCACCTTTATAAAACCAATCTTGAAAGAAAACAAGTAAAAATAAATAGCTTGTATAGAGAGTTAGATAAGTAATTAAAAGAACATAATACCCACTCTAACAAGTATCATAGGCTTAACAAAAGTGCGGCAGTGTTAGTGTCTTTCAATGATAAAGAAGCTGCCCCACGACTGAGGAGGGCATGCCTTCGATATGATAAGCTTTTGGAAGAGAATTGAGAGTTAATTACTCTCTTTTGGATGTTGGTTGAAGAGAGGAAAATCCTTGTAGACTTCCTATACAAAGCCTATTGCAGACATCCAACTGTAGACATTTCGTACTTAGGTGATTTTAGTGAAGTCTACTTAGGCGTTTACATAAGAGATATCTGGATGAATTTGGATCTGATCTACATCTAGGGGCCTACTAGAATTTACCACGAGTCAAATCGATTCCTCACTAGTTGCCTCTTGAAAAACTTAAATATTATAAGGAAAAAATTATTTCAGAGTTATTCAAAAAGTCAATTTTGTATGAACCAGATGAACACTTATAATTTTGTAATGATATCAATTTGTAAATTTCTTGCTCTAGCTTCCTTTTATACTTAATGGCATTTTATTACGTTATCACAGAATAAATGTTTCCCCGACAGCCTTGTTTCTAGAGATTATTTAAGCAAGTATGTTAAACTAAAAAGAGATTATCTAGAAAAGGCTTCACTATTAAAATCCTCAAAATTGGCCAGATACTGCTTTCTTAGCGACTTGCAGAAACTTTACATGGAACATCCTTATCTTCATTTCGATTTCCTCAGCAAAGACAGAGAATCTTTTAAGGAAATTCGAACATATCACACTAGATTAATATGTGGTCGTGACAGCCCTCCTGCCAAGGAATAGGATTATACCTAATATCCTCTAGTTATTACCCCAGAAGGATTTAATGCTCCTTTTAATTCAACAGTTATTCTTTCAGCTAATTCCTTGAGTAAAGTCAGAAACGTGGTTTCTCAACATTAAGTGTGAAACAAGTGTTCAATGAAATGGTACTTTTTGTCTCCTTTCTACTTAAGTTATAATCCTTTATTGTTATAATAAAGGAGATTGATTACTCGAATCTTGGCTTTATTTTCTTTTTGTTTTTTCAAATAGGAGTTACAGTTATCTATAACACCACTCTCATTAGATTCAACATCTCACTTTATTAGTATTAGAGATAGGTTGTTAGTAGATATTGAAAAGAAGAAGCTCCTTAATGATCCTTTGTCTGCTCGTCTTCAAGGCAACAATGAAGCGTTAGAATGGCGTAGGAAATTTTTGCTTATGAAGACGATTGTTAGGAATCTTAACAATCAGATTACAAGTCTCGAGGCGGACATCAAGAACAAAGATGAAACGATTTCTCAATTAAAGCGTCAAGTTAAATCAAACCCCTCGATTGATTTTGATCAAGATATGTCTAAGCTCCTTCAATAAATAAGTGAACTAGAGATAAAATTAAAAGACAGCCAAGCTCAGTGTAAATCGCTGGAGTTTATCATGGGGGACAACATTCAAAATATCAATTTGCCAATTTCTCTGATTGCCTCGTCTGCTGTGAAATCGACAAGGTCATCATCTTTGGCTATTCAAAAATTTCCAGCTACGACCAAACCTCCGCCTGGCTTAGACGAGAGCGTAGTAGGAGAATGGTGCCGAAAGGTCAAATTCTAAATGATGAGATATTTTAACGACCAATAGAAAGTGAGATATTCACAGTGCATAAATGAGTATGCGGCTAGGATTTAGAAACTTGAACATGGTAAATATCTTCTTTGAAAGCACATTGCAAATTTAGAAAGGAAAAACAAAACTTTCAAAGGTGCCAATAAAGCTTTTAACCATGCTTTGAAGGCTCGCATTGATTCCACCAATGATGTTGAGGAAGTAAAGAAAAAAGAAATGAAGCTCAAAGAGATTCTCTATATAGAAATTCAGCATATTGTCGATCCCCTGATTGCTGAAGATCTAACTAAGACTATTCAGGACTTGTAAAACATACATTTGTATTGTACATTTGTAAATGACTTTGTAAATTATGTAAATATCACCTGGTTTGTAGTTCTTTCTCATAATGTTGTTTCTGAATCTGCTTTATGATAACTTGGACTATGGCTTTATATATCCTGGCCCATTCAGTCTTCCTTATTGATCTTATTTCCTTGAAAAGTTTGAAGTAAACAATATTCTTTATCGTTAACTTGAAATCTATATAAAAGTTGATCTACAT
This sequence comes from Allium fistulosum, assembly GCA_030737815.1. Lineage (NCBI taxonomy): Eukaryota > Viridiplantae > Streptophyta > Magnoliopsida > Asparagales > Amaryllidaceae > Allium > Allium fistulosum. The sequence continues at coordinate 1,415,361,327 of CM060901.1, read as the reverse complement.
TATTAGTGGAGGTTAACAGATCATTATGTAAACATATGATAATAAGTGAAAAGTAATTCTATAATTGAATACGGTTGAATGTCTTGGAAACCCATCCTTGGCAATGATGAGAAAGAACCAGGAATTCAACTTTAATTATATTGATAGAATACCAGAAATCAAATGATAGATAACCAAAAATTCAATTTTGGATTTAATTATAGACGTTTAGAATTCATATTCTGGAGATAGTTAATAGAAAGTCAATAATAATCGTGTAATAGAAGTCCATAAATCATTGTCCGAATGTTTGCAGTAGAAGTCCAGTGACTCAGGTTTGGGCATTAATGAATAAATTTTAAAAGTTAAAAGATCCGAAACCCAGATTCGGGTATTAGTGGATAATAGCCAGACATCCATACTAATACTCTTCATAATAGAAATCTTAAGCCCAAATTCGGGCATTAATGAGTGAAGTTCAGTAATTACTAGTAATAGCCCCGAAACCCAGATTCAGGTATAATGAAAACCATAGATTATTAGTAAAGACCCGAAACCCTGATTCGGGTATTAATAAGTGAAGTCCTGAACTTAATAATGAAAGACCCGGAATGCAGATTCGGGTATTAATAAGTGATGTTCAGAAATTCTCCTTTGATAATTAGTCGGAGGCTATAGATCCTTATTTTAGCCTTCTGTTCTGTATCGCTCTTTGGGTTTTGACTCTTTTGACCTATGTTAACCCCTTAGGCCTTGTATGTAGTTACTGTTTATTTGTCGCTTCTCGAGCTTGGACGTCTTAGTCCATCGTTTGATATGCCGCTTCTCGGGCTCAACGTCTTAGTCCATTGTTTGATATGCCATTTCTCGGGCTTGGACATCTTAGTCTGTTGTTTGATATGCCTCCTCTCGGACTCAGACGTCTTAGTCCGTTGTTGTCTGGTGCACTTGGTTTGCTTATCCACAAGCAGGACCCAAGGGCTTACCCAACCTCCCTTTAGGAGGCGCCTTGACCTGGCATTAGCAAGGCGTGATCAAGGGCTTGTTCGATGCCTTGCCCAGGCCATAGCGTGGCGGGACCAAGGGCTTACTCCGTCCGCCCTCCAGGAGGTGCCTTGATGATGTGCACGTAAATGTGCACACACACACACACACACATATATATATATATATATCCATATTTTATCTATTTTTATTTAAATAAATGTCATATTTGAGTATTTTGACATTTTTAAACCAAAATTCAATTATATGCAAATCACCATATTTTCATCTTCATACAGGGGCAAAATGGTCATTTTTGTGCATGTGTCAATTTGAGAATTACTTGGTGTGATATCCCGGGATTTCAGGGAATTTAAAATGTGATAATCTTGTAAGTTAATTATTTAAAATTGGTAAAATTGTTATTTTCAAACAATTAAATAATGAGTTGTTTTTAAATATAAATATAAATAGATTTTAAATAGACTTATTATTTTCAAATTTAATAAGGGTTGTTTAAAATGTATATATATATATGTATATTGATTTTAAATAGGATAATTATTGATAAGTAATAATATGTTTGTTTGAAATGGATATCTATATTTATTTAAATTGATTTTAAATTGGACTTTAAATTGACTTTGAATTTGAATGTAAGAATTGAATTTGAAAAAAATATATATATCTTGGAAATGAAAATAATAATATAGTTTGGATTTAAATCATATGGATAAGTTTTTATTTAAAAATAGATTTGTTTTATATTATTCTTTTTATAGAAATTTGGATATGTATTTATTTAATAAGAATAAATACAAAGACTTTTGAAATAGTATTTAAAAAAAAAAAATGATTTTTGCAATATTATATATATTTTATTTAAAATATAATTGGTTTTATTTTATTTTCTTTTAAAGATTGTATTTATATAAATTTTTAAATGTGTTTGTTTATTAGGAATTTAATTAGAAAAGTATTTATAAATTAAGAAAACATATTAGTTAATTAGGAAATCATATTTAAAAAGTTTTTAAAATTCTTTTAGGATAAAAATAAATAAATATTGACAAGTGTTAAGTTATAAATCACTTTGATAACAAGTGTTAAAACATTAATATAAGATAGAGACATGTGTCATTTTATTTGTATTTTCTTTTAATATTAATAAAATCTAAATTTACTTATAAACATTCCTAATCTTCTTTCACATTTTTCTTTTTATATCTTCTTCTCAAAAGATAAGCAAACTATGGCAGAATCGAATCTGAATTTTCCCTCAAATTCATATCTAAAACCAAAGTGCAAATCAAAGCTGCAATGTTTATTTTCCTGTAATCTCTTTATACCAAAACCATTCTGTTATCAAAAACCTGAGATTTTCCTCAAAAATTCAAATCTACAAAATTTATTTCCCTGTAACTCAATTTCCCAAACCAAATACCATAACCAGAAATCAAGTGCAAATAGAAACTGCAACCTGTAGTATGTTTTCAAAAGTTCAAAACAAATTTTCAATCCAGTTCTAAGCTCTGCATTTCCCATATCTGCATCATCTTTCAAGTGCATGCAAATGAATAATTTGGGTCAAGAGCAAACCTGAAGCATTTCTGTTTAAAGCAAGAATCAAACTTCAACTTCAGATTCGAATTCAAAGCTTCAGTTTTTCAAATTCCAGAAATCAAGCAAATTCAGTTTTCAAAGTTTTAAGGCAATTCAAAGTCTTCAGCTCCATTTCCATTCAAGTTTTCAAAGCTTCATCTCAGTTTAAATCACCTCTGCACTTCATTAAAAATGTGAGTAAACCTTTATTTTTAAAACAGTTTCAAAATCTGAGAATAAACTTAATGTTGTGATGAATGTTATAGTAATATGGTTGGCATATGATTTATCTGTGAATGCATGCTTGAATAAATAAAATGCATGTACTAAATTAGTATGTATAAATACATACTTCTCTGTTATTTATTGTGAGCAAACTTACTTATCTACTTATGTGTTTTTGATATTGTGGTTGATCTTGAAGTATGATTGTTTGAAAATGTGTATGCATGATTGTTTCAAATCTTAAATACATGTTTATATGAATGAAGACACTGTGAGTAGTCTGGACATAAGTGACCTTCTCTGTTCTCAGTTTTTAAAGTTTAAAGCTTAGATTAGAAATTCCAATTCCTCTCACTCTAATCTCTGTTAGGTTTAGGAATTTAAACAAATTAAGTTTGTTTAGTCATAAGCTATGGTTAAAAATTATTTTCAAGAAAAATTAACTTGTATTCTTCTAGAAATAAAGAAAAGACAGTAAAAATCTATAATCAGGTAAAAACTCAAGTATAATAATTTTTGGATTCACCTATATAGTCGTAATCTCCATTAGAAACCGTGAATTTTAAAAGTTAAATCAAAATTTTTAACTTAGATTTGAAAGAGAAATTCGAGGATGAACGGAAACCACGTTTTGGGGAAATTCTGATGGTCGGTGACATTGTTGGCCTCGTGATTGAAGTCGAAGCTTTCTGGTGGGTCGGGGGTTCTAGGAAAAATGATCGCGTGATTTTACGATCATCAGGGTGGCTTGACGACGATGGTGTAGGGTTTAAGGTCAGGATTTGGATGGATGGGTTATCGTGGTTGCTGCATCACCGTGGGAGGACTAGAGACGACCGGTATGGGGGGTATCGGAGCATTTACGTGTGACGTAGCTTTGGTCAAGATGGCATGGATGATCGTGGACGAGATCATCGGCGATGGGTAAATTTTTGATTGTTTGGCTACAGTTTTTCTATCGATCTGCTCAATTTCGATTCTCTGTCGAAATCGATAAACTGGGAGGTCGAGGAGGATGGAGAGGTTGTGGGCGATTCGTCGAGGACCGGAGGGATGATCGGAGTCGCGTAAGTTCGACCGTGCACGTGCACATGTGCACGTTGGGTCAGGTGGCGTTGTTGTTTTGGGGAAGATAGGTTATTATCGGGGCGTGCTCGAGAATTCTGGCGTTTGCTTCGAAGCTGAGAGGATCGTAAGTTACTCGGGTATCTGCTCGAGTAAACCATGGTTTGTCTCGGGTTGTTAATCCAAGGGTAACAAAGTTTTTAGTCATCCCAAGTTAAGTTTTAACTAGTTATCTTTAAAACTATATTAGTAATAAACAATTAATTAATGTTTGATTAAAGTTGAGGAAAGTATTTTAAGTTTTATTTATTATGTTAATTCTTAAGTTGTTTTTAAAACTAATGAATCATGTAATTAGGGCTAATTAATTAAGATAAAGTTTCTAATTATTAATTTAATTTAAAGATTTTAAGTTAATCAAATAGTTAATGATAATTTGACTTCAAGGTTATCAAGTAAGATTTTAAATAATAATTAAGAAGATAATTGAGATAAATGATTTACTATTTATTTAATTAATTGATCAGTAATTAAGATTCTAATAATTTAGTGAAGTAATTAAAGTGTTATTAATTATATTAATTATTGATTAAGAAATTAATTAATTAATGGTTAAGGATAAGTATTAATTAATTAAGGAGTTAATTATTCTGTATTAAGAATTATTAATAAGATAATTAAAAATATTTAATTAATAATTAATGATTAATTAATTAAGTAATTAAGTTGTAATTAGTAATAAATTAATTAAGAAATTAGAGGTTGATTAATTTGTAATCAAGGAATACTTAATTAAGTTTATAATTAAGTTTTTTTTTTTCAACTAATAATTAAGAGATAATTAATTTGTAAAGATTAATTAAGAATTAATTAACTGATAAATAAGGATTGATTAATTTGTTATTAAGTTTTATTAATTGATAATTAAGGTTTATTAATTAATAATTAAAAGAATAATTAATCTATAATTAAAGATTAATTAATTGGTTTTAAGGAGTAATTAAAGAATGAATTACTCAACTATGATTATGAGATGAATGGGATTAAGTTAAGTTGATTAATTTGTAAATTAATTAAAGATAATCACTTGATAAAGGATTAAGTATGAGTACTTAATAAGATTGATAAGTGTATTTACTTATTGTAAGTTATTAATGTATAATTACAGGATGTAATTAATTAAAGGGAATTATTTAGTGAGAAATAATTGAAGTATGATTACTTTGTAAAAGTAATTAAGGATTTATTATTTGGTGTATTTAATCAATGAATTAATATAATTAATTAAGAAGTTAATTAATTAAGGTATAAGTAATTATAGTATGATAATTACTGTTTATGATTAATTAAAGTGGATTAACAGAAATGATTAATTAAAGTTTAATTAATTAATGTAATTAATTAAGAATCAATGTAATTAATTATAGTTAATTAATTAATGGAAATAATTAATTAAGGATCATTAATTAATGAAATTAATGAGAGTAATTAAAGGTTAATTACTGTTAATGATTAAGAATAATTAATTTGTGAAATTAATTAAAGAATAATTACTTTATGTAATAAATAATTAATCAAGAGTGATTAATATTTAATGATTAATTAATTAAATGGATTGTAATTAATTAATGTTGATTAAGCAAAGAATAGGAATTAATTCTTAAGTAATTAATTTAATTTAAGTTGATTAAATTAATTATAATAGAGATTAATAAATGGTTGCTTATGAATGATGGTTGAGTAGAATGTCTGATTTGGTTGATATCTATTAAATGATATGCTATGATATTCTGTGATATGATATTGGATATATCTGTGATAAATGTGATATTTATCTGTGTTAAATGCTGTGTAAATTCAAGTATTGAATTAAATTAAATTGTTTAAACCTTTAAACAACTTGGCCTTAAAAGATACGTTTTGGATTTCGATGAGACCGGGATCGGGTTTCCGTATACCGGTATTCCAGGTCTGGAGACCCGAATACCACATCGATCCAAATTAACGATAGGTCGTGAATCTCAAGTGAAGATGAAGATTCAGAGTGCAAGGGTTATTGTCGTTAACTCTGAGGGTGATTCCAAAACGAGTGTAACGAGATAATGCCTTCGGTTTCGTTCGAACCCGGAACGAACTTGTATGGATTGAATGCTTTCAGCACATCGTCAGGTGGACGATGAGCATTCTAAGTAATGTGATCTGATTAAAGGTAATCGTGACCTCAAGCCTCATCAAACCGGGAATGGCTAAAACAGGGGAGGTGCAGCAAGGTTAGTGGGTAGCACCCAAGTAGTATGAGATTCCTCTGTCTAGAGGTCCCTTCTTTTTATTCGGCTGTGTGGGCGGTTGAATAGCTACAACCGCTGGGGTTTCTTATGCGGGAATTATCCAGTAAGGGATGTTCCGGCCTTGTGTTGCAGGGGATTGGGAGTGATCCTCGGTACGTTGATCTAGGCCACGTACTGTGACGGGCGGTACCCCGGTAGCCCTGCCATTGTATGGAATCCAAAATCCAATAAGTGCCGTACGATTTAGTTGTGCCCAACTATGTTGGAACGTGAGATGTAAGCATTCCAGCTATTTCTGTATTTTACTTGAAAACCCTAGACCCTATTATAATATAACTCGATTTCCTATCAAGTTTTGGATAGCGTAAGGTAAAAACTTTTCCATGTTTATGTGTGGGAAGTCTTACGTGATACCTTTGTTTTCAAAAGGCTTTGAAGTTAAACAACTTTAACCCGTTTACTCACACCAGACCCATGTCTGACCCAAGTGTTTATTTCTGTTTTATAAACTCTTGGGTACTCAAATTTTTACGAGTAGCCAAGGGATTCAGGTTAGCTTTGACGAGTTATCTGGAGGAGCAATGGAGCAGGAGGCTTCAGCGTTCGTAGATATAGTGTTCCGCTGTGTTAGTTTCTCTGAGTCATTTGTTGAGTTGTATTTGAGTTGTAATAACTAGACAGGTATTTATAACTGTCTAGTATGTGTTGTATAAGCTGTGTATCTCTGATATATATGATACAATGTAATATCTTATTTGATTAATGTAATTTATTCGTTCCGCTGTTTAGATTCTGATGTGTTTCTTTCTTTCTTCTCTATCTTTTCTCTTTTCTATCTCTTTCTTTCTTCAAGATGATACGACTTTTTGTGGAGAAAAAGTCGGGTCGTCACAGTTGGTATCAGAGCATAGGTTGAGCGAATACCTAAGCTATTGGTTAAGTGAATACCAGAACGCTAGGTTGAGTGAATACCTAGGTTCGGAAGGATTGTTCATTAGAAATAGGATCTGTAGCAACCTGTTTGAATCCGAGTGTATATATATATGAGAGCGCGTATTTGTTAGTGAATATAAAATTGTTTTATATTGTGTTGGTTGGTTTATTGAGTAGTTTATGGATTCTGGTCGATGTGTGGGACGCCACAACATTGATAGGGATCTCTAAACACTTGTATAGAACAATTCGACACAATATTGTTTTTAAGAGGTAAATGAAATAATTTTACCCAGAAATAATTTCTATATAAAAAGTATCATTTTAAATATATATATTTCTACCTATTTGTTGGGTTACCTGTTCGGGTTTTCCAATATAAGTTATAAAGGTAGATAGAGTGGTGGTGTGTGAAACACGACTACCAATGTTTGGAATTTGAATGTTTGAGGTTGCAAATGTATCTGTCGAGACTGTAGACCTAATACCTTCTCGAGTGAGTTTTGTTTGATGTAAGGATTTCATAAATCTCTGAAGGAACTGTTAAGGTTCATATTTGAAGTTTGGATGAGTAGAGTTAGTTCTGTCGGAAGAGCAGAAGAAAGTGATGGTATCTGAGTAACTCAGGAAGGAGTAGTTGTGTGATGAGACGCAGTGACTGGATGTTTCTGAAGATGTTTTCTTTTGGAACAAGTTAAGGAAGTGTGTCTACTTCAGTGTTGTGGCTGAGTTCAGCATGATGATTCTGTTTGGTTTGGAGTCCGAGTTCTCGAAGAGCTTTGGATAGGGAGTCTTGGCATCTGGGTCAGCAGTGCAGCTCGGAGTGTTTCGTGTGCCGGCAGGAAGATCTTTTGGCTTTGCAGTTTTCTAGAGGTGGAGTGCAGAAACAGCAGAGAGGATCCATTTCTTCGATGGATTGGTTAAAAAGCATAAGCTGTTCTGATTGGTAAAGAGAGAGTAGTATCTTTGGATATTGGATTGGATAGGATCGCAAAAGTGACTTGCGATTGCTGAGTATTCTCTTGAGTTATCAGAGTTTTTCTGGATGTCTTCAGCGAAGTCAGAAGTTTGTCTGCATTTGAGATTGAGTTCTGTATCGACTTAATTTCAAGAGTAGTACCGGTAGTTCAGCTAGGTAGAAGGATGTCTCCTAGAGAAAGGATTTGGTGAAGCAGCTCAGTATTTCATGGCACTGTTGAGTTTTCTTTTATGGATCTATTGAACCATATTTCCGGGATGTGTTGTCTAGTTTGTGCTCGAGTTCATCGACGGCATTCTCATCTTCTCTAGATCAGAGTGGTGCAGCGGAAGCAAGGTGTCAGCTGGAAGAGCCTGGAAGTTGCAGTGTTTGGATTGGAGGATTTCTATAGGAAATATTTCTAGATTTGAGTCCAGATTGGTGAGTGCATCTGTTTTGTCTTTTCCGGATAGGAGAAGTAGATTTAGTCTACTGAGGTTTGTGAAGTAGAGTTTGTGTACTGGATTTCTGTAAATCTTGAAAGGATCCGTTTGTTGGATTATTTCGATCTAGTTTGTTTTTATAAACATCAGCAAAGGTTGAGCTGATCGGAATAGATATAGGCAGTCCGGAATTGTCAGAAGAGTTCTGAAGATTAGAGATGGAGGAATTTGGAATTCGAAGTTGGAGACTTCGTTATTATTGAAGTTTTCTCTGGTAAAAGGGAGCTATAAGATTGGGTAAGTCTGTGAAGTCAGCTCCGAGTTGTTTTGGATCTCTTCTGTATTCTGATTTGGATAAGTGTTTGATCTACAGGATTGAATTGCCAGTTTGGATAACTGAGATTCGGAGTATATCGCGTATCTTTGAGGAAGTACGTGTTTGATCTATCTCTGGTTTTGGAACCAGTAGTTCGGGAAGGATTTGGTTGTTGAGTCAGACTCGTCTGTAGTCTGATATTCTGTTTAGTTTTATAAATCTAGTTGTGTAGGAGCTCTGTAGCTCAGTAGAATTGGTTGTTTCGATTCTGTTGAGCGAGTATCCCGGTATATATATATATACTTGGGGAAACTCGTGGAAATTTAGGAAGCTTATCCGGATCTATGTCCGGATAGCTAGAATTGTTTGTTTGTTTGAATTGGTTGTTTGGATGAAATTGTTTGCTTGGTTGTGTATGGCTGATATGTATGCCTAAATTGATTGAAATAAAATAAAACTTTGGATTATCTTTTGTTTTAAATTTCGAGGACGAAATTCTTTTAAGGGGGAAGGAATGTGATATCCCGGGATTTCAGGGAATTTAAAATGTGATAATCTTGTAAGTTAATTATTTAAAATTGGTAAAATTGTTATTTTCAAACAATTAAATAATGAGTTGTTTTTAAATATAAATATAAATAGATTTTAAATAGACTTATTATTTTCAAATTTAATAAGGGTTGTTTAAAATGTATATATATATATGTATATTGATTTTAAATAGGATAATTATTGATAAGTAATAATATGTTTGTTTGAAATGGATATCTATATTTATTTAAATTGATTTTAAATTGGACTTTAAATTGACTTTGAATTTGAATGTAAGAATTGAATTTGAAAAAAAAATATATATCTTGGAAATGAAAATAATAATATAGTTTGGATTTAAATCATATGGATAAGTTTTTATTTAAAAATAGATTTGTTTTATATTATTCTTTTTATAGAAATTTGGATATGTATTTATTTAATAAGAATAAATACAAAGACTTTTGAAATAGTATTTAAAAAAAAAAAATGATTTTTGCAATATTATATATATTTTATTTAAAATATAATTGGTTTTATTTTATTTTCTTTTAAAGATTGTATTTATATAAATTTTTAAATGTGTTTGTTTATTAGGAATTTAATTAGAAAAGTATTTATAAATTAAGAAAACATATTAGTTAATTAGGAAATCATATTTAAAAAGTTTTTAAAATTCTTTTAGGATAAAAATAAATAAATATTGACAAGTGTTAAGTTATAAATCACTTTGATAACAAGTGTTAAAACATTAATATAAGATAGAGACATGTGTCATTTTATTTGTATTTTCTTTTAATATTAATAAAATCTAAATTTATTTATAAACATTCCTAATCTTCTTTCACATTTTTCTTTTTATATCTTCTTCTCAAAAGATAAGCAAACTATGGCAGAATCGAATCTGAATTTTCCCTCAAATTCAAATCTAAAACCAAAGTGCAAATCAAAGCTGCAATGTTTATTTTCCTGTAATCTCTTTATACCAAAACCATTCTGTTATCAAAAACCTGAGATTTTCCTCAAAAATTCAAATCTGCAAAATTTATTTCCCTGTAACTCAATTTCCCAAACCAAATACCATAACCAGAAATCAAGTGCAAATAGAAACTGCAACCTGTAGTATGTTTTCAAAAGTTCAAAACAAATTTTCAATCCAGTTCTAAGCTCTGCATTTCCCATATCTGCATCATCTTTCAAGTGCATGCAAATGAATAATTTGGGTCAAGAGCAAACCTGAAGCATTTCTGTTTAAAGCAAGAATCAAACTTCAACTTCAGATTCGAATTCAAAGCTTCAGTTTTTCAAATTCCAGAAATCAAGCAAATTCAGTTTTCAAAGTTTTAAGGCAATTCAAAGTCTTCAGCTCCATTTCCATTCAAGTTTTCAAAGCTTCATCTCAGTTTAAATCACCTCTGCACTTCATTAAAAATGTGAGTAAACCTTTATTTTTAAAACAGTTTCAAAATCTGAGAATAAACTTAATGTTGTGATGAATGTTATAGTAATATGGTTGGCATATGATTTATCTGTGAATGCATGCTTGAATAAATAAAATGCATGTACTAAATTAGTATGTATAAATACATACTTCTCTGTTATTTATTGTGAGCAAACTTACTTATCTACTTATGTGTTTTTGATATTGTGGTTGATCTTGAAGTATGATTGTTTGAAAATGTGTATGCATGATTGTTTCAAATCTTAAATACATGTTTATATGAATGAAGACACTGTGAGTAGTCTGGACATAAGTGACCTTCTCTGTTCTCAGTTTTTAAAGTTTAAAGCTTAGATTAGAAATTCCAATTCCTCTCACTCTAATCTCTGTTAGGTTTAGGAATTTAAACAAATTAAGTTTGTTTAGTCATAAGCTATGGTTAAAAATTATTTTCAAGAAAAATTAACTTGTATTCTTCTAGAAATAAAGAAAAGACAGTAAAAATCTATAATCAGGTAAAAACTCAAGTATAATAATTTTTGGATTCACCTATATAGTCGTAATCTCCATTAGAAACCGTGAATTTTAAAAGTTAAATCAAAATTTTTAACTTAGATTTGAAAGAGAAATTCGAGGATGAACGGAAACCACGTTTTGGGGAAATTCTGATGGTCGGTGACATTGTTGGCCTCGTGATTGAAGTCGAAGCTTTCTGGTGGGTCGGGGGTTCTAGGAAAAATGATCGCGTGATTTTACGATCATCAGGGTGGCTTGACGACGATGGTGTAGGGTTTAAGGTCAGGATTTGGATGGATGGGTTATCGTGGTTGCTGCATCACCGTGGGAGGACTAGAGACGACCGGTATGGGGGGTATCGGAGCATTTACGTGTGACGTAGCTTTGGTCAAGATGGCATGGATGATCGTGGACGAGATCATCGGCGATGGGTAAATTTTTGATTGTTTGGCTACAGTTTTTCTATCGATCTGCTCAATTTCGATTCTCTGTCGAAATCGATAAACTGGGAGGTCGAGGAGGATGGAGAGGTTGTGGGCGATTCGTCGAGGACCGGAGGGATGATCGGAGTCGCGTAAGTTCGACCGTGCACGTGCACATGTGCACGTTGGGTCAGGTGGCGTTGTTGTTTTGGGGAAGATAGGTTATTATCGGGGCGTGCTCGAGAATTCTGGCGTTTGCTTCGAAGCTGAGAGGATCGTAAGTTACTCGGGTATCTGCTCGAGTAAACCATGGTTTGTCTCGGGTTGTTAATCCAAGGGTAACAAAGTTTTTAGTCATCCCAAGTTAAGTTTTAACTAGTTATCTTTAAAACTATATTAGTAATAAACAATTAATTAATGTTTGATTAAAGTTGAGGAAAGTATTTTAAGTTTTATTTATTATGTTAATTCTTAAGTTGTTTTTAAAACTAATGAATCATGTAATTAGGGCTAATTAATTAAGATAAAGTTTCTAATTATTAATTTAATTTAAAGATTTTAAGTTAATCAAATAGTTAATGATAATTTGACTTCAAGGTTATCAAGTAAGATTTTAAATAATAATTAAGAAGATAATTGAGATAAATGATTTACTATTTATTTAATTAATTGATCAGTAATTAAGATTCTAATAATTTAGTGAAGTAATTAAAGTGTTATTAATTATATTAATTATTGATTAAGAAATTAATTAATTAATGGTTAAGGATAAGTATTAATTAATTAAGGAGTTAATTATTCTGTATTAAGAATTATTAATAAGATAATTAAAAATATTTAATTAATAATTAATGATTAATTAATTAAGTAATTAAGTTGTAATTAGTAATAAATTAATTAAGAAATTAGAGGTTGATTAATTTGTAATCAAGGAATACTTAATTAAGTTTATAATTAAGTTTTTTTTTTTTTCAACTAATAATTAAGAGATAATTAATTTGTAAAGATTAATTAAGAATTAATTAACTGATAAATAAGGATTGATTAATTTGTTATTAAGTTTTATTAATTGATAATTAAGGTTTATTAATTAATAATTAAAAGAATAATTAATCTATAATTAAAGATTAATTAATTGGTTTTAAGGAGTAATTAAAGAATGAATTACTCAACTATGATTATGAGATGAATGGGATTAAGTTAAGTTGATTAATTTGTAAATTAATTAAAGATAATCACTTGATAAAGGATTAAGTATGAGTACTTAATAAGATTGATAAGTGTATTTACTTATTGTAAGTTATTAATGTATAATTACAGGATGTAATTAATTAAAGGGAATTATTTAGTGAGAAATAATTGAAGTATGATTACTTTGTAAAAGTAATTAAGGATTTATTATTTGGTGTATTTAATCAATGAATTAATATAATTAATTAAGAAGTTAATTAATTAAGGTATAAGTAATTATAGTATGATAATTACTGTTTATGATTAATTAAAGTGGATTAACAGAAATGATTAATTAAAGTTTAATTAATTAATGTAATTAATTAAGAATCAATGTAATTAATTATAGTTAATTAATTAATGGAAATAATTAATTAAGGATCATTAATTAATGAAATTAATGAGAGTAATTAAAGGTTAATTACTGTTAATGATTAAGAATAATTAATTTGTGAAATTAATTAAAGAATAATTACTTTATGTAATAAATAATTAATCAAGAGTGATTAATATTTAATGATTAATTAATTAAATGGATTGTAATTAATTAATGTTGATTAAGCAAAGAATAGGAATTAATTCTTAAGTAATTAATTTAATTTAAGTTGATTAAATTAATTATAATAGAGATTAATAAATGGTTGCTTATGAATGATGGTTGAGTAGAATGTCTGATTTGGTTGATATCTATTAAATGATATGCTATGATATTCTGTGATATGATATTGGATATATCTGTGATAAATGTGATATTTATCTGTGTTAAATGCTGTGTAAATTCAAGTATTGAATTAAATTAAATTGTTTAAACCTTTAAACAACTTGGCCTTAAAAGATACGTTTTGGATTTCGATGAGACCGGGATCGGGTTTCCGTATACCGGTATTCCAGGTCTGGAGACCCGAATACCACATCGATCCAAATTAACGATAGGTCGTGAATCTCAAGTGAAGATGAAGATTCAGAGTGCAAGGGTTATTGTCGTTAACTCTGAGGGTGATTCCAAAACGAGTGTAACGAGATAATGCCTTCGGTTTCGTTCGAACCCGGAACGAACTTGTATGGATTGAATGCTTTCAGCACATCGTCAGGTGGACGATGAGCATTCTAAGTAATGTGATCTGATTAAAGGTAATCGTGACCTCAAGCCTCATCAAACCGGGAATGGCTAAAACAGGGGAGGTGCAGCAAGGTTAGTGGGTAGCACCCAAGTAGTATGAGATTCCTCTGTCTAGAGGTCCCTTCTTTTTATTCGGCTGTGTGGGCGGTTGAATAGCTACAACCGCTGGGGTTTCTTATGCGGGAATTATCCAGTAAGGGATGTTCCGGCCTTGTGTTGCAGGGGATTGGGAGTGATCCTCGGTACGTTGATCTAGGCCACGTACTGTGACGGGCGGTACCCCGGTAGCCCTGCCATTGTATGGAATCCAAAATCCAATAAGTGCCGTACGATTTAGTTGTGCCCAACTATGTTGGAACGTGAGATGTAAGCATTCCAGCTATTTCTGTATTTTACTTGAAAACCCTAGACCCTATTATAATATAACTCGATTTCCTATCAAGTTTTGGATAGCGTAAGGTAAAAACTTTTCCATGTTTATGTGTGGGAAGTCTTACGTGATACCTTTGTTTTCAAAAGGCTTTGAAGTTAAACAACTTTAACCCGTTTACTCACACCAGACCCATGTCTGACCCAAGTGTTTATTTCTGTTTTATAAACTCTTGGGTACTCAAATTTTTACGAGTAGCCAAGGGATTCAGGTTAGCTTTGACGAGTTATCTGGAGGAGCAATGGAGCAGGAGGCTTCAGCGTTCGTAGATATAGTGTTCCGCTGTGTTAGTTTCTCTGAGTCATTTGTTGAGTTGTATTTGAGTTGTAATAACTAGACAGGTATTTATAACTGTCTAGTATGTGTTGTATAAGCTGTGTATCTCTGATATATATGATACAATGTAATATCTTATTTGATTAATGTAATTTATTCGTTCCGCTGTTTAGATTCTGATGTGTTTCTTTCTTTCTTCTCTATCTTTTCTCTTTTCTATCTCTTTCTTTCTTCAAGATGATACGACTTTTTGTGGAGAAAAAGTCGGGTCGTCACACTTGGACATTTTTTACGATTTTTTATAGGAATTTGGATGCATATGGAAGAGGGTTTCATGAAAATATATGCATGCATAAGAGAATACAAAGAAATGAAGAAGGAAATAATTCAAACTCATGATCATGGAGGACCTAACCCACTTACCTAAATCTACAATTAGAAGCTAATGGACAAC
This sequence comes from Allium fistulosum, assembly GCA_030737815.1. Classification (NCBI taxonomy): domain Eukaryota; kingdom Viridiplantae; phylum Streptophyta; class Magnoliopsida; order Asparagales; family Amaryllidaceae; genus Allium; species Allium fistulosum. Next base: position 1,415,346,114 of record CM060901.1, on the reverse strand, counting down.
TAAGTGGAGTTTAAAGCTTCATGCATATTTGATGATGGATTAAATAAAGGCTAATGGTTAGTTGGTGGCCACACTTCCTAAAGGGAATTTTGGGAAGCACCCTAAAAAGTGAATTAGGGTTTTATGCATGTATAAATAACCCACTTATGTACATGTAGATATCTTCTTACTCTTGGAAATACTTAAGAAAATTAGCAAGCAAATTGTAATGTCAAAGTTACATGAAATAGAAATGGCTTCATAGCCTCTTTCTCTTTTTCTTTTCTACTTGTTCTTATTCACTTTTATGTTCATGTTTATTTCTATGCTCTCTTTCATTTCATGTTCATAGCTTAGATTTACATTTATGCAATTAGTTTAATGTTATTTCATGCAAGTAGTTAATCTCCTTTCTTTTAATTAGTTTCTACTTCCCTTTGCTTTCCAATGTTGAAATTTACATGTGTTGATTTGATAACACAAATGAGTAGCTAAACCCCTTTAATTTAGGGGTAATGAAGCTCTAAAATATTATGTAAATTCAACATTTCTATGATTTATGGTTTCTTTTATTTATGCTTCATGAAAGTAAGATTTTGATGTAAGTTTATACAAGTGGGTTTGATAGCTTATGTTGCATTTGCAAATGAGCCATTCTTATTCAACATAAACACAATTGACATCATCATTTGCTAATTGATTTTTGATTTTGAGGTGAAAGTAAAAACAAAATTTGATGATCTAAATTACTAATTACAATAGTAAATAGATCATACTTAAAATAGCTTTTGCTTTGACTTCATTTTCATGAGAATTGATAAGTGGTTTATTTGTTGTATTATAGTTTGATGGTTTAAGTTATGTTAATTAATAACATAAATAAACTGACTTATGATAAATGCAACAACCATTTAAATTCACTTATGACCAAAAAAGAGGGATCACAATTTCATAATTTGTTGAACTATGTGATCTCGAGAGTGGAATTATCTCTAAATTGTCATTTTATTCTCATAGTTTTCATTCACTTTGTAGTTATTATTTTGTTAGTTTTCTCATTTTCTAGCTTAACACTCTCTAAATCTTTTGTTAATTTGATTGAATAGATTTTTAAAATCTAACATTTCCCTACGGATCGAACCGTACTCTCTATGTACCAACATTATACGTCGTGCGCTTGTGGTTAATTTTTATTATAAATTCGCTTGACGGTTTCTAAACCGATAAAATTCCCCCTGGCCATAACGTTGCACGATGAAGGGCTTGTTCGATGCCTTGGCTAGGCCATAGTGTGGCAGGACCAAGGGCTTACTCCATCCTCCCTCGAGGAGGCACCTTGACCTGGCCATAGCGTGGCGCAGTCAAGGGCTTGTCAATTCTTTAAAGTGGCCATAGTGTGGTGTGGGTAAAGGCTTACTCTAACCTCCCTCCAAGAGGCGCTTTGACTTGACCAACTCGGCGCGGACAAAGGCTTTGACCGTTTAAGGTAATGTCCAAGTGCAAGGAGAATTCTACTCCCGACCATTTAGATTTTTCTTAGTAAAGTAGTTCTTTATTGAATCCAATTAGGATCTCTTTTCAAATTCATTGATTTTTCCTTGTTTGGAGAAACCGATCATCATTCCTTCCAATGCTCTACATTGATTTGTCTCATGTCCATTCATAATGTTGTAGTGACAATAGGATCCTCCCAGATTCCTTTCATATTTAGGTTTTTCTTTTGTGATGGCCAATAGTTGAGCTATTCCTTGGTTAGCAGGTAAACATTCTCGATTGATGTTGTCAAATTGCATTCCTTAGGGAGTCTCGACTTGAAGCTTGTCTTTTGAGGATGGTTTCTAGGTTTTTTATTACTTTGTTCTAGAGCTTCACCCTTAACGACCATTTTTCTTTTTAAAACCTTTTGAAGTTCATATGTAGGAAATCTCCCACTTGATGTCACTTATGTGCAAAGGCATTATAATCAGCCCTCATTCCCTCTTCAAAGATTGTACCTTTGGTGTAGAGTTGAATTGTTTTCCCCATTTGATCAAAAAAATTGTTACTTTCATTCTTTGTTCCTCATAAAGCAAAGAATGGTGTGGGACCAATATGAAAAGGGTTTAAACTCCATTTATCTGGATCATAAGGTCCGACTTTTTTCTTCTTTATGATCCTTAAAGCTTCCAGTCTCAACATTTGTTCTTCATGAAGTTTAGAATCATTAACTGTCCTAAGGGAGAATCCAATTGGATGCGGCTATAAGGATCCTTGTTTGGACCTTTTGATTTTTCTAAACATGATGATGTGAAGTTTAAAGTAGATAAGATTGGAATAGAATTGGGTTAAAGAAAAGTGGAGTTGGAAGTTCAACAAGATCGAAGGTTCAAGCCCTCTTTCTAGCACCAAAATGTTAACAAGAATACTTGTTAACACCCCAAAATTAGATTCAAAGTGTAGATGAGTCCTGTGAGACCTTCTTTTAAAAAGGTGAAAGTAGTTGATACCTCCCAATCAAGTTAAGATATCTATAATCCATTCTATTCTCTTTAGTTTTTCTTTCGAATAGGTTGTCGAAGTTAAAACTCCTTCTTATTTAAATTTTCGACTTAGTCGAAAGGCTAAGAATCCTTCTTATATTGACTTTCGAACAAGTTAAGCTGGCTTAGTATCCTTTTGAATTAGTTGAGTGGACCCTAAGGTTAGCTCTAATGAGTTAGGAAGGTGGATTTAATGGATAGGTTCCGACTCCTTCGGAAGCTGACCTTTCGACAACTTGAGGATAGGAGTTAAGGCTCTATGGATATTAGTTGAAATAAGGGATTCAACTTACTCTAATCGTGACCTTTCGATCAGATTGGCATAAGAAGATTATAAATTGAATCTAGTAGAAATATAAAATCTGCCAAATGTCCCTAAAATTCCATCATCTTGCTTTGATTAAATTCAAATAGTAAAAATTTATCAAATTCCAAATCTAATTTGAAAATTAGGGTTTACAACTTTAAGAAATACAAAGATGAAGTGAATGAATTCGGATCCCCTAAACTAGATCCCTAAGGCCTTATTTATAGATGCGGATTGGCACCTTTCGACTTAGTGCTTTCGACATGGTCGAAAGGTGGCCCTGGAGACCTTTTGTTGCCGTCAACGTTTGGGTATTCTTCTGCATTGCATTTGAATGGACATGAGTGCTTTCGACCTCATCGAAAGAGGTTGATGCACTTCTCTATTTTGTGTTGTTGTGTAAGTAAGGTAAGATACGAGCTTTCGATCTATCGACAAGTGGATCTTTGGAACTTCAAAGGAGTCGAGACATTGAAGGTTTCAAAGCAGAATGAAGCTTTCGATGGCACACTTGCTAATCGATGCGCAACCCCATCCTCTAGTTTAGGAGATTGTAACATTGAACCCCAGCAAGCTTTTCCTTCTTAATTGTGAATGGTCTCAACCAGTTCGAAAGGCTTATTTATGCTTTCGAAAGGGGTGCTTTGCCAAAACATCCTTATATGGAATGTGAATTAGAGCGAAACCTTTAATTTCGAAAGGTTTGGTACGCGTGTGAGTAGATATGATTTGTTGCCTTCGAAAGGTGTTCTTTAGCTTATTCGAAGCGTCTTCATGCATGTAGAAGTATCTGTTTCGAAAGGAAGCAATTTGAAGTGAAAGGGTGCTTTTGACCCTTTCGACCCCTTCGAAAGCTTGTAGGATATTAGACCTTTGGCTATAGCATCCCTTCGACTCCTTCGATAGGCTTTGTTGATGCTACCATCTCTTGTACATCCTTATCTTCTATTCATTTTGGTTTCAACAAGGTTGAAGTGAGAACTGGTGGTAACATTAATAAAATATTTTGTTTTAATAAATTGAATTAATCGGTACACTCATTTCAGAATATATATTACTCTCGAATAAAAAAATTTAATAAATAAAAAATATTTTGAGTATAAATAATTTTTATATGATTGATAAAGCTAAGAAATAATAATAAGTTTATTTTTATGTTAATATAACGAATAATTAAATAGAAAAATAAAAAATAAACAATCAGTGAATTGAATTAAATTTTCTAATTATCGATATATACTTTGTAGAATAACTTGTAAATCAATTTAAATTAGATTTGGAATTTATCTACAAATAAATACAGGTATTATTTAAAAGAAAATAATAATAACAATAATAATAAATATTAACTAATCAAGCCCAATACTATAGCCCATTTTCTTTCTCTTCTTCTAGAAAATTCTCCCTACTTTTTCACATAAGCCATATCCGAAGCCCCTTTATAAAATTTTCCTTAATCCAAAAAAATGAAAAATCATGAATTAAATAAAAATGCTCATGCACGATCGCCACAATAATGACATCGACGTCGAGCACCATGATCTTAAGGAGCGGTGAGGCTAAAGCAAGGGAAGGGGGAGGTCGTGGCATGCGATTGTGACCTTTGATATCGCAATTGGGGACAGTCACGACTTGGAGGTGCAATGCTGCAACGAACGGGATTTTCGACCCTCGAAAATGAACACTAATATGCCCACTGTATTGCGTGTCGAGCATTCAATGTCGAAAAAACCAACCATTAAGGGTAAAAAGAAAAAGAAGACAGAACATAATCTCACACGAATGGAATAGCATATATTATTTCAATAATCTTTACAGTGGAAAATCTTTTTAATGCAAATATCAGAGTCGATCCTAAGCTCAGCCTGGACTGTTATAAATACCCGTCCTTACAAATGCTGAAAAACAACAAACACAGTGGAAAATTAAACTACGTCCATACGTTATGAAGATCTCCAGCTCTCCTCTGGAAACTCCAAGCATCTTCAGCTAATTCAGAAACTACTCGGATCTGACCCGAGTATTAAGAATACCCAAATTAGTCTTTCAAACCAACGTGAGAAACGCAAATCATAAATATATATGACAGTGTCACAGATCGACTTTGATGTTAAACAAAAACTTTGGAAAGTAGAGTATCTCATAAGACTATGCTACACATAAAACACGGATGGGATTTTACCTTATGATAACTAAAACATTTTTATCAAATCATTTGATATTATTTCTAATGACATTGCCTTGAATACACTTTTCAAATAACATATTAATCATAGCCAAATTTTTACATTGATTAGATTACATCATAATAGGTAAACAATCAAGTCCGTAAGGATATGTATTAGAGAATGGATTTCCAGCAATGACAAGGTAAGGGACTATCTTCCGACAGTTCATCTCCAGAGGAATGTATCGAGGCACAACCCCACTGCCCTCTACCAACACAAAACCAGCCAACCTCTACCATAGATAGTTCTAAATATGTCATTACCCCGGTCGTTCCCGACCTATCTGTGGCCACAACATACACAACAAACCCAAAATATAGAGAGTAATCTAGAAAGGTGATGAACATCTCCTAATGGGAGCGACCCACTTAGCTCTGCCGCATCTACCCTGTTTTTGCCATTATCGATGTGTGAGGCCTAAGGTAACGTTTTACCTTTCACATGACAAATCCCAGTTTGAATGCAACATTGCTGTGTCCAGCAACACACTAATTGGTTTCCATGAAAGTACAACACCCGAGTTCATACGCTTCAGGGAAGAATGTTAAGTATAAGAAGGGTTACCTCTTGCACCACCAAACAGATGTATATTTGTAAAAACCAATGTACGTGGTCTTAGAAATGCAGTGTTAGACATTCGATCATACAAGTTGTCTAGGTGAAGAACAAACTGAAGGTACTCCTACTACATCCCGTTTGGGAATAACCTCTAGGATTAGTAGCAAGCAGTCCTTGCATTGAATATTTAAAAATAAAGGTATTACTACCACCATATGTATATAATATGGGAATTACGAGGTTAGTAACTACCAACCCTACATTATAATTATCTCCATCTTCAAAATCATTGTCCTCAACATGTCTTCACTTTCGAACGCGTATATTGGCTCGAAATATTGGTTCGAAGTGGTTTTCGGATAGGAATCACCCAAATCCAATCCCGATCTCTCTGAACCAATTATCGATAAAAGATGTGTATATGTGTATACAAAAATGTTATGCCTCTTTCGCTAAATCATCTTTTCTTCTTTTACTCAAAACAGTATTTAACTTTGAAGATATCTTTTTATTCAATAAAATATTTTTTAGAGATATATGTCTTAAACCATTTCTGTTTTGGAATATATAGAATTATTAAACCTCCTTTTAAATTTGGAAATACCAAATCATTTCCTTTTAATTACTTAGGAAAATATTTCCATATTCTATTATTAATATAATTCCAATCTGAATGGAGATTACTTATTTCCAAAACATATCTTTTAGTGGGTTAAAAACAATGTTATTTAAGACATCGTTTACTATATACCCAAACCAACTAGTACTATTCATGGATGTTAGATAAATCGTACTCAATACTAATTTCCATATTCAACCTATACTATTCATCGAATAATGGTGAAATCACTTTTTAAATTCACACGGATAGTACATGCCCCTCCTCGGAATTTAATATAGAGTTTAACTAGAATGCCATCAAAATCCTATTTTAAATCTTGTTGAACCTTTTTGGAAAACTCCAAATCTCTTTTCTTTTATCATAAGAAAATGTCATCTGAGTTAATCAAATTAACTATCCCATCCATTAAGCTAGTCCAGATAGATAAGTGGAGTTGGCAACTGGTTTTCCAAACTCCAGCATAGAGACTATCTCTCTGTCACTCATAAGGATGTCAAGATATTGATCAACTTTAAACTCTTTAAAAGTACTTGATTTATTATTTGAAAATCATTTGTATAGATTCGGGAAGATAAACCCAAGTTTAAATCTTATTCCTGAAAATTTCAAATTCCCTTGCTAAATTGCCGGTGAATAGTGATTTTAAAGCTTTATAGAATAAAACACCAAATTCATTTCATATATGCCCATTTTTATAATTCAAATTCCTTTTTAAAACATTCAAACATATTTATGGAATTTATTTCATATTTTAAAGATTTAAAAACATCCATTTTAAAGAGTTGAAAAAAATATTTTACGAACTGCCAAAATGCGACGATTTTGAAAACTTGATTTGGACATGTTTCAAACTTTACTAAATGGAATCTTGATTTTTCGTTTTCATTTGAAAACTATAATCATAAGGGTTTGTAAAATTCTTATTTCAAAGATTTCCGACTCATATTTCATTCTGCCATTGATTTAACTTTTCAGGTCGTGAAATCGTGAACTGCCGAAATGCGACGGCTTATTTTGACCTTTTAGTCAAATTTTTCAAAAACATGTTCGAAACACTTTTAAATCATTTTAATACCTGATTAATCTATATTAAAAAAAAATTTCTATTTTATTTTATTAAAATCTCATTTTCGCTTTTCCATATCTTTAATATTATATTATTATAATATTCAATTTTCATATTTTTAATTCATAAATCTTTTATATTAAACCATAGGATTCTTTTCCATGTATTTCCCACCTTTTAAACTATTATTTTTTCATAAATGAAACCATAAATCTTATTTTCCAAAAATTTCAAAACTCCATGTTTCAAATTTCTTTCCTTTTAAAACAAATTCCAAATCTTTCCAACAACATTTCCTTTTGGTTTAAGATTTAAAGAGAAGTTTAATCTATCTTATACATATATTATTTTGGGTATAATATGAATACTTTTTCATGGAATATTCATGGAAAATCAAATAGCCGTCACTATCTTGATAAATATGATTCTTGCAACATAAATTATAATAAGCTTACTTTTCTCAACCAAATCAAAATACGATTAACATAAGCAACCAATAATCCAATAATCAATCATTTTAGCATCCAAAGTATGCTAATCAACCAAGTATGGTTGCAAAGCACTAACCATAGATAATTTTTGATAAATTAAATAAGATAAAAGTAGCATTCTCATTTTCATGCTATCCGACTCTGTGTTTTTTAATCGACGCAACGATCCCTTTCTCCGCAGCGAAGCTTATGGAAATTGCCACCAGACCTTAGTGATACTCAGCCAAGCTTGTGTGGAGGTGGAAGCTTGGCTTTGAGATGGGAGTGGTGTTGGCCGTGCACTATAGTGAGGAAGAGGTGGAGTTTGGCTAACTTTTTTAAGTGATTTGATATCGTATGTGTATGGAAATAATTTTAGTAGAACTACGATGCGGTGTGGAAATATTTTTACTATTTAGGAAGCCATTGAACAAGAGCTATTTGAGAGCTCAAGAAGAAGAAGAAGAGAAATGAAGTGAATTTGTGAAGAAAGAAAGAGGATATGCATGTGTACCTATAGGGTAGAAATCCTTGTGTATGAAATTATTAAAATACCCCATCTCCCCCCTTGAATTTCGGCCAAACCCACCCCACTCCATGTGACTTCCATCACTTCATGTTGTAAGATGATGTGTAGTTCATTGTAAGTTTGCTTTTTGACTCTTAAGGATGAAGCTTTCATTTGTATACATATAAGGAAGCTTATGTATATATATATTTAGATATTTACAAACCCTTGGTGTGAATAATTGTGTATAAATATATGTGTGTATATGTATGTACATGAATGTATGTATGTGTATCAAATAATGTTGCAATGATTTGAAACAACTTCCATTCGACGAAAGGTCGAAAATCCGAAAGCTGAATTCGGTTACATTTTCAGTTTTTAATCAAACTATGCATTTATGTAAACAAAACTTGGAAATAAATTTCTTATCATATATAAATAATTAAAACAAGATTATTTAAGTGATAAAACTATTTTAAATAATATTAAAATCCATCTATAAAATACGAAGTCGAACTACCAAAATGTGACGAAGTTTATATATCTTTATAAAACAATTATATATATATTTATAAAACCATTATAAATCACTTATTATCATTATACAATAATTAAAATGAATTATTCATCATTTAAAACAATTATATGAATATTTAAAATTAATTAAATATTTCAATTCAAAGTGATAAAATTACGGATCGTTACATTCTTTTCCTTAAAAGAATTTCGTTCTCAAAATTTAACCTTAGCCAAACCCAAAAAAATTTACCCAAAATATTATCTTTAAACTCAATTTTCTATAATATACATAGATCCATAATATCTGATTTAATCCTCTATTCGAATTCACAACTTTTACTTCCGAACTAGTATTGACCCCTTGATCCTCTAGTGTGAACTCTGATTAGGCTTCTTGATCACAAACCCTCGCTTCCCTTACATAGCTCTCAACTATGATAAAAAATGCAAGTATCCAACCACAAATCATCATCAATTTTCATGGTCAAGAATCGAGTAATAAATCCTTTTTGGACCGGTGTAAACACCTCAAAGTTCTGTACCCGAATCTTAGATCATAATTGTGTAATGAAATGATCTACGTACCACATACGTACTTATTGACCTTCCCAAATTTTTTATGAAAATATTTCATAAAACTTTTATTCAAACATTTTTATAAAGATGCTTCTTTATATATAATTACTTCAAAAATTTTATTCACCAAAAATTTATATCCGCTTTCCAAAGAAACCATTTCAATTTCAACACTTAGAAAATACCTCTATATACTTAAATCCATAAAAATCTTTGAGGAAAGCTTCATATTTTCCAAAACACACTTTATTGGGTCAAAACGAATGTTGCATACAACATCGTTACGGCCACCCAAAAACACTAGTATAGGTATCTGATTAATTATACTTAATATTAATTTTTGATGTCGAACTTAGTTAATAATGAAGCCGATCAAGTCGGGGTATCATTACCTCTCAGACCTTGAATGGACGACATTCTGAACTTAAAAATAGATATAAATTACCCACCTCGAATCGTAACATCAAATATATAATATGTATAAATCCCGTATACTATATAAAATATCTCCTTTTGGAAATCACTTACTATAGCAACAGTGTTATAGTCTATGTCTTCCTCACTTTCCCAAAAACATTTATTTATGATAATGATGTCGAAATCTATGTCTTCTTTCACTTATGTCCTTTTTAAATCACTTTTAAAAATATAGTTTAAATCTCATTTTAAATATCACTTTCAAATCATTTCTCTTAAAAGATATTTTAACTTTATAAAAACTCTTTTATGAATATAAACTTTCCATTTTATAAACTCTACTCCTAAAATTATAACTTCTACCAAATCATTTTAAATTTTTCAAAGCTTTTCCAAAGTACCAAGATTTAAATTCTCAAAACCTCTTTTTATAAAACATATCTTCTAAATCCATCTTTTAAAGAATCATTTTATTTTGTAAAACACACTTTTATACAACATGCACATTTATTAACTTATATAAATTATTATCCTTAATCCAACATTATTATCAAACATCTTATAGTCAAATCATGAAACTTAATTCACAAGGTGTTCGTTCAATCAAAAAATGATAATAACTAAATGTTAGTACTTCCTTAAGCACAAACTAACACACACAAATATCTATATCTTTTTGAAAGATATTCTTTTATATATAAAATGTAGTCCTTTCGAAAACAGTGTGTTGGTTTGCCTTGTTAAGTATTTAGGAATCCCTATCGAATACATGTGGCCACCATGCATCGACCAGAATTCATAAACCACTCAACTGACCAATCAACACAAAACATTTTATTAGTCACTAACAAATATGCACTCATATATATAATACACTCAAACTCATCTATGGTGTCTTTTACCCCATCTCTATAGTGCTACTCATCTTAGGGCATTACTAATCCTATCTCTGATGAGTCTTACCCCTACCAGCTCAGGTGTTCGCTTAACCTAAGCTCTGATACCAAATGTAACGAATGGGATTTTCGACCTATGAAAATCGACACTAATATGCCCATTGTTTTGCTGCCGAACATTCAAGTGCCGGAAAAACTGACCGTTAAGGGTAAAAAGAAAAGGAAGACAGAACATAATCTCATACGAATGGAATAACATATATTATTTTAATAATCTATATAGCTGAAAAAAATTTGGATACATATATCAAAGTCTATCCTCAGCTCAGCTTGGACAGTTATAAATACATGTCCTTAATGCTAAAAAACAAAAAACACAGCAGAAAAGTAAAGTACATCCATACGTTGATGAAGATCTCCAGCTCTCGGCTAGAAACTCCATGGGTCTTCAGCTAATCCCGAAACTACTCGGATCTGACCCAAGTATTAAAAATACCTAGATCAGTCTTGCAAACCAGTGTGAGAAATGCAAATCATAAATATATATAACAGTGTCATAGATCGACTTTGATGTCAAACAAAACCTTTGGAAAGAAGAGTATCTCATAAGATCATGCCGCACATAAACACGGATGGGTTTTTACCTTATGATAACTAATTTTTTTTATCAAATCATTAGATATTATTTCTAATGACATTGCTTTGAAAACACTTTACAAATAACATATTAATCATAGCCGAAATTGTTACATTGATTAAATTCCAGCATAATTGGTATACAATCAAGTTCGTAAGGGTACGTACTGGAGAATGGATTTCCAACAATGAAAAGGTAAGGGACTACCTTCCGATGGTACATCTCCGAAGGAATGTACCAAGGCATAGCCCTGCTGCCCTCTACCAACACTAAACCAGCTTACCTCTACTGTAGATAGTTCCGAATACGTCATCACCCCGGTCGTTCCCAACTTATCCATGGCCACATCATACACAACCAACCCGAAATATATAGGTTAATCTAGAAAGGTGATGAACATCTCCTAATGGGGGCGACCCACTTAGCCTTGCTGCACCTACCCTATTTCTGCCATTACCAATGTGTGAGGCCTGAGGTAACGTTTTACCTTTCACATGACAAATCCTACTTTGAATGCCACATTGCCATTTCCGAGGACACACTAAAATTACAACCCCCGCATTTATACGCCTCATGGAATGGTGTTAAGTATAAGAGGGATTATCTCCTACACCACCAAATAGATGTATGTTTGTAAAACCCAATGAAGGTGGTCATAGAAATGCAATGTCAGACATTCATCCATACAAGTTGTCTAGGTGATGGACAAACTGAAGGTACTCCTAATAAATCTTATTTGGGAATCATCCCTAGGATTAGTTGCGAATAGTCCTTGCATTGAAGATTTCAAAATGAAGGTACAACTGCCACCATATGTATAAAATAAGGGAATCGTGAGGTTATTAGCTAGCATTCCTATATTATGAAGATCTCCATCTTCAAAATCATTGTTATCAACATGTCTTCACTTTCGAACACATATATTGGTTCGAAGTGGTTTTCAGATATGAATCACCCATATTCGATCTCGGTCTTTTCGAACCAATTATCGATAAAAAATGTGAATATGTGTATACATAAATGTTAAGCCTCTTTCGTTAAATCGACTTTTTTTATTTTACTCAAAATATTATTTAACTTTAAGATATCTTTTTATCCAATATAATATCTTTTAGAGATATATATCTTAAACCATTTCTGTTTTGGGATACATAGAATTATTAAATCTCCTTTTAACTTTGGAAATACCAAATCATTTCCTTTTAATTACTTAGGAAAATATTTCCATATTATATTATTAATACAATTCTAATCTTAATGGAGATTACTTATTTTGAAAACATATCTTTAAATGGGTTAAAAATAATGTTATTTAAGACATCGTTTACTATATACCCAAACCAATTAGTACGGAGTAAAAAGGATTCATGGATTTTAGATTAATCATACTCAATACTAATTCCCGTATTTAACTTGTACTATTCATCGAATAATGGTGAATTCACCTTTTAAATAACATGTGTATTTGTAGGGTAATTTCGTAGATTCAGATAATTTGTGAAGAAAGAATGAGGATATGCATGTGTATTTATAGGGTAGAATCCTTGTGTATGAAATTACCAAAATACCCCCTCTCCCTCCTTAACTTTTGTACGAACCCACCCCCCTCCATGTGCCTTCCATCATTTCATGTTGTAGGTGTGTAAGGTGATGTGTAGTTGATTGTAAGTTTGCTTTTTGACTCTTAAGGATGAAGCTTTCATTTGTATACATATAAGGAAGCTTGTGTATATAATATTTAGATATTTACAAACCCTTGATGTGGCTAATTGTGTATACATATATGAGTGTATATGTATGTACATGCGTATGTGTATGTGTATCAAATAACATTGCAATGATTTGAAACAACGTCCGTTCGACGAAAGGTCGGAAATCCGAAAGCTGAATCCCAGTCACATTTTTCAGTTTTTAATCGAACTATTTATTCATGTAAACAAAACTAGAAAATAAATTTCTTATCATATTTATATAATCAAAACAAGATTATTTAAGTTATAAAACCATTTTAAATAATATTAAAATCCATTTATAAAAATACGATACCAAAATGCGATGAAGTTTATACATCTTTATAAAACAAGTTTGTATATTTATAAAACCATTATAAATAAGTTATTATCATTATATAATAATTAAAGTGAATTATTCATCATCTAAAACGATTATCTAAATATTTAAAATTAATTAAATATTTCAATTCAAAGTGATAAAATTACGGGTCGTTACAGATGCCTAGTGTTGGTAGTGGTAGAGGTTGTTGATTGGCTACATGAGATTAGAGGCATTTGGTTTTGGTGGTGGGAGCACGCAAGGTAACAGGCAACAATGGTGTTTTCGATGGCATCATGTTTAAATGATGGGGTGGAGGTCGGTTGGAAGCGTGATGATGAAGACGAAGCACGAAAACATGAATGCGATTTCTTGCATTCTTGCTTGGAATTTCGATGAGTTTTCATAATCACATCAACATCTAAATCGATAACTTTATCTTGCTGCTCATTATATTTATCCTGCTATTTGATTAAATCGTTTGGTTGAAATGTATGGTTGGGATATTGGATCGGTTGTATGATACTGAGTGTGATTTTCTATTTGATAGTGAGATTTTATGTATGTTGGATTATCAAAATACAAAGGAGATGATTTCATTTTGATCTACGTAGTTTATTTATATGTTGTGTGCATTGTATAGATGGTCGAAATTTGATAGAATTTGACTTGGCCATGCAATATAAATTTTATTGATGTTTGGTTGATATGTTCATGGAGTAATTTTTACTCTATAATTTATATATATAGATATTTATTAACTTTCTTTTATTAAAAAGATGTTTAAAATGTTTTGAAAAATTATTTAAGAGTTTTGAAATTTTATTAAAAGTAATTTATAAATATTTTACTAAATTTAGCTATTCAAATTTATAAATGTATTTTTAATTATAAATATAAATATAGTTTTCTTTTGGTTATAAAACCCTTTCTAAAATCAATATTATAATATATTATAAGTTTTGAACGGTTTTAAAGGATAAATATAATATATTGCTATTTTATAAAATATATTATAAATATAACAATATATTTTTAAGTGATTTTTATGATAAAGGTTATTAAAATATTATAGAAAGAGTTTTCAAACCTTGAAATAATATAGAATTCTTTTATGAAAGAATTAAATGATTTTGAAAACGTTTTGAATAAATAAAAATTTCTTTTTATAATATGAGAATTTCAGGTATGTTATAATTTAAAGGAAAAATGTCTTAATTCGAAATAGATTAGTATAAAGTGAAGATTTTGAATATTATTTTATATTTATTTTTGGAAGTTTATAAATTTATTTTTAAATAGAATTTCCTTACTGTAATCTCTGTAAGTCATATTTAATTGGTAAAGTGATTATGAATGTTTTATTTATATATGAACAAGATTTTGAAAGTAAATTATAATGTTTAAATCTTTGTTTTTGGTAATATATAAATGAGGAGAAATTATTTAATATATAAATGTACGGCTAGTTTTATCAGTTCTAGAATGTAAAATTGATTGAGAAAAGTTTTACTTAAAATTAGTGCTTTATTTTATATTTGGTTTTAATTAGTTATTTTTATGATTATAAAATTATGGAAAATACAAAATATTTTCTAATTAATATTTTTGATATTTTAAAATGTATTTCACCAAAAATATGATTACTTATGAATTATTATAGTGATACACACACACACACACACATATGTATACATTTGAATACTGAATTTAAACGTTTAAAGAAGGATTTTATTAAACTTACTTATTATTCCATTTTTGAATTAAACTGGTTTTTTGTTTGATTTCTACATCTTTGGATTTATCATTTTTCCTATACAGGTTTCGATATCATGAATGATTCATTGTAGATATTGAATTGATTTTTGATTTTAACATTGTACGGTGATGACATCCTTTACATGATTTCGTAATATTTAATTCTATATGATGAGAAATATGAATAAACAGAACTATAATAACATTTGGGATGGGGCATTCAGTAATATTTCTCTAGTTATTCTTTGGACTCGTTGTATAGAAGATTGTGGAAACTGAGTGTAATTTATGAGCATTGATTAAATATTTGAGTATCACGCAGTGGTATGGGACGCTATTATGATATTTATTCGGTTATTTATTTTAAGTAGATGATAATTATGTGACGGGAATAATATGAGGAGATTATACTTACGTTAGTTGATTGTAACGGCCCTCAAATTTATCGATCTGATAAATTATATTTATTTTTAAATATTCAAATATAAGCTTTTTAAAACATAGATTATGATGTTTTAAACAAGAATGATAGTAAACTTATTTTGAATAAGTATTTAAAAAAATATACATTGGAAAAATATCGATAAAATAACCAAAAATCGTTTTACCAATAAACAGCTCTATAATTATCAGAAGTTACGCACGGAGTTGGATACATTCACTTATTTATCCATTTAAACAAGAATATAAAATAAAATTATTTATTTTATTTTTGGAAAATAAAATGTATTTATGACATCATCAATAATGGCATCATATTTAATAATTGATTTATGAACTTAAATTGTAATTTAATGAATTAATATTCAAATAATTTTTTTAAAATGATGATAATTCATTTTAATTAGTTATATAGTAATAATAAATCATTTATAATAGTTTTATAAAGATGTATATTTGATTTGAAATTATAAGAAAAATTGTTATCGCTTTATCGATATAACAACACTTTATGTAAACAATTGTTTAATATTAATTTATATGGTTTTATAATTCAAGTGAGACAATTTTTATTCAATTAAAATGATGAGAATTTATTTCCAAGTTTTGTTCACGAATATTTGTAGTTTAACTAAAAATTGGAAATGTGATCGGGAATCGGAAATAAAATTTGTAACGGTTTAACGTATAAATGTTGTTAACAATTAATACAACGTTGTGATACATATACAAATACATGAACACATATAAAAATGTAATCATATACACATTTAATCTTGTTTAGGAATTAGTCAAATCAAGCAAAGAAAATATCCAAACACATATGTATATATACAAGCTCCTTATGTATAAACAAGAAATAAAAACAAAATACCACAACACATCAAAGGCCAAGCACATAGAGGGGAGAGTGGGCTTCATGGTCGGCCGAAGTTATGGGGGAGGTGGCACAAGGTGGTGAGGTGTAAAGATGATACGAAAGATGGTGAAAATATCATGATATTTGTTTTCAAACATTTTCCTGTAAATACAAGGCCTTAGCCCTCTCATTTCATTCATCCATTCACTTCTTCTTCCTCTTTCTTAAAGCTCTAAGAGCTCTTCTTTAATGGCTTCTATGCCTTAAAAAAATATAAACAAAATTATGGCAAAATAAAGTAAAATATATACACATATATACCATGTCGATCCACTTCCAAACAAAAGCCAAATTACTCCACATCTCTACTCAAAGCTTATGACCACCACCCTCGATCACCAATGCCGAGCCCATTTCCATTTACAAGCATAGGACAAGCCATCCAAAGGTCCTGGGTTCAATTCCATTAGCTCCGGTTCGATCATAGCGAATCTATAGTCCATTTTGCTAAGTTTGATATCCAATAAAGGTGAGAAAACTCTATAAAACATTACACACACACTTATATACGATAATGATGAAGTGATATGTTTGTCATGGATGTTTACTATGCTTTGATCATCAAGTTTGACTGTTTTAATATAGTTGTTTAAATTGTGTAAACAATTCACGTTTAATACACGTCGAATATCACAAAGGAAATCACTTTCCTTTAATAAAAGAAATGATGTATATGAGATTGTTAAACCTCTTTAAAATGGTTGATTTAGAAATGTTTTATAAATATTTAGAAGTGTTTCGACAAAGTTTGGAAAGAATATGTAAATTGAGTTAAAATAGGAGCACCGCGTAATGGCAATTTGCGATTTCACGCCGTAAAAGTTTAAATCCATCTATAGGATGGAATCAGAGTCAGAATTCTTTGGAATAAGAATTATATGAACTTTTATAGTCATAGGTTTCAAACAAAAGAAAATGATTGAGATTTCGTTTAGTAGATTTTGAAATATGAGCAAAACGAGTTTTTAAAATAGTCACGGTTTAGTAGTTCGGAAACCAAAGCAACTAATTTTTTAAAATTGATATTTTTAATTCTTTAAAAATATGGAATAAATTCTATAAATTTTTAAAATGTTTTAAAAGAGAATTGAGTTGTAAAAATGGATTTATAAATGGTAGAAAAGTTGTTTTGATCAAATAAGCTTTGAAACACTATTCCCAGTACTATTTGCAGCACTTTTAGTAACTTTTGACATATGGCTTTAAACTTAGGTATTCCTTCCCAAATCATTTATAAATGTTTTCAAATAAATATTTAAGTATTTTAAAGATTATTTGGAGGTTTTATAATTTATTTTAAAAAGTTTAAATAAATGATTTAAAGTAAAGCTGTTATAATCAAGTGATTTAACCTTGGCTCTAAAAACCGATGAGTAGATTGGATTTTCCTATTCATGAGATCCAGATGTGAGGTACTTAAACTAAGGAGATGTTCAGGGGCAACCAGTGCCCTAGCTCACCTGGCCTTATTCCTAGGCGAGGGATAGATAAGGTCGAGATGTCGGAAACGAGACAAGTATAAAAGATTTAATAATTATAATTAATTAATTGCAACTAGGATTCAATAGAGATAATATTCTTATACTTAGTGTTAAATTCTGAGGAGGGAACTCGTACTAATCATATGAATTTAAAAGGTGATTCCATTGTTATTCGATGATAGTACAAATTGAATACGAAAATTAGTATCGAGTAAAATTAGTATAATTTCTGTGGATCTGTTTTACTTGAATACTAACTAATTTGGATTTACCATCTTAGATAACATGGTTTCAACCTTCTAAAAAGTTATGATTTGATAATAAGAAATCTTTTGTCAAGATTTAAATAAGTGGTTTAGAATTATTTTAATTATTATCGATACTTTTAGTTAAAATTAATTGTTTTGTGTTTAGAGTAAACGATGTCTCAAATAACATTGTTTTCGACCCATTTAAAAGTTATGACTTGGAAATAAGAAATCTTAGTTAAGATTTAAATAAATGATTTGGAGATATTTTCCTAAGATGAAGGATGAAATGATTTAAAATTACTCCAAGATTTAAAAAGGTTTTAATTAAACAAAGATTTGATAAATGAGGTTTAATGATCCTGTGTGTACTGAATAGAAATGGTTTTAAAAAGATATATATCTTTAAGAAGATATTTTGGATAAAAAGGTACATATTAATCACACACCTACTTAACATTTTTTTTATCAACGATTGATTTGAAGGAATCAAGATCAGTGTAACGACCCGATATTTTCAACCATTCGCATCCATTATAAGTGTATAGGTAGACACTCATGCCGGAGTTGAATTGCTCAAAATACCACGTTGTAATTAAAATTTGGCAAATCTCAGAATATACAGTAAATAAATATAATCACAGATCACAGACACAGAGTAATATAATGCAGCGGAAGTAAAAGAAATAGTAGTTCATGAAGCTACTATGTAAATATATCAGAGTTAAATAAGATACAACAGAAGAAATAAAATACAACATAAGTCTCAATTTGATAACCAAGTACAAGCTGAATAGAACAACAGAACTGAGATGATAAAACTAGATAAGCAGATAATCTCCAGCGATTCAAATCTCCAAGAGAGCGGAAATCCAAATCTGTGAATAACTCAGGCTGACCCGAGCGTAAAGCAAAACACAAAACACTCGAGTCAGGACAATATATACTTATATAATATAAACCAACTCAAGTGAACTGTAATAAGGTACAAGTAACTTAAAGAATGCTTGGGACCGCCCATTCTTTAAGGATCCATTAAACTATCTACTATGTAGTAATATTCGCTATTATAATAATGTCTAATCAGTAAAGTATAATCATATAGAAAATAGCATTAAGGGGATGGAGAACCTTAACGCGGTCGGATCTTAAAACCATAATCGTAGTAAAGCTCGATATGGTAGGTGACACGGCACAACTAGGCAATGCCAGAGTAGATATACCAATTACGCATCCGGACTAGTGGTGACGCATAGCAGCCACTACCGCCCACCTCGAACAACACTCCCAATCAAGGGTGGCCACCAAATCAATCACAAGTAATAGAATGGTATCGAAGAAGTGTGTCCGATAAGAGGTGCTACCTCCTTGGTCCGTCAATCGCTCCTGTTTTAGCCACCTTATGCCAACTCACGGGAGTTGGGTCCACGTATATACCTTAGGATCGTCGCCACCATCCTACTTCATTCTGGAAACTCCACCGCGTACACAGTTGTCAAAGTGGTTTTCGGTATCGACAGAGACTATGTCCATATCCGATCCCAGTCTCTTTAACAACCAATCGTTATTATAACCCGTGGTTATAACTTTTAAAACAATACTTTACTTCAAAATAAAATATCATTTCAAAACCATATATTTATCAAAATAAAGATTAAATCAATTCCAAACCATTTCCTTATATTTAAAATATCATATCATTTCAAAACTTCATTTCAAATCATTTCAATATATCAAAATATCATATCTTTCCAAAACTTCATTTCAAATCATTTTAATATATCAAATATCAATCTTTCCAAATCTTCATTTCAAATCATTTAATATAATAAAATATCATATCCTTACAAAACTTCACTTCAAATCATTTTAATATAATAAAATATTCTATCAGTTCAAATCCAAATATTCAACTTTAAATACCTTTTATATTCAAAGATATTGTTCATTTATTATCATTTCAAATCATCTTTAAATAGTTTATATTTCAATCAAAATAATTCATTTAACCCTTTTAAAAGTGTAATTATTATACTTTCAAATCAAGTATTCAATTTCCAAAGTTTCAAACCATTCTGAGTTCGTTTACTAAGTCAAAAACCATAATTATTAAAATTTCAGCATTTCATAGCATTTAAAAACAACTGCTATAAGTTATGTTTGAAAACATTTTTAATTCAGCAAAGACAGCACTTAAAACTGCTGTTAAAACTCAGTTTTAGTTGAATTATAGTTCAAAAACAGAAAAGACAGCATTTCAGAAGTGCTGCGGTAGTTCAGATTTCAAAACAAGGGTTAAATTTGGTTTTAGCAAAGACTGCAGACCATTATAGCATTTCCAGAAAATGCTATAATAGACCTGGGTTCAATATTAGCCTATAAGTTCAACTACAGCAACTGCAGCATTTCAGAAATGCTGTAGTAGCCCTTTTATTCAATTTTTAGTGTAATTCAGAACCATAGCATTTCTGAATGCTATTAAAAGTGATTTCCAGCAATTAAATAACTTCATTTTAAACTCTTTAAACATTTTAAAAATCATAATTTAACATTTAAAATGTTCATTTACATATCATTTAACATGTATCTTTTTCACAATAAATTTATTATAATTAAATCCAATTTTCAACAATTTACTTAATAAATTTAAGTGTAAAAGTTTCCAATTCTTCACATTTCAACAAATAACTTAACACTTCAAATTTAAATTACCATTTCACACATTTAACTAAATTTCCAATTTTATTTAATTAACTTAAACCTTTAATTAAAACCAAATTTCACATTTCCAAGTCAAGTAATATTTTTAAAAGATCACTTTTAAACATTCATTTATTTAACCGCTTAAATTCATAGAAAACTCAATAATACTTTAATAAATCACTTAAATTAAAATTTAAATCAAATTATCATATTTACCATTTTCCAAATATAATTAAATTTCCATTTTTATTCATATAACTTAAATATCATTTTTAACCAAATTCCAAATTTCCAACTTAAGTTATATTTCAAAAATCCAGTTAAACCATTCATTAATTACATTTTTAACACATAGAAAAATCATAATTTCTTTATTTTAAAATATTTCAAAATCTATTTAAATCAAATTTCATAAATTTATAATTTTTAAAATAATTAAAAATATCCAAAACACTTTATAAAATAACCACGGGCCTGTATATAATTTTCTAACTTAGGTCAAGTGATACGGATATGTATCATTTCAATCCGCAGTTAAAAAGAAAAATCCGGGTTCTATCATTTCAAACCCGCAATCCTAAGTTAAAATAAATTAAATAAAAACCATTCAGGCCTATCATTTCAGCCCATAATGATTTTTCCCTATTCTAAAGTCTGTTCAGGTATGTATCATTTCAACCCATAGTGATTCTAGTCTACAAAGAACTTGCAATGGTGATAACAGATATAAATAACAGAATAACATTAAATAACAGTAACATATGATATAACAGGTGTAATAACAGGTGTGAACATCATATGATAATAATATAGGCATATATAACATGATAATATATTTCTACAGATTCACAGGGTGTCAATTTACTAGTTATATAGGTACATATTGTCTGGTGAGAATAACTCACCTGTTTCAAGCTGGAGTTTGCAAATCAAATGACACAACGAATTCCAGGAAGCACGATATGGCACAACGATGGATTCAAGTGGATGAGAACCAAGATGTTACTCTTGTATACAAAAACAAAACAAAGCACCATATAAATAATTACAATACCAAAGTGTTGAAACAAAATTGAGATAGAATGGATAAGTGAACATCACCAAGTCTTTAAATCAACTTTTGCTCGACCATACATGTATTAGGTTCGGCCTCAACATGTTTTAGGTTGAAATGGATCAGGTTTGGACCACAAATGGCACGACTAAGTCAAGAATATGAAGAGGAAGGAGTTTGCAAGCCTAGAATGCAAAGGGACAAGGCAAAATGGAGTTTTTGGTTCAACCCTTAGGCTCGACCATAGGGTCTATGTGTAACGACCCGGAATTTTCGAACCCGAAAATTCCAGATAGTTAGAAGAAAAAGAAAGAGATAGAAGAAAGAAACAGAAAGAAGAAAGGAGAACAGAGAACACAACATCTCACATTCGCAGCGGATTAAATATAATAACAAATAATAATATCAGTTATACAAAGAAAAACTGTAATTATTACTTTACATTTAATACATCAGAGTTACAATCATTTATACATGAACTGGACAGTTATACAACTTGTTCCAGACTACAATCTATACAGACTACACAGTCTCAAATATACAGCGGAATACTCCATACGTTCCTACCATCCAGCTCGCCACCTGAGCTCAAGAACGTCCTAACCTGAAAATCTGTAATACTCGGTCTGACCCGAGCATTACATCAAAGTAACACCCGGGTCAGGCTGGAAACCAGCGTGAGTAAACTCATCTAACAAGAAATTCCAATCCATAGAACTTATTTAAACCCGGGGTAACTCGTACTTTACCACAAGTAAACCACTTATATAGTCAACACTTATTTCACAAAACAATAGCTAAGTATCCAACTTAGTTTAAATGGTCCATATTATTTCAAACCGGACTATTGATTTCACATATCAAATTTATAAAGAATTATAGATTACTAATCGAAGTGGTGTCGGATATCGCTGATATCCGATCCCGGTCTCTTCGATTCTAATATCATCTTAATTCAAGTTATTCAAATGAATACAATTAAATTTTAAATACAGGGTGTCACTTTTACACAGCAAAACATCATAGGTAACCACATCATCATTTTTCACCCAAACATATCATATTACAAAAACATTGCATATCACATACCATCACCATCACATACCAGGGATAACAAATAGTCCAAGGCATTCAATATCATTCAATCATCCATAAGAAAGATTAATTAGCCACACCATTTCTAGTTAATTTAAATAAATTAAATTAATTACTTCAATCACTTTTAATCCTGCTTACTTAACATTAATTAACCAATTAATTAATCATCCTTTAATTATCATTTTAATTATATTAAGTAATTAGCCTTTACTTAATTACACAAATTAATTAACCCTCAACCATTCACATTAAATAATCCTTTAATTACTCTCATAAAGTAATTAACAATAATTTATTTCATTGATCCTTAATTAATTATTCTAATTAATTATTATATAATCACTTATATTGATACATTATCCTTTAATTAATCACATTAATTAACTAACCCTTTAATTCATTTTCTTAATTAATAAATCTTTTAATTAATCACATTAAGTAATTAATCCTCAATTACTTTCATTAATTAATTATTATTTACTTTTAGAAATTACCCATTAATTACCCTCCTTAATAATTGACATTAGTGATTATCCTTAAATTACTTTAATTGATTAACCAATTCTTTAATTAATTAAATAAATTAATTAATTCTCAATTTAATTACCTCAAGTAGTTAATCTTTAATTACTTACAATGATTACAATAAGTAATTAACTTTAAAATAATTACATACATTAATTATCCTTTCAATTAAAAACTGGGTTTACATTCTTTTGAAAACTTTGGTTATTAAACATAACCCGAGCCCAAACTCTAAATTACCCGAGCCAAAATCCAAAATACCTTAGCCTATTCCCGAGACACTCGCAATTATCACGCTACTTCAAGGCAATCCACTATCTACTTCGAGTTTTACCCGATATAAACCCTTCTTCCCCAAATACCACGAACAACCCAGACGACGACATACACGCGTGCACGTGCACGGCTGATCCAACCATCTCCGATCAACGTTTCGAACGCCATAAAGTCGCCGACCACCTACCCGAGCATTCCGACCACCCAGAATTCCAACCCACCACGTGGAACAAAACGAACAATTTCGAACACCCATCAAAACGAAACTCGATCACCCCAAACACCTCGCATCGCCATCTCCGTCCATCTGAACCCACGTGCTCGCACCGATAGCTACGCCAGACCTTCCTCTTCCTTTCCCCCCACCTTCGAGCCAACTCGAAACCATCGCGACGTCGCATAGCCCTCGCAATCATCGTTTATCTGAACCATACCTTAAACCCTATATCGATGTCGTTCGGCCACCATGATCATCTGATAATCCAGCGAGCATTTTTCCTAAGATCCCTGATCTTCGAACAACCTCCAGTGATAATCACGACACACCTCTATTTCCCGTTTGCCGTGAATTGACAAAAACCCAGATTCTATTCATCTCTCAATTCCTCACCATTTACAAGTTTAAAAAATTATGATTCGATTGCTAAAAATCATCATTTTCAAAAACTAAACCAATTATATAATCGGATCTTGCAATCATGAAGGTCGAATTATTTGATATGTTTTGAGTTTCACTGAAAATTCCTATTTCCAAAATATTTACTGAATAATTCTACTTGGAATTTTTTTTAAAAACAATGTTACATTGTTACTAACATTTTTCATTTAGAGAGTATAGCCTAAAACTGATTTTGTAAAGAGATACAAAATTTTTTCTTTGAATTTATAAAACCTGTTACACAACAGGGTATGTATATTACATACAGTATAATTTAAAACCTGTTTATCCAAACAACCATACAATTCATCCATGCAAACCATATTTACAATCCCTACTATCATAAATCATCACATGCATCAAGATATCAAGAAGATTTATCTTTTCAAAATTAAGTTTACTCACCTATTTCAAAGAGGCAGAGAGTTTTGAAAGAAAACTGGAAGCTTTGAAAAACTGAAATGCTTGTTTTGAAAACTTGAAAACCATGGCCTCTGGAATTTGTAAGCTTTGAAAACTTTGCTTTGATTCCTTCAGATTTACTTGCATGCACTCTTGAAAATGGTTATAGGCTTGAAGAACAAATGGTTACAGGGTTTTGGTTCGAGAAATGTTTGCAAGTCTGATTTGAAGTATGGTTTAGTTTGTAGATTGTTGGTTTGGAGATGATTTCAGTTTTGGTTTGAGAAGATTCTCTGGTTTTAGTTTTTGTTTCTGAAGATGTCAGAATTAAACAAGAAAAATGAAGGAGAGGAAAGATATAGGCTTATATAAATTCATTTAGATTTGTTTTAAAATTAAAGAAAATAGAAATAACCTATGACACTTGTCTCTACCATTGCTTAATTACCTTACACATGTATTTAACATGTTTAAAAATTCAACACTTGTCATTATTTATTTTCATTTGTTTTTAAAATTATTTAAAAGCCTTTAAAATGAATTTTCCTAATTAATTAATACATTTCTTAATTAGTAAATGCTTTCTTATATTATAAATAAATGAAACCTTTAAAAGAAAATAAAAATAAAAACCAATTTATATTCTAATAAAATCATATATAATATATTTAATTCATTTTTAAGTGTAAACATAAAACTTTTATATTTAATTTACTATTAAATAAATACTTCCTAAATTTATATAAATAAATTTCTTTTAAAGAAAATATTGTAAAACAAATCTTATTTTAAATAAAAGCCTTGTTCATATATTTTATACCCAAATATATTAAAATACTTATCTTTAAAGATTCAAATTTAAACCTAGATTCAAATTCAAATTTACTTTTAAAAATCCAATTTAAAAATCAACTCAACATTTATATTTTTAAATAAACACATTGTTAAGTTTGAAATTGATTATCTCATTTAAAAACAACTCAAGACCTATATATATATATAAACAATACTTATTAAATTTGATAATGATAAGTCTATTTAAAAATCAAGTTTATATCACAATTTAAATAATTATTCTTATTAAAAATCAATCTATAACCATAATTAAAATATTACATTATTATTATTTGGTTATTTATATTTGAAAATAACAACCTTTGCCAATTTTAAATTAATTAAATTAAGATATTGTCAAATAAATATTTATCTAGGTATTTAAAATTCAATTTTTATTATATTTCCAAATTCATTTACATATCTAGATATCTTTTATTATCAGAATTTTATCTTTTCAATTTGATTAAAACGGTTAATTATCCAATTATTAAATGTCCCTAAAATCCGGGTTATCACACTATGGGTCAGGTCAGATCTGGACAGAGGGGAGGGTGATGTTCAGAGGTGGTAAACAAGCTGGTGGTGGCGGCTAAGGGGGTGACCATGGTCAACAATGAAGGTGGTGAGGTGATATGTGCTCGGGTAGGCAATGTTTTGGAGTATAGCAATGTTTTTTGTGGTGTTTGCAACATGAGATGGTCAAGGCAACTTCAGGTCAGAGGAGGGGGATGATTTGGCCGTGGATGAAGTGGGAAAGAAGGGAAGGTGATGGTTGGTGAAGATGTGGAGGTGTATGGCCGAACCAAGCAAGAAGAAACAAGGCAAAAATCAAGGCAAAATCAAAAGGAAAAATGAAGAGAAAACTGAAAAAGAGAGGGGAGGCCATTACAAATCTTTGTAGCCATGAATGAAATGAGGAATGGTGCTTTTCTCACGTGAAAATGAGTTAAAACTCACGGCTATCAAATGAAAATGCACGGCCAACTCAAGGCAAATGAAAAGACTTAGGAAATTGAAGAGACGGGAAAACAAAGGGACAAAAGCAACTAAAAAGACACAAACCTTTTCAAATTTCTTTTATTTCCTTTTATAACTATATATTTCTGGAAATAATAATAATCCCAGATAAAATTTCGAAATTTTATCAAAATATAATAGTTTATATAAATATTTATCAATCATATAAAGTTAAATTAAGAAAATAGCTAAAAATAGTAAACTAGTCTAGAAAATTTGAAATTGAATAGAATAAAATTTAGAAAATTCATATGAGCTTGTAATATATTTCTAAACATAAATAATAACATAAAATAAAAATATATTCACAAAATAAATATATAAAATTTAATTTAAATATAATTTTTAATGAAGAAAATAGCTGAAAATAGGAAAACAGCCTTTAAAAATTTGAAATAAATTCAAGTAAACTTTAGAAAAATTATATTATCATTTTAAAAATAATAAAAGACATAAATAACCTATTAACAAATATTAAAACAAAATATGACAATAAGAACATAATTTATATGATTTAAAATAAATAATATTGCAAAATAAAAATAGTTTATACACAAAATTGAAAATTACATAACTTCTACAATATAAGTCCGTTTTCAACGAAACGAAAAGCAGTATTCATGGAATTAAATCTAGTTTCATAATAAAAGATAAAATTTAAAATTTCAAACTATTTAAAATTTAAACTTAAAAGTCAAAGTTTGACTATTGACCAAAATTCACATTTTCAGGAGATATTAAATTTAGTCATATTTGAAATTCTAATCCACATCAAAATCAAAGTTTATATTTAAAATAACAAAATTTATTCTTTTTCATAAATAAAGCTTTTGAATCTGGAAAAATCAATTTAAGAATATTTGTAAAATACAGGGTTGTTACACTCTCCCCCACTCAAAACTTTTCGTCCCCGAAAAGGAACGAGGTACGGGAAAGCATAGAAAAAGATAGAATGAAATAGAATTAAGACAAGATGATAAGAAGATTGGAATTTCACCTGATAACTATTGTTGTAGGTAAGTTTAACAAGATGGAGGTGATCAAATCAAGAACACAAACACGAAAAGATCCTCTAGAGTCTGAATCACCCTTTTCCCTTGACCGACAGTCTATGAATGGAAAAACAGTGTTCAGATCCAGATGAGCAACAAAGATTATCAAAGATTACAGAAAGATTTCTAAACAGAAAGACTATAGAAAGATGCTTATACCAGTCTGTAGCAAGATGAGGGAAAATAAGGACAACCAAAAGATGGTTTGAAAAACAAAATAAGATAATAATTTGAAGCCATAATGCTTTGAAATCATAATACTTTGAAATCATAACAATTTAGAGGTGTTTATCATTTGGAAATCATACTACTAAAATCATAACACACTGGAAATGTTATTCTTTAAAAAAAACATAACACTTAGAAAAAATCAAAACTCCTTTTTTTTTAAAAAATCTTCATTTAAACCATTTTAATTCAAGGTCAAATAATATTCATTTGGATATCATTTAACTTATGATTTATTAAAAACAAACTTTTATGAATAGAATATCCAACTTAAACAATACTTCATTTATTAAGTCAAAAGCTCACTATTTTAGTTAGCTCTTAATTTAACACATAACCTAACACTTTATTTAAAATACCCAAATAGATATTCCTTTAATAAGTTACACTTAAAATTCCATTTGGAAACCAAATTTTCAATTATCAAATTTTAGTGATGTTAAAATACATTTTAACTATTTAAATCATAATTATCCATTTTTCAAGACATATCTATTTCATAAATAAAATATTTATATAGCAAATATAACAATCAAATTTCTTTACACAATTATTCATTTAGACATCAATTAAGCTATGAATTCAAGTTAAATAAACTTTATTACCAAAAGTCCAATTCAAATGTATTTTATTTTATCTATTCAAAGATACATTATTTATTATACAACATATTCATTTTAGGAAATAACCTTTATTAAAATTCCTAGGTTAGACTTAAGATTCCAAAGTAAATCAAATTTGATTATTAAGTTATTTAAATAAATCTCTTTAAATTCCTTTTCACTATTTACCTCTGTTAATCTTTTATAACTAAAATTTAAGTGTGTAACATGTATTATAACCACTCAAATTTTATTTATAAAAATCTTTTTTTTTACTTGAAGTTATTATTTAAGATAGAATTTAAGAAAAATTTCTGATTCCTTTCAAACCATTTAGAGATAAATAAATGTATGTACATAATTTGTCAAATCAAATTTAAGTCATATATCTATATATATAATAAATCAAATCATATTTTTAGAAATTCAAATCAATTAAATTTTTCCCAAAACAAAGCTGTAGCAAGACTACCGGATGGTTTCTTCCCTTCAAAACTCGAAAATGAAAGTCGATGATGCTGCAGTCATCACCGAAACTATTTTCCAGCGACAAAGAGAAGAGCACAAAATTTTTAAACTTTAAAATCCTTTAGAGACAAATTTTTATTCAAAAATACTTTAAATAATATATCCTTTTAAAACTTTAAACACAAGGTTTGAAACCATCAGAAATTAAATTCTCAAATTCTTGATTTAAATTCATTTCAGTTTCCAAAATCAATTTATAAACATCTATTTATAAATTCATTTATAGAATGATAAATCAAGTATTATCATTTCAAATAATCAATTTAAATCAATTTGTTAAGTTCCATAATATTTACTTATATCAAAATTTATTTCATTAAACAAATTTTTTAAAATAATATTGTGTCAGTTTGTTCTGTCAAAGTGTTTTAGAAATCCTATCGATAGCATTGATCAGACGAATCGATCGGAAGCCCAAATCAACATCAACAACTCAAACAACACAATATATAAAACAAACATAGATTTACAAGTACAATTCAAAATGTTTGGAGATATTTTGGAAACAAAAGACAAGATGATTAAATAACAAAATAGGGAGATGGGTAAGCTTAAATAAATCGCGGGCAACCTTAACCGGGTCAACCGTGACTTAATGAATAAGATCAAATGTGTATTTTTTTCTGGGGTAAATCTACCTTTGATCTCAAGAGATAGAGTTTGGAATAATAAAAGATATTAGCATCTAAACCAAGGATAAATATAAATCTCTGGTGAATCGATGCTGATTATAAAGGATTTTCACCCTTTTACAAGAAAATTAGAATATTGGCGAGACCGCCAATTCACTATAAAGATCATTGGAAGTGGAGTTATGAGATACTCCAGAATCAAAGGAAGATGAATAGTGAGGGACACGAATGAATTTTGGAACCGCAGGGAACGTTCCAAAAATTCAACGGAAATTCGAATCAAGAGGAAAAGATTCAAACTCGAACGAAAGTGATTTTGTAAATAAATCTACTCCATATGCTGAGTTTTGCCTCAAAGCCAAAGCTCTGATACCAACTGTAACGACCCGCTATTTTCAACCATTCGCATCCATTATAAGTGTATAGGTAGACACTCATGCCGGAGTTGAATTGCTCAAAATACCGCGTTGTAATTAAAATTTGGCAAATCTCAGAATATACAGTAAATAAATATAATCACAGATCACAGACATAGAGTAATATAATGCAGCGGAAGTAAAAGAAATAGTAGTTCATGAAGCTACTATGTAAATATATCAGAGTTAAATAAGATACAACAGAAGAAATAAAATACAACATAAGTCTCAATTTGATAACCAAGTACAAGCTGAATAGAACAACAGAACTGAGATGATAAATCTAGATAAGCAGATAATCTCCAGCGATTCAAATCTCCAAGAGAGCGGAAATCCAAATCTGTGAATAACTCAGGCTGACCCGAGCGTAAAGCAAAACACAAAACACTCGAGTCAGGACAATATATACTTATATAATATAAACCAACTCAAGTGAACTGTAATAAGGTACAAGTAACTTAAAGAATGCTTGGGACTGCCCATTCTTTAACGATCCGTTAAACTATCTACTATGTAGTAATATTCGCTATTATAATAATGTCTAATCAGTAAAGTATAATCATATAGAAAATAGCGTTAAGGGGATGGAGAACCTTAACGCGGTCGGATCTTAAAATCATAATCGTAGTAAAGCTCGATATGGTAGGTGACACGGCACAACTAGGCAATGCCAGGGTAGATATACCAATTACGCATCCGGACTAGTGGTGATGCATAGCAGCCACTACCGCCCACCTCGAACAACACTCCCAATCAAGGGTGGCCACCAAATCAATCACAAGTAATAGAATGGTATCGAAGAAGTGTGTCCGATAAGAGGAGCTACCTCCTTGGTCCATCAATTGCTCCTGTTTTAGCCACCTTATGCCAACTCACGGGAGTTGGGTCCACGTATATACCTTAGGATCGTCGCCACCATCCTACTTCATTCTGGAAACTCCACCGCGTACACAATTGTCAAAGTGGTTTTCGGTATCGACAGAGAGTATGTCCATATCCGATCCCGGTCTCTTTAACAACCAATCGTTATTATAACCCATGGTTATAACTTTTAAAACAATACTTTACTTCAAAATAAAATATCATTTCAAAACCATATATTTATCAAAATAAAGATTAAATCAATTCCAAACCATTTCCTTATATTTAAAATATCATATCATTTCAAAACTTCATTTCAAACCATTTCAATATATCAAAATATCATATCTTTCCAAAACTTCATTTCAAATCATTTTAATATATCAAATATCAATCTTTCCAAATCTTCATTTCAAATCATTTAATATAATAAAATATCATATCCATACAAAACTTCACTTCAAATCATTTTAATATAATAAAATATTCTATCAGTTCAAATCCAAATATTCAACTTTAAATACCTTTTATATTCAAAGATATTGTTCATTTATTGTCATTTCAAATCATCTTTAAATAGTTTATATTTCAATCAAAATAATTCATTTAACCCTTCTAAAAGTGTAATTATTATACTTTCAAATCAAGTATTCAATTTCCAAAGTTTCAAACCATTCTGAGTTCGTTTACTAAGTCAAAAACCCCAATTATTAAAATTTCATCATTTCATAGCATTTAAAAACAACTGCTATAAGTTATGTTTGAAAACATTTTAAATTCAGCAAAGACAGCACTTAAAACTGCTGTTAAAACTCAGTTTTAGTTGAATTATAGTTCAAAAACAGAAAAGACAGCATTTCAGAAGTGCTGCGGTAGTTCAGATTTCAAAACAGGGGTTAAATTTGGTTTTAGCAAAGACTGCAGACCATTATAACATTTCCAGAAAATGCTATAATAGACTTGGGTTCAATATTAGCCTATAAGTTCAACTACAGCAACTGCAGCATTTCAGAAATGCTGTAGTAGCCCTTTTATTCAATTTTTAGTGTAATTCAGAACCATAGCATTTCTGAATGCTATTAAAAGTGATTTCCAGCCTTTTAGTGTATTTCCAGCAATTAAATAACTTCATTTTAAACTCTTTAAACATTTTAAAAATCATAATTTAACATTTAAAATGTTCATTTACATATCATTTAATATGTATCTTTTTCACAATAAATTTCTTATAAATAAATCCAATTTTCAACAATTTACTTAATAAATTTAAGTGTAAAAGTTTCCAATTCTTCACATTTCAACAAATAACTTAACACTTCAAATTTAAATTACCATTTCACACATTTAACTAAATTTCCAATTTTATTTAATTAACTTAAACCTTTAATTAAAACCAAATTTCACATTTCCAAGTCAAGTTATATTTTTAAAAGGTCACTTTTAAACATTCATTTATTTAACCGCTTAAATTCATAGAAAAATCAATAATACTTTAATAAATCACTTAAATTAAAATTTAAATCAAATTATCATATTTACCATTTTCCAAATATAATTAAATTTCCATTTTTATTCATATAACTTAAATATCATTTTTAACCAAATTCCAAATTTCCAACTTAAGTTATATTTCAAAAATCCAGTTAAACCATTCATTAATTACATTTTTAACACATAGAAAAATCATAATGTATTTATTTTAAAATATTTCAAAATCTATTTAAATCAAATTTCATAAATTTATAATTTTTAAAATACTTAAAAATATCCAAAACACTTTATAAAATAACCACGGGCCTGTATATAATTTTCTAACTTAGGTCAAGTGATACGGATATGTATCATTTCAATCCGCAGTTAAAAAAGAAAAATCCGAGTTCTATCATTTCAAACCCGCAATCCCAAGTTAAAATAAATTAAATAAAAACCATTCAGGCCTATCATTTCAGCCCATAACGATTTTTCCCTATTCTAAAGTCCGTTCGGGTATGTATCATTTCAACCCATAGTGATTCTAGTCTACAGGGAACTTGCAATGGTGATAACAGATATAAATAACAGAATAACATTAAATAACAGTAACATATGATATAACAGGTGTAATAACAGGTGTGAACATCATATGATAATAATATAGGCATATATAACATGATAATATATTTCTACAGATTCACAGGGTGTTAATTTACTAGTTATATATGTACATATTGTCTGGTGAGAATAACTCACCTGTTTCAAGCTGGAGTTTGCAAATCAAATGACACAACGAATTCCAGGAAGCACGATATGGCACAACGATGGATTCAAGTGGATGAGAACCAAGATGTTACTCTTGTATACAAAAACAAAACAAAGCACCATATAAATAATCACAATACCAAAGTGTTGAAACAAAATTGAGATAGAATGGATAAGTGAACATCACCAAGTCTTTAAATCAACTTTGCTTGATCTTGCTTCAACTTTTGCTCGACCATACATGTATTAGGTTCGGCCTCAACATGTTTTAGGTTGAAATGGATCAGGTTTGGACCACAAATGGCACGGCTAAGTCAAGAATATGAAGAGGAAGGAGTTTGCAAGCCTAGAATGCAAAGGGACAAGGCAAAATGGAGTTTTTGGTTCAACCCTTAGGCTCGACCATAGGGTCTATGGGTCAGGTCAGATCTGGACAGAGGGGAGGGTGATGTTCAGAGGTGGTAAACAAGCTGGTGGTGGTGGCTAAGGGGGTGGCCATGGTCAACAATGAAGGTGGTGAGGTGATATGTGCTCGGGTAGGCAATGTTTTGGAGTATAGCAATGTTTTTTGTGGTGTTTGCAACATGAGATGGTCAAGGCAACTTCAGGTCAGAGGAGGGGGATGATTTGGCCGTGGATGAAGTGGGAAAGAAGGGATGGTGGTGGTTGGTGAAGATGTGGAGGTGTATGGCCGAACCAAGCAAGAAGAAACAAGGCAAAAATCAAGGCAAAATCAAAAGGAAAAATGAAGAGAAAAGTGAAAAAGAGAGGGGAGGCCATTACAAATCTTTGTAGCCATGAATGAAATGAGGAATGGTGCTTTTCTCACGTGAAAATGAGTTAAAACTCACGGCTATCAAATGAAAATGCACAGCCAACTCAAGGCAAATGAAAAGACTTAGGAAATTGAAGAGACGGGAAAACAAAGGGACAAAAGCAAGTAAAAAGACACAAACCTTTTCAAATTTCTTTTATTTCCTTTTATAACTATATATTTCTGGAAATAATAATAATCCCAGATAAAATTTCGAAATTTTATCAAAATATAATAGTTTATATAAATATTTATCAATCATATAAAGTTAAATTAAGAAAATTGTAACGACCCACTATTTTAGACCATTCAAATCGACAATAATCCACACATGTCTGACTTGAATAATTCAAAATAACAGATTGTAAATAAATTTGGAGCAAATGAAATCAAATACACAGAATCACAGACACAGAACATATCAGAATAACTCGCAGCGGAAATTAAAAATACCATAGTAGTTCATGAAGCTACTATAACAAACTCTCAAAACAAAATATATAATATTTGTTTGAAAACATATACAATAGAAATCTCAAATAAATAGAAGTTTATGAATACCAGAACTGAAATAGAACAACTGAACTGAAAGGAACATATAACTAGACAAGCAGAATCTCCAGCGATTCCTAGCTCCAGAAAGAAATCCAAAGCTAAGCTGTAAATACTCAGGCTGACCCGAGCGTAAAGTAAAATACAAAACACTCGAGTCAGGACAATATATACTTATATAATGTAAACCAACTCAAGTGAACTGTAGTAGAAATGCATAATAACTCAAAGGATGCTTGGGATCGCCCATCCTTTAAGGATCAGTTAAACTATAAATTAAATACATCCCGTGGTTAAAATTTCAAAATGGTATTTTATACTTCGAAATCAAATATCATTTCAAAATTCAATATCCTTCAAATATCCATTTCAAAATATCAAAATATCATATTTCAAAATAGTTTATATTTCGAAACAAATTACTTTATTTTAAATCATAAAAAATGAAGTTATTATAT
Source organism: Allium fistulosum (assembly GCA_030737815.1). Taxonomy (NCBI): domain Eukaryota; kingdom Viridiplantae; phylum Streptophyta; class Magnoliopsida; order Asparagales; family Amaryllidaceae; genus Allium; species Allium fistulosum. The sequence continues at coordinate 1,415,310,959 of CM060901.1, read as the reverse complement.
TTAATAATTAAATTATTAAATTTCCAAAATTTTAATCTTTCAAAGTTCATTCGTTCACTTAAATTAATTAAAATAATGAAAATTCAACTTTCGCAGCATTAAAAAAATGCTACGGAAAGTCACATTTAAAACAGTTCAATTTAACAAAAGACATCATTTAAAATGCTGTAATAGGGTTACATTAGTTTCAAATAAACTTAGTTAAATTCAACCATTATAACATTTACAAAAATGCTATAATAGCCTTTAATTAAATTTAGCCATTTTGTTCATTATTATCAACTACAGCATTTACAAATGTTGTATTATCATTTACATTAGAATTAATAGCATTTCAGAAATGCAGTTAATTAACTTCAAATATTCAGTATAATTTCACAAACAATTATATTTTTATATAAATCATTTTTAACTTAAAAAATCATATAATTTCACTTTTAAAACAATCATTCAAATACCCTTATATTCATGATTTTATAAAGTTAAACCTCCATTCAAAAATCAAAATTTAATAATAATTCACTTATTAAATTCCAATATTAAATTATAAATTCATTAAATTAAATTAACTTAACACTTAAGTTTAAATTTTCAAATATAACTTAATTCCATTTTTTATTTACTTAACTTAAAATTCACTTTTAAGCCAAATTCACAAATTTCCAATTTTAGTTATATTTCAAAATTTCAACTTAAATATTCATTCATTTCACATTTTAACTTTATTCAAAATCATTAATATAATATAAAAATCATTTAAATTCACTTTAATCCAAATTATCATGAATTTATCACATTTCACATTTAATTTAAATTCCAATTATCACCAAATTAAAATTTCCCAAAATAACTTACATTTCAAATTTTCAAATTTTACCATTAATTTATTTCACTTATAAATTTTCAGAAAATCAATAATGCTTTACAAAAATCATTTTTATTTAGTTTAAATCAAAATATCATAATATTTACAGTTTTAAAATATTTTTAAAAAAATTTATAAAACATATTTTAACTACGGGTCTGTATTTCATTTCTAGTCTAGGTAAAGTGATACGGGTAATATATCATTTCAACCTGTAATTTACAAAGAAAACCCGGGTTTAATCATTTCAAACCCGCAATCCCAAGGAAATGAAAAAAATAATTGAAAATCATTCAGGCCTATCATTTCAGCCCATAATGATTTTCTCCTATTCTAAAGTCCGTTCGGGTATGTATCATTTCAACCCATAGTGATTTTAATCTAAAGGGAACTTGCAGTGTGATAAACTGATAAAAATAATAGAACAACATAATATAACAGTAACATATAATATAATAGGTGTTTAAGCATGGGTGAACATCATAAAATCATAACATAGCAAGTGTAACATGATAATGCATTTTACAGATTCAAAAGGGGTCAATTCACTAGTTATATATGTACATATTGTCTGGTGAGAATAACTCACCTGTTAAGCTGGAGATTTGCCAACAAAGCTCACAACACAAAGATTACGAAGGCACGTCAACTCTAATACAATTTGAGTGTGGAGAGAAAATCCAATGATATAGATCTTGTGTTACAACCCAAACAAAAATCAAAGCAAACCATAAATTTCAATACACTAGAAATGAAATAACTTTTAAATAAAAAGAGATACGAATGCCAAATCTTTTGCCTTGCTTTCTCTATTCTTTTGTCATGGCCTAGGGATGGTTTTGGCTCTGGTTTGAACAAGTTTGGCTCAGGTTTGGTCATGTGTATGCATGGCCTAGGTAGTAGAATATGAGGAGGAAGTTTATACAAGGGAATATGAAGAGTTTAAGGCAAAATATGTGGGTTTTGTTCACAAAAATGGCTCGGCCATGGGCTTGTGTGGTCAGGTCAGAGGGGTATGGATCAGGTCAGTGGAAGGAAAGGTGTGTGGTGGTCTGGCCAAAGGTGGTGGAGGCGGCCTAAGGTGGTGGTGGTGGTGGAAAATGGAGTGGTGAAGCAATAGTGGTAAACAATCATGTTTTTATGGCTTGTTTTGCAATTTTTGTGGAGTTTTGGCATCATGGTGGCTCGGCCTTGGTCAAGACCAGAGGAGTAGCTGGTGGTGATGGTAGGGAAGAGATGTAGGGGGTGGTGGCCATGGATATGGAGTGGAGGCCATTCAAAGAAGCAAAGAAAACAAGGCAAAATACATGAAAAATGAGAAGAAAAGTGTAAAAAGTAGCCATTACCCATAGATTTTTCTTGAAGCCATGAATGAATGAGAAGGTAAAATGTTTTTGGGTGAATGGAGGCTGAAAACTCACGGCTACAAACCAAAAATGCACAGCCAAGATAGTAATTGAGGAGTTATGGCAAATGAAAGGACAAAGGAGATGAAAGGACTTAAGGTAAATAAGCTTTTAAAACTCTTCATATTTCTTTTTCTTTATATTCAAATAAAACAAAAATAAAATCAGTAAATTGACTTTAAAACCGAAACAAAGTAATATAAAATAAAAATAATTAATTAATTTTAAAGAAAATGGAAAAAGAATATAAGAAATTGCTTAAAAATTGAAAACAGGGTCCAGAAATTACAAATAAATCACTATTTACTTTGGAAAATTAACAACTTCATTTTAAAAATATTTTAAAACAAAAATGTGAAGTAAAATAATTCATTTATATTTTCAAAATGAAATAAATAATTAAATTTAGAGAAATTAGAAAAAGAACTAAAGAAATTGCTTAAAAATTCAAAACAGGACTTAAAATTTACAAATAGAATATCACTAGTTTTAGAAAATTTCTATTTCACTTTAAAACAAATAAAAGGTCAAATAAATAAACTAAATGAGGAAAAAAATAAAGTGGGAATGAGAATCAAATAAGATTTTAAGAAAAAAAATAGAAAAATAAATAAAGAATATCTTTAATTAATTGAAACTGGAAATTAGAAATTGTAAGCAAAATACAACTGACACTGGAAAATGTCAATTATACTTTTAAAAAATGTTTTAAAAACAAAATATATGCACAACATGTTATTTTACCCATATAAATATAAATTAGAACATTACATGACCAAATAAAATATTATTTATACAATTTAAAATAAACAATTTGTTAAATACAGCAAATTACACACAATATTGAAAAAGGCATAACTTTCACATTATAAATCAGATTTCAACGAAACGAAAAGCATTATTCTTAAAATTTTATTTACTTTCATAATAAAAGATAAAATTCAAATTTTCAAACTTTCAAATTTCTAAATTAAAAGTCAAAGTTTGACCATATTGACCAAAATTCACTTTTCTGGAAAATATTCTTTTTAGTCATGTTTGGAATTCTAATTCACATCAAAATCAAAATTTATATTTAAAATAACAAAATTTATTCATTTTAATAAATAAAATAAAGTATTTAAATCAGGAAATTAATTAAAATAACCAAAATATACAATTAAAATAATCATAAAATACAGGGTTGTTACACTCTCCCCCACTCAAATCTTTTCGTCCTCGAAAAGGAATGAGGTACGGAAAACACAGAAAAGATAAAATGGAATAGGATTAAGACAAGATGACAAGAAGATTAAAATTATACCTGATAATTGTTGTTATGGGTAAGTTTAATAAGGTGGAGAATAGGAATAGCTAGAAGGGAAAATAGGACGAAAGACAAGGATGAGCCATTAATTTAAAATTGTTGGTTGAAGAGGTAAACAATATTTAAAACACTTTAAAATCTTTTAGAAAGGAAATAACTGATCAAAATATCCTTTATAATATTTTATCAAAATACTTTTTAACTCGATGTCTTAACAAGTTTATCCTCGTTCCTGCAGACTCTGGCAGTGCGTTGATCAGGCGCAAAGCTAGAATTCTCCAGGTACTTAGTAGACTTGTTTCAACACCCAGTGAAAATACTGGAAAACTTTTTAAAAACAGATATGGAAAGTACAATCCAAACAAAAACAAACAGAACCTTTGTCTAACCATGGTTCGCAGATACACAATGGTTACGCCTGGATCCCCCAGGAAACAATCCATATCCGTAAGCTTTCTCAGCCCTGCGAGTTACGCCATGATGACTAGTAGAATGCAGGATACACAATGGTTACGCCTAGATCCCCCAGGAAACAATCCGTACCCCCAGGCAAGACTCAGCCAAGCATTTGCGCTACTATTCGCGACCTACACAGATTGCAGGATACACAATGATTACGCCTGGATCCCCCAGGAAACAATCCGTACCCCTAGGCAAGACTCAGCCAGGCAGTTGCGCTATGCAGTCACGAGAGAACAATAAGACCATGGGTAACGCCATGGAATTCGAAGGACACTCGAGTATCATATCCGGAAAACCAAAAATCAAAGAGAATAATATCGATAGAATGAATCCAAGATGTGGCCACAAATCGGATATCAAGCAGAAGGCACTTTCCATATCTTTACTTCGAAAATATGTATCATATAGTACCTTTTCAAATCACTTTCAAATATCGTACTTATATAAAATCCATTATATATAAGATTTAATTTTCAAATCGAATACTTTCCAAAATCAATAGTATATCAAATCATACTTATATAGACTTCAATTATATAAGATTTCACTTTCAAATTGAGTACCTTTTCAAATCTATAGTTTTCGAATCAATTTCATACTCATACAAATCAATTTTATATAAGTTCGACAACTCCCAAATCAAGTGTTTAGTAACATAAGGTTCTCAAATTTCAATTTGTTTCAATATCAGTTCAATTTCAAAATCATATACAATTTCACCAAATTATTTCTTCTCAAATTAATTATCTTTAGTTTCAAAGTTTCCAAAATAATAGATTTAGAAAATAAATCCAAATTTCCAAATCAATATAATTTAAGTCAACCAATTCATTTCCAAAATCAAATGTTTTCAAAATCATCTTATACTTACGTAAGGTCTATCTTACATAAGGATCAAATTTTCAAAATAATTTCGCTGTATGAAGAGCCATATGGGATTGAATATCTTTGCTTTTATGGGTTATATATCTTTGTAATTTAAATTGGAAATTTTCTTTTAATAAGCAAAGATATTCTAACTCGACGGCTTTCAATTTCAGCGTCAAAATATATCAAAGATATTAGAATATAAGATGTACATATGTCATCATTTCGCAAAGTCACATTCGATCGCTCGCTCGATCACACAAGTTCGCTTTCGAACTAGTATTGTCCATTCACTTCCCTAATGCGGATTTCGATATGGTTTCTCAACTAGAAGCCATCAGTCTCCTTGCATAGCCATATACTATGATAGAGAATTCTAGAATCGAGCCCAAAATCCATATCAAATATTCGTCATCAAGAATCGAATGAAAAATCCTAACACGAAATGGTGTAATTCACCTCGAACTTGTGTACTCAAACTTGGATCAAATTAATTATGCGAATAAAACAGCATACGTACAACTTATATATTTATTCCAACTTGTTACCTATATAGTTTCATAAAGATGTTACTAAGTTAAAACACTTAAAATTTATTCAAAATATTTTGAAGAACAATTTCTTTTCAAAACATTTCAAATCTAAATTTCATATTAGAAAAAAATTTAAATTGCCTTATTCATTTACTTAACAAAACAGTTTCAACTTATTTAAATCAGATTACTTCATACTTAAACATTCAAAACAAACTTATATACTTTATCAAAATACTTTTCAAATTTCTTAGCTTTGAAAAGTTAACCTTGATTTGGAAGTACTCGAACTTCGAAATAGTTGAAGAAATCATTTTCAAATTCAAGAGTTGGAAATTAGCAACAAATCAGTAAATCAATTTTAATAGATAGGGTTATATCAAATCCAAAACTCGAGGACTGAACACCGGTTCATTTCAAATCGTTTCAAATATATTTACATATATCTTTCGAATATCAAATCATACTTCGGAATTTGAAATCAAAAATGGTTTCACAAAATCACTTGCATAGAAAAGCTATTAAAGTGGCCTCTCCCTCACACAGAAACTCGAAAATCAATGTCGATGATGCGTGCACTCATCATCGAAATTATTTTCCAGCGACACAAGTGAGTTCTGGACTTCCATTTACTTTGAAAACTTCTTTGAAATTCCTTCGAAATCATTAAAACCCATTAAAATCATTGAAACATTACTTATTCGGAAAAATAATTTCAAATCATATTATTTATTATTTCAAAATCCTAAAACCAGTTCCAAAATGCCAGAGTTCAATCACTTAAATTCAGATTCAAAACCTTCAGTTATAAATCATTTTATATGAAACCATTTCTTATAAAATTTTCACAATTTCAAATCCTTTCAAAACTTCAAATTCTCATTTTTTTTTAAAAGGTATATAATCCTTATCAAAAACATTTCATCTTTATATAAAAATATGGTCATCCTTATCAAAATAAAAACTACGATGAATACACAATTTTCAAAAGACAATCAACCACAAACTTTCCAAGGGACGATTCAAGGATGGATTTCAAAGCAAAACAGAGATTCAAATTTAGAAGGACTCTAATCAAATAGAATTCTAATTCAAAGATAGGCTCAAACGAAGATAAGATAATTAAATTACCAAATAGAAGATGGATAAGCCTATATGAATCGCGGGCGACCTTAACCGGTCAACCGTGACTTCAGGAATATAATCGATGCGAAAATCTAAGGCAAATCGACCTTCGATTGCCGGAGATAGAATCTAAATATAGCAGAAGATAGAAAACATCGTAAACCGAGGATACAGAAATATCTGATGAATCAATGCCAATTATAATCATTCAAAGATTGGCGGAATCGCCACCCTATAAAGGTCATACAAAGTGGAGTGATGCAATGCTCCAAAATCAAAAGAATACAATTATGGGAGACAGGAATGGATTTCAGAACAAGTGGGAGCGTTCCAAAATTCAAAGGAATCGTATTCGATAAGAATCCAAACGAAGATTAGAGATATATAACCTATATCGATACAGAAAAATTCCCATTCAAAATTTGGAATGACTCGAATTCATAACATACGAAAACAGAAGCATAAATATCTTTAGTTGGACAACTTTAGCTAAGCAAAAGATACAACAGAGTTTACTCAAAACAACCTAACAAACTACAGATTTTGCCATACTCAAAATAGATTCCTATCAACAATGGATCTAGATCAATCAAGAGAGAAGTTCAAAATTTTAGAGGATCCTAATCAAAGAAATTACTAACAAGGTGGATACAAAAGGAATGAAGTTTAAGAAATATTTTACTTTCAAAGCAAGGAAATTTATATCAAAATAATCTTTGAAAATTCTTTAAAAATCATTTGAAAATAATTTTATACTTCGAAAATACGTTCTCTCACAAAGAAATGATTCTGAGATAGATTTCACTCATTCTAGGGTATTTCTACCCTATCTCTAATGAGTTTTTGCTCCGCAGGCTAAGGTTTGCCAAAAACCAAAGCTCTGATGCCAACTGTAACGACCCACTATTTTAGACCATTCAAATCGACAATAATCCACACATGTCTGACTTGAATAATTCAAAATAACAGATTGTAAATAAATTTGGAGCAAATGAAATCAAATACACAGAATCACAGACACAGAACATATCAGAATAACTCGCAGCGGAAATTAAAAATACCATAGTAGTTCATGAAGCTACTATAACAAACTCTCAAAACAAAATATATAATATTTGTTTGAAAACATATACAATAGAAATCTCAAATAAATAGAAGTTTATGAATACCAGAACTGAAATAGAACAACTGAACTGAAAGGAACATATAACTAGACAAGCAGAATCTCCAGCGATTCCTAGCTCCAGAAAGAAATCCAAAGCTAAGCTGTAAATACTCAGGCTGACCCGAGCGTAAAGTAAAATACAAAACACTCGAGTCAGGACAATATATACTTATATAATGTAAACCAACTCAAGTGAACTGTAGTAGAAATGCATAATAACTCAAAGGATGCTTGGGATCGCCCATCCTTTAAGGATCAGTTAAACTATAAATTAAATACATCCCGTGGTTAAAATTTCAAAATGGTATTTTATACTTCGAAATCAAATATCATTTCAAAATTCAATATCCTTCAAATATCCATTTCAAAATATCAAAATATCATATTTCAAAATAGTTTATATTTCGAAACAAATTACTTTATTTTAAATCATAAAAAATGAAGTTATTATATTTAATAATTAAATTATTAAATTTCCAAAATTTTAATCTTTCAAAGTTCATTCGTTCACTTAAATTAATTAAAATAATGAAAATTCAACTTTCGCAGCATTAAAAAAATGCTACGGAAAGTCACATTTAAAACAGTTCAATTTAACAAAAGACATCATTTAAAATGCTGTAATAGGGTTACATTAGTTTCAAATAAACTTAGTTAAATTCAACCATTATAACATTTACAAAAATGCTATAATAGCCTTTAATTAAATTTAGCCATTTTGTTCATTATTATCAACTACAGCATTTACAAATGTTGTATTATCATTTACATTAGAATTAATAGCATTTCAGAAATGCAGTTAATTAACTTCAAATATTCAGTATAATTTCACAAACAATTATATTTTTATATAAATCATTTTTAACTTAAAAAATCATATAATTTCACTTTTAAAACAATCATTCAAATACCCTTATATTCATGATTTTATAAAGTTAAACCTCCATTCAAAAATCAAAATTTAATAATAATTCACTTATTAAATTCCAATATTAAATTATAAATTCATTAAATTAAATTAACTTAACACTTAAGTTTAAATTTTCAAATATAACTTAATTCCATTTTTTATTTACTTAACTTAAAATTCACTTTTAAGCCAAATTCACAAATTTCCAATTTTAGTTATATTTCAAAATTTCAACTTAAATATTCATTCATTTCACATTTTAACTTTATTCAAAATCATTAATATAATATAAAAATCATTTAAATTCACTTTAATCCAAATTATCATGAATTTATCACATTTCACATTTAATTTAAATTCCAATTATCACCAAATTAAAATTTCCCAAAATAACTTACATTTCAAATTTTCAAATTTTACCATTAATTTATTTCACTTATAAATTTTCAGAAAATCAATAATGCTTTACAAAAATCATTTTTATTTAGTTTAAATCAAAATATCATAATATTTACAGTTTTAAAATATTTTTAAAAAAATTTATAAAACATATTTTAACTACGGGTCTGTATTTCATTTCTAGTCTAGGTAAAGTGATACGGGTAATATATCATTTCAACCTGTAATTTACAAAGAAAACCCGGGTTTAATCATTTCAAACCCGCAATCCCAAGGAAATGAAAAAAATAATTGAAAATCATTCAGGCCTATCATTTCAGCCCATAATGATTTTCTCCTATTCTAAAGTCCGTTCGGGTATGTATCATTTCAACCCATAGTGATTTTAATCTAAAGGGAACTTGCAGTGTGATAAACTGATAAAAATAATAGAACAACATAATATAACAGTAACATATAATATAATAGGTGTTTAAGCATGGGTGAACATCATAAAATCATAACATAGCAAGTGTAACATGATAATGCATTTTACAGATTCAAAAGGGGTCAATTCACTAGTTATATATGTACATATTGTCTGGTGAGAATAACTCACCTGTTAAGCTGGAGATTTGCCAACAAAGCTCACAACACAAAGATTACGAAGGCACGTCAACTCTAATACAATTTGAGTGTGGAGAGAAAATCCAATGATATAGATCTTGTGTTACAACCCAAACAAAAATCAAAGCAAACCATAAATTTCAATACACTAGAAATGAAATAACTTTTAAATAAAAAGAGATACGAATGCCAAATCTTTTGCCTTGCTTTCTCTATTCTTTTGTCATGGCCTAGGGATGGTTTTGGCTCTGGTTTGAACAAGTTTGGCTCAGGTTTGGTCATGTGTATGCATGGCCTAGGTAGTAGAATATGAGGAGGAAGTTTATACAAGGGAATATGAAGAGTTTAAGGCAAAATATGTGGGTTTTGTTCACAAAAATGGCTCGGCCATGGGCTTGTGTGGTCAGGTCAGAGGGGTATGGATCAGGTCAGTGGAAGGAAAGGTGTGTGGTGGTCTGGCCAAAGGTGGTGGAGGCGGCCTAAGGTGGTGGTGGTGGTGGAAAATGGAGTGGTGAAGCAATAGTGGTAAACAATCATGTTTTTATGGCTTGTTTTGCAATTTTTGTGGAGTTTTGGCATCATGGTGGCTCGGCCTTGGTCAAGACCAGAGGAGTAGCTGGTGGTGATGGTAGGGAAGAGATGTAGGGGGTGGTGGCCATGGATATGGAGTGGAGGCCATTCAAAGAAGCAAAGAAAACAAGGCAAAATACATGAAAAATGAGAAGAAAAGTGTAAAAAGTAGCCATTACCCATAGATTTTTCTTGAAGCCATGAATGAATGAGAAGGTAAAATGTTTTTGGGTGAATGGAGGCTGAAAACTCACGGCTACAAACCAAAAATGCACAGCCAAGATAGTAATTGAGGAGTTATGGCAAATGAAAGGACAAAGGAGATGAAAGGACTTAAGGTAAATAAGCTTTTAAAACTCTTCATATTTCTTTTTCTTTATATTCAAATAAAACAAAAATAAAATCAGTAAATTGACTTTAAAACCGAAACAAAGTAATATAAAATAAAAATAATTAATTAATTTTAAAGAAAATGGAAAAAGAATATAAGAAATTGCTTAAAAATTGAAAACAGGGTCCAGAAATTACAAATAAATCACTATTTACTTTGGAAAATTAACAACTTCATTTTAAAAATATTTTAAAACAAAAATGTGAAGTAAAATAATTCATTTATATTTTCAAAATGAAATAAATAATTAAATTTAGAGAAATTAGAAAAAGAACTAAAGAAATTGCTTAAAAATTCAAAACAGGACTTAAAATTTACAAATAGAATATCACTAGTTTTAGAAAATTTCTATTTCACTTTAAAACAAATAAAAGGTCAAATAAATAAACTAAATGAGGAAAAAAATAAAGTGGGAATGAGAATCAAATAAGATTTTAAGAAAAAAAAATAGAAAAATAAATAAAGAATATCTTTAATTAATTGAAACTGGAAATTAGAAATTGTAAGCAAAATACAACTGACACTGGAAAATGTCAATTATACTTTTAAAAAATGTTTTAAAAACAAAATATATGCACAACATGTTATTTTACCCATATAAATATAAATTAGAACATTACATGACCAAATAAAATATTATTTATACAATTTAAAATAAACAATTTGTTAAATACAGCAAATTACACACAATATTGAAAAAGGCATAACTTTCACATTATAAATCAGATTTCAACGAAACGAAAAGCATTATTCTTAAAATTTTATTTACTTTCATAATAAAAGATAAAATTCAAATTTTCAAACTTTCAAATTTCTAAATTAAAAGTCAAAGTTTGACCATATTGACCAAAATTCACTTTTCTGGAAAATATTCTTTTTAGTCATGTTTGGAATTCTAATTCACATCAAAATCAAAATTTATATTTAAAATAACAAAATTTATTCATTTTAATAAATAAAATAAAGTATTTAAATCAGGAAATTAATTAAAATAACCAAAATATACAATTAAAATAATCATAAAATACAGGGTTGTTACAAAAATAGCTAAAAATAGTAAACTAGTCTTCTAGAAAATTTGAAATTAAATAGAATAAATTTTAGAAAAATTCATATGAGCTTGTAATATATTTCTAAACATAAATAATAACATAAAATAAATATATATTCAGAAAATAAATATATAAAATTTAATTTAAATATAATTTTCAATGAAGAAAATAGTAGAAAATAGGAAAACAGCCTTTAAAAATTTGAAATAAATTCAAGTAAACTTTAGAAAAATTATATTATCATTTTAAAAATAATAAAAGACATAAAATAACCTATTAACAAATATTAAAACAAAATATGACAATAAAAACATAATTTATATGATTTAAAATAAATAATATTGCAAAATAAAAACAATTTATACACAAAATTGAAAATTACATAACTTCTACAATATAAGTCCGTTTTCAACGAAACGAAAAGCAGTATTCATGGAATTAAATCTAGTTTCATAATAAAAGATAAAATTTAAAATTTCAAACTATTTAAAATTTAAACTTAAAAGTCAAAGTTTGACTATTGACCAAAATTCACATTTTCAGGAGATATTAAATTTAGTCATATTTGAAATTCTAATCCACATCAAAGTCAAAGTTTATATTTAAAATAAAAAAATTTACTCTTTTTCATAAATATAGCTTTTGAATCTGGAAAAATCAATATAAGAATATTTGTAAAATACATGGTTGTTACAATCAGATTTGGGAAAATTCCTATCCGAAAAACACTTTGAACCAATTTAGACTTCAAAAGTGAAGACATGTTAAAGACAATGAAGTTGAAGGTGGGGATCTTCATAATGGAAGGACTACCTGTTGATAATTTTGGAGTAGCTCCCGAGATAAATAAATAGCAGTGGTCCCTACGTTCTGGGATCTTCGTATGCAAGGACTGCTCGCTACTGATCCTAGGGGTGATGCCTAATAGGATGTGGTAGGAGAGTACCATCGGCTTGTCCTATTCCTGGATAACTTGTATGGATGGTTGTATAACAATGAATTTCAAAGATTATAATGCATTGATCTCTACGAATGTACATCTGTTTGGTAGTGTAGGAGGTAACCCCTCTTATGCTTAACACCTTTCTCTCAGACGTACAATCTCAATGGTTGTATTTTTTTTGAAATCAATAATGTGTTTTTAGAAATGGCAATATGGCATTTTAAGTGAAAATGTTCTAAGAAAGGTAAACGTTACTTCAAGCGCCACACCCGGGGAATGTTGAAACAGGGGTTGCTTTAGGGCTAAGTGGTTCATAACCATTAGGGTATGATATCACCTTTCTAGATTTATTTATTTCTACCCACTATAACGTCGGGGTTTAAATTTTGTGGTGTATGCTATGAGACGTCTTGGAGAGGTCGGGAACGGCTAGGGTGATATCATATTCGGTGCTATGTGTACCATCTGTTGGTCCTGGGTAGGCCGGTCTTAATTCACAGAGGACCATCTGTTGGTGGCCTTGGTACATTCCTTTAGAAATGTACTGTACAGGACGTAGTCACTTACCTCGCTATTCATCGAAAATCCATCCTCCAATAAGTGCCTTCGGACTTAGTTGTAAACCTATTATGCCATCAAATTTAACCAATGTAATAATTTCGGCTATTTGAATATGTTTATTTGAAAGGTTTTCAAAGAATATCATTAAAAATAATATCATTGGATTTTACGTAGAAATGATTTGGTTATCATAAGGTAAAAACTCGTTCCCTGTTTATGTGCGGCGTGATCTTATGAGATACCCTTTGTTTTCAAATACTCGTATTTTGAGTTTTTCACACCAGTCCCATGACTGACCCGGAGTTTATTTTCTTTCCCCTAAACTCTAGATGCCTTACTTTTCCTTGCAGCCTAGTAGTCAGATTTAGTTTGGAGCTTTTTGAAAGAGCCCGGAGCATGAAGCTAGAAGATTCTTCTGAAGATTGTTATCCATTTCCACTACACCTATGTACTATTGTATTCTGCATTTGTAAGGATTGAGATTTATAATTGTCCATGTTGATGTTAAGTTAAACTCTGGTAAATGTAATTAAAATTTTCCGCTATACAGATTATATGTTGAAATAATATACATTATTCCATTCGTGTAAGATTATGTTCTATGTCTTTATTTTCTTTTCTCCATAACTATCCACCTTTTTGTTCAAATTGAATTGGACATGTGTGGTTTATTATCAACTAAAAATGTACAGAATTGTGGGTTGTTACAAAGTGGTATCAAAGCTTAGGTTGAGCGAACAGCTAAGCCTGGTTGGGTTGTGTCTCATCAGAGATAAGGTAAGTAATACCCTAGGATGAGTAACTTATTACAGATAGGGTAAGTGACACCCTAGAATGAGTTGAGAGTATTATATATTAGCGCGTATTTGTTAGTGCTAAAAATGATTTTGTTTTGGAAAAGTTTGGTAAATGAAATAATTTTACCTAAGATGATATTTTATATATAAAGAAATAACTTTCAAAAATGTATAGTTATTTATAGTGTGATAGTTTGCAATTAGGGGAATAATAATATTCAGTTATTATCATTGGTTGATTGGTTGTTTGGTTTAAAAAATCACGAACACCTGGTGAATTAAGTTTCACGATTTGACTATTTGGTGTTTGGTAATTGTACTGGTTTAAAGTTTATAAATTTATTTAACATAAATAAATTTATGAGCCTAAAAAATGTAAAAATAAGATGATCCTAAGAAATGAATGTACAAATCAAGTTTTATAAATAAAGGAATTGAAAAGAAGAATCTTATGATGACTAGTTCGAGTGGCTCGGAAGTAACTAAAAATGGGCAGGAGATATGTTCGGATGGTAAACACTTCTCTTGAATATTACCCTTCTGGTTAAGGGGATATATGATACTATTGATCGTAACTAGTTCCTTGGTATCAATTTAGAGTTACTCGATCTATAAAAAAAATTTAGTTTAAAGATAATTGAATCATTAATTGATAAATTGATTAGTAATTATAAACATCTTCATAAAAGAGTTAAACCAATATAATTTGGATCACTAATTGATAAAATAAAACGGAATTTTCGACGATTTTGGACAGTCGGAAATTTCCGAATCACACCTAACTCGGAACTAAGAAATTTTGAAAATATGAAAGATAAATAATTGTGAAATGTTTTGAGTAAATAAAATTTTATAATTATAATTTATAAATGTGATTTATAAATAAAAAGGATTTAAAAACTAAGAATTTGAGAATTTAAATCCTGGTGATTTTGAAAATTGTTCTTCAAAATTGAGAAAATAATAATAGTATTATTTGGAAGTATTTTTGAATTAAAATATAAGAGACAAGTTTTATAACTTATGAATCTGAGATGCTAGTAAATTACAACAAGTATTAAATTTGTCAATTACCCTGATATAAGTAAAACCAATCTGAAATATAGGAATTTGTATATATACTCTTAGGATGTAATGGAGTATTATACAAATATAGACTTAAGTCGTGAATTATTTATACACTTAAGAATGTTGTAAGAGGTAATTCAATAATGGATTTAGTATGAAGTGAATGGTTATGAAACTTAAAAGTATTGATTGAACCAAAGTTGTGTTTTATACGTGTTTATAAACTTAAGAAATAGTTTTATGAAATGGTTCATAAATTTGATAGTGACATATAATTGATTGTGATTTGGTATAGTTGTTATCCGGCATTCTAGCCCGGCTATATCGAGTTGACTGCATGGGTTAGATCCGACTGCCATCAAGGCAGATGATTCCGGAGTGATGATTGTGGGACCTAGAAGCCAAGTACAAATGATCGTATAAAGTCAGGATTGGATGGATTTGATGGAGGTACAATGTAGAATGCTCAAAGTATGGAATATAGCTCAGCAAATGAAAGGGATCGATGCTCACTGAGAGGGATCAGCATACTTTGGCTCATAAAAGAGGGATAGGCATACTTAATTGAGAGGGATTGACAGGCTTCACTGAAGAGGCATCGGCATGCATCAAGTTCAAGTGCATTCTTGCATACACAATCAATATCTCGAGATCTACAAGTCAAATCCCTATGAAATTTGGAGAGCAAGGTATATGGGCCCTAAGATACCTACCGTAGGATCGCATGTCAAAAGGAAAATATTAGAGGGATCGACATGTATCCCATGGAAGGGATCGGCAGAGAGTTGTGCACAAGTATGTTGAGTCAAAGGTCAAGCAATAACTTGAGTTCCAGTGATCAAAATGATGTGAAAATTGGGGGTTGAACATAATTTAGCATGATGAAGCCCCTTTAGGGATCGCTTCCTAAAATTCAACCAAAAAAGGGATCGGTACTGATCCCTCCACGTTGGAAATTGGGCCAAGCGATCCCTCTAGTGGGCTTGTGTGGATTGGAAGGTCCTTTAGCTGAAATTTCAGAGAGATGGCTGTCGTCTTCACTTATAAATACTGGCCTGATGGATCATTCTAAGGACCTTTACATTGCTTGTTACTCTAGACTCTATTGTAATCAGGTGTTTGCTATTTTCTACTGTTGTAATCGGATTTATAAGTGATTAATAAAGGATAATCTTCAAAGTGGACGTAGGCATACAATGCCGAACCACTATAAATTTTTGTGTCTCTGATTATAGTTGATTGTCAGTTACTTGTTGATTTACCTACTTAGTTTAATTTTTTTCTTCACTTACTTCTCTACAAAAACTATTCTCGGGTGTTTGTGACCAATTTAGTTGTAAGCATGGCGCTTTCACTGAGAATCTTGATTCTAAGCTTGCTAAGATCCCTTTGTTACTACTGGATTGGATAAATCCCCCAAAAGAGATCTGTAGTTATCTTCAAGAAGTTGCTAATACTACTCAGATCTAAAGAAATATAAGCAAAGCTATTAATAATGGTGAGACATACTAGATCTACTTCTCAAAATGTGGAAGGAAATGAGAATACTAGCATTCAGCAAGGAGACCCTAGCAATCAACCAACAAATGTGAATGCTGAGCCGGTTGAAGTTCAAAATCCCGCGGATTCTATTACAAGAGCTGAATTTCATAATTTAATGAGAGAGATGATGGAGAGCCGTTGATAATTAAATCAACAAATTCAGACAAATATCAACTTAATGAACCAAATCAATCAGCATCAGCAGGGGAAAGCTAGGAGGGATCCCACTCCTTACTTGGCATCGGAAAGTTCTATCTCATCGTACAAATGTCACAGCTATAGGCATCGCAGGATAGAAGAATATCACACATAAACTTCGATACGTCACCTGGTAGACCATCATGGTCTACCAGGACCGGTCGGTGCTGATCCCTCCATAGGGATCGATACTGATCCCTCCTCTAGAGGAGGGATTCCTCCCATACACCTTGGTAATCGAGGTGGAGCTGCTTTTGTTGGTTTGGATGATGGAGCTCGATTGAATGCTGACAAGGTACTTCCCTAAAACGATGAAGAAACCAATGTACAAGATAAGCATTGGGAAGATGGTGAACCAAGAAGGCATGAAACGGCTCGCAGACATCGACCGTGCTATTTACGTGAGGTGGAGTACGACCACCACTTGGCACAAACAATAAAAAAGATAGACTTATCGGCAATGGTCAGACAGTTGGTGAGAGAGAGCCAGAGCTTGACTAATGATGATTTGGGTATCTCGAGAAGCCATATCCCGTTCACTAATAATGTTCTACATGCGGAATATCCGAGGAGGTTTGACATGCCATCAATGCCTGCCTACGAGGGAAAAACCAACCCCAGGCAGCATATCATGAGATACGAATGGCTGATAGAATCTGCGCGAGCGGATGATGCGACCAAGTGTAGATGCTTGTAGCATCCCTTATCTAGAGGCCCAAAACTAAGCGCTACAGATGATGCAGTCATCTACAGTATTAGCTTCCAGCAACTAAATATGGCTATGTTAATGGTATCTATAATATCATAAGCATTTGAATATGAAACAAAACACAGATTTCAAACAACTTTTATTCATTACATTTAAAACAGAAGTTCCATATTCAACTTACATATTCCCAAATACGTTCCCAAGCACAGATAAAATATACTTATTACAAATACGCCAAGAGCGGTATATGAAGATACCCCCTTGGATGATCAGAGTCATATAGTCATAATAGACTTAATACAATCACAGCGGAAATACAACAAAACATAAGACTACAACTCTTAAATAGCTATCCGTTTGCCTCCTGCAAGCCTCCGGAAGCTTTATTCGTCATCCTACTAAACTTGAAAAAGACCTTAACCCCTCAGCCTACTCAGATTAATTTTGAGCACCCGAGGGTTTAAGGGGAAAACATAAATGTCGAGTCATACATAAAGCCTAGTATGAATAATATTATACATCTCGGTTTAATAAGTTAAGTGCGACCATGCCGCTTAGAGAAACGGGTTTCCCCACACTAACATCCTTTTAAAACATATCTTTGCAAAATATTTTCCTGCAACCAAAACTGGTTAAATACTGTAACGCAATTCATTATGTAAACATACATAAATATCAAGTAATAATGAACTATCTGTTCAAACACAAGTTTTGTTTGGATAACTTTTACCTCTGGCTGACTCGGGCCTACGAGACAATATAATCAAAATAAATCTAACACCTGTCAGCTATTCTTCTTCTGGACTATCTATCCTTAACTATCTGTTAAATACTTCACTTCTGGACGGTCTATCCTTAACTATTTGTTAAATACTTTGCTTCTGGATGGTCTTTTCCTAACTTAATCATCTCCTAGGTGTTCCTGATCCTAATGGTTTTTCGAGCTCACCACTAACCTATCTATATACAAACATATATTCCTTTCAGTGTGTAATCATAATTTTAGTCTACATGTGACAAATCCCTACACACTGGAATTTCAGACAACAATTAGCTAGGGCTAATAGCTAATGTATAGGGCGCGACCCCATACTAGTCCCATCTGGTTTTCTGTTATCTGAGTCATTTTCACTTAAGGATCCCCTCTCATAATTTTCCTTGAAAACATTTTCAAAATGATTTAAAACCTTTAAATCAAAATTATATAAGGAAAAAATATATTTTTTATGCTTTACTCAAAATCACAATAAGATGTTATACATATATATCTTCTTTACTCAAACCTTAGTCGATGAAAACATTTAAACATTTGAAAGTTCTCCTTTCTAAATCTTTGAAAGAACCTCTTTCCAAAACCAAGTGAAAACTTTTAATTATCTAGGTCAATATGCCAAAACCTTACCTTTCGAAACCGTTCATCAAACCTTTTGAAACCATTGAAAACCAAACCTTTCGAAAGCAATAAAACTTTGGACATCCTCTTTAAAAATCACTTTAAAACATTGCCTTAGAAAAACATTGGAAAACCTTCCATCTCTAACCTTTCGAAACCATTGAACCGAAACCTTTCCAAACTGTTGAACTCAAACCTTTCGAACCCATTGAACCAAAACCTTTCGAAACTATTAAACTAAAACCTTTCGAAATCATTGACCTTAAACCTTACGAAACCATTAAACTCAAATCTTTCAAAGTCATTCGATAAACGAACATTTCGAAATCATTCAATAAGCATACTTTCGAAGGCATTAAACCTTCTAAACATAAACCTTTCGAAGGCTTACTCGGTTCAATTTATAACAAGTGGAAAATCTACTTTTAAAACCTTTCGACTTCATTGGAAGCAACCTTTCAACTTTGTCGAAAGCTCTGCTTCGAAAGCTCTAAACTTAAATTTTAAACAATAGGCTTCAGCCTTTAAAACAACTCCTTTGGAAGCTAGAGTTATACTTTAATTAGAAAAACAAAGATAAGTCACCTAAGTCGAAAGCTTTCAAGCATGGAGAAGCGGTTGTTTTAAAACAATTACAAAACAATAACAAGGCGGTAGTAACCTTTCGACTTTGTTGAAAGATTTTAAAACCTTTATTTAAAATACTTGACCTAGTCGAAAGCAATCAAGTCGAAAGCTTGTTTTCGAAAGCAAGCAGGTGAAAGCTTTTGGTTTATAAAACAAACATACCCCAACCTCTTTGGCCATCAACCTTTCGACTTTCATTACGTACCAAGTAACTTGATACCATATGCATTGGGTTGACCTTGTAGAAAGCTATGAACCTCTCGACCTTGTCGAAAGGTCTAGGTTGGAAGGTTTAATGCTGTAAAAGGCTGAAACATACTAAAAGTATGATTTCTTTGTTTTTAACTTAAAAATGATAACTTTTCAACTAACCTGCCTTTGTTTGTCAAATTCTCACTGGTTAACAAATATTTTTTTAGAAAAGTGTTGCCACTATTTTCAGAATTAAATAATTATTTTATTTTATAAAATTCCCCTTCTCCTTAATTAAATATATAAAACATTTAAGTCCCATACCTTAAATAATTTTATATATTCATCAAAACACTTAGTAAAAATCTGGAAAATTCCAAAAAATATATTTTAATATGTTTTCCAACATATAAAAATTTCAAACCCAAATAATCATTTTTTACCCGTAAATAATTTATAACCCAATAAATCATTTTCTTCACTATAAAATTAATATAAAATACATATTAACTTGGAAAATTATAAAAATTGAAACCCATCTCTATAATATCGTTTCTAACCTATATTTAAATTTTCAAGGCATTTGGATGTCATTTAATAAGGTTTTCATATCAAACATATCATAAAAACTATCATGAACATGCATAATTCACCAACAAGCATATATATAATTCTAATCATCAAAACATGGCATATACTTGAAAAAACATTTCGGATCTAATTTAAAAACCAAAAACCATAAGAAAATAGGATGTTGTAATTATCCACCTTAGCTTTGAGATTAAAAGATGTGAGATTTGATATTGATTATGTTGATTATCTTTCTTCACTTGAATCCTAGCTTTAATCTTTCATTGAGAACAATAATGGTGGCCGGCCTTGGTACAATTTTAGTTTGAGTGAAAATAAAATGAACATGGGTTTCATTTCTTAAGGGTTTAGGGCATAAGCCTTTCCTATTTCCCATATTGCTTTTACTCATTCCTAACACATTAGTTCAAATTATTTTATTTCATTTATAATTAACATGGCATGGCTACCCTTAATTTAATCAAGTCTCAACCCATTAATCTTCACATTATTTTATTTAATTTACCCAATTAGTTATTCTAAATAATGTTATAAAAATATGGGGTGTTATAGACTCCCCACCTTAAAGAATTTCGTCCTCAAAATTACGATAAGGTACACAACAACACAATCAAAGGTAAAACATACCATCAAACAACTCTGGATAAGCATCTCTAACTCTGCTCTCAGTCTCCTAAGAACCTTTACTAACCTGACTATCATGTTCCTCAACTTCTTCTCATCTCTAGCCACAATCTGAATCGGCTTTCTACCTATAGTCAAATCTGGCTGTACTACTAAATCTTCTGACACTGTAGGTGCTATAGTGGTCTCTGGGTCTCTAACACTTTTTCTAAGATGAGAAACATGGAAAACATCATGGAATCCTGCCAAACTACTTGGTAACTCCACTTTATAAGCGAGTTTCCCAATCCTCTCAACAATACGGAAAGGTCCAACAAATCTAGGTGCTAACTTTCCTGACTTTCCAAATCTAATTACACCTTTCATCGGTGAAATCTTAATAAATACATAGTCTCCAACAGAGAATTCCAAATCTTTCCTTCATCCATCTGCATAACTTTTCTGCCTAGACTGAGCTCCTTGCATCCTATCTCGAATCAACTCAATCTTCTTTGTGGCTTCTTTCACCAAATCCGGACCAAGAACCAACCTATCCTCGGTCTCTAACCAACATACGGGAGATTTGCATGCCTTCCATACAAAGCTTAAACGGTGCCATCCCATTACTAGTCTGATAACTATTATTATACGAGAACTTAACTAAATGAAGATGGTCATCCCATGATCCCCCAATATCCAATACACAAGCTCTTAACAAATCCTCCAAGACTTTGTTAACTCTTTCCATTTTCCCATCAATCTGTGGATGGTAAGTGGTACTCATGTTGAGCTTGGTTCCTAAAGCTTCTTGT
This sequence comes from Allium fistulosum, assembly GCA_030737815.1. Classification (NCBI taxonomy): domain Eukaryota; kingdom Viridiplantae; phylum Streptophyta; class Magnoliopsida; order Asparagales; family Amaryllidaceae; genus Allium; species Allium fistulosum. Next base: position 1,415,289,266 of record CM060901.1, on the reverse strand, counting down.
AGACTCTTCCAGAACTCACTAGTAAACAAAGAATCTTTATCACTGACAATACTACTAGGAATCCCATGCAGTCTAACAACATTCTTCATAAATAACTTCGCCAAAATAGGTGCCGTCCTAGCTGACTTTACTGGAATGAAATGAGCACTCTTAGTCAGTCTATCTACTATGACTCATATGCTTTCATTTCCTCAACTAGACCTTGGCAACTCATTGATAAAATCCATAGAGACAGAATCCCACTTCCACAGCGGAACTTCTAACGGTTGAAGCAATCCACTTGGCTTCTGGTGTTCAGCCTTTGCCTGTTGGCAATTCAAGCACTGCTTAACACATAAACCAATGTCCCACTTCATACCTTCCCAGAAGAAACTTCTCTTCATATTATAATACATCTTTGTTCCTCTTGGATGGATAGTAAACATTGAACGATGTCATTCATCCAAAACTTCCTTCCTCATGTCTCCTACATTTGGAACACACAACCTTCCTTTCTCAACCACCCCTTCTGGTCAATACTGAAATCCTTTAAGTCATCTCTCTCCGTTCCTTCCCTTAACTTCCTGATCCGTTCAGCCAAAACTGGATCCTCCTCCTGTCTAGAAGCTATCTTCTCAATCATTACTGGTCGAACTTCCAAACAAGACAATACAACACTTCCTGCTCTAAAACCTTCCTCGGATCTAAACTGCACTCTACAAGCTGACAATGCTTTTAATTCTTTCCACTCAGCAATCATAGCCAATACTGCATTCTAATGTTTCTTGCTAAGTGCATCCGCTACCTTATTCCCTTTTCTGGATGTGTACTCAATTCCAAAATCATAAACATCAATAAACTCCAACCATCTCTGCTGTCTCATGTTCAGCTGTCTCATGTTCAGCTCCTTCTGAGAGAACAAGTACTTCAACGACTTATGATCTGTATAAAGCTAATATCGCTCTCCTAACAGATAATGCCTCCACACCTTTAAAGAAAATATAACGGCAGCTAACTCCAAATCATGCGTTGGATATCTAACTTCATGCGGTCTGAGCTGTCTAGAAGCATAAGAAATCACTCTACTTCTTTGCATCAACATAGCTCCCAATCCAGTTCCACATGCATCTATACAAACAACCAAATCTTGATTCCCCTCCGGAACCACTAACACCAGTGCATGGGTCAATAAGTGTTTCAAGCTCTAGAATGCTTCCTCACACTTATCAGTCCATACAAACTTCACATCTTTTTGCGTAAGCTTAGTCATCGGTGTAGCTACATGTGAAAAATCCTTTATAAACCTTCGATAATATCTAGCCAATTCAAGAAAACTCTTTATCTCGGTCACCGTCTTGGGTCTCTTTCAATTATTCACTGCCTCGATCTTAGTTGGATCTATAGACAACCCTTTCTCTGAGACTACATGACCAAGATACTTCACTTCCTTCTTCCAAAAATGACACTTCAAAAACTTAGCCTTTCAACTGATGCTCCCTCAACGTCTCGAGCACATCTCTAAGATGAACTTCACGCTCCTTCTTATTCTTAGAGTATATCAGAATATCGTCTATGAAGACCAACACAAACTTATCCAAGTTCTCTTGGAAAATTCGGTTCATCAGATCTATAAAGAATGCTGGCGCATTAGTTAGTCCAAATGGCATAACTAACCATTCGTACGATCCATGCCTTATCCTAAACGCCGTCAAAGGAATACTATCCTCTGCCACTCTTAGCTGATGAAATCCAGTCGCTAAATCCAGCTGAGAGAATACTTTAGCTCCACTTAACTGGTCGAACAAATCGTCAATTCTTGGCAATGGATATTGGTTCTTTATCGTCTTCTTATTTAACTTACGATAATCGATACATAGCCTTAACGATCTGTCCGGCTTCTAAGCAAACACTGCGGCAGCTCCCATGGCGAACTACTCGGTCGAATAAAATTCTAGCCTTCCAAATCCACCAACTGCATCTTCAACTCTCTCATATCTATAGGTGTCATCCTGCTTGGCGGCCTATTGACAGGTTCAGCTCCAGGCACCAAATCAATCTGAAACTCAATGGCTTGTTTCGGTGGCAGTCCAACTATCGGTTCAAACACGTCAGCAAACTCTCTAACTACAAAGACTCAACTCATCCTCCAACTCCATAATACCCAAGAAAGCATTCACTTTGCAACTAGGGTTCTCTACAGTATAGACTATCTGATCACTACAATCTGGGTGACTAAGTGATATTTTCCTATCATGGCAAAATATCCTAGCATCATATATACTTAACTAATCCATCCCAAGGATAATCCCAAATCCCACAAAATAAAACACATGCAAACAATAATCTAAGTGTCGCATACCCTCCTATCGGATTTGCAACCCTTAAGGAAGTAACTAAGTATGAGGGCTCTAGGTTAAGCTTATCTACTAAACATCGAGAAATAAAAGAATGTGATACATCAGTATCAAATAGAACGCTAATAGACATACAATGAATCTATAGCGAGCCTCCTAGAACAACCTTCCCTTTCTCCTACACAACTGGCCTTGAAGTTGCGGGCTCCAATGCATAAACTTGCCCCTTCCTTTTTTAGCAGGCTCCTTGCATTGGTTCTTATAATGGCCGATATGATCACAATTAAAACATAGGATGTTCTTCTTCCCAATCACCTCCTTTCCTTTCTCTTTCCTTTTCTAATACGACACTCATTAGCATAGTGTCCTTTCTTATCACATTTATAACAAACCACCTCAGCTTTTCCCTTCTTCTGTGCTCCTCCCTTCTGAGCATTCTTCTTATGGAAAAATCTTCTTTTCTGGCCTTGTCCTAGCTGGACCTCCTTCATTTTCTTCCTCAAATAGCTAATGCCTCTTCCTACCTCAGCGCCATTTCTACCACTACATCACTTGGATCTCTTAAGTGCGGCAAGGTAGCACTTATAAAATTTGGCCTCAAGCCTATTATAAACTTCTCATTCCTCCTGATCACCATATCAACCAAAGCATACCCGTACCGGGCCAACTCTTAAAATTTTCTTGCATACTCAAGAACAGGCATCTCTCCTTGCTCCAGTTCAATGAACTTCCTAACCAATGCCGACTGCGCCATCATCGACATAAACCTTTCTTGAAACCTTCTCCTAAACTTCGCCCAAGTAATGGTTTCCTCATCAATACCCGCTGCAACAGTATTCCACCAAAATAATGCAGCTCCTCGAAGCTGTCTCGAAGCTAATCTCCTCTTATGCTCGTCATTCAATCCTAAGTCAGCAAAAATCCTCTCGCAATGCAACAACCAATTTTCCACCTCAATCGCATCTTCAGTTCCAATAAACGGCTTCCTTCCAAGCTTGGTATAGTCTCTACTCAAGTTAGCATACTGGTTGACCATCGGAGCTTCCTAAACTCCACCTCCAGCAACATTTCCTCTGACAACTCCTGTTGCAATTCCAGCTTGCATCATGTTTACGAAAAACCGATACATGGCTTTTATGTCCACTTGGGGAACTCTAACACCAACATTTTTAGCTTGAGCCTGACCTGGACCTCTTCTAGCATTTTGTCAGGTATTTCCATTAGTGGTGGTGTTATATCCTCCAAGATTAACTCTGCTTCTTCTTCCTTCCATATCTGTATTCAAGCTTCGTGAGATACATATGAATAGCCTAACTAAGATAGGAGTCTATAGATATAGCATATACTTATATATAACAAATACAAGTACATTACTATAGAGTTATCCCATACCCCGATCTTAACTCTGATTATTAAGGATTATATTTTCAAAAACCATTTTAGTTAAAGTATTTCATAAACCATGCTCTGATACCAAGTTGTAACATCCCCTATCCAGAGGCCCAAAACTAAGCGCTACAGATGCTGCAGTCATCTATAATATTAGCTTCCGACAACTAAATACGGCTATGTTAATGGTATCTACAATATCAGAAGCATTTGAATATGAAAAAAACACAGATTGCAAACAACTTTTACTTCATTACATTTAAAACAGATGTTCCATATTCAACTTACATAATCCCAAATACGTTCCTAGGCATAGACAAAATATAATTATTACAAATACCCCAAGAGCGGTATATGAAGATACCCCCTTGGATGATCAGAGTCATATGGTCATAACAGACTTAATACAAACACAGTGGAAATACAACAAAACATAAAACTGCAACTCTTAATAGCTATCCGTTTGCCTCCTGCATGCCTCCAGTAGCTTTATTCGTCATCCTACTAAACACCTCAGCCTACTCAAATTAATTTTGAGCACCCGAGAGTTTAAGAGGAAAACATAAACTTCAAGTCAGACATTAAGCCTTGTATGAATAATACTATACATCCCGGTTTAATATTTTAAGTGAGACCACGCCGTTTAGTGGAACATATTTCCCCTTACTAACATCCTTTTTAAACATATCTTTGCAAAACCTTCTCCTGCAACCAAAACCGATTAAAAACTGTAAAGCAATTCATTATGTAAACATACATAAATATCAGGTGATAATGAACTATCTTTTCAAACATATTTGTTTTATTTGGATAACTTTTAACCTTTGGCTGACTCGGGCCTACCAGACAATATAATCTAAATTAATCAAACACTTGTTAGCTATTCTTCTTCTGGACTGTCTATCCTGAACTATCTGTTAAATACATCACTTCTGGACGGTATGTCCTTAACTATCTGTTTAATACTTCGCTTCTGGACGGTCTGTCCCTAACTTAATCATCTCCCTGGTCTTCCTGATCCTAATGGTTTTTCAGGCTCACCAATTACCAATCTATATACAAACTTATATTCCTTTCGGTGTGTAATCATAATTTTAGTCTACCTGTGACAAAGCCCTGCATATTGGAATTTTGGACAACAATTAGCCGGGGCTAATAGCTAATGCATAGGGCGCGACCTCATACTAGTCGCATCTGGTTTTCTATTATCCGAGTCATTTTTACTTAAGGATCCCCTTCCATAATTTGCCTAGAAAACATTTTCAAAACCTTACCTTTCGAAACCATTCATCAAACCTTTCGAAACCATTGAAAAGCAAACCTTTCGAAAGCAATAAAACTTTGGACATCCTTATTTAAAAATCACTATAAAACATTGCCTGAGAAAAACATTGGAAAGCCATCAATCTCAAACCTTTCGAAACCATTGAACTGAAACCTTTCAAAACTATGGAACTCAAACATTTTGTAACTATTGAACTAAAACCTTTCGAAACTATTAAACTCAAACCTTTCGAAACCATTGAACTAAATCCTTTCGAAATCATTTACCTTAAATCTTTCGAAACCATTAAACTCAAACCTTTCGAAGTCATTCGATAAACAATCCTTTCGAAATCATTCAATAAGCATACCTTTCGAAGGCATTAAACCTTCTAAAACACAAACCTTTCGAAGACTTACAGGGTTCAATTTATAACAAGTGGAAAATCTACTTTTAAAACCTTTCGACTTCATTGGAAGCAATCTTTCGACTTTGTCGAAAGCTCTGCTTCGAAAGCTTTAAAACTTAACTTTTAAACAATAGGCTTTAGCCTTTAAAATAACTCCTTCGGAAGCTAGAGTTATACTTCAATTAGAAAAACAAAGATAAGTCACCTAAGTCGAACGCTTTCTATCGAAAGCATGGAGAACCGACTGTTTTAAAACAAGTAAACCTTTCAACTTTGTCGGAAGGTTTCAAAACAAAACAATAACAAGGCAGCAGTAACCTTTCAACTTTGTCGAAAGGTTTTCAAAACCTTTATTTAAAATACCTGACCTGGTCAAAAGCAACCAAGTCGAAAGCTCGTTTTCGAAAGCAAATAGGTGAAAGCCTTTGGTTTATAAAACAAACATACCCCAACCTCTTTGGCCATCAACCTTTCGACTAAGAACCCTTCGACCTTGTCCAATTCATTACGTACCAAGTAACTTGATAACATATGCATTGGTTTGACCATGTCGAAAGCTATGAACCTCTCGACCTTTTCGAAGGGTCTGGGTCGGAAGGTTTAATGCCGTAAAAGGCTGAAACATGCTAAAAGTATGATTTCTTTGTTTTTAACTTAATAAGGATAACTTTTCAACTAACCTTCCTTTGTTTGTCAAATTATCATTGCTTAATAAATACTTTTTAGAAAAGTGCTGCCACTATTTTCAGAATTAAATAATCATTTTATTAAATAAAATGCCCCTTCTCCTTAATTAAATAAATAAAACATATAAGTCCCATACCTTAAATAATTTTATATATTCATTAAAACACTTAGGAAAAATCTAGAAAAATTCTAGAAAATCTATTATAACATGTTTTCCAACATATAAAAATTTCAAACCCAAATAATCATTAGTTTAGCCGTAAATAAGTTATAACCCACTAAATCATTTTGATTTATTTTCTTCACTAGAAAATTAATATAAAATCCATATTGACTCGGAAAATTATGAAAATTGAAACCCATCTCTATAATATCATTTCTGATCTATATTTAAATTTTCAATGCATTTGGAAGTAATTTGATAGGATTTTCATATCAAACATATCATAACAACTAATATGAACATGCATAATTCACCAACTAGCATATATATAATTTTAATCATCAAAACATGGCATATACTTGCAAAAACATTTTGGATCTAATCTAAAACAAAAAACCATAAGAAAATAGGATGTAGTAATTATTCACCTTAGCTTTGAGATTAAAAGATATGAGATTTGATGTTGATTATGTTGATTATCTTCCTTCACTTGAATCCTAGCTTTAATCTTTCCTTGAGAACAATAATGGTGACCGGCCTTCGTACAATTTGAGTTTGAGTGAAAATAAAATGAACGTGGGTTTCATTTCCTAAGGGTTTAGGGCATAAGCCTTTCTTATTTCCCATATTGCCCTTACTCATTCCTAACACATTAGTTCAAATTGTTTTATTTGATTTGTAATTCACATGGCATGGCTACCCTTAATTTAATCAAGTCTCAACCCATTAATCTTCACATTATTTATTTAATTTACCCAATTAATTATTCTAAATAATGTTATAAAAATATGGGGTGTTACAATGCTTTCCCATAACTCTCTCTAGAATAACAACTATGTGCTTCACAAAACTACCCCCATGATCAATTTCTAGATTCGATGATTTAACAACCAAGTTTGTAGAGCAATTCCGGATGCACACAACTTGTCCCAAAGATGTAGTGTCCCTGTCCAGTGTGATTCAGGCTCCAGGAGAGTCATTGAAAGATTATTTGGAGAGATTTCATACAGCTGTTACGGTGGTTAGTAATCCGAATGACCATGCTATACTCATGGTCGTGACGAGAGGGATTGATCCAGAGTCTGATTTTGGCGATTGGTTAGCCGGTAAGCTGCCCACGACGTTGGAGCGCTTTTACGCAAAGGTGGCTTGGTATTTGAGAAAGGAGAAAGCCAGGTCCTCTAGAAAAAAGAATTTTGCAGGACCAAGTGGAGAGGGAGTACAGAGTAACATTGTAATAAAGCAGTCTGACGACAGTTCTGGAAAAGTTCAAGTGAATGTCCAGAATAAAACAAATCAACAAATGAGAGGTGGAGATAGGAACCGAGAACAGAAGAAGGATTCTAGAAGAGGGAAGCCTAGGATTACGATGTATGATACTTACACACCGTTGAATACATCCTTGTAGAATATCTATCTTCTACTTGCAATACCATGCAGTACAGAAAGCAGCCTCTAAAAGAATCAATAGAGAAGCAAAAACAGACCGGGAAATATTGTTGATTTCATGAGTGCTATTGGACATCTCCTGGATGTTATAGAAAAACTGATTTGAGAAAGTAAATTACAAAAATTTATGAAAGCCCTGCAGGATGGCAGGCAGGGGACATCTAACCCCAACCGAGGACAAGCCCCGCATAGGGCTGAGGAGTTTCCGCGGATTGGTGATAAATATGATAGTCGGAGGACCACACCCAGCAGATAAGAGTTGGCAAGAGATGGAGCGCTATGATAGTGCGATTAGGCATGTGGATTTTGAATGCTGTTCGAATATGGAAGGTGGAGCTCCAGCAAAATAGCAATGTATGATGGCAGATGGTATTGTGTTTAGGAACAAAGATGCGGATAAGGTAGAGGCTCCGACGATTGACCCAATGGTCATTTCAGCCATGATTTGCCCCGCTTTGGTGAGAAGGATATTGATTGATTGTGGAAGTTCAATGAATTTTATTTTCAAAAAAGCTTATGATCAGATAAGGATGGAAGCCAAAGATTTAAAAGCGTCTAAAGCCCGTATACACGGTTTTAATGGCGTTGCAACTGAAGCCATTGATTATGTCGAACCACCCATGGAATTGGGAGAAGGTGAACAAAGGAGAGTGCAGATCTTTCCATTTGTTGTTTTGGATGTTGACTCTCCATACAACGTTTTTTCTCGGTCAACCGGCCTTAGCCGAATTCGAGCAGCTGTCGCCCCATGGTGTTTGACTTTGAAGTTTCCGACTGATAATGGTGTTTGAGTTGTTCATGGAGACCGGGCGACTAGACGTACCTGTTATGTAGCTGAGTTGAGGAATGCTCAACATAAGGAGAAGGGTAAGGGTATGGACAAGTTAGTCCTCATCCAAGATGCTGAAGATTGACAACAGCTGGTGCAGCCTTGGTCTCTTTGGGCTCCTCCTCATCATCCCTTGGATCTTTATCTCTATAAAACCTAATGTGGCGCCCGAGTCAAGGCTCAAGCGTAAGCCTGAGCCTTGGCTCGGGTGCCACATCATGTTCTTTAGAGATATAGATCCAAGGGATGATGAGGAGGAGCCCAAAGAGACGAAGGCTGCACCAGCTAAGCTGACGATTGATATCACAGTCAGCCAAGACGACCCATCAAGAGTCCAAAAGGTTCGGTCACAACACAGCCCCCCAATGATGAATTAACTTACTAGTTTTCTTCGAGCGAATCTAGACTCGTTTGCTTGGACTCACTCTGACATGTATGGAAACTCGCCTGCCATTGCAAGCCATGCATTGAATATCGACCCGAGGCATGTCCCGGTGAAGCAAAAGAGACGCGACATGGATCCAGAGATATCTGTCGCTCTCAAAGAGGAGGTGGATAGACTCAAGGACAACGGGTTTATTCGCGACACCCTCTACCCTAAATGGGTATCTAATCCCGTACTTGTGAAAAAAGCGAATGGGAAATGGAGAACATGCGTTGATTATTTAGATTTGAGCAAGGCATGTCCAAAAGACAGTTTTCCCCTTCCAAGGATCAACCAGTTGGTGGATTCAACCACGGGACACGAATTTCTATCTTTCATGGATGCGTACTCAGGATATAACCAAATCCCGATGCATATTCCCGATCAAGACTACACCAATTTCATTTCCGACGATTATACTGCTATGTGGTAATGCCGTTTGGATTAAAGAATGCAGGAGCGACTTATCAATGCTTAGTCAAAAGGATGTTTAAAGATCAGATTGGAAAAACGATGGAAGCCTTTGTGGATATTATGCTCATGAAGTCACGATGATCAAGCGACCACATTAGAGACTTGGTAGAAATGTTCGACATCCTTCGACATTACAAGATGAAAAATAATCATTTGAATTGTTCTTTTGTTGTTGCATTAGGGAAATTCATGGGATTTATTGTTAATGCCCGTGGAATAGAAGCTAATCCCAAAAAGATTCAGGCTATCCGCGATATCCAACCGCCAAGGACTATTAAACAAGTACAAAGTTTAAATAGGAAAGTTGCTGCCTTAAGTCGATTTATTTCCAGAGCTACCGACAATTGCATTCCTTTCTTCAATTTGATTAGGAAGGGAAAAGAAACTTCGAATGGAAATAGGATTGTAAAGAATCATTTCAAGCTTTGGTGAATCATTTAGAGAGACCCCTCATCTTGTCAAAGCCAGTGGATCATGAAGATTTGTACATTTATTTGGCCGTATAGCACATGCTATAAGTGCCGCATTGCTTCCCAAAAAGAATATGATCTAGAGGCTGGTGTATTATGTCAGCAAACGATTGGCGGGAGCTGAAAGAAATTTTCAGAAAATAGAGAAACTGGCATACTGCTTGCTGATTACATCATGAAAGCTTCGTTCATACTTCCTGGCACACCTGATAAATGTTTATACCGACCGGCCATTACGATAGGTCCTATTGAGACCTGAGATGTTTGGAAGGTTACTCAAGTGGAATATCAAGCTTAGTCAATTAGATATTACTAATCTTCCTCGGAGGGCTATCCTTGGTGAGGCACTAGCATATTTTATAGCAGAGTTTACCGCGCAGGATGATTCCCTGGAAGGCAGCAAAATCCCTACCATACGGTGGAAATTGTATACCGATGGAGCGTCCAATGATCATTGTTTTGGAGCTGGAATTATGCTTGTAACTCCCGAATGTCGATCAATCTTTTATGCTTTAAAGCTTGATTTCCTAGTGACAAATAACAAAGCTGAGCATGAAGATCTGATTGTTGACTTAAACTTGCTAGAGAACTCAGAATAAGGTCTCTTGAAATCTTTTGCGATTCGCAGTTGGTAGTGTATCAAGTCAGGGGAGATTATCAAGCTAAAGGACAACGGCTTGCTCCATAACTTACCCAAGTCCAAGAGCTGTTGGCAGAATTTGAGTACTATGACATTTTGCATATTCCACGGGATCAAAACTAAGAGGCTGATTCATTAGAAAAGTTTGCTAGCACCGACGACGCACAACAGATAGGTTTAATTCCAATCGAAGTATTAAATGCCCCAAGTAAAATCATGATAGAAATCGATCAGACACTAGAAGCGGAGCCTGAGAGGGAATCGTGGATGACTCCGATCAAAGACTATTCGCTACATGGAGTCCTACCAGATCAAAGAAATGAAAAGTGACAAGTCCTTCGTTAAGCTTCACAATATGTCATGCAATGAGGAATTATGTACAGAAAAAGTTTTTTAGTTCCCCTACTTTGGTGTGTCGCCCATGATGAGATAAAACGTGTCCTAAAAGAAGTTCATGAAGGGGAGTGAGGCAATACACTGGGAGCAAACTACGGCAAAGAAAATACTCCATTATGGGATCATTGGCCAACTGTCAATCGAGACGCCGCTGACTATGTAAAATGATGTGATAAGTGCCAAATATATGCAAAAGTTCTAAGTGCTCCACCGACGGAAATCACACAAATGGTCAGCCCATGACCGTTTTCCATTTGGGGTATAGACATTATCGATTCCTTACCGAATGAGCCGAAGCAGAACCTTTAGCCATGATCACAACTAAGAATGTAATCGACTTTATTGTCTGAAACATCATATGTCGTTTCGGTCTTCCGCGAACTATTGTAACAGATAATGGGACTCAATTTGACAGTGTTGAATTCAAAGACTTATATCAGAGATATCATATTGAAAAGAGATTTGCAGCGGTCGCTCACCCTCAAGCAAATGGACAGGTTGAGGCTATGAACAAAGTTATAAAGTCCATTCTGAAGAAGCATTTGGAAAAGGCTAGAGGCAAGTGGGTGGATGAACTACCGACAACAATGGGATTATAGGACCACCCACAAATCTACGACTGGCTATACTCCATTCGCCCTTGCTTATGGTTTCGAAGCTGTCATTCCTTTTGAGCTCGAGGTTCCATCTCATCGAGTGACTTTGTATGATCCTAAAACGAATAAAGATCTCCTTTGGAATCTCTTGACTTTATAGATGAGAAGCGCGTGGAAGCCGATCTAAAGGCAGTTGTGCATCGACATCGAGTCGCTTTGTATTATAACATTAAAGCCTGACCTAGAACCTTTAAAATCGACAATCTCGTCCTGAAATGGGTTTTTTCTACTCCAACGCACATGAATCTAATCTGGGAAGGACCATATGTCATTGAACATATGCTTAGAGAGGGAACTTTCAGGCTAGCAACTATGGATGGCATTACACTTCCAAGGGCGTGGAATAATGAGCATTTACAATGCTATTTCACTTAGTTTATCTCTTTTTCATTTTAGTTGTATTTGCTTTTAGAATTTGCTTTAGCATTTGATTTTCCAGATATGCAATATGACAGATTATGTTATTTCTTTCCATTTAGCGAATAAAATTTCAGACTTTCTTTATGTTTATGTTTGCTATGGCATTATGTATTAGTTACATGACGAAACTAATTGATGTTGATATTTCCAAATAGGTTCCCCGAGTTTGAAATTAATAATTATGCTAATTCCCAATGGGGCTAAACAAGATGGGCTTGGTCCGGTTGTTAATTTGATAACTCTCTTCCATAATCTAATGTACGGGATGCACAATGAGAAATGGATGTGACTCGACCATTTGATAATCAAATAAATCCTACCAAACAATGGGACTGAAATAAAATAAGAGCGACCATGACACGACCGATTGGTCGCTAAATTAAACCTCTGACCCCCGGGGGGCAAATCAATCGATTATGGAGAGTATGATCCGACTGCTCTTCGAAATAACTCTAAGTCCTCGGAGTGTGGGCTGGAGTATAAACATGAATTGGGTGTGAATCGGCCACCCGCAAAATAACTCTAAGTCCCCGGAGTGCGGACTGGAGTATAAACATGAATTGGGTGTCAATCGACCACCCGTAAAATAACTCTAAGTCCCCGGAATACGGACTAAAGTATATACATAAATTGGGTGCGATTAGACAACCTATCATCTAACTCGTATCCCCATAGTATAGATATAAGCATAAACAGATAGATGAGTGTGGTTCGACCATTCACTATTCCATGAACTCCAGCCAAAAATCGACAGGAAGACTATAAACCAACGAAGGACAGAGTACGACCATCCAACATCTAACCCCGCTTACTTAAGACTGGGGGCAGGAGTATAGTTACTCAAAACCATTGAATTCGATGACGTAACACTGAGGCTCGAGCGTAGCGTTTGATACGACTTAAGGCCAAGACCACATGGAGACCTTAGGATAGACCTAGTGGATTGTTACCAGAACTAATGAATAACGAATTACAAGTACATTGAATGGAAAGTAATAGTTCAATTGCTTAAATAACAGTTCACGTGAGAGCTCAATAGAAAACATAAACTATTGTTCACATGACAAGTTTCAAATTTTTTGTAAAAGTTAATTCAAAAAACCGGGAGCCATAACCATACAACCATAACTAATAATAGAAAACGACGAACAAACGCTATGCAAACTATGTACACATCGAGCCGAAGTGATGGTTATTTCTTTGACCTTCTCTCCTTTTTGGATTTTTTGGGAGTGGTGCCACTTGAGCCCCCGATGTTTCTCTTCCTGGATCCTTTGAAACATTTTGCAGGAGAGCTTTCAAAGGTAAGAGGTAGTTCACTAGGAATTGACCCGCCAGGTGGAATAATTTGTAATGGGATAAAGTATGGATTGTCAATGTCCACCTTGGTGGGCTCAGTTTTAGCCTTTATCTTCAGCAACTCCTCCTTCTTAATACGCTCCTTCAGGCCAATCTCATCAGTGCATTCGAAGGTGCCAGTAATCATAACATCATCGGATTCATCCACCAGGTGCGGATCTTCAACCTTATCATCGTCAAGAGCTCTGATGACTTGAGCATCGGGTCCCGGTACATCAGTGGTCGCTGGAATCTCTGTTAGTTTCTCTTGTTGCTCCATAGCAGCATCGCTTTTAGGAGTTTGACCAGGACCCGAAAGACCTACGAATTTGTTAAAACAGAGAGATAAGCCTATAATAATTGGGTGCGAAGAACAAAACCTCTCATAAATTGGAAAGTAAAGTGGAATACCCGTATCCGGCTGGCTCTCGGTTGTTGTTGGAGTGCCCCTTTCCAAAATAGGGGACAACACTTTGGATTAATAACCGGTCTTATTTGGATCATAGATCAAGTCCTACTCCGGGCCAAAGGAAACCGATGCTCCAGCCGCTTGAAAAAAGAGAGACCCTTAGGATCGGCCTTCAAGGATCCGATAATATGTTTCCCTTTGTCAGAAGACACTTAAACGTCAAAAGACCATAGTCTCACGGCGGCAAGATCTAGGGGTTCATTTCCATGGAGAATCTCCCACACTAATTTTTCTTCATCTAACTCAACTCCGCCTAGCTCCCTCTTTTTCATCTCAATAATGTGCTCCCAGGTTTCAACAAGTGACTCAAGATAACCTTTGCCCAGAAAACTTAAGTCTCGTCATTGTATTCGATGATCAGTGGATCAAACAAGTCCTTAATTTCATTTCGACCGAACTCCTTAGAATCTTCTACTTGGGTTTCAATTTGTTTCATCATCTCCTTGCGGCCTTCCTCTCGTGCCTCCTCTTTAAGGGCTTCTATTTTGGCAAATTGCTCATCAAGTTTATTTTCAGGCTCCTGGCTTCAATAGCCACTTCGTAGTACCTTTGTGATTCTTCTTGAGCCTTAATCTTCTCTTCCCTTTCTTTCTTGAGAAGCTCCTCAAGTTCCTTGACGCGGCAAGCTAAGATATATTTTTCCTTTTGCAAGTAATCCTTTTCCAAAGCGAGTGCCCCGCTGCGATTGGGGGCAACATCGAGTTCTTTCTTATGGGAAGCTTCTAAACGACTCACTGCCTCCGATGTTTCCTTGGCGCTCTTTTTCGCCTTGGCAAGTTTTGTTGTCAACTCTGATAGTTCATCATCTTGGTGTTTGATTATGTCTTTATCGTGTATCGCCTCTAGCTTGAGATGATTTATTTCATATTGTCCCTCGATTGACAATTCAGAGATTTTTCCCGTTAAATGTTGAAACGATTCATGCTACATGGACACATCATTAACACATGCGAGAGAACTTACCATGCTGTGCCTCGGGATCATATGTACCATAGGAAGGAATTTAAGCCCATCGAAACAGATTTTCGGGAAAGTGGCCTAAAGCTCGGCCGATTTCTCTGCTGTAAAAGTATCAGGAGCAGCGGCTGGCAAGGATGGATCAGAAGTGGCAATTGGATGCTTGCTCGATTTTTACGATCATGAGATTGCTTAGAGCTAGAAGAACCAGAGTGTTGCTCATGTGATGTGGCAATTTGAGGGTCGCGGAAGGGAGGCTTGTCTCCGCTATAAGCAGAAAAATTGGGCTAATCTCCCTGGCGAGATGTCTGAGACTGGGATTTTCACTTGGAAGAGGAGGATTCCCTTGAATGATAGCTTTTTTCCTATCTATCATCTTTTTCCCTGCACATGCCAGACTCTTAGTCGCGGCTATGATAAGCGTTAAAGATTTCCTTAAGCGATCGAAGGTCCAAGACTGAGTCATTGCACCTACAAAGACCAAATGAGAACATGTGAGTAACTATTGTGCAAAGGAATGATAAAGAGCGTATAGTGAAGTGCACGTTGTCGTGAGTATCCTAGTGTTCCCCCCGATAGGCCGGTGGTATAGCCTTGCCTATGGGTGTTCTCTCTCCTTTATCGGTAGGAAGAATTCCTTCACCCCTCCTAGTAGGAGAATTGAGCCCTTCGATATTGATATTTGGAAAGTCGTAGGTCATAATATCATCGAGAATTTGGAGATTTGAAAATCCCTTCAGTGAACTTTCCAAGTGTTGGGAAGATGATTCTTCTTCAATAGAAGTGATGACGAATTCTGGATCCGTGATAGTTTTTCTTCTACGAAGTTTATATGCCAGCTTCTTCTTTCTCTTGGTCGGTGTTTGAGATTGCGCGCCATGTGGCTATTCGACCACAAGCGCCTTTCTAGGTCCGCATCAGCGTCACCGGGTTTATTGGCCTAGAAATTCCTAATCTTACCTTCTTCAATGTCATCCCGAGTCTTCTCGGCTGGGGGCACGACAGGATTGATGGCATCCCTTTCTTGCTCTGTGACGCTTCTCGGAAATGTTGCACTTCTGGAGAGCCCAATGCTACGACCCTCTTCCAACAGCTCGAATGAAGATAGTAACTCATCGGTTACAAGAAGTTTGATGTCTCTATCTTCGATAGGGGTAGCGCGAATAGCGGAGACTGCCCTTGAAAAACTAATGCTTCAGGATGTGGGCGGACACTTGTAGGAATCTCGGATGTTAGTAGATTCAAAAATATGACTTGGATTAACAGACTTAAGAATGAAATTAATATAACACTTACGTCCTTCTAACCATTGTCTTGTGAAGCCAGGTGAACATCCAACATAGAACCACACGTGTTTGAATAGAGAGAGTTTATTCCAAGCGCCTGTTAAGATTGAGCAGCTAAGTGAAGGTTCAAGAAAAACGTAAGAAGGACTTCCTGACAGTCATTTAAAGTTGTAAATGAATCTCCTATCCTCGGGAGTTGGCGGATGAAATATAACGCTCATGAACAGTAGAAAGGTTCCATGTAGGAAGGCGTAGCTGTTCGGATGGAGTTGAGTGGGAGTTATCCCAAGGTATAATAACATCTCTCGAATAAACGAATTAAACGGCGGTACGCACCCGGCCCAGCACATAAATTGGTACATGCCATGTACCCCTCTGGGGGCAAGTGAGACCTATCGTTTATCGAAGGAACCAAGACGTTTTTGAATGGAATCCCATGTATGGAACATGGCCTACGAAGTTTTGCCAATTTAGGAAGTTTGAGAATTTATTGGGTTATCTAGGAGAATGAGACCTTCTACTGCGTCGGGAGCAGGGCTTATATCCTTTGTTGGGAGGACCAGAACATTCTAAAAAGGTTGACCGATGGACAAGAGACATTTGTTTATTCGGCTTGAAGATTAGGAGAGAGTCTGACGGATATAGTCGCAGAGCTCGATTTTGCTTTAGGATCGATATGCTGCATGGCGGTTTGGAAGACATAGCAACTAAACGCTCTAAGTGTCTGGGGTCCATATTAGCTATACTTAGTAGATAATCGATGTTAGAAAAGTTTACCTATTCCTCAAGTGTTAAGTCTGAGCTAGTGCAGTGTATATCAGAAAAAACAGATTAAAATCAAAAATGAAGTAAAATGACAAGGCCTTGGATTCCGACAAGATTGACCGTCATTGTTGACTGTCTCAACTGGAAAGGAGATTGATCAGTTGTGAAAGCTTTGGGATCGACTATCGGCATATCAATGTGCAAAATATGTCATTCAAGTCCATATGAAATTTTTTGGTCTATGTTGAAAGTACAAAGGATTTGATTGTTCAATCTTAAGTTCGGTAGTGAATATGCAAGTTTTATTGTTTATCGTCATCATATGTCCAAGTTAGTTGAGGTGAATTAGTGGTATTTGTTTAAACAAGTAAGGTTAGATTAGGTTTTAAGTTCAAAGAACCCCTTATGCCGATCCATATACACCAAACCCTCCGTGCCGATCCCTATCCCAAAGTCTCTCGATCGATCCCTCTCTTCAACCTAAAACCACCGATCCCTTTCCTTCTACAAATCCTACTGATCCCTTTTCTTATTAAACCACCGATCCTTTTATTTGAACATAGGTTTTCCGATCCCTACTTACACCAACGCCTCTACTAGAACGAAGCTAGCTGATTCCCTCTACCTTGTCGTCCTCTCGTCAAGCCATTATACCAATCCCTTATCATCAAACGAGGGATCGGTCTATATCCAAACCTCTAACACCAATCCCTCCTCCACTTCTTCCTTTTCTTCCTTCTTCGCCATTCTGCCGAACCCTATTCTCTTCCACATCTCGAATTCCCAAAGCAACCTGAGCAATCTTCCATCCACTATGCTACACGCCATACCATCATTGATGGAGTAGGATCCAATGCCTCGCCTTAAAACTAAAAGCAAGATGGGAAACTTACCTAGATAAATCGAAGATTAACCGTAGAGAAAAAAGAGAAAAGATTAGGTTACAGATCAATTAGAAGGCGGAGCGATGATCTAAAACTAATTAAGCAGATGGATTTTCTGATTAGAGCGATGGTTAGTGTAATGCCCCTGAATTTTAATTAACATTATTTAGGATATTTAATTGGATAAATTAAATATAATAATGTGAATAATTAGGGAGATGAGATTATTAAATCCAATGGTCGTGTCTTAATGAATGAACTAAAATAAGACTTAACTAAGTTTAGAAGGAGGAATTTTCCTAAGCGGTAAACTTGGAAATGAGGCTACATTTCGTAGTATATATCTCTTCCTCCACGTTAATAAACTTTTACTTTCTTATTCATAACTCCTCGCCTATATTTCAGTCGGCTATTAAAAGCTCCAAGAAGAGTTTAAATTGAAGTAAAAGCTAAGTAATTAAAGCTAGGAAATTATCTCGTTCTCCAATCAACTAATCAAGGTGAATAATCATGTTTATCATCTCATTTTTCTGTGTTTGGATTGGTTATGGGTTATACCCGATTCATGTTTGTGATTTTGGTTAGGATTTAACCATTTAAACCTTTGTTTGGATAAGACATGGGTGTTTTAAATGTTAATGGGCTAATTAACACGTTTTTATTCGATTTTGGTTAAATTTCGAGTTGTTTTGATATTCATATGCTTTGAAATTTTAATATGTTGAATTATATGATTTATCTTATTTTTGGTGATTTTTTGGGGATTTTCCTTAGTGATTTACTAAGGTAATTAAATTATTTAAGCCTAAGGGCTAAACTGCAAAATTTGCTTCTAATTAGTCAATTCGGAGGGAAGGCTGCAATTTGAAAATTACTTGGGGAAGAAGAATAGTGTTTTAAGAAAAAGGTTAACTTTTGTATACTTTTTACTATTTGGAAGTGTAGGAGAAGGCTCCTCAGCCAATCGAAATTAGACAAGTAAGATAAAACATCACTTCAGTAGGCCCAGTTCTGCCTTCCACTCCGACAAGCCCGCTTTTACTCTTTTGATGAAGTCGAAAGGTACCTTTCCTCTAAGACGGAAGGTAAACAATTACCCCCTGCCTAAGTCGAAAGGTAGGCATGGTGTCGAAGGGAAGAGGGGCGAAGGGATGGGGAGGCTGCTTCCTTTGCTGTCAAATAGAAACATAATTGCTTTCGAATAAGTTGAAGGGGGATCCTTCGACTCTATCATTTTATAAAAGACCAAATTTTTTATATACTCAAGAAGGGGTTTTGAAGGCGATCTTCAAAAGCTTAAACCTTCAAGAGAATTGTTTTAAAATGTTTTCTAAAAAAGTGTTTTAATCCATTCAACTAAGTCGAAGGGATGCCTTCGACAAAGACGAAGGGAACAAGGGGAAGAAGAAGGGGTTACTTTTGAACCTCCCATTGTTTTTAAAGTAAAAGTTTTAATGCCTTCGACAAAGTCAAAGGGTATACCTTCCGACAAGATCGGAAGTATACTTTCGAAGGGTTGGTTCCAACACCAACACTTCATTGTTTTTGAATGGTTTCGAAAGGTTTGATTTTGAAAGGTTTGAAAAGGTAACCTTCAATGATTGCGAAAGGTTTTGAGTTTCAATGATTTCGAAAGGTTTTTAGTTTCATTGCTTTCGAAAGGTTTATAAATGGTTTTATAAAGGGGGATACCCTAGGCTTTCGACAAGGTCGAAAAGAAAACTTCGACAAGGTTGAAAGGTAGGACCTTTCGACAAGGTCAAAAGGTATGATTTTGTGATGCTTTCAAAAGGAAGGCTTCCGAAGGAGCTAACTTCGGAGGGTTATTTGCTTTCGAATGGGACTTCATTCGAAGGGTTTTAAAGGGTTGTTTTTAGCCATTTTTCTTGAGTAAAGTTTTGCTAATTCGAAAGGGCTACTTCGAAGGGTTATAGCATAAAATACTTATCTTTGTTTGAATATGCAAGGTAATCCTTATTTAAATTGAATATTATAAAACCTTGGGGACACCAGAGTAGGTCTAATGTTTTCGATACATAGTTTGGGGTTACAAACAGAAATATGCTTTCGAAAATATACATTGGGGCTATCAATGTGTTTTTATTTAATTTAACCTAATTGGGGCTACCAATGGGAATAGGTTAAACAGTTGGTATACCTGGGGAAAATAATTAACCATGTAGATCATGAATTTTTATTCATAATCATGGGGATCATGATATTTTAACTGGTCAAGTGTTGGGGTCTTAGTTAACCTAGAGAAAACCATGGAATGTGCGGTGGATAGCCCACATCAAATTTCTAAAGAAAAGAATGTTTTGACAAAGGTGGTTAGCCTCAGGATTTGGCACCCAAGGGTTCATAGTCATCCTAGGAAAACTATAGAGTGTGCGGTGGATAGCCCACACCAACTTTTATAAAACAATGTACGATGGATAATCTGCATTTATTGTGATGAATTTGGTGGCGGATAACCCTATTAAAATATCACGGATAGTCATTTTAAAGATTTTAGAGGGGAACTCTAATAAATTGCTTTTAGATGGGATATCTAATAAATGGTTGGATGGGATATCCAATATATATGATTTATGGCTTTATTTCATATTATGTTAAGAATAAACATTTTGGGTGTAGGAAAATAGTAAATGATTTGCATGTTTTGTTTAGGATACTAGTGAGGGGAAAACCCGTTCCGCTAAGCGGCGTGGTCTCACTAGCTACCTATTTATGATAAGAGATGATAGGGGATTATTCATACCAGACTTATTGTCTGACTCGAAGTTTGTGTTTCTCCATAAACTCGGGTACTCAAAATTAATTTGAGTAGTCTAAGATTGGGAGACTTTCAGGTTTTTGGACGAATAAGCTTCCGAAGACGTGCAGGAGGCAGTGTTAGCTATATAGGAGCTATTTTTTGTATTCCACTATGATGTACTACGAACTATAAAGTTCATATTTATTAGTTCTCTGATCATCATAAGGGGACATCTTCATATGTCACTCTTATCGTATTTTGTACATGTATATGTGATCTGAACGTGGTTAACGTCTGGGATTATGTAATCAAATATTAAGTTGAAATTCATAAGAAATTAGAAATTCTGTTTCGTTGAAGTATAATTTTTTTCATATTCTTGTGTTTCTGTGTTGCCAATAGTTTCAAGATTCCAATTTCGGTCACTCAGAAATAACACCTATGGATGACTGCAGCATCCGTAGCAGTTAGTTTTGAGCCTCCGGAAGCAGGATGTTACAGTCGGGTGGAAAAGTAGGAGGTCGGATTTACTTTTTCAAACGAAGAGAGGGTTTGGAGATAGAAGAGTAAATGAAAGGCAAAAGAGTAAGAAAAGAGGAGAAGGATGGAATGAGCTTATATAAAGAAGTGGGGGGATCGGCTGTGCACTTGGCAAAGGATGGGAGGGATCGGTTAAAGTCATGCCAATCCCTATTAGCATGCACCCAAAAAAGGGCTTGGCATAATATATGCCGAACGTTACAAATGTTAAAAAAAGAGAAAAACAGAGAGGGATCAGCTAAATGCATGCCGATCCCTACAAATATAAAAAAATGAAAATGAATGAATAAAAAAATGATTGTGAGGGTTCAGCTAAAAACACGTGCGTACAAAATGCATGGAAGTGGCAACAACCCATAAACGTGCGAGCATGTCTAGGAACCAATAACAAAAACGTGTATATGAATGTGTACGTGAATGGTACAAAAGTTTAATTTTTTGAAATCGACAGAAATTGAAGTTAAAACCTAAAACCTTCTAGTTCAAGGCTGGAACAAGCAACTAAAACTTGTTAGCCTTGTGGGATCAAACTTATGAATATTAACTAATGGAGTATAGCCTTGGATTTATACTATTGGAAATCGACCAAGCGTCATGGTGATCAATGAGAAAAATAACGCCTTGGAGAAATAGTTCAGCAGATGGATAGCAGCTATTCAGAAAGCTGGATGGATTTCTTGTCAACGACTCTAATTTGCTTCGATTCAAAGCACGTCATGTTCATCACAAGACGTACTTTGGGTGGCAAGTGTTATTTGGCTTTCTAGCCTGACTATATTAGGTTGACTGCACGGGTTAGATCCGACTGCCATCAAGGGCGATGATTCCAAAGTGAGAATTTTGAGACCTAGAAGCCAAGTACAAATGATCATATAAAGTCAAGATTAGATGAATTTGACGGAGGAAAAATGTAGAATGCTTAAAGTATGGAATATAGCTTAGTAAATGGAAGGGATTGGTATAGATTGGCTCATTGAGAGGGATCGGCATACTTCGGCTCATAAAAGAGGGATCGACATACTTAATTGAGAGGGATCGGCAGGCTTCACTAAAGAGGGGTCGACATGTATCTAAGTTCAGGTGCATTCTTGCATACAATGATCAATATCACGAGATCTACAAGTCAAATACCTATGAAATTTGGAGAGCAAGGTATATGGACCCTAGGGATCGCACGTCAAAAGGAGAATATTGGAGGGATCGGAAAGTACCCTTTGGAAGTGATCAATAGAGAGCAGTGCACAAGTAATGTTGAGTCAAAGATCAAGCAATAACTTAAGTTCCAGTGATCAAAATGATGTGAAAATTGGGGGTTGAACATAATTTTGCATGATGAAGCCCGGTAGGGATCGCTCCCTAAAAGTCAACCAAAAAAGGATTCAATACCGATCCCTCCACATTAGGAATTGGGCCTAGCAGGCCCATGTGGATTAGAAGGTCCTTCAGCCAAAATTTCAGAGAGATAGGTGGTCATCTTCACCTATAAATACTGACCTGATGGGTCATTTTGAGGATCTTTACGCTGCTTGTTACTCTAGACTCTATTATAATAAAGTGTTTGCTATTTTCTACTGCTGTAATTAGATTTGTAAGTGATTAATAAAGGATAATCTTCAAAGTGGACGTAGGCATAAAACGTTGAACCACTATACATTTTTGTGTCTCTGATTATAGTTGATTCTTAGTTACTTGTTGATTTATCTACTAAGTTTAATTTTGTCTTTCCTTCACTTAATTCTCTACAAAAACCAATTCTTGGGTGTTTGTGACCAATTTAGTTGTGAAAAATAGTTAAGAAAACCAATTAGAATAAATACATAAGTTTTATTTAGATCATTTTTGCTTGACTGTTTGACCTAAGATTTGATTATAAAACTTTGAGGTATTTACACCGGTCCGAAGAATGATTTATCACTTGATTCTTGACGGTTAACATTGATGAGAGTTTGTGGTCGGATCCTTACATATTCTATCATACTTGAGAGCTATGCAAGGAAAATAGAAGGTTCTGAGCGTGATTAGAGTCTGCACAAGAGGATCGAGCGATCAATACTAGTTCAGAAGTAAAGTTGTGGATTCGAATAGTAGATTGAATTAGATATTACATACGAATGATCTATATACATCGTATGGGAATAAGTTTTAAAAATAAATATTTTGGGCAAACACCTTTGGGTTTTGCGTTGTAATTTCGAGGACGAAATTCTTTCATGGAGGAAGTCTATAACGACCCGCAAATTTATCAATTTGATAAATTATATTTATTTTTAAATATTCAAATATAAGCTTTTTAAAACATAGATTATGATGTTTTAAACAAGAATAATGGTAAACTTATTATGAATAAGTATTTAAAAAATATATACTTTGGAAAAATATCGATAAAATAACTGAAAATCGTTTTATCAATAAACAACTCTATAATTATCAGAAGTCACGCACGAAGCTGGATACATACACTTATTTATCCATTTAAACAAGAATATGAAATTATTTATTTTACTTTTAGGAACTAAAATATATTTATGACATCATCAATATTGGAATCATATTTAATAATTGATTTATGAATTTAAATTGAGATTTAATGATTTAATAATTATTATAATTATTCAAATAATTATTTTAAAATGATGATAATTCATTTTAATTAGTTATATAGTGATAATAAATCATTTATAATAGTTTTATAAAGATGTATATTTGATTTGAAATTATAAGAAAAATTGGTATCGCTTTATTAATATAACAACACTTTCTGTAAACAATTATTTAATATTAATTTATATTGTTTTATAATTCAAGTGGATCATTTTAATTCAATTAAAATGGTGAGAAATTTATTTTCAAGTTTTTTACTAATATATACAGTTTAACTAAAAACTGGAAATGTGACCGGGAACAGGAATCAGAATTCGTAACGGTTTAACATATAGAAGTTGTAAACAAATCAATACAACATTGTGATGCATAGGCACATACATGAACACATGTATAAATGTATACACATAAACAATTAATTTTGTTAGGAATTAGACAAATCAAGCAATGAAAATATCCAAACACATATGTATATATACAAGCTCCTTATGTATAAACTAGAGATAAAAACAAAGCACCACATCACATCACAAGCCAAGCACATGGAAGGAGAAGTGGGCTTCATGGTCGGCCGAAGTGATGGGGGTGGTGGAACATGCTGATGAGGTGTAAAGATGATGTGAAAAGATGGTGAAAATATCATGATATTTTCTTTCAAACATTTGCCTATAAATACAGGCCTTAGCTCTCTCATTTCATTGATCCATTCACTTCTTCTTCCTCCTTCTTCTTAAAGCTCTAAGAGCTCTTCATTAATTGCTTCCATGCCTTGAAAAAATATTTGCAAAGTTATGGAAAAATAAAGTAAAATACACACACACACACACACACACACACACACACACATATATATATATATATATATATATATATCATGTCGATCCACTTCCAAACCAAAGCCAAATCACTCCACATCTCCACTCAAAGCTCACGACCACTGCCCTCCATCACCAAGGCCGAGCCCACTGCCATTTGTAAACATAGGCAAAGCCCATCCAAAGGTCTTGGGCACAATTCCATAAGCTCTAGTTCAATCGTAGCGAAGCTATAGTCCGTTTTCCTAAGTTTGATATGAAATAAAGGTGAGAAAACTCTATAAAACTTTATATATATATATATATGATAATGATGATGTGATATATTTGCCATGGATGTTTACTATGCTTTGATAATCAAGTTTGGTTGTTTTAATATAGTTGTTTAAATTGTGTAAACAATTCACGTTTAATACACGTTGAATATCACAAAGGAAGTCACTTTCCTTTAATAAATGAAATGGAGTATATGAGAATCTTAAACCTCTTTAAAATGATTTCAAAATGTTTTATAAACATTTAAAAGTGTTTCAATAAAGTTTGGAAAGAATGTTAAAATTGAGTTAAAATAGGCGTATCGCGTAATGATGGTTCACAATTTTGCATCGTAAAAGTTTAAATCCAACTATAGGATGGAATCAAAGTCAGAATTCTTTGGAATAAGAATTTTAGTAACTCATATAATGATAGTTTTCAAAAAAAATAAAATGGTCTAGATTTCTTTTTGTAGATTTTGAAATATGAGCAAAACGAATTTTAAAAATAATCGCGATTTGGCAGTTCGGAAACCAAAGCGATAAATTCTTTAAAATTGATATTTTTAATTCTTTAAAAATATGAAATAAATTCTATAAATATTGTAAAAGGTTTTAAAATAGATTTGAGTTATAAAATGGATTTCTAAATGGTAGAAAAGTAGTTTTAATCAAATAAGCTTTGAAAACATTATTCGTAGCACTATTCACATCACTTTTTGCAGCACTTTTAGTAACTTTTGGAATATAGCTTTAAACTTAAGTATTCCTTCCCAAATATTTTGTAAATGTTTTAAAATAAATAATTAATATTTTAAAGATTATTTGGAGGTTTTATAAATTATTTTAAAACGTTTAAATAAATGATTTAAGGAAAAGCTGTTATAATTAAGTGATTTAATCCAGGCTCTAAAAACTGATGAGTGGACTGGATTTTTCTATTCATGTAATCCGGGTGTGAGGTGCTTAAATTAAGGAAATGTTCAGGAATAATCAGTGCCCTGGCTCACCGGGCCTTTTTTCTGGGCGATGGATAGATAAGGTCGAAATGTCGGAAACGAGACGAGTATAAAAGATTTAATTTTTATAATTAATTAACTACAACTTGGATTGAATAGAGATAATCTTCTTATACTTGGTGTTAATTTTCGAGGACGAAGCTCGTACTAATGATATGAATTTAAAAGGTGATTCCACCGTTATTCGATGAACAGTACAAGTTGAATACGAAAATTAGTATCGAGTAAAATTAGTATAATTTCTATGAACCGTTTTACTTGAATACTAACCAATTTTTATTTACCATCATAGATAAGATGGTTTTAACCTATTAAAAGTTATGATTTGAAAATAAGAAATCTTCTGTCAAGATTAAATAAATGATACGGAATTATTTTAATTCCTATGGATCCTTTTACTTAAAATTAATTATTTTGGGTTTACAGTAAACGATGTCTTAAATAACATTGTGATTCGTTTAAAAGTTATGATTTGGAAAGAAGAAATTTTTATTAGGATTTAAATAAATGATTTGGAGATATTTTCTTATTTAAAGGTTGAAATGATTTGGAATTACTCCAAGATTTAAAAAGGTTTTAATTAAACAAAGATTCGATAAATGAAGTTTAATGATCTCGTGTATACTGAAGAGAAATGGCTTTAAAAAGATATATATCTCTAAGAAGATATTTTGTATAAAAAGATACTAATTAATGGAATACTAATCACCTACCTACATAACATCTTTTTATCGATGATTGGTTTGGAGGAACCATCATCGAATTTGGGAAAATTCCTATCCGAAAACTACTTCAAATCAATTTACGAGTTTGAAAGTGAAGACATGTTAGAGACAATGAAGTTAGAGGTCGGGAACTTCATAATGAAAGGAACGCTTATTGATAATTTCGAAGTAGCTCCCGAGATAAATAAATAGCAGTGGTCCCTTTGTTTTGGGATCTTCATATGCAAGGTCTACTCGCAACTAATCCTGGGGGTGATGCCCAACAGAATGTGGTAGGAGAGTGCCTTCGGTTTGTCCCATTCCCGGAAATCTTGTATAGATGGATGTCTGTTATTTCATTTCTAATATCATAGTGCATTGATCTCTACAAACGTACATCTATTTGGTGGTGTAGGAGGTAACCCCTCTTATGCTTAACACCCTTCTCTGAGACGTACGAGCTCAGAGGTTGTATTTTTATTGAAATCAATAGTGTGTTTATGGAAATGGCAATGTGGTATTTTAAGTGAAAATGTTCTAAGAAAGGTAAACGTTACGTCAAGCCTCACACCCGAGGAATTTTGAAATAGAGGTTGCTTTAGGGCTAAGTGGTTTGCAACCAATAGGGTATGATATCACCTTTCTAAATTTATTTATTTCTAACCGCTATAACGTCGGGTTTAAATTTTATGGTGTATGCTATGAGACATCTCGGAGAGGTCGAGAATGGCTTGGGTGATGTCATATTCGATGTTATCTGTACCATCAGTTGGTCTCGGGTAGGCCGGTCTTAATTCGTAGAGGACCATCTGCCGGTGGCCTCGATACATTCCTCTAAAAATGTACTGTACGGGAGGTAGTCCCTTACCTCCCTATTATTGGAAATCCATCCTCCAATTAGTGCCTTGGAGTTAGTTGTAAATCTATTATGCCGTCAAATTTGACCAATGTAACAATTTCGGTTATTTGAATATGTTTATTTCAAAGGTTTTCATATAATGTCATTAAAAATAATATCACTAGATTTTACGTAGAAATGATTTAGTTATCATAAGGTAAAAAAACCCGTTCCGTTTTTATGTGCCGCGTGGTCTTATGAGATACCCTTTGTTTTCAAATACTTGTATTTTGAGTTTCTCACACCAGTCCTATGACTGACCTGGAGTTTATTTTCTTTCACTTAAACTCTAGGTGTCTTATTTTTCCGGCCAGCCTAGTAGTCAGGTTTAGTTTGGAGCATTTGAATGAGCTTGGAGTATGAAGCTAGAATGTTCTTCCGAAGATTGTTATCCATTTCCACCACACGTTTGTACTATTGTATTCCGCATTTGTAAGGATGGAGATTTATAACTGTCCAAGTTGATGTTAAGTTAAACTCTGATAAATGTATTTAAAATTTTCCGCTGTAAAAATTATATGTTGAAATAATATATGTAATTCCATTTGTGTAAGATTCAGTTCTATGTCTTTATTTTCTTTTCCCTATAACTATCAACCTTTTTGTTCAAATTGAGTTGGACATGTGTGGTTTATTGTCAACTTAAATGTACGGAATTGTGGGTCGTTACATTGATGCCCATAGTTGTGAGTGGGTTAGGTGCCCTTATATTTATTAATATTGTGTGCCACTATCATGATGTAATCCTTTTATTGGCATTATAGAGATCCAGATGGCTAGAATCCAACCTAGCTACCTGATTATGAGGTTGTGCCTAAAATCAACGACACTTTTTTATTCGATATATATTTGATGTGCATAAAAGGATTTGGGTTAGGTGACCCATAAGGCAGATGCCTTATAGCCCCTTGTGTGGCATAGACCAGTAGTAAGTTACCTATAGGGGTAAAGCCGAGTCGTGACCGAGGCTACGCTTTGACGAGCCACTGGTGGATATGAGTCACGATGTCCGTCGACGTAAGTGAAGGCTGTAGGAGCAGATCCGTTAGGTAAACCTTGGCTCCTGGAGCGGGCATACGGTCATCGGTCTCCTTTCTGGTTCTAACGTAGTAATACATTAGCATATACTATTGATACACCTCACTTAAATATAGATATGGGTTAGGCGACCCAAGGTTAGGTGACCCACATATTGATGTATATATGACTTTACTTTGGATTTCATGTATGTCATACAATCATTCCCCATCACGATTGTAACGACCTGCTATTTTCAACCATTCGCATCCGCACATGTCAGACTTGAATTGCTCAAAATACCGAATTGTTAATTTATATTTGGAAAAACTCAGAATATACAGCAAAATACATAAATCACAGATCACAGACACAGAGTAATATAATGCAGCAGAAACAAAGAAATAGTAGTTCATGAAGCTACTATATAAATACATCAGAGTTAAGTAAGATACAATAGGAATACCAAGATACAACAGGAGTAACAGTATGATAATCAGGTACAACTTAGAATACAACTGGAATCACTGGATAACAAAATGAATAGATATCTGGTTCTTCAAAGCAAAACTCCAGCTCCAAAGGTGAGTCTCGAATGCTGATCACTCAGTCTGACCCGAGCGTAAAGCAAAACACAAAACACTCGAGTCAGGACATACATACTTATACAATGTAAACCAACTCAAGTGAACTGTAATAAAGGTACAAGTAACTTAAAGGATGCTTGGGATCGCCCATCCTCTAAGGATCCGTTAAACTATCTACTATGTAGTAATATTCACTATTATAATAATGTCTAATATAAAATAAACATACTTTAAAATAGCATTAGGGCTTTACATTTAATCTGAACTCGCCCTAACACGTAATAATGCCAATAGTCTATACAGTACCTGCATACCTTGAAAGGCTATGAGAAGATACTCCATAGGTACGACACAAATAGAAACTCGTAGTAAAGCTCGATATGGTAAGTGACACGGCACAACTAGGCAATGCCAGGGTAGATATACCAATTACGCATCTGGGCTGCTGGTAACGCATAACAGCCACTACCGCCCACCTCGAACAGCACTCCCAAATCAAGGGGTGCACCCAATCAATCACAAAGTAATAGAATGGTATCAAAGAAGTGTCCCCGATCAGAGGTGCTACCTCATTGGCTCGTCAATCGCTCTTTTTTTAGTCACTTTATGCCAACTCACGGGAGTTGGGTCCACGTATATACCTTTAGGATCGTCGCCACCATCCTACTTCATTCTGGAAACTCCACCGCGTACATAGTTGTTAAAGTGGTTTTCGGTATCGACAGGGAGTATGTCCATATCTGATCCCGGTCTCTTTAACAACCAATCGTTATTATAACCCGTGGTTATAATTTTAAAATAATATTTTATACTTAAAAATAGAATATCATTTCAAATCCAAATCTTTATCAAAATAAATATTAAATCAATTCCAAACCATTTCAATATATTTAAAATATCATTTCATTTCAAAACTTCATTTCAAATCATTTCAATATATCAAAATATCATATCTTTCCAAAACTTCATTATCAAATCATTTTAATATATCAAAACATCATATCTTTCAAAAACTTCATTTCAAATCATTTAATATATCAAAAGATCATATCCTTTCAAAACTTCATTATCAAATCATCATTTGAGTCCAAATCCAAATATTCTACTTTAAATACCTTTTAAATTCAAAGATATCATTCATTTATTATCATTTCAAGTCACCTTTTAAATAGTTTATATTTCAATCAAAATAATTCATCTAAACCATTTAAAAGTGTAATTATTATACTTTCAAATCAATTATTCAATTTCCAAAGTTTTAAACTATTCTGAGTTCATTTACAAAGTTAAAAACCATAAACATTGAAAATTTCAGCCTTTCACAGCATTCAGAAAAAGCTGTTATAAGTTATTCTTGAAACATTTTAATTCAGCAAAGACAACATTTTAAAACTGTTGTTGAATCTCAGTGTTAGTTGAAATTTAGTTTAAAACAGCAAAGACAGCAATTCCAGAAATGTTGTAATAGCTCAGGTTTCAAATTAAAGGGTTTCATTAAATTCAGCAAAGACAGCATACCACTACAGCAGTTACAGAACTGCTGTAATAGACATGAGTCAAGTTTTAGTCTATTTAGTTCAACTACAGCAACTACAGCATTTCAGAAATGCTGTAATAGCTCTTTTATTCAATTTTAGTTCAAATCAAAAATCATAGCATTTCTGAATGCTATTAAAGTAATTTCCAGATTTTAGTGCATTTCCAGCAAATAATAAACTTCATTTTAAACCCCTTTAACATTATAAAAACCATATTTTTAACATTCAAAGAAAATGTTCATTTAAATATCTTTTTACTTATGATTTTTATAAAGTAAACTTTACAAAAAAAATCCAATTTTCCAATAATTTTACTTAACAAATTCAAATGTACAATTTTTTCCATTTTTACCTTTTACAATTTATTAACACTTACATTTCCAAATTACAATTTCACAAATTAAACTAAATTTCCAATTTAATTAATTAATTAAAACCTTTAATTAAAACCAAACTTCCCATTTCCAAGTCAAGTTATATTTTAAAATTTCACATTTAAGCATTCATTCATTTAACCATTTTAGTTCATAGAAAAATCAATAACACTTTATTAAATCATTTAAATTCAAATTCAAATTCAAATCAAATTATCATATTTACCATTTCCCAAATATAATTAAATTTCCATTTTTTTATATAACTTAAATATCATTTTAAAACCAAAATTCCAAATTTCCAAACTTAAGTTATATTTCAAAAATTCACTTTTACCATTCATTTAAATTATATTTTTAACTTCTAGAAAAATCTAAATTTCCTTATTTAAACATTAAAAATCCAATTTAAATCAAATTTTCATAACTTACACTTTTGAAAATATTTAAAATATTCAAAATACTTTATAAAAATAACCACGGGCCTGTATATAGTTTTCTAACCTAGGTCAAGTGATACGGATATGTATCATTTCAATCCGCAGTTTAAAAAGCAAAAATCCGGATTCTATCATTTCAAACCCGCAATCCCAAGTTAAAATAAAATAAATAAAAATCGTTCAAGCCTATCATTTCAGCCCATAACGATTTTTCCCTATTCTAAAGTCCGTTCGGGTATATATCATTTCAACCCATAGTGAATCTAATCTACATGGAACTTGCAGTGTGATAAACAGATATAAAATGAACAGTATACAATATATAACAGTAACAGATGAGATGACAAGTAAATTAACAGGTTTAACATCATATAATTAAATCATCACAGGAAGTTATAACATATCATAATATTCTACACATTCAATTATTGTCGCTTCACATTTGTATAAGTATAAAATGTCGTGTGAGATTTACTCACCTTTTTAAGTTGAAGTTTGCAAATCAAATGACACAACGAATTCCAGAAAGCACAATATGGCACAACTTTGGATTCGAGTGGAGAGAGCCTTGTAAACAACACAAAATATAACATACATAAGCACAAATGTAAATATTTTACATACAATTAAAGTCAACAATTTTAGTTTGCAAAACAATTGCAAAACATGAAAGATAACCAAACCTTAGAAGGAAAAGACTTGTACAAGACAACATAGGCTTGGCCTAAATGCAAATGGGCTTGATCTCACTACACCTAGGCTCGGCCTAGGTCATGTATGCTCGGCCATGAGTCATGAGACATGGCTATGGACATGAAAATGGAAGGCAAAGGCATGAAGATGCAAAGGTATGCAAGGGGTCAAGGGATGGAAGGTTTTGGGTCAAGGGATGTAAGGTTTTGGTGAATCTAAGGCTCAGCCATGGTCACTACAGGTCATATCAGAGGTTGAGCTGATGGTCAGAGGTCATGGTAGCAAGTGGTGGTGGTGCTAGAGGTGGTGGCCAAGGCTAAACATGAAGGTGATGGTGGAAATGGCTTGGCTAGGCATTGTTTTGGAGTTTTGGACATTGTTTTGTGATTTTTGGGTCAAGGGGAGGTCACGGCCTGAAATGGACAGAGGTGATGGAGAGTTAGGTCGTGGATGATGTGGGAAAGAAGTGGTGGTGGTTGGTGGAAGAGATGGTGAGGCAATGGAACGAGCAACATAGGTGAAGATTAAGACAGTTTTAAGGCAAAATCAATGGAAAACAAGGAAGAAAAAGTAGAAAAAAAAAGGAGAAACCATTACCAATTCTTTTCAGATCTGAAATGGCCGAAATTTTGTGATGAAGCAAGATGTTTTCACGTGAAAAAGAAATAAAAACTCACGACCAACAATAAAGTAATGAACGGCCAAAGAAATGAAAAGTTTAGAAAGTGAAAAGTCAAGTTTTTAAAGCTTAAGTCTCTTCAAATTTCCATTTCTTTCAAATCAAATAAAACAAATAAAATTCAGTAAATGAAATTTAAAAACTGAAACAAATTAAAATAAAATAAAAATAAATAATTAAATTTAAAGAAAATAAAAAAAGAATTAAAGAAATAGTTTAAAAATTCAAAACAGGACTTAAAAATTACAAATAGAATATCCCTAGTTTTAGAAAATTTCTATTTCACTTTAAAATAAATAAAAGGTCAAATAAATAAAATAAATGAGGAAAAAAATAAAGTGGGAATGACAATAAAATAAGATCTTAAGAAAATAGAAAAATAAATAAAGAATTAATTTAATTAATTAAAACTGGAAATTAGAAATTATAAACAGAATACAACTGACATTGGAAAATGTCAATTACACTTTGAAAAATATTTTAAAACCAAAATATATACATAACAAGTTATTTTACCCATATTAGAACATTACATGACCAAATAAATTATTATTTATATAATTTAAAATAAATAATTTTGTTAAATACAGCAAATTACACACAATATTTAAAAGGGCATAACTTTCACCTTATATATCAGATTTCAACGAAACAAAAAGCAGTATTCTTGAAATTTTATTTACTTTCATAATAAAAGATAAAATTAAAAATTTTAAACTTTTAAATTAAAAGTCAAAGTTTGACCATAATGACCAAAATTCACATTTCTGGAAAATACTCTATTTATTCTTGTTTGGAATTATAATTCACATAAAAATGAAAATTAATACTTAAAATAACAAAATTTTCCATTTTAATAAATAAAATAAAGTTTTTAAATCAGGAAATTCAATTTAAAATAATTACAAAATACAGGGTTGTTACAACGATATATTCAAATTTATTTATATATGAGGAGACGAGATTATATCTAGATAGGTGTCCAAAGTATAGTGGATTCTCAAATAATTTATTATATACGATTCCTTTGGCGGCCTAAATTTATATTGATGTTGATATTTTATTACTCGAGATTGAGAGTTATACTTGGGCATAACTATTTACTGGCCAAATTATACCTGATGTCATTTTATATTTGATGATTTTTGGACATTGATGATGATTCTGGATATGGGTGATTCACCCATTTGATATTGTTTCAATTAGATAATATTTGATGTGATTTTATATGGGTGGTGACATCTTTATATTTGGTTTCGTGGTTGTTGCTACTCTATTATACTATTGTTTGTTTAATATGATAAAGTCAAATCAACATTTTTTCTAGATATGTATCATTTTAATTATTGTATAAACTCATTAATTATCAATTTAATCCAAAATCCAAGCCTAAATCATAGATTACCATAAAACAGTTTGAGATTAACTAGTTATATAGTATATTAGATGAAAACCGCTCAGTTAGATCTGAATTCCTATAGATTGCTCGTTGTTCTGAGTTAGGCTTCTCTCCAAATCCACATATCCATGACTCTAATTGATATTACAGTGTATGCGACGATACGCTCTTCAATCTAGTGCATGAATTGTTGAATTTTGTTAAGAGTTGAGTGAATTTTGGGTTTCAGTCAAAGAGAGAAAGAAGAAGAAGAAGAAAGATACATACGGGAGAAATGAAATTTAAAATTGAAACGGTGGGGTACTACCTATTATTTATGAGAAAATCAAAGTGTCCTTTCATTTGAGTTAAGCTTAGCTCGTTTTAAAATCCAAATTTCCAAAATACAAAAAAGTGGATAACTCCTTCATCCGGACTTCGATTCGGAAAAATAAATATATGCATGGATTAGAAAAACGAGCTGGTTGGAATGGAGCAAGTTTAATCTCCAAATTCACATGTCTAAAAAATGATAATTTTGCCTCGAAAGTCAAGATTATTAAATTTTTTTAATATCCATATATCAAAAAATATAGGATATTACACACTCCACCCTTAAATGGATTCGCAGTTGAAATTATGAACATAGCATCCAAGTTAAACAATTCACGTTAATGATACAATCAAAGTATAACAATGCACATATAGCATAGAGGTAAACAAATAAGCATAAATTATCATTTCATATATTACTTAACTAATGTAAGAATTTAATTTGGTAGTCGGCATCCCGAATGTATGAAATGGCATATGGGCATGATGCAATACTATCCTGTAAAAACATAAATAGAATCTATATTGAAAGCAACGATCAACATCAGATCATGTGTCAAAGGTTCAACCATCGTAATAGTCTATACTAATCTAAGTTAAACATGAAGCAACCGATCTGAAGCACCCAAAATCTACCATTCAAATCTAAATTCTAAGGGAACAAAATAGTTTGAAGGAATATACCAGTAAAGTGATTAGGATGAAAATCAATCATTTTTTCCTAATACTTCCATGTGCTCTTCGCCGAGTTGTTCCCTAACTACAATGTTCTCCTATGGTGGGGAAAAAGAAAGGAAAGGAGGGGTCAGACAAAAGTTTGATGAACGAGTTACATGATTAACATATGGTGATCGCATGTAATTGGCTTCATTAATACTCTATGTGACCTAGGGTGTTCTACTTGTATTTGTGAACTACTTACTAAATTAGGTTTTATTAACCTAAGGGTTATAGTTCTAAATACACCTACACCAACATCTTATGAAGGTTTATACTTAGGATCAAACAACTAATTGAACCTCAAAGTAACTGTGGATCAACTAATAGCTACTGGAAATATTCCAACATAGGGTCACATACAATATCTACCTAGGGACTACATTCCCAAATTATGACTACACATATCATATTTACGCATTGAGGTGGATCCAAAATGCTGATTCATGCCAAAGACGTCTTAGGGTTTGTTGCATCTGAGTCCACACTCAATGGTAACATAATCCCATTTACTGCATAGCATTGGGTATCCATCAACAACATGGCAGCACATCCTCCTCGTTATGTATACAAAGGAAACTCCTGTTAGAGCCAGGCCACATACTTCTCCAAGCATCATCATCAGTTTTATGCGTACACCTGAACCTCATATCATTGCAATTTACGATAGAATCCACCCTGTGAAATATCGACCCAACCGAATAAATAGTGTCTAGGCCTCATTGCCAACCTATACATCTATCCAGTCCCATAACATCCGAGAGTCATAAACTTATGAAGCTAATTTTTCCTAAGTGTGCCAACATCCATATGCAAATTATATAAATAAACTTATAACTTAGGCCTTAGGTCGAGGTCCAGGTTACGTCTGTAAATCGATAACCAGTCGACCATTAGTCACTGGATTGGTCGACCTCTTACTTTCGATCGGCCCTATTGAGACTGTCAACTGGTTGGAGTTGTTTTATTTTTTTCTTTCTATTTAATTATCGTTCATTCTCTGTTAATTACAAATTGAATGTAATGAACCAGGCTTTTCGATCCTCGAAAATCGACACTGACACGTCCACTGTATTACATGCCGAGTATTCAAGTGCCAAAAAATACCAATCATTAGGGGAAAGAAAGGAGAAGATAGAAGAAAGAAGAACTAGAAACAAACACAGAATCCCACAATGCAATGGAATAAAAAATATTAATCACATAATACTTTACAAAGTCATTTACAAAATGATACATCAGAGTCATACTAATACAATTTCTTACTTAGGACAGTTATAACAGCCTGTCCTTATACATAGATACAAAGTACATAATATACAGCGGAACAAGATGATAACTATTTATCGATGAAGCCTCCTACTCCAAGCTCTTTAAAAAAATGCATCCGTAGAAACCTGAACTACTTGGCTGCTCGTAAAAATTTGAGCACCCAAGAGTTTTAGGGAAAGAAAATAAAACTCCAGGTCAGACATGAGTTTGGTGTGAGTAAAATCAAAGCAACTAAGTTATTACTTTTAAAAGTCTTTTAAAATCAAAGGTATCTCATAAGACCACGCCGCACATAAACACAGACGAGTTTGTAACCTACTATTACCAATACAGTTTTATAGAAATTCAGTGATATTATAATAAAGTCTAAGGGTTCTGTAATGAACCGGATTTTCGACCCTCGAAAATCGACACTAATACGTCCACTGTATCTCATGCCGAACATTCAAGTGCCGGAAATACCAATTTGTTAGAGTGAAAGAAGAAGGTAGAAGATAGAATAAACTAAACAACACTGAACCTCACAACGCAGCGAATAATATATAATACAACAATGATCTTTACAAAAAGGAAACATCTTTATTCATATATACAACACCAGAGTACACTAGACTTATCCTAAATTTGGACAATTATAGAAACCCGTCCTTACATTGACAAACATACAAACTCTATAATATACCGGAAGAAAAATATACGTGAATACGTCTTGACCATCCAGCTCCTCTCCAACTCTAAAGTATCTAGCTAAACCTGGGAAAACATGCTTGGTCTGACCCGAGCATTATAAGGAATAACGCCCAGGTCAGTCTGGTAAACCAGCGTGAGTAAAACTTGATAACAAGTAACAACCGAACTGATTTCAACATCTGATAACTTTTCAAACAAAGGGTATCTCGTAAGACCACATTGCACATAAAAACAGATAGGTTTTTACCTTACGATAACCAAAACATTTTATATCAAAATCCAGTAATATTATCATAGTGTATAGGTTTAAAGTAAATAGATAGATAAAATAGCTGAAATGCTTGCATCTCACATTCCAACATAATAGGCTCTACAATCAAAAATGTAAGGCACATATTGGAGATTGCATCCCAGCAATGGCAAGGTAAGGGACTACCCTTTCCGATGATACACCTCTAGAAAATGCACCGATGCTAACACAAAGCCGACTGCCCCTTTAACATGACAGACCGGATTAGCTCACCTCCTTGACACCGAGCCCTTATACTACCACGGTGTTTGCATGAAAACCAACTGTAAAAGAGACATCTAGAATGGGGTGACTGCTTCTAATGGTACCTAACCACATAGCTCTACTGCATGCCCTGTTTTGCCATTCCTCCCGGTTGTGAGGCTTGAGGCTACGCTTTACCATTCTGAATAGCAATCCATCTTGGAATGCTAACACTGCCCTCCAGGCATCAATGCAATGCCAGCATTCATCCATACAAGTTTGTTATGGGTCTGAACGAAACCGAAGGCACTAACTCTACTACATCCATTTTGGAATCACCCTCAAGATTAGTAGCAGTAGCCCTTGCATGTCAAAGAGCACCATCTTAAATCATCATAAAGATGTCTTCCACTCGAACGTACATGATGGTTCAGAGTGGTTTTCAGATATAGATCCGATCCCGGTCTCTCCATATCAACAACCGATAATTTCCGGTTAACTCATTCCCGGTTCTTTTGGAAGTAATTATTCGAGTCCTCACCATGGAACTCAAATTTACATTCATACTTCCTAAGTCAAATTAGGTCAAATTTGATAGTCGGTTATTTAACTATCAAATTGAACAAATATCCAATCATGGTTTAATTTCCATATGGGATCCACTAAGCCTTTATTAATTCCCTTTAATTAATAAAACCACTTTATAAAACTTGATCAAAAGATCTTTTCAAAACATTATTTCCAAACCCCTTACATTTCCTTTATACGTGGAAAACATTTATATACCTATCTCAATGGTATAAGTATATTACCAAAACATTTTTACTTTTCATGCCTTGAGACAGAAAATTGTATACTTATCTTATTAGTATAAGTATATTTACAAACTTTTCAAAGTTTTCTTCTTTCCAGATTCCATATTAAATAACCAAACATTTCTTCCAAATAAAACATCCCGCTTATCCTTTATCAAAAATTCCCTTTTTAAAATCTCATCTTATATTTCAATTAACTTATAACTTTCAAAATAAAGTTATAACCCAATTTTATAAACCCTTAAGTTAATTTACAAACCTCTTTCCAAATCTCTGAAATGATTTATTAACCTTTTTCCTATTTTTAAACTCTTTATATAAACCATTCTATACTCCTTTACAAATATCATTTACAAATCATCATTTGTAAAACACCTTAATAACCCTTTTCGATAGTATAACCCCTTTTTAACGACAAGTTATCATTAATAAATACCTTTATAAGAAATTTATAACTTAAAAAACCATTTATAAAACTTTAGTCTCAAATTGATTAAAGAATTTAAATAAATTCAGAACCATACTTTATAATTTCCAAATGTGGCTTAGCAGTCCCAATGGTACTGATATAAGTTACCATTTTATTTTAATTTAATTCCTATTCACTTAACAGTTATTTACATAAGTAACATGTATGTAAATACAACTCATATCCAAATCAGGGAATAACATGTCAATATGAACTAACTATCATATACATGTCCAAATAACATAATAGAGGAGGGTGATTTGTCCTGCTAAACAGATGTCCAAACAATTCAATCAATTAATAGCAGAACATGGATTTACTCTGCTAAACACATGTCCAAACAATCTAAACAATTACCCTATAGCAGAATGGTGTTTTATTCTGCTAATGAACGTCCATACAACACAAACAATCACATTTTAACTTATTCAGTTGTTTGTCTATCATGGACAAGAGATCCTTTGGTTAAAATCAAACCACTTAGAAAGAACCCAACTTAAAACATAACCGATAAAGTTTAAAATAACCTTTAATAATTAAATTATAATTTAATATAATATAAATTAAAGCTTAATTAAATCATAAAGAATCAAAATCAAATCATAACTAAGTCTTAATTAATTAGAAGAAAATTAATAATTAAACTTTAAACAAATTAACATTTACTTTAAATTAATCTTCTATTAAGTAATAATTAAGTAAATAATTAATCTTTAATTAAATAATAATTAATTAAATAATTCAACGTTAATTAAATATTAATTAAAACAATTAAAATTGATTCATAAAATAATTACCCTTACTAACTTAATCAATCATTAATTAAACTTCTTAATAACTTACTTAATTATCACTAATTACTTAACCTAATTACTGATTAATTAATAAATAATTATCCTTAGTTAATAAATTAAATAATTATTAAACATACTTAATCAAGTTATAATTAACTTATGTGTTGCTTATTACGTTTGAAAATTGGTTTTCAAATTATTGTTAAAAGAAAACTTTAAAGTTAGAAATCAAACTTTTCCGAAGTGCATCCATAGCGACTATCGGCTATAATTTACCATCTAAAATTTTAATCTTACTTTGGATTACTTTTTTAATATATAAAGAAAAGGTTTTTGAAAACCTTAACTCGAGTTAGAATTTAGACAAAAACATTTATTAACTCCAAACTTGTAACGACCGGTAAATTTTAGATAATTTTTATTTGTTTATTTAATATATTTAATTGAAATTTGTGAAATTTTAAACGATAAAATTTTGTAATTTAAATCTGATATTTGGAATGCGTCTGTTTTAACATAGCAACCGGTAAATTTTCATCAGATAATTTGGAAGTTTATTTTCTAGTGTAATTTTATTCCAATTTATATCAGTTAAAATTGATGATAATAAAAGTGTTTCGAAACCTAAATATGTCAACATGAGAAAATTTATTTAGAACACTCTGAATTAGACTGCGAAATTTGTTTCGTGAAATTTGGACGTTTCTAGCTCCGTTCGGATTTTTCCGTA
Organism: Allium fistulosum; assembly: GCA_030737815.1. NCBI lineage: Eukaryota > Viridiplantae > Streptophyta > Magnoliopsida > Asparagales > Amaryllidaceae > Allium > Allium fistulosum. The sequence goes on along the minus strand of CM060901.1, from coordinate 1,415,248,956 downwards.
CGGAATAGCAACGTTTATCGGTACCGATTATCGACTTTTGATAAAATGATCGTACCACTGATATTTATATACCATTTTGATCGTCTCGTTGTGCCGATCCCTGTGGTATATTCACTTCTGTGTTTCGGTTTCCAGTACCTAATGGAATCTGTGAAACGATTTCGTACCGGTACCGATATTAAAAATCTTTTGGTTTCGTGACCTTTAATTTCCACCGTATAATATCAAACATCTATTCATTTTCATAACTCCTGAATTCACAATTTTGTCTATTTCTATTCCCTGTGATTCAAATATACATCTGTTCATTTCCTATTGCCTTCGGTTCACCTTCTTCTACATTTCTTCACTAGAGAGAATATTGCTTCAATTCATTTTGTTCAAAGCTGCATATTTCGTTTACCCTTGATAACTTCCCTGCTTCTTCCCTACCAACAACCGTTAGCCTCCGCCCTTGCTCCCACTCGAGTAGCGCAACCACCTACCATCAGTCACCACGTCTTCCAGCCTCGTCCTGTCCCTCTTCCCTGACCTTCCCTCTCACGTCATTCTCTGACTTGTTCGAACCTAACATCAATCAAACCAGACCATCTCCACCTGGCCTCATCTCCCCTTATCCGCCACTGTTTTTCAAGTCTCCTGAACCCATTCCACCAATTCGAGCACCCCATAACCGAGCAGCCTTTGGCATGAATCCATGCCATGGCCTTCATCCCTGAGCGCCGATCTCCGCATTGCTCCTTTGATGGTGGGCAGCGTGCTCAAGCACTGGCCATGCATTTTGTGAGGTATATATATGATGTATCTATATTATATTAATCGATATATATACTATATTGTTGCGTATGATATGTATATGTAGTATATAGGCTTTGTGGAATATATTTTTCTATGATCTGTTGCAAGTATTTTTAAAAACGTGAACATATGGATATATATATATATATTTTTTAGCAATTATAATTGTATAATAATTAGGATCTGTTTATTTGGAAAGTATATTATACAATTCAAGTCCATATTAGAGAAAAAATTATAAGTTGATATATATTGGGCTGCTGTATATGTGTACATAATAAGTTTGAGTTTGTTTTATAAGGTATAGGTTATAGGTGTCGACATGTTTAAATTATAAACTACATTTGTATTATTAGGTTGGTATTTTTGCAATGAGTCTATTTGTATATATTTGCATCTGCATATTGTCTGTATATATATAAATCAAGTATGTTGAGTTTTATAATATATACAATTATGATTTTATATGGGTATATAGGCGTTTTAAGTTCAAAATTTCATGGTTTAAGTATTGTTTAAATTATATTTTTATATCTAAGTTCTATAATCGGTGAATAGATATGGTTTAGTTATAATATGTTAATATATATAAGATAGTTTATATAGTTTCCTATAATATAGTTCCTTTATTTTGTATACTTATATTTATGTTTTTCGTGTGTGTTCTGCGGTCTGCAATTTGCATATAAACTATATATATTATATTATATCTATATTTTGTTATCTTAACTTTGGTGTGTCTGAAGCTAATGTATATATATATCATACTTTGTATGGTTCCTTGTTTCATAGTTATGAGTTGTAAGTTTACCTTAGTATAAATATAAGTTGGATTTGTTGAAGCCTGTATATAAGTGTCTCTATATATTATATTATAAAGCAGTTTTATATAACAGTATACATTAGTATAGATAGAGTTTATAAAGTTTATATGTGATTTATATTATCTGTTGAGTATAGGTAAGTTATAAAAATTTATACGTTAGGTAATAATTATTGTGTCTGTTATATATAATGTAAATTAATAATGTTAAGAAATGTGAATGTCTACCATATTAACCCATATGTTCTGAGTATTCATTCATTGTGTTTAAATATTTTCAAATTTATATTAATATTTTGTATTTAATTTGTGATAAATATATATAACATGTGTTATGTTTAAATTTAAAAATTTTGGAATATAATATGGATTTGAAATATATGTTTTGAAAATTATTTTTTAGAAAACAAATAATGTATATTAGTAATATAACAACAATATATATACCTTTCAGTTTATATCAAAACTGATTCAATTTGTTTTCGCCGGTTCCTATTATCAGCTCGGTTCATTGAATTCGTACCAATCTAGCTTTGCTTTGGAATTCGTGCTTGGATTCATAACTCATCTCATTCTCGTTCATCTCTAGCCTCGAAAGGTGAGCAATCACTCACGATTAATGTTCTTATATTTATTAAATTTGATTTCAATTGAAACGTCAATTGAAATATGCTGCTGTTAGTTATTTACATTGTTATATATATATGCCATTATCTGTATCTGTTCACCTGTGACATCTGACACCATTATCTGTTATTTATATTGATGATATATGCCTGTTACTGTTGTTATTTTATTATCATATATGTTATCACTCTGAAAGTTCCCTATTAGTATAGAATCACTATGGGTTGAAATGATACAGACCCGAACGATCTTATAGAATAGGAGAAAATCGTTATGGGTTGAAATGATAAACCCAAGCGATTTTCAATTAATTGAATTTGGGATTGCGGGTTGAAAGATATATACCCATATATATATATTTAAATTGTGGATTGAAATGATAAATATTCGTATCACTTGACCATAGGATAGAAAATTATATACAGACACCGTTGGTCTTTATATAAATATTTTGAAAATGATTTCTATGGTTTTGAAAAGAAATATATGGTTTTAATAAATATTGATTTCAAAGATTCATTAAAGTTGATTTAATAAAGTTGATAAATAATGTGTTTAAGTATTTATTTAATATCTATATTTTCAAATATAGAGTTTATAATGATTTGAAATTGATTTGAAATTATATTTATTTAAGAATTATACTTAAATAAGTTTGATTTGAAATGTATTGAATTTGAAATTTAAAGAGGTGTTTACAACTTGAAATTTGATTAAAGGTGACTTAAATGGATATTTCAAGCTTATATATATTTAAATGGGATATTTTATTTATTTAAATTGGTAAATTGAAGCTGTATTTAGATATTATTGAAATGATTAAGTAAATATTTCAAAACTAAATAATAGTAAAGTGAATTTGATACATATATGAAATTATCGAATTTAGTTTTGAAATGTTGAATATTTAAAGCTTTGAAATATATTGAAATTGAAATGGCTTGTTTTATGGTTGAAATCGAATTTAAAATGGTTTATTGAGAAATTGAGTCAAGTTGAAATTGATGATTTAAGATTGAATTAAATCTGAATTTTGGAATTCGAGTTGATTTGAATCGATTTGTTGAATTTGAGGAAGCTATTTTATTATATAAAGTAATTTAAATTATATTTAAACTATTTTATATTTTACTTTATAAATTATTTTAATATAAACTATTTTAATATAAATCATTTTCAATATAAATTATTTTATTATAAACTATTTTAACTTATAACTATTTTTATTTTATAAACTAATTTATTATATATACTATTATTAATATCTAAACTATTTAAGGGTGGAAGTTATGATTACAAAGTTAAGGTTTTCCAAAGTATTATAATTTCAAATTGTTTGGTTTCGAAAGTATTATAACTTTGAAATGCTATGATTTTGGAAGTAAATATATTTGAAATGGAAATGATATCGTATTGATTTGGATTTTAAAAAAAATGGAAATGATATTTTGGTTTTGAAGTATAAACTATTTTTAAATGACCACGGTGTTATAATAATGATTGGTTGTTAAAGAGACCGGGATCAGATATGGACATACTCTCTGTCGATACCGAAAACCACTTTAACAACTGTGTACGTGGTGGAGATTCCAGAATGAAGTATGATGGCGGCGACGATCCTAAAGGTATATACGTGGACCCAACTCTCGTGAGTTGGCATAAGGTAGCTAAAACAGGAGCGATTGACGGGCCAATAAGGTAGCAACTCTGATCGGACACACTTCTTCGATACCATTCTATTACTTGTGATTGATTTGGTGCGCACCCTTGATTTGGGAGTGTTGTTCGAGGTAGGCGGTAGTGGCTGCTATGCATCACCACCAGTCTGGATGCGTAAATGGTATATCTACCCTGGCATTGCCTAGTTGTGCCGTGTCACCTACCATAGCGAGCTTTACTACGAGTTTGAATTTCTCCCGTAGCCTGTGGAGTATCGAGGGTAGCCCCCATTTTGGGAGTATGCTAATACTGGATAGACTACTGGGACTATTACGTGGTAAGGGGAATATTGGGTCACTCCTTAATGCTATTTAAAAGTATCTTTATTTTATATTAGACATTATTATAATAGCGAATATTACTACATAGTAGATAGTTTAACGGATCCTTAGAGGATGGTTATCCCAAACATCCTTTGAGTTACATGTATTTTAGTTGTTATTTCACTTGAGTTGGATTTATTGATATAAGAATGTTAATCCTGACTCGAGTGTTTTGTGTTTTGCTTTACGCTTGGGTCAGACTGAGTGATACAACATTTGAAATTCACCTTTGGAGTTGGAGCTTCGCTTGGAGACCGAGCTATCTATCTATCCTGCTTTCAGTTATTCAGTTGATTCCAGTGATGTATTCAGATCTTGTATTTGACTATTGTATTGAGACATCTATGTATTCGTTACTTCTGTTGTATCTTGTTTAACTCTGTGATTATTTATTTACTGTATATGCTGAGTTTTGCAAAATTTTATTTACAATCCATTGTTTTGAATTATTCAAGTCCGGCATGTGTGGATTTATTGTCGATTTGAATGGTCCAAAATACTGGGTCGTTACAAAACTAGTAAATGATTAGATTTCCAAAATGGATCTCAAGTCCCTTAAAAACTCAAGTTCCTATCTTCCATACCATTCAACCATAATCCGAGAAAATATGAAAGATACCAAATCACATCACCATCATATTGTAGTAAAATCATCACATTCATATCCAAATACATCACCTAACCACCAATCTCAAATCAAATGCTAAACTACAAGTTAGCACATACACAAAACATCCAAGCCATATCATAATCGAAACACAACATTATATATATATATATATGTATATGTATATAAATATGTATATGTATATGTATATAACCATATACCCAACAAATATATAAAGGTAAAATCTTTCCCAAAAAGTTAAGAATTTACTCACCGAAAGCTATCCAAACTTTCGCTGACTTGAGTACGAACTAGCACTTTCATTCCTAAAAATAGACAGAGTCTTGAATCCTAAATGTACTAGATAGGTTAGGCAATGGATGAACAAGGAAGTGAGACATGTTTTGGTAATGTAGAGCAACTTCGGATTAACATCGATTTCTCAATAATAAACCCGAAAATAGGTCATTTTGCAACAGATTTTTGGGCTATCTACTCATGGAATTTCAAAAAGAACTCGAAGAGAAAGTTATTGGAATTTATTTTCTCTATCATTTCAAAAAAGAATTACTCATTTTTGATTATTTTTAAGAAGTTATGATCAAAAGAAGAAGGGTAATTTTCGGACTTGAAATTCTAGGTGAAAAATTGCTTTGCAAAGATTGTGTATTTTGACATAGCTATGATAGAAATTTGAAAAAGTGGTCAACTAGAATGTTGTAGCCATTAAATTTTTACACGGTTTCAAAATAAGTAAAACTCCATTTGAGTTAGAAATGAAGAAGAAAAGATTGGTGGAAAGAGGAGGAAAAATGGAGAAGATTTTGAGTGGATTTTGAACAAGTTTTTCTAAGGATTTCCTTTTTTTCTTTTCCCCTCTCAAGGCTAAAGAAGAAGCCATGAAAACTTTAACAAGGAAGAAGAAGAAGAAGAAAATGAAAGCAAGGAGAAAAGAAAGAGAATAGGTGGGTATATATAGGTGCAAAATGAATTAAATAATATAACTTGTCATAATTATATCTAGTCACATCATAAATCTTTTATAATATATATATATATTTATTTATGTTTAGTCACATCACTCTTTTATATATAATTATTATATTTAGTCACATCACTTCCTTTTATATATATTTATATAATTATTATGTTTAGTCACATCACTTTCTTTTATACACATAAATATTTATTATGTTTAGTCACAGCACTTACTTATATATATATATATAATTATTATGTTTGGTCACATCACTTTCTTTTATATATATAAGTTCAATTATTAATTAACTAAGATGTGACAAGAGATAAATATGGTTAATGATTGCAAAATCTAAGATGTGACATTACTTATATATATACATATTTAAAAAAATGTTTATTATTTTTAAAACTATGTCTTGTCACATCACTTACTAATCTTAATTAATATAAGATAATTTATTTCGAAGTATATTATTATTTAGGTAATGAAATCTTATATATATGTGTATATGGTGCACAAAAGACGAACAACGTTCCTGATAAATTTCCGGTGTCGAAAGGTCAAAATTTCGGAAAACGTTCTTCGGTCACATTTTCTATTTTTCTACGAACTATTTAATTTGGTAAACAAATTTTGAAAATGATCTTACCATCATTATTAGTTAATTTAAATGAGTTTATTTTCATTTTAAAACCTATATATTGAATATTTAAATTAATTAAATATTCACTAATAAAAGTAGTGAAATTCCAGGTCGTTACATTTTCCCCCTTTAAAAGAATTTTGTCCTCGAAATTACACCTCGACCTATCCCAGAAAACACTTAATACTATACATCAGCTCGTATGATGTACATAGATCATCCTTATGAAAAATCTGATTCGATCTCAACTCGATTACATAACTTTCCTTCCGAACTAGTACCGCTCACCCGATTCTCTAGTGCGGACTCTGATCAGGCTCCTTGATTTTGAACCTCTATTCTCCTTACATAGTTGTAACTATGATAGAAAACTTTGGTCCCACACCAAGAACCCTCATCAAGTGGTCGCTGTCAAAAGTCGAGTAATAGATCATTATTTGGAACGGTGCAAACACCTCAAAGTCATATACTCCAATCTTATATCAAAACTCTATGGAAAGGAGAAATGATCTACGTCCACCCTACGCACTTACTTAATTGGTTCTCCCTAATACCAATTATATTCCCACTAAATCATTTATGAAAACATTTCATAAATAACTCTTTTTTTCAACTTGGATAATACCCCACTACGGCCGAAGAGTATATACCCCTATCTGATTCCACTATTACATTTTGAATTTATCTCCCTAAGAAAACTCAAGATCCAAATACCCGGCTTTTATTTCAAAAAAAATTGAAATGAAACTCTATATTTTAATCATATAACATAACATACATATAGCCCGAGTAACTCCAAAATGATACTAAGGGACTAGGTACTACCAAATAGTATTATACATTCCCTTACAAAGAAGAGTTATACTCAAGAGAAGTGTTTACCATCTGAACACATCCCTTTCCCAATTTTAAGTCATTTTCGAGCCACTCGAACTAGTTAACTTAAAAATATTTCTTTATTTCAAAATCTCATTTCTGAAACAATACCATACATTTTCCAATAGAACATTTATCACTAACTTGCTTTGGGTTCGTTCGGGTTGAACTTGTTTCGATCGTACAATGATAAATAGAATAATTTACTAAGTGTATTGCAACGTTTACCTAGGCAAACATTTAATCGTCACATAGAAGATTATTCCGATCATCACAAAACAATCAAGACTCATTCCCCCTAACCAATCCAAAGAAAATAATTTCTTCTTAACATTTTCATTTCCAACAATTTTTTTATTGAAACCAAACTATTTCTAAATAATACTAGCATCACTTTCCAAAACCTTGAAAATCATTTTTCAGAAACACCGAAATTTAAGTTCTCAAGTTTTCAACTGAAATTCTTTTTATTTAAAATGCACATCTTATTTGGTCCATTTCCAAATATTTATTTCCAAATATTCTAACCTTTAAATAATAACCTTTAATCGAATCAAATTTTAATCCAATATTAACATCGAACGCCTCATAGTCAAATTGTGAAACTTAATTCACAAGGTGTTCGTTACCATATTTTTCCCAATCCTTATCTACCCAACCCATATCTTAAAAAGGAAACTCCTATAGACAATAACCATAGTCAATGCTCAACTAGACGAACATGACTAAACAAGCCTTAAATGATAATAATAACATATTATTATCTCCTAATACCTCAACCAACTATACTATACTATTATTGAAAATCATTCTTTTTATATATAAAATATATTCTAGTTAAATTTATTTCATTTACCCAATTTCAAAATAATACTATGTCGATTAAACTTTTTTAAGTGTTTAGGAAATCTCTATCGATAACGTTGGCCAAACGCATCGACCAGAATTGTTAAGCCACTCGATAGATCAAACAACACAATATAAAACATTTTTATATCACTAACAAATACGCAATTATATATATACACCACACACACACACACTCAAACTCATCCAAGGGTCTCACTTACCCTATCTTTGATGAGTCAAACCCCACCTAAGCCAAGGTTCTCACTTAACCTTCAACTTTGATACCGAATGTAACGAACTGGATTTTCGACCCTAAAAATCAACACTAATACGTCCACTGTATCTCATGCCGAACATTCAAGTGTTGGAAATACCGATTTGTTAGGGTGAAATAAGAAGGTAGAAGATAGAGCACAGAATCTCAAAATGCAGCGAATAATATATAATACAACAATGATCTTTACAAAAAGGAAACATCTTTATTCATATATACAACATCAGAGTACACTAGACTTATCCTAAATTTGGAAAATTATAGAAACCTATCCTTACGTTGACAAAAATACAGACTCTATAATATAGCGGAATAAAAATATACGTGAATATGTCTTGACCATCCAGCTCCTCTCCAACTCTAAAGTATCCAGCTAAACCTAGGAAAACATGCTCGGTCAAACCCGAGCATTACATGGAATAACGCCCGGGTCAGTCTGGTAAACCAGCGATAGTAAAACTTAATAACAAGTAACAACCAAACTGATTTCTACATTTGAAAACATTACAAACAAAAGGAATCTCGTAAGAACACACCGCACATAAAAACAGATAGGTTTTTACCTTACGATAACCAAAACATTTTATATCGAAATCCAGTGATATTATCATAGTGTCTAGGGTTTAAAGTAAAACGATAAAATAGCTGAAATGCTTACATCTCACATTCCAACATAATAGGCTCTACAATAAAAAACGTAAGGCACGTATTGGAGATTGGATTCCAATAATGGCAAGGTAAGGGACTGCCTTCCGATGATACACCTCTAGAAGATGCACCGATGCTAACACAGATCCGGTTGCCCCTTTAACATGACAGACCGAATTACCTCGCCCCCTTGACACCGAGGCCTTATACTACCCCGGTGTTTGTGTGCAAACCAACTCTAAAAGGGACATCTAGAATGGGGTGACCGCTCCTAATGGTAGTTAACCACATAGCTCTACTGCATGCCCTGTTTTTGCCATTCCTCCCGGTTGTGAGGCTTGAGGCTACGCTTTACCTTTCTGAATAGCAATCCATCTTAGAATACTAACACAGCCCTCCAGACGTCAATGCATTGCCAGCATTCATTTATAAACGTTCATTATGGGTCTGAACGAAACCGAACACTAACTCTACTACATCCATTTTGGAATCACCCTCAAGATTAGTAGCAGTAGCCCTTGCACTTCAAAGAGCACCATCTTCAATCATCATCAAGATGTCTTCCACTCGTACGTTCATATTGGTTCGAAGTGGTTTCGGATATAGATCCAATCCTGTTCTCTCCGTATCAACAACCAATAATTTCTAATTGACTCATTCTGGGTTCTTTTGGAAGTAAGTATTCGAGTCCTCACCATGGAACTCGAATTTACATTCATATCTCCTAAGTCAAATTAGGTCAAATTTGATAGTCGGTTATTTAACTATCAAAATGAACAAACATCCAATCATGGTTTAATTTCCATATAGGATCTACTAAGCCTTTATTAATTCTCTTTAATTAATAAAACCACTTTATAAAACTTGATCAAAAGATCTTTTCAAAACACTATTTCCAAACCCCTTACATTTCCTTTATACTTGGAAAACATTTATATAATTATCTTAACCGTATAGGTATATTACCAAAACATTTTACTTTTCATGCCTTGAGACACAAAATTATATACTTATCTTATCAGTATAAGTATGTTTACAAACTTTTCAAAATTTTCTTATTTTCAAATTCCATATTAAATAACCAAACATTTCTTCCAAATAATACATCCCGCTTATCCTTTATCAAAAATTCCCTTTTTAAAAGCTCATCTCATATTTCAATTAACTTATAACTTTCAAAATAAAGTTATAACCCACTTTTATAAACCCTTAAGTTAACTTATAAACCTCTTTCCAAATCTCTGAAATGATTTATTAACCTTTTTCCTATTTTTAAAACTCTTTATATAAACCATTCTATACTCCTTTATAAATATCATTTACAAATCATCATTTGTAAAACACCTTAATAAACCGTTTCGATAGTATAAACCCTTTCTATGCATAAGTTATCATTTATAAATACCTTTATAAGAATTATATAACTTAAAAAAACCATTTATAAACCCTTAGTCTCAAATTGATTAAAGAATTTAAATAAATTCAAAACCATACTTTATAATTTCCAAATGAGGCTTAGCAGTCCCAATGGTATTGATTTAAGTTACCATTTTATTTCAATTTAATTCTAATTCACTTAACAGTTATTTTCATAAGCAACATGTATGTAAATACAACTCATATCCAAATCAAGGAATAACATGTCAATATGAACTAATTATCATATACGTATCCAAATAGCATAATAGCAGGAGGGTGATTTGTCCTGCTAAACAGTTGTCCAAACAATTCAATCAATTAATAGCAGAACAGGGATTTATTCTGCTAAACACATGTCCAAAAAATCCAAACAATTACCCTTTAGCAGAATGGTGTTTTATTCTGCTAATGAACGTCCATACAACACAAAAAATCACATTCTAACTTATTCGTAGTTGTTTGTCTATTTAATATCATGGACAAGAGATACTTTGGTTAAAATCAAACCACTTAGAAAGAACCCAACTTAAAACATAACCGATAAAGTTTAAATTTTTTTTAATAATTAAATCATAATTTAATATCAATTAAAGCTTAATTAAATCTTACATTATCAAAATCAAATCATAATTAAGTCTTACTTAATTAGAAGTAAATTAATAATTAAACTTTAAAAAAATAAACATTTACTTTAAATTAATCCCTAATTAAGTAATAATTAAGTAAATAATTAATCTTTAATTAAATAATAATGGCATATGAAGTCCAGGATATCGTTCTTTCTCTCGTTTGATTCGTTTTGAATTCTTTGCCTATTTCTACCTCTTTCCTATTTCGTTTCCACGTCGTCTCCCTCTCATGCCTCCAAAGAAGAAGTCTTTGCCCGCCTTGCCAGATCTGGTTGGCTCTACCACTCGCTCTGGTATTTTATTTGGTGCTTCTATGGTCTGTGCTTCAGGAGCTCTGCCTTCCGTGAATCTGGTTCCGTTAGAGTCATCTTTTTCTATGCCTGAAAATGTTGTTCCTGTCGATTCCTTGCAGCCGTCGAATCGCGGCAACTCACTTGCGTGCCTTCTGACTATTCTGTCCTCCTATAGTGGTGCCGCATCGCAAATGTCAGTCTCCCCTTCGCGAATTGGTGAACATTCCTTATTACCTCTCTTAGCATATGTTGGTTATTCTTCTTGGATGCAGATTGTTGTTGGATTGGACGATGGTAATAATATTGGTAATGACGATACTGTGCAAATTAAATGTGGGAATGGGTCTGTGGTTACTGCCAATGTTGGCAATGGTGTTCGTGTATCTGAGAATGAGGCAGTAGGGTCCATGTTTGTAGACAGTGGCATTGAGCGTTGTTGCAACCCAGGTGCTTGTGTTAATGCCGAACCCAATATTTCCCTTGCCTGTTCTCCTATAGGTGGTCCTTCGCCTTCAGTGAATCATGATATCCCTGTGGAACCCTCTCCGCCAATGGCTGCCCCTTCGTGGTTGTCATTGTTCACCAAAATGCCGATTAATGATTAATGCAGGTGTGCATTCTCCGAATTCTTTTGAAAATGTCGAGATTGATGGTGCAATGATTCCTCCGAAGAAAGTGATTGAGGCGGGTGTTGTTTATTGGAATGTTTTTTTAGATGGATTTTTCCTTGACTCCAATCCTTCCTATCACCTTGTTAAGGCTAGATGCAATCAGGTTTGGAAGCCTAGAGGGGGGCTTGAGTGTTCATTTTGATAATGAAATGTTCTATTTTAAATTCTCGTGTAGTGATGAAAGACAGCATATTCTATAAGCTGGCCCTATTCTAATTGAAGGGAAACCTTTTATTATTACATCTTGGATTCCTATTGTGGATCGGGCTAGACCTTAGGTTTTATCTATTCCTATCCGGGCCCATTTTTCTCACATTCCTTCTGTTCTATAGCTAATCGGGATCAATTGGCTAGCAGGTCTTGTTGGTAAGGTTATATGTTATGTTGCAAACACTGTGGCCAGAAAGAGATTAGTTTATCCCAAAGCTCTGATCAAAATTACTCCTTCCAAATCTCTTCCTTCAGTCCTAAAAGTTAGACTTGATGAGGGCCTTTTTGCTGAGGTCAGAATCCGCTACAGTTGGAAACCTGATATTTGTACGTCTTGTCAGTCCTTTGGGCATCTTTCGGATGCGTGTTCTAGCCCGGCCACTGTTGATTTTGTTCCCCTTGCTACTCGAATTCCTCGTCCTCGTCCTCCTATCCGGAAGTGGGTTCCGAAGGTTGCTTCTCTCACCTCTCTGGTTTGTGTTGCTCCCATTGATGTTCCCCTCGTTGTTCCTCACTCTGCGGTTTTATCTCCAGATGTTGCTCCTGCTGTTGAGCCTCCTGTTGGTGAGGCCCAAATTGTGCATGATACCACTATTTTGTCTGATTCTATTGCTTGGAATTCTAAAGAGCGGCCTGGATTCATGCTCCTTTTAAAATGTGCTACTCGCCTAAGTCTGACTGTTATTTTTCCTATATCAGTGATGTTGTGGGTGAAATTCGGTTTCTCATTTATCACATTAAGGGTGAGAGTCTGTCTCTTACTAGGGTAGGTGAGATTGGTGAGGAGAATAAAAGTAAGTTTTATGATGTCAGTTGGGACAGGAAATTCATTTACTCACCTTCTTCGGAGGGTTTTGTTCCAAATCTGGCAACTGTATTCTATGGGCATGTCCTTGTTATTGGCCCCTCATCTGCAGTGGGTAGTGGTAGTTCCTCTTCGGAGGGCGCATAGTCTAGTTTTTGTTTAGTAGTTTAGGCACTCTTTGCCAAACTCATGTGTTGTATTCTTTTATTATTATAGTCTGGGCTCTTTGCTCCCACTTAGTTGTTCTGTGCATGTGAAGAGCACCTATTTTCCCTTTTTTTATAAAATGGCACGACCCACTTTAAAGCTGGCTAGCTTTGCTAAAATAATAATAATAATAATAATAATAATTAAATAATTCAACTTTAATTAAATAATAATTAAAACAATTAAACTTGAGTACATAAAATAATTACCCTTACTAACTTAATTAATCATTAATTAAACTTCCTAATAACTTACTTAATTATCGCTAATTAGTCACTAATTACTTAACCTAATTACTATTTAATTAATAAATAATTATCCTTAATTAATAAATTAATTAATTTTTAAAATATACTTAATCAAGTTATAATTTACTTATGTGTTGCTAATTACATTTGAAAATAGGTTTTCAAATTATTTTTAAAAGAAAACTTTAAAGTTATAAATCAAACTTTCCCGAACTACAACCATAGTGACTATCGCTATGGACGCAATAACTTAGAATTACTTTTCTAATTTACCATCTAAAATTTTAACCTTACTTTGGATTATTTTTTTAATACATAAAGAAAAGGTTTTTGAAACCTTAACTCGAGTTAGAATTTAGACAAAAACATTTACTAACTCCAAACTAGTAAATGATAGGTTTCCAAAATGGATCTCAAGTCCCTTAACAACTCAAGTTCCTATCTTCCATACCATTCAACCATAATCCGAGCATATGTGAAAGATACCAAATCACACCATCATCATATTGTAGTAAAATCATCACGTTCATATCCAAACACATCACCTAACCACCAATCTCAAATCAAATGCTAAACTACAAGTTAGCACACACACAAAACATCCAAGCCATACCATAAGCGAAACACAACATTATATATATATATATATGTATGTATGTATGTATGTATGTATATATATAACCATATAACCAACAAATATATAAAGGTAAGATCTTTCCCAAAAAGTTAAGAATTTACTCACCGAAAGCTATCCAAACTTTCACGGACTTGAGTACGACCTAGCACTTTCATTCGTAAACAAAAAGATGGAGTCTTGAATCCTAAATGCACTAGGTAGTTAGGCCATGGATGAACAAGGAAGTGAGACAAGTTTCAGTAATGTAGAGCGACTTCGGATAAATATCAATTTCTCAATAATAAACCCGAAAATAGGTCATTTTGCAACTGATTTTTGGGCTATGTACTCATGGAATTTCAAAAAGCACTAAAAGAGAAAGTTATTTGAATTTCTTTTCTCTATCATTTTAAAAAAGAATCACTCGTTTTCGATTATTTTGAAGAAGTTATGATCAAAAGAAGATGGGTAATTTTTGGACTTGAAACTCTAGATGAAAAATTACTTTGCAAAGATTGGGTATTTTTACATAGCTATGATAGAAAATTAAAAAAGTGGTCAACTAGAATGTTGTAGCCATTAAAATTTTACGCAGTTTCAAAAAAGTAAAACTCCATTCAAGTTCAAAATGTGGAAGAAAAGATTGGTGGAAAGAGGAGGAAAAATGGAGGAGAATTTGAGTGGATTTTGAACAAGTTTTTCTAAGGATTTCCGTTTTTTCTCCTCTCAAGGCTAAAGAAGAAGCCATGAAAACATTAATAAGGAAGAAGAAGGAAATGAAAGCTATGTCTTGTCACATCACTTACTAATCTAAATCAATATAAGATAATTTATTTCTACGTGTATTATTATTTAGTTAATGAACTCTTATATATATGTGTATGTAGTGCACAAAAGACGAACAACGTTCCCGACAACTTTCCGGTGTCGAAATGTCAAAATTTCGGAAAATGTTCTTTGGTCACATTTTCTATTTTTCTATGAACTATTTAATTTGGTAAAAAAAATTTGAAAATAATTTTACCATCATTATTAGTTAATTAAAATGAGTTTATTTTCATTATAAATCCTATATATTGAATATTTAAAATTAATTAAATATTCACTAATCAAAGCAGTGAAATTCTAGGTCATTACAGGTTCAAAGTAAATTATTAAAATAGCTGGAATGCTTGGATCTCACGTTCCAACATGTTTAGTATACAACTAAACTGTAAAGCTCATATTGGAGAATGTATTCCAACTAATTACTGGGCTATTGGGGTACTTCCCATCACAGTACACGTCTAGAAAATGTATCGAGATCGTACCTAACGACCCCTGCCAACACAAGACCAGCCTACCTCTTACTGGATAGTACCGAATATGTCATTACCCCGGTTGCTTTGCAACCCTTTTCGTATCGAGCTCTCATGCACAGCCAATCCATAAATAGGTAGATGTACCGTATCTAGAAAGGTGACAACATACCCTAGTGGGTGTGACCCATAACCTTGCTGCATCTCCCATGTTTTAGTCATTCCCGATTGATGAGGCTTGAGGCTATGTTTTGCCTTTCTGAATAACAATCCCTCTTGGAATGCTAACACCGCCCTGCGGGCATACAGTGCTAGCATTCATGCATACAAGTTGTCTAGGATAAGGACAAACCATAGGCACTAATTCTACCACATCCGTTTTGGAACCACCCTCAGGATAATTATTAAGCAGCCCTTGCACTTCAATGGCTCCGTCTTCGATACCATGCTTCAAGATGTCTTCATTTCAAAATGCTTGAGTTGGATCGATGTGGTTTTCGGATAAAATATCTGATCCTGGTCTTTTCGAAACCACTTTCGACAGCTTCTGGTAACTCAACCCCAGTTCTTTAGGAAACAAACAAACAAATGACAAGAGCGGAGTTCACCTCCTAATTGTTTATGGACGGATTTCC
Source organism: Allium fistulosum (assembly GCA_030737815.1). Classification (NCBI taxonomy): domain Eukaryota; kingdom Viridiplantae; phylum Streptophyta; class Magnoliopsida; order Asparagales; family Amaryllidaceae; genus Allium; species Allium fistulosum. Next base: position 1,415,232,756 of record CM060901.1, on the reverse strand, counting down.
TTATCATTATCCTAGAAGAACGAAATGAGTTTATATGTAAAGTATAGCACCTTCGATGGTAACTATACCATATAATTCTCGTGTTTCTCCGAGATATTTCCAAAGTTACGTTTTGTGTCCAGCTTTGATAGTCGGTTATTTAACTATCAAATAAACAAACATCCAATCATGGTTTAATTTCCATATGGGATCCACTAAGCCTTTATTAATTCTCTTTAATTAATAAAAACCACTTTATAAAACCTGATCATAAGATCTTTTCAAAACACTATTCTCAAACCCCTTACATTTCCTTTTATACTTGGAAACATTTATATACTTATCTCAATGGTATAAGTATATTACCAAAACATTTTACTTTTCATGCCTTGAAACAAAATCATATACTTATCTTATCAGTATAAGTATATTTACAAAGTTTTCGTCTTTCCAAATCCAAACATTTCTTCCATATAAAATATTCTGCTTATCCTTTTTCAAAAATTCCCTTTTTAAAAGCTCATCTCATATTTCAATTAACTTATAACTTTCGAAATAAAGTTATAACCCACTTTTATAAACCTTTAAGTTAATTTATAAACCTCTTTCAAATTCTCTGAAATGACTTATAAACCTTTTTCCTATTTTTAAAACTCCTTATATAAACCTTTCTATACTCCTTTACCATTTACAAAACATTTGTAAAACACTTAAAGTAACCCTTTATTAAAAACCCCTTTTATAAACAAGTTATTACATATAAATAACTTTACAACATAATAGCATAACTTGGAAATCATTTATAAACTTTAAAATCTAAATTGATTAAAGAATTTAAGTTAATTCAAAACACACTTTACAAATTCAAAAGGAGGCTTAGCAATCCCAATGGTACTAGTTTAAGTTACCATTCAATTTCAATTCGATTCCTGAAGTGACCCACTTCTTTATGATTTATTTTTAGTGAATTTTCTGTTGAGTTTTTTTTTTTTTCACACTGTATATACATATATATACATGTCAATGGATCACTATCCTTAATTTAATTCTTCCCAAGATCCTGAATTTTACTAATATAAATATATCAGTATTTAAAATAAATCCTATCATTTATATATGTGAAGATATATAAATGGTTCTTTGCTTATCAGAGTGATTAAAATAGCAAAGCAACTCATTCCTACCTTATTTCTCATATTTAAGAGATTTGGTGTCACATAGCCATTCCTATATATTATATTATTATTATTATTTTTTTTCAAACAATCCACTGGGAACAAACACATTAGTTTGTTTATACTAACTAAGAAGTGATCAAGAAATAATCAGTAGTAAACAAGCTTTTAATATAGATGTTTGTGTTAAGTTCTGAATAGTGTCAAAATCAGTATAAAATAAAGTGGATCCTAAGGAAACACAAGCAACATCTAGGCGTAATGGAAACGCGCCTAACTTATACATACAAGGTCACGAGTTCGAGTGCTATGCTGGTCGGTTCAAACACAATTTTTGTTTTTCATTTTTTTTTTTTAGAACTCAAGCCTGATTAACCTTAGGATTAGATACCACTAGTTCTCTTATTTTCTTATCCTATCTCACCTATTAATTGATCCCTGAATCTATAAGCCATACAATTTAATCCTGGGATTTTGTAATATGATACTTATTGTTCTATATTAAGTAAAAAGTGTTCAACCTAACCCATGCTTATTAGTTTAGCTTGTGTTACTCATTTCAACTTCAAACAATTTTTATATCAGATGAAATACCCATGCTTTAATTTATTAAGTTGCAATAATCAGGTGAACATTGAAATTACAAACTGATTTAAAGGCTAAGCAGAGGAAAACAATACAGTCAGACTAGAGTGCTAACTCAAACTATCATGCTAAATGGAGACTAAGAACATGTGTGCAGACAGTGTGTCTAAAGGCAAAATGACCTGACAAAATGCAAGACTTCCCGGTGAACTTATAATGAAAACAACTGATGATTTTCTAGGAAAGATAACAAATGTTAGTGGTCATTATTCTGTTGAATGGTGGAGATGCTCATTACAAACAAGACCACATGCCTCTACAAATTACTACTGGTTTTGACTATGACTCAATATTACCAGATTTGAATTAAGTATCCAGATAACAAGAATTAGATAAGTCTAATTTGCAGTGATGCCTACAAGTATCTAGCATACATATGAGCTTATTACACCAAGCAACACAAGTTTTTGCTGGGGAAAAATCAAATGCCCAAAACCAGATTACAGGCTATGCCTTCCAGCCTTTGCATGGACCTATATCAATTATAAGTCATGGTCAAGCCTTACTGGTTAGCCAGGACCAGATTCAACCTATCCACTTAACAAAATTCATAGCATACTTTTCAATAACAGCCTTATCTTTATAATTTAAAATCACTTAAACCTTGCCAAGGGATGTATGTCCACATATCATATTATATGGCATACTTCCTTCATCACTTTTCCACCAGAAATCATATAAATAAGTTGCTTAAATCAGTAACTCACAAACCCCACAGAATACTTAAGTTTTTACATGTTCTTTTCAAGTGAACAAAATAAGCATCATTGCTGAGAATACACAAAATAAAAGGAAGTTTGCCTAGATTATCTATTACAGATTATACTGCTACTTCCTTAAGCATTTATTTTTCCTTAATTCATGAAGATCTTCAAATATCCATGCAAGCAAGCCACTTATACATCTTTTCCTGCAGCAATATTTTGGACTGCCTCCATAAAAATGAGACACCCCAATTATTGCAAGGCAACAAATAGGGTCAGAATAAAATTCTGGTATGAGTGAAATCAAAATATAATAACTTGACATTTAAATTATTGTGCAGAGAATTTATGTGCTTGATGCTTATTTGGATTCATAATGTAAACTGGGTATATGAACATGTATAAGCCCCTACTAACACATATGCACACAAGCATCCATTCATCCATCCAATACAGTATACATGTACACATACTCCTATGGAATTAACTCATTTTAATTTCCATAGCTCAGCTCTCAATCTCAATTTAAAAATTTAATTTGGTCTTAACTCTTTGCCATTGAACACCATGTGTGCATTGCAAGGGACTCAATTCTGTTAACCCTTACACAAAGGCCTATAGGACTTAAACAAGTCATGCACATACCCATCATCCCCCTTATGATGGATAGATCAAGGCTTTACTCCTAGATTAGTTTTTATAATCTAGAGACCATTCTCATTTTCTTTCAGAAAAATTTATTAACTCTTGAAATGCTGCTATATTCTTTTCTTCTTTTTTTTTTAAATCAGAGAGGGTTAACTCACTCAGGAATTTCAGCTAACCATAGTAAACATTCATGAAAAGAATACCACATCTCATTTTCCAGTTGTTTTATTCAAAATTTGTTTTAACACTGCATATCTTCTATATTCAGGAATATCATGATCACTTAAACAAATCCTGTAAAATCATATAGAAATTCTTATACTCGATTCTACTGTGAACATAGGGTAAGGTTTTTGAGAAAAACCCATAAAACATTTTAGCTTAAGATCTGAAAAAATCAGCACATAAATGATTTATTGCATTGTTCACCTTAAGTTTAAAACAATCCAGACATGAGCATGAACCTCCTTTATTCACACTGCCTAGTTCATTTTTCAGTAATACCCTACTTCACAATAAAAATGTATTTATCTTACTAACCATATTTATAAACTGGTGTTTTAAGGTGCTGGATCTATATCAGTGATCATGGTATTTTTTTTTTCTTATCAAACAATCAAACAAGGCAAACCAAAGCATCAACCAAAGATTTATCAAAACACCTACCATTTTCAGCATTCATTTATACTGAAAAATAGATCAAGCACAAACATGATATGGTTTTTATAAAATAATATGGCTGCCCTTACTTGGGTCTTAATGCCTTAAGCCTCATAGATTGATTAATCACTCACCTTCCTGCCTCTTTTCCCTGAGAATTCTTTAACTTGAACAATGGCTTTGGATTGCTCTCCTTTCTTTTCTTAATATTTTCTGTTTTTCTGCAGTGAGACTGCTGCTTCCCCTTTAATTTTTAAAACATTGTTTAGGGTTTTAGTAGAGTGAAAAACCCATCTTATCCCCATACAGTTGAGAGAATTTTACATATGATGTCATGGCTAGAAATGCCATTTTCTTTCTGATTTCCAATTCGGGTATTTTCAGTTGCTTTAACTTTTCTTTTCTTTTCTGATTTGCATGCTATTTGCATGTTTCATACACACACCTTATTCTCATGTGACTTTCTTGCATTGTTTATTTTCTTTATGCTAAACTGTAATGTATACATGTATATCCTTTTATGAATTGATTCCTTGTTAATGCTTCAAGCTATTTATTTTCTCTTGATGTACAAATGTATTCATATATTTAATTACCATTTTCATTTTTGTTTTACTGAAAACAACTATTCCCTTCATTATATTTTTAACTTATTCTCACTATTTATTTTCAGGCTGTATTATTTCTTTCTTCCTTGAAAATTCTCCTTTTTCTGACTTTATTTAAATTATTCTTATCTCAATAATTTTGGGTCTTCACATACTCTCCTCCTAAAAGGAATTGTGTCCCACAATTATTCTCTCATACATTTCCATCCAAATGTATACAAAGCATAATTTCAATTGAATGAATTTTCAGAAACTCATTCATTTTAAATCAATCAAACACACATAAAAAAAAAATTTTAAGGTTTCATCATAGTTTTAAACATACCTTTTAAGCAGAAAATAGATTAGGATATTTATCCCTCATTCTATCTTCAGCCTCCCATGTACAATCATTCTCATCCAGACTCCACTGAATTTTTACCAATTTAATTATTTTGTTTCTTAATTTCCTCTCTTCTCTAGCCACTATACCCACTGGTTCCTTTGTATAAACCAGGTTTTCTTGAATATCAACATGTGTAGGGGATTCAAGAATAGTTTTCTTATCATGCACCCACTTTCTTAATTGAGATACATGAAATACATCATGTATTTTGCTCAATTCCTCTGGTAACTTCAACCTATAAGCTAAAGTCCCTATTCTTTGAACAATTTCATATGGTCCTACATACCTTGGTGACAGTTTCCCTGCTTTTCCAAATCTCAATATTTTCCTCATTGGTGAAACTTTGAGAAACACATAGTCTCCCACCTCAAACTCTACTGGCCTTCTCTTTTTATCTGCATAAGCTTTCTGTCTCTCTTGAGCCACTCTCATTCTTTGCCTCACTAATTCAATTCTTGCAGAAGTTTCTTTTACCTGGTCTGGTCCAAGCAACACCCTTTCACCAGCCTCCATCCAACATGCAGGAGATAAACAAGGCTTCCCATATAAAGCCTCAAATGGAGCCATTCCTATAGTGGACTGGTAGCTATTATTATAAGCAAACTCAGCTAAATAAATATGATCTTCCCAGTTGCCTCCAAAATCAAGTATGCATGCTCTCAACAAATCCTCTAAAACTTTATTAACAATCTCAGTTTGCCCGTCAGTTTGTGGATGGTAGGATGTGCTTAAGCTTAATTCTGTCCCCATAGCTTCTTGAAAGCTACTCCAAAACCTTGAAGTAAACAAAGTATCTCTATCACTAATGATAGTCTTGGGGATGCCATGCAATCTTACTATCTCCTTTACAAACAATTGAGCTAGCTTGTGAGCATTTCTGTTTGAACTTATTGGGATGAAGTGTGCTGTTTTTGTGAGTCTATCAACCACTACCCAAATACTATCATTTCCCCTTCTTGTTCTTGGCAAACCATCCACAAAATCCATTGATATACTCTCCCATTTCCAGGTAGGCACTTCCAAAGGTTGCAATAGGCCTGAGGGTCTTTGATAGTCTGCCTTTACTTGTTGGCATGTTAAGCAATTTGCCACATATTTTGCTACTGCCCCTTTCATTCCTGGCCACCAATAATTTCTCTTGAGATCATGGTACATTTTTGTACCACCAGGATGGATAGTATACTTTGTTTTGTGATGCTCATCCATAACTTCTTGCTTTAGTTCCTCTACATTTGGTATGCAGAGTTTCCCCTTTTTCCTTAAGTATCCTTTACCATCTACCTCATAGTTTTCCACTGTCATGCCTTGGGATATCATGTTCTTTTTCTCCTTCAAATTTATATCTTGATTCTGCATTTGTCCTATTTTATCAACCAGTGTTGATTTTAAGGATATGAGGCTTAATTTACCATATTCAATCATCTTACTGTGTGTCTTATCTGATACACTAGTTTCTTCTTTCACTTCCACCTCACTAAGAATTGTCAAATCCTTGAACTCTGCCATCATTAAGCTTGCCAATTTAGCTTGATGTCTACTTAATGCATCTGCTACTTTATTAGCTTTTCCAGGGGTATACAATATATCAAGATCATAGGCAGCTAGAAATTCTACCCACCTATGTTGCCTCATGTTCAAGTCTTTTTGGGAAAACAAATATTTAAGTGACTTGTGATCAGTAAACAATTCAAACTTAGCACCCAATAAATAATGTCTCCATAGTTTCAATGCATACACCACAGCAGCTAGTTCTAAGTCATGTGTAGCATACCTAGTTTCATTTGGCTTGAGTTGCCTTGATGCATAAGCTATGACTCTACCATGTTGCATAAGCACTGCCCCCAATCCAGATCCACTAGCATCTGTGTAAACTACTAATTCTTCATTGCCTTCTGGCACTTGTAAAACTGGAGCTTCTACCAGTGCCTTCTTTAGTGATATGAAAGCTTGTTCACACTTCTCTGTCCACACATAGGGTTGCTCCTTTTTAGTTAGCTTGGTCAATGGGATAGCTATCCTTGCAAAATCTTTTATAAATCTCCTATAATAGCCTGCCATTCCCAAAAATGACCTCACCTCAGTTACTGATTTGGGTCTGCTCCAAGATTGCACTGCCATCACCTTGTTTGGGTCTACACTAACCCCTTGTTGTGATACTATGTGCCCCAAAAATTTTACTTCCTTCTGCCAAAATGTGCACTTAGAGAATTTGGCTTTTAAATCATGTGCCCTCAGTCTAGACAAAACCAGATGCAAGTGTTTTGCATGTTCTTCTTCTGATTTTGAATACACTAATATGTCATCAATAAAGACAACCACAAATTTATCTAGAAAATCTCTAAATGTTCTATTCATTAAATCTACAAAATATGATGGTGCATTTGTCAATCCAAAAGGCATTACTAAATATTCATATAGCCCATACCTTGTGTTGAATGCTGTGTATTTAATACTTTCCTCTTCAACCTTCATTTGGTGAAATCCAGAGGCTAAGTCTAGCCTTGAGAAAATCCTTGCTCCATTTAATTGATCAAACAAATCATCAATTCTGGGAAGTGGATATTTATTTTTAATGGTGACTTTGTTTAATTCCCTATAATCTATGCACATTCTCAAAGTACCATCATGCTTTTTCACAAATACAACTGGAGAACCCCAGTTTGAACTACTAGGCCTTATGAAGCCTTTCTGCTCCAGTTCTTCCAACTGATGTTTCAATTCCACTAATTCTTTAGGACCCATCCTAGTAGGCTTCTTGATGATTGGGCTTTCTCCTGGGATTAGCCTTATTTGAAATTCTACTTGCCTATTTTCTGGAACACCTATGACTTCACCAAAGACATCTGGGTATTCGTTTATAATTTTTATGTCTTTAAGTGTTAATTCTTTCTCAGTCATGCTACATATTTGGTTAAGGTAATTGATTTTAGCAATTTCACTCATGACTATAATATTTTTACCATTTTCTATTTTCAGAGAAATAGTAAAATTTTCCAAATTCAAAATTGCTTTGAATTTGCTCAACCAATCTACCCCTAAAATAATTCCTATTCCAGGGTATTTTAATACAAACAAATCAGATTTAAACACATTTCCTCCTATGTTTAATTCTACTCCCAAACATTTCAATCCTAGCAAACAAGAGCTACCCAGGGGACTTTGAATAGACAAGGGATTATCAACTAAATAGCATGTGAGAGTTAATTTATTCACTATGTCTTGGGATATTAGTGAATGTGTTGCTCCAGTGTCATATATAACTGAGATGGGGTGATCTTTAATTAGAAGTATACCTTCCAATTGTCCAGAACTTCCCACTGTAGTTGCTTTTCCCTCAAGTGCTCCTACCTTTGCTCCCTTTTTGAATTCTGGGCAATTCTTTTTAATATGACCCTCTTTCCCACAGTTGTAGCAACTGAATGGGGTTTTCTTAGCTGCCTGACACCTATTACTCATGTGTCCTTCTTTACCACAATTGTAGCAAATAATCTTCTTCTTGACTTCTCCACTGGTTGCTCCTTCAACCTTCTGATTTGAATTTCTCTTATCATAAGGGTGAGTTCTATTTTTCCCTTTTTTATTGTTGTTGTTAGCCCTCATGCTCCTGAATTTTTCTCTGGCATTATCATGTTGTTCAAAAGAGAGAGTAAGATCTATGACTTGATCAAAGGTTTTGTCTTTGTAGGGTAGCATTGCTCTATTTAAATTAGCATTAAGTCCTTGAATAAATCTGGAATTCTTTAATTCTTCATTCCCTATGAGCATGGTTCCATACTTGGATAAGCTCTCAAATTTTTGTGTGTATTCAGTTACACTCATTGGCCCTTGCCTCAGCCTTATAAATTCCTCCAGCAGTGTTGCCTTGGCTGTTGCTGGGACAAATCTTGCCTCAAGCATCTCCTTGAATTGATCCCATGTTATCTCATTTTCTGGCCTCCCTGTGATAATGACCTCCCACCAATCAAGTGCTGCTCCCTTGAGTCTTCTGGAAGCAATTTGCCTCTTCCTTTGATCATTTATTTGCATATCTGCAAATATCCTATCCAAAGTTCTCAACCATGTCTGCACTCCCATAACTCCCTCAGTGCCTTCAAAATCCTTGCCTCCTAAATTTGAAAATGTCTTCAATAGCTTAGATAATTCCTCATGAGGATTTTCTTCTCTATGCACTGCTCCTTCTCTAAATGCCCTCACCAAATCTTGCAAATTGACCATTGGTGTTGTATTGGAGGGTCCTGCTCCATGACTTGGTGGTCTTCCTACCATGATTCACTATTCAATTGCATAGCTAATTAGTCATATTTCTAATTCAATTATTTTCTGCAATTTATTTCTACTGGGAATATTTATTTCTATCATTACTATATATTTATGCTATGTTTTAACAACATAGCTCTGATACCAACTGAAGTGACCCACTTCTTTATGATTTATTTTTAGTGAATTTTCTGTTGAGTTTTTTTTTTTTTTTCACACTGTATATACATATATATACATGTCAATGGATCACTATCCTTAATTTAATTCTTCCCAAGATCCTGAATTTTACTAATATAAATATATCAGTATTTAAAATAAATCCTATCATTTATATATGTGAAGATATATAAATGGTTCTTTGCTTATCAGAGTGATTAAAATAGCAAAGCAACTCATTCCTACCTTATTTCTCATATTTAAGAGATTTGGTGTCACATAGCCATTCCTATATATTATATTTTTTTTTTTTTTTTCAAACAATCCACTGGGAACAAACACATTAGTTTGTTTATACTAACTAAGAAGTGATCAAGAAATAATCAGTAGTAAACAAGCTTTTAATATAGATGTTTGTGTTAAGTTCTGAATAGTGTCAAAATCAGTATAAAATAAAGTGGATCCTAAGGAAACACAAGCAACATCTAGGCGTAATGGAAACGCGCCTAACTTATACATACAAGGTCACGAGTTCGAGTGCTATGCTGGTCGGTTCAAACACAATTTTTGTTTTTCATTTTTTTTTTTAGAACTCAAGCCTGATTAACCTTAGGATTAGATACCACTAGTTCTCTTATTTTCTTATCCTATCTCACCTATTAATTGATCCCTGAATCTATAAGCCATACAATTTAATCCTGGGATTTTGTAATATGATACTTATTGTTCTATATTAAGTAAAAAGTGTTCAACCTAACCCATGCTTATTAGTTTAGCTTGTGTTACTCATTTCAACTTCAAACAATTTTTATATCAGATGAAATACCCATGCTTTAATTTATTAAGTTGCAATAATCAGGTGAACATTGAAATTACAAACTGATTTAAAGGCTAAGCAGAGGAAAACAATACAGTCAGACTAGAGTGCTAACTCAAACTATCATGCTAAATGGAGACTAAGAACATGTGTGCAGACAGTGTGTCTAAAGGCAAAATGACCTGACAAAATGCAAGACTTCCCAGTGAACTTATAATGAAAACAACTGATGATTTTCTAGGAAAGATAACAAATGTTAGTGGTCATTATTCTATTGAATGGTGGAGATGCTCATTACAAACAAGACCACATGCCTCTACAAATTACTACTGGTTTTGACTATGACTCAATATTACCAGATTTGAATTAAGTATCCAGATAACAAGAATTAGATAAGTCTAATTTGCAGTGATGCCTACAAGTATCTAGCATACATATGAGCTTATTACACCAAGCAACACAAGTTTTTGCTGGGGAAAAATCAAATGCCCAAAACCAGATTACAGGCTATGCCTTCCAGCCTTTGCATGGACCTATATCAATTATAAGTCATGGTCAAGCCTTACTGGTTAGCCAGGACCAGATTCAACCTATCCACTTAACAAAATTCATAGCATACTTTTCAATAACAGCCTTATCTTTATAATTTAAAATCACCTAAACCTTGCCAAGGGATGTATGTCCACATATCATATTATATGGCATACTTCCTTCATCACTTTTCCACCAGAAATCATATAAATAAGTTGCTTAAATCAGTAACTCACAAACCCCACAGAATACTTAAGTTTTTACATGTTCTTTTCAAGTGAACAAAATAAGCATCATTGCTGAGAATACACAAAATAAAAGGAAGTTTGCCTAGATTATCTATTACAGATTATACTGCTACTTCTTTAAGCATTTATTTTTCCTTAATTCATGAAGATCTTCAAATATCCATGCAAGCAAGCCACTTATACATCTTTTCCTGCAGCAATATTTTGGACTGCCTCCATAAAAATGAGACACCCCAATTATTGCAAGGCAACAAATAGGGTCAGAATAAAATTCTGGTATGAGTGAAATCAAAATATAATAACTTGACATTTAAATTATTGTGCAGAGAATTTATGTGCTTGATGCTTATTTGGATTCATAATGTAAACTGGGTATATGAACATGTATAAGCCCCTACTAACACATATGCACACAAGCATCCATTCATCCATCCAATACAGTATACATGTACACATACTCCTATGGAATTAACTCATTTTAATTTCCATAGCTCAGCTCTCAATCTCAATTTAAAAATTTAATTTGGTCTTAACTCTTTGCCATTGAACACCATGTGTGCATTGCAAGGGACTCAATTCTGTTAACCCTTACACAAAGGCCTATAGGACTTAAACAAGTCATGCACATACCCATCATCCCCCTTATGATGGATAGATCAAGGCTTTACTCCTAGATTAGTTTTTATAATCTAGAGACCATTCTCATTTTCTTTCAGAAAAATTTATTAACTCTTGAAATGCTGCTATATTCTTTTCTTTTCTTTTTTTTAAATCAGAGAGGGTTAACTCACTCAGGAATTTCAGCTAACCATAGTAAACATTCATGAAAAGAATACCACATCTCATTTTCCAGTTGTTTTATTCAAAATTTGTTTTAACACTGCATATCTTCTATATTCAGGAATATCATGATCACTTAAACAAATCCTGTAAAATCATATAGAAATTCTTATACTCGATTCTACTGTGAACATAGGGTAAGGTTTTTAAGAAAAACCCATAAAACATTTTAGCTTAAGATCTGAACAAATCAGCACATAAATGATTTATTGCATTGTTCACCTTAAGTTTAAAACAATCCAGACATGAGCATGAACCTCCTTTATTCACACTGCCTAGTTCATTTTTCAGTAATACCCTACTTCACAATAAAAATGTATTTATCTTACTAACCATATTTATAAACTGGTGTTTTAAGGTGCTGGATCTATATCAGTGATCATGGTATTTTTTTTTCTTATCAAACAATCAAACAAGGCAAACCAAAGCATCAACCAAAGATTTATCAAAACACCTACCATTTTCAGCATTCATTTATACTGAAAAATAGATCAAGCACAAACATGATATGGTTTTTATAAAATAATATGGCTGCCCTTACTTGGGTCTTAATGCCTTAAGCCTCATAGATTGATTAATCACTCACATTCCTGCCTCTTTTCCCTGAGAATTCTTTAACTTGAACAATGGCTTTGGATTGCTCTCCTTTCTTTTCTTAATATTTTCTGTTTTTCTGCAGTGAGACTGCTGCTTCCCCTTTAATTTTTAAAACATTGTTTAGGGTTTTAGTAGAGTGAAAAACCCATCTTATCCCCATACAGTTGAGAGAATTTTACATATGATGTCATGGCTAGAAATGCCATTTTCTTTTTGATTTCCAATTCGGGTATTTTCAGTTGCTTTAACTTTTCTTTTCTTTTCTGATTTGCATGCTATTTGCATGTTTCATACACACACCTTATTCTCATGTGACTTTCTTGCATTGTTTATTTTCTTTATGCTAAACTGTAATGTATACATGTATATCCTTTTATGAATTGATTCCTTGTTAATGCTTCAAGCTATTTATTTTCTCTTGATGTACAAATGTATTCATATATTTAATTACCATTTTCATTTTTGTTTTACTGAAAACAACTATTCCCTTCATTATATTTTTAACTTATTCTCACTATTTATTTTCAGGCTGTATTATTTCTTTCTTCCTTGAAAATTCTCCTTTTTCTGACTTTATTTAAATTATTCTTATCTCAATAATTTTGGGTCTTCACAATTCCCAAGTCACATAACAATTATTTAAATAAGCTACCATATATGTACATACAGCTCATATCCAATTAGGGAATAACACGTCAATATAACCAGTTGGCATATACAAGTCCAAATAACATTACAACTGGATGGTGATTTATCCTGCTAAATAAATGTCCAAACAATTCAATAAGTTTATAGCAGAACGATGATTTATTCTGCTTAACACATGTCCACACAATCAAATCACTTACACTATAGCAGAATGGTATTTTGTTTTGCTAATGGATGTCATTTCATTCTCCTAATCATACGGGTTACTGAAGGGTCTAGACAAGAGATCATTTGATATGGAATACAATTACTTTGAAAAACAAAATTGATTAAAACACATTCTGTTTAGTTTAAAATCACCTTTGAAAAGTTAGAAGTATATTTAATTTGCTTAAACCCTATCTAAATCTTAATTAATCCAATTTAAATCAAGATTAAATCATAATTAAACTCTAATTAGGCTTAATGAACTTAATTAAGTACTAATTAACTTCCCAATGCTACTTGGTTAAGGTCAAACCAAATTGTTTAAGAGTTAAACCCTAATCATTAAATATTAATTAAATAACCCATTAATTAAATAAATAAATAATTAACCATTAATCTTAATTAAATAATCGTTAATCACTTAATTACTTCTTAACCCCATTAATCACTAATTGAAACTTTATAAATCAATTAATAGTCATTCACTTAACTTAAGTGATGATTAACCTCCAATCACCTTTTTAATTACTAGTTGTGCTAATTACCTTTTAATTAACTAATTAATTAATTAATTTTATTACAACTTAATTATTTTTTAATATTACTAATTAAGTTTGAAAAACTTAGTAAACTAATTTCAAAATAAAACGAATTTGAAATAGAAATCCAAACCTTTGTCGAACTACATCCATAACGATTATCGCTACGGGCGTAGTTCGCTCTAACATATTCTTAGCGAACCACTTCACAAACCCTTAATTTTTCATGATTTGAAACATAGTTTAGAAAGTTTTTTTAAAAAAACTTTAAAACTAAAGTTACAATCTTAAATCGTTTCAAAACATTAAACTTCAAAAATAAACTTCGATTTCAACCGGATCTCATAACCGTCGCAATTAAACAAAGTAGTTAACTTTGTTTACCAACCTCATGCCATAGCTCATGTTTTACAATCAACATATTACTAACACCAACCATCTTCACCATAGATTGTAAGTATACATCCATATATACATGCTTACTAACTTTATAATACAACATCGATTTCCATAACCAAATCAAACTAAAATCAACCATCCAAATCATAATCAAACCACATGATTATCATTCAACTTCTATACTATATAATCACCATATATAGTGACATAAATAAAGTTACAATATTTATTAAAAAAATGAGTATTTGACTCACCAAACTTCCGCAAAAGCTGCCCGAACTTAAGCTAAACTTACCAACGACTCCCTAGCTTCGAAGGATAAAGGTTTTAGGTGCTAGCAACCCTCAAAATGGGCTTGGACCAGGTGTATGTAGGCTTGGCCAGATGTGTGGGGGTGGATGTGTGGTAGTAGCTTGAAGGTAGAGGAGCTTCGGGTTATCATCGATTTGTCGAAAATGAACCCAAAATTAGGTCATTTTCCCACTGGTTTTTGGGCCAACAACTTAAGGAAATTGGTAAAGTAGTCAAAAGGAAAGTTGTAATAATTTTTTGCCTTTATCATTTCAAAAAATGTTTCACTCATTTTCGATTAATTTTGAAGAAGTTATGATCAAAAGAAGAAGGGTAATTTTCGAACTTGAAATTCTGGGTGAAAATTTACTTTGCAACGATTGAGTATTTTGACATAGCTATGTTCGAGATGGAAAAATGTGGTCAACTAGAATGTTGTAGCCACTGGAATTTCAGGTGATTTGAAGAAAATAAGATCACCATTTGAGGTAGGAATGAAGAAGTTATGGTAGAAGAAAGAAGTGATAAAATGAGAGGAGGTTGGAGCTATTTATAAGCAAATTTTCCAATGTCATCATTATGTGAAATCAAATCAACATCTTTTACTCCCTTTCACGCATCACATATCCACTCTCTAGTCACCTCATCCTTGTAATTATGGCTAATGATGATTCATTAAATATATTCAAGATGTGACAATACTTATATATATATAATGTTTATTATTTTTAGATCTATGAGTTGTCACATCACTCTCTTTATACATATTATTTAAAAACTATGAATTGTCACATCATTCTCTATATATGTATATAAGTTTAATTATTAATTAAAGCTAAGATTTGACAAGATATGATGATGGTTAATGATTGCAAAATCTAAGATGTGACAATACTTAATATACATATTTATATAAAATGTTTATTATTTTTAAAACTATGTCTTGTCACATCACTTACTAATCATAAAATAATTTATTTCTAAGTGTATTATTATCTAGTTAATTAACTCTTATATATGTGCATATAGTGCATAAAGGCGAACAATGTTCCTGACAACTTTCCGGTGTCGAAATGTCGAAATTTCGAAAAACGTTCTTCAGTTACATTTTCTGTTTTTCTAGGAACTATTTAATTTGGTAAAAAAATTTGAAAATTCTTTTGCCATCATTATTAATTAATTAACATGAGTTTATTTTCATTATAAAACATATATATTGAATATTTAAAATTAATTAAATATACACTAATCAAAGAAGTGAAATTCCGGGTCGATACATTCTTCCCTCCTTAAAAGAATTTCGTCCCCGAAATTACACCTCGACCTATCCCAGAAAACACTTAACACTATACATTAGCTCGTATGATGTACATAGATCATTCTTATGCAAAATCTGATTCGATCTCAACTCTAATACATAACATTCCTTCCGAACTAGTATCGCTTACTTGATTCTCTAGTGTGAATTGCGACCAGGTCCTTGATTTGGAACCTCTATTCTTCTTACATAGTTGTAACTACGATAAAAAAAACTTGGTCCCACACCAAGAACCCTCATCAAGTGCTCGCCGTCAAAGGTCAAGTAATAGATTCTTATTCGGAATGATGTAACACCTCAAAGCCATGTACTCGAATCTTGGATCGCTCTATATGTAAAGAGAAATGATCTACGTCCAGCTTATGCACTTACTTGATTAGTTCTCCCTAATACCAATTCTATTTCCACCAAATTATTTATGAAAACATTTCATAAACTATTCTTAGGTTCAACTTGTATGCTACTCCACTACATCTTAAGATCATATATCCCTATTAGATTCCATTATTCCATTTTTCTTTTATTTTACTAAGAAAATTAAAGATTCAAATACTCGTCTTTTGTTTTCAAAAACTTTTTGAAATGGAACTCTATACTTTAAATCATCCAAATTATAGACATAGCCCGAGTAACTCCAAAATGATACTAAGGAACTGGGTATCACCAAACAGTATCATACATTCCCTTACTAAGAAGGGTAATACTCAAGAGAAGTGTTTACAATCTGAACACATCTCTTTCCCAATTTATTATTGTCAAGCCACTCGAACTAGTTAACTTAAAAATATTCCTTTTATTTCCAAATTCTCATTTTTGGAACAATACTTTACATTTTCCAACAAAAAGTCTATTTCCAACTTACTTTGGGTTCATTCGGGTTGAGTTTGTTTTGACTGTACAATGATAAAGAGAATAATTTACTAAGTGCACTACAACATTCGCCTAGGAAAACATCTGATTGTTACTTAGAAGATTATTCTGATCATCACAAAACAATCAAGACTTGTTCCCCGTACCAATCTAAAGATAACACTTCTTACTTACACTTTTATTCCTAAAAATTTATACTTAAACCAAATTGGTTTCAAATATTATTATTATAATTTTCCCAAAACCTTGAAAATCATTTTTCAAAAGCATCGGGATTTAGGTTTTCAAGTTTTCAACCTAAATTTCTTCCAACTTAAATGATACATTTTTATAAACCGATTTTATAAATCACTTTTATTAAACCATTTATAAATATTTATCCCGAAATATTCTAACTTTGAAATCAAATTCTACCTCAACATTAACATCGAACGCCTTTTAGTCAAATTGTGAAACTTAATTCACAAGGTGTTTGTTTCTATATTTTTCCAAATCCTTATCTACCCAACCCATATCTTAAAAAGGGAACATACTAACAATAATCAATGTTCAACTAGACAAGCATGATTAAACAAACCCCAAATGATAATAATAATAATAACATATTGTTATCTCCTATCACCTCAACCAACCATATTACACTATTTGAAAATCATTCTTTTATATATAAAATACACCCTAGGTAAAATTACTTCATTTACCCAATTCCAAAACAATACCGTGTCGATTTGCCTAGTATAAGTGTTTAGAGACCCTTATCGGTATAGTTGTACACCCTGTATCAACAAGAGTTCATAAGCCACTAAACCGATAAATCAACACAATATAAAACATTTGATAATCACTAACAAATACACGCTCATATATATATACTCAAACTCATTCTAGGGTGTCACTTACCCTATCTATAATGAGTTAACCCCACCAAAGCTAAGGTTCTCGCTTAACTTTCAGGTTTGATACCAAATGTAACGAAACTGGCTTTTCGATCCTTAAAAATCGACACTAATACGTCCACTGTATTACATGTCAAGTATTCAAGTGCCGAAAAAACACCAATCGTTAGGGGAAAGAAAGAAGAAGATAGAAGATAGAAGAACTAAGAACAAACACAAAATCTAACAACGCAATGGAATAACATATATTAATGACATAATACTTTACAAAGTCATTTACAAAATGATACATCAGAGTCATACTAATACAATTTCTTACTTAGGACAGTTATAACAGCCTGTACTTATACACATATATAGAGTAAATAATATACAGCGGAACAAGATGATAACTATCTATCGATGAAGCGTCCTGCTCCAAGCTCCTCAAAACAATTCTTCTGTAGAAACCTGAACTACTTGGCTACTCGTAAAAATTTGAGCACCCAAGAGTTTTAGAGAAAGAAAATAAAACTCCGGGTCAGACATCGGTCTGGTGTGAGTAAACTCAAAGCAACTGAATTATTACTTTTAAAAATCTTTTAAAAACAAAGGTGTCTCGTAAGACTACACCGCACAAAAACATGGACGTATTTTTACCTTATGATAACCAAAACACTTTTATAGAAATTCAGTGATATTATAATAATACCTAAGGGTTTAAAGTAAACCATAAAAATAGCTGGAATGCTTGCATCTCACGTTCCAACATATTTAGTATACAACTAAAATTGTAAAGCTTGTAGTGGAGAATGGATTCCAACTAATGATTGGGCTACTGGGATAACGCCCATCACAGTACATGTATAGAAAATGTACCAAGATTATACCTAATGACCCCTGCTAACACAAGACCGGCCTACCCCTTACTAGATAGTATCGAATATGTCATCACCCCGGATGTCATCATTATGTGAAATCAAATCAACATCTTTTCCTCCCTCTCATGCATCATATCTCTACTCTCTAGTCACCTCATTCATGTAATTATGGCTAATGATGATTTATTAAAAATATTCAAGATATGACAATACTTATATATATATATATATAATATTTATTATTTTTAAATCTATGAGCTATCACATCACTCTCTTTATATATATATATATATATATAATTTAAAAACTATGAATTATCACATCATTCTATATATATTAGTTTAATTATTAATTAAAGGTAAGATGTGACAAGATATGATGATGGTTAATGATTGCAAAATCTAAGATGTGACAATGCTTAATATATATATTTATATAAAATGTTTATTATTTTTAAAACTATGTCTTGTCACATCACATACTAATCATAAGATAATTTATTTCTATGTGTATTATTATCTAGTTAATTAACTCTTATATATATGTACATATAGTGCACAAAGACGAACAACGTTCCCGACAACTTTCTAGTGTCCAAAAGATCGAAATTTCGAAAAACGTTCTTCGGTCACATTTTCTGTTTTTCTACAAACTATTTAATTTGGTAAACAAATTTTGAAAACGATTTTACAATCATTATTAATTATTAAAATGAGTTTATTTTCGTTATAAAATCTATATATTGAATATTTAAAATTAATTAAATATTCACTAATCAAAGCAGTGAAATTCCAGGTCGTTACATTGTCCATTACAGTAAACACTAATATGTAAATTTACAAATTATAATCATTCACAATTTCGTATTCAATTCCAATAAACCAAATTAACGTAGGTTTAGAATGAACATGATTACATCTATCTATATTCTACTGAACAAAAAGGATGTATTTAACCTGGATCACCTTTTATTCAATCAATATTTACTTAAACCTTCTAGATTATACAAGGATTATACTCAGAAAAGTTACATTCTTTTTTAGTTTCCAATCTCTTATAACTACTACGTAATTAATGTTTCTATTTAAACTAAACCAAATCAAGATGAAATAGGGTATAAAAAACTTAATTACACGTAAACCATCATATTAATTATGAACTCACTCACCTCTAGAAAGCTATCCCCTTTTAATTCGCTTGGAATCGTGTGACACTCAACCTCAATACCCATACCATTCAAGAGTATTATTAGGTAATACTGTCCGATAATACAGAGAATGAGGTGATATTGGGCTATCACATGTGAATATTCCCTTGGGTTAACACAAATATGTATTTCAAAAACCATAAACAACCCACTTATACGTACATGTATTGGCACAAAGCAATAAACATATGTGTTTCTAGGATATAAAAATACACAATATACAAGAAATATAAAGAAAACACATAGCCAATAACGCAACGATAATATAAAATGGGAATATGTACAAAACATATGGGACACAAAATGGATCAGAATCCCACTAACTCAAAACAAATACAATATAAGTCCAATATACAACACATGTCATATGTACATGAGGTACATAATACACCATGATGTATAATATCGTCCTATCCTCTACCTAAGCTCAACATCCACAAATTGGTCATCTTGTCCTTGAACCTGAAATGTCTTGGACTGATCTGAGTATAATATAAATAAAAGAAGACTATGTCTAAAATGATGGTGCCAATGCATGATATATCAATGGTATCATAAAATGATATAGGGGTACCTCTATGTAGAAACTCATCACAAAACATATATAAGAAATATCACCCACATAGAAAGACAAATCAGATTGCATACCAGATGAATAACGTCAAGTGGGTAAAATAATCCATGTAGCCAAATATCATCCAATATATGAAATCACAAACTACATAGGACACTTATATCTTAGATAATCATGAAGTCGACGCACTTAGGTCTATCATAATCAACACATATGGAAAATACACAAACAATCATCAAAATCAAACAAACAAGAAATAAAAATATGGCATACCCTCGGTAGCTAAAGTCATTTGTCAGATAACCATTAAAGATAGCTATAGGGTCTAACTCCATGCTCTAAGTTTCTCTAGCTATCCTCGATAGCAATATAATCGATGCGTACAGGGTTACAAAAATACATGGACCCACATCCAATGAACAATCAAGGAGATCTATAATTACATAAGGATCGCCTAGACATGTAGCCTCATAGTAATCAAATCTTAGCCAATGACATAACCATACGGTCTCTCAGACCTCTACTATCTACTCACTTTCAATATCAGAGATAATCAACGGAACTCTCAGTCCAATGGGCTCCCAGCTCCATAATAACTATATCGGTATCAATCGCAACAATTGATCTGAACAGCTTTCAACCGCATCTATAACGATCTCATATAGGTGAATAAGAAGTGTCTTCATCAATAATAAATAGACGGGAGACTGGTAGCTCTCAGCTTGATCTAGGACCCTTCCTCATGCGCTCTCAGAGCTACTCCTACGGTCATCGGTTACCTCGACGGCTATAGTGACCCAATATCCATCAAATGCCTGACTACGCTATGTTATATACATGACTCTACAAGTGCCCCAATAGTAACTAACTGCTGGCCTAAGTGAGATGGGGCTTTGGCTCTCAGGTGTGTCACAAATTCAGAGAGTGTCCCTACAATCAGGCCACTAAGATGGATAATAACAAATCCGGTTTACTCCACGTCATATAATAGGAGTGTACACACAAAAGATAGACACACTTATGGCTCTCAGCCCGTTATACTCACTTCACGTCACCTTAAATATAATAATCTATATACTTGACCATATCAAGTGACATCTATTTACAAAGAGTAATCAAACAAGTATCAGCTCATGCGTCTCATACCACCTGGTATTACTCGAACATTTACTCAATGCTCATAAATTACACTCGCATGTTTTATTCTATATAAAAAGTCCAAAGAGCAACCAAAGAAATATTACCTAATGCCCTATCCCAAATGGCAATATAACTTCGTTTATTCTAACTCCTCGTTACACAAAATCAGTACAAACATGACACCCTTTTTATTTAGAAAGAAATATAATTATATTTACTTATATAAACGAATCTATATTTGATATAAGCATTTATAAATTTTACATTAATAAAATAGATATTTTCAACCTTTTATTAATCATAACTAAATTTTAATATTTACAAATTACTTCCAAAAATCCCATTTATCTTAAACCTTTAGAAATTACTTGTAGAACCAATTATTACTGATAACAATCATTTCTTAATTTTTATAGTCAAAAACGGTTTCTAACTAAATTTTTATACTATTCAAATCAATTTCCTTTATTCTAAATCTATAAAATATATTTTCCAAAACATAAGATTCAATTCAAAATTCATGAAATATAATTTGAAAATTATAAATAAGAATCAGAATCCATTTCATGTTTTTCTAATATTTTATAAAATTTGAAATTGTTATTAAGATTAAATCTAATTACTTTAATAAATGAATATTTAATAATATAATTAATACCAAAATTCATATAAATAAAATATTTCTTCAAAATAATTTCTTTTTCATAAAGTATAAAATTTATACATTAACTGTATTTATTTTAAATTTATAACTAATAATTTTATCTATCTTAAATTATAGTTTTTTCTATTTTTTTAAACGCTGACTGGTATGTGCAACCGGTGGCACCATCAATCGACTACTAATGGTCAACTGAGCAGTTAATCAAATACCCTACCGGTCAGTTGCCTGATCGATCATCTTTTGATCGTTTTCAGGCGTTTTCCTCGTCTTTCTAACCATTATCTACTCTAATTCAATACACAGAAAAAATATTCATACATACATCAATCCAAACACTATATATTTATGTATGTAATTTATACACACACACATATATAAAAAAATAAGATGATTTAAACAAAGATTTGTGAGTACGAATACTTACCACTATGCATGCTTTGCCTCTTCTTCTAGTTTTCCTTTACTTTACATTTCCTAAGCTTCAAAACTTGATCAAATGAATACTTCTTTATATCATGAGGTGTAGAAAGGTGTTAAGATGCGCATACTCAAATTTGGGAATTATAATAATTTATTTAATTTTATTTTGATTTTTAAAGAAATGAGAAGAAGTGGGTTTTCATAATTTCTTGAAGTTTGAAGATGGAAAATGAAAAATGGAAAGTATACATGATTTGAAAATGTGAAAGTAGGATGTTCCTAGATTTAGAGAAGTCTGAATACTTAAAATTTGGTTTGGGTTTAGAGCATTGGGCTTCCAGAAATTATTAAAACAATTATTTCCTTCTTCTCTTATTTTCTACTTCTTCTAATTTTTACTTAATACAATTCAATATCATACTCTCAAATAAAAATCATATTTTCATTTCTTATTCTTCATATAAATTCATGATAGTATTATTTTCCATATTTCAACTTATTTTTTAAAATCACTTCTTAATTACATTTTTAATAAAATTATTAAATAAATTCTGAAACCCTTATTTAATTAAGGTAAAATTTCTCTTTGTTAAATTCCTAATCTTTCTTATTATCAAGCTTAAACATTATGATAATATCATAAAAGAAATCATCAAATAATCTTTTTCTTTTTTCTTTAACAATGGGGGACATCCCTCCTTTTTCAAACCCATCCCCTCTCGTCGTTCCCCTCACGTCCACCCCATACTTACCACCTTATCTCCTCTGTACCTCCTCGTGCCCCATCTTACTGCCTTCTCCGGACTCACCGCCCCTTGTGCCGCATGTACCTTCTGTTATCCTTTCTTCTGCCCCTCCTGTAGCTCTTCCAGCTTTCCCTCCTCCTCCCCCTTCTCCTCATCCCTATGTTGTCTATGAGCCTCCGTCTTCTTCTCCTCCTCCTTTTTCTTCTTCTCCTTCTTCTCCTGCTTGGACCACACTTTTCAAATCCAAGCCTGGAAATGCTGATCACTTCTCCCCTTTCGATCTTCCTCTTGTTTGTGAAGGTGCTGCCATGGTCCCACCCATCGAAGTCATTAAAGTATATAACTACATTTGGAAGGATTATCTAGTAGGATTCTTCCTTGACCAACCACTATCCTATTTGACAGTTATATTTAACCTAAAAAAAAGATGGAAGCTTAAAGGATCGATCTCTGTTAAATCAGATGGGTTACTTTTCTTATTCAAACTGTCCAACAATGAAGACCGTGAGAAAATCATCGAGCGATACTTAATGGCTAGTACACCTAATGATGAGTGTATATTTATGTGCATGATTTCAAGCACAATCTAAGGAATCACATCATCGAGCGATTAAGAGAATCGAGCGATATTTAACCAACACCAAAGGTTACGGTCTTTTCTACCCAAAAGGCAGCTCGTTCAAACTCATATCATATAGTGATGTAGATTTTGCTGATTGCGAAACGGATAGAAAAGATACAAGTGGCACATGTCATTTTATTTGGCCAATCTATGGTTTTGTGGTTTAGTAAAAAGTAAAATTGTGTTTCCCTCTCGACATGTGAAGCCAAATGTATCTTCGCTGCCTTAGCATGTGCTTAAGTAATTTATATGCAACAAACACTTTAAGATTTTGAAAAAAATTATAACTAATTCTTCTATATATTGTGATAATACGAGTGCTACGAATTTGTCTAAAAATCCAATTAACCATTCTCGAACTAAACATACTAATATTTACCACCACATTCTAAGAGATAAAGCTAAAAGGCTATTATCTTTCTTGAGTTTGTTAACACAGAAAATCAAGTTGTAGATATTTTCACTAAACCACTATATGAACTAACTTTTACAAAGCTAAGATGTGATCTTGGTATATGTTCACTCAATGAGTTAATTTCATAAAAATTAACTGATATATGTCATAAATATTAAACTCTATATTTGTCCTACAACAAAATTTTAAGTGTAGTTATTTTTAGTAAAATCTTGAAAACCATAACTAAAAATTGTTAACAATAATATGGCTAAACTAATACCGACCTTATAAATTATTTACTAAAAGTACATTAATTGTTCTATTTAATTATGGACATTTTATAAAAGAATGATAAAAAATAAGATTGTTTTAATAGAAATCTAAAAATGTCTTCCAATCACGACTCCGCTTATTCAACAATTGATTTTAGCTCACCCACATCTAAGGGTACATATGTATCACCAACAATAACCACTCCTCCTTCACATAAATCATCCTCACTAAATATTATAGCATCACCTACATATCACACCGGCTACTCTCCAAAGGGAAAGAAAGTTAAATGAGCAATTAATCTTGAATCATAATTTATCAATACTAAAGTTGATGAAAATTTTCACTATCAACAAGGAATGATGGGAGTGCAATTATGAGCAACGACGACAAGGAAGTCATCTTAACTTTCTCGAACGATGTATTCTAGCACTCCGTGGTCATTCACCGACGAAGGATTGCTTACATAAAAAATCTCCGCGTTTAATTGAGATTCTTGTAAAAACTCACAATGTTACTCCAAGAAACTTATGGGAGGCTGGGCCATATAACCAAGACTGGAATCACACTCCAATTCGTCCAAATTGGTCTCCACTTAAGCCCTCAAATGAGCAAACTAAAATTAACAAAAATTCTTGGCATCAAACTGAGCACAAGAACTTAGAATAATCAGAGGATAAATAATTTTTCACCAACGTACTCTGTCATATTTATATGTATATGATTATATATATATATATAATTAAATATGTAAAATGCATGTGTATTTATTTAATAATAATAATTTATATCATTTATCATGTTTTTAAATAAATATATTAATCACAAATTCGACATATACACTTCAAGTTAATAATAAAGAACTAAACAGGGCTCGGACGTCTGAGGTAAAATGCCAGACGCTTGGCAAAATACTCAGGAAAATTCTTCGAATACTCCCAAATGTTTAGCACATATCCTCAGACGTCTGAGATAATTTTTGGCATGTCCATTCCTTCAGCACTATATATTTTTTACACCCATCTCTTCGCTTTTACCCAAATCGTTTTAATTATGAAAAATCCTAGCTTCTTCCAAAACTCCAATTCTTCAACAATGGCACCCAAATCCAGAACCCCATTCAAAAAAGATCAAAAAAGGGACAATCTTCATCCTCCCAATCCACTACTGTCACCGATTCAACATCCAACAATGGCTTCGCAATAGTCCAAATGCTACGAAAAGATTAGAAGATCTGAAAATTATGAAATTTCATGTCAGTCCTTTCTATCGGCTATCTAGATTTGAAGAATATCGTCTTCAAGAACTCACAATTGCCTCCGGATACCGTACACCAATCAATTTGAAGAGCATGAGGTAAATATTGATTAATTATCCATCTTTCTCTTTTATGTTAACCTATGTAGTAACGATATTTGGACACCTGAATATGAAGAAGGTTGGATATGGACTAATGTGTATGGAAAAGTTTTGAAAATTAGTGTAAACACGCTGGGTCAATTACTTGATTGTTCCACTATCGGAATTAATTTAGAGGATATTGCAGATCATAGGAATTTACATTGTAATGAAATTACACATCAGATATGGGAGGATAGAATGCTTCAATGGAAATCTGTACATCTTCATCCACGGGCTTGATTATTGAATAGAATGATCATTAACACAACAATACCCCGCTTAGGAAGCCATGAACAAATCTATGACAATGATCATAAGGCCTTATATGCAATATTTGGTAGAACTCAGGTCCATTGGGAAAATTTACTCACGATGAAATAAAAAATTTCTGGGTTCATTATCGATAAACTATTACCTATACACCATACATTATGCGCCTCTTGCAAGCTCTCAATGTGCCTACCTATATATGTATGTATCTCATTTTGAAGATATTCCAGTTAAAGAAGGTGGTATAAGATTTTTTCATCTCATGCATCTCCCTAAAAAACAATACCTCCTCACATTTCTCTTACCCAATGGATTGCTCAACAACAAGATCAACAACGACATCTGGTGCCTCCACAATAAGCTAAAGTTTCTCTTCCACAACCGTTTGCTTCTTCTCACCATGATACAGGATACCATTCCGAATTGGAGATTTTTGAAGCCTGTATTGAAACTAATCCAATTGAGTCAATATGAGACTTAAAACTTCAAAATCAATGAACAATCACGATTAATCAAAGACAATTAGAAAGATAGATGATCGGCTTTGGAAGATCATTTTCAACACACATGATCAAGTTGGAGAAGACTATGGAAAAAGTTGCATCTACTCTAAGCAAGGTTTTGAGGAAAGTTCATGGTAGATCCTCTTCTATGTCATCGTCATCTCCTTCGCTTACACGCCCTCCATCACATACTTCTGTCTCTAAGCTTCATTGGTCATCTCAGAGTGCTAGAACTTTTGATCATGATAGAGGCAAAAATATTCTACAGGAACAACCAGAAGAAGAAGACGGAGAGGAATCTTGGTCAGATCCACCAGCACCTCAGTATGCCTCTTTTAAGGGCATATCAATTAATGAAGATGAGGATTATTATACTTCGACGCATCAATGGCAAGGAGATTATCAGACGGATCCTTCTGCCTACTTTAACTACTACGAAAATTAAGACGCCTTCTCTTTTAATAACTACCAAGGGTATTAATAAATTACTTTCCAATTATCTATATTGTTATGTTTACGCTACTATCATGTTTATTTGGACTCATACAGTGTAATTTTATTTCTGTTTGTGATGTTCGTAAAACCATTATTGTGAAGTTGAACTATGTATTATTTTTGTGCTGTGATTATGAACTGTGATGTTTGTGTTTCCTATATTTTATTTCTATGCATTATTCTTTTTGATAATGACAAAGGGGGAGAGAACATTTGTGTGCATATACATAGAGGGAGATAACATATTCAAGGGGAATTATTTTTAATACCATTACAAAAGATCGTGTATTTGTCATCATCAAAAATAGGGAGAATGTTTGAACCTCTCTTCTGGGATTTTATTGATAACAACTACATAATCACATATGCAACATATATTTCATCTATTTATAGGTATATAGAAGACATCACTTTGCTCACCAATATCATGGCTCGATGACAATCGTAATAAACGATGGATCAGACTATTGAAAGTAAGGTCATATATTTATATAATAGTCATAGATTATTTTGTACAATCTCCTTGAGTGATCATAGTACACACAAAAGTACATCAATAGACACTTACCTAAATTTTAATAAAAACTCTCCAATTTTTACAAACAACATAGCTTAGATGTCTACATATAAGCTCAGACGTCTGGCAGAAATTTCAGGTTTTAAATTTCGAAAGGTCTCAGACGTTTGGGACATAATGCCAGACATCCGATGCTATTGCAACTGCAAAATTTTGAATGGCCACTTCCTTTTCAAATTAAACATTCATGTCTTCTCCTTGATAGTTGTAACTCCTGGTCAAAAGGAAGCTCTTCGAGAAGGCATACCCTTTGAAATAAAACTCTTTGTTTTCTATAAATATATCAAAAGATTAAGATTGAGACTTACTTACAACTACAATTACTCTCTATTTTCTATAAGTACCTGAATTCACTTATGCTATTATTGATTTCATACCCTCAATCAATTACAACAAAAATCTATATTTTGGTAATCTTACTTCCTACAAATCCAAGAACTTACATTCACAAACACTCAATGGAGATTATAGAAAGAATTTTATTAGCAGTCAATATCTTTGTTGTATAGAACACAAGCTTGTCAAAGAAATACTTTTGTATAAGCCTATTCCGTCGGGCGAAACGAGGATTGTTGGTTAGTGAAATACCGAAGGGGAGCTTCGGGACTAGACGTAGGACGGGAGGTCCGAACCAGTATAAAATTCTGGTGTGATTGCTATTATTCTTCACTTTTACAATCTACTATATTGTTCCATTTAGTATGTATTAGTATACATTCACATATTAATATACAAGTCATATTATACGATCCACTACACTTTCAAGTTTGAGACTGATGAGTAATCACCGTTGGAGAGATGGCTAGAAAGTGCAAGAACAAGTCCAAGTCAAAGGTATGACCCATCTCAAGAACCAAAAATCTAAGCAAGCGGTCCGAACTGCAATCGACAAACATAGTTCAGCTCCCAAAGAGCTACCTCATTCCTTTTAATCCCAACCATATTTGATAAAAACCTAAGTGCTTAAGAGTAATGGGAAAGGGAAAGGAAGGCGAAGTAATCTAGTTTTATCAATAGAAAACCGTGCAAAGTTCAAGTTGCTAAAGAAATTACATGCCAATAGCCGAATGGGTCCAAAGGGGAAGAATAAGGAGGTATTTATGCACCTCTCCTTTCAGTCGCAGCCATTATAATCAAAAAGGCAAAAAGGATCTTAATTATTCAAGAGTGGCAAGCACTTTGGTACACCATGCATGTAGGAAAAACGACACGTCCCGGCCACATCTCAAGATGCACAACTGCCATAGCAAACGGTGCAATGCCACGTGGACGGTGTTGGAACTAAACCAGAACATAGCAGGTTAAATTGGTAAATTTCAAATTTTTTTGCTATTTTAGATCTTATTAGGCCTATGAAGTCTAAATTGATTTAGATTCGATCTAAATAAATTTTAAATAAAATCATTATTTCATTTGACTCACTAATAAAAGGATATTTAATGTTATATAATGTATATAGCGTGTATCTATGTATCATATACACATGTACATGTTGCTCGTGCAACATGTATAGTGTGCATGATTTAACATGCCCATATCTAAGTGCTGGGATTTACACCGCAACAAACATGTTAGCCCCTCCATATACATATATGCTGCCTAAAATATATATATTTATATTATTACTAAAAATAATATTTGTATATGATATATATATTTGTTAAAATACACATTTGTTAACATGTGATAATATTTATAAATATATGAATATATATATTTTTAAATTTAAAATCAAATTTTAGATATAGATCTAGACTTGAAAGTATATGTTGAATTCAAAGTAAGAATTCAATTTTGTGAATAATATATATATATATATATATATATACCCGAAAAATATATTTTTTCAAAAACATGTATACACACATATATATTTTGAAAAATCATTTATAATTGAAATATTGTATAATTAAATAAATATAAATATAATATATGTGTGTATGTGTATGTATATATATATATGGATGCATGTATGTATATTTTTATTTCAGCCAATATTATAATCTGACAAAATCTAGCTTTTATAATTTTAAAAGCCATTCGGATTTTAATATACATACATACATACATATATATATACATACCTGTGTGTGTTTTTTAAATTTCGTACAGAAATTTCTTTTTTAATAAAATATATTATAATGTTAAAATTATATACATATATTTAATGATACATATATAGATTTACAAATTGTTTAAAACCATTTAGTATACTGTTTTAATATTTAGTGTGTGTATATATACACTTCTACATTTGTTAGTATAATATATATATATATAGTATATATACAAAAAATCTTTTTATGTATGAAACAATATGTTAAAATATAATAAAATTATTTTCAAATATTTTGTGCATAATTACATAGTTTTAAAAACATTCTTTCATTTAAAACATTTTATAATTATTTTAAATTTCAAAACAAAATTAGTTTTTTAATTTTAGAACGTGAATAATATGTCTGCGAATGTTTATTTATAGCATATATATAAAAATACATGATCTAGGCAGACAGCTTATCAATTTACGGATTCGTGGTAAATAACTAATCTAATTGCGTATGAAAACATGATAAAATAATTATCTAAATATGTAAATAAGGATATTACCTCTACTATAGGCCTTGAATGACACCTTGAATGCTGAATTAGTTGATCCATTTGAATCTAAATTTAAATCCTTTTAGAAAGAGCTATCCGACTTAAAGAACTACACACCATTGCCCTGTTTTTATTTAAACTTTTTTTTCGAAGCTTGAATTGATGGAGATGAGGTATGGTAATTCTATAGGCAGAAAATGGAAGAGGGAAGGGGAAAACCTCCAAAGAAAAAGTGACGAGTTAGAAGTGTTTAAATACGAAAGAAAGGTAGGAGCAAATTGTGGATCTGGATCGATAATTTTCTCGACCAATTCAAAACCCACTCAAACCAAATCAACCTCTCCTCCCCTTTTTTGATAGCCATCCATACCTTGCCCAAATATAGGTCTTTATGTTGCTTTAAGCCTGATAAGATAATATACATTTAAAAATAATTTAAACACACATTGATATCGTATATTGATGCGTGAGTATACAACTTTTATATAAGCAATATTTTCAATATTGATCAACACAAATTAAATAAAATTTTATAATTAATATTTCAGAAATATTGACTAACTAAATTAAATTATAACAATTATAATTTAATTAAATCAGGCTACAGTCTAAGTATTTAACATTTCGGTTGTTTGACGCTTAGGTGTAAATTCGGTCAGTGGTTAATATCGAACATTTCAAATATTAATGTTCCCACGTCATCTTAACTAGTGGTGTGAGATAATGGCCAAATTTATCGCATATATAGCATCAGTGAAATCCAGTTTTACTTATTTAAAGCAGTACCCGGTAGGGATAATTATTTACACCATTTTCTTCCTCAAAACTATATCACATTAGGACTTATGGAATTTGGTAATGGTCAAAATTCTAATAGCATCCACATTCAACTTGTATAGTCCAACCACAAAGTCCTTGATTCAATAATAATAATAATTATTAACCGAATTGCTATGGCCAGAGACTTTGACTTTGGTTTAGCTTCAGTTGACAATGATACTAACCTCATATAACCGAGGAGATGAATTCTCTATTGAATAGTATCTCACTTCCTATACTTCTACTCAACCCAACTATAGTCGCTCAATGGAGCTATGCCATAATTTAACTATAATCAAAGAGGAGTTTCCACATTGAAGCTCGATAGTATTCTAAAGTTGAGTGAATTATGTAATATGGTCATAATGACATTTTCTATTTGAACTTAGTTATATTAACCAACTGAAAACTATCGATTGAATCATTCCATAGTTATCCAATAACTATTAGTACATAACCTTTTGGTCCCCCAACAACCATGATTAATACACAACGAAATATTTGGAGAGTGTGACGTACTTTGGTCTCAATGGATGTATTAATATCTTGTCTCGATACATCTTGACTAGGAATATTTAAAATGATATGTTTTTTATATTAGGATAAATTCCTCATGATTACAACAAACTATAGTTACTATTTTTATCAATATAATTTTGAAAGGATAGATACCAAGAAAGTCAATGTCGATGCTGAAGGATTACATTAAAGTTCGAAGCCCCGAATGTTAGCATAACATTAAGTAATCAATGTCGACTTCATGGTCTCCGTCGACGTCGAAGGCTTTAACATTGCACCAATAGATGATAATACAAAAGGAAGTAACATTGAAGAAATGATGTAGAGCCAACGACGAAGACCATTAGATTATATTGCTCTTCAACTATGTCGACAATCTTCCATGTCGAAGGCATTTGTGTCGAACTTGCTCAATTCACCATCAATTCCTTGCATAACTTCCCTTCATCCACAATGCGTTCCATCACATTGCGATTCGTCAGCATCGCATCCCATCGACAAGGAAAAAGGAGAATGTAGCATTTAGTTGAAGTTGTCTAGGTCACACATTGCCCATTGTTGAAGTCTTACAGCACCGCATGTGATTGAAGTTGTTAAATAATGATAGTATGTTCATTAAGAAGTCGTCGTCCATTGAAGTCATTTTGAAATAGGAATCACAAGTTACTGAACATCGACATCGAGGGTCATCAATGTCGCCGTTGTTTAATGCCCACAATGCCATTATCCGTCAATCAAAATAGGTCACAAGATATGGGGTCGTCGTCGCCAATATAAATTTGACATGTCGAGAGCCATCAATACATCCAAAAGAGTTGTAGATGCAGCTTTTACTAATGTCGCCTTTCGTCAATGTTAATATGTGGTGGTAGTGGAAGTTGATCAATGAAGAAGAGACTATCAGCGCTGAGTTTAGAAATATCGAGTATCGACTCCATTGAACCAATACCATAGTTTAGCTATATGAATATAAGAGCGCTGGCTTTGATGTTTGACGATGCTGCTAATGTCGAGCAGATAAAGTACCAACCTTGATGTTTGACGATGCAATTAACGTCGAAGCCAATGGATCCTGATGCCTGCCGCTTGTCAAACCCTATAAATATTGACCTAGGGGCTTCATGAAAGCAGACGAATTTTCATTTCTCTCTCTCTCTTCTCTTAAATCAAAGCCTTGTAACCCTAAATCGAATTAGGAAGAAACCTTATTTGACCTTAATCATATTCGAATTATATGAAGAAGGACTAGGATATGCATATTGACTTAGACTATAACCTTTTTGGATATTATTGTTATGGAATTGCATATTTATAGACTTATCATGATGAAACTCGAGAAGAAAATAATCGATGAGCCTTGAACTATGACAAACTCCTATATGCATAATTATATGAACCATGTACTTCGAACATAAGGACTAAATAGTGTCTAATTATTTGCCCATTATCATGCAAAATGGACTATAGCCTGGACACATCACTTATCTTCTATATCTTTATCGAACATATGATATGACATGGGCCTTTTGGACTATCTCACTTCAAAGCCTCAATGAGCATATATAGATAATAACTTTAAGGACTTCGAGCATATCGACTCTTATGACCTTAAAGGATGTCGAGCTTAATGAGTCTAACGAACTCTAAGGATTTCATGCACAATAATTTTGGGATAACAAAAAGACTTTCGTATAACTTTCCTCAAGGACCAAATGTCATCCATTCAATAATGATTCTCTTATAAGATTAGTCTTAAATGATGAGTTGGTCCTTGATACACTATTAGGGCGATATTGATCAATTCATACTTGATCATGTTCCTATAAATGTTCAAACCATGAGCTAATTCACCACGATTGGCATCTAGAGTTTTATACAATCTTTTGGTCTAAAATTTTTGGCGTTAGAAGGATGGCCCAAACCTCCGACTTGTTTAACTCTCTCCCTAAACTAATTTAGTAAGATTTTTTTTAGGAAGATGAAATCAAAAGAACTTAATGCTTGTGCTGAAGAGGTCATCCAAACAACAATCTTATAAGAGAATGTAGTTCACAACTTCAACTTAGGAAGTGCAGAATCGGGACAACCATTGGTACCAGCACAATTAACCAGCAGTGATGCCAAGGTAAAAGGCCTAGAACAACAATTTCTAGAGATGAAAGGGCTTATACGAGTGGTACTTGCTTAAAAATCTTCTTAAACTACTAGGCTCACGTTGGGAGATGAAGCAGAATCTCCAAGGAGAAAGTTGAATACTTTATTACTTAGAAATAAAAGCAAAAGCAAACTTGTCTTAACTCACCAAAAGAGAGGAGGTGACTAACAAGCTAAAGCTAACTACAATGAAAGGATAAAAGAAAATTCTAAAGAGTAGTCTAGAAATTCAACTTATGAAGGATACAAGCCTGAAAGAAGCAACTACAATAATGATGAATCTAACTTAAGAGATTTGGTAGAGAAAATAACAAAAGACATGCCCAACCTCAATGTGAAGAGGACCCTAGACGACAAAGTCACTGATAACCCTTGAGAGGCTCTTTTTACGGATAAAATCATGGCTGCAAACATTCCTCACATCAAGATCTCGTCTCTCGAATATGATGGCACAACCGATCCAGATGATCATTTATTAGCTTTTGAAAGCCAGATTGATCTATATATGTGTCTAGAGTAGTGCGCTGCAGGCTTTGTCCAACCACATTTCAAGGAGTGGTAGCTAAATGGTACCGTCGGTACCGAGAAAGGACCATCTATTCTTGGAAGTAGTTTTCTTATGAGTTCTCAACGCAATTATGTATCTACAGGGATCCTGCTGTTGACTAAACTATTGAAGCCAATATCAAACGGAGGCCAGGAGAGCTGTTGGGTGACTATCTTAAGAGACTTAAAATGGAAGCCCTAAAGGCGAAGAACAAGATTGATAGAGATAAACTGGTGGCGGTTCATTCTGGGCTGATCGAATAAAACCCCATTCTGGAGGGAGATCTACATCCACGAGTGTAATGGCTAGCAAGATTTCCATTTCCAAGCTGATAAGTTCATTTGCATGGATGAAATGTATCATGCTAGAAAGAAGGCCTAAGGCAAAAAGGAGATAGGAAAGATTAACAACAAGCGCAGCCATAAGAAGCCAAGGTGGGAAGACGACTTGAATGCTAACCACATTGCTCTGAACAAGCGACTGTCTTATATATATTCCACAATGAAAGAAAAAGATTATTGTCCTATCTCTTATAAAGCCAAAACTTATCTTGAGCCAAGGAGAGGAGGGGATTACTATGCTTATCATAAATCGAATGGACATAAAACAGATGAATGTTGAGTATAGGCGGGCATAATTCAGCGTCTGATCTATTTCGAACAACTAAAGGAGTTCATTAGAGATGGTCAGAAGGCAATTCGTTCTGAAAACAACAACCAAAAGCCACTATGCAACGTTGCAAATATTGTAGTAGATATTCAGCCTGACCTCATTCCACCTCTGAATCGAATTGATGTGATCCACAGAGGCCTACACTGGGCTAGGAACAACAAAGGAGCAAGGAGTTGATATGTCAGGGAAGCAAAGGAGGGAATTTTCTCTATCCTGGAAGAACCGCCACTCAAGAACCCAAGGTTTCAAATCCAAAAGCATAATTTGACCATCACTTCACAAGAACTAAGTGGGGTTCACCATCCGCATAATGATCCATTGATGATCACCGCACAAATTGGACTTTTGGCGATCTCCAAAATCTTAGTAGATACTAAAAGTGCTGTCAATGTAATCTGTAAGCATCTGTTTGACCAGATGGGTCTTCTAGAAGAGAAATTGGAACCGAGCTTGGAACCTATCTTTGGGTTCAACAATAAAGGATCAAGTCCAGTGGGATAGGTAAAGCTTCTCATGCAAATGGAAGTGCCACCGTATTCTCGAACCTTCGAAACTCTCTTTGTCATTATGGACTAACCTTCTTATTATAACTCATTCTTTAGAAGGCCGACTTTGGATGAGGTCGATGCTTTCGTTTCACCAAAATAATTGACGGTGAAATTCTTAACAAAAAGTGTTGGAGGGCCATAAGCAAGACACCCTTTCTTATTATTATTCGAAGAAAAATGAATTTATCAGAACTGATACTAAAAAGCTTCTGGATGAGGCTTATTTAAGCTCATCGCCAAAGAAAACACAATGCTCAATAAGATAGCTAAACATATGTTGATGAAATTTGACTTCTCAAAAAAGAAAAGGAAAAGGATTGAAGCAAACATGATAGAAGGCGAAGTATAAGATGAAGAAATTAACATCAAACTAGATTGCAGAAACAAACAGGAAAGAATGAAACCAACAGTGGATCCTAAAGATGTATGTCTAGATTTGAATGATACATCAAAGACAATTAAGATTGGAAAAGAATTGGAAAAGAATTAGATGGAAAAATCAAGGGTGTGTTGATCCAATTTCTTCAATTCGGAAAAGATGTATTTGCTTGGACTCACTAAGATATGGTCGGAATAGATCCAACCATCGTGTGTTAAGCCTTGAACATAGACCCATATATCACACCAGTTCGGCAGAACAAGAGATAGTTTGATAAAATATAGTCCAATGCTTTAAAAGAAGGAGTTAAAAGATGGCTTGAGAATGCATTTATCAGAGAAGTTTTCTACCTAAAATGGTTAGCTAATCAGGTTTTGGTCAAGAAGTCCAATAGGAAGTGGAGAACATGTGTCGATTACAATGATTTGAGCAAAGCATGTCTAAAAGACTGCTATCCTCTTCGAAGGATAGATTAGCTAGTTGATGCAAGAAGCAGACATCAACTTTTATCCTTCATGGATGCATATTCTAGATATAATCAAATTCCAATGTTCAAACAAGATGAAGAAAATACCAGCTTTACGAATGATTAGGGAATGTATTGCTACAAGGTAATGCCATTTGGTTTAAAGAATGCAGGAGCAACATATCAAGGACTAGTAAATAGGATGTTCAGAGAACAAATCGGTTGGGACATGGAAGTGTGTGTAGATTACATGTTGGTCAAGTCCCAGGTGAAGAACAATCATCTAAAAGACCTAGAAGAAATGTTCGATGTGTTGCAAAGTTACCAGATGAAGCTTAACCCACAAAAATGTTCCTTTTGAATCCGGTCCGACGAATTCTTCGAATATATCATCAGTGCTAAGGGAATTGAAGCAAACCCTGACCAAATTCAAGCTATTAAAGGAATGGCCGAACCAAAGACAAGCAAAGACGAAATGAGCCTGAATGGAAATGTGGCAGCATTGATTCGATTTATTTCCAAAGCTACCGACATATATATTCCCTTCTTCAACGTGATCAAGAAGAAGAAAGGCTTCGAATGGAGTGAGTGTTTCCAAAAAACTTTCCAAGAACTAAAAGAACATTTGGAAAATCTGCTGATTCTCTCTTGTCCTGTGGATGGATGATTTTATCTCTATATGGCAGTTTCTGAACATGCAGTTAGTTCAGTGCTGATAAGTGAAATAAAGGGAATTTAGCTTCTTATATATTATACTAGCAAAAGACTCAAAGATGCGAAAACTAGATACCAAGTTATAGAGAAATTGGTGTGCTGTTTAATGCTTACTGCACGCAAACTACAAGCATATTTTCAAGCACATCCAATCAAAGTCTTAACCAGTTTCCCACTTAAGCAAGTTTTTAGTAAACTAGAAGCTTCAGGAAGGTTGGTTAAGTAAGGAATTGAACTTAGCCAATACAATATCGAACTCCTACCCCGAATGTTAATTAAAGGGCAAACACTAGCTGATTTTATCAACGAATGTATCAGTTCATTAAAAATCAATCAAAGAAAGAGAA
Source organism: Allium fistulosum (assembly GCA_030737815.1). Taxonomy (NCBI): domain Eukaryota; kingdom Viridiplantae; phylum Streptophyta; class Magnoliopsida; order Asparagales; family Amaryllidaceae; genus Allium; species Allium fistulosum. Next base: position 1,415,195,420 of record CM060901.1, on the reverse strand, counting down.
AGACCTAAAACCTAAGCGGCAACTATTCAGTGGATGAGGTTTCGAATGAACAAGGAGTTGGAGCCGGATATGTGGTTATAAATCTTGATGGACATCGTTTGCACTATGCGATGAAGTCAAAATTTCTAGCCACAAAAAATGTGGCATAATATGAATCTATGATAGAAGGATTTACTCTAGCCCTCTAGTTGAAAATCGTAGAATAGAAATTTTTAGTGATTCACAATTAATGGTGATCTAGTTAAATCAAAAATATCGGACGAAATATGTCAAACTAACATTGTATGTCAAGGAGATATTAAAATGCTGACTCAATTCGAAGATTTCTCAATACATCAAGTACCCAGAGGCAAGAACTCTTAAGCCAATTCTTTGGCTAAGTTGGCTAGCGCATGAGGGGCAACAAAAGCCCGAATTGTGCCGGTAGGCTACCAAGCAAATCCTAGTATAGAGGAGAGGGACTCCAGTCCTGAAAATGAGGCTTTAGTGTTGACCAGATCTCAAGCCTTAAAACACAACAAGGAAAAAGAAGATGAAGTTGATGTTTGTCAAGATAGACCCCCTCATACGGAAATCAATGATCGATACAAGGATAATTAGATGACACCCAACGTCAAATACTTGATGAAAGGAATGCTTCCAGCAGATAAAAAGAAGGCAAAGAGGATAAAACGTCAAGCCTCAACCTTTAACATAGCAAACAAGATAATCTTTAAAAAGGGATAATCACTTTCTTACCTAAGATGTGTTAGTCTGGAAACAGAGGCAAAACTATTAAGAGAAGCCTATGAAGGATTTTGTGGGGATCATTCCAATGATATAAAGTTAACTAAGAAAATTATGAGACAAGGCTTATATTGGCCCCAGATGACTAGTCAAGCCATTAATTACGTCATAAGATGTAAAAAGTGTCAAAAGTTCTCCAAGATCCCACACCTACTGTCTGGTGAATTTACTTCTATCTTAAGTCTGTGGCCCTTTGATTTATATGGAATCTATCTAATAGGACCATTTCCAGTATCTAAAGGAGGGGCTGAATATGCTGTGGTGGCCATTGATTATTTCACAAAGTGGGTAGAAACTGAGCCCATTTCGAATATTACATCAGGAAAGGTTCTCAAATTCATAATCAAGAATATCGTTACCAGATTCGGGATTTCGTACGAGATAATATCCGACAATGGAACACAATTTGAGAGCGAGAATTCAATTAATTTTGTGATAAGAATGGAGTTAGCAAAAGCTTTTCATTTGTAGCTTGTCCTATGGAAAATGGAGCAGTCGAGGCAGCCAATAAAATCGTAAAAACCATTCTAAAGAAGTGGTTAGATAAGGCAAAGGGAAATTGGGTAGAAGAACTACCTCTCGTTCTATATGAGCATATACAACTTCGACTAAAATGGGTCATGCCCTGTATTCCCTAACATATGGGTGTGAAGCCATACTCCCAATTGAGGTTGATGTGCCTTCTCATCGAAGGATTGCGTATGCATTCAATCCAAATCAAGAATTAAAGAAAGAATCTCTGGACGTAGTCAATGAGTTAACAGATTATGTAGTTATATAAATGGATGAGTATCAACAGATAATATCTAAGTACTACAACTTTAGAGTAAGGGGAAAATCATTCCAAAAAGAAGATCTAGTGCTCTAAAGAGTCATGGTAATTACCAAGAATCCAATAGATGGGCTACTAGGACCAAATTGGGAAGGGCCCTTAATCATACATAAGGTAATTCTGCGTGGGATGTATAAATTTTATCGACCAGATGAAACATCATAGTAGAACAAGGAATGCCAAACAATTGCAGCTATACATCCGATAATGGATGAATAAAAATAATTTATTGGAAAGGAATAACTTTCTCTCAAAGCCGGCAAAGGCTTATGACTACAAGAGGTCCCTGGCCATCGAAGGCCTCAGCCATCAAAGGCTTATGACTGCAAGAGGTCCTTGGCCATCAAAGGCCCCATCCATCAAAGACTTATGACCACAAGAGGTCCCAGATCATCAAAGGCCCCAACCATATGACCACAAGGGGTCCCTAGCCATCAAGGGCCCTAAGCCTTCAGTGCCATCATCATGTGTCACTAAAGCACCTCCTAGAGAGAGGTCGAAGTAAGCCTATAGTGTCGCCATCAAAGGCCTCACTAAAGCACCGGGAAAGCCTTCAACCCCTACCTACATAGCCTGTTTGAGGCGCTTCCTAGAGGGAGGTCATATAAGCCTTTAGTGCCATCATCAAATGCCTCACTAAAGCAGTCAGAAAGCCTTTAGTGCAATATTAAAGGCCTCACTAAAGCACCTCCTAGAGGGAGGACGGAGTAAGCCTTTAGTGCCGTTATTAAAAGCTTTACTAAAACATCAAAATCTTCAAAAGGAAGATAAATCAAAATCAGAGCCAAGTAGTGCTCCCAAGTCAACCAAAATCAGAGCCAAGTAGTACTCCCAAGTTAACCAAAATCAGAGCCAAGCACTGCTTTAAATCAACTAATCTTCTAGAAGGAAATCATCAAACATGAGTTATTTATACTCCCTAACAAAAGTAATTTTCATCCACGAGATAAGAGACTCTGGACTTCTATTATTGCCAAATTTGGATTTCTGGTCTTCTTCTATTATTTCCAGATATGGATTTCTAGACTTCCATTATTATTGCCAGATTTGGATTTATGGTCTTCTTCTATTATTTCCAGATATGAATTTCTGGACTTCCATTATTATTGCCTAAATTGGATCTCTGGTCTTCTTCTATTATTTCTAGATATGGATTTCTGGACTTCCGTTATAATTGCTAGATTTTGATTTCTAGTCTTATTCTATTATTTTTAGGTATAGATTTTTAGACTTCTATTATTATTGACAGATTTGGATTTCTAGTCTTCTTCAATTATTTCCAGATATGGATTTCGGGACTTCTATTATTATTGCTAGGTTTGAGTTTCTTGTCTTCTTCTATTATTTCCAGATATGGATTTCTGAACTTCTATTATTATTGTTAGATTTGGTTTTTTGGTCTTCTTCTATTATTTTTGGATATGGATTTCTAGACTTCTATTATTATTGACAGATTTGGATTTCTAGTCTTCTTCTATTATTTCCAAATATGGATTTCTGGACTTCTATTATTATTGCCAGATTTGGATTCTTTGTCTTCCCCTATTATTTCCAAATATGGATTTCTAAACTTTTATTATTATTGCCAGATTTGGATTCCTTGTCTTCCCCTATTATTTCCAGATATGGATTTCTAAACTTCTATTATTATTGCCAGATTTGGATTTCTAGTCTTTTTCTATTATTTCCAAATATGGATATCTGTACTTTTATTATCACCAAAATTAGATTTATTGGCTTCTTCTATTATTATCAGATATAGAATTCCGGTCTTCTATCGATATTGGATAAAATCTTTTGGTCTTCTATTATTATCAAACTTCAATTTTTGGATGGTCTGATACAGATTTCTAGTCTCCTCTCATTGCCAAAATGATATTTTATTATCAAATAAATTTTTGGTCTAATATTACTACTAGAAAAATAATTCTGATGCCTCTACCCATAATATGACCGAATAATCTTCTGGGCTTTTGCTTGGAAACTTGTCACTATTTATTGATCTCTTATAATAGAATTATAAACCTAAACTCACAAAGATAATATAGGCAATATATGCCAATTTGTAATTCAATTGAACTCAGAAGTAGAATTGCTAACAAAAAAATTATCATTTACTTCATATTTTACAGGAAAACAAGGCCACTAAGAAAATCTTATTAAAGATTGGGCAATATAAAGGAATTCTTGGTTTTAACCTAAAGAGTAAAAGCTTATTTCATACAAGAGGGACTAAATGTTACCCATATAATTTTTAAGGATGTAAACTAGGAAAGTCAATGTAGAGGCTAAAGGATTACATCGAAGTTCGAAGCCCCAGATGCTACGAAAGCATTAAGAAATCAATGTCGACTTCGAGGTCTCCATCGTAAAGACTTTAACATTTTGCCAATATATGTTAATACAAAAGGAAGTAACACCAAAGGAATGATGCTGAGCCAACAACGACGACCATAAGATTATACAGCTCTTCAACTACATCAACATTCTTCTAAGTCGTAGGCATCTGTGTCGAACTTGGTCAATGCTGCATCAATTCCATGCAAAACTTCCCTTCATTCACACCACATTCCATTACATCATGATTCATCAGCATCGCATCGCATCTGATCGGCAAGGAAAAAGGAGAACGTCGCCTTTGGTAAATATCGTCTAGGTCACACACTGCCCATTGTCAAAGTCTTACAGCATCGTGTGTGATCGAAGTTGTTAAATAATGATAGTATGTTCATTAAGAAGTCATCGTTCATTGAAGTCATTTTGAAAGAGGAAACATAAGCTACTGAACATGGACATCGAGGGTCATCAATGTCCCTGCTGTTTTATGTCCAAAAAGCCGCCAACCGCCAATCAAAGAAGGTCACAAGATATGGGGTCGTCGTCGCCAATATTCATTAGCTATGTCGAGAACCATCAATACATCCAAAAGGGTTGTCAGTGCTTTTACTAATTCCGACTTTCATCAATATTTATATGTGGTGGTAATGGAAGTCGATCAACGAAGAAGAGCATATCAACGTCGAGTTTAGAAATACCAAGTATTGACTCTATTGAACAAGTGCCAAAGTTTAGCTATGTGAACATAAGAGTGATGGCTTTGATGGTCGACGACACTGCTCATGTCGAAGCAGATAAAGTATCAATCTTGATATTCAATCAATTAATGCCGAAGCCAATGGATGCTGAAGCCTGCCACTTGCTGAATCCTATAAATATGGACTTAGGGGCTTCGTAGAAGGGGACGAATATTCATATTTCTCTCTTTTCTTAAATCAAAGCCTTGTAACCCTAAATTGAATTGGGGACAAACCTTATTTGACTGTAATCATATTCGAATTATATGAACAAGGACTTGAATATGTATATTGACCTTGACTATGACCTTTTTGGACATTATTGTTATGGACTTGCATATTTATAGACTCATCATGGTCAAACTCGACATAAACATAATCGATAAGCCTTGAACTATGACAAAATCCTATATGCATAATTATATGAACCATGGATTTCGAACATAAGGACTAAATCATGCCTAGTGCCGCTCATTATCGTGCATAATGGACTATAGCCTGAACACGTCACTTATCTTATATATCTTTACTGAACATATGATATGACATTGGTCTTTTTGGACTATATCATTTAAAAGCCTAAATTAGCATATATATGTAATAACTTTAAGGACTTCGAGCATAGCGACTCTTATGACCTTAAAGGATGTCGAGTATAATGACTCTAATAAACTTTATGATCTTCGAGCATAATGATTCCAGGATAGCAAATAGACTTTCGTATAACTTTCCTCAAGGGTCTTATGTCATCCATTCAATAATGATTCTATCATAAGATTAGTCTCAAATGATGAATTGGTTTTTAATACACCATTAGGGCGATATTGACCAATTCATACTTGATCATGTTCCTATAAATGTTCAAATTAATAGCTAATTTGTAACGACACGTACTTTTGACTATTGTAAGTTATTAAATTTAATGCAATTATTGGATAAATAGATAGAAACAAAAATTTAATGATTTGTTAATATTGATTTATTGGATAATTAAATTGGTTAAATTTAATATTCGAAGTTATTTGGATATTATAATTTTGGATTTAATATGAATGAAAATGATATCGAAAATTTATTTAAATTATATTTAAATGAAAATGAAGATTTTTAACTTTAAAGATTAAATTTAAAGTGAATAAATAATTTCTGGTAATTTCTCGTTTTAATTGACAAGTAAAAATAGCCATTTTGGCCACTATCTTGGATTTCGACGAAACCAGTTTCAACGGATCCATAATAGTTAATTATTATAGGATTTCAAGTTTCGTAGCGATCGGACATGTCGTTTAGCCGCCCGAGCTTGAAATGTGTAGAAATTTATTTTAGAATTCGATAAAATAAATTGATTTTTAAAACCTATCTTCTGCATACGATCGAAATGGCTTCCAAAACTAGTTCCATTGTGTTAGAAATAGGGGTACAACATTATAAATGCCAGGCGGCACGCCTCGTTTAGAGCTCGAGAAGTTTCAGACGACTTAGTAAAGATATTTCTAATTTAAATAATAATATATATAAATCGAACGATATTATTCAAAGCCACGTTCTTACCTTCACTGTATCTCTCTCTTCCTCTCCCTCTTTTCGAATCGATGTTATTTAAAAAAAAACTAATGAACAAACAGGAAAAAAAGACTGCTGATTGAAAAAATTTCCAATCGGTGCTCTAAGGCAGTTGAGTTCGGCATGTTAGAGTAGATCTGCGACATCTGGTGGGAATCGAGTTCTTCAGCGTGGCTCGAGTAGGGTTTTCGAGTTTTGAGGTTTTCCATTCGCACGCGAGCTGTTGTACAAACGACACTTCTATGGGTTCGCGAGCATGTCGCATGAGCTCGAGTGGGAGACTGGTGGTCGGCGACGCAAATTCTGGTGGCAGCGCTCTATAAAAAAAGGCATGCATGCTCGCCTTGGAGAAGATGATACAACGTGTGAGGAGGAGGTATTTGGGTCGAATGCAGAAGGTTAGTGTTTAGTTTATTATATTAATTAGTTAATTTTATTAGTTAATTATAGTTCAGTTTTAAATTATATCGAATGCTAATTAATTCGTAACTTTTGTTTACGATGCCCGTTTTGGTCGAAACAAAATCCAGTGGAAGCATATCGACGTCATTTACGACATGAAACTGGATTGGGATTTATTTGAAGCTGAAAATATTTTCAGTTTCAAATAAAAAGGTGAGTGTTTATACGCTCACGTTTGATTATTATATTTTTATGTCAGTAAAAATTTTATCGCGAATTAATTTAAATTTATTGATGGTTGTTGGATAAATTTAAATTGACATTTAATTAACATCTGAATTTATTGATACAATTTAAATTGATAGTTAAAATTGAATTAGAATTTAACTGCTAGTAAAATCCCCAATTTATCGATAATTGGTTGATTCTTGTGATTATTGACTATTTGGATGATGGATGCTGATGGATGAAAGTTGATTGATATTTTGGATGTTTGGATGTTTATTTATGTGTAATATATCTTGGTATCATCATGTATGTTGTTTACGGTGTATAAACTGTAATTTTAATCATTTCGAATAAACTAAGAAATAGGTTGAAATGATATATACCTATGGTATTTTTGATTGAAATGATATATATATCCATCTCTAAATTAAATTGAAATAATTGATTCACTTGACCATAGGATAGAGAATTATATACGGACACCGGATTTGTTAAATTAAATGATTTAAAATTTTGATTGGAAATTATTTAAATGATTTGGTTTTAAAAAGTAAAAAAAAATCGAATTTATGGAAATCGAATTATTTTCAAATTGGAACTCGAAATGTTGAAATTTAAATTTGGTAAACGAAACTATTTAAATAATCGAAGTTGAGTTTTTTTAAAGATATAATCAAAACATGACGTGAATTTCAGAAATTGATTTGTTATAAAGGATTGGACTTTTATTCGAACTTTAGATATTGCTAAGTAAAAGTGATATAAAATGATATTTCAAAATTGAGCTCGGAATTTAATGATATGTGAAGGTTTGGAATTTTTTTTTGGATAATTAAGGTAAATTTGATTTAAGTGTTTAAATCTATATTTTGGAAATCGAACTCGGAATTGATATAAATCGAAATGGTTTAAATTTAGAATTGGAATTTAAATTAACTTTGAATCGGAATTGAAATTAATTTGGAATTGGAATTGAAATTAATATGGAATTGAAATTGAAAACAATTTGGAATTGAAGTAAAATTCGACTTGAAATCGAAATTGAATCGATTACATCGAAATGGAAATGGATATTGATTTGAATTGGAAATTTGGAATTGGATCAGTTTGACTCGGAAACTATATTTAAATAAATTATTTTAGTATAAAATTTCAAATATATTTTCTTTAAATATTCAAACTATTTTGATTTTCCAAACTATTTTACTATATAAACCATTTTTATACTCAAATTATTTTCTATTAAACTATTTTAACTATTTTAAAACTATTTAAAACTATTTTCTAAAATTCAAATTGGTTAAAAGGGTGGAATGTTTATATTTAAATCTTGGATTTAAATGCAAATTGGGTTAAGTGAGTTATCACCAAAATTGAAATTTGAATCAAATTTTGAATTGAGGTCGATATATCGAACTGAATTGACATTTTGAAGTAAAATATGATTTTTGAAACGAATATAATGATTTCGAAATGGATATGATTTTTGAAACGAATATGATGATTTCGAAATGGATTTGATTTTTCAAATGAATATGATATTTTGATATCAAGTATAAATTGTTTTCGAAATATAAAGTACCAACCGGTGTGTAAAATGACGTTTGGTTGTTAAAGAGACCGGGGCCTCTTATTGGCATACTCTCTGTCAATATTAGAACCACTTTAACAACTGTGTAGGTGGTGGATGATACCCATAATGTAGTGGTTGAATTGGCAATGTTTACTGGAATGAAGTAAGAGAATGATGATGGATAGCTTTTATATTCGTTTTCATAATTAAAATGAATAAAACAGGAGCCTATGTTTGGCCAATGAAGTTGGCTACCTCTAGTGACGTTGATCCCTCATATTACTATTGTGATTTCTTATTCGATGGGTGCACCTTTTTCGTTTGGATTCATTGTCGCAGTCGGCTACGGATGGGTTACGACCAGCCAGAAAGGGTAAACTGGTAGAATCCTACCTTGTGCATTGCCTCACGTGCCTTGTCATATTTATCCCTATACGAGCCCATTACGACTTTGGTTTAGAACTATAAAAATGTGTTAAGGGCGATAATGTAAAGCCTTAACAATATTTTGATATTTATTTTACTTATAGACATTATCTATTATAGCGTACAATATTATATATAGACAGTTTGACGGATCCTTAGGAGATGGAAAATCCCGTAACATCTCTTAAGTTATTGCACTCGTATTTGTGATATTGATTTGACTTACATAAGAGTATTTTAGTCCCAACTCAAGTGTTTTGTCTTTTCATTACACTCGGGTCAGTCCCGAGTTTTTCCAGTGCATTGAAGATCAGTTTCGGGAGGATGAAGACGAAGTTGGCATATTATTATTATTATCCCCTTCATCGTGTTGTTCTGCTGTATTGATTATTTAACCCTGATGTATATACATAACTCTAATAAATGTGTATAGATTTTAATAAAATGTATAGTAAACAACTTCATGAATTGTTTATGTGATTATTATAATTTATCGTTCTGTTGTGAGATTCTGTGTTTGTTTCTTCTTCTTTTCTTATTTTCCTTATTTAACCCCATTGATTATCTTCGTTCTGAATTGTTTAAGTTGGACATGTGTGGATTATTTTCGATTTAAACCTTCCGAAATGTGGGTCGTCACAGTTGGTATCAGAGCCAGGTTTAGCGATAACCTTGGCTTTGTGGGGTTTGACTCATTAGAGATAGGGTAGTAATACCCTAGAATGAGTCTGTTTCAGTGTGTATATATGAGAGAGCGCACTTGTTAGTGTTATAAAAAAATTTATATTGTGTTTACTTATCCGTTGAGTTGTGTATGAATTCTGGTCGGTGCATTGGACGCCGTGTTATCGATAGGGGTTTCTAAACACTTAAACGAGGCAAGTCGACATAGTATTGTTTTAAATTGGGGTAAATGAAATAAATTTACCTAAATTATTTTATATATATATAATGATAATTTTAATGAATGATAGTTGTTAGGAGATGATAATATTTAGTTATCATTGATTATTGGTTGAATTAAAATAAATTGAATACTTTGAAAATTTTATTTTACGAAGTATTCGATAATTGAATTGAATTGAAATCAATTAAAATAAAAATTGTTTGAAATAAAAAAAATGTAAAGTAATGGAATTGTATAAGCTATATTATAAAAAGAAGGTTTTAAAAATCGAGATTTTTACATTTTAAAATCCTTTTGTTTTCAAAATTGTTTTCGTAGCCTTCAAAATTAATATTATTTAAAAGAGTTTTAATTAGAAAAATATTCTGAAAAGATTTTTGAAGAAATTAAAAGCTTTGAACTCGCTTTAGTCACTGGGAAATAATTCTAGGGATGACTGCAGCATCGTCAGTATTCATTTTCTAGTTTCTGAGTAAAAATTGCAACCAAAAGAAATTTATTTTTCGATTAAAACAAGTTTTGATTATGAAAAATATTCTAAGTATGATTTAATAAATATATGAACGTAGTTTTGAACTTATAATTGAAAATAGTATATAAGGAATGAGTTTATAACTTATAAATTTAAAATACTATAGAAAAGAAATAAGTTATAACTTATAAATTTGAATAGGAAAATAAACCAAATTTAAAACGGTTAAATTTTGGTTAAGAAAACAAAGAAATTTTTTGAATTTGAGATACGAATAAATAATTGGCTTAGCATTGTTAAATTAAATGGAGTTAGTGAAATTAAGTAAATAAAATGAAGTCTAACTCACAAAGGTTAAATAAAATGAAATGTAATTGAAATGAATTAGATAAAATGAAATTTTGAATGAATAAATTGTATAACTTAAAGATTTGATAATTAATAAACTAAAAACGAATTGAAATTTGTTGAATGGGAATGATAAGAAAATTTAACTTGAATAAAATTAAATAAAACGAGTAATGGATTAAAATGAAATGAAGTTTAACTTAATATTAAATAAATTGAATTGGATATTAAGTGAAACTAGGTAAATTAGTAAAGTGAATTAATTCCACTTAAACTACAGAATCAATTAATAAAATGAATACGAATTTAAAATTTTAAAAATGAAATGTAATTTAAGTGTGTAAGAAATTAAATAAAAATAAATGAGTGTAAGTAAAATTAATATGGTTAATTGAATTGAATTGAATTTAATTTGGATATAAACAAATAAATTGCAAGTGGAGTAGTTTAAATAAAAATTAAATGTTAACTAATATAATATGGAATAAGTTATTGGAATAAATTATAAATTGAAGTTAACTTAAGAGAGGTTAAATGAATTGATCGTGGAAGAAAAATATTTATTTATTAATATGAATTGAGTTATAAAATAAAATTTACTTTAGTAAATTAATAATATGAATTTGAATAAAAGAAGTGAATCGATGAGTTAATAATAACTTAAGATATGAAGTAATAATAATAAACGTGATTGTGTTGTATAAAATACTTATAATTAATTTAGATGGTTTATAAATGATGTTAGTATAAAAAAAAGATAATATACTGAGTGGAAATAAATTTAACTTAACAAGGAATAATTTATAAAATGGTCCATAAATGAATTTGTATGAAACATTGTTAAAAATTAAAGTGAAATAATTGGAATTTAACAAATTAAATTGAATGAATCAAATGTAAATTAATAGAATGTGAATTCATTGGTGTTGATGAGTGCACGTCAATCAATTGAAAAAAAATAAACTGAATAAAATCAATTGGTTATGAATCAAATTGAAGGTAAGTTGGGTGAATACAAATGAATTGAAATGAGCAAATTAAATGTTAATAAAAGTTTGAATGTAATCACTTTAATCATTGAATGTAAGAAAATTTTGATTTCAATGAATGCAAATAAGTGAATGTGAATCAATTTAAAATAAATGGAAGTGAATGTGAGCATAATAAAATTTAAATGAATGGAATGAAAATCTATTGGATAATAAATAAAATGAATGTCACTAAAATAATTATTAATCAATTGAAAATAAATCGATTGAATGTAAATACATTGAATTGGAATCAATCAAATGTGGATGCAATGAATATTAGTTGATTGAAAAAAAAATGAATTGAAACCAAATTACTTGAATGTAAATCAATTAAAAGCGAATGAATTGAATATAAATCCATTGTATGATTAACAGAATGAATATTAATAGGTGAATGTTAATCAACTAAGAAGTAAACAAAGGGAATGCAAATAAAATTGGATGATAATGTAAATTAATTGAAACCGAGTCAATTAAAATGTTAATGAAATGAATGTTAATAAGAAACAAAAGGTATAAATTAAAAAAATTGACATTGGATAATGTAAATTCACATGGTTAAGAATTAGTTGGATTAATTGGACGAATATTGATGGTTGGATGGTTTCTTTTGTTGCAAACCATTGTTATTACTGTTTTGATTGCATATGGTTGTTGCATGTTGCGTATTTGTGCTTGTATTTATTCTTTGGATTCAAAATCCTTGTTATATTAGACTTATACATGCTTTTATATCGTTATATGCAACTAATATCTTAAATTGAGTTGAGATAGGTACATACGAAGACCGTTTGGGCGTATATGAGGATTTATTTGCTTTTGCTTGTTAAATACGAGCGAACTCGCTCGTATTACTAATAATAAGGTACGTATCTCGGATTACACACTGCAATTTTATATTTTTGCCCTTCGGGATGCCTCATCATTGAGATGAGATGTATATTGATATCTATTTCGTATATTGTGATATATATTGTATTGTAAAAATTTTCCGATCGAGCCGCGCAAAGAAGACTCTGCTGAAATTTTCCGTAAATCCAGGAGTTAGAAAATTTTTGAGGTTTTAAAAATTTGATAACTTGTATTTATATATAAGTTATATTTTCTATAAACCGATAGCGGGATGGCGTAGTAGAAGCGTAGTAAAGGTTTTCTAATAAGATTTTAAAGTTATAAGTGATTATTTGAATAAAATATATTGTATATTAAATTCTCTACTTAACGCCTTTTCGTGGACGAAAAGTTTCACGTGGTGGAGTATGTAATGACTCGTACTTTTAACTATTGTAAGTTATTAAATTTAATGTAATTATTGGATAAATAGATAGAAATAAAAATTTAATGATTTATTAATATTGATTTATTGGATAATTAAATTGGTTAAATTTAATATTCGAAATTATTAGGATAACTGAATTTTCGATTTTATATGAATGAAAATGATATTGGAAATTTATTTAAATTATATTTAAATAACAATGAAGAATTTTAACTTTTAAGATTGAATTTAAAGTGAATAAATAATTTTTGGGAATTTCTCGTTTTAATTGACAAGTAAAAATAGCCATTTTGGCCACTGTCTTGGATTTCGACGAAACTAGTTTCATCGGATCCGTAATATTGAATTATTGTAGGATTTCAAGTTTTGTAGCGATCGGACTTGTCGTTTGGCCACGCAAGCTTGAAACGCGTAGAAATTTATTTTAGAATTCGATAAAATAAATTGATTTTTAAAAGCTATCTTCTACATACGATCGAATTGGCTTCCAGAACTAGTTCCATTATGTTCGAAATAGAGGTAAAACATTATAAACGCCAAGCGGCACGCCTCGTTTGGAGCTCAAGAAATTTCAGACGACTTAGTCTAGATATTTCTAATTTAAATAATAATATATATAAATCGAATGATATTATTCAAAGCCACGTTCTTACCTTCACCATGTCTCTCTCTTCCTCTCCCCACTTCTCAAATCGAAGTTAGTTTAAAAAAAACTAACGAACGAACGGAAAAAAAAGACGGCTGATTGAAAATTTTTCCAATCGATGCTCTAAGGCAGTCGAGCTCGACATGCTAGAGTGGATCTGCGACAGCTGGCGGGAATTGTAACGACCCAGAATTTTGAACGAATTAAATTGAGAATATTTAATTTATTTTAAATATTTGAACGATGATTTAATTTGAATCCCCGATTTAAATTTGAATTTGACGATTTAATTATATAATTTAATCTATTGAGAGTTGAATAAAATTTGTATCTTCAATTTTAAGCTGAAGAAAAATATTCCAAAAGCTTTTAAAATTCATATTTATAAAACTGAAGATAATGGAACTCTCAGAATCGAATTTAGAAGTGATCTGTTCAGTTTTGAATTTTAAACGTTTGAATCGATATTTAAAAATAGCCGTCCGAGGCGCAGTCTCGGAATTCGACGAAACCAGTTCCATTGGGTCCGTAATATTGAATTATTGTCGGATTTCAATTTTCGTATTTTTCGGAGTTGTCGTGTGATCGTACGACAAGCAAACGAGCTGAAATTTAAATTGAAAATTGTTTGATTTAAAATGCTATCTTCTCCATACGATCGAATTTGGACTCGAAACCTTTTTCAACGCGTTCGGAATAGGGGATAAACATTAGGGACGCCTGGCGGCACGCTGAAATCAGAGTTCAATACTGTTAGTTATACGATACGGGGTATTTTGAAAAAAAAAAGAAAAAGAGAAAAAATAATAAAACAACAGACCACACCCTACCCTTATCTCTGCAAACCCACGTCCCCATGATGTCTTCTGCAAAATCACGTCTTCCCCCTCTCGTTCGAAATAAAAGTCAATTGCCGAAAGAAAAAAAAAACAACAAAACAAAAATCAAAAACAGAAAAAATGGCGACGTCCTGGGGCTCGATTCGAGCATGCGAGATTTGCTCGACGATGGGGCGTACGACGTGGGATCGTCGCTGGCGATCGGAGGAGGGGGGGTGGAAGCAAGTTGGATGTCGGGGTCGCGATGCCGCGAGGCAAGGGGCCGACGCCGTTTCTTCGCCATGCGATGAAATGATTTGGGTTTTCGTCTCGAGAGGAGGAGTATCGTTCAGAGGCAATCGCGAGTAGCTCGCAAGGATCGACTCGAGTTCGTGCTGGCGGCAGGAAGCAAAGGCGGAGACGACGTGGCTAGGGTTTCGCGAATTCGATTGGAGGGCGGCAGCGCAATCAGAGGGTGAAGGTGCGATGTTTGGTCGCTAACGAAGTCGTGGCTTCGGCGACGTCGAGGTAGTCATCTCGAGCTCGATCTGGGTTCGAATTTTGGGAGGTATTTTTATTTTATTTAATTTACAAATATATACAGTAAAATATAAAACCACCTCTGTTTTAATTAAATATATATATATGAAGATAAAAAAAAAGGGAAGTTTACCGTGATAAATTCTTAGGTGAACAGAAAAGAAATCTAGGGGTTTCAAAGTGATGAAGAGTTGATAAAATTAGGGCTTTAAATCTTTATGGATTATTTTTAAATGTAAAAATATATGTAGTTTCAATTTGAAAATAAATAAATACATATGTTTAAACTTACTATTTTATAAAAATAATAATAGATTTGGAAAATTTAAATTGGTGAGCCTTTTTCTGTTTTTAAATCTTGAATTCATATTTTAAAATGAAAGGAAATTTAGTTTTAGTTGAATTTTTGTTAAAAGTGATTTGATAATAATAATAATAATAATAATAATAATTAAAAAATTAAAAGTGTTAGCTGAAAGTAAAAATTTTAGTTAAACAAATTTATCAAAAGGAATTGATTTAAAGATATTAATTATTTTAGTTACTGAAAGATTTTTATTTATAAAAGGAAAATTTGATAAAATAAAATTTTTTGGTTAAGAAAATATATTTAACGGTAATCGATTATTCGATTTATTTCGAATATTAATGAACTTTATAAAATTATTTATGCAAGGTCAAAATTAGGAAGAAAACAATCTGGATTGGAAAATGGATGGCAATTTTAAAGCTAAGGTGAGATTTTTCTCACTCAAATTGAAAGTGGATTTTACAGTTATTGTTTATTGATTTGTTTGAATGTGCTATTAGATATGATAGGATATATCTATATATATAGCAGTATATACATATTGGCATATGCATATATTGGATTGATTGATTCCCGCCTCGTATAGCGGATGAGACCCCATTGCGCCGTTAGTAAGCGGATTTTTTATAAAACCTATATACCGCGATAATTCCGTACTGGAGCGGAATTGGTATTGTGCTAACGTCTTTGGATGCAGGGAAACAGGTTGGAGGGATCCAACTGGACCCCTCACATTGATTGAATTTATTTCTATTGTGATATGAATCTGTGAATGATTATAGTGATGTTATTAATCATATTGATATCTGGGAATTGTTTGAAAGCTAAAATTTAGCTGAATGGATGTTTGACATCATTGGATTCCAAAGATAAACGAAATCGAATTTTTGAAATTCAAGTAGAAAATTTCTAAGTGAATCAATTTTTGAAATTGAAGAAATTTTGAAGAAAGGAATTTTAAAGTATAAAAAGTTAATTTTTATAATCTTATCGAACTTATTTCCAGAATAAAGTGAAAATGTTAAATAAATGAATTTCGTATAATAGTGATTTTAAATTGAGGAAATTAATTTAAAATCTGGATTTTTAAATAGATTGAAAGAGACAAAGAAATTTATTTTCTTTAAAAAGGGATTTATTTAAAAAGAAATAAGTGAGAAGTCCAATTTGAAATTTTAATTGGCAAATTGAAACGAAATTGGAAAAGTGATATGAAATTTATAGCTTTATAAATTGTGAAGTTATAAAATGGATGAAACTGTAGAATAAAAAGGTTATAAGAGATTAACTTATAAAGGGGATTTTTGCCTTTAAATGGAATATTTATCGAATTATTAATAAAGGAGATTTGTTAAATTGAAGTCGTTAGAAAATAGAAATGGAATTTATAAACGTTGTTTTATAAATAAGTATGGAAATCAATCAAATTTGATGAATTTAATATGGAAGATTATTAAAGAAGATATATTCGCGATTTTGGATAGCGAATTTTTATTGAGATAAAAATGTGTAGAAATGATTGAAATTGGGTTAAGTGAATTATATTCACGATTTTGGACAGTGAATATATTATTAAATAAAATAGATTTATTTTTGAAGAAGTGATATTAAAAATGAAGTTAAACATTTTAAAGATGGTTTAAAATGTATTATGAATCGAAAGCATAGATTTCCGCAGTTCTTGTTGAAATAGACGTTTTCGAGAAATTTAAGGAAATGGTGGACTATAACACCGTTGTTATAGTAAATGATTTCCGAAAGGAAATGTTTTATGTAGTATTGGGATTTTCATATATCTACCTTAAAATTTCGAATCCCTATACTAGTGATTTCGAGTCGTCGTAACGATGTTTTACGTAACATTCGTTTTGACTCAAATAGAGGTGTTAAAAGAATGTTTTCCTTAAAGAATGAATATATACTTAATTTGATTTAAGTATATCGAATATTTTCAAATGTTGAAAATAAATAGTTGTGTGAATTACTTATAATTAAATAAGTATGGAAATGGTTTTCCCATATGAAACGAAGGGTTTGAAATTTTATCTTTTAAAGATAAATTGAAAAGTAAATTTATTTGAAATTGTTTTCAAACGGTTAAGTGTGGAAATTTTATATCTAGTAAAGATATTTTGGAAGATTAAATAATTTGGAAAATTATTTGGAATCTGATGATGTTGCGCATCTTTATTGATAGTTAAATAACCGACTATCAATAATTACCTTGAACGACATTTGTTGTGAATTGGATGAATTTGAATGCCACACTTATTTTTGAATAAGCGCTCACTATTCGGGTTAGCCGGGAAAGGACCATGGGGTCGTATAACCCATTCCGAATATGTGATACGTCGTTATGAATCGCATTTGAAGACCGGTGTTGAAGACCGGATATTTTTGAAAACGGAAGGATTACCGTCGAGTTACTCTACATCGGCTGATCTCCGGTTTAGAGGTTTTATCACCCTTAGTGACGGGAAGTCCGGACGTGATTAGAAATTTATCCGGAAATGCAAGGGCTTCGTGAGAAGTGCCTTCGGTTCTGTTCGATCCCGGAACAGACTTATATGGATTGTGTGTCTGACGTTACAATTTGAGATATTGAGCTGATTTCTTTCAAATACATTTCTGTTGGTGGCGGAGAATTTATTCTCTTAGCTTAACACCCTTCTCTGAGACGTACGAGCTCAGAGGTTATGTAGTTGAAATTTATCAGCGATATATCCCAATTTGGTAACGTGGCATACTGAGTGTTGCTGTGAAATGATCAGTGTTTGATCATTTGTGATATGATCATTTGTTTGATCTTATATCTTTGTGATCATAGGTTGATCATTTTGTTTGACCCGAAGCAGGGCTTTTTGAGAAAGCGTAGCTTTGTGGACGAGACTTCGTCGAGCCTCACACCCCGGAAATGGTCGAAACAGGAAGGATGCGGCAAGGTTCTAGGGAGTAGCGCCCCTTAGTGTATGTCATTCCTTCTGGATAAAGGTGGTATCATGGTATGGAGCCCAGATACTTAACCTCTGTGGTTATTGCATTATTATTATCTATGTGGTTTGTTGCGAATCGGGGATCCTCGGGAAGATCGGTGACGATCGGGGGATGGCATACGCGTGTCAGTAGTTACCTATTTTTGCAGAGGTAACCCGGCCTTGTGTTGGCAGAGATCCAGTTAGGTTCTCGGGTCGTCTATTCCAGGGACGTACCCATCGTGGATAGGAAGTTCCTTAGCCTGACCATTTGTTGGAAATCCAAAGAAACAATACGTGACGTGTACGGTTTTAGTTGTATTACCTGCTATGGAATGTGGCGGTAACCTGCTATTGAACATAGTAGCTATAGTAGGCATACGATACTGGTCGTATGTTGGCTAAGATTAATATTATACTTTCGAAATGTTTTCTACACTATGCACTAATAATAATATCAAAAATGATTTGATTTTGCGTAGTAAGCATCTTTGACTATCATAAGAAGAAATCTCCTCCAATTCTGCGTTTGCATTGTGTGTGTGGTGCGAGGTCTTATGGTAGTTTCATTTTCCAAAAGCATTGCGAAATTTATTTTAAAATTATCTTGTCGTTGTTTTAAAGAATAACTGTTTTACGATCTCACACCAGTCACCATGACTGACTCGAAGTTTATTGTTCCCTTCTAAACTCTGGGTGCCCACAAATTTCCACACGGGCAGTCTAGAGTTAGATTATCAGGATATTCTGGATATTCTGGAGCTTGGAGATAAGCTGGAGGACGAGACGTAGTATTTGTATCTGATAGTATTTATTCCGCTGTGTATTCTGTATGAGGACAAGTTATATAACTGTCCATTGTTGTATATTGACTCTGATGATTGATGAATGTATAAAATGATATAGTTCTTTGTTTTAAAGAATATTGATTCATCTATTATATATTATTCCGCTGCGATATGTGAGATTCTGATATTGTTTCTGTATCTGATGTGTTGTTCTCTTCTTTCTTCTTCTTCTTTTTTTCTTCTACTTCTTCTTTCTAAAACCCTCACTATTGGAGTTTTCGGCACTCGATTGCTCGGCAGTCGATAAAGTGAGTATCGATGTCGAATTTTCGAAAGTCCAAAATCCGGTACGTGACAAAGTGGTATCAGAGCATATGGTTAAGCGACAACCCTGCTCTGTTGGGTGTTACTCATTAGAGATAGAGTCAGCAGTACTCTAGAATGAGTTTGAGTGTATAATAGATACGAGTGCGTATTTGTTAGTGAATATAAAAAATTGTTTTATATTGTGATGATTGATTTGTTGAGTGGTATATGGATTCTGGTCAATACGAGTAATTAACGATCATTGATAGGGATCTCTAAACACTTGAATAGAACAATTCGGCACAGTATTGTTTTAAAATAGGGTGAATGAAATAATTTTGCCCAAAATTATTTTTGTATAGAAAAGAAATGATTTTCTGCAAATTATCATAGTATATGGATTCATGGTTGTTAGGAAAGTGATAATATTGAAATGTTATCATTATTATATGAAATTGAATAAGAAATTGAAATTGTAACTCCAAAGTTAAGAAATAAATTCTCATACGAATGAAAATTAAAGAATGTAAATTATAGATGTGAATTATAATTTAAAACGGAATTCCAGAGAAGTTTTTGGGAAGGTTTTGAAAAGCATTTGGAAATTTTGGAGATTTGGAAAGTTTAAAATCTTTTTGGTTTGAAAATGATTTTTCAAAGGATTTGATATTGTGAAAAGTATTCTGAAGAGATGAAAGCTCTAAACTCTTTTCGGTCGCTGGAAAATAACTTCGATGATGACCGCGGCATCATTGGTGTTCATTTTCGGGTTTCCAAAAGAGGAATTGCTGCCAAATTGTTTTAAAAGGAAGTTGTTTGAAAATTTGGGTTTGGTTTTAGAAATTCAAAGGATAATTTGAATTGTTTTCAAAAATGGCTTTGAAATGTTGAAAAGACTCTGGAATACTATATAAAAATTCATGAAATATTATGAAGTTGATAACTTGTAAAGTTTAAATAAAAATCCATTTAACGAATGAAATTTATAAATGTGAATTGAAATATAAAGAGATGAATTCATATATGAATTAAAAGTGTAAATATAAATTGTGAATCAATTTATAACTTGGAATGGGATTCCAAGAAGATAATCGAAATTAAAATTTATTAGTGGAATGGAATTAGTAATATGAATGTAGAAGCGATTTGTATAAATCAAGATGTAAATAAGTTGATAACTTATAAAATATTTGAAATCTGATAGAAATGAGATTCAAAATGAAAACGAATGAATTAGTGAATGAGTAAATAAAGATTTGATATTGTAAGTGCAAGGAAATGAAGTTGAATGTTAAAATTCATTTGTGAATTTGTAAGTAAGTAAAACTGAATATTGAAAACGAATTTGAATTGTGTAAAATAAAATGAATTGAGATTAGTTTGAAGCGAACTAAAGTTAATTGACAAAAATTCAATATTCAGAAGTTGAATTGAATCCAAATTAGATTGAAAGTGTAAATTAAATTCAAATGAATGTGAAATGTGAAATTGAATGATAATGGATATAACTTCAATAGTAAACTAGAAATGGTATAAGAAGTTGATATTAGAAGTTTGTAATAAAATTTGCAAAAGAGTTGGATGTTATAACTAGATATTATGGCTAGTAGATATACAGGTATAAAGGGAATTGAATTTGATTTCACAGATAATTTGAATTGCTCGACAAAAGGTACGTATTTGAATTATAATATGAGTTTTTGATGATTTCTTGTCTAGCCGCTTGGCTTTTTCTTTTTCTTTTTGAAATCTGAGAGTCCGTAGGGACGTTTTGTAGTAGTGCCGTATTAGCCGCGCAAAGGAGACGCTGGCGAAATTTTTTGAAAATTTAGGGCGTTAGAAAATTTTTGAGAAAATTTTGAGAGTTTAAAATTTGAATTTAAACTCGAATTTGAATTTTGAAGTAAACAATATTGTTCGGAAACTTATAATTAGAATTGGAAAATTAGTTGAATTGATAACAAATCTTTAGTAGAAAGATTTGTTTTGATAAATTGATAAAACTATTGAATGTTGAAAAATAGTAGACGAGTTAAGGACCATTTTTCCTAACTTGTAATTTCGAGGACGAAATTCTTTTAAGGGGGGAAGTCTGTAACGACCCAGAATTTTGAACGAATTAAATTGAGAATATTTAATTTATTTTAAATATTTGAACGATGATTTAATTTGAATCCCCGATTTAAATTTGAATTTGACGATTTAATTATATAATTTAATCTATTGAGAGTTGAAAAAAATTTGTATCTTCAATTTTAAGCTGAAGAAAAATATTCCAAAAGCTTTTAAAATTCATATTTATAAAACTGAAGATAATGGAACTCTCAGAATCGAATTTAGAAGTGATCTGTTCAGTTTTGAATTTTAAACGTTTGAATCGATATTTAAAAATAGCCGTCCGAGGCACAGTCTCGAAATTCGACGAAACCAGTTCCATTGGGTCCGTAATATTGAATTATTGTCGGATTTCAATTTTCGTATTTTTCGGAGTTGTCGTGTGATCGTACGACAAGCAAACGCGCTGAAATTTAAATTGAAAATTGTTTGATTTAAATGCTATCTTCTCCATACGATCGAATTTGGACTCGAAACCTTTTTCAACGCGTTCGGAATAGGGGATAAACATTAGGGACGCCTGGCGGCACGCTGAAATTGGAGTTCAATACTGTTAGTTATACGATACGGGGTATTTTGAAAAAAAAAAGAAAAAGAGAAAAAATAATAAAACAACAGACCACACCCTACCCTTATCTCTGCAAACCCACGTCCCCACGATGTCTTCTGCAAAATCACGTCTTCCCCCTCTCGTTCGAAATAAAAGTCAATTGCCGAAAGAAAAAAAAAACAACAAAACAAAAATCAAAAACAGAAAAAATGGCGACGTCCTGGGGCTCGATTCGAGCATGCGAGATTTGCTCGACGATGGGGCGTACGACGTGGGATCGTCGCTGGCGATCGGAGGAGGGGGGGTGGAAGCAAGTTGGATGTCGGGGTCGCGATGCCGCGAGGCAAGGGGCCGACGCCGTTTCTTCGCCATGCGATGAAATGATTTGGGTTTTCGTCTCGAGAGGAGGAGTATCGTTCAGAGGCAATCGCGAGTAGCTCGCAAGGATCGACTCGAGTTCGTGCTGGCGGCAGGAAGCAAAGGCGGAGACGACGTGGCTAGGGTTTCGCGAATTCGATTGGAGGGCGGCAGCGCAATCAGAGGGTGAAGGTGCGATGTCTGGTCGCTAACGAAGTCGTGGCTTCGGCGACGTCGAGGTAGTCATCTCGAGCTCGATCTGGGTTCGAATTTTGGGAGGTATTTTTATTTTATTTAATTTACAAATATATACAGTAAAATATAAAACCACCTCTGTTTTAATTAAATATATATATATATATGAAGATAAAAAAAAGGGAAGTTTACCGTGATAAATTCTTAGGTGAACAGAAAAGAAATCTAGGGGTTTCAAAGTGATGAAGAGTTGATAAAATTAGGGCTTTAAATCTTTATGGATTATTTTTAAATGTAAAAATATATGTAGTTTCAATTTGAAAATAAATAAATACATATGTTTAAACTTACTATTTTATAAAAATAATAATAGATTTGGAAAATTTAAATTGGTGAGCCTTTTTCTGTTTTTAAATCTTGAATTCATATTTTAAAATGAAAGGAAATTTAGTTTTAGTTGAATTTTTGTTAAAAGTGATTTGATAATAATAATAATAATAATAATAATAATTAAAAAATTAAAAGTGTTAGCTGAAAGTAAAAATTTTAGTTAAACAAATTTATCAAAAGGAATTGATTTAAAGATATTAATTATTTTAGTTACTGAAAGATTTTTATTTATAAAAGGAAAATTTGATAAAATAAAATTTTTTGGTTAAGAAAATATATTTAACGGTAATCGATTATTCGATTTATTTCGAATATTAATGAACTTTATAAAATTATTTATGCAAGGTCAAAATTAGGAAGAAAACAGTCTGGATTGGAAAATGGATGGCAATTTTAAAGCTAAGGTGAGATTTTTCTCACTCAAATTGAAAGTGGATTTTACAGTTATTGTTTATTGATTTGTTTGAATGTGCTATTAGATATGATAGGATATATCTATATATATAGCAGTATATACATATTGGCATATGTATATATTGGATTGATTGATTCCCGCCTCGTATAGCGGATGAGACCCCATTGCGCCGTTAGTAAGCGGATTTTTTATAAAACCTATATACCGCGATAATTCCGTACTGGAGCGGAATTGGTATTGTGCTAACGTCTTTGGATGCAGGGAAAAAGGTTGGAGGGATCCAACTGGACCCCTCACATTGATTGAATTTATTTCTATTGTGATATGAATCTGTGAATGATTATAGTGATGCTATTAATCATATTGATATCTGGGAATTGTTTGAAAGCTAAAATTTAGCTGAATGGATGTTTGACATCATTGGATTCCAAAGATAAACGAAATCGAATTTTTGAAATTCAAGTAGAAAATTTCTAAGTGAATCAATTTTTGAAATTGAAGAAATTTTGAAGAAAGGAATTTTAAAGTATAAAAAGTTAATTTTTATAATCTTATCGAACTTATTTCCAGAATAAAGTGAAAATGTTAAATAAATGAATTTCGTATAATAGTGATTTTAAATTGAGGAAATTAATTTAAAATCTGGATTTTTAAATAGATTGAAAGAGACAAAGAAATTTATTTTCTTTAAAAAGGGATTTATTTAAAAAGAAATAAGTGAGAAGTCCAATTTGAAATTTTAATTGGCAAATTGAAACGAAATTGGAAAAGTGATATGAAATTTATAGCTTTATAAATTGTGAAGTTATAAAATGGATGAAACTGTAGAATAAAAAGGTTATAAGAGATTAACTTATAAAGGGGATTTTTGCCTTTAAATGGAATATTTATCGAATTATTAATAAAGGAGATTTGTTAAATTGAAGTCGTTAGAAAATAGAAATGGAATTTATAAACGTTGTTTTATAAATAAGTATGGAAATCAATCAAATTTGATGAATTTAATATGGAAGATTATTAAAGAAGATATATTCGCGATTTTGGATAGCGAATTTTTATTGAGATAAAAATGTGTAGAAATGATTGAAATTGGGTTAAGTGAATTATATTCACGATTTTGGACAGTGAATATATTATTAAATAAAATAGATTTATTTTTGAAGAAGTGATATTAAAAATGAAGTTAAACATTTTAAAGATGGTTTAAAATGTATTATGAATCGAAAGCATAGATTTCCGCAGTTCTTGTTGAAATAGACGTTTTCGAGAAATTTAAGGAAATGGTGGACTATAACACCGTTGTTATAGTAAATGATTTCCGAAAGGAAATGTTTTATGTAGTATTGGGATTTTCATATATCTACCTTAAAATTTCGAATCCCTATACTAGTGATTTCGAGTCGTCGTAACGATGTTTTACGTAACATTCGTTTTGACTCAAATAGAGGTGTTAAAAGAATGTTTTCCTTAAAGAATGAATATATACTTAATTTGATTTAAGTATATCGAATATTTTCAAATGTTGAAAATAAATAGTTGTGTGAATTACTTATAATTAAATAAGTATGGAAATGGTTTTCCCATATGAAACGAAGGGTTTGAAATTTTATCTTTTAAAGATAAATTGAAAAGTAAATTTATTTGAAATTGTTTTCAAACGGTTAAGTGTGGAAATTTTATATCTAGTAAAGATATTTTTGAAGATTAAATAATTTGGAAAATTATTTGGAATCTGATGATGTTGCGCATCTTTATTGATAGTTAAATAACCGACTATCAATAATTACCTTGAACGACATTTGTTGTGAATTGGATGAATTTGAATGCCACACTTATTTTTGAATAAGCGCTCACTATTCGGGTTAGCCGGGAAAGGACCATGGGGTCGTATAACCCATTCCGAATATGTGATACGTCGTTATGAATCGCATTTGAAGACCGGTGTTGAAGACCGGATATTTTTGAAAACGGAAGGATTACCGTCGAGTTACTCTACATCGGCTGATCTCCGGTTTAGAGGTTTTATCACCCTTAGTGACGGGAAGTCCGGACGTGATTAGAAATTTATCCAGAAATGCAAGGGCTTCGTGAGAAGTGCCTTCGGTTCTGTTCGATCCCGGAACAGACTTATATGGATTGTGTGTCTGACGTTACAATTTGAGATATTGAGCTGATTTCTTTCAAATACATTTCTGTTGGTGGCGGAGAATTTATTCTCTTAGCTTAACATCCTTCTCTGAGACGTACGAGCTCAGAGGTTATGTAGTTGAAATTTATCAGCGATATATCCCAATTTGGTTACGTGGCATACTGAGTGTTGCTGTGAAATGATCAGTGTTTGATCATTTGTGATATGATCATTTGTTTGATCTTATATCTTTGTGATCATAGGTTGATCAGTTTGTTTGACCCGAAGCAGGGCTTTTTGAGAAAGCGTAGCTTTGTGGACGAGACTTCGTCGAGCCTCACACCCCGGAAATGGTCGAAACAGGAAGGATGCGGCAAGGTTCTAGGGAGTAGCGCCCCTTAGTGTATGTCATTCCTTCTGGATAAAGGTGGTATCATGGTATGGAGCCCAGATACTTAACCTCTGTGGTTACTGCATTATTATTATCTATGTGGTTTGTTGCGAATCGGGGATCCTCGGGAAGATCGGTGACGATCGGGGGATGGCATACGCGTGTCAGTAGTTACCTATTTTTGCAGAGGTAATCCGGCCTTGTGTTGGCAGAGATCCGGTTAGGTTCTCAGGTCGTCTATTCCAGGGACGTACCCATCGTGGATAGGAAGTTCCTTAGCCTGACCATTTGTTGGAAATCCAAAGAAACAATACGTGACGTGTACGGTTTTAGTTGTATTACCTGCTATGGAATGTGGCGGTAACCTGCTATTGAACATAGTAGCTATAGTAGGCATACGATACTGGTCGTATGTTGGCTAAGATTAATATTATACTTTCGAAATGTTTTCTACACTATGCACTAATAATAATATCAAAAATGATTTGATTTTGCGTAGTAAGCATCTTTGACTATCATAAGAAGAAATCTCCTCCAATTCTGTGTTTGCATTGTGTGTGTGGTGGGAGGTCTTATGGTAGTTTCATTTTCCAAAAGCATTGCGAAATTTATTTTAAAATTATCTTGTCGTTGTTTTAAAGAATAACTGTTTTACGATCTCACACCAGTCACCATGACTGACTCGGAGTTTATTGTTCCCTTCTAAACTCTGGGTGCCCACAAATTTCCACACGGGCAGTCTAGAGTTAGATTATCAGGATATTCTGGATATTCTGGAGCTTAGAGATAAGCTGGAGGACGAGACGTAGTATTTGTATCTGATAGTATTTATTCCGCTGTGTATTCTGTATGAGGACAAGTTATATAACTGTCCATTGTTGTATATTGACTCTGATGATTGATGAATGTATAAAATGATATAGTTCTTTGTTTTAAAGAATATTGATTCATCTATTATATATTATTCCGCTGCGATATGTGAGATTCTGATATTGTTTCTGTATCTGATGTGTTGTTCTCTTCTTTCTTCTTCTTCTCTTTTTCTTCTACTTCTTCTTTCTAAAACCCTCACTATTGGAGTTTCCGGCACTCGATTGCTCGGCAGTCGATAAAGTGAGTATCGATGTCGAATTTTCGAAAGTCCAAAATCCGGTACGTGACAGGAATCGAGTTCTTCAGTATGGCTCGAGTAGGGTTTTCGAGTTTTGAGGTTTTCCATTCACGCGCGAGCTATTGTACGAACGACACTTCTATGGGTTCGTGAGCATGAAGCGTGAGCTCGAGAGGGAGACTGGTGGTCGACGACGCAAATTCTGGTTGCAGCGTTCAATAAAAAAAAGCACGCATGCTTGGCTTAGGGAAGATGATGGAATGCGTGAGAAGGAGGTATTGGGGTCGAATGCAGAAGATTAGGGTTTAGTTTATTATATTAATTAGTTAATTTTATTTGTTAATTATAGTTCAGTTTTAAATTATATCGAATGCTAATTAATTCGTAACTTTTGTTTACAATGCACGTTTTGGTCGAAACAAAATGCAGTGGATGCATATCGGCGTCGTCTACGACATGAAACTGGATTGGGATTTATTTGAAGCTGAAAATATTTTCAGTTTCAATAAAAAGGTGAGTGTTTTATACGCTCACGTTTGACTATTATATTTTTATGTTAGTAAATTTTTTATCGTGAAGTAATTTAAATTTATTGATGGATGTTGGATAAATTTAAATTGACATTTAATTGACATCTGAATTTATTGATAGAATTTAAATTGATATTTAAAATTGAATTAGAATTTAACTGCTAGTAAAATCCCCAATTTATTGATAATTGGTTGATTGTTGTGATTATTGACTATTTGGATGATGGATGGTGATGGATGAAAGTTGATTGATATTTTGGATGTTAATTTATGTTTAATATATCATGTTATCATCATGTATGTTGTTTATAGTGTATAAAACTGTAAATTGAATTATTTCCAATAAATTAAGAAATAGGTTGAAATGATATATACCTATGGCATTTATTTTGGATTGAAATGATATATATCCATCCCTGAATTAAATTGAAATAATTGATTCACTTGGCCATAGGATGGAGAATTATATACGGACACCGGATTGGTTAAATTAAATGATTTTAAAATTTTGATTGGAAATATTTAAATGATTTGGTTTTAAGAAGTAAAAAAAATCGAATTTATGGAAATCGAATTATTTTCGAATTGGAACTCGAAAGGTTGAAATTTAAATTTGGTAAACGAAATTGTTTAAATAATCGAAGTTGAGTTTTATAATTCAAATATGACGTTAATTTCATATATTTATTTGTTATAAAGGATTGGAGTTTTATTCGAACTTTAGAGATTGCTAAGTAAAAGTGATATAAAACAGTGTTTCGAAATTGAGCTCGGAATTTAATAATATGTGAAGGTTTGGAATTTCTTTTTTGGATATTTATGGTAAATTTGATTTAAGTGTTTAAATCTATATTTTGGAAATTGAATTCAGAATTGATATAATTCGAAATGGTTTAAATTTGGAATTGGAATATAAATTAACATTGAATTGGAACTGAAATTAATTTGGAATTGGAATTGAAATTGAAATCAGTTTGGAATTGAAGTAAAATT
Source organism: Allium fistulosum (assembly GCA_030737815.1). Taxonomy (NCBI): domain Eukaryota; kingdom Viridiplantae; phylum Streptophyta; class Magnoliopsida; order Asparagales; family Amaryllidaceae; genus Allium; species Allium fistulosum. The sequence goes on along the minus strand of CM060901.1, from coordinate 1,415,166,944 downwards.
CGACTTGAAATCGAAATTGAATCGAAATCGAAATGGAAATTGATTTGAATTGGAAATTTTGGAATCGGTTCAATTTGGCTTTGAAACTATTTTTAAATAAATTACTTTAGTATAAACTATTTCAAATCTATTTTCTTTAAATATTCAACTATTTTGATTTTCCCAACTATTTTACTATATAAACCATTTTTATACTCAAATTATTTTCTATTAAACTATTTTAACTATTTAACTATTTTAAAACTATTTAAATATATTTTTCTAAAATTCAAACTGGTTAAAAGGGTGGAATGTTTATATTTAAATCTTGGATTTAAATGCAAATTGGGTTAAGTGAGTTATCACCAAAATTGAAATTTGAATCAAATTTTGAATTGAGGTCGATATATCGAACTGAATTGACATTTTGAAGTAAAATATGATTTTTGAAACGAATATGATGATTTCGAAGTGGATATGATTTTTGAAACGAATATGATGATTTCGAAATGGATTTTATTTTTGAAATGAATATGATATTTTGATATCAAGTATAAATTGTTTTCGAAATTTAAAATACCAACCAGTGTGTAAAATGATGTTTGGTTGTTAGAGAGAGCGGGGCCTCTTATTGGCATACTCTCTGTTAATATTGGATCCACTTAAACAACTGTGTACGCGGTGGATGATATCCAAAATGTAGTGGTTGAATTGGCGACGTTTACTGGAATGAAGTAAGAGAACGATGATGGATAGCTTTGACATTCGTGTCATAATTAAAATGACCAAAACAGGAGCCTATGTTTGGCCAATGAGGCTAGCTACCTCTAGCGCCATTGATCTCTCGTATTACTATTGTGATTTCATATTCATTGGGTGCAGTTTTTTCATTTGGATTGATTGTCGCGGTCGGCCACGGATGGGTTACGACCAGCCAGAAAGGGTAAACTGGTAGAATTCTACCTTGGGCATTGCCTCATGTGCCTTGTCATATTTATCCCTATACGAACCCATTACGACTTTGGTTTAGAACTGTAAAAATGTGTTAAGGGGGATAATGTAAAGCCTTAACGCTATTTTGATATTTATTTTACTGATAGACATTATCTATTATAGCGTACACTATTATATATAGATAGTTTGATGGAGCCTTAGGAGAAGGAAAATCCCGTAACATCTCTTAAGTTATTGCACTCATATTTGTGATATTGATTTGACTTACATAATAGTATTTTAGTCCTAACTCGAGTGTTTGGTCTTTTCATTATGCTCGGGTCAGTCTTGAGTTTTTCTAGTGCATTGAAGATCAGTTTTGGGAGGACGAAGACGAAGTTGGTATATTACCATTATTATTATCCCATGCATCATGTTATTCTTCTGTATTGATTATTTATCCCTGATGTATATACATAACTCTGATAAATGTGTATAGATTTTGATAAAATGTATAGTAAACAGCTTCATGAACTATTTGTGTGATTATTATATTTTTATCGTTCTGCCGTGAGATTCTGTGTTTGTTTCTTCTTCTTTTCTTATTTTTCTTATTTAACCCTATTGATTATCTACGTTCCGGATTGTTTAAGTTGGACATGTGTGGATTATCTTCGATTTAAATCTTTCGAAATATGGTCGTCACATAATTCATCACGATTGACATCTAGAGTGTTATACCATCTTTTGGTCTAACAACTATCACAAAACATATCATTTTTGGTTTTCTATTAAATATACTTAGATTAAATTAATTAATTAATATAACATATTATATCAATTGTAAAATAAAAAGAAAAACCTATAGTTTGAATGAGATTTTATTATAGAGTTAATAATTTACTATAATTACAGAATTGCCCCTAGGGCACAACCCAAAATTCATCAATCCCCACATGGCGCCAATTATGGAATCACTGTCCTATACTTTTGATTAGTTTGATGAGAATTGATCGAGTTAGACCCTTCATGAATGGATACGCTATGTTGTTTTAATTATCTACTTTATCAATTAACTATCTCTAATTCTAAAACTACCTTTTTCATGTGGAACTATTCGAAATATGTTTTTCGACTTATAGTGAGGTCATATCATTGTTATCATATAAAAATGATGTAGTATTCTTAATATTTTTAATCACCCCGAGCTCATATATCAATTTGTGCATTTTTATTTATATATTGCTTTTATTGCGACGCTATTCAAGGAGATGTACTTAGTCTTCCTTTAAATCATCCATAACCTTTCGTTAGGAACATTTCCTACTTAAAGCTCCTTAATTAAGGTTTAAACATGAATCTAATATTAGTATATTATACTCAATATTACTTATGAAGTTTAAGTTTGTATACCCCTTCATAATGAGTTAATTGTTTCTATAGATAGTTCTCTTATAAGTACTCAAGAACACACTAAACTGCCATTTAGTGATCTTAGTTTGGATTTGATACTTCCTTTATGTGTCAAATATATTAGGTAAATAATATATATTTTACACAATACATCATGTATGATAATTCTCATTACCAATTCATAACGAATTCATCTAACATGATCCTTATTAAACATTTTGATGGAGTATGTGAATGTAATTTGAGACATTATCAATATCCTTGATACTTATTATAAAAGATTTTATTTACAAATCCAGTATCGAGTATTATAAAACCAAACTAGAACTGAGATAACATGAGTACATCGTTAATAATTAGAAATATGTTGTTTACTTACAGTTTATAAATATCATTGCGCCTTTTAATGTTCTTTCTTATAAACATACGCTTCCTTTGCATTTTGAATGAAAATCAAACTATTTGATATTTCTATCGAAACACTTGTCCAACTCCAATACTTGTCGAACAGTACTTTGATATCCATTCTTGGATCATATTCGAAAAACCCATAAACTGAATATCACTTCCACCGACTTCAAGACACTCCGGTTGTTATATACAAACAATATATTTTAATTCACTATTTTGAATTTTCTATTTCAACATATATGTACCAAAACACAAATTCATATTATTTGATAATTTTGTGAATAAATTCGAGTTAACTTAAGCTTATTAAACGATGATTCAGTTACACTAATATCAATAACCGAAATTTACAATGTTATTCTTTTCAATGTTACTCATTATATTCCAACCTTATTAGTCTTTCTTTAGAAGACACTTTTATGGCCAACAGATTATATATCAAAATCTTATTTTTATAATGTACTTGGAATCCTTTCAGAGTTACGCATCATACTCTATAACAAAGTCAATACTCATAATGGCTTTATTGACAAGTATGGAAATTGTATTCTCGACATTAATAAAAAACTCATAATTTCTCCTTAATGTGCGAAAATACTTATAAGACATTCCAATGTGCTTTGTCTCTTTAGGTTCGGTTAATTTCATTTTATCCTTCATAAGCAATTTTATCATTCGATCGTATATAAATCCATTTTAATAACAATAATTTCTTAAAGAAATTCCTTTGCTACGAAGTTGTTATTTCTTAAAACAATAATTGTTTCTTAGTTCAACAGAATTGGTATTCATAAACACTTTTTGAAATGCCTTATATAAAACCGATTTTGTTTTAGTTTACAGTACTCATATTCAAAACATTGTCATCCAATGATGATCATTTCCAAATTACTTTTGGGGTTTCCATACAAGAACCTCATGTATAATTATTGCGTATAGTCTTTTGACTCACACAACCTTCCAACTCCTTGGCCTGGGGTATGTTGGGGTTTCTTGTAAACTCTTATCTTATATGATTTTATAAACTACTCTAGATGAAATAAAATTTAACCTTGTGTACCACTCTTAAGTACACGACCTTATAGAAAGAAGTTAACTCAACTTCACTCAATATTAATGGTACTTTGTTCAATAAAGTATGATTACTTCTTACCAATACGAAATTATGTATCATAGGGAGGAGTGACTTTGTGATTGAATCTTTATTCATTTTTAGGTATGTTTGGAACTCTTTCCAACGTACTCACATATTTTATCAAATCGAATCATTTTATTTTATATTGCACATAATTTCATTTAATTCCATTTTATATACTTTGAACTTATCATAGACATGCTACATGTGTATCAAATACACACATTCATGTTTGTGATAATTCATCGGTGAATTCATCGAAGTATGTGGAACAGTTTTGGTATTATTAGATCTATGATTGCGTACATCTATCTGTATTAACTCGAAGAGTTCATAAACTATTATGCCGCTCTCACTTATTGGGTGCTTTGCCAATTATTGTTTGAAATATAATTCAATAGTTCCATATGATTCATAATCATATAATCAAAGAATTATTTCTCTGAACCACGTCTTAGTCCATAGTTCTAATCATTTATTAATTAATACAATTTCAACTTAAAATAATCACTATAAAATTTATTTAAATCCTTTAAATCCAGTTTAAGTTAAAATCTCATATAAATTAAATTCCAAATACTTGCATTTTTCAGAAAATCTTTATATTTAAAATTAACCATGGGTCTGTATAATATTTTATAACCTAGGTCAAGTGAATATGGATAATATATCATTTCAATCCGTAATGAATTAAAATCCCAGGTTTTATCATCTCAAACCCGCAATCCCAAGTCAAATAAAATAAAAATCGCTCGAGCTTGTCATTTTAGCTCATAACGACTTTTCCTTATTCTAAAGTTCATTCAAGTATGTATCATTTCAACCCATAGTGATTCTATTCTAACAGGGAACTTGAAGTGTGAGAAACATAAAATAAATAAACAGTAAAACATATAATAGGATGTCAGGTGATGTAACAGGTATATAAACAGGTTATTTCATTATATAATGTCAGATAACAGGTAGATGTGAACATATAACATAGCATATCAACTACTACAATTCAAATGATATTGTTTCACATTAATATAAGTACGATTTGTCGAGAGTGATAAACTCACCTTTTAAAGCTGGAGATAACAATTCAAGACACACAACTAAAACTCCGCAAAGCACGACAAAGCACGAACAAGATTTTGAATGGATGAAGAGTCAAGATCCAAATCTTGTATATAAAAAAATACACAAACATAAGTATAAGATTCAATACAAAAGAATAGAAATTAAAACAATGTAAAGATGTGAAACAAAATGACATAACCTTTGCTTTAAACATAAAGTGGGCTCGGCCATGGTCACAATGGGCTCGACCATCATCATATTAGGCTCGACCATGATCAAGATATGCTCGGCCATGGTTTGATTGGGCATGCTAGGCTTGGTTTTGAGATCACAAAGCACGGCCATGGGCTAGAAGGCGAAGAGGTGTAAGTTACAAGACAATAGGAAGGCAAAGAGGCAAGGGGATTGTATACTATTGGGTTCGGCCATGGCTTGTTTGGCTCGGCCTGGGTGCTATGGCTTGGTCAGGTGGTCAACTAGGCACGGCCAGAGATGGGTGTGGTCACGGCAGGACAAGGTGGTGGAGGAATAAGGGGGTGGCCGAGGCAATAGGAAGGGAAGTGGTGAACAAAGAAGGCTCGGTTAGGGTTTCATCAAGGTTTGGTGGTGGAGTTGATCTAGGGGTCACGGCACGGCTTGGTGGTGATGGGGAGGTGATGATGGCCAGTGATGGTGGTAGAGGGGATGAGGTCGGCTAGGGATGATGCATGGTGGAGGCCGAGCATAGCTTGAGGCAAACAAAGAAAAGAGGAAAAAGAAAAATGGAAAAAGAGGAAAGGAGAAGCCATGAAAATGAGAAAGAGGAGATGAGAAATAAGATGTTTTTGTACGTGACAAATGAAGTTTTACATGACTATAGGGATGTAAATGCACGGCTAAGGAAGTGAAGAGCTAGGCAAATGAAAAGGCATAAGTTATATAAAGAGAAACCAAAGTCTCTTGAAGTTTCCAAAGCAAAAAAAAAATCCAATAAATAAGTCAAAGTCTAAAAAAAAAATAGAAAATAAAATAGAGAAATGAACATAGGAAAATAGAAAAATGAACGAAGAAAATAGAAAATAAACTATAGGAAATAACTGTGTGTAAAACGCTGAATTTTATCAAATTTTAAAAAGTATAAAACAGAATTTGATGAAACGAAAAGCAGGACAAATATTAGAAACAAATAATGCTTCAAAGAAAAAGATTAGAAAATTAAAATTCAAATTTAGAAATTTCAAATTTAAGTCAAAGTTTGACCAAAGTTGACCAGAATATAAAATTTCCAAAAAATAATTGTTTTATTATATTTGGAAAATAAATTACAAACAAAATCCAAAATTACATTAGAAAATTCCAAAAATTCAATTTTAAATGATTTAAAAATCAAAGTTTCAAATAAATGAAATTTAAAATATTGATTAAAAATATGTGTTGTTACACTCATACTTTCAATTTTCTTTTTAAAAAGTTGAACCATTCAAAGGAAACCATTACTATAATATCATAACGAACTCTTAAAATATGCTTTTGGTCATCCTTAACTTTTACAGATTTCAAATAAGTTGCACTTTATGTATATTGATCGAACTGACATTTCAGTGATCAAATTCTTATACCTCTCTTGTAGCTTTTGGTCTAGTGTTACATTAACACAACAAGATCATTATCATAAGCAATCATATTGAGTACATGATCTCACTCTATAGTTTACTTATTTCGAATGAACAAATTTCATCGAGGTTTCATAAGTTATTAATTACGACCGTTTATCATATGACATTTATATATGATTAGATATGAAACAAATATTCATATCCATATATTATTTGTAGAGTTCAAAACTTGTAGAAGGCAATACAATGTCTAGGAAAAATAAACACATGGGTGACCAAGTTAGAATGTTTTAGGTAGTTGTATAATTTGGCACTTGCATGGGCATTAAAACAACAAAAAGAAAAAAAATATTCATTGGTAATTATACTTTATATTTCTATTTTTCATTCTTAATTCAGTTCAGTAGTATATTATAATCGGTACACATTTTGTCAATTATATTAATTGCAAAAATTAATCGGTGTATATTATCTTGACTTTATATAGAAGATGTTCTTAAAATATTAGAAAGGTTAAATATTACAATTTCATTTTTCTGAATAAGACTCCCAATAGACTTATATTTTTCTCAAAACAATAAGATGAAACATAGAAGTCTTTTGACTTCTCTAGTTGGAGTTAGGACAATTATGCCTTGGGATTCTGATCTTAAGGAAAGCTCAACAAATCATAGGCCAGCATACGAAGGACAGATCCTTATCAATTCACATACAATTCCTGACCTTGGGGTCTTTATACAAATCTCATTTTTCCTTGGGGAAAGCTCAACAAATAAAGAGAACATTATTCACTCATACCTACCATTTTGCAACAGCCGAAGTATAATGCACGTACCTTGTGGAAAATTCAACGAATACGTGCAGTTATCTTACTTCGTCTATTGTATATATTAATAGTACTATACATAACATCCCTATCTTAAGGAAAGCTCAATAACTAAGGAGTATGTTTGTAATCTATTAATATACAAATAGTAGAGGACAACTTTCATATTGAAGATTCATAATCTTTAATATATTTATTCGAATGATATCGATTTATGGAATAACATATTTCGAATGAAAGACCCTTTGTGATTCAACTGTTACACATTTGAAATCATGGTATACATGCTATATATGTATTTATTCCTCAAATCAATTTTGGGTTTCTTACTATTCCATCTTTTATTATACATTCATATTATATAAGTTTAATTCTTATAACACTTTATAATTTGATCAACTTATTTAATAATCTTATGTATAAGCTTATCTTAATGTTACTAATTAAATCTTATTTAATTAATTTAATTAATCAATTAAAATTTTATTTTATTCCTTTTTAACAGTTTAAATTAAGTATTTGTACTATAACATTTATAGTTATACACATATATTATATATATGTATTAATTAACTTTTAATTAATTAATTTAATTAAAACGATTCTAATTAATTATAATTAATTTTGAAATTATATATACTACCACAACATTTTAAGATAATGTTACATATATCAGTATATATGTATATATTACTTAATTTAATTAATTAACTTTTATTTAATTAATCTAATTAATTACTAAAAAATTCAAAAATAATTATTTTATTTTCAAAAAAAATTTTGAAAATTGTTTTATAACATTATAAAATCAATACTTATTTTAAACCTAACCTTTTAAATTTATAATTTTATTTTTATTTATTTTAAATTTAACCTTTTAAATTTACAATTTTATTTTAATTTCAAAATAGATTTTGAAAATTAGTCCAAGGCTTAAAACGATTTGGGCCTTTATATTGGAGGTAAACTTTAGCTTACCTCATAGCTAGGCTAGTAGCTAGGTAGGGCAGAGTACTTGATTAACCAAACCTAACATTAGACACTACTTTCCTAAACACCCTACTAAATGGGTAGGTTTTAATAAGTTAACCCTGATACTGCTAATTTAGACCATATATGATATTGGTCTGTGATACCATTGTTGGAACTGGACCGGCACGGAGTGGATTAAATGGGCAAATTTCAAAACATTTTGCCATTTTGGATGTTGTTGGGTATGTGAAGTCTAAAGTGATTTAGATCTGATCTAGATAAATTTTAAATAAAATCATTATTTTATTTAAAATCATTATTTTATTTAATTCATTAATAGAAGGAATTTATTTAATGTTGTATAATGTGTATAGTGTGTACATGTGTATCATATACAGATGTACGTGGACGTGAATGAGCAATCTATACAGTATAAATAGTTTAACATACTAGTGTGTGTGTGTATGTATATATGTTTAAATTGTTTAAAACCATTTAGTATATTGTTTACATATTAAATATATGTACTTCCACATTAATTAAAATATATATTTATATATACCATATTTTTTATTTTTTAAAATAAAATAAAATGATTTTTAAATATTTTATGTATAATTATATAGTTTTTAGTACGTTCTTTAATTTAAAACATTTTACAATTATTTTACATTTCAAAAAAATAAATTTTTATTTCAAGTCATGAACAATATGCATATGCTGCAATGATCCAAAATTTTGAATACTTCGTATTTAAATGTCTTAATTACTTAAATATTTGAACTTTGGTTATGTAACAACCCGTAAAATCAACCATAAAGGAATTTAGTGTATTAAATTAAATAAGGTAGGGTTGAAAATGGAAATTTTATAGAAGTTGGAATTTGACCATGAATGTTATTCCATTGTGTTCATGGTAAAATTCTAATCTGTTTCCATATATAATATGCTGAAAACAAAGCTCAAACGAACAAGTTATGAGCGTTTGAAGTTTTTAGATTTAAATTAATTTAGTTTGAATTCAAATTCAAATAAGTATTTAAATTTTGGGGTTGAATTTCAAAAATTAACTGCAAGTTTACTTGGAGGTTAAGTAATTATTAAATTAAACAATTAACGTTAAAAGTTCATTAGGGAATAAAATACACGAGCAACGGAAACAAATCAGCGCTTCCGAAATAAGAGGAGCGGCCGACCTATACGACCCAACCGGTCGACCCCTAGCGTTCGACCGGTCGAGCATAGGTGGTCGAACACTGCCTCACAGTGGCGGCTAAGGTTTTGTTATGTTGAATGGTCCAAATTTATTCGTTTTTGATCTAATTCATCCCACGATCTTGGTACATTTCAGTTCCTATAAATAGGACCATGTTCTCCCCAGTTTTTATTCAAAAATATTCGGGATCTCCGTGAAGCTCTGCCATTTCTCTCTTCTGTTGGATTCAGAAATTCTATTAGGGATTAAGGCAAGGATTTTAAACCTTTTCTAATTATTCTTTTAATCTATTTTCTTCTCCTCCATCCACTCCAAATCTAAAAATATTATATATATATACATATACCTATCCTTTGTTGTGTATATATATATATATATATATATATATCAAAAGAAGGAGATCTACAAAAGAGTTGCTTTGGCATTGCATATCCATACAAGAAAAGCTAAGGATAATCTGTGAGTGGAAAGCTTAGTATTTTTTAAGAATTGATTAGTATATCTGTATAGATTTGAATATGCCTTAGAGATCTTGGGATTGCGAAAACAAGATAGACAAAATTCCCCAAAATTCCTTTTTATTTCGAAATGTCAATTCTTGCCGGAGATTCTCAATTATTTCTGTTAATTTAATGGAATTGATATTACTTTGTAGTTTTTGATAATTTCATAGTCTATTCCACTTCTCCTCCTTCTTTGATTCAAACTATGAGTTTTCAATATTAAAATAAGGGTGTGGAGCACAAATCCTATTTGTAATTTACACCACTTATTCCACCCAAAATTCCTTCATTTATTTCTTTTTAAAAGAGGAGTTGGATAGAATATGAAACTAGAATTGCAATTCCTATTGTTTAGGGTATTCCATTTAATTGATGTAATAAACTGAGTTTCTATTTCTATTTACAAGCTTACTTATTGCAGTTTTGGTTATGGATATTTCATCCTTGTTATGAATATTAGAATCCATTGTTATGGGTATTGAAATCTTAGGAATTTGAAGGAAAAAGACTTGCATTAGTATTATGGTTAAAAGAATTAACATTTAATGCTAGTTTTGGGCGTATAAACAGCAAGTTGGAACCAGTTAGGTGTGAATATATATTTATTTCCATTAGTGCAATAAACGTATAATTATGGCATATAATTGCATAGTTAATTAGGTGGTAATTGTCATTAATGTCCCCTTTAAGAAGGTAATTGATATTTTAAGGCGTAATAAGAAAGATTCTTTATAAGGCCTTTGTTATGAAACGGTGAAATGAGTATTATATATATGTAGAATACTTAAATTATAGCTAACTCATAGGGATGAGAGGATAGTAGAGTTGCACGACAGAAGTATGCCCTTCACTTTGAGGCTACTAGCAGTTGTGTAAACTTCCTATTCATGTGAGACATCTCCTATGATAAATATTTGTGATGAAGCGAGGTTAGTCCCAAATTCTATAGGGTAAAGCTGCCTAGTTAATCTAGCTACCAGTTCCTACGAATAGTCATACTAATGTGAGACGTTATTATGAGTATAGGTCATAATACAAAGGGCCTACTTTGGGTACGTGAAGTATTAAGTGGTTGATTGAGGTCCCGCCTTTTTTCCTGAAATGAAGTATTAAATGGCCAAGGGGCTAGTTATTTGGCACAATAAGTGGTATCTCGGTAGGCGTCCGCTTTGGGATAAGGTATTAAGTGACTGATTGAGGGTTCACCTTTCCATAATGAAATATTAAGTAGCTTAAGAGATTCCATGCGATGTCAGCTAGACAGTCACCTTTGAGTGTTCCGCCTTGGGAATAGGTATTAAATGATGGGGTTTGCCTCAATTGAGGTCTTAAATGGCCAGTGTATGTCTATTCTCCAATAAAAGGTATCAAGTGGCTCTCTTACATTGTAAGATATTTATAACATGGGATTTGGGTTATGGGATTTAGAAACCAGCTTTAGGAATTGAAAGTATTAAGTGGTTGATTGAGGACCCCCCCTCCTTTCCTTATAAGAAGTATTAAATGGCTTTATGTATGTATACATATTCTTATTTTTAAATATACTGCCCAAGTACTGAAATGGTAAAACTTGAGGTTTTTATTCAAGAGACATTTGTTGTTATGACTCTCTCCTCATTACAATACAGGTTAAGGACAGAGTGGTGATGACGATGATGCTTAAAGTGGAGTGGCTTAAGCTTGTGGCGGTTATTATTATCTTTTATGATATTTTTATGTTGTACCTGTGTATTTGAACATATGATGTAACATATCTTATGTGACAGTTTTATGATGTTTTGTATTATGAAATTTCAAATGGTTTTGAAATAAATGTGTAAAATTTGATATCATGTTTTATTCCATAAGCTGTGAGTTCTAAAAGAGTAGCTATTGCACTATACTGTAACTTCTTTTTCCAACCGACATCTAGCCCTAGAATGGATCTAAGTTTCAATAGCCTTTTTTGGGTTGAAATTTAGGCATGTTCAGAGGTGGGTTTTTTACAATTGGTATTAGAGCTTGGGTTACCCGATCAAAGGGAAAACCATGCGTATGAGTGGCGTATTTGTTAATTTTGAAAAGGTTTTCCAAAATGAATTTTAAAAAATTCCTACTATATATATACACCCCTATTTCCTTAAACATACGTGCACACTAGGAAACCCCTTTTTCATTCAATAATAATACTATCTTAGGAAATCGTCATTAAAGATTTAACCTAGAGATAGTTGATATGGATGATAATTAATATTCTTTCGAAAATGGTATCCATGCCCGCGTAAGACCTCTAATTCGTGAGATGCCCTAATGGTTTAGACAATATCTTAAGACCATGATCAATTTCCTATTCCTCTAGCTGCACCGATGGCACCTGTTGCCCTGCCTACCAATGCAACACCCCATCCTATTGACTTTCGTAAGTTGTGTAAGGACTTTATTAATATGGAAGGGAAGACATACTCTAGAACCGAAGGATATCTGGAAACTAAAGCATGGGTTAATGACTGCGAGAGGATATTTAGATAGCTTGGTTGGGGAGATCAGCTAAAGACGAAGATATCAGCAAGGCACCTTAATGGAGAAGCTTTAGAATGGTGGAACTTGGTGACTGAAGAAAGTGCTGGAAGGATTTTCTCATAGGAGGTGTTATCATCAAAAACCACTCTAACTTGATCGAAACCTTGAAGAATACAGAAGGAGGATCCATAAAGAATGATAGAAATAGCAAGACCTCTCGAAAGAGTCGAAGGGATGCTTCTGCAAAAAGTTGGATGAGCAATGCACTTTCAAAGAGGTCGAAAGGGGACAGGGACACCCTTTCGCTTCAACTGATCCCTTTCAAAACGGTTGCTTCCACATGCATAAATGTGTTTCGAATGTATAAAAGGCACCTTTCAAAGGCAACAAATTACAAGCTTCCACATGTGCGCCAAACCTTTCGAAACAGTGGATTTCGACATCATTTACCTTTAATAGAAGAACATTTGGCCAAAGATACCCCTTCGAAAGCATAAATTAGCCCATCGAATTGGTTGAAATCATCCACAATATATAAAGGAAAGCTTACATGAGTTCAATATGGATTCCTCAAACACTGGAGGATGGGGTTTCACATCAATCAACAAGAATGCATTCGAAAGCCACCTTCCGCATTTAAGCCTTCTATTATGCTCCAATTCATTCGAAGCCCCAAAGATACACCTTTCAACAATATCGAAAGCCCATATCCTTTCTTACTTGCAACAGCACATCTACAACAAAGTGGAGGGCGCGTCTATACATTTCGATGCAGTCGAAAGCATTTAAGTTCCATTCAAAAGCAAATTTAGAAGGGTGCCTTGAATTTAGCAGTAAGAAAAGGTCTTCACGACACCCTTTCGACTAATTTGAAAGGACTGATTCGAAAGGGTCCAACTTGCACCTATAAATAAGACTCTAGGGCTATGGTTTAAGGGATGGGAATTCATTCATTCTATGCTTATTCTTTTCTTAAATTTAGGAACCCTAGTCTATGAATCAAATCAGGAATTTTACTTTCTCGTAGTACTAAAGCTTCATGTATTCACGAAAATTATTAATAAAGCAAGTGCATGATATATTCAAATATAATGATTTCACTATGCTACTTATATATGGTTCTGGTTATGGATTACACGAATCAATGTCAATCAAAAGGTTAACTTTCGAAGGAATAGAGACCTCGCAGACCAATTAAAAACCTTAGATCTAATAGGTTCCAACCATAGGTCACCTCAACCATTGTGAAAGGAGGTTTCAAAGGGATCCTAAATCATTCGCAACTAGTTCAAAAGGAGGTTTCGAAGGAGTTCTAATCATCCCAACCATTCTGAAAGGTCCTTTCGAAAGTGTTTTGGACTACCTTTATTGATTCGAGAGGTGCTTTCAAAGAGGCTAGTCTCACTTTTCTACTTTAGGGTGCTGACATGTTTTCTTGTTAACATTTTCGGCACTAGAAGGAGGGCTTGAACCTCCATCCTTATAGAATTCCCAACTTTATTTTCCTCTAACCCTATTTAATTCCAAGCTTACCTTAGACCTTACACCACCATGCTTAGCAAAATTAAAAAGTTTGAACAAGGATCCTCAGAGCCACACTCAATTGGATTCTCCCATGGAACTATTGAAGATTCTAAACTATATGAAGAGTAGATGTTAAGATTGGTGGCTTTGAGAATCATGAAGGAAAAGAAGGTTGAATCTTATGATCCAGGCAAGTGGAGCTTAAACCCCTTTCACATTGGCCATACACCCATCTTTACTTTAGGGGGACAAAAGATAAAAGTGATAACTTATTTGATCAAATGAAGAAGACAACTCAATTCAATACCAATGGCACTATCTTTGAAGAAAGGATGATGGCTAATTACTACACCTTTGCACGAAAATGGCATCAAGCAATAAGCAGAACATTACTTACATATGTGCTCCAAAAGGTTTTGAAACAGAAATTGGTCATTGAGGGGGAAGCTCCTGAATCAAGCACTACAAATTCTGAAATCATCCTCAAAGGACGAGCTTCAAATTAAGACTCCTTAAGGAATGCAATTTGACTACATCGATTGAGAACGTTTATTTACTAACTAGGGAGGAACTCAACTATTGGCCATCCATAAAGAAAAAGCCCAAATTCGAAAGGAATCAAGGAGGATCCTACTGTCACTATCACATGATGAATGGGCACAAAATAAATCAATGTAGAGCACTTGATGGCATGGTTATCGATTTCTTCAGACAAGGGAAGATCCACAGATTTGTAAAGCAACCCTAGAGAATCTACATGGTCGAGAGTAAAATTCTCCTTAATCTTGGAAATTACCTTAAACGGTTATAAGCCTTTGTCCGCACCGAGTTGGCCAAGTCAAAGCACCTCCTAGGTGGAGGTTAGAGTAAACCTTTATCCGAGCCACGCTATAGCTAGGTTAAAGTATCTACAAGCCCTTGATTGCGCCACGCTATGGCCAGATCAAGGCGCCCCCCTAGAGGGAGGACGGAGTAAGCCTTTGGTCCCGCCATGCTATGGCCTGACCAAAGCACTGACCAGCCTTTAGTCCCGCATATAAGGCCTGGTTGGAGCACCTCTTGGAGGAAGGAAAGAGAAAGCCCTTGGTCTCACCATGCTATGGCCTAGCGAAGGCACCAAACAAGCTTTCAGTGTCGCCAATAAGGCCTGGCTGGAGTGCCTCTTGAAGGGGGGTTGGGTAGGTCCTTAGGTCCTACTTGTGGATAAGCTAACTAAGTGCACCAAATAACAATGGACTAAGACGTCCAAGCCCGAGAAGCGGCACACCAAACAATGACAACATATTGAGCCTAATAGATGGCACATGTCAAAGCAATCAAAAAACAAAGAGTGGTGCAAAACAAAAGGATCAAATAGAAATCTACAGCCTTCGATTAATTTCTAAAAGAGAATTTTTGGACCTCATCTATTAATGCCCGAATCAAGGTTTCGGGTCTCTCACCATTGATTTCTGAACTTCACTTATTAATGCCTGAATTTGGGCTTCGGGACCTCTACTATTGAGATCGGTATTATGGATTTCTGGTCTTCTACTATTTCCTGGATCTGTCTTACTAATTCCTGAATCTGGGTTTCAGATCTTTTATTATTTCCAGATAAGGATCTCTGGACTCATATTATTCATTCCCAAAAAGAGGATTCCTAATCTACTATGAATTATTTCCAATAATGATCTCTGGACTTTTATTATTAAACGATTATTCTTGGTCTTCTATCAGTTATTTTCAAAAGAGGATTTCTAAACTTCTATTACTAATGCTAGATTTGGATTTCTGGCTGTCCATTATAAATTCCATAAATAGTCAGATTTCTGGTCTTTTCTTACCATTACCAAAGTTTGATCTCAAGACTTCTATTCATTTCTAACTGTGGAATTTCTCTTCACTTATTATTTTCACATGATGATATATTAATTTCCATTACTTAGATTTTTGGAATTAGTAGGATTCCTCGTACTATTGCCAATAGTATAAAGAACATCAAATATATTCTTGCATATATTTCAAATTAATAATAAGAAATGTTGTCTACTTTGTACTTTCCAGGAAAACAAGATCAATAAGGAAGACTGAATTGGTCGACAAATGAAAAAACCATAGTCAAATTTATCAAGAAGCAAATTCAGAAACAACATTGTAAGAATGAGAAATGGCTACAAACCAGATGATATTTACATAATTTATAAAATTATTTACAAGTATATAGTACAAGTGTATGTTTCATAGATCTTAGACAACCTTATCTAGACTCTTAGCAATTAAAGGATCGACAATATGGTGAATCGCTATACAAATAATTTCTTTAAGCTTCTTTTCCTTCTTCTTAATTTCATTAGCATCATCAATGGATTCAATACGAGTCTTTAAAGCACGGTTGACAGCTTTATTGGCACCTTTGAGGGTGTTTTTTTGTCTTTTCAAATAGTCAGTGCGCTTTTAGAGAAGATACTTTTCATGCTCAAGTCTTTGAATTTTAGCTGCATATTCATTAATACGTTGAGAATATCTCTCTTTCTTTTGATCAAAATATCTTATCATTTCACATTTGACCTTCCTGCACCATTCACCTACTGCCTTCTCGTCTAAACTTGGGGGAGGGTTTGTCATAGCAGGGATTGTTTGAATTGCTAGAGATGAAGACCTTGTCGATTTCAAAACAGATGAGGTGATTGGAGAACTCGATAAATCTGTCGCTCCATATGATAAATTCCAATGATTTGCATTGAGCTTGACTATCTTTCAGTTTTATCTCCAAATCACTTACCTGCTGGAGAAGCTTAGACATCTCATTATCGAAGTCGATTGAAGGATTTGATTTAATTTGGTGCTTTAATGGGGAAACTGTTTCATTTTTTATTCTTGATATCCTCCTCAAGATTATTAATTTGATCACTAAGGTTTCTAATAATAATCTTTTAAAGCAAAAATTTCCTATACCATTACAACGCTTCGGTGTTGCCTTGAAGACGAGCAGACAGAGGATCTTTAAGGAGGCTCCTCTTTTCAACATCCGCAACCAACCTATCCCTGATGTTGGTGAAACAAGATAATGAATCTAATGAGAGCAGCGTGATAGATAACTGTAACTTCTATTCAAAAAAACAAAACAAAAAACAAAAAAACAAAGTTAATACTCGAATTACCAATTTCTTTTATTACAATAATAGAAATTACAACTCAAGGAAAAAATAAACAAAAGGTACAATCTCATTGTTATAATCAAATACTTGTTTTATTACACTTATAGTCGGGAAATAGCATTTTTAACTTTGTTTAAAGAATTAGCTGAAAGAGTAATCGTCGAATCAAAAGGGGCATTAAATCCTTCTGGGGTAATAACTGGAGGATATTTGCTGTAATTCCATTCTCCGACAGGAGGACTATCACGACCGCATATTAATTTGGTATGATACGTTCGAATTTCCTTAAGAAACTTCTCCTTTTCTTCGCCTAGAAAATCAAAGCGAAGGCAAGGATGTTGCATATAAAGCTTTTGTAGATCTCTACGAAAGCAATATCTAGCCAACCTTGAGGATTTCAAGAGCGAGGCTTTTTCTAAGTAATCTCTCCTTAATTTGACATATTTGCCTAAGTAATCTCTAGAAACAAGGCTGCTTAAGAGACATTTATTCTGTAATAACGTAATAATATACGACTAAGTATAAAAGGAAACTAATACAGAAAATTCACAAATCAATATTATTACATGATTACAAATGTTCATCTGGTTCGTACAAAAATGATTTTTTGAATAACTCGGAAATGAATTTATCCTTATAATATTTGAGTTTTTCTAGAGGCAATTCACGAGAGATTGATTTGACTCATGGTAAATTCCAACAAGCCCCTGGATGTCGATCAGATCCAAATTCATCTAAATATCTCCTATGTAGATATCTAAGTAGACCTCCACTTAAATCACCTAAGTATGAAAAATCAACCAATGGATGCCTGCAATAAGCTTTATATAGAAAATCTACCAGGATATCTCTGGCCTCAATCAACATCCAAAAGAGTGTTATCAATTCTATGTTCTCTTCTATGAGCTTGTCATAACGAAGGTGCGCACTTTTTAGTCGAGGGGTTGCTTCCTTATATTTAAAAGACGCTAACACAACAATGCTTTTATTAAGCTTATAATACTTGTCAGAGAGTGCATTATGTTCTTTTAGTTGTTTATCTAACTCCCTATACATGCTATTTATTTCCGCCTGTTCTCTTTCAAGCTTTTTTTTATAAAGTTGAATGGATTTATTATTTATCTAGAATAGAAAGATATCAGCTATTGTAATCTTAGAAGTGAAAGCCATCTAGATAAAGAATCCCATACCTGAGAAATTGGAATTGAAGTTTGTGGGTTCTGTTTTTTCCCCTCTTGTTCTACAACATCAATATTGGCGTCTTTTTCATGGACATTAGAAGGCTCAGGAAGTTCGGTTTGACTTTCTTTACGGGCACTGGGATTAGGGATGACTTTCTCTGAAGCCTTGGGAATATCATCGCCATCCCCTCCATGAGAACCATCATGATCACCTCCGCCGCCGCCAGAACCTTAACCTCTATCCTCATTGTCATGGTTATCATCGTCATTGTCATCGTCGTTTCCACCTTCCTCAATGACGACTTCATCATCCTCATCGTTTTCCTCCTTGTTAGAGTCAGAATCTACTTCTATAGATGGGACTTCGAATGTATGAGTTTAGTGGTGTAACGACCTAGAATTTCACTACTTTGATTAGTGAATATTTAATTAATTTTAAATATTCAATATATAGGTTTATAATGAAAATAAATAAACTCACTTTTTTTAATTAATAATGATGTTAAAATCATTTTCAAAATTTGTTTATCAATTAAATAGTTCGTATAAAAACAGAAAGTGTAACCGAAGAACGTTTTCCGAAATTTCGACCTTTCCACATTGGAAGTTTTCAAGAATGTTGTTCATCTTTGTGCACTATATGTACATATATATAAGAGTTAATTAGCTAAATATAATATGCTTAGAATTTTATTTGACCGAGTAGTTTGCCATGAGAGCTGCCACAGTGTTTGCTTAGAAGCCGGACGGATCGTTAAGGCTATGTAACGATTATCGTAAGTTGAATGAGAAGACGATAAAGAACCGATATCCTTTGCCAAGAATTGACGATTTGTTCGATCAGTTAAGTGGAGCTAAAGTATTCTCTCAGATGGATTTAACGACTGGATTTCATCAGCTTAGAGTGGCAGAGGATAGTATTCCTTTGACATAGTTTAGAATAAGGTATGGATCGTGCGAATGGTTAATTATGCCATTCGGACTATCTAATGCGCTAGCATTCTTTGTAGATCCGATGAACCGAATTTTCCGAGTGCACTTGGATAGATTTGTGTTGGTCTATATAGATGATATTCTTATATACTCTAAGGATGAGAAGGAGCATGAAATTCATCTTAGAGTTGTGCTCGAGACGTTGAGGGAGCACCAGTTGAAGGCTAAGTTTCCAAACTGTCATTTTTGGAAGAAGGAAGTGAAGTTTCTTGGTCATGTAGTCTCAGAGAAAGGGTTGTCTCTAGATTCGACTAAGATTGAGGCGGTGAATAACTAGAAGAGACCTGAGACGGTGACCGAGATAAAGAGTTTTCTTGGATTGGCTGGGTACTATCGAAGGTTTATAAAGGATATTTCATGGATAGCAGCACCGATGACTAAGCTTACGCGAAAGGATGTGAAGTTTGTATGAACTAATAAGTGTGAGGAAGCATTCCAAAGCTTGAAACACTTATTGACCCATGCACCGGTGTTAGTGGTTCCGGAGGGGAATCAAGATTTGGTTGTTTATACTGATGTGTGTGGAACTGGATTGGGAGCTATGTTGATGGAAAGAGGTAAAGTAATTGCTTATGCCTCTAGATAGCTCAGACCATATGAAGTTAGGTATCCAACACATGATTTGGAGTTAGCTGCCATTATATTTTCTTTGAAGGCGTGGATGCATTATCTTTTGGGAGAGCGATTTGAGCTTTATACGGATCACAAGTCATTGAAGTACTTGTTCTCTCAGATGGAGCTGAACATTAGACTGTAGAGGTGGTTGGAATTTATTGCTACTTATGATTTTGTAATTGAGTACACACCCGAGAAAGGGAATAAGGTAGTGGATGCACTTAGAAGGAAATATCAGAATGTAGTATTGGCTATGATTGCTGAGTGGAAAGATTTTGGAAGCATTATCATCTTGTAGAGTGCAGTATAGATCCGAAGTAGGTTCCAATGCAGGAAGTGCTGTATTATTTTTTTAGAAGTTCAACCAGTAATGATAGAGAAGATAACTTCTAAACAGGAGGAGGATCCAGTTTTAGCTGAATGGATCAGGAAGTTAAGGGAAGGAATAGAGTGCGATGACTTAAAGGATTTCAGTATTGACCAGAAGGGGTAGTTGAGAAAGAAGGAAGGTTGTGTGTTCCAAATGTAGGAGACATGAGGAAAGAAGTTTTGGATGAATGCCATTGTTCGAAGTTCACTATCCATCCAGGAGGAACAAAGATTTATCATGATATGAAGAGAAGTTTCTTCTAGGAAGGTATGAAGCGGGACATTGGTTTATGTGTTAAGTAGTGCTTAAATTGCTAACAGGCAAAGGCTGAACACCAGAAGCCAAGTGGATTGCTACAACCGTTGGAAGTTCCGTTGTGGAAGTGGGATTCTATTTCAATGGATTTTATTGATCGGTTGCCAAGATATAGTAGAGGAAATGAAAGCATATGGGTCATATGGATAGATTGACTAAGAGTGCCCATTTCATTACGGTAAAGTCAACTAGGACGACACCTATTTTGGAGAAGTTGTTTATGAAGAATGTGGTTAGACTGCACGGGATTCCTAGTAGTATTGTCAATGATAGAGATTCTTTGTTTACTAGTGAGTTCTGGAAGAGTCTACAAGAAGCATAAGGAACCAAGCTCAATATGAGTACTACTTACCATCCACAAATTGATGGGCAAATAGAAAGAGTTAACAAAGTCTTGGAGGGTTTGTTAAGAGCTTGTGTATTGGATTTCGGGCGATCATGGGAAGACCATCTCCATTTAGTCGAGTTCTCGTATAATAATAGTTATCAGACAAGTATTGGGATGGCACCGTTTGAAGCTTTGTATAGAAGGCCATGCAAATCTTCCATATGTTGGTTAAAGACCAGGGATAGGTTGGTTCTTGGTCCTGATTGGTGAAAGAAGCCACAGAGAAGATTGAGTTGATTTGAGCTAGGATGAACGAAGCTTGGTCTAGGCAGAAAAGTTATGCAGATAGAAGGAGGAAAGACTTGGAATTCTCAGTTGGAGACTATGTGTTTATTAAGGTTTCACCGATGAAGGGTGTGATTAGATTTGGAAAGTCAGGAAAGTTAGCACCACGATTTATAGGACCTTTCCGTATTATTGAGAGGAACGGGAAACTCGCTTATAGAGTAGAGTTACCAAATAGTTTGGCCGGAGTCCATGATGTATTCCATATTTCTCATCTTAGAAAGTGTGTTAGAGACCTAGAGACTACTATAACACCTATAGTATTAGAGGATTTAGTAGTAGAGCCGGATTTGACTATAGTTAGAAAGCCGATTCAGATTGTGGCTAGAGATGAGAAAAGGTTGGGGAACAAGACAGTTAGGTTAGTAAAGGTTCAGTGGAGTGACGATGTTAGAGACTGTACTTGGAAGACTGAGAGCAGAGTTGGAGATGCTTATCTAGAGTTGTTTGATGGTAGGTTTTACCTTTGATTGTTTTGTTGTGTACCTTGTCATAATTTCGAGGATGAAATTCTTTAAGGTTGGGAGTCTGTAACACCCCATATTTTTATAACATTATTTAGGATATTCAATTGGTTAAATTAAATAAAATATTGTGAAGATTAATAAGTTGAGATTTGATTAAGCTAAGGGTAGCCGTGCCATGTTAAATATTAATCAAATGAGATAACATAAACTAATATGTTAGGAAATGAGTAAGGGCGATATGGGAAATAGGAGAGGCTTATACCCTAAACCCTTAGCAGAATGAAACTCACGTTCATTTCATTTTAGCAAACTAAAAACACTAAGGCCAATCTCCATTATTGTTCTCAAGGAAAGATTAAAGCTAGGATTCAAAAGAAGGAAGATAATCAACTAATTCAACATCAAATCTCACATCTTTTAATCTCAAAGCTAAGGTGAATAATTACATCATCCCATTTTCTTATGGTTTTTGGTTTTTAGATTAGATCCTAAATGTTTTTGCAAGTTTATGCCATGTTTTTTATGATTAAAGTTATATATATGTTTGTTGGTGAATTATGCATGTTCATATTAGTTTTTATGATATGTTTGATATGAAAACCCTATTAAATGGCATCCAAATGCCTTGAAAATTTAAATATAGGTCAAAAATGGTATTTTAGAGACGGTTTTCAATTTTCATAATTTTCTGAGTTAATATGAATTTTATTTTAATTTTCTGATGAAGAAAATGATTTATTGGGTTATAAATTATTTACGGCTAAAATAATGATTATTTGGGTTTGGAATTTTTATATGTTGGAAAACATATTAAAATAGATTTTCTGGAATTTTTTCAGATTTTTCCTAATTTTTTTGATGAATATACAAAATTATTTAAGGTATGGGACTTAAATGTTTTATACATTCAATTAAGGAGAAGGGGCATTTTATAAAATAAAATGACTATTTAATTCTGAAAATAGTGGCAGCACTTTTCTGAAAATTTTTTGTTAACCAATGAGAATTTGACAAACAAACGCAGGTTAGTTGAAAAGTTATCCTTTTTAAGTTAAAAACAAAAAAAAATAATACTTTTAGCATGTTTCAACCTTTTACGGCATTAAACCTTCCGACTCAGACCTTTCGACAAGGTCGAGAGGTTCATAGCTTTTGACAAGGTCAAACTAATGCATATGGTATAAAGTTACTTGGTATGTAATGAATTGGACAAGGTCGAAAGGTTCTTAATCGAAAGGTTGATGGCCAAAGAGGTTAGGGTACATTTGTTTTATAAACCAAAAGCTTTCACCTGCTTGCTTTCGAAAAGGATCTTTTGACTTGGATGCCTTCGACCAGGTCAAATATTTTAAATAAAGGTTTTGAAAACCTTTCGACAAAGTCGAAAGGTTACTGCCGCCTTATTATTGTTTTGTTTTGAAACTTCCGACAAAGTCGAAAGGTTTACTTGTTTTAAAGCAGCCGCTTCTCCATGATTTCGACAGAGAGCTTTCGACTTAGGTGACTTATCTTTGTTTTTCTAATTGAAGTATAACCTAGCTTCCGAAGGAGTTGTTTTAAAGGCTGAAGCCTATTGTTTAAAAGTTAAGTTTTAAAGCTTTCGAAGAAGAGCTTTCGACAAAGTCGAAAGGTTGCTTCCAATGAAGTCGAAAGGTTTTAAAAGTAGATTTTTCACTTGTTATAAATTGAACCCAGTAAGTCTCCGAATGGTTTATGTTTTAGAAAGTTTAATGCCTTCGAAAGGTATGCTTATTAAATGATTTCGAAAGGTTTGTTTATCGAATGGTTTCAAAAGGTTAAAGGTCAATGGTTTCGAAAGGTTTTAGTTCAATTGTTTCGAAAGGTTTGAGTTCAATAGTTTCGAAAGGTTTTAGTTCAATGGTTTCGAAAGGTTAGAGCTGGAAGGTTTTAAGGCAATGTTTAAAAGTGATTTTTAAAGAAGGATGTCCAAAGATTTATTACTTTCGAAAGGTTTGCTTTTCAATGGTTTCGAAAGGTTTGAAGAATGGTTTCGAAAGGTGAGGTTTTGGCATATTGGCCTAGATAATTAAAAGGTTTTCATTTGGTTTTGGAAAGAGGTACTTTCAAAGATTTAGAAAGGAGAACTTTCAAATGTTTAAATTTTTTCATCAACTAAGGTTTGAGTAAAGAAGAGATATATATATATATATATATAACATGGTAATGTGATTTTAAGTTTAGCATAAAGAATATATATTTTCCTTGTATAATTTTGATTTAAAGGTTTTAAATCATTTTGAAAATGTTTTCAAGTAAAATTATAGGAAGGGATCCTTAGGTGAAAATGACACAGATAATAGAAATCCAGATGGGACTAGTATGGGGTCGCGCCCTATGCATTAGCTATTAGCCCCAGCTAATTGTTGTCCAAAATCCCAGTTTGTAGGGCTTTGTCACAAGTAGACTAAAATTATGATTGCACACCAAAAGGAATATATGTTTGTATACAGATAGGTTATTGGTGAGCCCGAAAAACCATTTGGATCAGAAAGACCTGGGAGATGATTAAGTTTGGGACAGACCATCTAGAAGCGAAGTATTTGACAGATAGTTAAGGATAGATCATCCAGAAGTGAAATATTTAACATATAGTTAAGGATAGATAGTTCGGAAGAAGAATAGCTAATAGGTGTTAGATTAATTTTGATTATATTGTCTGGTAGGCCCGAGGCAGCCAAATGTTAAAAGTTATTCAAACACAACTTATGTGTTTGAACAGATTGTTCATTATTACCTGATATTTATGTATGGCTACATAATGAATTGCTTTACAATATTTAACCAGTTTTGGTGCAGGGAAAAGGTTTTGCAAAGATATATTTTAAAAGGATGTTAGTGAGGGGAAACCCGTTCCACTAAGAGGTTTGGTCTCACTTAACACATAAAACCGGGATGTACAGTATTATTCACCCCAGGCTTTATGTCTGACTCGAAGTTTATATTTTCCGCTTAAATTATCGGGTGCTCAAAATTAATTTGAGTAGGCTGAGGGGTTAAGGTCTTTTTCAGGTTTAGTATGATGACGAATAAAGCTACCGGAGGCATGCAGGAGGCATACGGATAGCTATTTAGGAGTTGCAGTTTTATGTTTTATTGTATTTTCGTTGTGTTTGTATTAAGTCTATTATGACTCTATGACTCTGATCATCCAAGTGGGTATCTTCATATACCGCTCTTGGCGTATTTGTAGTAAGTATATTTTATCTGTGCCTGTGAATGTATTAGGATTATGTATTAAGAATATGGAACATTTGTTTTAAATGTAATGAAGAAAAGTTGTTTTGAAATCTGTGTTTTGTTTCATATTCAAGTGCTTTTGATATTATAGATACCATTAACATAGCCGTATTTAGTCGGCGGAAGCTAATACTATAGATAACTACAGCATCTGTAGCGCTTAGTTTTGGGACTCTAAATAGGGGATGTTACATTATATATATAAATATATATACCTCCCTTGTCACATCCGAGATTTGTAATCATTAAACATAATTATCTCTTGTTACACCTTAGTTAATTAATAATTAATCTTATATATATATATATATATATAAAGAGGGTGATGTGTCAATTCATAAATTTAAAAGTAATAAACTTATATATATAATTATCTCTTGTCACATTTTACGGTTATCATCATTAACCATCATTACTTAGGTGATATGACTAGAGAGGGGAGGGAATGTGACATATGAGGGGAAGAAGAAAGTGACGTGACTTGACAAAATGATGAGGTGTGAAATCTTGCTTATAAATAGCCCATATGTTTCTCCATTTTTCCTTCTCTTTCCACCAACTTTTTCTTCTTCATTTTTAAATCAAATGAATAGTTTATTTTTTTGAAACCGTGTAAAATTTTGATGGCAACAACATTCTATTTGACCACCTTTTCAAATTTCTATCATAACTATGTCAAAACACCAATTCTTTACAAAGCAATTTTGAGCTCAGAATTTAAATTCCGAAAATGGTCCAACTTCCTTGGATCATAACTTCTTCAAATCTAATCAAAAATGAGTGATGTTTTTAGAATGATAGAGAAAATAAATTCCAATAATTTTCTCTTGGAGTTCTTTTTGACATTCCATGAGTAGGTAGCCCAAAAATCAGCTGCAAAATGACCTATTTTTTGGTTTATTATTGAGAATTCGATGTTTATCCAAAGTCGCTCCACCTTACCAAAACAAGTCTCGCTTCTTCTTCCCTTCAAGGTCGAGCCTACCTAGTGCATTTAGGGTTCAAGGCTCCATCTTGTTGCTTAAGAATGGAAGTGCTATGTCATACTCTAATTTAGCGAGAGTTTGGATAGCTTCCGGTGTGTAAATTCCTAATCTTTTGGAAAGAACTTTCCTTCATATATGTTGTGTTGATCCTTAGCTATATGTATGTTATATATATGTTGGATCTTTGCATGTTTGAAATGTGATGATAAGCGCTAATGTATGGGTTAGTGTTAGCACTCGAATGGATGTGTTATTGCAAGGTTAGTAATTGTGTATATATATATATTGGTATATTTATATAATTTGTTGTATGAATGTGATGTGTGAATATAAAGGGTTGATGATGAACTTGACTATATTCATGATGGGTTGAAAACAAACTTGAAACTTTGTATGTAGCCGCGATGGATTTGAAGGCGGATTTGAAGTCAAACTCATTTCAAGAGTTTAAAGTTTAGATTTTGGTTAAAGTTTGCGTACTTGGTTTTAAATTGTGAAAATTTGCTAAGGTATGTTTCAATCATGAAATAATATGGTTTTAGTAAAATGGCTTCGCTTAAAGGTGGGTTAGAGCAAACTGCACTCATAGCGACAGTCGCTATGGATGCAGTTCGGCAAAGGTTTGAATTCCTACTTCAAATTTGTTTTATTTTGAAATTAGTTTACAAAGTTTTTCAAACTTAATTAGTAATATTAAAAAGTGATTAAGCTGTAATATAATTATTTAGTTAGTTATTTAGTTAGTTAGTTAATTAAAAGGTAATTAGCACTTAATTGGTAATTAAAAGGTGATTAAAGGTTAATCATCACTTAAGTTAAGTTAATGATTGTTAATTAATTAATAAAGTTTTAATTAATGTTTTATATGGTTAAGAAGTAATTAAGTGATTAATAATTATATAATTAAGATCAATGGTTAATTAATCATTAAGTAGTTAATGGATTGTTTAATTAATATTTAATTAGTTAGGGTTTAACTTTTAAACAATTTGGTTTAACCTTAACCAAGTTTCATTAGTAAGTTAATTAGCACTTAATCAACTTCATTAAGCCTAATTAGAATTTAATTATGACTTAAGCTTGAATAATAAGTGTTAATTAATATTTAGTTAGGATTTAAGCTGATTAAATCTATTTAAATCTTTTCAAAGGTGATTTTAAAACTGAACCGAATGTGTTTTAAATCAATCTTTTTTTTAAAGTGAACTGATTCCAAATCTGAGGATCTCCTGTCTGGACCTTAAGTAACCCTATATGATTAGGAAGACTAAATGATATTTGTTAGCAGAACAAAACACCATTCTGCTATAGTGTAAGTGATTTGATTTTGTGGACATGTGTTAGCAGAATAAATCCCCGTTCTGCTATGAATTGATTGAATTGTTTGGATATCTGTTTAGCAGGACAAATCACCCTCCTGCTATTATGTTATTTGGACATGTATATGATAGTGTAACAACCCGCATATTTATCGATTGTATATTTAAATATTTTATTTAAATATAACATCGTTCGTCGGATTATAGTCCGAAAAGCTACTTTCTGCAAACGGTCGAATTGGGACTCAAGACCACTTCCATTGAGTTCAAAATGTTGTTTGCGATCTTTTTGAGTATAAGCTTCGATATGTTTGGAGTAAATTGAAATTTTCTACTTTTTCTATTGGGTTTTGGGTTTGGGTTTGGGTTCAGCCCACTAGCTAACTTAACCCCCTAACTCAGCCTTCTCCTCTCCATTCACTCATTCCCACCCTTCAAACTCTACCTAAAACTGAAAAATGGGGGAATGGAAGAGGAATTAGAAATTCCAAGCCCTAGTTTCTTCTTTCAAACTTGAATTCTTGCTCCAAACTCTTGGAAAAGCTTAGGTAAGCTCCATCTTCATCCTCTCCATCTCTTCTCCTCTTTGATTTCTGAAATTTCCTAGAACCCTAATTTAGAAAATGTTTCATTTTGAGCTTTAGATTGAAGCTTCTAGAATTGAAGAGAAGAGTGATTGATCTTCTCCTTGTGTTTGTGCTTCTCATCTTTGTTTTTGGGATTAAAGGCGAGATTTTTATCTCACATCTATACCTATAACTATCTTTGATTGTTAGCTATGAATTCCTAACACTTATTTATGTTCATTTGTGTTCGGTTTGGATCGATTTGGTGAATTGTCCAATTTTTGGTTTTGGAATCCAATTTTTGTGAAAATCCAATCTTTGATGTTGAACACGTTAGCGGTGTGCTTCGGAGGGCTACATGAGGCTGGGTTGTTGCTTGACTGAACCAGGGGGCAGAAAACGTTCTGCCCCTGTATCGGTCGACCGACCTCTGGGTTCAGTCGACCGACCTGGGGGACAGGTATTCCTGTCCCTGTGTCAGTCGACCGACACTCTGGGTCAGTCGACTGACCTAGAAACAAAATGTTTCCAGGCTCTGGGCCAGTCGACTGACCCACTAGTCCAGTCGACTGACCTGCTTGTCTCTGCCCAGTTTGTTATTTGCTTTGATTTCCAATTTTGATTGATTTGTGCCGTTCTAATCTGTTGTTATCGCATTTTGACATTGATGATTCCTTTTGACTTCGTACACGGGTTTTTATAAAATGATCTTTTTAAATTTTATTAAAAGCTCTTTTCTTCGATTTATAATCTCTATTTAAAACACACACTTTTGCACTCCGAACGAAGAGGGAGGAGAATTAAATGATTAGATAAAACGCGTGCAATGAACACGTGCGTTCATATTTTTAGTTAATTCCCAATCTATTCGTTTGAACGTTTGACCTTTGGGTTTAGTTTACCGATGATATGAGGTAAACTTTGTACTGCTTTGAGTGTGAAATTGACTAACGGATATTAAACCGTTTAGTGCGAACGGGTGGTTATGGGACTCACGTTAACACTTTTCGGGTTCCTTTTCGGGAGTTTGTGACACATGCTGCCTTTGGGATAGTGTCTTCGGACTGTCTCCTTCTGGCTTGTTGCCTTTAATATCGCTTTTGGAGTTGGTCCTTTGCTCCGACTCGAGAGATATTTGGGATTGTTGTTGCCTATAGTATCGCTTTTGGAGTGGTTTCTTCACCACCGCTCGAGAGATATTGGGGTGTTGCTTTTTATAGCGCTTTCGGAGTGGTTCCTTCACAACCGCTAGAGAGATATTGGAGTGGTTTCTTCACCATCGCTCTAGAGATATTGGAGTGGTTTCTTCACCACCGCTCAAGAGATATTTGGGTTTGTTGCAGTTGGAATTTTCTGTTGTTTCTTTGATACGTATATTCCCTAGGTATCGCCCTTCGGTGTTGGTCTTTTGAGCCACACGATGTATAGCGGGTACCTTGTGGAACCTGTATTACCTTCATTGGTATTGGTTAATTGCCTTTTTGGCTTATTTTGGGATATTGGTATCCTTTGTTTATTTGAGTCGCCGATGATATGAGACTTGTTTTGTTATGATTCATCTTATGTTAGATGATTGAATTATCTCCTTTAGAGATAATTGTTATACTTTATGATCTTGTATGTTCATTATCATTTAGTTACCTAAATGATTTGTTTTGCTAGACTGACCCGTATATTTTATACTCGAGTCAGACCGAGATGTTTCAGGTTAGGTACTTTGGACTTAGCCTCTTTTGCTTCCGCATGGATTATTCCACTAGTTTCTTTTGGCTTAGCTTTTGTGTAGTCCTTATCCGTTGTAACTCTGATATATATTCTTGTGAACTCGTCTGTATATTGTGGTTTGCTATACCACTTGATATGTATCATTTTGTATACTCTGTTTTGTATCAGTATATGTGTTTATGATGATCCACTGTTCTATGATGTATATTACAATTGAGTTGTTATATTCTGTTCTAATAGATCCTTTAGCCACCTATGGCTTTGTGTTAAGTATTTATTGGATATGTCGATCCACTTGAGAATATATATATATATATATATATATATGCTACCTTGTCGACGTATTCGATAGATAATTAAGGCAAGGCTATAGATGGTCGCTCCTAAACAGCTCTATTCTCCGCATTAACAGACGGTGTTATCTTGTAATACTCTTTGCTAATGTGGGTCTCGGAGTGGGGCGTTACAGATAGTTAGTTCATATTGACGTGTTATTCCCTGATTTGGATATGAGTTGTATTTACATACATGTTGCTTATGTAAATAACTGTTAAGTGAATTGGAATTGAAATTGAATGGTAACTTAAATTAGTACCATTGGGATTTCTAAGACTCCTTTTGAATTTATAAAGTATGTTTTTGAATTAAATTCAATTCCTAAATAAATTTAGAGTTTAAAGTTTATAAATGATTTACAAGTTGTGCTATTATGTTGTAAAGTTATTTATAAGTAATAACTTGTTTATAAAGGGAATTTATTGAAGGTTTACTTAAAGTGTTTTACAAAAGATAATTTGTAAATGATATTTTATAAAGGAAATTTTATAAAGGTTTTATAAAGAAGTTCTATAAAGAGTTTTAACTTAGAAAGAGATCTATAAATCATTTTAGAGATTTCAAAGAAAGTTTAAATCTAGTTTGGAAATTTATAAAGAGAAATCTAACGACCCGGAATTTTCGATCTCGAAAATTCCAAATAGTTAGGGAAAAGAAGAAAAGAGATAGAAGAAAAAGAAGAAACAGAAACACCAACATCTCACATTCGCAGTGGTGATAAAATATAATAACAGATAATAATAGTTATACAAAGGAAAACTATACTTATCAAATTACACTTTAATACATCAGAGTTACACATATACACAAACACTAGACAGATACAATCTTGTCCTAGATAACTACAATATATCACAGTGGAAAACACTACATACGTTCCTGCCATCCAGCTCGCCTCCTGAGATCCAGAACGTCCTTACCTGAAAATCTGTAATACTCGGTCTGACCCGAGATTAATTAATTAACCCTAATTATTTATTAATTAATCTTTAATTATAGGATAATTAATGAAAGTAATTATGTGATTAATTAATTAAATAATTAATTAAAATGGTTTGTAATTACTTAATGATAATTAAGCAGGGTTAAGTGATAAGTAATAAATTTATTTTGAGTTAATTTAATTGATTATAATCATATGATTAATTAATCATACTTATAGATGATTGGATTATTATTGAATACCTTGGGTTGGTTGATATATCTGATATGTGATTGTGATGCTCTGTGATATGAGATGCTTTGGATGAATTGTGATAATGTAAGTTATCTATCTGTGATAGAATTGCCATATGAATATGATATCCCGAATATAAATTGAATTGTTTAAACTTAAACAACTTGACTTAAAAGATGGTATTGAATTCGAAGAGACCGGGATCAGATATCAGCGATATCTGGAACCACTTCGATTAGTAATCTATAATTCTTTATAGATTTGATTTGTAAATCGAATAGGCTGGGATGGAATAAATTGAGAAATCTGGACCATTGAAACTAAGTAACAGTACTTAGACATTATTTTGTGAAATAAGTGTTTGGCTACAGAATGGTTAGAACTCGTAGTGAGGTACGAGTTACCCTGGTTTTCAAAAAAGCTTTACAACCTTAGTATTTCAAGTTATATGGGATTACTCACGCTGGTTTCCAGCCTGAATCGGGTGTTACTTTATTGTAATGCTCGGGTCAGATCGAGTATTACAGATTTTCAGGTAAGATCGTTCTGGAGGTCAGGTGGCGAGCTGGATGACAGAATCGTATGGAGTATATTCCGCTGTATATTGGAGTTATATTGTTGTTGTCTGGGACAAGTTGATTATAACTATCCAGTTTATTGTGTGTGGTTGTAACTCTGATGTATTGAATGTAAATTAGCACATACAGCTTTCCTTTGTATAAATGCTATTAATTGATATTATATTTTGATCCGCTGCGAATGTGAGATTCTGTGATTTGTTTTTCTATCTCTTCTTCTACCTCTTTTCTTCTAACTCTAACAATCTGGAATTTCCGACGATCGATTGTTCGGCATTTCTACAGTGGATGTATTAGTGTCGAATTTTCGTGGTCAAAAATTTCGGGTCGTTACATTTGGAATGTGAAGTAAATTGGTTTAACTGTAGGTGATGTTTATAAAAGGGAATTATTAGTCATTTAATATGGAATTTTGAAGAGGGAATTTCCAAAATGTTTTTGGTAAATAATGTAAATTGTTTCCAAGTTTAAAGGGAACGTTAGGGGTTTAGGAAAAGTGTTTTGAAAGATCTTTTGATAAGGTTTTATAATGTAATTTTATTAATTATGGATTAATTGATAAAGGCTTAGAGAGTTCCATATGGAATTGAATCATTGATTGTTTTTTCAATTTGATAGTTAAATTACTAACTATCAAATATGGACCAAAACGTAACTTTGAAAATATCTAGGAGAAACATGAGAATTATATGTTACAGTTACCGTCGAAAGTGCTATACGATACGTATAAACTCATTTTTTCTTCTAGGATGAATTATATGGAAATCCGTCCACAAACGGTTAGGAGGTGAACTCCACACTTGTCATTTGTCTGTTTATTTCCTAAAGAACCGGGGTCGAGTTTACCAGAAAATATCGAAAGTTGTTTTGAAGAGGCCGGGATTATTATCCGAAAACCACTTCGATCCAACTCAAGCATTTCGGAATGAAGATATCTTGAAGCATGGCATCGAAGACGGAGCCATTGAAGTACAAGGGTTGCTTGCTGCTAATCCTGAGGGTGATTCCAAAATGGATGTAGTAGAAGTAGTGCCTTCGGTTTGTCCTTATCCTGGACAACTTGTATGGATGAACGTTGGCACTGCATTACTACCGAGAGGGCAGTGTTAGCATCCCAAGTGGGACTGCTATTTAGAAAGGTAAAACGTAGCCACAAGCCTCATCAACCGATAATGACTAAAATAGGGGAGATGTAGCAAGGCTATGTGGGTCGCACCCATTAGGGTATGTTGTCACCCTTCTAGATACGATACATCTACATATTTATGAATTGGTTGTGCATGAGATCTCGATGGAAATGGTTGCAAAGCGACCGGGGTGATGACATATCTGGTACTATCTAGTAAGGGGTACCGGTCTTGTGTTGGCAGGGATCGATAGGTTCGATCTTGATACATTTTCTAGACGCGTACTGTGATGGGCGGTACCACAGTAACCCAGTCATTAGTTAGAATCCATTCTCCAATACGAGCTTTACTGTTTTAGTTGTATACTAAATATTTTGGAACGTGAGATGCAAGCATTCCTGCTATTTTAATAATTTACTTTGAACCCATAGACATTATTATAATATCATTGAATTTCTATAAAAGTATTTTAGTTATCGTAAGGTAAAAATCCGTCTGTGTTTATGTGCGGCGTGGCTTACGAGATACCTTTGATTCCAAAAGAATTTTTAACTTAATAATTTAGTTGCTTTGAGTTTATTCATACCAAACCCATGTCTGACCTGGAGTTTTATTTTCTTTCCTTAAAACCCTTGGGTGCTCAAATTTTTATAAGCAGCCAAGTAGTTCAGGTTTCTACGAATGCATTTTGGAGGAGCTTGGAGTAGGAGGCTTCATCGATAGATAGTTATCATCTTATTTCCTTTGTATATTATGTACTCTATATCTATGTATAAGGACAGGCTGTTATAACAGTCCTAAGTTATAAATTGTATTAGTATGACTCTAATGTATCATTTTGTAAATGACTTTGTAATATTATGTTGATTATATGTGTTATTCCATTGCGTTGTGAGATTCCATGTTAGTTCCTAGTTCTTCTATCTTCTATCTCCTTTTTCCCCCTAACAATCTATCTTTCCAGCACTTAGTTATTTAGTATGTGAATACCGTGGATGTATTAGTGTCGACTTCTGGGGTTCAGAAAGATGGGTCATTACAAGCAGCTTCAATTTCCTCTCTCTCAGGAACCTGGATCCCTTGCTCTATTTCTTTGATTGTGGCCATGAACCTTTTGTCCAACATAGGATCGAGTGAGGGGAAGCTTAAATCTGGACATTTCTCTATATTGTCGGAAAGTAAAGCATGAGAGTGTCCTCATAAGAATTCACATTGATGTCATTAAGAGAAGTGCTCAAAAATTGAGACACCTTTTGTTTGGCCTCAGAAATGGTTTTGATGGTCATAGATAAAGAATTCTTCTTCTTCTCAACCTTCTTCTTGAAAAGAGTGCATTTCTTCTTGAGATAAGTTTTTTAGCGATCAACCAGACGTTTTCACCTCTGACTCTTTAAGAGTCATTTTTAAAGCCAAAACCTCATCGGCCAAGATTTATTTAGCCTTCCTATCCTCGGTAAGTGCAGATTCCGCTTGAACAAGTGAAGCGGTCAATCTTTCTTGTTCCCTCACTACATTATCTTTATCAACGGTGAGGGAAGTATTCTGGTTCTTAGAGTTGAGATTTCTTCTTTAAGCTTAGATGTCTCAGCGGAAGATTTTGAAACGTTCTTTTGGAGGGAGTACTAGCTTTAAGAAATATGAAAGGAAAAGTACGACATGAGTCAAAATTCAATATGAAATAGTAATAAGAAGGTCAAGTAGTCTGAAACATACCAGGAGTTATTGCTCAATCAAAGATCGACAATATCTTGTCAGGTCAGGTACAAAGGAAGGCAGATGAATGGAAGTGAATGACGAATTCATGATTGACTGTACAATCTTCTCAAAATCATTGGGAGGCACCGATGATGTAGATCTAGAAGGATTCAACTCCTAGAGAGGAGTTGAAGTGCCTAAATCCTTTTGCATATGCTCAATGATGCTAGCAAAATCAGACACAACTATGTGAGACATGAAATCATCCTTTGAAGGAATCATTCTGGGTTGGTCAGTACCCGCATCAAGAGTAGAACCTTCTAGAGCTTTGCCTACATCAATAGATTCATCCTTTTTTAGACGAAGAGAAGACTGGACATTAGCAATTTTAGTTCTCTTGAGAGAAGGACCTGATGCAGTCATATTGCTCAATTTTCTTTTAGCAATCATCCTCGACTTAGTGAAGGCCTAGGTCAGAGCTAAAGCGCTAGATTCATAAGTTCGAAGGACTGGATCTCATATGATTAATTCAGCCGGAGGAGCAGCTTCTAAAATCCAAAAAGCATAAGTTAGTAAAAAATTTAAAGAGTAACATGACGGTCAGTTACAAATGCTACATTTACGCATACCAGGTTGGTCCGGATAAATTGGAGACGAAGGAGAAAAATTTTAGGATCACACAAGGATAGGAAGCGCTTGCTCTTAGAAGTGTGTTTGACAAGAGGGGGTTGTCCACGAACTCTCTGACCTGCTGGAAAGAGGGAATGTTTTTTAAGATTGCTTGGCGTCAATAATGTAAGCCTATTCCCAATGCTACCCGAAGTAGCAGTTAACAACTACTCGATTCTCTTCCCTTTATCTTCGAGGTCTTTAGGAGTAGGGCCTAATAGGAAAATGTAATTTAGCAAAAAAGAAGATAATTCAACGATAATAAAGATAATGATCAACTTACGAGGAGAAGAGAAAGCTCCACTAATATATGGAAAACGTTTGATATAAAAGAATTACGTCTCCCAATTCTTAAACTTATTTACCTCCTCTAAAATTAAATTTTTGTGGGGGTTAGCCCTGAAAATCTAGCTATTTAAATTGCTGAGCTTAACAAGATGCAACAAATAATTTAGAACTTCAGCACTTAGTGAAGGAAGACTTGACTCTAAAGCCATGAGCTCTAAGGAGACAAGATACGTATATACATTTGGTGATAATTGAATTGGAGCTATACCAAGGTGACTCAAGAATCTTGATAAGAAATCAGGGAATGGAATAAAACTGCCATGCAAGATGTGGATGGCAGTGTAAGCAAAATATTCTTCAGGAGGACTCTGAATAGTGTCATTCTCACAAGGAGGAATGGCTTCAACTCCTGTAATTCTGGAGTCGTTAAGGATCGTGTCAACTTCGTCTTAAGTGGCTACAAGAGAATGCCTCGAAACTGCTTCGGCCTTCTTTAAGGAATCCTCTAATTCTAAAGTTACATCCATTTTAGGTTTCTTATAAGCCCTTTTAAAACCCATAATCCTCCAAGTGAAATAATTTCATTAAAGTTATGATTCATCACATTATTAACTCCTTTTGAAGATGTCGAAAGCCTACTACAATAGTTTAAATATCCACCATAATATATGGTTTCATGCCTTCGAAAGAAGATTCAAGTTAATGAAAATTAGGAAATTCATTGAGCTTTCAACAGTGTCGAAAGGAAGGATGGAATGCAGGCACCTGAACACACTATTCGACAATGTCGAAAGCCCAAAAAAATTTTTTTATCATTAATAAGCGTAACTATCTACGAATACCAATTTTGGTATATACTTTGTCGAAATATCATATTTCAGTTAGGTTGAAAGGATTTGAAACAGAGAGACATTGACAATAACAAAAGGGCATTTAGGATGTTTCGACAATGTTTATATTGAGAAGTGATCATAGTTACATTCCAATTAACTATTGTAAGTTTCGAATAAGTTGAAAGGATATAGCAGAACTGTAAAAGCGGTAACACTAAGTTGGGATAATAGAAACAAATACGGTTATTTAAACTGTTGAAGTTTGGACTAAGATGAAAGGTTAGTTAAGGGTTTCGACAATAGCAAAAAGTATATTTTTAGTTCAATTTAGAATGATGAACAATAATTCTTAATCTAAAGTATCCTCCGAGATAAACTAAAATTAGGCATTAGTTATCTAAAGTAAAGTTCTATAGCAAATCAAATCCACCTTTTATATGCGTTGAGTTCTGAATCCTTTCGAAGAGAATTGGGCTTTCGAAGGACACACTGTGTAGTCATTAAATTGAACCCTTAAAGAGGACTTCTTCAAAAGGTGACAGAATACGTTGAAACATACTTTTTCTTTCGAAGAAGTCCATCTCTTGACAAAAACAACAACCCCTTTGAAATTATCCATTTACAAGTGGATATTTGACTTCCATTCGACTCCTTTGAAAGAGTTTTAAAAAAAAAGAGCAGAGTTAGCTGCATCAACCCTTTCGAAAGGGTTGGAAAATTAAACTGCAATATTGGGTTTTTGATTTACACAGCTCAACCTTCTCTTTGAAGCCACTAGAAAGGAATTTTCTTCCTGATTCACTTTCAACCCAATGCTTCTAGATGTTGATAATTATATTGGTTCGAGCGTGAATTTACATCTAACAAGGGCAAGTAGCCCCAAATTTGATGAATTTAAGTTCAAACCCAATATTGATACAATAGACTAATCGAAATCGGCATAAAAAATGAATCTAAAGGTCATTTTATACGAATGATGAACTCAATTCAATCTAAAAAAATTGAAACAGTAACACAAATTCAAACCCTAAAAATTTGAAATTGAAACTAAATGTGAATAATAGATGCATACCTCAAATCTGAACTTGTGTATACTGAACTTAGGAATTTAATAAGAAATTGAAATATCTGATTCTTACTTAGAGTTTCTTAATTGCAGGTAAATGAAAAAGGGGAGAGAAGGAAGCGTGATTTATAAGAGAAGCGAACGCAAGGAAAGCCATTCGATCAAATTCAAATAAATAGCCAAGATTAGTCTGGGAATATCAATAGGCGGGAAACTTTTATGCTGAAATAAAGATGGGTATCGAAATAGTTGACTTGAAAAGTCAAAGAGCATCCCTTTGCTAGGGTGGGCAAGTATTATCATCAAAAACCACTCCAACTTGATCGAAATCTTAAAGAATACAGAAGGAGGATCCATAAAGAATGATAGTAATAGCAAGACCTTTCGAAAGAGTTGAAGGGATGCTTCTGTAAAAAGTTGGATGAGCAATACACTTTCGAAGAGGTCGAAAGGGGACAGGGACACCCTTTCGCTTCAACAGATCCCTTTCGAAACGGTTGCTTCCGCATGCATAAAGATATTTCGAATGTGTTAAAGGCACCTTTCAAAGGCAACATATTACAAGCTTCCGCATGTGCACCAAACCTTTCAAAACAGTGGGTTTCACCATCATTTACCTTCCGCAGAAGAACATTTGACCAAAGCTACGCCTTTGAAAGCATTGATTAGCCATTCTAAACGTTGAAACCATCCACAATTATAAAGAAAGCTTACACGAGTTCAATATGACCTCCTCAAACTCCAGAGGACGGGGTTCCACATCAATCAACAAGAATGCATTCGAAAGCCACCTTCCGCATTTAAGCCTTCTATTATGCTCCAACTCATATGAAGCCCTAAAGTTACACCACTCGACAATATCGAAAGCCCGCATCCTTTCCTACTTGCAACAACACATCAATAACAAAGTGGAGGGCACATCTATACCTTTTGATGAAGTCGTACTCAAGTTCCATTCAGAAGCAAAATTAAAAGGGCTTCCTGAATTTAGCAGCAACGAAAGGTCTTTAAGGCACTCGTTCGACTAATTTGAAAGGACTGATTCGAAAGGGTCCAACCTAGGCCTATAAATAACACCCTAGGGGTATGGTTTGAGGGATGGGAATTCATTCATTCTATGCTTATTCTTTTCTTAAATTTGAGAACCTTAATCTTTGAATCAAATTGGGGATTTTACTTTCTTGTAGTACTAAAGCTTCTTGTATTCACAAAAATTATAAATAAATAAGTGCATGATATATTCAAATACAATGATTTCACTCTGTTACTTATATATGGTTCTGGTTATGGATTACATGAATAAATCTCAATCGAAAGGTTTTCTTTTGAAGGAATAGGGACCTCCCGAACAAATTAAAAACCTTAGATCCGACAGGTTACAACCTTAGATCACCTCAACCACTTCGGAAGGAGGTTTTGAAGGGTTCCTGAATCATTTCAACTAGTTCAAAAGGAGGTTTGGAAGGAGTTCTAATCATCCCAACCATTTTGAGAGGTCCTTCGAAAGAGTTTTAGACTACCTTTACTTATTCGGGAGGTGCTTTCAAAGAGGCTAGTCTCACTTTTCTAATTTGGGGTGTTGAAAAGTTTTCTTGTTAACAGGAGAAATTCAAGAATAGATTTGAGATAAGGTTTATGTCTAAGGCAGAAGTGAGTCTACAACTAGAGAAATTCATTCAAGTTAGGCAAGGAGACTCCACTCTTAAGGAGTACATAGATAAGTTCACAGAGTTGGCTGAATTTGGGATGAGCTGGATAGATACACCTATGAAAAAGGCTATGAAGTTTGTGAAGGGCCTAAATTATAGTGTAAAAGAAATGTTGCTGACCCTAGTACCCAGTGGTGCCATGTATGAGATGTTGGGGGAGATGGCAATGCTACACATGGCCAATGTGGACAATAAGGAGGAAGAAAAGGAGAAGGTTGCACCCACTCAAAAGCAAGGAGGGTCTAGGAAGGGAAGCTTTTTGGCTAACAAGATGTCTATGGGGAAATTTAATAAGGATGGTAAGGTGTGCAAGCGATGCCATAAGAAAGGTCATCAAGCTAAAGATTGTTGGGTAGGTCTGATGAAGAAAGCTTTTAAACGGAAGTGTTTTAATTGCTAAAAGGAAGGGCACCTCAAGAATCAATGCCCTAAGTTGGAAAAGGAAGGATCAAGCGGACAAGCTTATGCTATTGAAGCCATCCCCTATTGCAAGTAGACCATCGAGAGACTAAGGGAAGGCATCATTCGAAGGTATAACTCTTATTTCTGGAGTTACAATTCGTACCCTATTTGATTCAGAGGCATCGCGTTTCTTTATAGCTAGGAATGTATTAAACTTCTTAAACCTTCAAACCCAAATTATCCCTAGCCCAATAGTGGTCTCTAATCCTACTGGAGGTTCGACACATCTCATTTCTATTTATAAAGACCTAATGTTGGACATATGCGATGTTGATTTCATATGTAATGCGTATGTTCTAAATTTTGAGGGGTATGGACTTATCATGGGTATGGATGGTTAGCATATTATAGACTAATTCTTGATTGTGATTGGAGGGCTGTATGGTTAAGAAGTTATGAAGGCTAGGACCTAGAAATTTTTTTACACCCCAAGATTTAGTTGGGTTAAGCTATCTATACTAACTAAATCTATTTGTTGGAGAGCTATCATCCGTACCCATAGTTTTTGAGTAACCCGATTGCTTCAACGAAGTCTCGGGTCTCCCATCCCATAGGGAGATTAAGTTCCGAGTAGATTTAAAGAAGGACGCAAGGCCATTCACCTTGCCTTTAAGACACATGACCCCTGTTTGCACAAAAAACGGACAAACACCTCAAAGTCGTATGATTTAGTAGATCTTATGTTGTTCCTTATGTTGTTCTTAGTGATTTTGGAGTTTTATGCAAATATATGAAAAGCAAGGGCTAAACTGTAAAAAGACACACAAATTTATAGTGGTTCAGCCAGAATGTGCCTACGTCCACTTTATATGTTATTTCTCTTCTCTTCTTTTGATTACAAGTACAAAGCTTTGATACGAGTAAAAGAAAGTTGTTTGAAAGTTCCTTCCGTGATTGAGCTCTCAAACTTGTCCTCCATTGTTGTACCCCTGCCCCTCTATTTATAGAGTGAGGCTGGGGGTAGGGGTCTTGGAGGTAAATAGCAGCTGGTGGGCCTGGGCTGCTACAATCTGGCCTGGCAGTGCTCGGGCTCGGTAGGGCTTTGATTCGGTGGTTGGAGATGGAGCCTGGACCGGCACGAGTTGATTCGGTGGTTGGAGATGGAGCCTGGACCAGCACGAGTTGGTTCGGTGGTTGGAGACGAAGTTTGGACCGGCACTAGCTGATTCGGTGGTTGGAGACGAAGTTTGGACCGGCACTAGCTGATTCGGTGGTTGGAGATGGAGTTTGGACCGGCACTAGCTGATTCGGTGGTTGGAGATGGAGTTTGGACCGGCACTAGCTGATTCGGTGGTGAGAAAATAGCCCAACATTTGCCCCCCAAAGCGGGGCATATGCCAGCGTATGTCTCGCTTTGTTTTGGTTCGGTCATTCTTATCCGGTCCTTATGCCGAGTCTGTTGGTCCGGTAGTTCGCCTTCGACTATAAGTAGGGGATTAGGGCTTCCGATATTTCCTACCAAACACGACAGCCGAGCCAACTCCTCTTGCCGAATCAAAGTGTTTAGCAGAACCAAAGAACTTCTTTTCACCGAATCAGGTATCGATCTTATACTTTCCTGCCGAATATGTTATTCACCGAATGGACTTGGGGGCTCTGAGTGCCGAATGAATTCACATACTTGTTTATTTTCGAATGAAACTGATACCGGATGGGACTTCTACCGAATGAAGTCATACACTTGTCTATATCCGAATGAAAATGATACCGGATGGGACTTCTACCGAATGAAGTTATATACTTGTCTATATCCGAACGAAAATGATACCGGATGGGACTTCTACCGAATGATAATGGAAATTTGAGCATTTATGAGTGCAACTCTAGAACGCACACACTCGCTTCTTTACTTCCTTTAGTCTAACGACATTCTTC
Source organism: Allium fistulosum (assembly GCA_030737815.1). Taxonomy (NCBI): domain Eukaryota; kingdom Viridiplantae; phylum Streptophyta; class Magnoliopsida; order Asparagales; family Amaryllidaceae; genus Allium; species Allium fistulosum. The sequence goes on along the minus strand of CM060901.1, from coordinate 1,415,125,453 downwards.
TTTGTGTCTGCAGATAATGTCTCGTAAAGCGGAAACTCGATCAGACAAGAAGAAATCCGGGGGCGAAGGAAGTTCCTCTGCCGTGCCTCCAGCTCAGCCGAATCCAGAACGTCACGGACCTGCCCCGAGATCACTAGTGGACGGGTACGGCCCTCAGGAACTTCTAAACTCCCCGCCCGATTGTTTTCCTAACTCCCTTAAGGAAGAGCAGCTTGATGTCATCTCTCGCTCTTTCGGAATTGACAGGGCGCGAATGCTGTTGCCAGGGAAAGATGTTATGCCATACGACCCTCCTGAAGGGTTCTTTGCTTATAGCAGATACCACTGCATGTGTGGTGCCATTCCGCCTCTTAACGCCTGGGTAACCATCTTCCTCACATATCTCAAGGTGGCCCCATTCCAGCTTCAACCCAACTCCTATGCTATACTGGTGAGCCTCTTCGTTATTTTCCAGAGGAAGTATGGTCGTGCCCCTTCCAACCGGGAGATCCGGTACTTGTATAATCTGAGGGGCTATAAGAAGGGGTCTCCATACATTAGCTTGGAGTCAGCCGTGACCTTCAAACCGGTCTTGGATTTGTATTCTAAATTCAGCATGTTCAAGAAAGAGTGGTTCTTTGTCAGGGACGACTCCGTTTCAATTCGGCGCTTTACTTCTGGATGTAAGTTGATGCTTTTACTTATAATTTCCATTCTGATTGCGATGCTTCTTCTCATACTCTCTCATTTTTGCTAGCGACAGGTGGCTTTGCGATTGTGGAGACTGACCGCCTGGTTCAGACGGCGGCTGAGATAGAAGCTATTCTTGGGAAATATAGATCATCTGCCTTCCTGATCAGAAATGCGATCCTTCTGGAGTACAACTTAATCCTCCCACAGCAGTCAGTAGTTAAGCTAAGGGAGACGACGGAGGAGAGGGCGGCTGCTCAGACCAAAGAAGGTGTTTCGGTGGAGAGTAGCAAGAGGAAACCTTTCACAAGACCTCCAGCTGTCGGAGGTAAGAAACTCAAGAAGTCGGACGGTCCCTCCCCCAGCAATTGTCCACTTACCAGGGAGGAGGAAGATATAGAGGAGGAAAAAGGCGAGGGTGGAGATGGTCGGGATGGTGACAAAGGTGGCGATGGCATCGGGGCCCTACTTCTTGGGCAAGCGGGCGAGATTCAGGAGTGGACGGATGATGCATTCCACCAGGCTTTCGAGGGGCTGGATGAAGATCCGGCTTTGGTAGAGAAAACCGGGAAGGCGGACAAGGCCGGGACTGGTGCAAGTGAGTCTTCTCCAACCATTCCAGCCAAGGTGGCTCCGACGACTCAAGGTGAACTCTTGACTCCTGCATGCTTCATTAATGATAGGGACTTAGGAATATTTTATGACCCGCTCCCGTCCTGGAATGAAATCCAGGACTTATTGCAGTATCCTACTCCTCCCCAGGGTTTGTACAACCACAGCTGTGTTTCTTTTCCTTTTTTAACTTGTAATTTACCGCGTTTCTTGAATCATATAGTGATGTAAGTTTGTGACGCTTGTTCTTTATATCAGGAGCAGGCAAGACGTCCAAAGCCTCAGACCTTCGACACAGGCTTGAGCAATATAAGCTTTCCAAAACTTCTGCTAAGCCGAAACCCTCGACCCAACGCTCCGGGGATGTAGTCGGCTACCATCCTCTTCTTGGGGTCATCGAAGAGGGTATTCAGCAGAGGAAGAGGAGTCACCCTTTATCCGAACCTTCACCCGGTCCTCAGCTTCCGGCTCAGCCTCTTCATGATATCACTGAAGAGGGTAGCGAGTTTGCACCCTCTCCGCACCCGTCCAGAAACCCTTCCGTTACTCATATCGACCGTCCTGACTTGGCTTGTAATCCATTTGCGGGTCATCCTGATCTGGATCCAAGTTCCCACGACATTACCTTTGATGAGGTTACTGGTGAGCACCTTCTTCCCCGCAATCCCATGGTACGGGTGCTTGATGAAGCTAAGTCCTTAGATCTCGATTTACTCACTACTCGTATAGTCACTATGGGAGACGAGGCCAAGGCTAATATTGATCGGGTGGCGGAGGAGACCAAGAAGCTGATGGGGCATCATGCCCGGCTGGTTAAGGCCGGAGAGGAGATTGGGAGCGCCAATATCCGACTTCGATTGGTGGTTTCGGATCAGGCCAAACAGCTTGCGGATCAGGCTATTCAGATTTCTCAGCATGAGGCTGCTACTGGACGATTAAGGAAAACCATGGAAGAGGCCAGTCGGGCCGAATTGCGAAAAATGGAAGCTACTTGCAAAGAACGGATTGACATGGCTATTGTCACGGTGGACGAGGTTCGGAAAGCGGATCTTGAGCAGGTGGAGGAATTGTCCGGGAAACTTGAGGCTGCAGAGCTTGCTCAAGCTAAGTTGAGGGAGGAGATGGAGGCAATGCGGGGATCCCTTCTAACCGACTGCTCGAGATACCGATCGGAGAGAGATGCTGCCGTTAGGAGGTTGTTGGCTTCCGAGGCCCGGACGAGGGAGTTTGAGGAGAATGAGGGGATGATGGACGAAATGCTTCAGGATATGTACTTCCGAACCTGGAAGCAGGGCAACCTATCCTGGATGGATGATTATCCCAGGATCATGGCTAAGATCTATCTTCGGGCTCTGGAGGAGGCCAAGGCCGATGCGGATAAAGATGGTGGTGTGGCCTTCAGCATGGATGTGGTCACTGCCCAGTTTGCCAAGGAAGAGAAGGTGGCGGTGAAGGAAGGTATGCGGTTGCTTGCTGCTGAGGAGGTTGGCGTGCAGGTAGAGGATGACGATCAGGATAGTCAGGAAGCAGGCGCTGGTAAGTCTCTCTTTTTAGTTTCTCCATCAACTTGGTTGCTTATTGCTAATGAGTCCTTTCTTTGACTGGACAGGGGGTCAACAGGACAAGGATAAAGCTCCACTGCAGCCAGCCCCTTGATTATATATGAAAAAACTCTTTTTGTGGGTTTGACAGGGTTGTATATGTTAGTCGAAAAAATAGTAAAGTAGCCTTTGGGTTATAATATTTTGCCACTTGTAATAAATAGTCTTATCTTTGTTATGGTCATTCAAAACCTTTGGTTGTTTACCACATGTAATAAATAGTCTTATTTTTGACGTGTAATTCTTTAACTTGGGCTGATTTTCTTGAATGTTCGTTGCTTTTTCGACATGTTGTATGAGAAATATAGCTATGCGTATTCTTGCAATTGAGTCGTGTTTGATGTCAGGTTTTGGTTTTAAAACATAATTTCATGACTCGTAATATTAGTGTGTGGTGTGAACAAATTATAGTTATGCATCTGTACATAAAGGAAGAAAATACCGCCTTTCATGTTCTGTTTGTAGATGGCAGTTTCGAATATCTTGTATGACTGAGCATGGAAAGTAGTTGAATGCCCTGCCATCTTATTGTGGACCCACGCATCCATTGGCGAGTGTCTTCTGCTCCGTATTCTGTACTTTATGGATTGTTATAGAGGATAGGAGGAAAGCTTTTTAAGTAAAATTGAAATATGTGAAATAGTAAAACTTCCAATCACGGAAGGCCTTCGATGTGCTTAAGTTCGTGGCAAACGGGTTTTGTAGTCACTTTCCCTAGCTGTGGGTCTTGGAGACATTTGTCACCCATCTTACGCCTCCGCGGGGAGTTAATTCTTTTTTACCACAGCCGCACTTAAGACACATCGGAGCCGAGATCGCGCACAGTAACTACCCGGGCCATTATGGCCCGTAATCGTGGGTATTATTCGATTTACTGTGGCCGGCTTGCGTGGGTGCCGATCGTCAACTGTGAACTGCCCCTGGCTGGCCACACCTTATGTTGGGGCTTATAGTCGGTTCACAGTTGCCGGCGAGCCTAACGCCGTAATGAGCTGCCTCGGCTATAGTCGGCCTTCTCGGTGGCTTATAATCGGCTCATTACAGTTGGCTTTAAGGGTCGTCGCGAGCAATGAGTTAACCCGCAGCAGAGGGATGCTGGAGCGAAAGTGTCTCATTGGCGAGGGCATAGATTCACATAGTACCTGTTGGGTCTTGTCCACGTGAAGTTGCATTGTGGAGTGCTTTGAATAGAAATGCTATATACTCAGGATTTTGTTCAACAGAAAAGGATAAAGTTAACAAGCAGCCAAGATACAAAGGAACAAGTTAAAAAAGAGACAAGGTTTTTTAAAGTGGTTCGGCACGAAAATGCCTACGTCCACTGATTCTCTTTGTTAATTCACTTCATATGGGCAATACAAGTTAAGAAAAGTATCGACGGAGGTGTTGGATGTTCCATGCCCTCTGGAACACCTCTCCGTCCACTGTTGACAAAATATAGGCTCCGTTGTGGAGATCTTTATGAATTACATATGGTCCATCCCAGATTGGGTCTAGTGCTCCGGGGCGAGGGAAGATTCGCTTGAGGACAAGATCCCCTTCCTGTAAGGTACGATGCTTGACTTTGGAGTTGTATTGTGCTGCCACTTTTTGCTTGTGGGCTGCTGTTTTGAGGACTGCATCGTTTCTTCTCTCCTCGATTAGATCCAAAGACATGTGAAGGAGTTCTTTGTTCTCTTCTGGGTTATAGTGGATCCGACGATGGGAAGGCACAATAGTTTCAACTGGGAGCATAGCCTCCGATCCGTATGCCAAAGAGAAAGGAGTGTGCCCTGTCGATGTTCTGAAAGATGTGCGATAGGCCCATAGTGCCGTAGGAAGTTCATCCACCCAAGCGCCCTTTGACTTTTCGAGCTTCTTTTTGATTAGAGTTTTCAGAATTTTGTTGACTGCTTCGACTTGTCCGTTTGCCTGAGGATATGCTACGGATGAGAAGCTTTTATGAATTCTGTGTTCTTGGCACCAGTTGGCGAATTCCTCGCTGTCAAATTGAAGTCCATTGTCTGATATGCTTTTGAGTGGGACTCCGTACCTGCATAGAACATTTTTGATCAAGAAGTTAATAACTTTTGCTGAAGATACTTTATTTAGAGGTTCCGCTTCCACCCATTTGGTGAAATAATCAACTGCCACTATAGCATATTTGGCCCCGCCTCGGCCCATTGGTAGCTCGCCGATTAAGTCTATTCCCCATATCGCGAAGGGCCAAGGGCTGGTCATCTGAGTAATCTCGGTTGTTGGTAGCCGAGGGATCTTAGCAAATTTTTGGCATCTGTCACACTTCTTGACGAAATCTAAGGCGTCCTTGCTTAAGGTGGGCCAGAAATATCCGTATCGGAGTATCTTTTTTGCTAGCGTTTGCCCTCCGGTGTGATCTCCACAGCTCCCCTGATGGATGTTGGATAAGATCTCCTTGGCTTCTCTCCCAGCGACACACCTTAAAAACGGGTTAGAGAATCCACGCCGATAGAGGATGTCTTCTTGTATTGTGTAGCGGGATGCTCTCCTCAAGATTTTCTTGACTTCGTTACGCCCGTAGGGTAGAGTGCCACTTTGTAGGTAGTCTCGGATGGGAGTCATCCAAGTTGCTTCTTCGATTGCAGCTATCAGATTCACTTGCTCAAAACTCGGGGCCAGTTGCTTTGAGATGATTACTGCCCCGAAGATGGTGATGTCTCTCACACTTGCTTGCTTTGCTAATTTGTCGGCCTCTCGGTTCTCCTCCCGAGGGATGTGTTTGACTAAGTAGTGGTCCAATCGGCTGAGAAGTAACTTGGTCTTCCTTAGATATGCTATGAGTCGTTCTTCTCGAGCTTGGAATTCTCCTAGTATTTGATTAACAATAAGCTGAGAATCGCTGTGAAGACACAAAGAATTGGCTCCGATTTCTATGGCAATTTCTAGTCCAGCTATCACTGCTTCATATTCTGCATTGTTGTTGGTGGCAGCGAACTCCAGCCTTATAGCATAGTGCAGTTTATTTCCCCTGGGAGTGATTATTACCACACCTGCCCCCGAGCCTTGTTCGTTAGATGCACCGTCCACAAAGAGATTCCACTTGATATTTTCTGTTATTTCCAATTGCTCCCTATCCTCGTTGGTAGTGAATTCTGCAATGAAATCAGCCATGGCTTGTCCCTTGATGGCGGTGCGAGGGTGATAGGTGATATCATACTGACTTAGCTCGATGCACCATTTAAGTAGTCGCCCAGAAGTGTCAGGACGATGGAGTACCTGCCTCAATGGTTGATCGGTCAGAACTTTGATGGAATGGGACTGGAAGTAGTGACACAGTTTTCGCGATGTGATTAGTAAACAGTATGCTAACTTCTCAAGCTTAGGATATCTAACTTCTGCCCCAGTAAACCTTTTGCTGACGAAGTAAACTGGTAGTTGCGTGCGGTTGTCTTCCCTTACCAAGGCAGCGCTCAGGGCGTGGGATGACACAGCGAGGTATAGGTATAATTCTTCTCCTTCGCTTGGAGTTGAGAGCATCGGTGGTTTCTAGAGGTGTTTGATTAAGTGAAGGAAAGCGGTCAGGCACTCGTCAGTCCACTCGAACTTTCCTTTATCTTTCTTTAGGGCTTCGAAAAAGGGGACACACTTGTCCGTTGCCTTGGAGATGAATCGGCTTAGAGCGGCCACTTTTCCATTTAGGCTTTGCATTTCCTTTCGGGTGGAAGGTATCTTGATATCCCTTAGCGCTCGGACTTGTTCAGGGTTTGCTTCTATCCCTCTGGCATGAACGATGAATCCTAAGAACTTCCCTGACGACGCACCGAAGGAGCATTTTAGTGGATTCAGCTTCATTCCATATTGCCGAAGTACTTGAAACATCTCGCCTAGGTGGCTTACGTGATCTTTGGCCTTCCTTGACTTTACCAGCATGTCATCCACATATACTTCCATAGTTTGTCCTATTAGCCCTGCAAACATCTTGTTGACGAGGCGCTGGTAGGTGGCTCCTGCATTTTTAAGTCCGAAAGGCATCACTTTGTAGCAGTATAAACCCCGGTCGGTGATGAAACTAGTGTGGTCTTGGTCAGGAGCATGCATAGGAATTTGGTTATATCCTGAGTATGCATCCATAAAAGATAGGAGTTCGTGCCCGGCTGTGCTGTCGACAAGTTGGTCGATTCTGGGAAGCGGGAAGCAATCCTTTGGGCAGGCGTCGTTTAGGTTGGAGAATTCAATGCAGGTCCGCCACTTCCCATTAGCCTTCTTTACTAGTACCGGGTTGGCGATCCATTCTGGGTAAACAACTTCTCGTATGAAGTCATTGGCGAGTAGATTCTTTACTTCTTCATCGAGGGCTGCTGATCGCTCTGCCCCCATACTTCTCTTTTTTTGTTTTACAGGCGCCTTGGTAGGATCAATGTTTAATACGTGGCATGCTATGTCGGGGGAGATTCCGGTCATGTCAGCGTGTGACCAAGCGAATACATCCAAGTTGTGGCGGAGAAAATCAATGAGTTGTTCCTTCAATTCAGCTTTCAGCTGGGACCCAATTTTCAGTAGCCTACTTGAGTCGTGCTTGTCTACAGATATAAACTCCATAGCCTCTGCAGGCTCGGCGGTGGCCTCCTCCTCTTTGTCCCTAGGGTCTAATTCATTGAAAGGGTCGCTGGTGTATCGAAGAGGAGGGGCTTTCTTTAGTTGCTATGCTTCAAGGCTTTTTGTGCAGAGGGCAATCTCTACACCTTTCCCTTTATCTTTCCTGTGGTTGTTGCGAAGTTCGGTTACATAGCAGTCTCGTGCAATATCCTGGTCTCCTTCCACTTCCCCTACCCCATTGTCTGTTGGAAATTTCATTTTCAGGCACCATGGGGCTAGGACAATCTGGAAGTCAGACAAGGCTGGTCTTCCTAAGAAGGCGTTGTAGGCCGAATGGTTTTCTATCAGCACAAACGTCTGTTTCCTCACAACGGAGCGGGGATGGCTTCCAATCTCAACAAAGAGGTCCAGCTGCCCGAGGGGCATCTTCGCATCTCCAGTGAAACCGTGTAGTGGTTTATCACAGGGAGATACATCCTTCATTGATAGCTTCATTTTGTCGAATGCGTGTTTGAACAGGATATTTACAGAGCTTCCAGTGTCTACCAGGATTCGGTAAACTTCGGCGGGACCGAGTCGGGCAGAGATAACCATGGGATCCATATGAGGGTACTGTCTTCCTTCTAGGTCACGTTTACTGAATGTGATGTCATCACTTTCTTTCCGCTTTGGGTGGCGCTCTTCTATAACCGTATTGACACAGTCTTTATTGTCTCTAAGCGACTTCCCATATCTTTCCATCTCTCTCCAACTTCTGTCTGCGATGTGCGGACCTCCTGAGATGGTATGGACCACTATCTTCTCTTGACTAGAGCTGCTAGCGTTGCGGTTTCCTCTGTCGGTCCCTGGTGAGGGTAGCCTTGGGTTTTCATTGGCAGGAGCTGGAGTCTTGTCTTGACTTTTTACATAACGTTCCAGTTTCTTCCTTCTGATGTGTTCCTCAATCAGATCTCGGAGATGATGGCATTCGTTGGTATCATGTCCGTGAGATTCGTGGAAGTGGCAGAATTTTCCAGACTTCTGTGCGTTATCTGATTCTTTCTTGTATGGTGGGCGTTTGTATCTAACTTCGCCTTGGGTGGCAAGGAAGATATTTTCGACGGTCTCGTTCAAAGGGGTGTAAGTGTCGAATCTTGGTCCTGGCCGATATAGGCGCTTTTCTACCTTCTTGCCCCCAGCATTGTCTCTGGAATCATTTCTTCGAACGTCCCTCGCCACAGCAGGGGCGTTGCCATGGGTCGTCTTATTTTGCTGTCCTGACTGCCCCTCAACGGCAGCATCCTCAAGCCTCATGTATTTCCCGGCTTCATGGAAGAAATCGGGTAAAGTAGCTGGTTTTTCTTTTGTCAATCTTCTAGCAAATTTAGTGTCCGGATGCACTCCACTGCAGAGGGCCATTAGGATAAGCTTCTCATCGGCATCTTGAACTGTGGCTGCTGCGGCGTTGAATCTGGTTAGGTATTGCTACAGCTTTTCTCCAGGTTTCTGTTTGACGCTGGATAAGGAATAAGCGTCCTTAGGTTGCTCCACATGAATGCGGAACTGACTGATAAATTTTTCTTTCAACATTTCCCACGAGCTGATAGATCCTTGGGGTAGATGACAGAACCAGGAGGTAGCAAGATCTGCTAAGAAGAGCGGAAAGCACTTGCACAGTACTCCCTCTGTTGCTCCACTCATGAGCATATGCTGCGTGTACCTCTGTAAGTGTACAACGGGATCGGAGGTTCCTTTGTAGGGTTCCATTGTTGGCATCTTCCATTCTCGGGGGGTGATAGCAATTTCGATATTGCGGGCGAAAGGGCTGGTTACCCTAGCGCCTATCCCTCGATCTCTTTGCTCCCGTTGGACACACTCTCTGAATAAGCGTGCCATCCTTTCATCAGAACTTGGAGCGGATAGAAATGAGTTTGGTTCTGTTCTGTGGGATTGATTCCGTCCAGACGACCTATAGGGATGGTAACGTCTATCATTCCTCATATTTTCCAGTGGCTGCCTTTGATCTTCTGGGAGCACGCTTGGGTCAGCTATAGTTGGCCATTGCCTTGATCTCCCCCTGTTGGGTTCTGATCTAAGCACTTCCTCGGGTCCAACTTCGGGCTGAACTCTAGCTCGGCCCCGTTCACTGGTGTTTCTATGGTTAGGCAGCATGACAGGCTCAGCTACAGTTGACCTTCGCCCGGTACCTTCCCCGTTGGGTTCGGTACCAAACGTTTCCTCAGGCCTAACTTCGGGCTGTGCTCGATCTTGGCTCCTACCACGGCTACTTCTGCCGTTAGCTCCTTCGAAGAAGGAAGATCTTTGTTGTCTCTGAGATCCTCCAGACTGGGACTCGCCCCATGATTCAGTGTTGCGGTTGGATTCTTCAGCGTCCCTTAAGCGTGACATGAGATGGTCCACCAAGGCTTCCTGCTGGGACGTGAAGCGGTTAGTTACTTCAACCACAACTCTGTCCAGATCTGCTCTAGTAATTGCTGCAGGCTGTTCTGTGGCAGGAGTAGTCGGGTTAGCCTGTTCTTCATTTGTTACTGTTGCTGGAGGAGGACGATTTACTTGATTCGTGACAGCCGGATCTGGAAGACTGCTGGATGCGATGTTTTTTCCTTTCCTAACATCTTTTCTCTGTTTGGGAGGCATGTTTTCCAAGTGGCGGACGATGGTTGTTAGGAAAACTGTGAAGTGGATGAAGCTGAAGCTTCGAGCTTCTATTCTCTCAATGAAAGCACCAAAAATGTTTGCACAAAAAACGGACAAACACCTCAAAGTCGTATGATTTAGTAGATCTTATGTTGTTCCTTATGTTGTTCTTAGTGATTTTGGAGTTTTATGCAAATATATGAAAAGCAAGGGCTAAACTGTAAAAAGACACACAAATTTATAGTGGTTCAGCCAGAATGTGCCTACGTCCACTTTATATGTTATTTCTCTTCTCTTCTTTTGATTACAAGTACAAAGCTTTGATACGAGTAAAAGAAAGTTGTTTGAAAGTTCTTTCCGTGATTGAGCTCTCAAACTTGTCCTCCATTGTTGTACCCCTGCCCCTCTATTTATAGAGTGAGGCTGGGGGTAGGGGTCTTGGAGGTAAATAGCAGCTGGTGGGCCTGGGCTGCTACAATCTGGCCTGGCAGTGCTCGGGCTCGGTAGGGCTTTGATTCGGTGGTTGGAGATGGAGCCTGGACCGGCACGAGTTGATTCGGTGGTTGGAGATGGAGCCTGGACCGGCACGAGTTGGTTCGGTGGTTGGAGACGAAGTTTGGACCGGCACTAGCTGATTCGGTGGTTGGAGACGAAGTTTGGACCGGCACTAGCTGATTCGATGGTTGGAGATGGAGTTTGGACCGGCACTAGCTGATTCGGTGGTTGGAGATGGAGTTTGGACCGGCACTAGCTGATTCGGTGGTGAGAAAATAGCCCAACAACCCCCAAAGAAAGAAGGGAATTGGATAAGTAGATCTCCGAGTTATAAAAGAATGGATTCTTCCATCGGGATACTTCGGAGTAGGGAGCCCCTTTTGTTTTTGCCACTAAGGCAGACAGTTCTTTTAGACTTTTCACCAACTATAGGGAATAGAATAAGCTGATAATGAAGAATATGTACCATTTACCTAGGATAGACGACTTGTTCGATCAACTTGGAGGAGCTAAGTCTTTTCTCAATTAGTCTTAGCAATTGGATTCCATTAGTTGATGATTGGAAAGTGAAACACCCCACACCCTTTAATATACCCAAAAATGGCACACCAAAGGATGTGGTGCGTTATAGGTATAGCTAAAGCATCACAGAGACTAAGATTCACAAGACAAATAAGTAAAAACAGAGGAAACGTTTAAATAATAACCTATCATTCAAAATTAAACTTCATCTCAAAATAAGTCATAAAAACATAACATGTCTCAAAAACTCAAAAATATCTCATGTCTCTTGAGAATACATTTCAGTCTAATAAAATCAGAGTATAAAGATAACAATAATGATAATAATAATCATAATCCCTCTCAAAAGTGCCAATCCATCATAAGCCAAATGAAAGAAAGATGAAAAGCAGAAGAATACATCTGAAATGAGAAAACTCCTTAAATGAATCTCCAAGCAACCTGAATTAACTATCCTCAACTCTGCTGGCCTATTAGGAGAAAAGGAAAGATATAGGAGTGGGACAGACAATAAGTCTGGTGAGTGAAAGTAATTACTAGCATTTCTAAGCAAGATAAAGATAATAGACTAAGTAATAGTTCTAGCTTGAAAGGAAAATACAGAAAAGATAAAACTGAGGTAAAATATTGTTTCTGATTATGTTTGACTGTTTGCTTAGATTGTTTGATTTGATTGTTTGCACTTGTCTTAAACTACTGTGATTAGGCTGAAAACCCTAATCCTATCTTAACTACTAACTTGATTAGGCTGAAATCCTAATTCTACCCATTGATCAGCCCATTCTATCTCTGTTGTTCCACTGTGGACCAATCCTGTTGGTTACAGCAAAAGACACCTCTTTAGTGCTTAAGACACAGTAGCAAATTATTTACCCTAATCGATGTCGCACGCTCGGTCATCGCCGGTACACACTAACAGTCGCCTCCTATTTGACACTTTATTTACCCTAATCAGCATAAGCGTTCCCATCCTCACCTAACTGTTGTGAGACCATCAGCCCTAGACCTGAAAGGGAATGCTGCCTAGCCTCACCTAACTGTTGTGAGACCATCATTCCTAGACCTGAAAGGGAATGCTGCCAGTACTGGTCCTAACAAACAATCTTCTAGTTTGGCGCCCCTTGCCCAAATCCCCAGATTTGAGCCTCTATTTATTGGCCACATATTTACCCTAATCAGCATAAGCGTGTCCCAGCCTCACCTACTATTGTGAGACCATCAGTCCTAGATCTGAAAGGGAATGCTGCCAGTACGGGCCCTACTTCTTTAGTTGCTTATTAACTTAATCTAAGTTTTAAAATAAGCCTCTTCTGTTATTTCTACTATATTTGCTTATTAACTTAATCCAAGATCTAAGTTTTAAAATAAGCTTCTTTTGTTATTTCTTTCTTTCTAATTATAACCTATGTTATATTTGTTACTCTTCTATTTTCTCTTTTTAGTTATAACCACTTGGTATAATCGTGCTTGCAAATATCTTAAATTTTCCTATTTCAGTCCATCTCTAATTTATTTCAGCTTTTCACATTTTACATCTGATTTCTGTAAATTTAGTGTTTTTCTATTTTAATCCATATTAGCAAATTCTTCTCTTTTTAATTTATTTGTGTAAAAAGGGATTAAATCTTTTTAAAAAGAAACTAACATTTACAGGCTAAATTCCAACTTAAAACAGATGTAAATAACTGTAAATAACAGTGAATAACTATAAATAATTGCAAATAACTGAATAAAATAGCTGAATAAAATAAACTAGAAAGAACTTTTGAAATTTACTTAAAATTAGATTGTAAATAAACTTACATAAAAATTGTCATAAAATTGTAGAAAAACTACAACTATTGAGAACCATATTATTTTAAATTACTTAAAAATCTAAAACAATTACAAAACACTCACCTGTGGTCCTTAGCTCTATTCCTTGGCCTTCCCGAATCCACTTCTAGGGCGTAGAATATTTTTATCAAAAAGATCTTCTCCCTAGAAAAAATTTCTATTTAGGGTTCAGTCTCAGGCAATGAACCCAATTGGGAGAAAATCTAAATGAGAAAAATAGCTAGGCCTAGGGTTCTATTTATAGTGTGACTTAGAGATCTCAGGCTGTTGGATTTGGAGATTAAATCTGGTCCAACCATGTCATAGGCTCACTAGGAGCCGTCGGATGCAAGCACGAACGCATAGGATTAAACTAAAAATCAAAAATATAGTCTTCAGCTCGTACCTGGGCATTTTCACATCCAGGTAATAGTGCGGGTCGACCCAGCTTCATTGGGGGTCGACCTATAGGTCAACTCGACCTTGGCCTAGGTCGACCCCTATGGGGTCTTGTATTTTATTTTTATTTTTTTTTCATTTTTTTTTTCTGAATTCTTGTTTCATCGTAACTTCTCCATACTAGCTCGGATTCGACAAGTTACATATGAAAATTGATCAGAAAATCACCACGGACCGAATGGTGCAACTCCCGTAGCTTGATTCTGAAAATTTACCTAACTTATTTTATTATTTAATTAATTCGTTAATTATTTATTATAACTCAAATTTTGGGTTGTTACATTCTCCCCTCATTAAAGAATTTCGTCCCCGAAATCTCCAAGGACAGAAGAATGAAATAAATATTTTCATCCAAATTGTACAACCACATATTCAACCATCATCCATTACATCCATTGTCCTTAAGCTTTCTAATGCAATTTATGATATATGCAATAGTGTAGTGTCAATGTCCCTAACTAATGCAAAAGATTAGGCAGTCTACTAATTCAGTCGACCTCATTTTTATGCAATCATGTCCATGCCATGTATCCAAATGAATGCAAATTTCCAAATGATAATTGATAGTTCTACATGGGTGCTACAATCATCATCCAAATGCAACAATCATATGATAATCACTCATTATAGCAACCATGAAATAAAATAAAAATGCAAGTGCACACACATTCATATGCATATGCTTTAGTGACCTAGTTAGGCCGATCCCTTAGAGATAATAGTGTCTAGTGTGTGTATATGCATCCATTAGCATCCACTAGCAAACACTTGCAACCACTAGCATCCAACATACATAACATGTTCTAGTAACATGTTTACATTCAGTCCTACCATCCATAGGTTAAACCCTAAGATCTACCCTCCCAAAGGATATTAAGGAAGGAATCTACTCAAAGCTAAAGATGGAAATAGGAAATTCAAGACGTACCATTGAAAAGAAGCGGATAAGAGGTACGTATTTTCTCATCAGCCTCCTACGTAGCATCCTCAATACTATCTCCCCACCACACCTTAACCAAAGGGACTTCATTATTCCTAAGCTTCTTGATGTCATGCCCAACGATCTTGGTAGGAATGCGACAAACCGATGTTTCTCATTCCACTTCAACTTCCTCAAGTTGGCTAGGTTCCACTACCTCTGTTGAATCGTGTAAGCACTTTCTCAAGTGCGAAACATGAAAAACATCATGAACTCCCGCGAGCCTCTCTTGTAGCTTTATCCAATACGCCATCTTCCCTACCCTTCCCATAATGGGGAACAGTCCTATGAATTTGGGAGCAAGTTTCCCACTTGATCCAAACCTTACTACCTTTCTTAGTGGAGATACCTTAATGAAAACCAAGTCTCCTGCCTCAAACTCAATATCACTTCTTTGCTTATCTGCATAGGACTTCTGCCTATCTTGGGCCATCTTCATTCTTCTCCTAATCAAACCTATCGTTTTCGAAGTCTCTCTAACCATGTCGGGACCAAGTAGCAATCTTTCTGTAGACTCCAACAAATAGGAAGGCGACTTGCAAGGTCTTCCAAAAAGGGCTTCAAAAGGAGCCATCCCAATGCTAGCCTGAAAACTATTGTTATAAGCGAGTTCCACTAAAGGAAGGTGCTCCTCCCAAGTCCCTCCAAAATCAAGAACGCACATCCTCAAAAAATCCTCAAGAATCTAGAACTCTGTAGACTCTCTCCGTTTGGCCATCTGTTTGAGGGTGATAGGCCGCACTCATTCTAAGCTATGTACCTAAAGCCTCTTGCAAGCTCCTCCAAAACTCGCTAGTAAAGATAAGGTCTCTGTCGCTCACTATGCTAGAGGGAACTCACTGAAGTCAGACTATCTCACGAACGTATATGGATGCCAAATAAGGTGCTGTCCTCTTACTCTTGATCGGAATGAAGTGGGCGCTCATAGTCAAACGATCTACAATCACCAAAATACTGGTATTCCCCTTCCTAGATCGGGGTAAACCATCTATGAAGTCCATCGAAACACTATCACACTTCCATTATTGTATATCCAATGGTTGAAGCAATCTACCAGGCCTCTGTTACTCCGCCTTAACTCTTTGGCACAGAGGACTCTTAGCCACAAACTCTGCTACATCCTTCTTCATGACACTCCAATAAAACACTCTCTTCTTGTCCCTATATATCTTATCACCGCTCAAACGAATAGTCATCCGAGAATGGTGTGCCTCTGCTAGAACTACTCTCATCAAATCACCAGTGCGGGGAACACAAAGTCTTCCATCTCTCCTTCGCCACCCTTTACTATCGATGGAATAACATTTGAGATGTCTATAGATCTCTCCTCTGCTAATCCTATCCAGAATATCTACAAGCTGTGAATCTTCTCGCTACCTCGAGCCAATCTGATCTATAAGGGTAGGCTTAACCTCTAGTGCTGAAATCTTAGAAAAATCTCTGATAAACTTCCAATAATAACTAGCGAAACCTAGGAAGCTTCTAACTTCGGTAGAGTTCTTGGGGGTCTTCCAATCTTGTACTACCACTATCTTAGCGGGATCCACAGCTAGACCCTCTCTGGAGACTACATGCCCTAAGAAATGCACCTCCTTACACCAAAAGTGACATTTTAAAACTTTTCTTTCAACTGATGAACACGAAGTGTACGAAGAACCTCCTCAAGATGAATAGCATGCTCTTCCATACTCTTGGAAAACACCAGAATGTCGTCCACAAACACTACAACATACTTATTTAGGACATCTCGAAAAACACGGCTCATCGGATCTAGAAAAGAGGCTGAGGCATTAGTCAACCCAAATGACATAACCAACCACTCAAAGAATCCATCGGCTGTCCTAAATGTTGTCTTATCGATGCTATCGTCAGCGACCCTAAGCAGATGAAATCCAGTGACAAAGTCAAGATGAGAAAATACTGAAGAGCAAACCAACTGATCGAAAATATTGTCTATCCTAGGAAGTGGGTAATGGTTCTTCTTCGTGAGCTTATTCAACTCTCTATAGTCTACGCAAAGTCGAAGGGAACCATCCGCCTTTGTAGCGAAGACGACTGGCGCTACCCACTCGAATATGCTTCGTCTGACGAAGCCTTTCTCTAATAGCTCACTTATCTGCTTACTTAACTCCTTCCTCTCCCTAGGAGCCATATGTCTCACGGGAAATGCCACTGGCTTAGCATTGTCATTCAGATAAATCCTAAAGTCAATCTCTCTCTTAGGGCGTAGTCCCCTAACCTCCTCAAAAATGTTTGGGAAATCTCTAACAACTGGAACTGAATCTAACTCTCCTAGTGATGAATCAAGGGAAGAAAGGAAGCTCAACATGACTGAACCCGGTGGTTCGCAAGAAACCTCGAGAGTCCGTCCGCTACATGTCTCTAATCTGACGACTCTCCTCTTGCAGTCCAATATCGCACCATAAGTGGATAACTAGTCCATCCCCAAAATCATCCCATATCCCGAAAATCCCAGGACATAGGCGTCTCAATCAAACTCTACGCCTAGTATAAAAATTTTCAAACCCCTACAAATCACGGATAAATGTGCCGATCCTCCTATGGGGTTAGAAACAACTATAGGGTCTACAACTAGAGAAATATCTAAGTGCAAACAATCAACCAAGGAACTAGAAATGAAAGAATGTGGTGCTCCAAAGTCAAAAAGAGTCCGAATAGGAAAATACGAAATAGAGATCAAACCTTCTATAGGGACTTTCCTACCTGGATACGGTCCATTACTAGAAGGTGCTGCATCCAAAACTTGTACTTGCACCGTAGATGCGCCTGCTTTTTGCCCCGTCTTCTGAGGACAAGCTCTACTAAGGTGTCCAAGTTGCCTACAGTTGTAACACCTCCCCTTCATCGTATCCTTCTTACAATCCTTTATGAAATGCCCAACCAATCCACAACTATGACATTTCTCGCCTTTCTTGATCTATCCCTTTTGAGGTCCTCCTCCTTTCTTCTCATCCTTCTTATTCTTCCACCACTGCTTCTTAGAGTTTTCTGATTTAGGAACCTCTTTAACCTCTTCTTTCTTAGCAACATCTAACATGAGAGACATTTCCACAAGTGATTCGTACGTCGCTCCCATAGGTACATGTGTCAATGCCAACCCCTAGAGGGGCTGGTTCAAACCCTTAGCAAACTTGGTGGCCTTCTTATGCGGTGTATTAACAAGCTCCATTCCAAACCATGACAACTCATTAAACTAATTTATATACTCTTTCACCGAAAGACTCCCTTGCTTCAGACTAATGAACTTCTTTAGCTGCATACTTTCCTCGGCTTGCGGCAAGAACTTTCTCTCAAACCTTTCCCAAAATCCAAACCAACCAATGTCTCTACCCTCCATCTCTAAAATCTCCCACCAGTAAGAACTTCTCCCTCCAGCTGCCAAGATGCAAGCTGAACTCAATGTCGGTCCTCCAATCCTAACAGCCCAAATATCCGCTCCGTATTCCTCAACCAAGCTCGTGCCTCTAGGAAATCCTCCATCCCAAAAAACGTCTTGCCTCTTAGACTAGCGAAGTCCTTGCATAGCTTAGAAAAATTGGCTGTTGTAGGTGGATTAACGGGAACTACACCCGCCAGTGCTGCATTGGGTGCTTACCCTTGCACCTCTGGTGTCGTAGCTTGGTGGTATATACAGAACTAGGCTGTGGCTTGGACACCCCCTAGAAGATTTAGGGTGTCAGCCATACTATACAAAGAAAAAAGAGAATTTAGGCTCGAAAGAATCGAAAGGAATTTGAACTGGAGTTGACGGTTTTTTATAAAAACTCTTTTATGTTTGAGATCTATTTCTATAATAAGAGTTTCTTTCTGAAAAATACTTTTAGTTTGAAGATATGTTACCTTTGAAAAATACATTACTTTTAAAACAAGTTTTTAGGAATCTTGTAACCTTAGGCTTTGATACCATGTGAAACACCCCCACACACCTTAATATACCCAAAAAGGGCACACCAAAGGATGTGGTGCGTTATAGGTATAGCTAAAGCATCACAGAGACTAAGATTCACAAGACAAATAAGTAAAAACAGTGGAAATATTTAAATAAGAACTTATCATTCAAAATTAAACTTCATCTCAAAATAAGTCATAAAAACATAAAATGTCTCAAATGCTCAAAATATCTCATGTCTTATGAAAATACATCTTAGTCTCATAAAATCAGAGTATAAAGATAACAATAATGATAATAATAATCATAATCCCTCTCACAAGTGCCAATCCATCATAAGCCAAATGAAAGAAAGATGAAAAGCAGAAGAATGCATCTAAAATGAGAAATTCCTAAAATGAATCTCCAAGCAACCCGAATAAACTATCCTCAACTCTGCTGGCCTTTTGGGGGAAAAGGAAAGATAGAGGAGTGGGTCAGACAATAAGTCTGGTGAGTGAAAGTAATTACTAGCATTTCTAAGCAAGATAAATATAATGGACTAAGCAATAGTTCTAGCTTGAAAGGAAAATACAGAAAAGATGAAACTGGGGTAAAATACTATTTCTGATTCTGTTTGATTGTTTGCTTAGATTGTTTGATTTGATTGTTTGCACTTGTCTTAAACTACTATTATTAGGCTAAAAACCCTAATCCTATCTCAACTGCTAACTTAATTAGGCTGACATCCTAATTCTACACGTTGATCGGCTTATTCTATCTTTGTTGTGCCACTATGAACCAATTGTGTTTGTCATAGCAAAAGACACCTCTTTAGCGCTTAGGACGTAGTAGCGAATTATTTAACCTAATCGATGTCGCACGCTCGGTCATCACTGGTACACACTAACTGTCGCCCCTTATTTGACCCTTTATTTACCCTAATCAGCATAAGCGTGCCCAGCCTCACCTAACTGTTGTGAGACCATCAGTCCTAGACCTGAAAGGGAAAGCTGCCCAGCCTCACCTAACTGTTGTAAGACCATCAATCCTAGACCTAAAAGGGGATGCTACCGGTACTGGTCCAAAAAAACAATCTTCTAGTTTTGCGCCCCTTGCCCAAATCCCCCGATTTGAGCCTCTATCTATTGGCCACTTATTTACTCTAATCAGCATAAGCGTGTCCCAGCCTCACCTACTATTGCGAGACCATCAGTCCTAGATCTAAAAGGGAATGCTGCCGGTATGGGCCCTACTTCTATATTTGCTTATTAACTTAATTTAAGTTTTAAAATAAGCCTCTTCTATTATTTCTGCTATATTTTCTTATTAACTTAATCCAAGATCTAAGTTTTAAAATAAGCTTCTTCTGTTATTTCTTTCTTTCTAATTATAACCTATGTTATAGTTGTTACTCTTCTATTTTCTCTTTTTAGTTATAACCACTTGTTATAATCATGCTTGCAAATATCTTAAATTTGTCTATTTCAGTCCATCTCTATTTTATTTTAGTTTTTCTCATTTTACATCTGATTTCTGTAAATTTAGTGTTTTTCTATTTTAATCCATATTAGCGAATTCTTCTCTTTTTAATTTATTCGCATAAAAATTGAATAAATCTTTATAAAAAGAAACTAACATTTACAGGCTAAATTCCAACTTAAAACAGATGTAAATAACTGTGAATAACTATAAATAATTGCATATAACTAAATAAAATAGCAGAATAAAATAAACTGGAAAGAACTTCTGAAATTTACTTAAAAATTGACTGTAAATAAACTTACATAAAAATTGTCTCAAAATTGTAGAAAAACTACAACTATTGAGAACCCTATTATTTTAAATTACTTAAAAATCTAAAATAATTACAAAACACTCACCTGTGGTCCTTAGCTCTATTCCTTGGCCTTCCCGGATCCACTTCTAGGGTGTAGAATATTTTTATCAAAATGATCTTCTCCCTAGAAAAAATTTCTATTTAGGGTTCAGCCTCAGGCAATGAACCCAATTGGCAGAAAATCTGAATGAGAATAATAGCTTGGCCTAGGGTTCAATTTATAGTGTGACTTAGGGATCTCAGGCATCGGATTTGAAAATCAAATCTGGTGCAACCACATCATAGGCTCACTAGGAACTGTCGGATGCAAGCACAAACGCACAGGATTAATCTAAAAATCAAAAATATAGTCTTCGGCTCGTACCTGGATGTTTTCACGTCCAGGCAATAGTGTGGGTCGACCCAGCTTCATTGGGGGTCGACCTATCGGTCAACCTGACCTTGGCATGGGTCGACCCTATGGGGTTTTGTATTTTATTTTATTTTATTTCATTTTCTTTTTTTCCGAATTCTTGTTTCACTCGTAACTTCTCCATACTAGCTCGGATTTCGACAATTTAAATATTGAAATTGATCAAAATCGCCAAGGACCTAATGGTGCAACTCCCGTGGCTTGATTCTGACAATCTCATAAACTTATTTTATTATTTATTTAATTCGTTAATTAATTATTATAGCTCAAATTTTGGGTTGTTACAAAAAGGAAATCAAGTCAAAGACTGAATTTCGCACACCAAATGGACTCTATAAGTGGGAAGTGAGGCCTTTAGGATTGACAAATGCCCACTCATACTTTGTGGATTTGATGAGTAGGGTATTTAGGGGGTAACTCGATAAATTCATCGTTGTGTTCGTGGGTGATATTTTGGTTTTCTCCAAGGGCAAAGAGGAGCATGAGGACTACTGAAGAGAGGTATTAATAGCCTTAAGAAGGCACCATCTTAAGGCAAAATTTGCTAAATGCCACTTTTGGAGAAAAGAAGTTAGATTTCTTGGGCATATTGTTTTTGAGAAAGGATTGGCAGTAGAACCCGCCAAAGTGGAAGTTGTTTAAGGATGGAGGACTCCAGGGAATGCATCAAAGGTTAGAAGTTTTCTCGGGTTGGCAAGCTATTATAGAAAGTTCATCAAGAACTTTGCAAGAATGGCAGCCCTTTTAACCCAATTGACTAAGAAGAACCTAGTTTTCTCTTGGGACGATAGATGCACTAAGGCATTTTAGAAGCTTAAGGAGTTATTGGCTAGTGCATCTGTGCTAAATATTTCCAATGGAACCAAACCAAATACGATTTCCATAGATGCTTGTGGCATAAAATTAGGAGCAGTTCTAATGAAAGAAGGAAAAGTAGTTGCCTATGCTGGTAGGAAACTGAAGAATCATAAGAAAAGTTATCCAATTCATGACTTAGAGTTAGCAGCTATTGTCTTTGCCTTGAAGATGTGGAGCCGTTATCTTTTGGGAAAAAGGTTTGAGTTATTCGCTGACCATAAATCACTCACACCTGTTTTCCTAAAAAGATTTGAATCTTAGGTAGCAGAGATAGATGAAATATATAGCATCATTTGACTTTATTATTCAGTATACCCCTACAAAAGGGAATGTAGTCGTCGACGCCCTTAGTCGGAGGCATGCAACTCTAGGTTCTATGTATAAACAGAGGCAGTTGGTGTTCCTCTCAAATTTTAACTACCAACCACCAACCGAGCCCAACCAAGGCTTTTTAGTAGTTATGGAGATTAGATCGACCTTGATGGACCGCATAGGGTTTAAGCAAGTGAAGAATGAAAAGTTAGTAGAAATTTTAGAGAAGTTGGAGAGAGGATAGCAATTTCCCAATGCTAGTATGTATTCAGTTGATGAGAAGGGATGCTTAATAAGGGATGGATGCCTTTGTGTCCCTATGGTTGATAGTTTGTTAAGGGAGGTGCTTATGGAGTGTCACCACTCAAAGATGACCATTCACCCCAGAGGAGATAAGATGTACAAGGATATGAAGAGGATTTTCTTTTGGCATGGAATGAAGAAGAGTGCAGCCAAGTTTGTTGCTAAGTGCTTGACATGTCAGAGAGTAAAAGCTAAGCAAGGGAAGGCTGGTGTATTACTATTTCCTTTGGAAATTTCGACTTCGAAGTGGGAACACATTTCAATGGATTTTGTCATAGGATTGCCTAGAAGTCAAAGGGGTAATGAAGCTATCTGGGTTGTTATGGATAGACAACCTAAGAGTTCTTATTTTATCCTGGTTAGAAATGTTAGAATTGTAACTTCTCTCATGAAAATCTACATCAAGGAAGTTGTTCATTTGCATGGAATTCCTATGAGCATAGTTAGTGACAGGGACGCCCTATTCATTAGTGAATTTTGGAGGAGCCTACAAGTAGCTTTAGTAACTTTTTTAAATCTCAACACTGCATATCACCATAGACTAATGGTCAAATGGAGAGGGTGAATGGGATTTTGGAAGATTTGTTGAGGGCTTGTGTTTTGGATTTCGAAGGACATTGGGAGCAGCACCTACATTGGGCAAGTTCACGTATAATAGTTCTCATGTGACGATTAGTATGGCTCCTTTTGAAGCACTTTATGGGAGGCCATGCAAATTGCCAAGTGGTTAGTGGGAAACCACCAACAAAATATTACTTGGACCCAATTTGATCTGTGATACCGTGGAAAAAGTAGAATCGATCAGACAACAAATGAAGGCAGCGCAAGACCATCAGAAACCTTATGCGGATAGAAGAAGGAAATAGCTTGAGTTGAGGTTAGAGATATTATATTTGTCAAAGTTTTCCCTCTTAGAAAAGTGGTTATGTTTGGCAAGTCTGGAAAATTGGCACCCAAATTCGTTAGGCCATTTAGAGTTTTGGAAAGGATAGGAAAAGGTGCTTACTGCATAGAGCTTTCTGACAGATTGGCAAGAGTCCACAATGTTATATACCTTTCTCACCTTAGGAAATGCCTTCATGACACCGCTATTAGAGTTGAGCCTGATCAATTGGGAGAACTAGAGATGGAGCAGACAATGTCCCGTGCCACTACATGCATTATGGACCATAGAACTAGGAGACTCCGTAATAAAATAAATAGGCTAGTCGGTGTACAATGGGGAGACAACCCGTCGGAAAGCATATTAGAAATCGAGAAAAAGATGAATATCACTCATCCAGAGCTTTTCACATGTAATTTTCTCTCCAAAATTAGGATATTGGTTGCATCATGGCTACTAGATTGATGGTAGGAGATGGTTGCCACACTTTTTCATAGTCACTTTACACTCATGAAGAAATTTGTATGCATGTTTAGGATATTTGCATCCATACTTGCATGACATGATTTACACATGCACGCTAGGATTGAGTTCATTTTAGTATGTCTGCAGTAGTCACATTGCATTTTGGTTGAGTATATGGTTGTGTAGATAACTTGGTTATGTAACATGGATGTTATTGCGTGTTACGTTGTTCGCCCCTTGAAATACTTCGAGACAAAATCCTTTTTAAGGGGGGAGAATGTAACACCCTATAAAATCAACCATAAATGAATTGAGTGAATTAAATTAAATAAAGAAGGGTTGAAAATGGAAACTTTATAAAATTTTGAATTTGACCATGAAATTTATTCCATTGCGTTCGTGGAGAAATTCTTATCTATTTCCATATATAATATGCCGAAAACGGTGCTCAAACGAAAAAGTTATGAGCATTTGAAGTTTCCAGATTAAAATTAATTTAGTTTGAATTCAAATTCAAATATTTATTGTTTGAATTTCAAAAATTAACTATAGGTTTGCTTTGGGGTTAAGTAACCGTTAAGTTAAACAATTGACGTTACAAGTTAATTACGAAAGAAAATAAATGAGCAACGAAAACAAATCAGCACTCCGGAAATAAGAGGAATGGTCGACCTATACAACCCAACCGGTCGATCGTTAGCGGTCGACCTTTTAAGCATAGGCAGTCGACCGTTGCGTCACATTGGCGAATAGGGTTTTGTAATGGTGAATGGTCTGGATTTATCCAATTTTTGATCTAATTTCATCCAATGGTTCTGGTATGTTTCAACTCCTATAAAAAAGTCCCCATCCTTCCCACTTTTTATTCAAAAATGTTCAGGAACTCCGTGAAGCTCTGCCATTTTCACTCTTCAACTAGATTAAAAAATTCTATTAGAATTCAGGCAAGGATTCTAATCCATTTATAATTATTCTTTTAACTTATTTTCTTATCTTCCAACCTCTCTCAATCTAACAAAATTATATATATACCTATCCTTCGCTGTGTAAATATATCAAAAGAAGTAGATAGGAAAAAGAGATGCTTTGGTGTTCCAAATCCATATAAAAGAAGCTAAGGGTAATTTGTGAATGGAAACCTTAGTATTTCTTTTTCAGGAATTGATTAGTATATCTATGTAGATTTGAATATGCCTTAAGGATTTTGGGATTGCGAAAACAAGATAGACATAATCCCAAAAAATTACTTCTTATTTCGAAATGTCAATTCTAGATGAAGATTCTCAATTAATTCCGTTAATTTGATGGAATTTATATTGTTCTGCAATTTTTGATAATTTCATAGTCAATTCCACTTCTCCTCCTTCTTTGATTCAAATTATGAGTTTTCAATAATGAAATAAAGGTGCAGCGCATGAAGCCTATTCGTAGTTTACATCACTTATTCCACACAAAATTCCTTTATTTATTTCTTTGTAAAAGTGGAGTTGAATAGAATATGATATTAGAATTGCAATTCCTATTATTTAGGATATTCCATTTAATTGATGTAATAAATTTGGTTTCTATTTGTATTTACAAGTCTATTTATTGCAGTTTTGGTTATGGATATTTCACCCTTGTTATGAATATTAGAATCCATTGTTATGGATATTGAAATATTTGGAATTTGAAGGAAAAGGACTTGTATTAGTGTTATGGTTAGAAGAATTGATATTTAACGCTAGTTTAGGCCGTATAAACCGCACGCTAGAGCTAATCAGGCGCAAAGATATATTTATTTCTATTAGCATAATAATGTATAATTATGGCATATAATAGGATAGTTAATTGGGTGGTAATTATCATTAATTTCCCCATTTAGGAAGGTAATTGATATTTTAAGACATAATAAGGAAGATTCCTTAAAAGGCCTTAATTATGAAACGGTGTGATGAGTATTATATAAATGGAGAATATTTAAATTACGGCTAAGTCATAGGGATGCGAGGTCTGTAAAGTTTCACGATAGAAGTCTACCCTTCATATTGAGGCTACCGGCAATTATGTCTTCCTATTGATTTGAGACATCTCCTATGATAAATATTTATGATGACGCGAGGTTAGTCACAGATTCTGTATGGTAAACATGCCTAGTTAGTTTGGCTACCAGTTACTACGAATAGTCGGACTAATGTGAGAAGTCATTATGAGTATAGGACATAACATAAAGGGCCAGCTTCAAAGTCTTGAGGTATTAAGTGATTGTTTGAGGGCCCGCCTCTTTCCCCAAATGAAGTATTAAATGGCCAAGGAGTTAGTTATTAGGCATAATAGGTGGTATCTCGATAGGGGCCTGCTTTGGGATAAAATATTAAGTGACTGATTAAGGGTCCGCCTTTCTATAAAGAAGTATTAAGTAGCTAAAGAGATTCCATGCGATGTCTGCTATGGGAATAGGTATTAAATGATGGGGTCTGCCTCAATTGAGGTCTTAAATGGCTAGAGTTTGCTTATTCTCCAATAAAAGGTATTAAGTGGCTTGGGTACTATCTCTCACATTGTTAGATATTTATGACGCGAGGTTTGGGTTATGGGATTTGGAAACCTTCTTCGTGAATGGAAGGTATTAAGTGGTTGATTAAGGACCTCCCTCCTTTCCTTATAAGAAGTATTAAATGCATAATAATCGAACAGATTAGAGATTTTAATGCATAATGCCAGACGCGAGCTAGTGGGTTTGTTGAAAATGATAGCGTTTCTCTCTTTCCAGATGACCCAGCAGAAGATAGCCAGAAGAGAGTCGAGATGAGGGTTAGGTGAGCCATACTGCCAGTGTTCAAAGAAGTCTTCTAAGAAGTAGATTATCCCAAGATTGTGGACACAGACCGAAACCCAAATGTAGAAGGATAAATCGCAATCAAGGAATAGATGTCTGATAGATTCGATTTCAGTGTTGCAGAAGACGCAAATCTGATCTGAAGTGATGTTGAAGCGGGAGAGGCGATCCTTGGTGTTAATCCGGCCATGTATGAGACACCACTGGAAGAATTTGATTCGGGGAGGGATATGGCATTACCAGACACGGGGGAAGGCAAAAAGTCTACCGGGGTGGTTTAGGAAGGAGTAGCATTGGGAGACAGAGAAGCCACTGGAAGGAGCAAGGGCCCAGGAGTGAAGATCAGGCAGGGCAGGGGTCAGGACAGTCGAACGCAGGATGCTAAGGGCGGAGAGGAGCTCAGAGAGGGTGTCAGTGTCGAAAAGAGACGGGGGGCAGAGGCCGGGTAGGCCGAGGTTGACAGCGTCCGCTACTGATAAGAGAGGTCGATTGGAGGAGGAGAAGAGGGATGGGAGGGAGCGGTGAAGTGGGGAGAGGCTGTGCCAGTGATCGAACCAGAAGAGGCAGTTGGTGCCAGCTCCAAGTTCCACATGAAGGAGCGGTTTGATGCGATTAACTGAAACGAGGACACCTGACCAAAAAGGTGAGGGTTTGGAGAGTGGGGCGAAGTGGAGGGCATGGGAAGGGTCCGCATTATAGTAATAGGCCAGGATCCAGTCTTTCCAGATAAACTGACCCGGAGAGAGGAGACGCCAGAGCCATTTGGCAAGAAGAGATTGGTTGAAGGTAATCAAGTTAGATATGCCTAAGCCGCCATGTTCCGTATGTAAACAGATGATTTTCCAGCTGATCAGGCTTTTGGCTCTCCCACCATTCCAGAGAAAAGATCGTCTAATAGAATCAATTTTTTTGGATACCCAACTAGGAATTTTGTGAAAGGAGAGCCAGTAGAGAGGGATTGCAGAGAGTACCGCTTTGACCAAGACGAGTCTGCCAGATGTCGATAGGGAGTTCGCTTTCCAACCTGCAAGTCTAGATTCAATTCTAGATACAAGGGGATTCCAGTCCGAACGATCAAGCTTGGTGGGGCGCAGAGGGATGCCAAGGTAGGATAAGGGAAACGTGTCAATTTTGCAGTTGAGGGCAGAGGCGATGGGGGGACCGAGAAGGTCAGCATTTCCAAGCATGATGACAGAGCTTTTGCTAAAGTTAATAGAGAGGCCAGAAATGAGTTCGAAGGTGTACAGGAGGACCTTAAGACAATGGATGTGTTCAGGGACGGGGGAGACGAAAAGGATTGTGTCGTCTGCAAACTGAAGGTTAGAAATCGAGGGGCTGGGAGGGGAGTTGGAGTTGGGATTGGAAGGACGGATACCTGCCAAGTAGTTATCTGCTGTCGCCCGTTTGATCATTTTGTTAATCACATCCGCTACGAGAACGAAGATAAGTGGAGAGAGAGGGTCTCCCTGCCTGAGACCCCTTGCAGATTTTATGAGACCACCAGAGACACCGCCTATCTGGATCGAGGAAAGGCTTGAGTTCAGTATACTTTTTATCCAGTTGCACCACTTAGGTGGAAAGCCCCTGTGCATTAAGAGTTCAAGGATGAAATTCCAGTTGACTGAGTCAAAGGCTTTGGAGAAGTCTAATTTTAGAAGGACCCCAGGGATGTTATAAGAATGGCAGTGGGATATGACTTCTTGTGTTGTCGCAACACAGTCCAGTATGCTCCTTCCTTTGATGAAGGCCGATTGCTCCACTCCCACCAGTGAATCCATATGGGTTTGGAGACGGTTAGCGAGCACCTTGGTTATCAGTTTGAAAGTGGTGTTGAGCAGGCTAATGGGTCGAAATGCGGAGAGGGAGTTGGCACCATCAGATTTAGGAAGGAGAACGATGTTGGCATAGTTAAGGCAGGATATGGTCATAGGGTTGGAACAGAATTCGGCACACATGTCTAGGACGTCATTTCTGACAACTCTCCAGAAATGTTTAAAGAAGAAAGGGCCAAAACCATCTGGCCCTGGGGATTTGTTGTCATCCATATCATTGAGGGCGGCCAGAATTTCCTCCTCCGTGAAAGACGAGTCTATAGGGATGGGCAAAGGATTAGGATAGAGAAGGTTCCAATCGATGACGGGAAGTGGAGGGGAAGGCTTTCCTAGCATAGAACGGTAGAAATCGGAAAAGAGGTTCAGGATGGAGGTAGGATCCGATATAGCGTTGTTGTTGTGCACAATTTCCGGGATGGATAAGGACCTGCGCCGACCATTTGCTAATTTGTGGAAGTAAGAAGTGTTTTTGTCGCCATCTTTAAACCACTTGGCTTTAGACCGCTGTTTCCAACCAATCTCTTCTTGTTTCAAAAGTCTTTCAAGTTCAGATTCAAGGTTTGCAAGGGTGGCTGAGTCGCCATCGTCTAGGGGGTGAGACTCCTCTTGGATATTTTTATGTTGTACCCCTGTTTTGGACAAATGATGTAACTGATCTTATATGACATTTTTATGATGTTTTGTATTATGACATTCAAATTGTTGTCAAATAAATGAGTACAATTTAATATTATATTTTATTCCATCTATTGTGAGTTCTGTAAGAATAGTTATTGCTATATACTGATACTTCTTTTTCCAACCAACAGCCAGCCTTAGAATGGATCTAAGTTTCGATAGGTCTTTTTTGGGTCGAAATTTAGGCTCGTTCTGAGGTAGGTTGTTACAGGTTAAATGTGATAAAATTTATTTAATAACCTTGTTAAACCTATTTTAATTAATAATTAATGATGGTAAACTTGTTTGTGAAAAATGTGTACAAAAATAAATACCTCAATGAAATATCGATAATGTAATCGAAAATCGTTTTGTCGATAAACAACTTTTTACTTGATAAAAGTTGTTCGAGCTTGTTATGCTTGCTTAGAATATTAACGTGCCATTAATTAGAAATTTAATTTTTTGTATTATGGTTAACTAAATGTGATTATTGAAATATTAGCAAGTGGATTAACGGGGAAGATATTTTCGTGAATAGTAGAAGATATTTTGAGGTGAAAGAAACATTTTTTAAATAAGGTGGAAAGTTAGCATATGTAGGGGGGTTCCTCTATCACTGGCCAATGAGGTAATGAGGAGGGGGTGGGGTTGGCGACATCTATAATGCATCTATATAATCATACTAATAGTTCCCTAGAGCTTTGCAAAAATAAAACAACAAAAACGGTGCCTTCATTCTCTTTTTATCTCCTCTTTAACTTCTCAAACCATATCAAATGAAACCCACTTCACAAAACTTTGGCAAGGGGCTTGACAAGTCATAGCAACTCAGATCATGAAGAAAGGAGCACAAACCCCCAAACCTTAGCATGACCGTGAGTAAAATGTGGAGATCGGATGCAGTTGGGAGCAAATAAGGGCTGAAGGTTGCATCTTCGGATGTTTAGTGATGGCGGAAGTGTTCATAAGGCTTGTGCCTAGTTTTAGGATTGTTTTCGGATGAGTTTACTCACTATTTGATAGTATATATTATGTTACATATGTTGTGTAAATATAAAGTTAAGTATTGAACTAATGAAGTTATAACTTTGGATCATATTTTCTTATGAAAGCAAATGACAACTCTATATTATTTATCATCACTTTTATTACCCACTATAACATGTTAAATGGTCTTGAAGTTGTGTTTACATGTTTTGTTTGATTGTATGTGGCATTGAATTGTGTCTGAAAGTGTTTGAAGAGAGAAACATCGCTATAATTGTATGCCTTTTGTTTTAACTCACTTTAAATTGGTGATATGTAAATCCATTATGAAAATATATATTTTGGTTTTTCTCTACACTTATAATAGTGTGTGGGAAAGCAAGGAAATGGTTTGGATAATTATATAAATGATAGAACAAAGTTGTAAAAGTTAGAAGCGAAATATTCGTTATAAATGCACTTTGAAAAGTCTTATTTTTGGGAATTTTTAACATGGTTTTGAAAATTTTATCTAGGGGTTTCTTTGCATGGTTTTAAGTACTCCAAGTATGCTTCTATTTGTAATAATATCATATCTTAAATCATTAATTTGGATAGAGAAACCGGGCGACAAATTTCATGCTTTTTCTAAAATGCTCTCTGTCCAGTACCTACTACAGCATTTGAAACTGCTGTCTTTGAGCTACAGGAGCACTTCTGGCAGTCTATTGGTGTAATGTTGTTTTAAGCTACTATTGTGATTTTAAATGAGTTTAAAATGTTATTTAAATTAGTTATCTCTATGAGATCTTTTTAGTGAAGTTTAATAGCAGGTTTTAAAGTATTTTAAAAGTAGTTTGAAGTTTTAATTTTTTTAATAATTATTTGAATTTTTAAAGAAAGGGTTTTAAATATAAAACATGATTTTTCATGGTTTTTATTATATTTCAAATTAATTATTTTTAAATAATATTTAGATATTTAAAACATATTTATAAGTATTATAAATATATATTAGTTTGGAATGTAAGTTAATTATTTTATTAAAGATAACTGGGTTCTAGTTATAACACTTTGTTTTAATAAATGTTTGTGAGAAGTTATTAAAAAGTATATTACCTTGTAAAATAAGTGTTGATATACTTGGATCTTCAAAAAGAATGTTTTAAAGATAATGTTAAGCATGAAATGGTTTTGGGTTTATAGTAACAATGTTTTAGTAACATTTGTTTTTAACCCACTTGAATATACTTTATAATGTAGATCTTTAAATAGAATGTTTTAAAGATAATGTAAATTGTAAAATGGTTTTGGGTTTATAGTAATAATGTGTTAGTAACATTCTTTTTAACCCATTTGATTATATTATAAGTGGAAATTCTAGTTAAATGATTTGAGAATATTCTTATACCGTTGAGATAAGTATATGAAATATTTTTAGGTATTGAAAATAGTAGAAATAAATAGTGAAAAAGTAGTATACATGTATATATCTTCTGTAAAGGTATTTTAAAAATATATACAAGTATTTAAAAATAAGTATTATTTGAATATGAGGATTAGAAGTCGCTTGCGTTACTTAATCGTGCTTTCTGTGTTTACTCGTTTATGGAAAGTATTCATTGATCCTGTACTTAGCACTAAAATTCGATAATGTAGATTAATCCAATCTATCCGAGCTAAGAATGATGTTCGAGTTGGATTAGGAGCAAACGATGCTCTAACCTATCGACTTCCCCTTGACTGACGGATAGCGTAAGTTCATAAGGTAAAAATGTGATAAGTATATGAGACTTGATTTCCATATGTGATTGTTTTCATTGTTTTTGAACTTGACCAAATTAACTTAGAAAGCATACAGATGCTTCACGGCTTCATATAGTTTGAGATCCCCCCGGGAGGACTCATTTGTATGAAACGTCTCTTGCTTTAAGAATGTATATACAATATCCCCTGGGGAGGACTCCTTTTTATCGTTTTCTTACTTCTGAAAGAACTGAAATTGGGTTAACTGGAAATTCACCCATTTGGTTTTAAGGAGTCCAAGATCAGATAAATATGCTTATGTATTGCTTACCGAATACCTCTTCAAAACCGATATATGAGTTTTATGTTATGGAAGTGGTTATGGAGTGAAATATTATAGAGTTGAACTATCTATCCTCAAGTTATGTCCAATGAAGAGGTCAATGTTAATATTTCAAATGATGCTAGCGAGGGTACTAGCTATCTTGAGGTTGGTTCTAAGAGAGAGGACAGAGTTAACATTAGTTGGACAACTTATTATGGAATCAATGGACAGATTCAAGATCTTTTCGAGTGATGAAGACTAATGTAATGAGATGTTAAACGTGACTTCACCATCGAAAATGAAAGAAAATAGAGTATGATGCATAGCCAGTGAGTTTAGCTAACCCAGGGTACATAAACTACAAATATCTAGAGATGCTTTCGGTTGTTGCTAGCGAGAGTTGTTGGTATTCGGTATCATGTGCTCGGACGTGGACCAACTATTTTTAACTTTGTGGTATATTTTATATAGAGAGATACATGGCTTTAGAAGGTAGCTTTGATGTACTGAGGAGACTTGTTCGGAGGCCAGCCTTGATGTACTGAGGGGACTTCCAATGAAAATTCATGTGCGAACGCACCTTAGCAGTTTTAGTTCTACTTCTAATATTGTTGTTTTGTCAAATGAATGTGGCACAAATATTTTCTTATTTATATTCTACACCCTAAACACTATCTATTATATCACCATATGTACTTATTAGATGGGTTTGGTTCTTTCGATGGGAAAACCATTTCGATGATTCAGTTGGTCTCAAAAGAAATGGTTATATGTTCATCGCATATTTCTTGAGGTTCTCATACCCGACTTAAGTTTAACTCATGGTTTTATCTTTCCCTTAATTCGTTGGGTGCTCTTTTAGGCAGTTTGAGAAAGGTTTTGTTGATATTCTTTAAAGCTCAAGGAGTCAAGCCTGATGCTTTCACCTATCGTAGTATTCTTCTTTCCGCTGCATTACTATTATGTATGTATCAGCATTTTTGAGGACAAGATGTTATAACTGTCCAGGCCGATGACAATATATAAGATTGTAACTCTGAAATGCCATGTACGTTAGAGTGACACTTTGTACTACCTTTTTGGTATTATATGTTATCGTTTAGTTATAAGATTTAGATGTGTTGTTCTCTTCTTTCTTGTTCTTTTCGTTTCCTTTTTAATTTACCCTAACAATCAATCTTTTCGGCACTTGTGTGGTCAACATATGAATGTAGTGGTTGTATTAATGTCGATATTTAAAGGTCGAAAAGGCGGGTTGTTATACTTGGGATGAATGTTAAGCGAGAACCATGGCATTGGTTGGTATAACTCATTAGAGATAGGGTAAGTAAATCCCTAGAATGAGTTGGGTGTACTATTTATATGAGAGTGTATTTGTATTTGTTATAAACACATGCCTTAAAGTTATTCCAACTATGAAAATTAAAAGATCTTATATATGGTAACTTGTATAAGTATGAATTATTAAAGTGTAGTTTAATTAATATAGGGATTAACGATATTCATTCGTGATTAGTTTAGCCATGCTCAGCCAGTTTATGAGCATTAATAGATTGATTAGCCTTGCTCAACCAGTTTACGAGCACTATTATCATTTGTCGATTTATTTTTTTTGCTTGGCTGGTTTATAAGAATTTATTCTCATTTATTGATTGTTGATTTGTTGTAACAACATTTGTTGTAACAACATACCTATTCAACCCTAAAAAATCATTACAAATACATCCATAGTATTCACATGTCGAGCATCCAAGTGCCGGAAAGATAGATTGTTGGCGTGAAAGAAAAGACAAAACAGAATCTCACATCATGATGAGTAATCTATAATATAACAATGATCTTTACAAAAGAAAAACCATAATATACATACATCAATCAGAGTAAACAAACATATCATCGCCCTGGACAGTTGTAATAACCTATCCTCAAACTGTTGATAAAACGTAATAGAAATACAGTGGAAATAAAAGATACGTGAATATGTCTTGGAGGCATCCAGCTCACCACCTGAAGCTCAAAAGCATCCATAACTAAATCTGGAAAAATGCTCGGGCTGACTTGAGCATTATAAGAAAATAACGCCCGGATCAGTCTGGTAAACTAGCACGAGAAACACAAATCATATAGATTTTTACTATTATAAAACCTATCAAAATAAAGGTATCTCGTAAGACCATGCTGCACATAAACACGGATGGGTTTATACCTTACTATAACCAAACCATTTCTATTAGAAAATCCAGTGATATAATAATGTCCAGAGTTAAAAATACATAAGAAATAGCTGTGTTGTGCGTGAGTGTACAACACGGTAATAATAGGTGCACAAATCAAACCGTTAAGGCACATTCACTAATTGTGTATGATTCCACGGAGGTGCCCTCGGTACTCCGAGAATGGTCCTCCTGCACGAGGATCAGAGATATCTTTCCAAAGCAACATACATCCCTAACTGATGTACATAGGAAATACATAGTTGGCCCCCACTACGTGAGGTCGAGTACATCACTCCCGCATGCATATCAATAAGTATCTCTAGGATGGAGTCAACTGCACCCTTCTAGGTAGCTATATCGCAATGGCTATGCATCCTATCTTTGATTTTTGTCATCTCTGCTAGTGAGGCTATGTCTTGCGTTCTAGCACATGAGTCATCACTCGAACAAATCTCAAAACCATACATGGATTCCTACATCTCAACAGGTCTTGGAATCACACATGGATTTCCATACCCTAATATTTCTTGGAATCACACATGGATCCCCACATCTCAAAATAGATCACGGACCTCTACCAAAACAT
The DNA here is from genome assembly GCA_030737815.1 of Allium fistulosum. Lineage (NCBI taxonomy): Eukaryota > Viridiplantae > Streptophyta > Magnoliopsida > Asparagales > Amaryllidaceae > Allium > Allium fistulosum. The sequence goes on along the minus strand of CM060901.1, from coordinate 1,415,090,999 downwards.
AGAACATGTATATGGTTTTGGAGTGGTTACGGTTTCAAGTATCTTATATAAGTACACTACTCCGCTTATCGAGCGCTCTAAAACCAATTAATTCTGGTAATCTCAACTTTGGTTTTGTGGGAAATAAAATGACAATACATAAGAGCAGAGATCGCCTCCTAACCGTTTAAGTTGACGGATTTACTTATCATTTGTCCTAGAAAAGAAAAACGAGTTTATATGTACAATATAGCATCATCGAAGATAACTGTACCATATAATTCCCGCATTATTTCTAGATATTTCCAAAGTATATTTAGTTAAGATTTGATGGTCGGTTATTTAATTATCAAATAAACAATCAATCAAAATCGGAGATTCAATTTCAGAAGAAACCTACCAGGATTAAAAACATATGCAGCCATAGGCCTCTTTAATTAATCCTTCCACTAATTAAAACCATTTTGTAAATACTTGTATCAAAATACTTTTACAAAGGTAATGACCTGGGATTTTCGACCCTCGAAAATCGACATCCATACGTTCACTGTATAACATGCCAAATAGTCAAGTGCCGGAAATACCGAATCATTAGGGGTGAAGAAGAAAAAGATAGAAGAAAATAGAGTCAACAACATAGAATATCACGATCGCAGTGGAATAAAATATAATATATAATAACAAATTTTTATACAAAAGAATATATATTAGTTAATATACATACAATCATCAGAGTACAACAATCAACAAATCAATCTGGACAGTTATAATAACTTGTCCTCACCAGTGCTGACTATACAGCCGACACACAACGAAAAATAACAAGTACGGGAATACGTCTCTATCATCCAGCTCGTCTCCTGAGCTTCATAGCATCCTAACCTGAATCTATAATACTCGGTCTGACCCGAGCATTGTAATAAAATAACACCCGAGTCAGTCTGAAAAACCAGCGTGAGAAAACACACTCAATTTGAATTGTTACTATTTTAAAATTCTTTGAAAACAAAGGTATCTCGTAAGACCACGTCGTACATAAACACGATGGGTCTCGGTCTCATCGAATCCAAAACGATAAAGTTTTAAAGGCCAAGTTGTTTAAAATAAATAATTCTACAATCAGGGTGTCGATATTCACATATGGAATTTCATTCCATATGTTTACTTTATCATGACCTGTCCATCAAAATTAATTTGCTTGTAATCATCACATTTTCTAAAATTCAGAATAGTAAACAGTATAATTCGATTTACTTCCAATAAAATGTGTCAACGTTTTATTCTATCTACTTTAATTTGTTTGGCTACTTAATGGCACAGACAATAATAGTTGGAAACAATATCCAAAGGAAATATCAGCCAAAGCATAGATCGTTAACTCATTCAAAAATTTATAATTAATATTGAATCAATTTACAATTCAGAATGAAATGGTTTCAATTTACCGAGTCAAATTAAATTTTTAATCCAGGTTACTGGTTAATCAAAGAATTAAATAAAATAACTTATTCTTGATTAATCTAAAATTAAACAGTTCATTTAAAAATTAATTTATTAATTAACATATAATTAATCAAATAAGAAATTACTTATTCGTTTACTTCTAATTATTATATATCGTTAAATTTTGACATTTGCAGAAAACTTGACGGTATTAGTTCATATGGAGGAACTTGACGATAGGGTTTCGATGCAAAAAAATGTGTGTCAATTGGATTTAAAATGGAGAAGGAATATTATTTAAAACTTATAGATTTTTAATAAAATAATTAATTTAATTTCACTTTGTATAAACCCAACCCAAACCAACGAAAACCCGGCCCATGTTTCACCCGACCCAAACCCTTCCCTTCACCTTCTCTCTAGTTTTTTCTTCTCCCCTCTCCTATTTCATTTGTTCCAGGATACCGTGCACGAAACCGTGCACGTATGTGTGCACATGTACTCAACCTCTGGCCACCGTTCCTTGCCGTCGACCCACCTCACACATCGCCCACGACCCCACATCCACGTCCATCCACTTGGAACCTCAACCGTGCCCTAGTTCAAAATTCGAACTTTAAACCCAAACCGAGTCTAGCAAATCGCCTTGCCTCGCCACCATAGTCCATCGAACATCACCAGACTTTGCCCAAAGCATCACTAGCACCTCCTCTACCTTTTCCCCCTAGTGTGCCCGCCTCCATGTCCTTCCTCTCATCACCATTGCCATGAAACCGAGGCCCAAACGCAAACAACCCTAAACCCTACTTCGAGTTCGCCAAGCGCGCACACGCAAGTAAAAATTATTGCGATGTTTTCCCAGGTGCGCCAACACCTACTCCTCCTCCACGGCCAACTCCATCACCTGAAATCGCCTCGATCACTGGAATTTCCCAAATCCCTCAAATACGATCATCTCCACCTTTCTCTTCCCACACGTCACTAAAAACCCTCAAACCAGTCTTAAAAATCGAATTTTTCAACAACTATTACAACCATATGATTCATGGATTAAATTATGAAAGTTGAACTTCGACCATGTTTAACCCATTCACGTTATATATGATTCTCTCTCTCCCTGATCGATGGTTTTAAATGAAATAAAAATTAAAATATACTACACTTTAAACCAAACATCTTTCTTTTTGGAATCAAGATCTAAAACTATATGGTTTATGAGCTATTGATTTTTAAAGTGAAAAGTTCAACTGTTTTTAACTAAAAACAATTAACAGCGAAGAGCTACTAGGTTTTTGAACATCTGACCATGCCTGGTACACACATACATATACATATTCACATAACACACATATATACTTGACATATATTAATGTTTCACTCATATCACAGTTATGTATGAACGTAATTAATAGCATGTAACCAAAATATATAGGTTGTTTTACTCACCCTTAAACTGAAGATGAATGAACATACTGCTTGCTTTATCTCCTGCCTCACTTTTAAATGACTCGATCCTTTCATGTTTAATGGCAGAGATTCTTTTCTTTTAAGTATGAATCAGTAAACAAGGCATGGCTATGCATATATATAGAATGGAAAGAAAGGAATAGTGCAAGCATAGAGTGGCTGTGCACATAGGGTGGCTAAGATTTCGGGTATAGGTTCCACAATTTATTTTTTGTTCGCCTTTTCTTTTCTCAAGCTATGAGGCTGATTTGATTTCATTATGGGTGATTTGATTTTTTTAGTGATTTGATTTTATGTGTGTTGATTTGATTTTATGGCATACTTAATTGTATGTTTTGTGGGCTTGAGTTGATGTTTGTCATGATGATTCTTCATATGTATATATTTACATATATATATAGACATATATATTCATATATATATATATATATATATTTTACCATATACATTTTTACATATTTACATATACATTATTTTTCTAAACATTTATACATATATAAATAGACTTATATATATTTTTGTCATCATAAGTTTGAAATTTTCCATCATGAAGCTTGTATATATACATATAAATAGATATTTTTATCATAAGTTTTTAATGGTGAAGCTATATACATACATACATACTCGCGATTACTGACATGCGAATGGTTCAGAGAAGATGCAAAAGTTGGGGTCTTACCTCACAGGGAAGAGACGAAGAGCATACTGGAGCAGGGGATCTGAGCTATTCACCGGCAGAAATCCCAAGTACGAGTTACCTTGTTCATGATCGACCGCCATGATTGAGGAGGAAGAAGTGTTTCATTTTTTTTTTAACTTTTTTTACTTTTTGTCTGTGGCTTTCTTTTTGGAAAGTATGTGAGTTATGTCAGATTGTCGTATAACTCTTGCTATGTAGATAATCTCTGGGCCTGCTTTTGGGTCTTCATATGGGCTTTCATGCCTTAATAAATTTCTTACCCATTTTCAAAAAAAAATCATATTCAGAAATTAGCGTTTTGAAAAATTTTGTATAGTTTCCAAAATTCATAGATTCAGATATTTTCAATATCAGAAAAATTTATTTAATCGACTTAAAAAAATTAATATTTCAATATTTAAAATTAGTTAATATTCTAAAAACAGATGCTAAAATCCGAGTCGTTACAGATATACATAAGTATACTACTCATTCATTATTCAAATAAACTATCTCAATACTTAGAAAATTATCCATATACTTATCTCAATGGTATAAGTATATTCACAAAACAATACACTTTCAATACTTGAAAAATGAAACCGTATACTTATCTCAACGGTCTAAGTATATTCACAAAACACTACACTTTCAATACCAAACTTATTTGAGCTAAAAAAATGTGATTTGAAAACATCATTTATTATAAGCCCAGACCACTTTCCTTTTTATAAAATTCCTTTTTATAAATCACTTTTATGAAACTCCTTTATAAAACACCTTTATATTAAAAAATCTCCTTTTTATAAACTTTCTTTATATTTGTAAAAATTCTTTTACAGATCTCCAAATTTATTTATAAAACTCCTTTTTATAAATCTTTAGATATAATTATAAAACTCTTTTTATAAATCTCCAAATATATCTCATATACTTGCCATAAAATGATCGTTCCAAATACCATTATAAATTCACAAGTGTGATTTATTATTCCAATTTATAAAAATGATGTCAATTCCCTTTTTATAAAATATTATCTATAAATCTATTCTTTAATTTATAAAATACTGTTTATTAATCTCTCTTTTATTTATAAAATACCATTTATAAACCTTTTCGTTTTATACAACATTTTATGTAAAACGTTTCACTAATGTTTATTCCAAAATATTGTTATCTTCCTTTAGAACAGAATTACTTTATTACAAAGATAAATTCACGTTTTCTTTAAAAATAAACATCCATTATTGTACTAACTTTCTTGAAAAGTAAACACTTCCCAAAATACTTTTAAAATATTTCCAAAAAGGTTGGAGTAAAATAGAGAAGTTCAAAAACAAATTCTATATAATGGTCATCGAAAATTCCAAAATCGCTTTTAAAATCATCATTCGAATCAAAACCATTTTTAACCAAAAACAGCAATTAATAGTGTTTCAAAATACTATAATGAGGCCCAGAACTACCATAGCAGTCAACCATGCTACCATTACCTTTATTACTAAAAAGGTTCAACTTTTAATATATATCAATGTAACACCCTATACGGCCATGCTATCAAGCTTCTAACACTCAACAATTAACAATCAATAGTTAACACATCATTTTTCCAATATTAATTAATCCACATATTAATCAACTTCAAAAATCATCATTTTACTTTGCAAGCACAGAACAGGGATTTATTCTACTCAATAAATGTCCAAAGTAATCTATTCAATTTAATTATAGCAGAATGAGATTTTATTATGCTAAACATATATCACAAAGGAAGTATAATTAGTTTATAGAAGAACAAGATTTTATCAATAATTTATACTTTGTTAAAACTATCAACAAATTATACAATGATGTTGTACTCGTCAATATAAGTATAATGCAAAATTCCGTTGGTTAATCAGATTTAAAATGTACAAAATATGGTAATTTAAGCTTAACATACTTAGTTAATATTATTTAAACAAATAAATGGATAACAATTTCTCACCCAACTTCCAATAAGCCCAAGCCCAGTAATAACCTGACCTGCTTCTCCTTCTCCCCCGAATTCAATTTCAAATTCCTGCTCATGTGCACAAATGTGTACTACCGTGCACCTGACATGGCCAACCACTCGACCATTCGACAATTAATGACCATCCGCAAATTCCACTTACCAAGCTCGACCCATTGCCATACTCTGATCCACCTTCAACCGCTCAAATTGAAATCCGACCCGAAAGCTCAAATCCAAAATCGCTTCCAAGCATCAATTCGGGCACGGTCATTCTCCTCTCCTTGCCACCTCGGCCACAACCAGACGCCACTGCTATCACCATCCGACAGGCCATCGATCTCCGCACCACCTGCCACTTCCATGGCCAGCTCGATGCCGTACATCGCCGTCGACGATCCAAAAGTCAAACCAAAAGAAAAACTACGGCCAAACCTTAACTCGAGCTCGCGTCGCTTCCTTCGACCATTGCTTTTCCTCTAACCACTACCGAGGCCTTCGCCTAGTCCCAAACATCCTCCAAGAACTCACCGTTCCTCCCATCGACCACCGGTTCGTCGGAATTTATTTAATGATCGGAAAATGATCATTAAGACACCACCATCGATTCCAGCCAATAAAAATCATGCTACTACCTCTAAAAATCTCATATTGCCGCCACTAACACAACCCCACTCTCCAATCTCCATTCCATGATCGTCGAAAAATGACCAAAACCCGACAACCATTATTATCGGATGATATTCGCCAACATACTCGATAAAACGACGAGCGGCTATTTTTAAAAAAACATTAAAGATGATAACAATTAACTTTGCAATTGGAAGTTTGTGTTGAAAGTGAATGGATTTAGAGATAAGGATTTTTGAAGGTGGAAGGTGGAATTTTTTTGCTACAAAAAGAAGAAAATAAAAGAAGAGAGGAATAAAATGAGAGATTAGAAGTGAAATGAAGTGAAGGCTTGAGTTGATATACACACTTATACACAAAACTAATACATTACCTCCCACTTAAGCAAATCACAAAAAATCAAGACAACCATCATATCAAAAGGAAAATTACATTTAAGGCTTGTTTCAAAAGTTTGTTTTGATTTGATTTGAAAAAGTTTTGAGAAGAAATTTTCCAACACTCCGCTATATAATATACCATTCGCGTACAGACCGCGAATGACAGAAACAAAAATACGGTTGTGCACAACAATGCGACATGATCCCAAAACAACAATAAAATACAATGGTTATCTAATTTTGTGAAATTTCAAAATACCAACGTTTGCCGTAAAATATGTAAATTAAAATTTTAAATATTTTCCAAATTAAAAATTATGGAAAAATCTTATAAATCCATTTAAAAATATGTCAATAAAAATCAAGTCGTTTTATTAAAATTTGGTTTTCTTAATATTTATTATAATTGAATCAAATTCGAATATTAAACAAATTAAATATTCAAATTTGAAATGTTAAAAATTCCGGGTCATTACATTCTTCCCCCTTTAAAAGAATTTTATCCATGAAATTTCATCACTATCAAACCAAGAAAGAAATAAGCTTACAGAAATACTTAACATTTTCCATAAGCCCGTACAATGTATATAGATCATCTGTACGCAATATCTAATTCGATCACTTACTCAAATACATAAACTTTTCTTCCAAATTTGTGTTTCTCACCCGACCTCCCTAGTGCGGACTCTGATCAGGCTCCTTGATGATAAACCTCATTCTCCTTACGTAGACATATACTATGATATAAAACATTGGTAACATACAAAGATCCCTCACCAAGTGTTTGCCGTCAAGAATCGAGTGTATTCGGATCAATGTGAATCACCTCAAATTCATGTACTCAAATCTTGTATCAAGACCATGCGAAGGACTGGTTTACATACAAGTTACATACTTATTCTTATTGGTTCTTACTTATACCAATTTCCTTTTACTTCTAAAATCATTTACGAAAATATTTCTTAAGAAATTAACCAAAGTTTAAAACTTGTATAATACCTTACTTATCCTGAGAGTATATATAGCATATCATATATTTTTTACTTAACCAGCATGTTCAACAAATTTAAAACTTGTTTTAACTTGCTATCTTTTAGAGTTACAAAACTCTGCGTTTCTATTTTTTACAAATGATTAGCTTCAAGTTCTCAACTAATTCGGAAATTTTCAACTGTCCAAAATCGTCGAAAATCCAATTTCATTCCAACAAATGAAAACTACCAAACAATACATCATAATAAAATGCACAAACCAAACTACCCTTGTGTATACGATACATTCATCCATAAAATAACTTAACAGAAAAATTAATAACTAAATACCAGGTTTTTATTTTAAATCTTTTGAAATAATAATAATATACATACCTCATTTTGTTTATCAAATCATACTTCTGGAATTTAAAACAAAATTTATTTTATCATAAGAACTATATAGAAAATAACTATGGTAGCATTCCCGCACTTAGAAACTCAAAAATGAATGTCGATGATGTTGCAGTCATCAACCGAATTAATTTATAGTGACAAAAATGAGTTTAATTCTTTCTATCTCCTTTAAAACCATTTTAAAATATCTATATTCATCGATACTTTCAAATAACACCATTATTATTTCTTTAAAACTTTGAAAAGCAATTTTCAAAAACACCGGGATTTAAGTTCTCAAATTCTTAATTTTAAATCCTTTTCATAAACAATATTTAAAAACCATACTTATATAATTTCACTTTCTTATATAAAATCATTTCAGAAATGTACATCTTTGTTTAGAATAAAATAAACAACTCTTATTAAAATTAAATTTTAACCCAACGTTATCGCCGAAGGCCTTATAGTCAAACCGTGAAACTTAAGTGATAAGGTGTTCACTTCAATGTTCCCACAATTACTGTGTACACAATCTCATGTTATAAAATGATAAATCTGCTCATAAACTGGCCGAGTACAACTAGTTAAACAATAAATGATAATAATTGAATATTATCATTTCCTAACAAACAAACATATCATAAATCTATATAAATTTTTAGAAATTATTCCGTTATACATAAAATATAATTATAGGTAAAATTATTTCATTTACCAATTTCAAAAACAATACTGTGTCGATTTGTCTTATTCAAGTGTTTAGGAACCCCTATTGAAAATGTTGATCATGCGCATCGATCAGAATTCATAAGCCGCTCAACAGACCGATCAACACAATATAAAATAATTTTATAGCACTAGCAAGTAAGCCCTCGTATATAATACACTCAAACTCATTCTATGGTGTTACTTACCCCATCTCTCCAAAGTTTACCCTCCCCTTAAAGCCTAGGTGTTCTCTTAATCTAAGCTCTGATAGCACGTGTAATGACCTACCTTTTCGACCCTCAAAAGTTGACACTAATACATCTACGGTATTAAGTGTCGAGCATCCAAGTGCCAGAAAGAAAAAAATTTAGGGTGAAAGAAAGAAAAGATAGAACAAAATCTCACATCATGACGAGTAATCTATAATATACCAATGGTCTTTATAGAAGAAAAACTATAATATACATACATCAATCAGAGTAAAATAACCTATTATCAGCCTGTATAGTTATAACAACCTGTCCTCACAAATACTGATAAAACAGAATAGAAATAGAATGGAAATAAAAGATACGTGAATACAACTTGGAGGCATCCAGCTCGTCTCTTGAAGCTTCAAAGCATCCATAACTAAATCCGGAAATATGCTCAGGCTAACCAAAGCATTACAAGAAAATAACATCGGGATCAGTTTTGTAAACCAGCGTGAGAAAAACAAATCATATGGATTTTTACTGTTATAAAACCTTTCAAAATAGAGGTATCTCATAAGACGACGCCCCATATAAACACGGATGGGTTTTTACCTTACGATAACCAAACCATTTCTGTTAGAAAATCTAGTGATATTATAATAACGTCTAGAGTTGAAAATACATAAGAAATAGCTATTTTGTGCATGAGTGTACCGAGCAGCAATAACAAGTATATGAACTAATCCGCTAAGGCGCATTCCTAATTGTGTAGGATTCCATGGAGGTGCCCTCAGTATTTCGAGAATGGTCCTCCTACATAAGGATCGGAGATATCATTCCAAAGCAGCAAACATCCCTAGCTGATGTACCTAGGAAATACATAGCTCGCCCGCACTACATGAGGCTGAGTACATCTCCCACATGCATATCAATAAGTATCTCTATGTTGGAGTTGACTACATCCTTCTAGATAGCTAAATCCCAATGGTTATGCATCCTATGACTGGTTTCTGTCATCTCCGCTAGTGAGGCTACGTCTGCTATTCCATCACATGAGTCACCATTCGAATAGATTTCGGAACCACACATGGATTCTCATACCTCAACAGCTCTCGAAATCACACATGGATTCCCACGTCTAAACAGATCTCGGAATCACTCATGGATTCTCATACCTCAATAGGTCTTGGAATCACACATGAATCCCCACATCTCAAAATAGATCGCGTACCTGTTCCAATCATAGAACAAGTATACGGTTCTACAATGGTTATGGTTTTGAGTCATCTCATATAAGTACACTCCCCCGCTTACCGGGTGCTCCAAAACCAATTGATAATTTATGTTAATCTCAACTCTGGTTCTGTGGGAAATAAACAGATAATACATAAGAGCAGAGATCACCTCTTTACCGTTTAAGCGGACGGATTACCTTATCATTTGTTCTAAAAGAGCAAAACGAGTACAGTATAGCATCACTTAATACAACTGTGCCATAAAACTCCTGTGTTTCATCAATATATTTCTAGAGTATATTCTGTCAAGATTTGATAGTTGGTTATTTAACTATCAAATAAACAACCAATCAAATAAGAGATTCAAATTCATAAGAAACCAAGCAAGATTAAACACATAAGCAGCTTTAAGCCCCTTTAATTAATCCTTCTATTAATTAAAACCACTATGTAAGTACTTGTATCAAAATACCTTTACAAAGATATACATAAGTAAACTACTCATTCACTATTCAATTATACTCTTTTAATACTTAGAAAATTATCCATATACTTATCTCAACGGTATAAGTATATTCAAAAATCAATACACTTTAAATACTTGAAAAATGCAACCATATACTTTTCTCAATGGTGTAAGTATATTCACAAAACAAAATTACTTTATTACAAAGATAAATTCCCCTTTTCTTTAAAATAAACATTCGTTATTATATTAACTTTCCAAAAAAAAAAATACTTCCCAAAATACTTTTAAAACATTTCCAAAAAGTTTGGAGTAAAATAGAGAAGTTCAAAAACTATTTCTAAATAAAGTATCACCGAAAATTCCAAAGTCACTTTTAAAATCAACATGCCAATCAAAACCATTTTTAATCAAAAAAATCAATTATTACTATTTCAAAATACTATAATGAGGCCAAGAGCTAGCACTTAATCAATGCTACCATTACCTTTATTACTATAAAGTTCAACTTTTCACATATATCAATGTCACACCCAATATGGCCTGGCTACAAAGCTTCTAGTACTCAACAATTGACAATCAATAGCTAACACTTCATTCTTCCAATATTAATTAATTAACATATTAATTAACTTCAAAAATAATTATTTTACTTTGCAAGCATAGAACAGGGATTTATTATGCTCAATAGATATCTGAAATAATCTATTCAATTTAATTATAGCAGAATGAGGTTTTATTCTGCTAAACAGATATCATAAATGAAGCATAATTAATTTAACCATGTTATTATTTGAAACAGCATAATTATATTTAATCACTATTATTTTATTAATAATTTATACATTGTTAAAACTATCAACAAATTATACTATGGTGTTGTACTCGTCAATACGAGTTTAATGAAAAAATCTATAAGTTAATCGGACTTAAAATGAGCAGAATATGGTAATTTAAACTTAGCATATTTAGTAAATATTATTTAAATAAATAAATGAAAACAATTTCTCACCCAGCATCCAATATGTCGAAGCCCAACAACAACCCGACCCGCTTTTCCTTCTCCCTCAACTTCGATTTCAAATTCATAAACCTATGCACAAACGTGCATCACCATACACCATAGAGAGCCAACCACTCCACCATTCAACGATCAATGACCTCTCAAAAATTCCTTTTGTCGCGCTCGACCCACTTCCACTCTCTGAACCACCATCCACCGATCGAATCGGAATCTGACCAAAAAGTTCAAATCCAAAATCGCGTCAGGCATCAAGTCGAGCATGGTCGTGCTTCTCTCCTCGCCACCTCGGCAGCAACCAGCCATCGCCGCCATCACTATCCGACTCGCCATCGACCACCGCGCCACCTGCCACTTCCATGGAAAACTCGATGTTGTACATCACCGTCGACGATCAAAAACTAGAACCAAAATAAAAACTATAGCCAAACCCTAACTCGAGCTCGCCCCGCTTCAAATCCGACCACCGTGCCTTATCCGACCACCACCCACACCTCCGCCTAGTCCCAAACTTCATCCCAGTACTCGTCGTTCCTCTCCTCGACTATCAGTTCGCCAGAATTTATTTAATGATCAGAAAAGATCATCAAGCCACTACTGTCGATTTTAACCACTAAAAATCATGTGACTACCTCTAAAAATCTCATCTTGCCACAACAAACACAACCCCACTCTCCGATCTCCATTTCGTGATTGTCGAAAAATGACCAAAATTCGACAACCACTGTTATCGGATGATATCCACCACTACACTCAATGAAACAACGAGCGGTTATCTTTAAAAAGTATTAGAGATGATAACAAACAAACAACTTTGCAGTTGGAAGTTTTGGTTGAAAATAAATGGATCTGGAGATATGTATTTTTGAAGGTGGAAGGTGGAATTTTTTACTTTTGTAGGAAGAAGAAAATAAAAGAAGAGAGGAAGAGAATGAGGGATCAGAAGTAAAATGAAGTGAAGGCTTGAGTTGATATACACACTTATACACAGAACTAATACATTACTTCACACTTAAGCAAATCACTGACATTCAAGACAACTGTCATATCAAAAGACAAATCACATTTAAGGCTTGTTTCAAAAGTTTGTTTTGATTTGATTTGATTTGAAAAAGTTTTGAAAAGTAAGTTTTACGGTACTTCTGCTGCACAATATCTCGTTCGCGTATAGACCATAAACGACAGAAATAAAAATATAATCGTACACTATAATGGGACAGAATCCCAAAATAACAATAAAATACATAAGTTACCTAATTCTGTGAAATTTCAAAAATACCAATATTTGCCGTAAAATATGTCAAACGAAAATTTAAATATTTTCCAAATTAAGAATTATGGAAAAAATCCTATAAATCAATTTAAAAATTTGTCATCAAAAATCAAGTCATTTTATTAAAAATTGATTTTCATATTATTTAATATATTTGAATCAAATTCGAATATTTAAATAAATTAATTATTAGAATTTGAAACATTAAAATTCCATGTTGTTACATTTGTTGTCGACTAGTTTATGAGCAATTTATGTTTTTATTACATGGGTTGGATAGGTAGTATTTGTGGATGTATTGAAATGAACACCATGTGAATTGAATTTTACAGTTTGATTATAAGATGTTCTATAACGATCAGGAATTTTATCGATATGATTTATGAATATTTAATTAATTTTAAACATTCAATTAATGCCTTTTAATAATCAAATAACACTCTTTTAATTAATAAGTAATGATGATGACCTCATTTTGAAAATTGGATTACAAAAATAGATAGTTCGATGAAAAATTGAAATTGTAACTGAAATCTGTTTTTTCGATTTTCATTTTTTATCAAACAAAATGTTGTAGAATGCTATTGCACGCACATATATACTTATTAACAACATGTATATGCATGAATAAGTTAAGAAATAAAATATAATAAGAATTAGATAAAGTATGATAAGATGGATGGTTTATTAGTTTAAAGAAAAAGAACCTTGTGTGTAAAATTATATAAAGAAGTACTAAGACTTTCCTTCTCATCATCACTTATGTAGGCTTGTACTTTGGCGTGTGAGGGGTGTCAGTTTGACTTGAACTTTAGGGTTAAATGGTCTTTTAAGTGTGGGTAATGGAGGGAAAAGTGGGTAAAGGTGTTAGTGTCATTTCCATTTGTTTATAAAAGTGACTTCACTTTCTCATTTTCCATTTGAGTTTTGCTTTCTTTTTCAACTCCATTTCTTCCACCTCCTAATCCATATTCATGTTAGTAAAAACCATTTCCTTTTAGCTCCAAATTCAAAGAATAAAACCCTACTACCTTAACTAAGATCTCTACCACCAAAAAAATCAAAACTTGAAGTAGCAACTCTACCAAATGGCCTAGGCCATGCGCATGGGGGGTCCTATGATTTTTGAGCTTGTGTTTACATGGTGTTGTGATGTGTTGTGATGTGGGTTGGTGGTAGCATGTTTTCCGGAGTTTAGGTTGCTTTTGTAAGTAATATTTTCACTTTAAGTCGTATATTTGTATTTGTATAAATTGGTTTATTAATTTGTATGTTACTTATATTTTGAGGCATGGATCTTGGAAAGGAGGGTATGGTTGAAAACCCTTGGGTAGTGGAAGAGACCAAGGGTGAGCCAAAGTGAAGGAAGGTGGTTGCTTTTGTTGTTAATTGATAGTAGCAAGGAAGTGGTAGCAAGTGATGAGCTTTTGGTTGAGAATTGAAGTGAGATATCTCACTTTGAATTTGTTTTAAAAATAATACAACATGTTGTAACATATATGAGTATGTATATGTGATTTTTTTTTGTATTTTGGTTAATTTGGATTTGATTCCCGATTGAAAGCAGATGGCATAAATAACCATTGTTTTGTAGGGGACAAATGCAAGGAGATGGAAGTCGAAGTGTTTCGTAGCGAATTGGTCGTTACGAGAACACTTTGAAAGATTTGATTTTTATAGAGGAATCCTATGGGATACCTCGCCTTGTTGATAATTATTTACATATATTATTATTTATGTAAATGATAATGATATGTGTTTGCACAAAAAATGGACAAACACCTCAAAGTTGTATGATTTAGTAGATCTTATGTTGTTCTTAGTAATTTGAGTGATTTATGCAAATATATGAAAAGCAGGGGCTAAACTGTAAAAAGACACGCAGATTTATAGTGGTTCAGCCTGAATGTGCCTACGTCCACTTTATATGTTATTTCTCTTTTGTTCTTTAGATTACAAGTACAAAACTTTGATACAGGTAAAAGAAAGTCGTTTGAAAGCTCTCTCTGTGCTTGAGCTCTCAAAAATTTGTCCCCCATTGTTGTACCCCTGCCCCTCTATTTATAGAGTGAGGCTGGAGGTAGGGGTCTTGGATGTATACAGCTGCTGATGGGCCCGGGCTGATACAATCTGGCCTGGCAAATCTGGTTCTGCATCGTCTTGGTCCGGTGGTAAGTATGGTTCGGTAGGAAGCTTGATTCGGTGGGAAGTGTGGTTCGGTAGGAAGCTTGGTTCGGTGGGAAGTGTGGTTCGGTAGGAAGCTTGATTCGGTGGAGGCGAGTGTCTCTCGTTCGGTGGTGGCTGGTTCGGATGTGGTGAGGATGCCGAATGAAGTTTAGCTTTCCATGGTCTTGAGATCTTCTGGGTGAGAAATTTACCCAACATTTGCCCCCCAAAGTAGGATGTGCGTGCACGCATGTTCTGCTTTGTTTGAGTTTGAGCAATCTCATCCGGCTCCAGAAACGAACCATGTGGTTCGATGATTCAACCTCCTCCTATAAATGGGAGGCTTAGGCCATTGCATTTCTTCACCGAACATTGCTTGTAGCCGAATCACTTGCAGCCGAATCAACGTGCGTCGAATCATTGTAACTGAATCACTTGCAGCCGAATCAACGTGCGCCGAATCATTGTAGCCGAATCACGTGTGCCGAATCACGTGTGCCGAATCACTTGTAGCCGAATCACGTGAGTTGCTTTACCACCGAATGAAAGCTTATACTACATATTACCGAATGGGCTATTGATGTTTATTTGTTTACATCCTCCGTTCTAACAGCATGTTTTTCTGGTGTTGCAGATAATGTCTCGTAAAGTGGAAACTCGATCAGACAAAAAGAAATCCGGGGGTGAAGGAGGTTCCTTTGTCGTGCCCCCAGCTCAGCCGAATCCAGAACGTCACGGATCTGCCCCGAGATCACTAGTGGACGGGTACGGCCCTCAGGAGCTTCTGGACTCCCCACCCGATTGCTTTCCTAGCTCCCTCAAGGAGGAGCAGCTCGACGTCATTTCCCGATCCTTTGGAATCGATAGGGCGCGCTTGCTATTGCCTGGGAGAGACGTTATTCCGTATGATCCTCCTGAAGGGTACTTCGCCTACAGCAGATACCACTGCATGTGTGGTGCCATCCCTCCTCTGAACGCTTGGATAGCCAGCTTCCTCACATACCTTAAGGTGGCCCCGTTCCAGCTTCAACCCAACTCCTATGCTATACTGGTGAGCCTCTTCGTCATTTTCCGGAGGAAGTATGGTCGTGCTCCTTCCAACCGAGAGATCCGGTATCTATATAACCTAAGGGGCTATAAGAAGGGGTCCCCATACATTAGCTTGGAGTCAGCTGTGACCTTCAAGCCGGTCTTGGATCTGTATTCCAAATTCAGCATGTTCAAGAAGGAATGGTTCTTTGTTAGGGACGACTCGGTTTCAATTCGGCGCTTTACTTCGGGATGTAAGTTGATGCTTTTACTTATAATTTCCATTACGATTGCGATGCTTCTTCTCATACTTCCTCATTTTTGCTAGCGACAGGTGGCTTTGCGGTTGTGGAGACTGACCGCCTGGTTCAGACGGCGGCTGAGATAGAAGCTATTCTCGGGAAATATAGATCATCTGCCTTCTTGATCAGAAATGCGATTCTTCTGGAGTATAACTTAATCCTTCCACAGCAGTCAGTAGTTAAGCTGAGGGAAATGGCGGAGGAGAGGGCGGCTGCTCAGACCAAGGAAGGTGTTACGGTAGAGAGTAGCAAGAGGAAACCTTTCACGAATCCTCCAGCCGTCGGAGGTAAGAAGCTCAAGAAGTCGGATGGTCCCTCCCCCAGCAACTGTCCACTTACCCAGGAGGAGGAAGATATAGAGGAGGAGAGAGGTGAGGGTGGAGATGGTCGGGAAGGTGATAAAGGTGGTGATGGCATCGGGGCCTTGCTTCCTGAGGAAGCTGGCTATCCAAGCGTTCAGAGGAGGGATGGCACCACACATGCAGTGGTATCTGCTGTAGGCGAAGTACCCTTCAGGAGGATCATACGGCATAACGTCTCTCCCAGGCAATAGCAAGCGCGCCCTATCGATTCCAAAGGATCGGGAAATGACGTCGAGCTGCTCCTCCTTGAGGGAGCTAGGAAAGCAATCGGGCGGGGAGTCCAGGAGCTCCTGAGGGCCGTACCCGTCCACTAGTGATCTCGGGGAAGATCCGTGACGTTCTGGATTCGGCTGAGCTGGGGGCACGACAAAGGAACCTCCTTCACCCTCGGATTTCTTTTTGTCTGATCGAGTTTCCACTTTACGAGACATTATCTGCAACACCAGAAAAACATGCTGTTAGAACGGAGGATGTAAACAAATAAACATCAATAGCCCATTCGGTAATATGTAGTATAAGCTTTCATTCGGTGGTAAAGCAACTCACGTGATTCGGCTACAAGTGATTCGGCACACGTGATTCGGCACACGTGATTCGGCTACAATGATTCGGCGCACGTTGATTCGGCTGCAAGTGATTCAGTTACAATGATTCGACGCACGTTGATTCGGCTGCAAGTGATTCGGCTACAAGCAATGTTCGGTGAAGAAATGCAATGGCCTAAGCCTCCCATTTATAGGAGGAGGTTGAATCATCGAACCACATGGTTCGTTTCTGGAGCCGGATGAGATTGCTCAAACTCAAACAAAGCAGAACATGCGCGCACGCACATCCTACTTTGGGGGGCAAATGTTGGGTAAATTTCTCACCCAGAAGATCTCAAGACCATGGAAAGCTAAACTTCATTCGGCATCCTCACCACATCCGAACCAGCCACCACCGAACGAGAGACACTCGCCTCCACCGAATCAAGCTTCCTACCGAACCACACTTCCCACCGAACCACACTTCCCACCGAATCAAGCTTCCTACCGAACCATACTTACCACCGGACCAAGACGATGCAGAACCAGATTTGCCAGGCCAGATTGTATCAGCCCGGGCCCATCAGCAGCTGTATACATCCAAGACCCCTACCTCCAGCCTCACTCTATAAATAGAGGGGCAGGGGTACAACAATGGGGGACAAATTTTTGAGAGCTCAAGCACGGAGAGAGCTTTCAAACGACTTTCTTTTACCTGTATCAAAGTTTTGTACTTGTAATCTAAAGAACAAAAGAGAAATAACATATAAAGTGGACGTAGGCACATTCAGGCTGAACCACTATAAATCTGCGTGTCTTTTTACAGTTTAGCCCCTGCTTTTCATATATTTGCATAAATCACTCAAATTACTAAGAACAACATAAGATCTACTAAATCATACAACTTTGAGGTGTTTGTCCATTTTTTGTGCAAACAATATGACTTGGAAAGTTGAATTCTTTTGAGAATAGAAACAAATTGTAGCTTGTTTAGGTGCCATAGTGGTCGTGAAGCCACTTTTCGAATTTTAAAAGTCATGGATTTTAAATTGACTTCAACTTTATAATATTTTGAAGTAAAATATTTTCTATATTAAAGTGGTTTAAAACATAGAAAGGAATAGAGTTTAAAAGTTATTTGATTTACAAAACAAAGTTTGAAAATTTACGGTCCATACAGGGATAGTCGGTATGAATGCACTTTGGAAATCCGAGATTTTAGTAAAATAAAAGGAGGTTATTTTTTTTAGATATTCTGTAAATTCTTTCCAAATGTGTTTTATAAAGTTTATTTAAGTATTTTAAAGAGAATTTGAGGTTTTAAAATTATTTTTAAATGGTATTTAGTAAGTTTAAAGTAAAGGTTTTTCGTATTACAAAACTTATTTATGTTAGAAACAAGTTTTTAAACAATATTAAGGAATTGTTATAAAGTAATGTGTTATATAAATGTTTAAAGATATTTGAGATAAATAAGGATTTAATTTGAGATGTTTAAATAAGTGGTTTATTTTAAAGAAATCTCCTTAGTTTTCAAATCGTACTCTCTTTTAAAGGTAATGGCTTTTAAGTTATGATTTGAATGGAAGTTTAAACTTTGTTTAAAAGTATTTTAAAAGAGGTTTGAAATTTATATATTTGATTTAAAGGGTTTATTTAATAAAATAGAACCATCGTGCTTTTACGAAGAAAAGGATATTATCTTTTCAAATCAAATGTGGTTTTAAACAAAGGTTTTCAAGTGAGATTTTATATGGAAATTTCCAAGTGATTTATAAAGGTCTAAATGAAATTTTTTAAGAAACCAATATTCGAATTTTTGAATAAGATTTCGGAAAGTGGAAAAAGGAGTTTAGTTTATAAATCTCTTGGTTTTAAAGGAAATAGTCAGGCCTTATAGGCGGGACTTAAGGCTTGTTCGGTCCTTGGCCAAGCCATAACGTGGCGGGACCAAGGGCTTACTCCATCCTCCCTCTAGGAGCCGCTTCAGCCAGGCCATAGCATGGTGGGACTGAAGACTTGTTCGGTGCCTTGGCTAGGCCATAGTGTGGCGGGACCAAGGGCATACTCCGTCCCCCCTCTAAGGGGCACCTTGATCTGGCTATAGCATGGAACACTCAAGGGCTTGTAGATAGTTTAACTTGGTCATAGCTTGGCGTGGATAAAGATTTACTCTAACCTCCCTCCAGGAGGCACTTTGACCTGGCCAACTCGGCACGGACAAAAGCTTATGACCGTTTAAGTTAATTTCCAAGATTAAGGAGAATTTTTCTCCCGACCATGTAGATTCTCTTTAGAAAAGTGGTACTTTATTGAATTTGATTAAGACTATTTTACAAATCCATTGACTTTGCCTTTAATCGTCATTCCTTCAAGTGTTCTACATTGATTTGTTTCATGCCCATTCATCATGTGATAGTGACAATAGGATCCTACCTGATTCCTTTCGTATTTAGGCTTTTTCTTTTTGGATGGCCAATAGTCAAGTTCCTCCCTGGTTAGTAAATAAACATTCTCAATCGATGTAGTCAGATTGCATTCCTTGGGGAGTCTTGACTTGAAGCTCGTCTTTTGAGGATGATTCTAGATTTCATATTGCTTGATTTAGGAGCTTCACCATCAATGACCAATTTCCTTTTCAAAGCCTTTTGAAGCTCATATGTAGGCAATGTTCCGCTTGTCGCTTGATGCCATTTTTTTGCAAAGGTATAGTAATCAATCATCATCTCTTCTTCAAAGATAGTGCCTCTGGTATAGAATTGAATTGTCTTATTCATCTGATCAAACAAGTTATCACTCTTATCTTTTGTTCCCCCTAAAGCAAATATAGGTGTAGGGTTAATGTGAAAGGGGTTTAAGCTCCTTTATCTAGATCATAAGATTCAGCCTTCTTTATTGTGATGATTCTTAAAGCCTCTAACCTTAACATTTGCTCTTCATATGGTTTAGAATTTTCAATGGTTCCATGGGAGAATCCAATTAAGTGTGGCTCTGAGGATCCTTGTTTGGACTTTTTAATTTTTTTAAGCATGGTGGTGTAAGGTGTGAGGTGAGCTTGGAATAGAATAGGTTAGAGGAAAATAAAGTTGGGAATTCAACAAGGTCGGAGGTTCGAGCCCTTTTCCTAGCGCTAAAAATGTTAACAAGAAAACTTGTCAACACCCCAAAGTAGAGTTCAAAGTTTAAGTGTTCCTTTCAAAACCACCTTTCAAACATATTAAGATAGTTCGAACCTTTCGAATCCTTTTTTTTACCCAATCTAGGTGATTTAAATCTCCTTTGAGACAACCTTTCGAAAAGGTTGAGGCAATTGACACTTCTTTTTAAACAACCTTTCGACAGTCGAGACACTTAGATATCTTTTCATACTACCTTTCAAACTAGTTGCGATCATTTACAATCCCTTCGAAACCCCCTTTTGAGGTGGTTGAGGTGGCTTAAGGTTGGGACCTATCTACAGATTAATAAATATATTCAAAAATGCCGTACACTTCCTTTAATAATTATTTTCTTGAATACCAGAAACCTAAGTATTACAAAGAAGTAAAACCCCCAACTTAATTTTAGAATTAGGGTTTACAAATTTAAGAAAGAACATGTATTGAGTGAATGAAATAGGATCCCCAAAATAGTACCCCCTAGGGTCTTATTTATAGGCGTGGGTTGGACCCTTCAAATTAGTTCTTTCGACTTAGTCGAAAGGATGCCTTGATGACCTTTCATTGCTGCTAAATTCAGGGCGCCCTTCTAACTTCACTTCTGAATGGAAATTGAGTGCTTCTGACTTCGTCGAAAGGTATAGATGCACCCTCCACTTAGTTGTTGATGCGCTGTTGCAAATAGGAAAGGATGCGGGCTTTCGATACTGTTGAAAGGTGTATCTTTAGGGCTTCAAATGAGTTGGAGTATAATAGAAGGCTTAAATGCGGTAGTCTTACACCCCATTGTTTTGAAAGGTTTAGCGCACATGCAGAGGCTTGTAATCTGTTGCCTTCGAAAGGTGCCTTAACACATTCGAAACACCGTTATGCATGAGGAAGCAACCATTTCGAAAGGGGTCAACTGAAGAGAAAGATTGTCCCTGTCCCCATTTGACCACTTCGAAAGCGCATTGCTCATCCAACTTTTGCAGAAGCATCCCTTCGACTCCTTCGAAAGGTCTTGCTATTACTATCATTCTTAATCGGTTCTCCTTTTGTATTCTTTAAGGCTTCGATCAAGTTGGAGTGGTTTTTAATGGTAACGGATACTTTAAAACCAAATTCCAAGGTATGGAAACTCGTCTCTATCTTGAAAACTAAGAATGTGTGTCGAGGTATGGATAGTTTTCTAACTTGTCTGATTTCATTGTTAATCGAGGGATAGTAATGTTTGAAATCGGAAAGTGGTAGCAGGTATATTTAGTCTAATTTCCATACGATCAATTTACTTACGCCAAAAGAAAAGAGGTTTGGATGAATGGTAACAATTTTTTAAACAAAAATTGTTTTGGCGCATTTATATATGATTTTGGAAAAAGGAAAACATTTTTTCTAAGTATAGACTATGTAGTGTTTTGGGAATATACTTATACCAATGAGATAAGTATACGGATATTTTTCCATTCCTTGAAAGAGTATAAATAAATAGTGAATGAGAAATATACGTACATACATCTTTTGTGAAAGGTATTTTTAAATAAGTATTTACAAAGTGATTTTTAATTAATGAAAGGATTAATTAAAAGAGGCTTAGGGGTAGCTTATGTGCTTAATCATGCTTGGTTTCCATGTGAAATTAAATCTCTGGATTTGATTGTTTGTTTATTTGATAGTTAAATAGTCGATTATCAAATCTTTGTCAGTGTTTAAAATTATTGGTTGTTGGTTCGGAGAGACTGGGATTGGACAAGTTATCAAAAAACCACTTTGAACCGACATAAGCATTCGAATGGTAGACATCTTTATAACGGAATCGAAGATAGAATTCTTTGAAGTGCAAGGGCTACTTGCTACTAATCTTGGATGTAGTAGAAGTAGTTCCTTCGGTTTGTTAATATCCTGAACAACTTGTATGGATGAATACTAGCATTGCATTGTTTCTTGGAGGGCAGTATTAGCATTCTAAGAGGGATTTACTAAGAGGAAAAAGGTAGTCGTGGCGTCATATGCCTCATACCCAGTAATGACAAAGACATGGGATATGCTTCAGGGATATGTGGTTCTCCACCATTAGGAGCATCATTTCTCGATATAGATCGATATTTATGAATTTTGGTATGCATGCGCATAGAAAAGGTTAGGGCCGAGTGCAATCTTTGCAGCCTCTGTGCTTGAGGGATGATGTAATCCGAATATGTCATGTTTGAGGGGTAGACCTGCTCTGATTTGCAGGGTTGCAAGGTTTGTAACCTATGTACATTTTTATAAAGGTGTGCTATGGCAGTGGTGCCCCATTGCCTTGTCATTGTATGGAATCCAATACGTGCTTTACGATTTTAATTGTAGAACGTAGTACTGTTGAATGTATTTATGGGTAACCATTCCAGATATGTTATACATTTATTTTAAACCCTAGACATTATTATAAAATCATTGGATTTTCTATGAAAATGGTTTGGTTATCATAAGGTAAAAACTCGTCCGTGTTTTATATGCGGTGTAGTCTTAGGAGATACCTTTATTTTTGAAGGGTTTTATAAATATAAAAATCCATATGATTTGAGTTTTCTCATGCTGGTTTACGAGATAAATCTAGGTGTTATTTTCTTATAATAGTCGGATCAGACCCAAGTACTTTTCCATATTTAGCGATGGACGCTTTGGAGCTTCTGGGGATGAGTTGGATGCGTCGTAGATATATTCACGTATTTTATTTCCACTACATTTTCTTGTTGGTATTTATCAGCAATTATAAGGACACCCTGTTATAACTGTCTAGACTGATGAAAGGTTAGTTTACACCGGTTAATGTATATACATTACAGTTTTCTCTTGTAAAGATCTATTGTATATTAATAATACTCGTCATGATGTGAGATTCTATTCTGTTTTTTCTTTTCTTTCACCCCAATAATCGGCCTTTTGGCACTCGGATGCTTGGAATGTGAATATCGTGAATGTATAGTGTCGTCTTCTAAGGATTGAACAGCGGGTCGTTGCACGTTCGGTGATAATGTTGGGATAGAAGTTTACTTTAATGAAAGATGTTTATTATAATAAATGGAAAGATAATATATTTTGGAAATAAATATTTGTGAAATGATTATATATAAGAAAGTGATTTTATATAAGTATGGTTTATAGATGAAGAGGATTTAAAGTGATATTTTGAGAACTTAAATCTCGGTGCCTTTGAAAATTGTTTCTAAGATTTTGGAGAAAATAGTAGTAGTATTATTTGAAAGTATTTATGAATACTAATAATTTGAAAGTATTTTAAGTTTTATTCGAGTTTGAGGTGGCTCTCGAAATTGATGAGTCAAATCGGTAAAAAGGTATATTTTTTGTTATTTAGTTCGTGTGGCTTGAAATTGACTATAAATGGACGAAAGGTGTGTTCGGTTGATAAGCACTTCTCTTGAGTATTACCCTTCTTGGTAAGGGGATGCATTATAGTACATGTTAGGACCCGTTTCCTTAATATCATTTTGGTATTACTCGATCTATATATATTTTTTATGGATTTTAAATATTTGGAAAATTTGTTTATAAATTGAGATCATGATACTTAATGATATTTACGAAGTACATGATATAGCTTTGAAAATGATTTTAGTTTAATCCTGAAAGTATGATTACATATACAAAAGGTATATGTATACATTACTATTTTAAATGATTTGGTATAAAACCTAGGTTTCCTTGTGCATGCTCGGCACTAACAAGGACACTGGATATTGAAAGTATCAATTCTGGTCAGCACTATATGTATTATACTATATGTATTATACTTTACTATTCCACAGTGAGTTATAGTGATAGTACTCTAATATGCATATATATGTTTATTTAGAGGATACCAAACCAACGATCTGCACTTCGGTGGATTTGGGTTTTCGATTTAGAGAAAATTTAGGCCACTGGGGTATGGGTTGTCACATTTGGTATCAGAGCTAGGTTAATCGATCTTGAAAAATTAGGAAACGAAAAATTAATGTATTTGTATTTTGCCTATAAATATAGATATATTATACACCAAGTTCTATAAATTCCGACCAAAGAGTAGTTGCAACCATACACTGAAATATGAATAAATTGATTATGAGTTGGAATAATGGATGGAGTTGAAGATATACACCTACCCTCGATTACCACATGGGGAAAAGGTCATATAGAAAGGCATAAATGTAAAAAGAACATGAGTGCAGCATATGGAAGGTCCCTAAAGCTGGATAGCATGTGACACCCTAGTCGGACCTAATGGACTCATAGTTGTAGATCCCTATATAATTGTTAATTGATGATGTACAGTAGGCCCAGATAAGGGTGAAAATAAGAGTCAATATTTTAAAGATATCCAGAACAAACTGAGTTCTTAAAGGAAGGTGTGCACCAAGATAATTGCCGGATTTTCAATTCTATAAAGAAGGCAAGTTAGTATGTTAAAGAAGAGACGTTTTAAAGGAAGAAAAACTAGAAATCCACTATGAGTCCGACCCAATAGAAAATAGTTATAAAAGTTGAGAAAAGTATATAAGTAACATACATGGAAGGAAAATGATAATAACAAGTAGGTAAATATTTGGTTTAGAAAAAAAATATTTATATAATAAAAGATATATTGGATATATATATATGTATGTATATAAAGACAATTGAAAATTTTCCTTAAATGGTTTTGTAAAAGCTATTTGTTTGAAAATATATAGAGTGTCTATAGCTTTCTAGTATCTCTGTAAAGAAAAAAATTTGAAAACCTAAAATTATTTTAGTGGTGGACGATAAGAAGTGGTACTAGTATCATAATAGGGCAAATAGCAATGGGATAGAAAATTTAAAACCCAAAGTAGGATTTTGGGAAAAAGAGTTAGGCGAATGCAGTGTAATAGGTAAACCATAGTTCCTTAGAGTAGCCAGAGCCAAGGTGGAGAAGGCAGATATAAAACGAAGCAATAGTAGTTAATAGATTGTAAATAAACGTTCGGTTTGTATCGAATTGGGTCCAGGTTCAACCTTGCCTGAATTGGTCCAGATTCAAACTAGTGTTCCCCACGGTCGACCGGTATCGATCGACCGTCGATGCCTAGGTCAATCATTGCTACGATATATATTATCGTTTAGCCTCATCGCTTCATTAACCACTCTAATCTAATTTTAGCTGAGGTGATTCCAAACTCTCCCCCTCTCTCTCAGCTGCTGCTGACCACCTTCAGTTGTTAGTACCTCAGATATTGATTTTGATGATAACAACCTTGGTAACCAATGTGCATTAATATAAAATATGGATACTAATGATTTTTCCAAGTTATATAGTATATAGTGTAGGAGATTATACACATTTTGAATTGAAGACTGTACAGTATAAAGACTCAAGGACTGGACATGAAGACTCATGAGTATAAAGATCAAGATATGAAGATTTCAAGACTATGGTACAATGTATAAAGTCATAGAATATTGTTAAAGTCCCTAATAGTCTTTTTATGATCATTTATATTTAAATCAAAATATATTTTTATAATATATCTAAAAATATTTTATAAAAGTTCTCTAAAGTTTAAAATGTTTATAAACTTTGTTTAAACTATTTTACAAAATATCAAAATATTTTACAATGCATTAGATTTTCAAAACATTTTAGAATAAAAAATTTTCAAAATATACTAGGATATGTCGACATATAGGCAAATTGTATGTCGACATACATGCTGTAGTTTTCAAAATTCAAATTTGAAATGAAGTGTCTATTCGTTGTAACTCTTCGCGAATGGACATGTCTATTTATTCTCTATATAAAAGAGATTTCCAAACGAATTTTTAACAACTACTTTCTGATTATCTTTTATCCTCTTACTATGCTAAAATTTCTATTGAAAATGTATTCAAATTTTCTCAAATTCAAACCAGAATCAATTCAATCTTCATTGTACTAATTCTCTACTATTTACTCTCTGATTTCAGTCATCTCTCTCATTTAATCAAAGATCAAAGTGCTATCCAAGTGGCTATAGGATAAATTATATCAAAAGATCAAACAATGTCTTTGGAAAAACCATTAAAACTCTAGTTATAGTTGATTGGGTGTGATTGTGTCCCGATTCAAATCAATTGGGTGTTTTTGGTGTCCCGAAAATCCAAATGGGTGTACTTATTTCCCGAGTCAAATCAAGTAAGTGTACCCAAAGCTCGAAAAATCTGGAGGATGTGTCTTGTGGCCTAGAAATCGAGATTGAATTGGGTTCGCCTTCTGCCCGTTGAATGTTTGGCATTTGAAAAAAAAATTGTATAAGAAATTGTACAGGACTAGATGTAGGTTAACTCCGAACCAGTATAAAATCCCTGGTGTGATCTCTCTGATTCTCTACTTTTACTTTACCTCGTTTATATTTATCTATGTTTGAATATTTGATTGTTTGTTCTGTGTTAATTAAGTATAATCTTCAAAGAATCAAAAAGAAATTCATTAAAGTTAATAAAACCCACCCTTTAGTGTTTAGTTGAGCCTTAAGATCCATAATTCCGCCACTAACACCAGCCAACGCCTAGCCGTCGAACGACTGATGTCAACCTCCCTAGCTTAGAGCAACACCCAGTTTTCCCCATCTCTCCTAGAAATTTCTAAGCCCAGATCTACCCCAAATCCAAAATTATAACACCACGTTGCAGCACCATAGCCGACCGACATCCAGGCCTGACCTCATAAGAGATAGCGTGGTGCCAGAATAGTGAAAACATCATTAAAAGTTCTGAGGAATCGAGTCGTTTCAAGTTTCTACAAGGGCGAGCAGTGAACATTCAGGATCTAGCTGCTTTCGGATTGGAGGATTTTTTCACTGCAACTGGATTGTTGCTTATTCTATGTTATGACATGTTTCGGGCTTTAGTTATCCGAGCTGCATGCGTCTATTCAATGCTAACTTTGTATCTAATTTTGAAGAGTATAAGATCAACTTTTCATCCGAAGTGAGAGAAATCCAAAATATCAGAGCTGTAGGAAATGATTTAGAGGATATTGAGATGATGGAGGCCGAGATACTTGACCAGGTCTTTTTACCTGGGTCTAGCATCTGGCATATAGATCGTTTACAGGCCCAAGCCCGTCCGATCATATGCATCATTCAAGATAACATCATCCCCAAGACTGGGAATTTGGATCAGATTTATCCCCATATCCAAAAGACCATATATGCCATAACAGGTGGTATCCAAGTGAACCGGGCCAGGGTGATTATGGCTCATTTTGCGGAGGTAGGAGGAGCAGGGACCCAAAGGAGCTCCATCCCCTACTGTCATCTTTTCACTACCATTTTCAGACAGTATAGGGTGAACCTTCAAGGTGATCCAACGCAGAGTGATGTGCCCTGCCTTTGGACAAGACCTCTCTTAAGAGGATAAAGATTAAGGAGTCGCCTATAGTTTTTAGAGCATAGCAAGAGGAGGTAGCGCCGGCACATATGGAGTGGGACCCTTGGCTCAACCAGCAGGCTACATGGTATCATCAGCAGGTCCCCGACTATGGCACTATTCTAGTGTATGAGCGTCGGATGGAGGTCGAGCTTCAGTAGGTGAGCCAGTGGAAGTAGAGGATTGAGGAGTGGCAGTGGGAGATGCAGGTGGAGCGGCAACAACAGGGGCATGAGTTAGGGTGCATATCCACTATGATATGATCACTTGGGTGGGGCCATGGCTCTAGTTCTCGAGGAGGACCATCTCCCACTCCTTTGATAGTACTAGTTAGTGGCTAGTAGTAGTAATTGTATTTTCTTCCAGTAGTTGTTTTTCTTTTACTTTGGGTTGTAAGCATTAGTTGTTTATGTTATGTAAAATGCGTACGATGTAATGGAAATGTTCTTTTTTATTTTTTTTCTATATGGACCGCTATCTTATGGGAAACAATAAAAACAAGGAAATTTCAGAAAAGACACTTAGGTAATGTAGGGGAAAAGAAAATAGTAGAGACTGGAAGTTAAGAAATAAATTAAGAAAATTTATTTCACTAATTACTAAGATAAAAATAAAATAAGATCTTAAGTCCCAAAAAAAATTGGAAAATTTTCGATAAATAAATTTTAGTAAACGAAAGATAGGGAAAAGATGTTGCTTACTCATGGGTCAATACCCCAGCACCTTAAAGGCTAAAATTTATAATTGAACTTGTGTGTTAATAGATATTATAAAAGGAAATAAAGGATTTGAAAATTTTAAAAATTTACTGCGTAATCGAATAGAGTCCATTATGGATGCTAAAGGGTTAATTAAACCCCGATTTCAGAAGGTGTGAAAAAAATAAATTTTTTTGAAAAATTATGTACGTATACTTTTGAAACAAAAAAAATTTTTGCAAAAACATTTTGTGTTAGTAAATTTTTTTTTGACATTTTAAAAAGTAATATAAAAATATTTTTGAATTGAAGAAGAAGAAATTTTCGAATTTTGAAAATGTCACATACTTGATATGGGGGAATAGTCAACAGATTGGCTAGTATAGATTTTACTATGCAGCAGAAGTGCCAGTAAAATAAAATATGGTTAGAGGCAAGGAATCTGTTTTAGCTATGGAATATTTTCCTATATATCTTGTCGATAGGCAAATAAAAAGTTTATTTTTGAAATAAATACCCTATTTTTAAACATTAAAATAAAAATTTATTATTCGAACTGTACTCAAAAATTTTAGAAGGAGATATCTAGGAAAAGTGAAGGTTCCAAAGTACATTGGAAAGTTTGGTACACAAGAGAAAAAGGATGGAAATATATTATTTTCCATCTAAACCCTTTTCCCTGCATAAAAAATAGGCTTAGAAAATTTGATTTTTTTTCAATTTGGATGCTAGCAACGACGTCCTAGGATTTTGGATGTTAGCAATTGGTTGAAAAGTTGACTGAACTATGCTTCTATTTGAAGAAGTGTGGGAAAATTTGGATGTAAAAACAAGTTTTTGGTTTTTAAAAGTTTCATGCATACAGAACTGCCAGTATATTTAGGATGTTTGCACCATATTTATGAAATTGATTTTAAAGAATGCATTCATATAAGAGGTGCCAATAAGAATTATTCCGCATATATATCATATATATTGTGAAACACCATGCATTGGTACACAATTGATTGAAAAATTGTTTGTATACTAATTGATTTGTTAGTTTAGAATGGCTGTGCGTTATATCACATTATCCAGTCCTCGAGGAATTTCGGGGACGAAACCTTTTATGAGGGAAGAATACACACCTCGTAATTTTTAACGATAATTAGTTTATAGGAAATTAATTAATAAATAATAACGCCGAAGAATACATTTTTTTACAAACGTTGGAATTTGGCTATGAAACTTGCACCATTAAGTTTGTGGCAATTTTCTGATCAATTTTCATATATAAAGTTTTCCGACCGGATGTCAAACGAAAAGGTTATCCATGTTTGAAGTTTAAAAATTGGAAATAATTATATGTGTAGTTAAAGGAACAAATAATAATTGACTAACGTTAATTACAAATAGTTAAACTTAACGGGCAGTTAATGTTAGCTTAGACGTTAAAAAGGTGTTAAGAAAGTGTTAATAGGAAGGAAACAAATATTAACAATCGATTAAACAGGGAATTAAATCAAACAAATCGGGACAATAAATAAATTCACTGTAAAACAAATGGAACGGTTGACCCACGATGCTTTCCGGTTAACCGGTAGCGGTCGACCTTAGGACTTGATCGGTTGATCATTACCATTGTTCAATCGGCAGTAAACAGTGGCTAGAACGGTTCGTATTTAAAAGAGTTTAATCGAATTGATTTGAACCTCTATAAATACAGACCTAGACCTCACTTCCAAACTCATATTTTCTAATGGGCGTGGAAGCTCTATTATTTTCTCTTCTCCGCAAATTTCTAAATTCTTAAATTAGTTCTGGTTATTTGTGTATACACAATTAGAGAATTGTAGAAGATGATTGAGGAGAGGAATAGGGTCAAATCAAATCATCAAAGCCGAGGTAAACTGTAAATTCGTATTTTAAATAAAATTCAAATCCAAATCTAATTTATAATCTAGATTTGTAATAAGATCTGTATACGATTGTGGTATATATTCAAATAGGGTGAAAAGGAGTCAAATTGGAATAATAGGGATTATATCCGGAGATTTGAAATTCTAAAAAGGTAAGTGAGAGTATTATATACTTTTGTATAATATTAGATTTATATCATTGTAGATCTATTCCTTTATGCCTGAAATGTAAATTGAAGTTGCAGGCTAAATTTTTATATATGAAATAAAATTGAAGACCCTACCTGCATATTCTGCAATTGTTAACTTGAAATCTATATATATCATATCAATGCAAATCTGGAAAATATTTGGGATATTGGCAGTCCCTAAATTTATTATTGAAAAATTGATGTAATAATTCCAAGTTGATATTTAAATGGGTAATAAGAATGTAAAATAAAGAAATCATAGTTAGATTTTAGGGTTTTAGGTGTTATTTTAATTCGTTGGAATATAAGATGTTGCAACGTGAATTTCTGTACAGTATAAAGGTTAAAATAAATAAAAGTGCATCGTATGAAATGACAAGGAATACACCTAAAAAGAAAGAGATATATAAAATAGGGATATTTACCGTACTTTGTACTGTCTAATTCATTAACTATGAAAAGATAATTCCTTGTCATTCCAAATGCAAAACAAACCTTCCGCTTAGATAAGATATAAAAATCTACAGTGTTAACATTTCCATGATAGAGACGTAATTCCAATGCATTAAGATGCCGAAAACCCCTAAGTGCTAAATAAAGACATAAAATTATGACATAAGCATTCTAAAAGAAAATATACGCGATACCAATAAAGATGGAAATTAGATAATAAGAAATGTAAGAGTAGGCAACAAAAATTAAAGGGTAAAAAGGGAATAGAAATAGAAAAAGGGGAAAAAGGCAAAAGAATGGAAAAAGGACATTGTAATTTTTTTAAAAAGAGAGTGGTAAATAGTCTTAATCAAGTAAGGTATGAACGCATAGGAAGTGAAGAATTACGGTTAACAAGTAAACTGTAGAGGAAAGCTAATTAAGTAAGAATGAATAAAGATATATATAAATAATATATATACGTAGCATGAAATATGCGTTTATGATGGGTGTGAACTATTAAAGTTAATATATTATTAAATGAATAGAATGACATAGTCATTAGAATATGTTGTAATACGAGGTCAGTAGTGTTACACAGTAGAAGTCTACCTATTGCAAAGGGCTACCAGTAGTTGTGGATACATTATACTAGTGTGAGACATATCCAAGCATAGGACTCATGGTGTAAATACGGTTGCGTATATATAAAGGAATACCCCAATATGTAGAGGAGTCTGCTTTAAAAAGATAGGAAAGAGGGGGTATTGCCTTGATTGTAATAGGCAATATATAGAGGATGATGAACGAAGAGCGGCACTATGTCAGTATATGTTGGTACCAAATAAAGATGTAGGGCTATGTATAGGTCAAGAACGTCATCAGTCCTTAACAGTCATGGGAACGGCATGTGTTAGACCTAACGGGCTACACTGCCTACTAATGTACGGAACACGTTAGGTCATGCATCGCCACGTTATTTGCTAGTTTGTTTGTTAGGAGGCAAGGCTAGTTAACCCTATTAGAGAGGTCTTTCAAAACGTGCATGAGGTAATCCGAGGAGATGAGTTCACAGCCGTTGGGGCTAAATCCATCATATTTAGAATTCATGGAGCTGAGTTTACAACCAGGAACCAAACAAGAAAATCCCCAAAAATGCAACATAAAGCATAGCTAAATTATTGTAAAGTCGTTATTAGGCACCACGGGATTTCCTATGTATGAACGACGATGAGAGCATGATACGACGAGGGTAATGGATCCCTACGGGATGTTGAGTGAAGCAATACTAGCGGGAATAGTGTCTTGGTCCAATGGGGAACCGTGGTACTTATGAAGATATATATATATACGCACACAAACACACATAGCTATAGTCTACTACGAGTAGATAGGATGTATCATATACGTATGTAAGGTCGAGACAACTAATTGAAAATATAAAAAGACATAACAAGAGATAGAGGACAGTCGGCATAAACTAGTATTATATGAAAAGTGTATAATTTACCAGTCACTAGAATATTGTTTTGACTCCCCTCCTCATTACAACCCACAGGATATCTTTAGAGGGATAGGTACTGGTACAGGTCAGGAACAGTGGAGGAAAGGATTCTTGTGCATGCTCGGCACTGACAGGGACATTAGATATTGGAAGTGTCAATCCTAGTAAGTATTATATGTATTATTATACTTTACTAATCCAATGTGAGTAATGTCAATTATTACTACTATAATTGTTATCAAAGGAGTTCGAAGTGCAATTTGACCTTGGCAATAAGCAGTGCCTAAATAAATAGCGTCGATGCCAATAAAAGTGTTATCTCCATCATTATCATTGAAGACATATGATTAGCATTTAAGAAGTAGGGTGCCGCACTTCGCAAATAGAAGGACATAGGCCACGTCTCAAATAATGAAGGAAACAATGATGCCAAACCTAGTCAGTATCCTAAGTGATCAACATCGTAAGCCATCAATGAGTGTCGATACAACCCTTATCGAATCTCGGTAATGCGGCACTCTAGTGATGTCACTATTTACCTATTGTAATCATGACAAGCTCATCGTCGACCACCACAAAATATATTAGCATTACATTAAAGCAGTGCTACACCTCATAGCACTTTGAGGATATTGCCCTACAATGACACCAAGAATCATAAACGTCAAGGGGATATTAAGTGACGCCGCTCTTCACTACTTCCAACTAATTTCATTCATAATCAATTACGAGGGCTTAAATGCAGAAAGTTATCAACACAGACGACGTCGACCATCATCAACATGGACATCGCATATCATCAAGTCCAAGAACCCATGACAACATCAATGTCGATGACTTCCATATGACATTTGGAGGATGTCATGTGCCTATGCCTAGCGATGTTAATAGTGAACGCCGTCAATATCCATGACGCCGTTAATATTTCCTTATGATTATCATTGCCTCATACTTGCATAGACTCAAGCTGGTACCATTGCCCACTTATGAAGGACGTCGACTATTATGATAAAACCGGCCAACACCATAGTTCATTGTTGTCGTGTACCTTTATTAATGGAATAAAAGAGAAGCCCAACAATGTTCAACATTGATGACTGCCGAAGTCAAGCATGCCAATACCAAGATCGCCGAAGCCAAGTGAGCCGAAGTCAACTACCAGGCTGCATTTCTTCCTCTATAAATAAGGACCTAGAGGTGCCATTTGAAGGGATGAATTTCATTCTCTTCCCACTTCTTACATTTCCAACATTGTAAACCCTAAATCAATTTGGTGATTTTTTCGATTGTAATACTTGAACTTTGTACATATAAGTATTTAGATATTGAACAATTGCATAGCCTATTGACTCGATGTGAACTTGAGACTTGCATATTTGATTTACTTTGAATTAAGATTTGAGTATTGGCTGGCATATTGCATATTGGTTCGAATTGCTTATGATATTCGAAGTGGCGATGTTGACTAAACAAAGAGTTATTACGGACTTGGAATCATGCATGCTTCAACCTATGACTTCGAAAATATTCAATACTTCATTCTAGTGACTTTGAATGGCCTCGACAAGACGTCTCATTGGTTAACTTTATGTCCTAATAACTTTTGGGGTCAGCGAATTTATTCGTTAACATTTTGGCACTAGAAGGAGGGTCTGAACCTCCCACTTTGTTAAAACCCTAAGTGGAACTAACCTAGCCTACATATTTAGGGCTTGAAGAACTTAACCTACCAAGCATATCCCAAACTAACCTACCTTATATCTTAACACCATGCAAATTAATCATGTTGTCTGAGCAAGGATCCTCCGAGTTTTATATGACTAAGCCAGTTTATCAAGCCAACGATGGCTTCCAAATTCATGAGGAGTAGGTGCTACGATTAGTGGCATTACAAGTTATGGAGGAAAAGAGAAGACAGATGGCACCTTACAATCCAGAAAAGTGGAGTTTGAACCCTTTTCGTGTAAGGCCAATGCCAATCTTTGCCCTAAGAAGATAGTGTAAAGTAGATATCAATTTCTTGAAAATAAGAAAGTAAATCCAGCTTAAAGCCCAAGGGACTATCTTCGAAAAAGAAATAAAAAGGGACTTTTATCAGTTTACCAAAAAGTGGGAAGATGTACTCAACCAATCTTACAAGGAAAATGAAGCTCCAAGCTCTCTAAAAAGGAAGATAACCTCTTATAGAGAATCTAGTTTAAGCAGCATAATAGCTAAGCATCGGCCAAAGGGGCTAATCTCCAAGCAACAACTTCCAAAAGATTTCACTCTCACCATTCTATTGAAAACATATATTTATTGATTAAAGATGAGCTCAACTATTGGCCTTCGCAAAAGAGGTGATCCAAGTTCAAAAGGAATCATGGAAAATCCTATTGTCATTATCACCTTGGAAATGGCTACGAAACCAATCAATGTAGAAGCTTGGAAGAGATGATCATTAATTTTCTAGGGCAAGGAAAACTCGATGAATTCGTAAAGAGATATTATGAAAATTTACAATAATAAAAGCTCTTTAAATAAGTGAATCTACTTGGTCAGGGAGTAAGACTCCTCTAATAATGGAAATGCCTAAACCACTGCTTAAGATGGTAGTAAGGGGCTAAAGCCTTTATCTCCAGCTAACATGGCCTAGACAACGCACCTCCTAGCGGGAGGATGGAGTAAGTCTTTAGTGACACCATCAAAGGCCTCACTAAAGCACCGACCAAGTCTTTAGTGCCATCATCAAAGGCCTCGCTGAAGCGCCTCCTAGGTGGAGGATGGAGTAACTCTTTAGTGCGTCATCAAAGGCCTCACTAAAGCACCGACCCAACCTTTAGTGCCATCATCAAAGGCCGCACTAAAGCGCCTCCAAGAGGGAGGATGGCTAATCTTTTGGTCTGTCCCAAGCACCGAACAACAGCGCCATCAACAAAGGTCTTACTAAAGCGCCTCCTAGAGGGAAGTCAGGTAAGTCTTTGGTTTTGCTCAAGATAGCAAACCAATCGCACCAGACGACAGACCCAAATCATCATCTAAGACGTTAATAAGAGGTCTAATCCAAGTAGTGATCATCACCTATGATGGTACCAAACAAATCTATCAAAATTTGAACCAAGTAATGCTCTAAATCAATCAGTCTTCTAGAGGAAGATCTATCAAAGATCTGAGCCAAGTAGTGCTCCAAATCAATCGGTCTTTTAAAGGAAGATCTATCGAAGATCCAAGCCAAGTAGTGCTCCAAATCAATCAGTCTTTTAGAGTGAAGATCTATCAAAGATCCGAGCCAAGTATTCCCGAGGAAGTTTCATCGAATATGAACTATTTATGCTACCCAACAAACAAAACGTTCAAATTTTCAAATATGGATTTCTGGTCTTCTATCATTATTTCCATTTATGAATTTCTGGTCTTCTACCATTGTTTCTAGATATGGATTTCTGCTATTCTATCATTATTGTCAGTTATGGATTTCTGGTCTTCTATCACTATTGCCAAATATGGATTTCTTGTCTTCTATCATTATTGCAAGATATGGATTTCTGGTCTTCTATTTTTGCCAGATTGGATTTCTGGTCTTCTATTATTGCCATATTTGGATTTCTGATCTTCTATTATTATTGCCAGATTTGGATTTCTAGTCTCCTATTATTGCTAGATTTGGGTTTTTTGCCTTCTATTATTATTGTTAGATATGGATTTCCGGTCTTCCATTATTGCTAGATATGGATTTCTGGTCTTCTTTCATTATTC
The DNA here is from genome assembly GCA_030737815.1 of Allium fistulosum. Taxonomy (NCBI): domain Eukaryota; kingdom Viridiplantae; phylum Streptophyta; class Magnoliopsida; order Asparagales; family Amaryllidaceae; genus Allium; species Allium fistulosum. The sequence continues at coordinate 1,415,054,773 of CM060901.1, read as the reverse complement.
TTTAATATGGATTTCTTGTTTTTTCTTATTATTACCGGATTTGGATTTCTTGTCTTCTATTATTATTTCCATATTTGGATTTCTGGTCTTCTATTGTCATTGCCAGATTTGGACTTTTAGTTTTCTATTATCAAATATAGGTTTCAAGACTTTTTTCTATCAAATAGATTTCTAGTTTTCTGTTATTAATAACGAATGGGTTTCTTAGTCTTTTATGAGAAAGCAAATTCTGATATGAAAATTTCAATTAGTAGGATTTTCTATTATCTTAACAAGCAAAATGTTGATCTTGACATCAAAAGCTCAAAGTACAAAAAGCAAGATAATCATACAACTTGATTCAAAGCCACATACTTTACATTTGAGGTAACTTTCATTCCAATGCAAGTTTATTTATAACTAATATATTACATTCAAAATTACAATACAAAAATCGGGTAGATAAGAGGATCTGTTCAAAGAAAATCTTTGCTAAGGCAAGGTTCGTTCTAGCTTATTTAAGTCCTTGGCAATTAAAGGATTAGTAACGTGGCAAATGGTTACATCTAGATGTTCTTTGATTTTCATTTCCTTTTTCTGAACAAAGTTTAGATCATCAACTTAATAGATTTGAGTTTCTAAAGCACGCTGAAGAGGCTTGTTAACTCCTTAAAAAGTTTGAATTATACATTTTAATTCTTCGATCTTTGCTTAAGAGTATTTTTTACGCTCAAGCCCTTGAATTTTGCTTTCAAATTCGTTGATATATTAAGATATTTTTTCATCCCATTTCTTATTAAAGTGTTGCTGTAACGACCCAATATTTTCGACCATTCGCATCCATTATAAGTGTATAAGTAGACACTCATGCCGGAATTGAATTGCTCAAAATACCGCGTTGTTAATTTAAATTTGGCAAAACTGAACATATACGGTAAATAAATAATCACAGATCACAGACACAGAGTAATAAATGCAGCGGAAATAAAAGAGATAGTAGTTCATGAAGCTACTATATAAAAGTATAAGTTACATCAGAGTTAAACCAGGTACAACGGAAAAGTAATATGATACATCAGATACAAATCAGAATACATCACTGGAATCATCGAATACTGAAAGCAGAATTGACGGCTGGATCTTCAAGCAAAGCTCCAACTCCAAAGGTGAGTCTCGAATACTGGTACACTCAGTCTGACCCGAGCGTAAAGCAAAAACACAAGACACTCGAGTCAGCATTAACATTCTTATATTTATAAATCCAACTCAAGTGAAATAGCAATTGAAATACAAGTAACTCAAAGGATGTTTGGAATGACCATCCTTTAAGGATCCGTTAAACTATCTACTAGGTAGTAATGTATGCTAAGTAGATATTGTCTATTAGTAATATAAGGTATCAAAATAGTGTTAAGTCATGGCCCATTCCACCCTTAACACATTTTTATTCCCAAAAGCATATACAAGACCGTAGTTTCCCCAAAACCGGAAGTCACCAGAGGGCAATCCATATACTAAAGGTACAAACCAAAATCGTAGTGGTCGCGTATAAAGGAATACAAGTATGACAAGGCACATGAGGCAATACCCAAGGTAGTGATACTACCGTTTGCCTGATCCGGACTGGTGAGAACGCATCGCCGCAGCGACCGCAACACCGTGAAACAACACTCCCAAAATCAAGGGTGCACCAATCGACAACAAGTAATGAATAGTTCGAAGAAGTGTGTCCACTTGAGGTAGCTGACCTCCATTGGCCCGGCACGGCTCCTATTTTAGTCATTTCCAATTTGACATAAGTGTCAAGGCTATCCATTATCGTTCTCTTTCTTCAGTCAACACGTACATCATTCCAACCACTTCATTCTGGATCACACTCCGCGTATAGTTATTAAAGTGGTTATCGGTTTAGATAGAGAGTATATCCATAACTGATTCCGGTCTCTTTAATAACCTTCGAAATTATTCCACCAATTGGTCGTTTATTTATTTCAAAACCAAATCAATTTCAATTTCAATCAGAGTTTATAAATCAACATTTCGTTTGTCTTTCTAAACCAATTTCCATAATTTACGTTTCAAAACTTCCAAATTACCATCTCATAATCTTATAATACAATTTCAAATTTTATTTAAAACAATTCAAATATTGATTCAAGTTCGTATATAAGTTTCATTCCGAAATCATATAAATTAATTTAATTTAACATTCAAATCAGTTTGACTTCATTTATCGATTTCATTCAATATTCGTTAAGTAAACTTGCCATTCAAAACAATTTCTATTAGTTTCCAATTCATTAAATCCATTATTTAAATTCAACTTCCTTATATCAAACTTACAAATTGAATTAAATTAAATTCATCAAATCAAATTCTTTAAATTTCAAGTCTTACATTAATCACATTTTATTTCTTGTTAAAGAAATTCAAGCTCACTTATTTACTTACTTAAATAATTTTCCAAAACTTAATTTAATAAAGAAACTCAATTTCAATTATTTACGAAGTAAAAATTCACTTATTCAAAAGTTCAATTTCACTTATTAAAGAATACAATTCAATATAATCATTAAATAATTCAATCTTATTTAATTATTAAATAATTCAAAACTTAATTATTTAAATAATTTCAAAACTTAATTATTAATAATTTCAAAATTAATTATTAAAATTCAAAACTTAATTCAATCGTTTCTCAAATTTAAAAAAAACGTTCTTTCATCAATTACATTGTTAATATTTTGTTTCATATTATTAAATATTAACATTTTCCTTTCATCAAAATTCAAATTTCAACTTCATTTCAAAACCATATTATTTATTCAAATAAAATCTTCATTTTTTTTTAAATCAAATTATTGACCAATCGTTTTTTTTTAATTATCTATCCTAGGTCAAAGTTCAATTTGGGTATTTATCATTTCAACCCGATTCCAATTCAATTCAAAATCATAGCATATCAAAGGGAACTTGCAGTGTAATAACTGGGAAGGTGTCAAAGTAAATAAACAAGCAATAACAACAACCGATATCAATCCAAAAATCAAATCAATAATCCCGAAATAATTGTATTAATTCGCATTGTTGTTCGTGCGAATTAATATAATTATTTCTAGAATCTACACTATCATTTCATGTAGATTAAAGATTATTACACTAATTATTCATACGGTTCTTCACTTGTCATTCAATTTCAATTTTAACACTACAACAATTAATCCAATATACGTTCAATGGTTCAAAGTGTAATTATCACTATTTTACATATCAATTAATTTAACAATTAAAAGGGATCATATTCAACTAATCAAATTCAACATATATGTCCAATTGAAATCGTTAACTATCATATATCAATTCAATTGCATATTATTTATCACTTTAACATTAACAATTTAACGTCTAATATAAACATCAACAATCAATCATTTATCAACTAAACTGGATTATCATTGTATAAATAGCAGATAATGGTGTCAGATGTCACAGGTGAACTGATTCAGGTAATAACAGATATAACGGTGTAAATAACTAACAGTTGCATATTTCAATTGTCATTTCAATTGAAATCAGATTTAATAAATAAAAGAACATTAATCGTGAGTGATTGCTCACCTTTCGGGGCCAGAGGAGATAGACTGCACGACGGGTTACAAATCCAAGCCCGAATTTCAAAGTAAGCCCAATGGACACGAGTTTTGACTATCAAAGCTGATGACAGGGAATTTGACGAAATCGAATTGGAACTAGATCAAAGAAGATGATTGATATAAATTGAACAAAATATACGTCATTATTATATTATATATATAATTTCAATATTTTTACTTAAGAAATATTAAAATAATATGAAATTTCAAAATCAATATTCCTAAAACACAAACATCCGAGATCAAAGATATATATATATATATATATATATATAATCAATACTTTAAAAATTAAGACGTCTAATCAAATCGAATTCTTATATATAAGACTGTAAATGGTATAAACCGAAGGAACCAAAACCGCTTAACATATTATTCAAATAAATATATGTATTACATTTTTCTAAAATCAACATTCTTTAAACACGTAAATTTCCTTTCAAAATCCATCAAATAGAATTTTAGACATAATATATATCTATTAGACTTATTACATAATCTGTTCAAAATTATAAATTTAAAAGTAAACTCTTATTATATACATGCATATAGTAGAGAAGGGCTGGAATGCAGGCTTCATATCAAATATAAATACATCCAACTAGCTTGAATACAACTTCTTTAACATAGTATATATATATGTATATATAGCTTGTTTATAAAACTGCAGCACACTTTAACAATATGTATATATATACACATAACTAATACATCATAATATAACACATAATATACATTTATATAACTTAAAGCTATACGTACATAGACACTATATATATTATACCCTATATACAATAAAACATGCAACTGAAATGACTACAGAATGCATAAGCTATATATCTCTTTTAAAAGTTTATATAAATAGCTAACAGATTGAACCCAACTTATACATCACAATGTTTACATAGTATATAAATCGATATAAAATGTATAGACCAAAATACATATACAGTACATAACAGATTGTAACATCTGCTTCTTTTCTTTATAAACTGTAACAACAGAACTTACAATATATATATAAACTTATCCAAATAACCAGTTAGATTATATATATACATATAAAATTAATATAAAACCAGATCGAGTAGATGACTAAATAAAATGTAAACAGCTAATATCTATAACTGCATACTCCTTACATATAATATAACATATTATACAAGTACCGTATAAATATTTACAAAGCACATAACAACCAATCGAATAGGTTAGATAAACTGTTATAACTTCACTATTATGATTTAAAAGGTCAAAAATATAGACGAATACATATACATATAACTTAAAACTCATCCATACTTTTAAATCGAAATATATATATACAGAGACTATTAGACAAATCATACTGTAAACATATCAATGCAATAGTAACCAATATATAAACTTCCAAAACTTATAATATATATACGTATTTATAATACCACTTTGAAATTACCCTTTTGTATAAATATAGACAGATGGTGCTGCAGTTGAGGTGCGTATGAAGCATGGCGGGAAGAAGTGGTGGAGACAAGTGGTCGAGCTGTGGCCAGTGGTGGAACTTGGTGGTTGGACTACTGTCGACGTTGCAGGCGGAGGAGGTTTTGGGTCGCGTGCGTGTGTGGCTGTCAGGTGAGTTTGGGTGGAGGCACAAGGCCGTAGAGGTGGAGGGTGCGTGCAGGTTGACGTGGCACCGGTGGTTGCTGCCATGAATGGAAGGAAATGGAGTTGGCCGAGACAAGTGGAGGGTATTTGTAACGACCCGTAAATTTCAACTGTTTTAATAACGTAATTAGTTGAAATTTTGTGAAATTTTAAACGATAAAATTTTGAAATATAAATTTGATATTTGGAATGCGTTTAGTTAAACATAGCAATTGGTAAATTATCGTCCGAAAATATGAAAGTTTATTTCGCACGTAAATTTACTTCAATTTAATCGGTTAAAAAACGATGAAAATAAAATGTTTTCAAAACCAAAATATTTTTACATAGAAAAATTCTAAACCATCTTCTGAGCAAGGTGCCAGTTTGTCGTTTTTCCAAATTCGGACATCTTTGGCTCCGTCGGTCTTATTTTCTTGCGTTTTTCTTGCATTTTCCGCCAATTGAAAAATTCGAATTTTTATAATTCGATCATACCACTGATATCTTTATACTGTTTTGATCATCTCATCGTGCTGATCTCCGCAGTATATTTATTTGTGTGTTTCGAAGTCCGGTACGCGGTGAAATCTCTGAAAAACGGTAATCATATCGGTACCCGTTTTAATCTCTTTGTTTCTTGTTCTTTCATAACCCACTTTGTATACCAACGGTCATTATGTGACGACCTCCCATGACCCCTGCACCGAATCTAGAGATAGTGCGCTGTAAAGTGTGCCAGGCGACAATGGACGATTGTCAGGGTAGATTAAAACAACAGAATCTATCGTATTACTCACAGCGCATGGACAAAATACAATAGAACATATGTATAGTGAAGCTTTACAGAACAAAATGACATCATATAAAACTCCATAATAGTTGAATACAAGCATCCAAATAGTCAATACATCAAGCCTCACTACATATCTCTCAGAGAATACAAAACAGCGGAATATCCAGTACATATAATAAGAAGATAATATGCAACCCTCCAGCTCGTCTTCGATATCAGCATCGTGAGAAGAGAACAGCACCTGTCACCTGCTACCTAGTCTGCCCGTCCCAAAATGGACGAACAGCCCAAGGCAATAAGAATTAAAACATAAAGCCTTGATTCAGACAACAGTCTTAGTGAGCAGTAAATTAACTAACAACATACCAAAAGAGCATAAAGGAAAAGGAATAGGAATACAACCCTCCCACTCCAACCTCATTCTACAGTGATAGCCCCCAAACACACACTAAGCAGAAGCAAACATAGCAGAGCATACAATTTAAAGTAAAGCTACTATCACTTGAGTCAAGGGCGATGTTTTCCAAGTACCAAGGCCTAAATCAGATAAGCACCCAGAAAATACCGCTCTTGAGTCCGAATGACGATACAACCAAACATCCATGACTCTGGCTATCACTGTTATCATCGCTTCGATATCACCGTTAATTGAATGACCGGCACATTCTTTCAGCCGTCCGTCAAGGGCTAATGGAAACCCCGGTTCTAGACATAACTCCCGCACGTCGTCGCAACCCGTGCCTAGGACTATCGAATCTGCCCAGAGTACTCGACCATCAACAGTTAGTCGTTGGGACTATCGAATCTGCCCAAACGTACTCTTGCTTAGAGCATGCTAGAACCTTCAACAACGATGCTATCCAAACCTCCTAGTCATCCTCCTCGATGACCATTCTCATATCCATTCATTATCCTCAACTCGAATCATATCACCGAGTTATCAACATGCTTGGAATGATCCCGTCTGGATTAGACCAAGTCTTCATCACATGATTGCCTCGCTTCATCACATCCTCGCGAAGCCTCATCTCAACATCACATCATCAAATCTATGCATAAGAGCTTCATCATCCCGCTACATATGCCACGAGCAGCTTTCCCCAATTCAAGAGCCTTTCCCTTAGCTTTTGAATCACCTTTGGTCTAAATCAAACCATCAATCATATAATTCATAGCAATCAATCAAATCAAACATTAATCCAAACAATCAAGCATTCAAATATGATCTAAGTAGACAATTATAACAATAATGGCATTTTCGTAATTAAAGAGTTGAAAGTCCAATAAGCATGAAAACATGAACAATATCTCTACAAACTTGATGAATGAACTTGCATAGGTTAACATGTGATAAAATGGATGTAACATCATCATGAACAATGGATCTACATGGATCTACACTTAGGATGAAGAAAATGCATGGAAATCACTATTTTAACACCAAATCGAGCCAACAATCCGATATACTCCTTTGGATCCGTGTGAGAGATAATCACCACTCACCAAATCACCAAAACAAACCCAAATCAACACGCTTCAGATCTGGACAGCGAAGGATCAAGCTTGATCTATCACGAATCCGCTTCGAACGATGAAATCTCACTTCAAGAGATGAAGATCTACAATCTAAGCTCTTGAATCTTCAATTTGATCTTCAACTTGGATGGATTGAAGCACTAGATTAGAGTGGAGAAAAGAAGTGAAGAAGTGTAGAAGTCGAGCTCTCAAAATGGCAGCACTTCGTCGCTTCGAAATCCGGATCCCAAAAAGTGAGAACAACCCCTCCTATTTATAGCTGAAAATCTCTTAAGTCGTAACTCGGTATTAGGTCGCCTCCGACCTACGACCTAAGATCTTGCCGACCTAAAACCCATACGACCTAACAGCTCTTCGACCTAATAGATATGCACGCGCGCCCCAACTCCTAGGTCGCTCACGACCTAACGGCTTAGCAGTCCTACGAATTACGACTCAACTGGGTCTCCGACTTAACATAGCGCGCGACATAACAGAGCTCTCCATCCTACGACCTAACGAGGTTATGACCTAACACTTAACAAAACCTTGCGACCTAACAACTTAGCCAACACACGTGACCAACAGATGCCACGACTTAACTCCTCAGCGACCTAACACATGACGACCTAAAACAACACGCGACCTAACTCCCACGCGACCTACCAACCTATGCGACCTAACAACTTATGCCAACACGCGACCTAACTAAAACAGAACTCACGACCTAACTTAGGTCGCGTACGACCTAACTACTAACCAGTCATCCCCTACTCTGCCTAACTCTTAGGTCGCTAACAATTAGATCGCTAACTCTTATAGGTCGCGAACTATTATAGGTCGCATCTCACTAGTTTCCTTAGGTCGCTGCCGACCTAAATATACTAGGTCGCTAACTCACTAACCACTAGGTCGTAAGTTCCTTAGCTAGCGCCCGAAACCCTTAAGTCTTCTCTCTTAGGTCGTCTACGACCTAAACCACCCCGCGACTTATCACCTGAACGGCTTAACACTTAGGTGCGACTCAAGACAGTGCGACCTACCACTTAATCTGGCTACGACCTAACCCTTAACTCGCCTATCCCCTTAGGTCGCAGACCTTCTCTAAGTCGCTCACGACTTATCTTCTAAGTCGCCAATCAACATTTAACTAACCTCTAGGTCGCGTACGACCTAGGACTTAGGCAAATTCCAACCAAAATCTGAAACAACTAGAAAATGCTGAAAATCCCAGATTTTGACAAACTTTTCAATCCGTAAAAAATACGGGTCGTTACATTCTCTCCCCCTTAGGAATTTCGCCCCCGAAATTCCAAACAACCAAAGCAATCAAAGACTATTCTGTACGCCTACCATCCATAACAATCAACAAACCATGCATCCAATTCTAGCTTAGCGTACAGAATTCTAACACTAGAACAAGTCACAATATCGTGAGATGACACGACACCTTAGGGCCATACCTTGAAGAGTTCAGGATGAGCTGCTTTCATCCTCTCTTCCACCTCCCACGTACAGTCGTTATCATCATCACTCCATTGTATCTTGAGCAACTTAACTACCTTCCTCCTAAGCTGTTTCGTGTCAGTTTCAACAACACGGAGCGGCTTACGAGGTCTTATATCGACTGGATCAACTTCGAAATCTTCACAGCTATCAGCAGAAACCACTGTATTCGAGTCGTGCACATACTTCCGTAGATACGATACATGAAAAGCATTATGCACACCCGACATCTTCTCAGGTAACTCCAATCTATAGGGGAGCTTTCCAATCCGCTCGATGATCGGGAATGGTCCAACAAATCTCGGAGTCAATTTCCCTTTCTTCCCGAACCTAATAACATTCTTCAGTGGAGAAATCTTCACAAAAACCATATCTCCTACGTCAAATTCCAAATCCTTTCGACGCTTATCAGCATAACTCTTCTGACGGTCTTGGGCTGCCTTCATTCGTTGCCGAATGATCTCTATACAATCTGAAGTCTGCCGAATCATCTCTGGCCCAAGTATCAGCTTTTCTCCAGTTTCCAACCAACATGTCGGAGAGTTACACGGTCTTCCATACAATGCCTCATACGGTGCCATACCAATGCTTGACTGGTAACTGTTGTTGTATGCAAACTCCACCAAATGAAGGTGATCTTCCCATGATCCTCCGAAATCCAAAACACAAGCTCTAAGAAGATCTTCCAAAACTCGGTTGACTCTCTCGGTCTGACCATCTGTTTGAGGGTGATAAGCTGTACTCAAACACAACTCGGTTCCCAAAACTTCCTGGAAGCTCTTCCAAAATCCACTAGTGAACAATGGGTCTCGATCGCTCACTATACTTTTCGGAATACCATGGAATCGAACTATCCACTTAACATACAACTCAGCCAACTTTGATGCAGTCCTAGTCGATCGAACAGGAATGAATCGTGCACTCTTAGTCAGACGATCCACAATGACCCAAATTCCTTCATTTCCCGTTCTGGTTCTAGGCAATCCATCGATAAAATCCATCGACACTTGTTCCCACTTCCATGTAGGAACTTCTAATGGCTGAAGCAATCCACTTGGCTTCTTCTGTTCGGCTTTTACCAACTGGCAGTTCATACATTTGGAAATAAAATTTCCAACATCCTTCTTCATACCTTCCCAGTAGTAGGTTCTCTTCATATCCCGATACATCTTATTTCCACCTGGATGAATTGTCAACTTCGAGTGATGACTTTCCTTCAGAACTTCACTCCTCAATTCATCTATATCGGGAACAACTAGTCGTCCTTGCTTTCGAAGCCAACCTTCTCTATCGACCTCGAATCCTTTATCCCTTTCTGGTTCCAATCCAGATTCCAAATCACGGATAATCCTGACAAGCTTATCATCTCGCTTTTGGCTCTCGCCAATCCTTTCCACAAGAGAAGGCCTTATCGATAAGTTTGCCAACATCTCAGGTTCCAATTCACATCTAGGCCTGAAGTCAAATCCAGCTAAATACTCGAGACTCTTCCATTCTGAAAACATGGCTCCCAATCCTTCATGTCTTCGACTTAACGCATCTGCCACCGCGTTACCTTTTCCCGGAGTATAAGCTATACCAAAATCATACGATGCCAAAAACTCTAGCCACCGTTGTTGCCGAAGATTCAAATCCTTTTGGGAGAAAAGATACTTCAATGACTTGTGATCCGTAAACAACTCGAATCGAACTCCCAATAGATAATGTCTCCACATCTTCAGAGCAAATACAATCGCCGCTAACTCCAAATCATGAGTTGGGTAATTCCTTTCATGCGGCTTCAGTTGTCGACTTGCATATGCAACAACTTTATCCCTCTGCATCAACACTGCTCCAAGTCCAGTACCACATGCGTCGGTGTAAACCACCATCTCATCATTCCCACTTGGAATAGTCAAAACAGGAGCACTCGTCAATCTCCCTTTCAGGATTCCGAAAGCTTGCTCACACTTAGCATCCCAACTGAACACTTGGTTCTTCTTCGTCAATCCTGTTAACGGTGCAGCTATCTTGGAGAAGTCTTTGATAAACCGTCGATAATATCCTGCTAATCCAAGGAAACTTCTCACATCAGATGCATTCTTAGGTCTAACCCAATCCTGGATTGCTGCCACCTTAGCGGGATCAACCGCTATTCCATTTCCAGAAATCACATGCCCTAAGAACCTCACTTCACTCTTCCAGAAGTGACACTTCGAAAACTTAGCCTTCAGCTGATGTTTCCACAAGATTTCCAAAACAATACGCAAGTGCGTCTTGTGCTCTTCTTCAGTTCTGGAATAAATCAGAATATCATCCACGAACATAAGTACGAACTTGTTCAACTGATCTCTGAACACTCTATTCATAAGATCCACAAAATATGCTGGCGCGTTAGTCAACCCAAACGGCATTACCAGCCACTCAAAGAAACCGGATGGTGTTCGAAAAGCAGTCTTCGGCACACTATCCTTAGCTACTCTCAACTGGTGAAATCCCGTTGCCAAATCCATTTGAGAAAACACCTTGGCTTCGTGAAGCTGATCAAACAAGTCATCTATTCTCGGTAATGGATACTTGTTCTTCTTAGTCACCTTATTCAACTCACGATAATCCACACACAATCTCAACGATCCATAAAATGTGACGACCGCCCATGACCCCTGCACCGAATCTAGAGATAGTGCGCTGTAAAGTGTGCCAGGCGACCATGGACGATTGTCAGGGTAGATTAAAACAACAGAATCTATCGTATTACTCATAGCGCATGGACAAAATACAATAGAACATATGTATAGTGAAGCTTTACAGAACAAAATGACATCATATAAAACTCCATAATAGTTGAATACAAGCATCCAAATAGTCAATACATCAAGCCTCACTACATATCTCTCAGAGAATACAAAACAGCGGAATATCCAGTACATATAATAAGAAGATAATATGCAACCCTCCAGCTCGTCTTCGATATCATCATCGTGAGAAGAGAACAGCACCTGTCACCTGCTACCTAGTCTGCCCGTCCCAAAATGGACGAACAGCCCAAGGCAATAAGAATTAAAACATAAAGCCTTGAGTCAGACAACAGTCTTAGTGAGCAGTAAATTAACTAACAACATACCAAAAGAGCATAAAGGAAAAGGAATAGGAATACAACCCTCCCACTCCAACCTCATTCTACAGTGATAGCCCCCAGACACACACTAAGCAGAAGCAAACATAGCAGAGCATACAATTTAAAGTAAAGCTATTATCACTCGAGTCAAGGGCGATGTTTTCCAAGTACCAAGGCCTAAATCAGATAAGCACCCAGAAAATACCGCTCTTGAGTCTGAATGACGATACAACCAAACATCCATGACTCTGGCTATCACTGTTATCATCGCTTCGATATCACCGTTAATTGAATGACCGGCACATTCTTTCAGCCGTCCGTCAAGGGCTAATGGAAACCCCGGTTCTAGACATAACTCCCGCACGTCGTCGCAACCCGTGCCTAGGACTATCGAATCTGCCCTGAGTACTCGACCATCAACAGTTAGTCATTGGGACTATCGAATCTGCCCAAACGTACTCTTGCTTAGAGCATGCTAGAACCTTCAACAACGATGCTATCCAAACCTCCTAGTCATCCTCCTCAACGACTATTCTCATATCCATTCATTATCCTCAACTCGAATCATATCACCGAGTTATCAACATGCTTGGAATGATCCCGTCTGGATTAGACCATGTCTTCATCACATGATTGCCTCGCTTCATCACATCCTCGCGAAGCCTCATCTCAACATCACATCATCAAATCTATGCATAAGAGCTTCATCATCCCGCTACATATGCCACGAGCAGCTTTCCCCAATTCAAGAGCCTTTCCCTTAGCTTTTGAATCACCTTTGGTCTAAATCAAACCATCAATCATCTAATTCATAGCAATCAATCAAATCAAACATTAATCCAAACAATCAAGCATTCAAATATGATCTAAGTAGACAATTATAACAATAATGGCATTTTCGTAATTAAAGAGTTGAAAGTCCAATAAGCATGAAAACATGAACAATATCTCTACAAACTTGATGAATGAACTTGCATAGGTTAACATGTGATAAAATGGATGTAACATCATCATGAACAATGGATCTACATGGATCTACACTTAGGATGAAGAAAATGCATGGAAATCACTATTTTAACACCAAATCGAGCCAACAATCCGATATACTCCTTTGGATCCTTGTGAGAGATAATCACCACTCACCAAATCACCAAAACAAACCCAAATCAACACGCTTCAGATCTGGACAGCGAAGGATCAAGCTTGATCTATCACGAATCCGCTTCGAACGATGAAATCTCACTTCAAGAGATGAAGATCTTCAATCTAAGCTCTTGAATCTTCAATTTGATCTTCAACTTGGATGGATTGAAGCACTAGATTAGAGTGGAGAAAAGAAGTGAAGAAGTGTAGAAGTCGAGCTCTCAAAATGGCAGCACTTCGTCGCTTCGTAATCCGGATCCCAAAAAGTGAGAACAACCCCTCCTATTTATAGCTGAAAATCTCTTAAGTCGTAACTCGGTATTAGGTCGCCTCCGACATACGACCTAAGATCTTGCCGACCTAAAACCCATACGACCTAACAGCTCTTCGACCTAATAGATATGCACACGCGCCCCAACTCCTAGGTCACTCACGACCTAACGGCTTAGCAGTCCTACGACTTACGACTCAACTGGGTCTCCGACTTAACATAGCGCGCGACATAACAGAGCTCTCCATCCTACGACCTAACGAGGTTACGACCTAACACTTAACAAAACCTTGCGACCTAACAACTTAGCCAACACACGTGACCAACAGATGCCACGACTTAACTCCTCAGCGACCTAACACATGATGACCTAAAACAACACGCGACCTAACTCCCACGCGACCTACCAACCTATGCGACCTAACAACTTATGCCAACACGCGACCTAACTAAAACAGAACTCACGACCTAACTTAGGTCGCGTACGACCTAACTACTAACCAGTCATCCCCTACTCTGCCTAACTCTTAGGTCGCTAACAATTAGATCGCTAACTCTTATAGGTCGCGAACTATTATAGGTCGCATCTCACTAGTTTCCTTAGGTCGCTGCCGACCTAAATATACTAGGTCGCTAACTCGCTAACCACTAGGTCGTAAGTTCCTTAGCTCGCGCCCGAAACCCTTAAGTCTTCTCTCTTAGGTCGTCTACGACCTAAACCACCCCGCGACTTATCACCTGAACGACTTAACACTTAGGTGCGACTCAAGACAGTGCGACCTACCACTTAATCTGGCTACGACCTAACCCTTAACTCGCCTATCCCCTTAGGTCGCAGACCTTCTCTAAGTCGCTCACGACTTATCTTCTAAGTCGCCAATCAACATTTAACTAACCTCTAGGTCGCGTACGACCTAGGACTTAGGCAAATTCCAACCAAAATCTGAAACAACTAGAAAATGCTGAAAATCCCAGATTTTGACAAACTTTTCGATCCGTAAAAAATACGGGTCGTTACATTCTCTCCCCCTTAGGAATTTTGCCCCCTAAATTCCAAACAACCAAAGCAATCAAAGACTATTCTGTACGCCTACCATCCATAACAATCAACAAACCGTGCATCCAATTCTAGCTTAGCGTACAGAATTCTAACACTAGAACAAGTCACAATATCGTGAGATGACACGACACCTTAGGGCCATACCTTGAAGAGTTCAGGATGAGCTGCTTTCATCCTCTCTTCCACCTCCCACGTACAGTCGTTATCATCATCACTCCATTGTATCTTGAGCAACTTAACTACCTTCCTCCTAAGCTGTTTCGTGTCAGTTTCAACAACACGGAGCGGCTTACGAGGTCTTATATCGACTGAATCAACTTCGAAATCTTCACAGCTATCAGCAGAAACCACTGTATTCAAGTCGTGCACATACTTCCGTAGATACGATACATGAAAAACATTGTGCACACCCGACATCTTCTCAGGTAACTCCAATCTATAGGCGAGCTTTCCAATCCGCTCGATGATCGGGAATGGTCCAACAAATCTCGGTGTCAATTTCCCTTTCTTCCCGAACCTAATAACATTCTTCAGTGGAGAAATCTTCACAAAAACCATATCCCCTACGTCAAATTCCAAATCCTTTCGACGCTTATCAGCATAACTCTTCTGACGGTCTTGGGCTGCCTTCATTCGTTGCCGAATGATCTCTATACAATCTGAAGTCTGCCGAATCATCTCTGGCCCAAGTATCAGCTTTTCTCCAGTTTCCAACCAACATGTCGGAGAGATACACGGTCTTCCATACAATGCCTCATACGGTGCCATACCAATGCTTGACTGGTAACTGTTGTTGTACGCAAACTCCACCAAATGAAGGTGATCTTCCCATGATCCTCCGAAATCCAAATCACAAGCTCTAAGAAGATCTTCCAAAACTCGGTTGACTCTCTCGGTCTGACCATCTGTTTGAGGGTGATAAGCTGTACTCAAACACAACTCGGTTCCCAAAACTTCCTGGAAGCTCTTCCAAAATCCACTAGTGAACAATGGGTCTCGATCGCTCACTATACTTTTCGGAATACCATGGAATCGAACTATCCACTTAACATACAACTCAGCCAACTTTGATGCAGTCCTAGTCGATCGAACAGGAATGAATCGTGCACTCTTAGTCAGACGATCCACAATGACCTAAATTCCTTCATTTCCCGTTCTGGTTCTAGGCAATCCATCGATAAAATTCATCGACACTTGTTCCCACTTCCATGTAGGAACTTCTAATGGCTGAAGCAATCCACTTGGCTTCTTCTGTTCGGCTTTTACCAACTGGCAGTTCATACATTTGGAAATAAAATTTCCAACATCCTTCTTCATACCTTCCCTGTAGTAGGTTCTCTTCATATCCCGATACATCTTATTTCCACCTGGATGAATTGTCAACTTCGAGTGATGACTTTCCTTCAAAACTTCACTCCTCAATTCATCTATATCGGGAACAACTAGTCGTCCTTGCTTTCGAAGCCAACCTTCTCTATCGACCTCGAATCCTTTATCCCTTTCTGGTTCCAATCCAGATTCCAAATCACGGATAATCCTGACAAGCTTATCATCTCGCTTTTGGCTCTCGCCAATCCTTTCCACAAGAGAAGGCCTTATCGATAAGTTTGCCAACATCTCAGGTTCCAATTCACATCTAGGCCTGAAGTCAAATCCAGCTAAATACTCGAGACTCTTCCATTCTGAAAACATGGCTCCCAATCCTGCATGTCTTCGACTTAACGCATCTGCCACCACGTTACCTTTTCCCGGAGTATAAGCTATACCAAAATCATACGATGCCAAAAACTCTAGCCACCGTTGTTGCCGAAGATTCAAATCCTTTTGGGAGAAAAGATACTTCAATGACTTGTGATCCGTAAACAACTCGAATCGAACTCCCAATAGATAATGTCTCCACATCTTCAGAGCAAATACAATCGCCGCTAACTCCAAATCATGAGTTGGGTAATTCCTTTCATGCGGCTTCAGTTGTCGACTTGCATATGCAACAACTTTATCCCTCTACATCAACACTGCTCCAAGTCCAGTACCACATGCGTCGGTGTAAACCACCATCTCATCATTCTCACTTGGAATAGTCAAAACAGGAGCACTCGTCAATCTCCCTTTCAGGATTCCGAAAGCTTGCTCACACTTAGCATCCCAACTGAACACTTGGTTCTTCTTCGTCAATCCTGTTAACGGTGCAGCTATCTTGGAGAAATCTTTGATAAACCGTCGATAATATCCTGCTAATCCAAGGAAACTTCTCACATCAGATGCATTCTTAGGTCTAACCCAATCCTGGATTGCTGCCACCTTAGCGGGATCAACCGCTATTCCATTTCCAGAAATCACATGCCCTAAGAACCTCACTTCACTCTTCCAGAAGTGACACTTCGAAAACTTAGCCTTAAGCTGATGTTTTCGCAAGATTTCCAAAACAATACGCAAGTGCGTCTTGTGCTCTTCTTCAGTTCTGGAATAAATCAGAATATCATCCACGAACATAAGTACGAACTTGTTCAACTGATCTCTGAACACTCTATTCATAAGATCCACAAAATATGCTGGCGCGTTAGTCAACCCAAACGGCATTACCAGCCACTCAAAGAAACCGGATGGTGTTCGAAAAGCAGTCTTCGGCACACTATCCTTAGCTACTCTCAACTGGTGAAATCCCGTTGCCAAATCCATTTGAGAAAACACCTTGGCTTCGTGAAGCTGATCAAACAAGTCATCTATTCTCGGTAATGGATACTTGTTCTTCTTAGTCACCTTATTCAGCTCACGATAATCCACACACAATCTCAACGATCCATAAAATGTGACGACCGCCAATGACCCCTGCACCGAATCTAGAGATAGTGCGCTGTAAAGTGTGCCAGGCGACCATGGACGATTGTCAGGGTAGATTAAAACAACAGAATCTATCGTATTACTCACAGCGCATGGACAAAATACAATAGAACATATGTATAGTGAAGCTTTACAGAACAAAATGACATCATATAAAACTCCATAATAGTTGAATACAAGCATCCAAATAGTCAATACATCAAGCCTCACCACATATCTCTCAGAGAATACAAAACAGCGGAATATCCAGTACATATAATAAGAAGATAATATGCAACCCTCCAGCTCGTCTTCGATATCAGCATCGTGAGAAGAGAACAGCACCTGTCACCTGCTACCTAGTCTGCCCGTCCCAAAATGGACGAACAGCCCAAGGCAATAAGAATTAAAACATAAAGCCTTGAGTCAGACAACAGTCTTAGTGAGCAGTAAATTAACTAACAACATACCAAAAGAGCATAAAGGAAAAGGAATAGGAATACAACCCTCCCACTCCAACCTCATTCTACAGTGATAGCCCCCAGACACACACTAAGCAGAAGCAAACATAGCAGAGCATACAATTTAAAGTAAAGCTACTATCACTCGAGTCAAGGGCGATGTTTTCCAAGTACCAAGGCCTAAATCAGATAAGCACCCAGAAAATACCGCTCTTGAGTCCGAATGACGATACAACCAAACATCCATGACTCTGGCTATCACTGTTATCATCGCTTCGATATCACCGTTAATTGAATGACCGGCACATTCTTTCAGCCGTCCGTCAAGGGCTAATGGAAACCCCAGTTCTAGACATAACTCCCGCACGTCGTCGCAACCCGTGCCTAGGACTATCGAATCTGCCCTGAGTACTCGACCATCAACAGTTAGTCGTTGGGACTATCGAATCTGCCCAAACGTACTCTTGCTTAGAGCATGCTAGAACCTTCAACAACGATGCTATCCAAACCTCCTAGTCATCCTCCTCGACGACTATTCTCATATCCATTCATTATCCTCAACTCGAATCATATCACCGAGTTATTAACATGCTTGGAATGATCCCGTCTGGATTAGACCAAGTCTTCATCACATGATTGCCTCGCTTCATCACATCCTCGCGAAGCCTCATCTCAACATCACATCATCAAATCTATGCATAAGAGCTTCATCATCCCGCTACATATGCCACGAGCAGCTTTCCCCAATTCAAGAGCCTTTCCCTTAGCTTTTGAATCACCTTTGGTCTAAATCAAACCATCAATCATCTAATTCATAGCAATCAATCAAATCAAACATTAATCCAAACAATCAAGCATTCAAATATGATCTAAGTAGACAATTATAATAATAATGGCATTTTCGTAATTAAAGAGTTGAAAGTCCAATAAGCATGAAAACATGAACAATATCTCTACAAACTTGATGAATGAACTTGCATAGGTTAACATGTGATAAAATGGATGTAACATCATCATGAACAATGGATCTACATGGATCTACACTTAGGATGAAGAAAATGCATGGAAATCACTATTTTAACACCAAATCGAGCCAACAATCCGATATACTCCTTTGGATCCGTGTGAGAGATAATCACCACTCACCAAATCACCAAAACAAACCCAAATCAACACGCTTCAGATCTGGACAGCGAAGGATCAAGCTTGATCTATCACGAATCCGCTTCGAACGATGAAATCTCACTTCAAGAGATGAAGATCTTCAATCTAAGCTCTTGAATCTTCAATTTGATCTTCAACTTGGATGGATTGAAGCACTAGATTAGAGTGGAGAAAAGAAGTGAAGAAGTGTAGAAGTCGAGCTCTCAAAATGGCAGCACTTCGTCGCTTCGAAATCCGGATCCCAAAAAGTGAGAACAACCCCTCCTATTTATAGCTGAAAATCTCTTAAGTCGTAACTCGGTATTAGGTCGCCTCCGACCTACGAACTAAGATCTTGCCAACCTAAAACCCATACGACCTAACAGCTCTTCGACCTAATAGATATGCACGTGCGCCCCAACTCCTAGGTCGCTCACGACCTAACGGCTTAGCAGTCCTACGACTTACGACTCAACTGGGTCTCCGACTTAACATAGCGCGCGACATAACAAAGCTCTCCATCCTACGACCTAATGAGGTTACGACCTAACACTTAACAAAACCTTGCGACCTAACAACTTAGCCAACACACGTGACCAACAGATGCCACGACTTAACTCCTCAGCGACCTAACACATGACGACCTAAAACAACACGCGACCTAACTCCCACGCAACCTACCAACCTATGCGACCTAACAACTTATGCCAACACGCGACCTAACTAAAACAGAACTCACGACCTAACTTAGGTCGCGTACGACCTAACTACTAACCAGTCATCCCCTACTCTGCCTAACTCTTAGGTCGCTAACAATTAGATCGCTAACTCTTATAGGTCGCGAACTATTATAGGTCGCATCTCACTAGTTTCCTTAGGTCACTGCCGACCTAAATATACTAGGTCGCTAACTCGCTAACCACTAGGTCGTAAGTTCCTTAGCTCGCGCCCGAAACCCTTAAGTTTCTCTCTTAGGTCGTCTACGACCTAAACCACCCCGCGACTTATCACCTGAACGACTTAACACTTAGGTGCGACTCAAGACAGTGCGACCTACCACTTAATCTGGCTACGACCTAACCCTTAACTCGCCTATCCCCTTAGGTCGCAAACCTTCTCTAAGTCACTCACGACTTATCTTCTAAGTCGCCAATCAACATTTAACTAACCTCTAGGTCGCGTACGACCTAGGACTTAGGCAAATTCCAACCAAAATCTGAAACAACTAGAAAATGCTGAAAATCCCAGATTTTGACAAACTTTTCGATCCGTAAAAAATACGGGTCGTTACATTCTCTCCCCCTTAGGAATTTCGCCCCCGAAATTCCAAACAACCAAAGCAATCAAAGACTATTCTGTACGCCTACCATCCATAACAATCAACAAACCATGCATCCAATTCTAGCTTAGTGTACAGAATTCTAACACTAGAACAAGTCACAATATCCTGAGATGACACGACACCTTAGGGCCATACCTTGAAGAGTTCAGGATGAGCTGCTTTCATCCTCTCTTCCACCTCCCACGTACAGTCGTTATCATCATCACTCCATTGTATCTTGAGCAACTTAACTACCTTCCTCCTAAGCTGTTTCGTGTCAGTTTCAACAACACGGAGCGGCTTACGAGGTCTTATATCGACTGGATCAACTTCGAAATCTTCACAGCTATCAGCAGAAACCACTGTATTCGAGTCGTGCACATACTTCCGTAGATACGATACATGAAAAACATTGTGCACACCCGACATCTTCTCAGGTAACTCCAATCTATAGGCGAGCTTTCCAATCCGCTCGATGATCGGGAATGGTCCAACAAATCTCGGAGTCAATTTCCCTTTCTTCCCGAACCTAATAACATTCTTCAGTGGAGAAATCTTCACAAAAACCATATCTCCTACGTCAAATTCCAAATCCTTTCGACGCTTATCAGCATAACTCTTCTGACGGTCTTGGGCTGCCTTCATTCGTTGCCGAATGATCTCTATACAATCTGAAGTCTGTCGAATCATCTCTGGCCCAAGTATCAGCTTTTCCCCAGTTTCCAACCAACATGTCGGAGAGTTACACGGTCTTCCATACAATGCCTCATACGGTGCCATACCAATGCTTGACTGGTAACTGTTGTTGTACGCAAACTCCACCAAATGAAGGTGATCTTCCCATGATCCTCCGAAATCCAAAACACAAGCTCTAAGAAGATCTTCCAAAACTCGGTTGACTCTCTCGGTCTGACCATCTGTTTGAGGGTGATAAGCTGTACTCAAACACAACTCGGTTCCCAAAACTTCCTGGAAGCTCTTCCAAAATCCACTAGTGAACAATGGGTCTCGATCGCTCACTATACTTTTCGGAATACCATGGAATCGAACTTTCCACTTAACATACAACTCAGCCAACTTTGATGCAGTCCTAGTCGATCGAACAGGAATGAATCGTGCACTCTTAGTCAGACGATCCACAATGACCCAAATTCCTTCATTTCCCGTTCTGGTTCTAGGCAATCCATCGATAAAATCCATCGACACTTGTTCCCACTTCCATGTAGGAACTTCTAATGGCTGAAGCAATCCACTTGGCTTCTTCTGTTCGGCTTTTACCAACTGGCAGTTCATACATTTGGAAATAAAATTTCCAACATCCTTCTTCATACCTTCCCAGTAGTAGGTTCTCTTCATATCCCGATACATCTTATTTCCACCTGGATGAATTGTCAACTTCGAGTGATGACTTTCCTTCAGAACTTCACTCCTCAATTCATCTATATCGGGAACAACTAGTCGTCCTTGCTTTCGAAGCCAACCTTCTCTATCGACCTCGAATCCTTTATCCCTTTCTGGTTCCAATCCAGATTCCAAATCACGGATAATCCTGACAAGCTTATCATCTCGCTTTTGGCTCTCGCTAATCCTTTCCACAAGAGAAGGCCTTATCGATAAGTTTGCCAACATCTCAGGTTCCAATTCACATCTAGGCCTGAAGTCAAATCCAGCTAAATACTCGAGACTCTTCCATTCTGAAAACATGGCTCCCAATCCTGCATGTCTTCGACTTAACGCATCTGCCACCGCGTTACCTTTTCCCGGAGTATAAGCTATACCAAAATCATACGATGCCAAAAACTCTAGCCACCGTTGTTGTCGAAGATTCAAATCCTTTTGGGAGAAAAGATACTTCAATGACTTGTGATCCGTAAACAACTCGAATCGAACTCCCAATAGATAATGTCTCCACATCTTCAGAGCAAATACAATCGCCGCTAACTCCAAATCATGAGTTGGGTAATTCCTTTCATGCGGCTTCAGTTGTCGACTTGCATATGCAACAACTTTAACCCTCTGCATCAACACTGCTCCAAGTCCAGTACCACATGCGTCGGTGTAAACCACCATCTCATCATTCCCACTTGGAATAGTCAAAACAGGAGCACTCGTCAATCTCCCTTTCAGGATTCCGAAAGCTTGCTCACACTTAGCATCCCAACTGAACACTTGGTTCTTCTTCGTCAATCCTGTTAACGGTGCAGCTATCTTGGAGAAGTCTTTGATAAACCGTCGATAATATCCTGCTAATCCAAGGAAACTTCTCACATCAGATGCATTCTTAGGTCTAACCCAATCCTGGATTGCTGCCACCTTAGCGGGATCAACCGCTATTCCATTTCCAGAAATCACATGCCCTAAGAACCTCACTTCACTCTTCCAGAAGTGACACTTCGAAAACTTAGCCTTCAGCTGATGTTTCCGCAAGATTTCCAAAACAATACGCAAGTGCGTCTTGTGCTCTTCTTCAGTTCTGGAATAAATCAGAATATCATCCACGAACATAAGTACGAACTTGTTCAACTGATCTCTGAACACTCTATTCATAAGATCCACAAAATATGCTGGCGCGTTAGTCAACCCAAACGGCATTACCAGCCACTCAAAGAAACCGGATGGTGTTCGAAAAGCAGTCTTCGGCACACTATCCTTAGCTACTCTCAACTGGTGAAATCCCGTTGCCAAATCCATTTGAGAAAACACCTTGGCTTCGTGAAGCTGATCAAACAAGTCATCTATTCTCGGTAATGGATACTTGTTCTTCTTAGTCACCTTATTCAGCTCACGATAATCCACACACAATCTCAACGATCCATAAAATGTGACGACCGCCCATGACCCCTGCACCGAATCTAGAGATAGTGCGCTGTAAAGTGTGCCAGGCGATCATGGACGATTGTCAGGGTAGATTAAAACAACAGAATCTATCGTATTACTCACAGCGCATGGACAAAATACAATAGAACATATGTATAGTGAAGCTTTACAGAACAAAATGACATCATATAAAACTCCATAATAGTTGAATACAAGCATCCAAATAGTCAATACATCAAGCCTCACTACATATCTCTCAGAGAATACAAAACAGCGGAATATCCAGTACATATAATAAGAAGATAATATGCAACCCTCCAGCTCGTCTTCGATATCAGCATCGTGAGAAGAGAACAGCACCTGTCACCTGCTACCTAGTCTGCCCGTCCCAAAATGGACGAACAGCCCAAGGCAATAAGAATTAAAACATAAAGCCTTGAGTCAGACAACAGTCTTAGTGAGCAGTAAATTAACTAACAACTTACCAAAAGAGCATAAAGGAAAAGGAATAGGAATACAACCCTCCCACTCCAACTTCATTCTACAGTGATAGCCCCCAGACACACACTAAGCAGAAGCAAACATAGCAGAGCATACAATTTAAAGTAAAGCTACTATCACTCGAGTCAAGGGCGATGTTTTCCAAGTACCAAGGACTAAATCAGATAAGCACCCAGAAAATACCGCTCTTGAGTCCGAATGACGATACAACCAAACATCCATGACTCTGGCTATCACTGTTATCATCGCTTCGATATCACCGTTAATTGAATGACCGGCACATTCTTTCAGCCGTCCATCAAGGGCTAATGGAAACCCCGGTTCTAAACATAACTCCCGCACGTCGTCGCAACCCGTGCCTAGGACTATCGAATCTGCCCTGAGTACTCGACCATCAACAGTTAGTCATTGGGACTATCGAATCTGCCCAAACGTACTCTTGCTTAGAGCATGCTAGAACCTTCAACAACGATGTTATCCAAACCTCCTAGTCATCCTCCTCGACGACTATTCTCATATCCATTCATTATCCTCAACTCGAATCATATCACCGAGTTATCAACATGCTTGGAATGATCCCGTCTGGATTAGACCAAGTCTTCATCACATGATTGCCTCGCTTCATCACATCCTCGCGAAGCCTCATCTCAACATCACATCATCAAATCTATGCATAAGAGCTTCATCATCCCGCTACATATGCCACGAGCAGCTTTCCCCAATTCAAGAGCCTTTCCCTTAGCTTTTGAATCACCTTTGGTCTAAATCAAACCATCAATCATCTAATTCATAGCAATCAATCAAATCAAACATTAATCCAAACAATCAAGCATTCAAATATGATCTAAGTAGACAATTATAATAATAATGGCATTTTCGTAATTAAAGAGTTGAAAGTCCAATAAGCATGAAAACATGAACAATATCTCTACAAACTTGATGAATGAACTTGCATAGGTTAACATGTGATAAAATGGATGTAACATCATCATGAACAATGGATCTACATGGATCTACACTTAGGATGAAGAAAATGCATGGAAATCACTATTTTAACACCAAATCGAGCCAACAATCCGATATACTCCTTTGGATCCGTGTGAGAGATAATCACCACTCACCAAATCACCAAAACAAACCCAAATCAACACGCTTCAGATCTGGACAGCGAAGGATCAAGCTTGATCTATCACGAATCCGCTTCGAACGATGAAATCTCACTTCAAGAGATGAAGATCTTCAATCTAAGCTCTTGAATCTTCAATTTGATCTTCAACTTGGATGGATTGAAGCACTAGATTAGAGTGGAGAAAAGAAGTGAAGAAGTGTAGAAGTCGAGCTCTCAAAATGGCAGCACTTCGTCGCTTCGAAATCCGGATCCCAAAAAGTGAGAACAACCCCTCCTATTTATAGCTGAAAATCTCTTAAGTCGTAACTCGGTATTAGGTCACCTCCGACCTACAACCTAAGATCTTGCCGACCTAAAACCCATACGACCTAACAGCTCTTCGACCTAATAGATTTGCACGCGCGCCCGAACTCCTAGGTCGCTCACGACCTAACGGCTTAGCAGTCCTACGACTTACGACTCAACTGGGTCTCCGACTTAACATAGCGCGCGACATAACAGAGCTCTCCATCCTACGACCTAACGAGGTTACGACCTAACACTTAACAAAACCTTGCGACCTAACAACTTAGCCAACACACGTGACCAACAGATGCCACGACTTAACTCCTCAGCGACCTAACACATGACGACCTAAAACAACACGCGACCTAACTCCCACGCGACCTACCAACCTATGCGACCTAACAACTTATGCCAACACGCGACCTAACTAAAACAGAACTCACGACCTAACTTAGGTCGCGTACGACCTAACTACTAACCAGTCATCCCCTACTCTGCCTAACTCTTAGGTCGCTAACAATTAGATCGCTAACTCTTATAGGTCGCGAACTATTATAGGTCGCATCTCACTAGTTTCCTTAGGTCGCTGCCGACCTAAATATACTAGGTCGCTAACTCGCTAACCACTAGGTCGTAAGTTCCTTAGCTCGCGCCCGAAACCCTTAAGTCTTCTCTCTTAGGTCGTCTACGACCTAAACCACCCCGCGACTTATCACCTGAACGACTTAACACTTAGGTGCGACTCAAGACAGTGCGACCTACCACTTAATCTGGCTACGACCTAACCCTTAACTCGCCTATCCCCTTAGGTCGCAGACCTTCTCTAAGTCGCTCACGACTTATCTTCTAAGTCGCCAATCAACATTTAACTAACCTCTAGGTCGCGTACGACCTAGGACTTAGGCAAATTCCAACCAAAATCTGAAACAACTAGAAAATGCTGAAAATCCCAGATTTTGACAAACTTTTCGATCCGTAAAAAATACGGGTCGTTACATTCTCTCCCCCTTAGGAATTTCGCCCCCGAAATTCCAAACAACCAAAGCAATCAAAGACTATTCTGTACGCCTACCATCCATAACAATCAACAAACCATGCATCCAATTCTAGCTTAGCGTACAGAATTCTAACACTAGAATAAGTCACAATATCGTGAGATGACACGACACCTTAGGGCCATACCTTGAAGAGTTCAGGATGAGCTGCTTTCATCCTCTCTTCCACCTCCCACGTACAGTCGTTATCACCATCACTCCATTGTATCTTGAGCAACTTAACTACCTTCCTCCTAAGCTGTTTCGTGTCAGTTTCAACAACACGGAGCGGCTTACGAGGTCTTATATCGACTGGATCAACTTCGAAATCTTCACAGCTATCAGCAGAAACCACTGTATTCGAGTCGTGCACATACTTCCGTAGATATGATACATGAAAAACATTGTGCACACCCGACATCTTCTCAGGTAACTCCAATCTATAGGCGAGCTTTCCAATCCGCTCGATGATCGGGAATGGTCCAACAAATCTCGGTGTCAATTTCCCTTTCTTCCCGAACCTAATAACATTCTTCAGTGGAGAAATCTTCACAAAAACCATATCCCCTACGTCAAATTCCAAATCCTTTCGACGCTTATCAGCATAACTCTTCTGACGGTCTTGGGCTGCCTTCATTCGTTGCCGAATGATCTCTATACAATCTGAAGTCTGCCGAATCATCTCTGGCCCAAGTATCAGCTTTTCTCCAGTTTCCAACCAACATGTCGGAGAGATACACGGTCTTCCATACAATGCCTCATACGGTGCCATACCAATGCTTGACTGGTAACTGTTGTTGTACGCAAACTCCACCAAATGAAGGTGATCTTCCCATGATCCTCCGAAATCCAAAACACAAGCTCTAAGAAGATCTTCCAAAACTCGGTTGACTCTCTCGGTCTGACCATCTGTTTGAGGGTGATAAGCTGTACTCAAACACAACTCGGTTCCCAAAACTTCCTGGAAGCTCTTCCAAAATCCACTAGTGAACAATGGGTCTCGATCGCTCACTATACTTTTCGGAATACCATGGAATCGAACTATCCACTTAACATACAACTCAGCCAACTTTGATGCAGTCCTAGTCGATCGAACAGGAATGAATCGTGCACTCTTAGTCAGACGATCCACAATGACCCAAATTCCTTCATTTCCCGTTCTGGTTCTAGGCAATCCATCGATAAAATCCATCGACACTTGTTCCCACTTCCATGTAGGAACTTCTAATGGCTGAAGCAATCCACTTGGCTTCTTCTGTTCGGCTTTTACCAACTGGCAGTTCATACATTTGGAAATAAAATTTCCAACATCCTTCTTCATACCTTCCTAGTAGTAGGTTCTCTTCATATCCCGATACATCTTATTTCCACCTGGATGAATTGTCAACTTCGAGTGATGACTTTCCTTCAGAACTTCACTCCTCAATTCATCTATATCGGGAACAACTAGTCGTCCTTGCTTTCGAAGCCAACCTTCTCTATCGACCTCGAATCCTTTATCCCTTTCTGGTTCCAATCCAGATTCCAAATCACGGATAATCCTGACAAGCTTATCATCTCGCTTTTGGCTCTCGCCAATCCTTTCCACAAGAGAAGGCCTTATCGATAAGTTTGCCAACATCTCAGGTTCCAATTCACATCTAGGCCTGAAGTCAAATCCAGCTAAATACTCGAGACTCTTCCATTCTGAAAACATGGCTCCCAATCCTGCATGTCTTCGACTTAACGCATCCGCCACCGCGTTACCTTTTCCCGGAGTATAAGCTATACCAAAATCATACGATGCCAAAAACTCTAGCCACCGTTGTTGCCGAAGATTCAAATCCTTTTGGGAGAAAAGATACTTCAATGACTTGTGATCCGTAAACAACTCGAATCGAACTCCCAATAGATAATGTCTCCACATCTTCAGAGCAAATACAATCGCCCCTAACTCCAAATCATGAGTTGGGTAATTCCTTTCATGCGGCTTCAGTTGTCGACTTGCATATGCAACAACTTTATCCCTCTACATCAACACTGCTCCAAGTCCAGTACCACATGCGTCGGTGTAAACCACCATCTCATCATTCCCACTTGGAATAGTCAAAACAGGAGCACTCGTCAATCTCCCTTTCAGGATTCCGAAAGCTTGCTCACACTTAGCATCCCAACTAAACACTTGGTTCTTCATCGTCAATCCTGTTAACGGTGCAGCTATCTTGGAGAAGTCTTTGATAAACCGTCGATAATATCCTGCTAATCCAAGGAAACTTCTCACATCAGATGCATTCTTAGGTCTAACCCAATCCTGGATTGCTGCCACCTTAGCGGGATCAACCGCTATTCCATTTCCAGAAATCACATGCCCTAAGAATCTCACTTCACTCTTCCAGAAGTGACACTTCGAAAACTTAGCCTTCAGCTGATGTTTCCGCAAGATTTCCAAAACAATACGCAAATGCGTCTTGTGCTCTTCTTCAGTTCTGGAATAAATCAGAATATTATCCACGAACATAAGTACGAACTTGTTCAACTGATCTCTGAACACTCTATTCATAAGATCCACAAAATATGCTGGCGCGTTAGTCAACCCAAACGGCATTACCAGCCACTCAAAGAAACCGGATGGTGTTCGAAAAGCAGTCTTCGGCACACTATCCTTAGCTACTCTCAACTGGTGAAATCCTGTTGCCAAATCCATTTGAGAAAACACCTTGGCTTCGTGAAGCTGATCAAACAAGTCATCTATTCTCGGTAATGGATACTTGTTCTTCTTAGTCACCTTATTCAGCTCACGATAATCCACACACAATCTCAACGATCCATAAAATGTGACGACCGCCCATGACCCCTGCACCGAATCTAGAGATAGTGCGCTGTAAAGTGTGCCAGGCGACCATGGACGATTGTCAGGGTAGATTAAAACAACAGAATCTATCGAATTACTCACAGCGCATGGACAAAATACAATAGAACATATGTATAGTGAAGCTTTACAGAACAAAATGACATCATATAAAACTCCATAATAGTTGAATACAAGCATCCAAATAGTCAATACATCAAGCCTCACTACATATCTCTCAGAGAATACAAAACAGCGGAATATCCAGTACATATAATAAGAAGATAATATGCAACCCTCCAGCTCGTCTTCGATATCAACATCGTGAGAAGAGAACAGCACCTGTCACCTGCTACCTAGTCTGCCCGTCCCAAAATGGACGAACAGCCCAAGGCAATAAGAATTAAAACATAAAGCCTTGAGTCAGACAACAGTCTTAGTGAGCAGTAAATTAACTAACAACATACCAAAAGAGCATAAAGGAAAAGGAATAGGAATACAACCCTCCCACTCCAACCTCATTCTACAGTGATAGCCCCCAGACACACACTAAGCAGAAGCAAACATAGCAGAGCATACAATTTAAAGTAAAGCTACTATCACTCGAGTCAAGGGCGATGTTTTCCAAGTACCAAGGCCTAAATCAGATAAGCACCCAGAAAATACCGCTCTTGAGTCCGAATGACGATACAACCAAACATCCATGACTCTGGCTATCACTGTTATCATCGCTTCGATATCACCGTTAATTGAATGACCGGCACATTCTTTCAGCCGTCCGTCAAGGGCTAATGGAAACCCCGGTTCTAGACATAACTCCCGCACGTCGTCGCAACCCGTGCCTAGGACTATCGAATCTGCCCTGAGTACTCGACCATCAACAGTTAGTCGTTGGGACTATCGAATCTGCCCAAACGTACTCTTGCTTAGAGCATGCTAGAACCTTCAACAATGATGCTATCCAAACCTCCTAGTCATCCTCCTCGACGACTATTCTCATATCCATTCATTATCCTCAACTCGAATCATATCACCGAGTTATCAACATGCTTGGAATGATCCCGTCTGGATTAGACCAAGTCTTCATCACATGATTGCCTCGCTTCATCACATCCTCGTGAAGCCTCATCTCAACATCACATCATCAAATCTATGCATAAGAGCTTCATCATCCCGCTACATATGCCACGAGCAGCTTTCCCCAATTCAAGAGCCTTTCCCTTAGCTTTTGAATCACCTTTGGTCTAAATCAACCCATCAATCATCTAATTCATAGCAATCAATCAAATCAAACATTAATCCAAACAATCAAGCATTCAAATATGATCTAAGTAGACAATTATAACAATAATGGCATTTTCGTAATTAAAGAGTTGAAAGTCCAATAAGCATGAAAACATGAACAATATCTCTACAAACTTGATGAATGAACTTGCATAGGTTAACATGTGATAAAATGGATGTAACATCATCATGAACAATGGATCTACATGGATCTACACTTAGGATGAAGAAAATGCATGGAAATCACTATTTTAACACCAAATCGAGCCAACAATCCGATATACTCCTTTGGATCCGTGTGAGAGATAATCACCACTCACCAAATCACCAAAACAAACCCAAATCAACACGCTTCAGATCTGGACAGCGAAGGATCAAGCTTGATCTATCACGAATCCGCTTCGAACGATGAAATCTCACTTCAAGAGATGAAGATCTTCAATCTAAGCTCTTGAATCTTCAATTTGATCTTCAACTTGGATGGATTGAAGCACTAGATTAGAGTGGAGAAAAGAAGTGAAGAAGTGTAGAAGTCGAGCTCTCAAAATGGCAGCACTTCGTCGCTTCGAAATCCGGATCCCAAAAAGTGAGAACAACCCCTCCTATTTATAGCTGAAAATCTCTTAAGTCGTAACTCGGTATTAGGTCGCCTCCGACCTACGAACTAAGATCTTGCCGACCTAAAACCCATACGACCTAACAGCTCTTCGACCTAATAGATATGCACGCGTGCCCCAACTCCTAGGTCGCTCACGACCTAACGGCTTAGCAGTCCTACGACTTACGACTCAACTGGGTCTCCGACTTAACATAGCGCGCGACATAACAAAGCTCTCCATCCTACGACCTAACGAGGTTACGACCTAACACTTAACAAAACCTTGCGACCTAACAACTTAGCCAACACACGTGACCAACAGATGCCACGACTTAACTCCTCAGCGACCTAACACATGACGACCTAAAACAACACGCGACCTAACTCCCACGCGACCTACCAACCTATGCGACCTAACAACTTATGCCAACACGCGACCTAACTAAAACAGAACTCACGACCTAACTTAGGTCGCGTACGACCTAACTACTAACCAGTCATCCCCTACTCTGCCTAACTCTTAGGTCGCTAACAATTAGATCGCTAACTCTTATAGGTCGCGAACTATTATAGGTCGCATCTCACTAGTTTCCTTAGGTCGCTGCCGACCTAAATATACTAGGTCGCTAACTCGCTAACCACTAGGTCGTAAGTTCCTTAGCTCGCGCCCGAAACCCTTAAGTCTTCTCTCTTAGGTCGTCTACGACCTAAACCACCCCGCGACTTATCACCTGAACGACTTAACACTTAGGTGCGACTCAAGACAGTGCGACCTACCACTTAATCTGGCTACGACCTAACCCTTAACTTGCCTATCCCCTTAGGTCGCAGACCTTCTCTAAGTCGCTCATGACTTATCTTCTAAGTCGCCAATCAACATTTAACTAACCTCTAGGTCGCGTACGACCTAGGACTTAGGCAAATTCCAACCAAAATCTGAAACAACTAGAAAATGCTGAAAATCCCAGATTTTGACAAACTTTTCGATCCGTAAAAAATACGGGTCGTTACATTCTCTCCCCCTTAGGAATTTCGCCCCCGAAATTCCAAACAACCAAAGCAATCAAAGACTATTATGTACGCCTACCATCCATAACAATCAACAAACCATGCATCCAATTCTAGCTTAGCGTACAGAATTCTAACACTAGAACAAGTCACAATATCGTGAGATGACACGACACCTTAGGGCCATACCTTGAAGAGTTCAGGATGAGCTGCTTTCATCCTCTCTTCCACCTCCCACGTACAGTCGTTATCATCATCACTCCATTGTATCTTGAGCAACTTAACTACCTTCCTCCTAAGCTGTTTCGTGTCAGTTTCAACAACACGGAGCGGCTTACGAGGTCTTATATCGACTGGATCAACTTCGAAATCTTCACAGCTATCAGTAGAAACCACTGTATTCGAGTCGGGCACATACTTCCGTAGATACGATACATGAAAAACATTGTGCACACCCGACATCTTCTCAGGTAACTCCAATCTATAAGCGAGCTTTCCAATCCGCTCGATGATCGGGAATGGTCCAACAAATCTCGGTGTCAATTTCCCTTTCTTCCCGAACCTAATAACATTCTTCAGTGGAGAAATCTTCACAAAAACCATATCTCCTACGTCAAATTCCAAATCCTTTCGACGCTTATCAGCATAACTCTTCTGACGGTCTTGGGCTGCCTTCATTCGTTGCCGAATGATCTCTATACAATCTGAAGTCTGCCGAATCATCTCTGGCCCAAGTATCAGCTTTTCTCCAATTTCCAACCAACATGTCGGAGAGTTACACGGTCTTCCATACAATGCCTCATACGGTGCCATACCAATGCTTGACTGGTAACTGTTGTTGTACGCAAACTCCACCAAATGAAGGTGATCTTCCCATGATCCTCCGAAATCCAAAACACAAGCTCTAAGAAGATCTTCCAAAACTCGGTTGACTCTCTCGGTCTGACCATCTGTTTGAGGGTGATAAGCTGTACTCAAACACAACTCGGTTCCCAAAACTTCCTGGAAGCTCTTCCAAAATCCACTAGTGAACAATGGGTCTCGATCGCTCACTATACTTTTCGGAATACCATGGAATCGAACTATCCGCTTAACATACAACTCAGCCAACTTTGATGCAGTCCTAGTCGATCGAACATGAATGAATCGTGCACTCTTAGTCAGACGATCCACAATGACCCAAATTCCTTCATTTCCCGTTCTGGTTCTAGGCAATCCATCGATAAAATCCATCGACACTTGTTCCCACTTCCATGTAGGAACTTCTAATGGATGAAGCAATCCACTTGGCTTCTTCTGTTCGGCTTTTACCAACTGGCAGTTCATACATTTGGAAATAAACTTTCCAACATCCTTCTTCATACCTTCCCAGTAGTAGGTTCTCTTCATATCCCGATACATCTTATTTCCACCTGGATGAATTGTCAACTTCGAGTGATGACTTTCCTTCAGAACTTCACTCCTCAATTCATCTATATCGGGAACAACTAGTCGTCCTTGCTTTCGAAGCCAACCTTCTCTATCGACCTCGAATCCTTTATCCCTTTCTGGTTCCAATCCAGATTCCAAATCACGGATAATCCTGACAAGCTTATCATCTCGCTTTTGGCTCTCGCCAATCCTTTCCACAAGAGAAGGTCTTATCGATAAGTTTGCCAACATCTCAGGTTCCAATTCACATCTAGGCCTGAAGTCAAATCCAGCTAAATACTCGAGACTCTTCCATTCTGAAAACATAGCTCCCAATCCTGCATGTCTTCGACTTAACGCATCTGCCACCGCGTTACCTTTTCCCGGAGTATAAGCTATACCAAAATCATACGATGCCAAAAACTCTAGCCACCGTTGTTGCCGAAGATTCAAATCCTTTTGGGAGAAAAGATACTTCAATGACTTGTGATCCGTAAACAACTCGAATCGAACTCCCAATAGATAATGTCTCCACATCTTCAGAGCAAATACAATCGCCGCTAACTCCAAATCATGAGTTGGGTAATTCCTTTCATGCGGCTTCAGTTGTCGACTTGCATATGCAACAACTTTATCCCTCTGCATCAACACTGCTCCAAGTCCAGTACCACATGCGTCGGTGTAAACCACCATCTCATCATTCCCACTTGGAATAGTCAAAACAGGACCACTCGTCAATCTCCCTTTCAGGATTCCGAAAGCTTGCTCACACTTAGCATCCCAACTGAACACTTGGTTCTTCTTCATCAATCCTGTTAACGGTGCAGCTATCTTGGAGAAGTCTTTGATAAACCGTCGATAATATCATGCTAATCCAAGGAAACTTCTCACATCAGATGCATTCTTAGGTCTAATCCAATCCTGGATTGCTGCCACCTTAGCGGGATCAACCGCTATTCCATTTCCAGAAATCACAAGCCCTAAGAACCTCACTTCACTCTTCCAGAAGTGACACTTCGAAAACTTAGCCTTCAGCTGATGTTTCCGCAAGATTTCCAAAACAATACACAAGTGCGTCTTGTGCTCTTCTTCAGTTCTGGAATAAATCAGAATATCATCCACGAACACAAGTACGAACTTGTTCAACTGATCTCTGAACACTCTATTCATAAGATCCACAAAATATGCTGGCGCGTTAGTCAACCCAAACGGCATTACCAGCCACTCAAAGAAACCGGATGGTGTTCGAAAAGCAGTCTTCGGCACACTATCCTTAGCTACTCTCAACTGGTGAAATCCCGTTGCCAAATCCATTTGAGAAAACACCTTGGCTTCGTGAAGCTGATCAAACAAGTCATCTATTCTCGGTAATGGATACTTGTTCTTCTTAGTCACCTTATTCAGCTCACGATAATCCACACACAATCTCAACGATCCATAAAATGTGACGACCGCCCATGACCCCTGCACCGAATCTAGAGATAGTGCGCTGTAAAGTGTGTCAGGCGACCATGGACGATTGTCAGGGTAGATTAAAACAACAGAATCTATCGTATTACTCACAGCGCATGGACAAAATACAATAGAACATATGTATAGTGAAGCTTTACAGAACAAAATGACATCATATAAAACTCCATAATAGTTGAATACAAGCATCCAAATAGTCAATACATCAAGCCTCACTACATATCTCTCAGAGAATACAAAACAGCGGAATATCCAGTACATATAATAAGAAGATAATATGCAACCCTCCAGCTCGTCTTCGATATCAGCATCGTGAGAAGAGAACAGCACCTGTCACCTGCTACCTAGTCTGCCCGTCCCAAAATGGACGAACAGCCCAAGGCAATAAGAATTAAAACATAAATCCTTGAGTCAGACAACAGTCTTAGTGAGCAGTAAATTAACTAACAACATACTAAAAGAGCATAAAGGAAAAGGAATAGGAATACAACCCTCCCACTCCAACCTCATTCTACAGTGATAGCCCCCAGACACACACTAAGCAGAAGCAAACATAGCAGAGCATACAATTTAAAGTAAAGCTACTATCACTCGAGTCAAGGGCGATGTTTTTCAAGTACCAAGGCCTAAATCAGATAAGCACCCAGAAAATACCGCTCTTGAGTCCGAATGACGATACAACCAAACATCCATGACTCTGGCTATCACTGTTATCATCGCTTCGATATCACCGTTAATTGAATGACCGGCACATTCTTTCAGCCGTCCGTCAAGGGCTAATGGAAACCCCGGTTCTAGACATAACTCCCGCACGTCGTCGCAACCCGTGCCTAGGACTATCGAATCTGCCCTGAGTACTCGACCATCAACAGTTAGTCATTGGGACTATCGAATCTGCCCAAACGTACTCTTGCTTAGAGCATGCTAGAACCTTCAACAACGATGCTATCCAAACCTCCTAGTCATCCTCCTCGACGACTATTCTCATATCCATTCATTATCCTCAACTCGAATCATATCACCGAGTTATCAACATGCTTGGAATGATCCCGTCTGGATTAGACCAAGTCTTCATCACATGATTGCCTCGCTTCATCACATCCTCGCGAAGCCTCATCTCAACATCACATCATCAAATCTATGCATAAGAGCTTCATCATCCCGCTACATATGCCACGAGCAGCTTTCCCCAATTCAAGAGCCTTTCCCTTAGCTTTTGAATCACCTTTGGTCTAAATCAAACCATCAATCATCTAATTCATAGCAATCAATCAAATCAAACATTAATCCAAACAATCAAGCATTCAAATATGATCTAAGTAGACAATTATAACAATAATGGCATTTTCGTAATTAAAGAGTTGAAAGTCCAATAAGAATGAAAACATGAACAATATCTCTACAAACTTGATGAATGAACTTGCATAGGTTAACATGTGATAAATGGATGTAACATCATCATGAACAATGGATCTACATGGATCTACACTTAGGATGAAGAAAATGCATGGAAATCACTATTTTAACACCAAATCGAGCCAACAATCCGATATACTCCTTTGGATCCGTGTGAGAGATAATCACCACTCACCAAATCACCAAAACAAACCCAAATCAACACGCTTCAGATCTGGACAGCGAAGGATCAAGCTTGATCTATCACGAATCCGCTTCGAACGATGAAATCTCACTTCAAGAGATGAAGATCTTCAATATAAGCTCTTGAATCTTCAATTTGATCTTCAACTTGGATGGATTGAAGCACTAGATTAGAGTGGAGAAAAGAAGTGAAGAAGTGTAGAAGTCGAGCTCTCAAAATGGCAGCACTTCGTCGCTTTGAAATCCGGATCCCAAAAAGTGAGAACAACCTCTCTCCTATTTATAGCTGAAAATCTCTTAAGTCGTAACTCGGTATTAGGTCGCCTCCGACCTACGACCTAAGATCTTGCCGACCTAAAACCCATACGACCTAACAGCTCTTCGACCTAATAGATATGCACGCGCGCCCCAACTCCTAGGTCGCTCACGACCTAACGACTTAGCAGTCCTACGACTTACGACTCAACTGGGTCTCCGACTTAACATAGCGCGCGACATAACAGAGCTCTCCATCCTACGACCTAACGAGGTTACGACCTAACACTTAACAAAACCTTGCGACCTAACAACTTAGCCAACACACGTGACCAACAGATGCCACGACTTAACTCCTCAGCGACCTAACACATGACGACCTAAAACAACACGCGACCTAACTCCCACACGACCTACCAACCTATGCGACCTAACAACTTATGCCAACACGCGACCTAACTAAAACAGAACTCACGACCTAACTTAGGTCGCGTACGACCTAACTACTAACTAGTCATCCCCTACTCTGCCTAACTCTTAGGTCGCTAACAATTAGATCGCTAACTCTTATAGGTCGCGAACTATTATAGGTCGCATCTCACTAGTTTCCTTAGGTCGCTGCCGACCTAAATATACTAGGTCGCTAACCACTAGGTCGTAAGTTCCTTAGCTCGCGCCCGAAACCCTTAAGTCTTCTCTCTTAGGTCGTCTATGACCTAAACCACCCCGCGACTTATCACCTGAACGACTTAACACTTAGGTGCGACTCAAGACAGTGCGACCTACCACTTAATCTGGCTACGACCTAACCCTTAACTTGCCTATCCCCTTAGGTCGCACACCTTCTCTAAGTCGCTCACGACTTATCTTCTAAGTCGCCAATCAACATTTAACTAACCTCTAGGTCGCGTACGACCTAGGACTTAGGCAAATTCCAACCAAAATCTGAAACAACTAGAAAATGCTGAAAATCCCAGATTTTGACAAACTTTTCGATCCGTAAAAAATACGGGTCGTTACATTCTCTCCCCCTTAGGAATTTCGCCCCCGAAATTCCAAACAACCAAAGCAATCAAAGACTATTCTGTACGCCTACCATCCATAACAATCAACAAACCATGCATCCAATTCTAGCTTAGCATACAGAATTCTAACACTAGAACAAGTCACAATATCGTGAGATGACACGACACCTTAGGGCCATACCTTGAAGAGTTCAGGATGAGCTGCTTTCATCCTCTCTTCCACCTCCCACGTACAGTCGTTATCATCATCACTCCATTGTATCTTGAGCAACTTAACTACCTTCCTCCTAAGCTGTTTCGTGTCAGTTTCAACAACACAGAGCGGCTTACGAGGTCTTATATCGACTGGATCAACTTCGAAATCTTCACAGCTATCAGCAGAAACCACTGTATTCGAGTCGTGCACATACTTCCGTAGATACGATACATGAAAAACATTGTGCACACCCGACATCTTCTCAGGTAACTCCAATCTATAGGCGAGCTTTCTAATCCGCTCGATGATCGGGAATGGTCCAACAAATCTTGGAGTCAATTTCCCTTTCTTCCCGAACCTAATAACATTCTTCAGTGGAGAAATCTTCACAAAAACCATATCTCCTACGTCAAATTCCAAATCCTTTCGACGCTTATCAGCATAACTCTTCTGACGGTCTTGGGCTGCCTTCATTCGTTGCCGAATGATCTCTATACAATCTGAAGTCTGCCGAATCATCTCTGGCCCAAGTATCAACTTTTCTCCAGTTTCCAACCAA
Organism: Allium fistulosum; assembly: GCA_030737815.1. NCBI lineage: Eukaryota > Viridiplantae > Streptophyta > Magnoliopsida > Asparagales > Amaryllidaceae > Allium > Allium fistulosum. The sequence continues at coordinate 1,415,016,385 of CM060901.1, read as the reverse complement.
CATGTCGGAGAGTTACACGGTCTTCCATACAATGCCTCATACGGTGCCATACGAATGCTTGATTGGTAACTGTTGTTGTACGCAAACTCCACCAAATGAAGGTGATCTTCCCATGATCCTCCAAAATCCAAAACACAAGCTCTAAGAAGATCTTCCAAAACTCGGTTGACTCTCTCGGTCTGACCATCTGTTTGAGGGTGATAAGCTGTACTCAAACACAACTCGGTTCCCAAAACTTCCTGGAAGCTCTTCCAAAATCCACTAGTGAACAATGGGTCTCGATCGCTCACTATACTTTTCGGAATACCATGGAATCGAACTATCCACTTAACATACAACTCAGCCAACTTTGATGCAGTCCTAGTCGATCGAACAGGAATGAATCGTGCACTCTTAGTCAGACGATCCACAATGACCCAAATTCCTTCATTTCCCGTTCTGGTTCTAGGCAATCCATCGATAAAATCCATCGACACTTGTTCCCACTTCCATGTAGGAACTTCTAATGGCTGAAGCAATCCACTTGGCTTCTTCTGTTCGGCTTTTACCAACTGGCAGTTCATACATTTGGAAATAAAATTTCCAACATCCTTCTTCATACCTTCCCAGTAGTAGGTTCTCTTCATATCCCGATACATCTTATTTCCACCTGGATGAATTGTCAACTTCGAGTGATGACTTTCCTTCAGAACTTCACTCCTCAATTCATCTATATCGGGAACAACTAGTCGTCCTTGCTTTCGAAGCCAACCTTCTCTATCGACCTCGAATCCTTTATCCCTTTCTGGTTCCAATCCAGATTCCAAATCACGGATAATCCTGACAAGCTTATCATCGACCTTTTGGCTCTCGCCAATCCTTTCCACAAGAGAAGGTCTTATCGATAAGTTTGCCAACATCTCAGGTTCCAATTCACATCTAGGCCTGAAGTCAAATCCAGCTAAATACTCGAGACTCTTCCATTCTGAAAACATGGCTCCAAATCCTGCATGTCTTCGACTTAACGCATCTGCCACCGCGTTACCTTTTCCCGGAGTATAAGCTATACCAAAATCATACGATGCCAAAAACTCTAGCCACCGTTGTTGCCGAAGATTCAAATCCTTTTGGGAGAAAAGATACTTCAATGACTTGTGATCCGTAAACAACTCGAATCGAACTCCCAATAGATAATGTCTCCACATCTTCAGAGCAAATACAATCGCCGCTAACTCCAAATCATGAGTTGGGTAATTCCTTTCATGCGGCTTCAGTTGTCGACTTGCATATGCAACAACTTTATCCCTCTGCATCAACACTGCTCCAAGTCCAGTACCACATGCGTCGGTGTAAACCACCATCTCATCATTCCCACTTGGAATAGTCAAAACAGGAGCACTCGTCAATCTCCCTTTCAGGATTCCGAAAGCTTGCTCACACTTAGCATCCCAATTGAACACTTGGTTCTTCTTCGTCAATCCTGTTAACGGTGCAGCTATCTTGGAGAAGTCTTTGATAAACCGTCGATAATATCCTGCTAATCCAAGGAAACTTCTCACATCAGATGCATTCTTAGGTCTAACCCAATCCTGGATTGCGGCCACCTTAGCGGGATCAACCGCTATTCCATTTCCAGAAATCACAAGGCCTAAGAACCTCACTTCACTCTTCCAGAAGTGACACTTCGAAAACTTAGCCTTCAGCTGATGTTTCCGCAAGATTTCCAAAACAATACGCAAGTGCGTCTTGTGCTCTTCTTCAGTTCTGGAATAAATCAGAATATCATCCACGAACACAAGTACGAACTTGTTCAACTGATCTCTGAACACTCTATTCATAAGATCCACAAAATATGCTGGCGCGTTAGTCAATCCAAACGGCATTACCAGCCACTCAAAGAAACCGGATGGTGTTCGAAAAGCAGTCTTCGGCACACTATCCTTAGCTACTCTCAACTGGTGAAATCCCGTTGCCAAATCCATTTGAGAAAACACCTTGGCTTCGTGAAGCTGATCAAACAAGTCATCTATTCTCGGTAATGGATACTTGTTCTTCTTAGTCACCTTATTCAGCTCACGATAATCCACACACAATCTCAACGATCCATCTGCCTTGGTTGCAAACACAACTGGTGCACCCCACTCGGACACACTATGCTGAATGAATCCTTTCTGCAAAAGATCATCAACTTGCACCCTCAACTCCTGCTGTTCCCTAGGCGCCATCCGCCTAAGAGGCATCACAACAGGTCTGGCTCCTTCAACTAGATCTATACGAAACTCGATCTCTCTATGCGGCGGCAATCCTTTGACTTCGTCAAAGACATCCTCGAATCCATTAGCGATTGGCACTGATGACAGTCCATCTCGTGGAACAACTAGCGAATACATGAAGCTCATGAAGACGCCTTCTTCATGCTTACATCGTATCACAACCTTTCGCCCCTCCACATTCTCGACTGTCACTTCCAACCTCTCGCAATCAACCTTTGCCGCATACTTCCTAAGCCAGTCCATACCCAAAATAATTCCGAACCCCGCAAAGTTCATAACAAAGCAATCACAAACAAAAGAGCAACCATGACTCGATACAACTAAACCACGGCATAACATACACAGACAAGACGAACCCCCAACAGGATTAGTCACAACCAATGGCCTATCAACAATATCCGGTTCCAAACCTAACCGGCCTACGAGTTCACTACAAACAAACGAATGCGACGCTCCAGCATCAAACAGAACTCTAACTGGAACACCACATAAGAAAAGAGTACCTTGAACCACCGCACTCTTTCCCTTCTCTTCAGCGGTAGGAGCTTTCGAAGACGACGGAACAGCTCCCAAAGCATAAGCTTGCATAATCTGCCTGTCCTTCCTCGGTTCTGGACAATTCTTCCTGAAATGCCCCGGCTTGTCACAGTTGTGACACTTCATTGGCACCTTCGGATTCTTACAATCCTTAGAGAAATGGCCCTTCTGCTGACAATTGTAGCAAGTCACCTCGCCTTTCGGCTTCTTCTGGCCATCCTTACCCTTCTGCTGCTGCTTCCTCTTCTTGTTTCCACCCTGCTGGGGTTTAGACTCTTCCCTGGTCACAGCAACAACAGATCCTTCCTTAGGAAACAGACTCTCATGCCTAAGAGCTTTCTCCACAAGCTTCTCAAATGAATCGTCCAAATGATCCACCAACTGTCTCCCAAGATAACTATCCAAGCCGGTCACAAACTTCTCATTCTTCTGGTAAGCAGATTCAATATATGACCGAGCATACTTGGACAAAGCTTCAAACTCAGAAACATACTCAAGAACAGATCTTCCACCTTGTTTGAGCTCCACAAACCTCTTGAACAGAACAGACTTCTGAGCTGTAGAAATGAACTTAGCTTCAAATCTAGATTGGAATTGCTCCCAAGTAATCTCTTCCTCCGCAGTATTGATGGTAATAGAGTTCCACCAATCAGAAGCTCTCCCTTGAAGCTGCCTTGATGCCAACTTCCTCTTAGTTGCATCATCAATTCCCAAATCACCAAAGATCCTTCTACAAGCATCGATCCATCTTTGGACTTCAATAGTTGATTCTGTTCCCAAGAAAACCTTCCCTCCAAGAGCAGTATAATCCTTGCACAACTTAGCAAAATCCACTGGTTTCGGAGTTTGGACTTGAACTCCAACATCTACTGCTGCCCCCAGAACTGGTATCCTTCTCATGATCGAAGTCATCATGGCTTCGAACATGGCTGCATAATCAGCAGTCTCTTCAGTAGCACGGCCTTCCCTAGCAGCTGGTCTCCCTCTTCGACTCATTCTCAATATCTATAAAAAGGAATGATTAGAACATCTAGAGAAACAACTGCATAAAGGACTCAAACTCAACTAAACTACTATATTATATATAGTATTCATCCATCAAAATACAATTACGTCTCTCATACGTAGTTACGACGGCGAGCGTTGGGTAAAATCGATTAACCAATGCTCTGATACCAAATGTGACGACCGCCCATGACCCCTGCACCGAATCTAGAGATAGTGCGCTGTAAAGTGTGCCAGGCGACCATGGACGATTGTCAGGGTAGATTAAAACAACAGAATCTATCGTATTACTCACAGCGCATGGACAAAATACAATAGAACATATGTATAGTGAAGCTTTACAGAACAAAATGACATCATATAAAACTCCATAATAGTTGAATACAAGCATCCAAATAGTCAATACATCAAGCCTCACTACATATCTCTCAGAGAATACAAAACAGCGGAATATCCAGTACATATAATAAGAAGATAATATGCAACCCTCCAGCTCGTCTTCGATATCAGCATCGTGAGAAGAGAACAGCACCTGTCACCTGCTACCTAGTCTGCCCGTCCCAAAATGGACGAACAGCCCAAGGCAATAAGAATTAAAACATAAATCCTTGAGTCAGACAACAGTCTTAGTGAGCAGTAAATTAACTAACAACATACCAAAAGAGCATAAAGGAAAAGGAATAGGAATACAACCCTCCCACTCCAACCTCATTCTACAGTGATAGCCCCCAGACACACACTAAGCAGAAGCAAACATAGCAGAGCATACAATTTAAAGTAAAGCTACTATCACTCGAGTCAAGGGCGATGTTTTCCAAGTACCAAGGCCTAAATCAGATAAGCACCCAGAAAATACCGCTCTTGAGTCCGAATGACAATACAACCAAACATCCATGACTCTGGCTATCACTGTTATCATCGCTTCGATATCACCGTTAATTGAATGACCGGCACATTCTTTCAGCCGTCCGTCAAGGGCTAATGGAAACCCCGGTTCTAGACATAACTCCCGCACGTCGTCGCAACCCGTGCCTAGGACTATCGAATCTGCCCAGAGTACTCGACCATCAACAGTTAGTCGTTGGGACTATCGAATCTGCCCAAACGTACTCTTGCTTAGAGCATGCTAGAACCTTCAACAACGATGCTATCCAAACCTCCTAGTCATCCTCCTCGACGACTATTCTCATATCCATTCATTATCCTCAACTCGAATCATATCACCGAGTTATCAACATGCTTGGAATGATCCCGTCTGGATTAGACCAAGTCTTCATCACATGATTGCCTCGCTTCATCACATCCTCGCGAAGCCTCATCTCAACATCACATCATCAAATCTATGCATAAGAGCTTCATCATCCCGCTACATATGCCACGAGCAGCTTTCCCCAATTCAAGCGCCTTTCCCTTAGCTTTTGAATCACCTTTGGTCTAAATCAAACCATCAATCATCTAATTCATAGCAATCAATCAAATCAAACATTAATCCAAACAATCAAGCATTCAAATATGATCTAAGTAGACAATTATAACAATAATGGCATTTTCGTAATTAAAGAGTTGAAAGTCCAATAAGCATGAAAACATGAACAATATCTCTACAAACTTGATGAATGAACTTGCATAGGTTAACATGTGATAAATGGATGTAACATCATCATGAACAATGGATCTACATGGATCTACACTTAGGATGAAGAAAATGCATGGAAATCACTATTTTAACACCAAATCGAGCCAACAATCCGATATACTCCTTTGGATCCGTGTGAGAGATAATCACCACTCACCAAATCACCAAAACAAACCCAAATCAACACGCTTCAGATCTGGACAGCGAAGGATCAAGCTTGATCTATCACGAATCCGCTTCGAACGATTAAATCTCACTTCAAGAGATGAAGATCTTCAATCTAAGCTCTTGAATCTTCAATTTGATCTTCAACTTGGATGGATTGAAGCACTAGATTAGAGTGGAGAAAAGAAGTGAAGAAGTGTAGAAGTCGAGCTCTCAAAATGGCAGCACTTCGTCGCTTCGAAATCCGGATCCCAAAAAGTGAGAACAACCCCTCCTATTTATAGCTGAAAATCTCTTAAGTCGTAACTCGGTATTAGGTCGCCTCCGACCTACGACCTAAGATCTTGCCGACCTAAAACCCATACGACCTAACAGCTCTTCGACCTAATAGATATGCACGCGCACCCCAACTCCTAGGTCGTTCACGACCTAACGGCTTAGCAGTCCTACGACTTACGACTCAACTGGGTCTCCGACTTAACATAGCGCGCGACATAACAGAGCTCTCCATCCTACGACCTAACGAGGTTACGACCTAACACTTAACAAAACCTTGCGACCTAACAACTTAGCCAACACACGTGACCAACAGATGCCACGACTTAACTCCTCAGCGACCTAACACATGACGACCTAAAACAACACGCGACCTAACTCCCACGCGACCTACCAACCTATGCGACCTAACAACTTATGCCAACACGCGACCTAACTAAAACAGAACTCACGACCTAACTTAGGTCGCGTACGACCTAACTACTAACCAGTCATCCCCTACTCTGCCTAACTCTTAGGTCGCTAACAATTAGATCGCTAACTCTTATAGGTCGCAAACTATTATAGGTCGCATCTCACTAGTTTCCTTAGGTCGCTGCCGACCTAAATATACTAGGTCGCTAACTCGCTAACCACTAGGTCGTAAGTTCCTTAGCTCGCGCCCGAAACCCTTAAGTCTTCTCTCTTAGGTCGTCTACGACCTAAACCACCCCGCGACTTATCACCTGAACGACTTAACACTTAGGTGCGACTCAAGACAGTGCGACCTACCACTTAATCTGGCTACGACCTAACCCTTAACTCGCCTATCCCCTTAGGTCGCAGACCTTCTCTAAGTCGCTCACGACTTATCTTCTAAGTCGCCAATCAACATTTAACTAACCTCTAGGTCGCGTACGACCTAGGACTTAGGCAAATTCCAACCAAAATCTGAAACAACTAGAAAATGCTGAAAATCCCAGATTTTGACAAACTTTTCGATCCGTAAAAAATACGGGTCGTTACACATTAGCTATTAAATATTTCGTGAAATTCAAACCGTGACCTTCATTATTCCCTATGTCCATTTATTATTCACTGGTTCGGTTTCCATTTTCTTTCTCTGCCTTTCTATTTTGTTCCACTTTTTTTAGGAGAATTTATATAATATTATTGTTTGCATTCTTCTATTCTGAAATCGACCTTAGCTCGTCTCTTTTCTTTTTCCCCAATATTGGAGCCATCTTCTTTCACCTTTTTATGTCGTTTCCTTCTTGCTTCACAAAAAAAAAATTACATGTTGCAAAATGTAGAAAGAGGGTGACATCACATAAGCCTGATTTGTAATAAATGCATATCACGTCCTCCCTAGCCTGCTACACTCTCTCTCACCTATTTGCATTTCTTTTTTTTTGTTTCTTTTTTTTTCTTCTCAAAACTTCTCTCTGCCCATAACGTGCTTCCTCCACCTTCCCAAGGCACTGCTCCGAGCCTCTGTGCTCACCGAACCCGCCTACAACTCGACAGCCACAACTCGTCCTTTCCCTCTTTTCCATGCGTGCAACCCAAGCACAGCACCGATAACCGAGCTCGCCTCATCCCCAGCAGCCGCTGACACCATCCCACTCCCTCCATCACCCATGCGACCAGATCCGCCGCATGCAACCCGAACCCGCCTGGCCCTTCCTCCGCCACAATACCAGACCACTCTGCGAGCCTGACCGAGCTCCTTCCCACTGCCGAACACCACCCTCCGTCCTTCCTCTTCTCCTCCACCGCCCGTTCCTCTCTGTCACCCATCAACCGTTCTTCCTCTAACCCAAATGCCACCAAGCAACGACAACCACCTATCAACCATGAAAGCCCGCCACATTAGTCGCCTCGCAGCCCATGCAGCCTCGACGAGAACCAATCTCCGCCTCCATCCCTCCGCAGCCTTTTCCCTTCAACCTCGACAGCGAACCCCACACGGCCTCAACAACCCGAGCACTACTTCTCTCCTCCTCTACCTATGCGCAAGCTGTAAGTCTTCGCTTTGTATAATATGTTGGTTGCGTGAATTATTTATATCTATCCATATGTATAGGCTATTAATATTTTCTGTTATATAATGATATTTGTTTACATAAAGTATTTATATGGGCGACATTAAATTTAGATATGTTGAGGTTTGTTAGTCTTATATAGATATTGGAAGGGTAGGTATACTAGGATTTGGTTTTCAATAGATGTAGATATTCATATTCATATTATAACAGCTATATATATTTTACATAAATACGTGAGTTTTATGTATTTTTTTTACCCAATTTATACACTAGATTTGTATGCAAATATTTTAACCTATATACTTTACTGTCAGATGTGTGTATGTTGTTGTATGCTATACTAGAAATAATTATAAATATAGTTATAGACAATAGTGGCTGTTATTAGTGTATAAAGGACAGCTATATTTATTTTCTACTCATGTGGTACAAAAAAACTTTATGATAGCAAGTAATTTTATACTATGACAGTAAGAAATTTTGTTTGGTTTATATATAAATAAAGTCGGGTTTGTTTTATGGTCCTCGCGACTAGCTGTAACTATTGTTTTGGAGTGCATATAAATAGGGGTTAGTTTATATATATAATATAAAGATTTTGGGGTATGTATGTGTATGTTCAGGACTGTAGCATATAACTTACCGTAGTATAGTTTTGAAAAAAAAAGTATGTTAAACCATATAAAATTTTAAAGTATGGCATGGGTGTAAAGTTTATATAAATGTACTTTCAAATTTCAATATGTGTGTTTTAAAACGTGGCTCTTATTCAAACCTCTAGTTTACTTTGTATATTAAAAAGCTTGTTGCGCTATCTTGTTTGAATATAAATTTACGTTAGTTCTATTATGAATTATTCTCGATTGTCTTTTTAATTTTAATATATATATATAATGATTTTGATGAGGTTATTTATATATGTGTTAATATAAGAATATTTTATTTTCAGTTTATACCAAGATTGATTTGGATTTGATCTCGTCAATTCTGATTTATTTCATCAATTCCTTGTTATCAGCCCTGTTCATCGAAATCGTGCCAATCCTACTTTTGCTTCGCAAATTCGTGCTTGGATTAGTAGCTCATTCCATTTGTCGAATCATCTCTAGCCTCGAAAGGTGAGCACTCACTCACGATTAACGTTCTTTTATTTATTAAATTTGATTTCAATTGAAACGACAATTGAAATATGCTGCTGTCAGTTATTTACACTGTTATATGTATGCTATTACCTGTATCAGTTCACCTGTGACATCTGACACATTTATTTGTTAATTATACGATGATAATCCTATTTGATTGATAATTGATTGATTGTTTGTTGTTTATATTGGATGTTAAATCGAAATGTATAAAGTGATAAATATTATGCAAGTAAATTTGACGTAGGATAATTGAGATTTAAATCGACATATGTGTTGAATTTGATTAGTTGAATATGACCCCTTTTAATTGTTAAATTAATTGACATATAGAAATGTGATAATTACACTTTGAACCACCGACGTATATTGGATCAATTGTTGTAGTATAAAATTGTAATTGAATGACAAATGGAAACCGTAATGTAATAATCTTTAATCTACATGAAATGATAGTGTAGATTCTAGAAATAATTATATTAATTCGTACAAATAACAATGCGAATTAATACGATTATTTCGGGATTATTTGAATTGACTTTTGGATTGATATTGATTGATGTTATTGCTTGTTTATTTACTTTGACACCATCCCAGTTATCACACTGCAAGTTCCCTTTGTTATGTTTTGATTTTGAATTGAATTGGAATCGGGTTGAAATGATAAATACCCAAATGAACTTGACCTAGGATCGAGAATTAAATAAAATCCGATTGGTCAATAATTTGATTTAAAAATAAACGAAGATTTTATTTGAATAAATAATATGGTTTTGAAATGAAGTTGAAATTTGAATTTTAATGAAAGGAAAATGTTAATATGTAATAATCTGAAACAAAATATTAACAATGTAATTGATAAAAGAATGTTGTTAAATTTGAGAAATGATTGAATTAAGTTTGAAATTATAAGTAAGTTTGAAATTATTAAACTTTGAAATTTTTTAATAATTAAGTTTGAATTATTTAATAATTAAATAAGATTGAATTATTTAATGATTAAATTAAATTGAATTTGTGAATAAGTGAATTTTATGTCGTAAATAATTGAAATTGAATTTCTTATTTAATTAAGTTTTGGAAAATTATTTAAGTAAGTAAATAAGTGAAATTGAATTTCTTTAACAAGAAATAAAATCTGATTTATTGGAATTAATGTAAGACTTGTAATTGAAAGAATTGATTTGACGAGTTTAATTTAATTCAAAATTGTAAGTTTTGATTTAATGAAGTTGAACTTAAGAAATTGATTTAATGATTTGGAAATTTAATAGAAATTGTTTTGAATGATAAAGTAACTTAACGAATATTGAATGAAATCGATAAATGAGTTTAAATTGATTTGAATGTTAAATAAAATTTATTTAAATGATTTCGGAATGAAACTTATATACGAACTTGAATCAATATTTGAATTGTTTTAAATAGAAATTGAAATTGAATTATAAGATTTTGAAATGATAACTTGGAAGTTTTGAAACGTAAATTATGGAAATTGTTTTAGAAAGACAAATGAAATGTTGATTTATAAATCCTAAATGGAATTGAATTTGATTTGGTTTTGAAATATATTAAACGACCAATTGGTGTAATAATTACGAAAGTTATTAAAGAGACCGGAATCGGTTTTGGATATACTCTCTATCTAAACCGAAACCACTTTAATATATACGCGGAGTGTGATCCAGAATGAAGTGGTTGGAATGATGTACGCGATGACTGAAGAAAGAGAACGATAATGGATAGCCTTGACACTTGTGTCAAATTGGAAATGACTAAAACAGGAGCCGTACCGGGCCAATGGAGGTCAGCTACCTCAAGTGAACACACTTCTTCGAACTACTCATTACTTGTTGTCGATTGGTGCACCCTTGATTTTGGGAGTGTTGTTTCACGGTGTTGCGGTCGCTGCGGCGATGCGTTCTCACCAGTCCGGATCAGGCAAACGGTAGTATCACTACCTTGGGTATTGCCTCATGTGCCTTGTCATACTTGTATTCCCTATTCGCGACCACTACGAATCTGTTTTGTACCTTTAGTATATGGATTGCCCTCTGGTGACTTCCGGTTTTGGGGAAACTACGGTTTTGTATATGCTTTTGGGAATAAAAATGTGTTAAGGGTGGAATGGGCCATGACTTAACACTATTTTGATATCTTTATATTACTGATAGACATTATCTACTTATCGTACACTACTACATAGTAGATAGTTTAACGGATCCTTAAAGGATGGTTATGCCAAACATCCTTTGAGTTACTTGTATTTCAATTGCTATTTCACTTGAGTTGGATTTATTAATATAAGAATGTTAATCCTGACTCGAGTGTCTTGTGTTTTGCTTTACGCTCGGGTCAGACTGAGTGTACCAGTATTCGAGACTCACCTTTGGAGTTGGAGCTTTGCTTGAAGATCCAGCCATCTATTCTACTTTCAGTATTCGATGATTCCAGTGATGTATTCTGATTTGTATCTGATGTATCATGTTACTCTTCCATTGTATCTGGTTTAACTCTGATGTATCGTATTACTCTTCTGTTGTAAACTCTGATGTATTTTATATTCATATAGTAGCTTCATGAACTACTATCTCTTTTATTTTCGCTGCAAATTATTACTCTGTGTCTGTGTTCTGTGATTATTTATTTACTGTATATGTTCAGTTTTTCTAAATTTAAATTAACAACGCGGTATTTTGAGCAATTCAATCCCGGCATGAGTGTCTACCTATACACTTATAATGGATGCGAATGGTCCAAAATATCGGGTCGTTACAGTATTGTCTTAGTGTTGAAGGGATCGGGCACAGCAGTTGTTGGTGTGGCTTGCGTGGGTTTGGAGATGAGCAGAGGTTGGGTTTGCGTGCTGAAAAGGTGTGTGTTCGGCTATGACAACATGGCAAGGAGGTGGAAGGTTTTGATGAAGTTTGGTTGTGTTTCGATTTCTTCCCTTTTTTTTTATTTACAGATCCAGAAGAATGAAAGGAGAGGAAGAAAGTGATTCTTTTTTTTTGTTTACTGTCACAGCTTTTGAAAATGAAGTGGCGAATGGAAAGAAAAAAAAGGATGAAGTTTGTTTGTTCAGAGAAAAATTTTGAAGAGACCGAACTATGCGTGTCCAACACATAATAAATGTGATATAGGAAATAGTTCACGTTGGAAAGCGGATGGCCACGAAAAACCAAAAGACATTAAATAAACAGGGAGAATTTGTAAAGCTAGGCATGTATTAGCTTTTTAAATTACCAAAATGAACAGAGCAGAAGAACTAAGGAATGGAAAATGAAGCGAGCCAAATTATATTGAATATGTTGGGAATAGGAAGAGTGAATCATATTTTTAGAAATTATCAATTCCAAGTAGCTGTTGGGTCTTCCCATAAATGAATAGATGAAAGGTCATAGAAACCCAACGGTTTGAAATGAATACCGGTACGAACCGTTTCAACGATTTCATCGCGTATCGAGTTTCTGAAATACACAAATGAATACACTATTGAGATCAGCACGATGAGACGATCAAAACGGTATACAGATATTAGTGGTATGATTGAATTATAAAATTCGAATTTTTAAATAGCGGAAAATGCAAGAAAAACGCTGAAAAATAAGATCGACGGAGCCAAAGATGTCCAAATTTGGAAAAACGACAAACTGACATCTTGCTCAAAAGATGGTTTAGAATTTTTCTATGTAAAAATATTTGGGTTTTGAAAACATTTTATTTTCATCGCTTTTTAACTGATTAAATTGAAGTAAATTTACGCGCGAAATAAACTTTCATATTTTCGGACGAAAATTTACCAGTTGCTATGTTTAACTAGACGCATTCCAAATGTCAAATTTATTTTTCAAAATTTCATCCTTTAAAAATTTCACAAAATTTCAACTAATTACGTTATTAAAACAGTTGAAATTTACGGGTCGTTACACTCTCCCCCACTCAAAACTTTTCGTCCCCGAAAAGGAACGAGGTAGGAGAATAGAAACAACCAGAAAGAAAAACAGATTTGAAATACAATTAATTTAAACCATATAAATTCAAATTTAAATTAATTGATATTCAATAATTGATTTAATCCATTTGATTAAAATCAATCTCACTATTTCTAAATTCATTATCTTATTATCCATTTTCTTCAATTTACAATTTCTAAAACCATAAATTTGAATAGTCTTTTATTATAATCATATTTTCTTCAACAATTTTAAATTCTTCTTTATTCCAAATTACTGTTAAATTTATTCTACTTAATATATCGACTCACATATATTTAACCCATATAAATTAATTTAAAACATAAAAGTTTCGATTTAAATTAATTTACATCTATTAATTTCTCTTAAATTCAAGGTATTTTCTTATGTTGATCAATTTCAATTTATTAATTCTTTCAAAACAAATTTATTAATTCTTTCAAAACAAATTTATTTCATTATTAACTGAGTTTACTTATTATCCTATCTAACTCTATTAACATCTTTATAATAAAAATTTAGTGTATTACATTTATTATAAACACTCAAATTTTATTTATAAATTCAATTTATCTTATATATTATCCAATTACAAATTCAACTTCTGAATGATTTAGGTAAGTTGTATTAGAATGCAGTTGAACAATATACAAATAAAATTTTCCCAATTCAATTATTCAAGTTTAAATATTTATTCCAAATTTTGGTTTTATTTATAATTAAAATCATCCTTTAACAAAATTTAAGAATTAGATTTCTGATTAACTTTAAACAACTTAGAGATATATATAATATATTTATATCATATCAAATTAAATTTTAAAATAAGATACCTATATATATGTAAATCAAAATATACTGAAAAATTCAAATCAAAATTTTTTTTTCTCAAAACAAAACCGTAGCAAAGCAACAGAATGGTTTCTCCACTTCGAAACTCGAAAATGAACGTCGATGATGCGGCCGCCATCACCGAATTTATTTTCCAGCGACAAAGAGAAGAGCACTGATTTCAACATTTAAAAATTCTTTGGAAACGATTTCTATTCGAAAATACTTCTAATAATATATACTTTAAAATTTTAAAACCAATGTTCGAAATCACCGGAAACTAAATTCTTAAATTTCTGAATTAAATTCATTTCAAATTCCAAATCAATTTATAAACCATATTTATAAATTTATTTAGAACAATAAATGATAATCAAATATTATCATTTCAAACAAACAATTTAATTAACCTATTAAATTCTAGAAAATTTTACTTATATTTTCACAATATAATCAAACAATTTATTTCATTTTCCAAATTTGAAAATAATATTGTGTCAGTTTGCTCTGTTCAAGTGTTTTGGAAATCCTATCAATAGCGTTGATCAGATGAATCGATCGGAAACCCAAATCAACATCAACAACTCAAACAACACAGCATACATTAAAACATTTATATATATTAGTTTACAAATACATTTCTTTGCTCGACGATACAGGAATGAATTTTCAAAATAAGGATAGGGTTTCAAATTTGATGGGCTCAAATCAAAGAGAATTCTGTTTCGAAAATAAGTTTGAAACAGAAGATAAGATGATTCAATTATCACTATCGGGAGATGGATGAGTTTATTTAATTCACGGGCAACCTTAACCGGGTCGTCCGTAACTTCAAGAATAAGATCGATGCTGAATTCCGAGGTAAATCAACACTCGATCTTAAGAGATGGAATTCAAGTATAGCAGGTAATAGATAGCATCGTAAACCGAGGATACGGAAATCTCCGGTAAATCGATGCCTATTATAAAGGAGTTTACTCCTTTAAAAATCATTCTAAAATTGGCGAGACCGCCGATCTATTATAGATAACATTCAGAATGGAGTTATGGGGTGCTCCAGAATTGAAAGAAGATGAATAGTGAGGGACACGAATGAATTTTCGGAACCGCAGGGAACGTTCCAAAATTCAAAGAAATCGAGTCGAAAGGAAGAGATTGAAACTCGAATGAGAGTGATTCTGTAAATACATTTACCTTATATGTCAAGTTTTGCCTAGAGCAACCAAAGCTCTGATACCAACTGTAACGACCCAATATTTTGGACCATTCGCATCCATTATAAGTGTATAGGTAGACACTCATGCCGGAATTGAATTGCTCAAAATACCGCGTTGTTAATTTAAATTTGGCAAAACTGAACATATACAGTAAATAAATAATCACAGATCACAGACACAGAGTAATAAATGCAGCGGAAATAAAAGAGATAGTAGTTCATGAAGCTACTATATAAAAGTATAAGTTACATCAGAGTTAAACCAGGTACAACGGAAAAGTAATATGATACATCAGATACAAATCAGAATACATCACTGGAATCATCGAATACTGAAAGCAGAATTGATGGCTGGATCTTCAAGCAAAGCTCCAACTCCAAAGGTGAGTCTCGAATACTGGTACACTCAGTCTGACCTGAGCGTAAAGCAAAAACACAAGACACTCGAGTCAGGATTAACATTCTTATATATATAAATCCAACTCAAGTGAAATAGCAATTGAAATACAAGTAACTCAAAGGATGTTTGGAATGACCATCCTTTAAGGATCCGTTAAACTATCTACTAGGTAGTAATGTACGCTAAGTAGATAGTGTCTATCAGTAATATAAGGTATCAAAATATTGTTAAGTCATGGCCCATTCCACCCTTAACACATTTTTATTCCCAAAAGCATATACAAGACCGTAGTTTCCCCAAAACCGGAAGTCACCAGAGGGCAATCCATATACTAAAGGTACAAACCAAAATCGTAGTGGTCGCGTATAAAGGAATACAAGTATGACAAGGCACATGAGGCAATACCCAAGGTAGTGATACTACCGTTTGCCTGATCCGGACTGGTGAGAACGCATCGTCGCAGCGACCGCAACACCGTGAAACAACACTCCCAAAATCAAGGGTGCACCAATCGACAACAAGTAATGAATAGTTCGAAGAAGTGTGTCCACTTGAGGTAGCTGACCTCCATTGGCCCGGCATGGCTCCTGTTTTAGTCATTTCCAATTTGACACAAGTGTCAAGGCTATCCATTATCGTTCTCTTTCTTCAGTCAACACGTACATCATTCCAACCACTTCATTCTGGATCACACTCCGCGTATAGTTATTAAAGTGGTTTTCGGTTTAGATAGAGAGTATATCCATAACCGATTCCGGTCTCTTTAATAACCTTCGAAATTATTTCACCGATTGGTCGTTTATTTATTTCAAAACCAAATCAATTTCAATTTCAATCAGAGTTTATAAATCAACATTTCGTTTGTCTTTCTAAACCAATTTCCATAATTTACGTTTCAAAACTTCCAAATTACCATCTCATAATCTTATAATACAATTTCAAATTTTATTTAAAACAATTCAAATATTGATTCAAGTTCGTATATAAGTTTCATTCCGAAATCATTTAAATTAATTTAATTTAACATTCAAATCAGTTTGACTTCATTTATCGATTTCATTCAATATTCGTTAAGTAAACTTGCCATTCAAAACAATTTCTATTAGTTTCCAATTCATTAAATCCATTATTTAAATTCAACTTCCTTATATCAAACTTACAAATTGAATTAAATTAAATTCATCAAATCAAATTCTTTAAATTTCAAGTCTTACATTAATCACATTTTATTTCTTGTTAAAGAAATTCAATCTCACTTATTTACTTACTTAAATAATTTTCCAAAACTTAATTTAATAAAGAAACTCAATTTCAATTATTTACGAAGTAAAAATTCACTTATTCAAAAGTTCAATTTCACTTATTAAAGAACACAATTCAATTTAATCATTAAATAATTCAATCTTATTTAATTATTAAATAATTAAAAACTTAATTATTTAAATAATTTTAAAACTTAATTATTAATAATTTCAAACTTAATTATTAAAATTCAAAACTTAATTCAATCGTTTCTCAAATTAAAAAAAAACGTTCTTTCATCAATTACATTGTTAATATTTTGTTTCATATTATTAAATATTAACATTTTCCTTTCATCAAAATTCAAATTTCAACTTCATTTCAAAACCATATTATTTATTCAAATAAAATCTTCATTTTTTTAAAATCAAATTATTGACCAATCGGTTTTTTTTTTATTTAAATTATCTATCCTAGGTCAAAGTTCAATTTGGGTATTTATCATTTCAACCCGATTCCAATTCAATTCAAAATCATAGCATATCAGAGGGAACTTGCAGTGTGATAACTGGGATGGTGTCAAAGTAAATAAACAAGCAATAACAACAACCAATATCAATCCAAAAATCAAATCAATAATCCCGAAATAATCGTATTAATTCGCATTGTTGTTCGTGCGAATTAATATAATTATTTCTAGAATCTACACTATCATTTCATGTAGATTAAAGATTATTACACTAATTATTCATACGGTTCTTCACTTGTCATTAAATTTCAATTTTAACACTACAACAATTAATCCAATATACGTTCAATGGTTCAAAGTGTAATTATCACTATTTTACATATCAATTAATTTAACAATTAAAAGGGGTCATATTCAACTAATCAAATTCAACATATATGTCCAATTTAAATCGTTAACTATCATATATCAATTCAATTGCATATTATTTATCACTTTAACATTAACAATTTAACGTCTAATATAAACATCAATAATCAATCATTTATCAACTAAACTGGATTATCATTGTATAAATAGCAGATAATGGTGTCAGATGTCACAGGTGAATTGATTCAGGTAATAACAGATATAACGGTGTAAATAACTAACAGTTGCATATTTCAATTGTCATTTCAATTGAAATCAGATTTAATAAATAAAAGAACATTAATCGTGAGTGATTTCTCACCTTTCGGGGCCAGAGGAGATAGACTACATGACGGGTTACAAATCCAAGCCCGAATTTCAAAGTAAGCCCAATGGACACGAGTTTTGACTATCTAAGCTGATGATAGGGAATTTGACGAAATCGAATTAGAACTAGATCAAAGAAGATGATTGATATAAGTTGAACAAAATATACGTCATTATTATATTATATATATAATTTCAATATTTTTACTTAAGAAATATTAAAATAATATGAAATTTCAAAATCAATATTCCTAAAACACAAACATCCAAGATCAAAGATATATATATATATATAATCAATACTTTAAAAATTAAGACGTCTAATCAAATCGAATTCTTATATATAAGACTGTAAATGGTGTAAACCGAAGGAACCAAAACCGCTTAACATATTATTCAAATAAATATATGTATTACATTTTTCTAAAATCAACATTCTTTAAACACGTAAATTTCCTTTCAAAATCCATCAGATAGAATTTTAGACATAATATATATCTATTAGACTTATTACATAATCTGTTCAAAATTATAAATTTAAAAGTAAACTCTTATTATATACATGCATATAGTAGAGAAGGGCTGGAATGCAGGCTTCATATCAAATATAAATACATCCAACTAGCTTGAATACAACTTCTTTAACATAGTATATATATATATATGTATATATAGCTTGTTTATAAAACTGCAGCACACTTTAACAATATGTATATATATACACATAACTAATACATCATAATATAACACATAATATACATTTATATAACTTAAAGCTATACGTACATAGACACTATATATATTATACTCTATATACAATAAAACATGCAACTGAAATGACTACAGAATGCATAAGCTATATATCTCTTTTAAAAGTTTATATAAATAGCTAACAGATTGAACCCAACTTATACATCACAATGTTTACATAGTATATAAATCGATATAAAATGTATAGACCAAAATACATATACAGTACATAACAGATTGTAACATCTGCTTCTTTTCTTTATAAACTGTAACAACAGAACTTACAATATATATATAAACTTATCCAAATAACCAGTTAGATTATATATATACATATAAAATTAATATAAAACCAGATCGAGTAGATGACTAAATAAAATGTAAACAGCTAATATCTATAACTGCATACTCCTTACATATAATATAACATATTATACAAGTACCGTATAAATATTTACAAAGCACATAACAACCAATCGAATAGGTTAGATAAACTGTTATAACTTCACTATTATGATTTAAAAGGGCAAAAATATAGACGAATACATATACATATAACTTAAAACTCATCCATACTTTTAAATCGAAATATATATAAACAGAGACTATTAGACAAATCATACTGTAAACATATCAATGCAATAGTAACCAATATATAAACTTCCAAAACTTATAATATATATACGTATTTATAATACCACTTTGAAATTACCCTTTTGTATAAATATAGATAGATGGTGCTGCAGTTGAGGTACGTAGGAAGCATGGCGGGAAAAAGTGGTGGAGACAAGTGGTCGAGCTGTGGCCAGTGGTGGAACTTGGTGGTTGGACTACTGTCGACGTGGCAGGCGGAGGAGGTTTTGGGTCGCATGCGTGTGTGGCTGTCAGGTGAGTTTGGGTGGAGGCACAAGGCCGTAGAGGTGGAGGGTGCGTGCAGGTTGACGTGGCACCTGGTGGTTGCTGCCATGAATGGAAGGAAATGGAGTTGGCCGAGACAAGTGGAGGTTATTGTCTTAGTGTAGAAGGGATCGGGCACAGCAGTTGTTTGTGTGGCTTGCGTGGGTTTGGAGATGAGCAGAGGTTGGGTTTCCGTGCTGAAAAGGTGTGTGTTCGGCTATGACAACATGGCAATGAGGTGGAAGGTTTTGATGAAGTTTGGTTGTGTTTCGATTTCTTCCCTTTTTTTATTTACAGATCCAGAAGAATGAAAGGAGAGGAAGAAAGTGATTCTTTTTTTTATTTACTGTCACAGCTTTTGAAAATGAAGTGGCGAATGGAAAGAAAAAAAAGATGAAGTTTGTTTGTTCAGAGAAAAATTTTGAAGAGACCGAACTATGCGTGTCCAACACATAATAAATGTGATATAGGAAATAGTTCACGTTGGAAAGCGGATGGCCACGAAAAACCAAAAGACATTAAATAAACAGGGAGAATTTGTAAAGCTAGGCATGTATTAGCTTTTTAAATTACCAAAATGAATAGAGCAGAAGAACTAAGGAATGGAAAATGAAGCGAGCCAAATTATATTGAATATGTTGGGAATAGGAAGAGTGAATCATATTTTTAGAAATTATCAATTCCAAGTAGCTGTTGGGTCTTCCCATAAATGAATAGATGAAAGGTCATAGAAACCCAACGGTTTAAAATGTATACCGGTACGAACCGTTTCAACGATTTCATCGTGTACCGAGTTTCTGAAATACACAAATGAATACACTATTGAAATCAGCACGATGAGACGATCAAAACGGTATACAGATATTAGTGGTATGATTGAATTATAAAATTCGAATTTTTAAATAGCGGAAAATGCAAGAAAAACGCTGAAAAATAAGATCGACGGAGCCAAAGATGTCCGAATTTGGAAAAACAACAAACTGACATCTTGCTCAAAAGATGGTTTATAATTTTTCTATGTAAAAATATTTGGGTTTTGAAAAAAATTTATTTTCATCGCTTTTTAACTGATTAAATTGAAGTAAATTTACGCGCGAAATAAACTTTCATATTTTCGGATGAAAATTTACCAGTTGCTATGTTTAACTAGACGCATTCCAAATATCAAATTTATTTTTCAAAATTTCATCGTTTAAAAATTTCACAAAATTTCAACTAATTATGTTATTAAAACAGTTGAAATTTACGGGTCGTTACAGTTGCATACATTCAAAATTAACTTTTCTACTCCATTTTTAGATTGTTTCATTTATTATGCCCAGAGGTGGGTTAAATAAAGTAGGGAATTCTTGGCTAACCAGAGATTGAGATCTGGTCATTCTCTTGGAAGTAGGGGTAGGAAGGCCAACTTTGCCTTCCCTTGCAATAAGCTCTAACGACTGACAGTGGACTTGGCTTTTCATTAGCTCTACCTCAAGATCGTTTATTTATTAATGCAATTTAGCTACATTAGCATCAAAATCAACTAGAGACTTATATTCTAAGAACGCTTCAATTTTCTCTATCGATAATTGGACTCCTTCGTCCCTCTTTTTCATTTCTTCTTCCAAGCTAGAAGTTCACTCTTTTAGACCTTTAAAAATCACTCTCAGTTGAAAATATTTCCTATACCATTTTTTATGCCTCCGGATTATTCGCAAATAGTAAAGTTGAGTCGTCTTGAAAAGATTTCTTCTTCTTAATATCTGTAGCAATCTATCTTTGATTTCAATAACTCTTGAGAATACATCTAGAGGATTAGATGTACTCACTAATTGCGTTTCCTATTAAGAACAAGTGAAACAAAGATCAATATGTAAAGAGAAATAGTAAGTTCCTCCATTTAACAACGAAAAAAGTTTACAAACGACAAGGAAGTTTGAAATACATCACAACTCTATTTTTAAACATTTAATTGATTCCTAAAGCTTCAAAATGACGGTTTTAGCCTTTTCAAATGACCTAGCCGATAATGTGAGTGTTGAATCAAAGGATGCCTTAATTCCTTCAAGGGTGTAAATGGAAGGGAACCGCTGATGATCCCATTCTCCAATTGGAGGGCTGTCATAACCACATATTAATTTTGTATGACAGGATCGAATTTTGCTGAGTAACTTATCTTTTTCATCACCTAGTAAGTCAAAGTGGAAACGAGGGAAACGCATGTAGACTTCTTGTAAATCTTTGAGGAAACAATGTCTCACCAGTTGTGACATTTTGAGGATCGAAGATTTTTCCATAAAATGTTTCTTTAGCTTGAATACTTAAAAGATCCCCGGGGACCGGACTGCTCCAGAGGTCTTTATTCTGTACAACATGTTGAAATCAAACTAGAGATAGGTAAATTAAAATCCATAAGTAAACAAAGTTGCATATTGAAATTGTATAATCATTTAGGTTCATACAAAATTTATTTTTTATACATTTCAGAAATGAATCTCTTCCTACTATATCTAAGTCTCTAGGGGTAAGAGAACGAGAAGAAAGAGGAATGGGAGCTGCTCTTTGGAGATTCCAGCGCACCCCAGGATGAGGGTTGGAGCCATGTTCATCCAAGTATCTAAGATGAAAGCATCTAAGCAGATCTCCATAGTTGTCGCATAAATAGGAGAAGTCAATGAACTTACCCCTCGAGAGAGAAATTCTTCTGAGGCGTTCCTATCGTCAATTAACACCCAGAAAAGAGTCAGTAGTTCAACGTTCTCAGTCAAAAGTTTTTCTCGATGGTGGCATGCTCTTCTCATCCGAGGAGCAACTACCCTTTCCTTGAAGAATCTTAATTTCGACGAACTTGCAGCAAGCTTCTCATATTTTTCGTACAATTTATTATAATCCTTCATTTTTCTATCCAACTCCCTATTTAG
This sequence comes from Allium fistulosum, assembly GCA_030737815.1. Taxonomy (NCBI): domain Eukaryota; kingdom Viridiplantae; phylum Streptophyta; class Magnoliopsida; order Asparagales; family Amaryllidaceae; genus Allium; species Allium fistulosum. Next base: position 1,414,993,925 of record CM060901.1, on the reverse strand, counting down.
TTGATCTATCTCCATTTGCTTCTTTCCAAATAATACATTGCAAAGATATTTTGATTTCTTTCTCAATTAGAATAGTTAATGCATTAACTATGAATTATGGAGCAAATTAAGACATCTAAATAAAAAGATCCATACCTGAGAGAGTAGAATTAAAGAGGATGAGACTTTTCCTTTGTCTTTGAATTTTTGGCCTTGTGAAGCACCATCCTTCTTAGGAGAGTCTTTCTTTGAAGGATTGGGCTTATTTGCAGCTTCAACATCTTGGACAGTTGAATCCAGGTTACCATCACAAGAACCATCCTCATCGTCCGGCTGTTTGGAAAGCCACTATCCATCACCTCTACCGTTGTCATCATTATCATCACTAGGATCATCATTGTCATGATCATCCCCATCCCTATTCTCATCATCATCCTTTCCTCATCTGACAATGTCTCCTCATCAGCCGAAGGATCGTCGAAATTCAATAGCTTTGCAGCATCAATTTCCTCCTCTTTCTCGGAGGGACCATCTCCAGGTGCTTGAGATTTATTCAACATCGCTTCAAAGTTTTCCCTAACCTTTTTGTTTCATGCCAGAGGGAGAGAAGGGAATCCAAAATTCGAAAATTTGTGGGAATTTTCAATATAAGCAATAAAGAGTGTTTTCTTATTAGAACTCTCGATAATGGTATCGTGGGGTTTGCCAAGAAAATGAGTCACCTTTTGTTTTGCATCTCTAATTATGCCGGTTGACTTATCTAAAAGAACTCTTTTCTTCTTTAGCCTTTTCCCGAGAGATGCATTATCCACTACAAGCTTAGCCTCCTTCATTTCAGCCTCCACAAGCGCTAATTCTAGAGCCTTGATCCTATCATCTAAATCTGTTTATCGTTCTTTTCTTTAAGGAGCAAAGCTTCAGTATCCTTCAGAGAAGTAGCCAACTTTTCATTTTCCTTCACAACTTTATTCTCGTTGTGGTTAAATAAATAATAGTTGTTAAGCAAGGAGTTTTGTTCCTTAAGCTTTGATGTCTTGCTAGACGATCTTGAGGCTTCCTCTTGAAATGAAAACAAGTGTTTGGCGACCTAGAACAAGTAAAAAAACTTGAGTTAAGATGTTATATGTGAAATATTAAAAGTATAAAACAGTTAACCAAGAGGGGTACATACCAATAAGTGTTACTTAAGAAGGGCAAATCGATGGTCGTGAGTGTAGGAGGAAGGTTGTATTGGCTTGAGAGTAGCAAAAGAAGGGGATTGAATGACCAACTGGAGAAGGTCGTCCAATTTACTAATAGGAGTTGACGATTTGGACTTGAAAGGAAGTAGATCTTCCAAAGTAAAAGAAAATCCAAGATCCTCATAAATACGATTCAAAGCATTAGGAGAATTCAGGAACGCAATTTGGAGAAATGGATCACAAGAATGCTCTGCTTCAGCCATCTGTTGGACCTCATTTCTGGCAGCGTTAAGATTTGGGGACTTAAGATTTGAATCAGTGCTAATCAATTCTTTCTCATCAATAATTATAGGGGATTGTATGTCCCCAATCTTAGGTTTCTTACTAGGGTAGGTGCAGGAGTAGAACTATCACTCGGTTTCCTTTTGGCAATAGTGAATGAGCTAGAGATAGCATCCTTAAGAGATTGAGGTATGGGAGCCTGAATCGAGGCAGAAGTGTCACTTTGTCCAACTTGTCTCTAGGCTTGTCAGTTATGGCTTCCTTCTCTATAGGAGCAACTATCAAAGTAAATAAGCCTGAATCAAGAGAATAAGCTTATGAGGTGGTATTATAATAGATTTTGAATGAATGTAATTATATCTTACCAGGTATCCTATGATGAACTAGGGAGTGAGATGTAAAAGATTTGGGCTTGCCCATTACCAACGAGCTTTTGCCTTGAGCATTGTACTTTACTATCGGAGGCTCTCCCAAAACTTTGCGGTGGCCCAAAATGATAGAATATTGAAGAAGCTTAGCCGGGGTTAATAATCTAAGCATGTTCTCCATTTTCCCTACTGCTTGAGTTAGCAACAACACGAGTTTTTGATCCTCAATGTTTAACTTCTTAGGGGCAGGATCTGAAAGAGAGACACCTATTAGTAAAAAATAATAAACCAACATGGATAAGCAAGAAAAAGAAACTTACCAGCAGTAGAAAATGTTCCTTTGATATTAGAGAAGCATTTGACAAAGTAAAATTAAGTTTCCTATCTTCTTGTTTTGTTAACGTTTTCATAAATCAAGCTTTTTTGGTAGGGATGGATTTGATACAATTGATGGCCTGGTTTTTCACCAACCTTAGCAGGACCAGCTATATAATGGAGAATTTCAATGCTAAGAGAAGGAAGTCTGGCCTCCTGAGCTAAAACTTCCAAACAGATCAAATACGTATAAACATTTGGAAAGAACTAGATCAGTGCAATGTTCAGGCGCTCCAGATATCTTAAGAGGAAGAGGATAAAAGGGAGATAGCTCGTATGGCAGATATGTATGGGAGCTAAAGCAAAGTACCCCTCTCATGGGCTATAAATATTGTCTATAGGACCAGTAGGAATGGCTTCAACTCTAATGATTCCAAGTGTTCAAGGATAGAGTCAACCACAGCCTGAGATGTGATGTACGATGATTTGAAATAATATATCCCTTTTTGCTAACTGAAGGCAAAGGTTTAGATCCTTTACTAGCCTTCTTAGTGGACTTCATGCTGGAATGTTGACCTTTCTATTTTCCTGCCTGGTGATATTATTCCAAACATAAGAAATAATCATGTTCATGTTATATAAAAGATTTAGTACACGCTAAGTTTAAAAAAATTATTAATGTCTAGGTAATCTATTCACTGTCGAAGCAACAAAGTATGCAATAGTCACTAGATAATAATTCTTAACTTTCATGTATTGGGTTTGTTATAAAACATAAATTTTAATTCCAGCAAGAAGATCCCATAAAGGAGCTATATTAAAGATAAATAAAAATAAATATTCGGCACCTATAAGCCCATATCGATAATGGCATAAAACTTGTGCTATAAAATATTAACAAGCTTCACAACCATGACTAATGCCGAAGTGAGTGAGATATCAACACTGACGAATAACAGCGATGTGAACTGAAAACATAATAATTCGTTAAACAATTTATAACATGTTAAAAGTAATGGTGTCGAGAGGGTCGATGTCATACAAAACTCCGTTTGTAATGTTAAAAATGATTGTGAAGAAATAATGGAAAACAATAAGGCTATTGCTGTCGAACAATGCTCATAAGCAAACGTCGAAGATTAGCAGCGTCGTCCATAATTGACAACAAGTTTATTAATGACATGTCAAATCAAAACAAATATTGTCGATGACCTCCATGACCTCAACTAATGGTTGCCACGTTTCAACTTAATCGGTAAGATGAGAAATGACTTCGACACTATCGATGTTAATTAAACAATGAGAACCCCTACCAATATCGACAGTCACAACAGTAAGAAATTATCGCATCTCATTAAAATCAAAGTTTGATGTTGTCAAAGCAGTAAGAATTTTAATGGTGTCGAGTGTCACGCTAACATCACAACACCTTTTTAAAATTATTGTCGAAGCTATTAATGTTGCATCAAATAACGTCTATAACTCTGAACAGGTTACTGCATTTCGCTTTCATCATTTACGATGGAATAATAAGGTGATAAAGGGTTTTATTAACTTCAAGTGTCATAATGATATCAAAAACCATCAGTATTGATCATCATAATCACGTTATGAGTGTCACCGTAGTTATTACATAACGGGTTTGGGTCTAATAAATCGTCTTCTTCACCAATTAACCTAGAACTTACCTGGTGTAATGCCTACTTCAATTAACGTTAAAACCTGGATAAAGATCTGTTATTAATCTAATCCAAAATCCACCATCGCTGAAATCAATAAATATTAAGGCTTTAATATTGAACCCAAATTTCAATATGAGGTCGATAAAACTCAAATCGAATAAAACCTCCAAATCAAACCGTAATAACAACCTTAGAGCCTGATTATTTGAATTAGCTTCTAAATTAAATTAATCAAAATTTCATACCTAAACGAGAATTAGATTCTTGAGAATTAAAAGGGTTGTAATTTTCTTATTTCTAGCTTGAGCTCTCAATTACAGGTAAAGAAAGAAAGAAAGAAGAGGCATGGGTATTTATAGGAAGAAATAGGCACATCGAAGCCATTGGATCCACTTCAAATAAATGGTGAGATCGATAAAGGAAGACCAAAAGGCGGGAAAAGATGATGCGAATACTATTGACATGAAAAGTCGATGCTTTTCCTGTACTAGGGGGACAAATGTTACTACTATAATTGTTGTTGAAGGAGTTCGAAGTGCAATTTGACCATAGCAATAAGAAGTGCCCAAAAACAATAGTTCTGATGTCAATGAAAGTGTTATCTCCATCATTATCATCGAAGACATGTGATTAGCATCGAAGAAGTAGGTTGTCGCACTTCGCCAACAGAAGGACATAGACCACGTCGTAAGTAATGAAAGGGCCAACGATGCCAAACCTTGTAAATATCATAAGTGAACTACATCGTAAGCCATGAATGAGTGTCGATACAACCCATATCGAATCTCATTAACACAGCAATCTTGTGACGTCGTTGTTTACCTATTATAATCAAGACAAGCTCGTCGTCGACCACCACAAAAGATGATAGCATTACATTAGAGCAGTGCTATACCTCATAGCACTTCAAGGATATTGCCCTACAATGATACCGAGAATCATCAATGTCAAGGGGATATTAAGTGATGTAACAACCCGAATTCGAGTGGGTCCGGATTTTTCGCAAAAATGCTAAAACCCAAGCCCACTGAAACCCGAGTTGGGAATCCGGTATCCTGCAAATAGGCAAAGACAAATGTATCAAAGCTCAATTAAATATCTCACAGTGGAATTGACTAAAATATAAAAGTAAGTAAATACTCACCGATATAATAACATTTTCTAAACAAGTGTATTAAAGCTGGGAAGTCTCTACCATCTACCTAACCTGTAGGATGTTATGAGGGGGGGTCAGAACTAAAGTTCTGGTGAATGAATAAATTATAAACTTCTAGGCTTATTTATATATATATCGTTTTATTTTCATTTACTCTTATATTAGGTTCATTAGGTTACAATACTCTCACCTCTGTTCGTGAACCGTGCCCATCTACTCCATAGTAGATTAAAACCAAATAACTAATATATACATATATGTAGCTATATGCCCAATGACCATATTGTTCCTAGGTACCAACCATGGTACCATCTGTATCCTCCTCGAAAAGGGCTCTATCGTCTTGCTCCGCGAGTGTTCCGAAGCTACATCTTTAAAGGACTGCTTCGTAAGGCCTACAATACAGATGCTCCACTACTTACTATAAAAATGTAAATCGCGTTCGCACTAGTCTATGCCAGTGCTCGGACATCCACAATGTACCACACAGTGCTTACATTGAGGACTACGTAATCGTTCTGTCTACTAGCTGAATGCCGCCAACAAGGTCCACCTTGTACGGAACTCAATCGGGTATTTTCTATATCTGTAAAGGACTTCTTCATTAGGCCTACAATACAGATATTCTAGTTGGTCTATCTCTTTTTCATCGTGGCTATGGCCCCACGCAGCCACCCCTCAACTAACTGAAAGACTTCTAAAAGAGTTAAGTGGTTGTGCCCTACTATGAACAATCTAACATCCAATTGGCGGTGCCCCTCACCCAATGTCTCGATAGTGAAAGAATCATTGGTCTGTTGGTTTAACTCTAGTCTTTCCCGAACTCATTCTTGGTTTTGATGCTGGCGTGATATCCACATGCGACTATCCTTTTGGGTCCTGCCCACTAAACTTACTTGCAAGTACTGGGACATACGAATATCCTACTCCTAACACCAAACCCTTCTGATTTCCTACAAAAGTCTGCTTCGTTAGGCCTACAATGCAAATGCAGTCAAGGCATACTGTCTTGATGGAACACCTACAGACCTGCCTCCGGGGGTGCAGCTTCGTGAGGCCTACCCAGAGGGCCATCCTAGAGTATCCTCACGTCCCATTGAAGTCTTGTACTTCCTTCTAACCCAAATAACTAAGTTGGACATGCTTCTCCTTTGCTGAAATCTGTGATGAACTGCTTCTTAGGCTCTTCATTCTTTGGGCTGCTCCAAACGCATCTCACTCTTTTATTAGACCCTAATCTAATCTTTTAATTCGCGTTTAGTTTATTTTTCTTATTATGTTGGCTACTTGTTTACCCTAATTATCATATTCTTTCCCTCGTCCCACCTCTATCTATTTTGAGATTTCCATTTATTTAATAGGGAATGTTGTTGGTATGAGCCACATTCATTATCTTGCTTATTTAACTTAATATAAATCTTAAGCTCATTAAAATAAGCCTCTTTTATCATTCCTGCTTTATTTACATATTGACTTAATATAAATTATTTAAATAAGCTTCTACCATTATTATTTCTCATTAATTTATTCAAAGTCTCAAAATAAGCTTTTCCGTTCTTATTACTTAATTATAACCTATGTTATAATTCTACTTGTAATTGTCATTTTCTCTTCTTTTATAGTCCGTACATAATTCCAGCATTTCTTTTCTGTTCTAATCTTCCTTCTTTTATTATGATATAGAATATTCTTTTATTCTCATATATTATTTAATTCACTTATCATAATAACTATCTTCTTAAATAGTATGCGCAGTAAATGCAGACCTAGGTTCATTATCGTTTACAGCTTCTAGTTCTTATCTAATAATTTACTGGATTCATGTCATACTTTGCTTTATTATCTCCTATTCTTGGAAGTGATTCTATTTTATTTGGTTGGTTATGAAAACTAAATCCATTTCCATATTATAATATTAAATAATACTATAAACAATAATCCATAACTGCTAGATATTTCTTTTACTATTTTGGAATTGTGTAAAATACAGTGGTTTCTCTATTTTACACTAATTCACTTTTTCTTTCTTTATTTCTAGCAGTTACGTTCATTGTTGTCTTTTAAATATTAAATTATAGAAATGCACCCTATTTTCTAAACCAACCAATTAACCTTTTAGTTACTCCCAAATCCAGTTATTAGATTAATTAAATTTTCTCATTTTTACGTAATTTATTACAGTAATTCCATTCCTCAACTTTTATTACTTTACATCTTATTTTCTTCGAATCCATATTCACGTTTAATCTATTCTAATCCATACGCGAAGAAAGTGGAGAAAATAGAATAAGAATGAAGCTTGCATAGAAATCCAAAACGTAAAAACATATGTAAATGAATACTAATACTTTAAATAAACTGTAAATTCCTTATAGTTCAGCATAACTTAATAATAGGATTAATTATTGAATAAAATTATCTAAACAGAAATTTAACGATAATATATCTTAAACATAAAAGATATATAAATAAATCCACTCGTTTGTCGTCCTTAGCTTTGCCTGTGCTCAGCTTGGCTCCATGGTCCTTCTGGATCCCCCTCCAAGATGCATAATATTTAAATTTAGAAGATCTTCTCCCTAGAAATATTTTCTTTTTAGGGTCCAGCCCTTTTGGCCAAGGACCCAAAGAAATATTTTCTTAGGGTTCAGCCTTAGGCCAAGAACCCATTGGGAGAAAATCTAATTGTGAGAAAAGAGTCAGGCTTAGGTTCTATTTATAGTGGAGCTTGGGGATCTCGGACCGTTGGATTCTTTGATTGAATCTGGAGCCACCATGTCATAAGGCAGTCTGGAGCCATTAGATTGAAGAACGTCCGGCTCAAATTGCTCAAAAACTAAAATGTACGTCAATGGCGCGTACCTGGACGAAACATCGTCCAGGTCACTATGCGGGTCGACCGGGCGGTCGACCGCCCAAAGCCACCGGTCGACTGTGCGATCGGCCATTGGGCTATTTAGGTCGACCTCCTGGGCGGCTCATATACGTATATTATATATATATATATAGATATATATATATATTCTTCTTTTTGTTACTCGTTCTCATTTCGTTCCTAACTTTTTCATATTTACTCAAATTTTGACAAGTTATATATGGAAACTGATCAGAAAATCACGCCGGACGCAATGGTACAAGTTTCGAAGCCATATTCCGATAATTCCAAAAATGTTTATTTTTATTACTTATCGTTATATGCTAAATTTTAATTATATAAAAGTGTGGGGTGTTACATTCTCCCGCCCTTAGGAAATTTCGTCCCCGAAATTTGACAAGGGTAAAAATTATGTAATCTCTCGCATTAATTACAACCATTTAGTGTTCATCCAATTTTGCAACCATCCGTGCTTTCGTGCAAAGTGTTTTTCAAGACCAAATATATGCATATACATAAATTACTATGCGGAACCTTCCGTATGAATGCTTTTTATTTTAAAATTTTACTTTTAAAACATGATGCACACAACCTAAATATACTTGCAATTTCTATATGAATGCAATTTTTCGAAAAATTAAAACATTTTTCATCCAATTTTTCCCACACTCCTATTGAATAAAAAAGTATTCAACAATTTTTCATCCAAATCCTAACACACAACTTTTATTATTCGAATTTCAGAAAAATCTAATATTCTGAATTCGAGTTCTTATGTTAGAAAGTAGACAGAAAACAGATAAACTTCATATTTCTCCGATTTTCTTTTACGCACATCTTTCCCCATACTTGGAATTTTGGGTTATTATCCTATATAAATCCCTTTTTATTTTCCCAAGCACGGTTTACATAAGAAACTAACTTTTTAAATCTTTTCAAACTTTTTCCCAGGCTTAATTTATGGGAAAGATGTATTTTTCTTTTGCAATTTTCATTTATTTCTATTGATGTTTCTGTTGCTTTCTTTAGATCTTACTGTTTTTCTTTTAGTTACCTTTTATTTGCTTTTACTCTTTTTTTAATATAGGAACTAAACACGGCTATCATCGAGGGCTATGAGGTCTAGGACCATGTCCACTCTAACATAGAAAGGTCCTACTCTAAGAATCCAAGTAACTCATATGCTCCTTCTGCCGTCTATTACTTATTACCAACTTTCGCTGTATTACTCATGACGAATAAGATCTATTCATCTTTTATATTCCATGCTAAAAAGGAATAACTAAGTCTCATTAACTACAATGGATCGGGATTTCAATCTATGCAGTCTCTATCTAAAAAGGCAACTAACATTGAGGAAATTGTCTCTTTATCTTTACCTTTCATTTTCCCCAACTAAGGTCTATCTATCCCAACCACATGTGTCTTACTATCTTACTAATATCACTTCACTATTCTTCTATAGTCTACACACATGAAGCAACATTCCTAGGTTCTCACCAGTGTCCTATACACTTTATGGGAACTTTTATTATTACTACTAAAAGTAACCACTTCTACTTCCTACATAGTCTTTCCCTTTTTCCCGTCATACCTAGGAAATGATTCCTATCTACTCCATATTTAAAAGTTTGGTTTGGTATTTATCATTTCATTTTAAAAATTAAAGCTTCTAAATTTTTGAAACATAAAATCCCAAAATTCTTGCCTTTAAAAGTGTTACTTTGAAGTTTCTATTAAATTCAAAGGTACTTGGTTACTTAACATTTTATAATTCTAGACTTGCATCTTTACAGCTTTTTGAATTTAAATAATTCCTCAAACCTAGAGGAGAAAACTTACAAATTCTAAGTTCAAAACTTATTCCTCTTTTTCTTTTAAAGACCTTTACAGATTTCCTTAAAAATATTTTGGACTTTTTAAATTTAACTGTTTACCAAGTTTTTCTCTTCCAAAAACTTATTTACTTTTTCACCAAACCATTTTTCTTTAAAACATGCCTTGCTTGTTCTTAAAACATTTTGTTTTCTTGACTTCCAAAAATGTCCTCACATATTCTCAAAACATCTTCATTTCATAAATTTTCAAATTTACAAAAACTGGAGTAGATAAGAACAATTATTTTATCAAAAATCCCTTAACTTTCCTACTCTTCCAATTACCTAACCTTGGAGGAGTTTCTAACTTACTACAAATAGGGACTTTCTACAAAGGCAAGCAACAAATGCGCATAATCAATGGAAAAATATGAAATTACCATTGCTTAGCTTTCCTACTAAGGCTCTATATAATATCCCTTCTAACTAACACTATCTCTAATTATTACACTTCTTACTACACCTGATGGCTTTATACCTTAATGTATTGGAACTATTTTCTCTTATGAGAAACCATTAACGCTAAAACCTTCTATGAATCATTTAAAAGAGGATTTCATGTTTATGTGAAATTATAAGGAATTTATTTTATATTTTATCGAAATAGGTTATACAAAATATGGTGCTTTCCATACCTTGTACATCTCTTTCACGTATTCCTTATAACTTGCACAAAACATCTTTATTCGTGTTTTGGTTTTATAGAAAATTATATCATTATTCATTTCATTCCAATAGATTAAAGTATGTTTAATCTATAGTCACTTATAATAGACATTTCCTACGAAATTTATTGATTTCCTAATATTTAACTTACATCTTTTTTTTTCAAAACAACTCATTTTCAAAACTGTTTTTAATATTTTCCTAACTTGAAAACATTTTCATATACTTATTTAAATAATAAGTGTACTTACAAACCACTTTATTTATGTACTTAGAAATTATCTTCAAAACACATTTTTATTTGGGTCAAAACAGATGTTGCGTAAAACACCATTACTACAACCCAAAAAATACTAGTATATGGATTCAATTAAATAAATATTAATAAATCTCATATGTTATGTAAAAACATTTCCTTTGGGAGTCATCTACTATAACAATAATTTCATAGTCTATGCTTCCTTTATTTTTCATGAAAACATCTATTACAACAATAAATGTTGTAACCTACGTTCTGGATTCTTAACACGCTCTAGGTTTTATATTTAAAATCTTTGTTTACTTACAAAGAAACTAGCGAGCTATACATGCTCTATAATTCTTCAAAAAGAATCTCACTTTTAACAAAATATACATCATATAAAAAACAATTTTAATTTCACATCACTTTTTTTTTCAAAAACCCAATATTTACTTCCTCAAACATATTAACAAATATATTTTTCAACTTTCAATTCCAAAAGTTTTATTTTATTGGGCTAGACATAAAGTAGATTTTCTTCTTACTACCTTAGAAATATCCTTCCTAAACTTTGAAAATCTCATTTCCTTACTAAAATCTCTTATTCCTTCCAAAATAAAAATACTCTCCCTACTATCCCTAGGGAACCTTCCCACTTCTTATAATATATGGATACCAATCTTCTCTCTAAACATAGCTTATTGTACACTATACATCGGTAATAACTTAGGGCTCAAAACCTTTGGGTCATCCCAAACCCAACTAGCAAACTATGCACAATTGTACTTCTAAAAACTTCTCATATGTTAAAGTCTATAATTGGGGACTACTTGGATTTTTAGTACATAATATAATTATATTTTATTCAAAATACAAATACGTTCACTCACTATCTACCTAGGAATCCTAAACCTAGGCTCTGATACCAAATGTAACGAACAGAATTTCAGTGGGTCCTAATTTTTCACAAAAATGCTAAAACCTAATCCCACTGAAACCCGAATTGGGAATCTTGTATCCTGCCAATAGGCAAAGACAAATATATCAGAGCTCAATAAAATATCTCACAGCAGAATTGACTAAAATATAATAGTAAATAAATACTCACTAATATAATAACACTTTTTAAACAAGTGTCTAAAGCTGGGAAGTCTCTTCCATCTACCTAACCTATAGGATGTTATGAGGAGGGGGTCAGAACTAAAGTTCTGGTGAACGAATAAATTATATACTTCTAGGCTTAATTCTACATATATCGTTTTGTTTCCATTTACTCTTATATTAGGTTCATTAGGTTACAATACTCTCGCCTCTGTTCGTGAACCGTGCCCATCTACTCCATAGTAGATTAAAACCTAATAACTAATATATACATATATGTAGCTATATTCTCAATTACTATATTGTTCCTAGGTACCACCCATGGTACCTTCCGTATCCTCCTATAAAAGGGCTCCATCATCTTGCTCCGCGAGCATTTCGTAGCTACTCTGTAAAGGACTGCTTTGTAAGGCCTACAATATAGATGCTCCACTACTTACTATGAAAACGTAAATCGCGTCCGTACTAGTCTATGCCAGTGCTCGGTCATCCACAATGTACCACACAATGCGTATATTGAGGAGTACGTAATCGTTCTGTCTACTAGCTGAATCACGCCAACAAGGTCTACCTTGTACGGAATTCAGTCGAGGACTTTCTATATCTGTAAAAGACTGCTTCATTAGGCCTACAATATAGATATTCTAGTTAGTCCATCTCTTTTTAATCATGGCTATGGCCCCCACGCAGCCACCCCTCAACTAACCAAAAGACTTCTAAAAGAGTTAAGAGGTCGTGCCCTACTACAAACAATCTAACATCCAATTAGCGGTGCCTCTCACCCAATGTCTCGATAGTGAAAGAATCATTGGTTTGTTGGTTTAACTCTGGTCTTTCCCGAACTCGTTCTTGGTTTTAATGCTGGCGTGATATCCGCATGCGACTATTCTTTTGGGTCCTGCCCACTAAACCTACTTGCAAGTACTAGGACATACGAATATCCTACTCCTAACACCAAACCCTTCTGACTGCCTACAAAGGTCTGCTTCGTTAGGCCTACAATACAAATGCAGTCAAGGCATGCTCTCTTGATGGAACGCCTACAGACCTGCCTCCGGGGGTGCAGCTTCGTTAGGCCTACCCAGAGGGCCATCCTAGAGTATCCTCACATCCCGTTGAAGTCTCGTACTTCCTTCTAGCCCAAAATAACTAAGTTGGATGTGCTTCTTCTTTGGTGAAATCTGTGATGTACTGCTTCGTTAGGCTTTTCATCCTTTGGGCTGCTCCAAACGCTTCTCACTCTTTTATTAGACCCTAAGGTTAATCTTTTAATTCGGGTTTAGTTTACTTTTCTTATTCTGTTGGCTACTTGTTTACCCTAATTAGCATATTCTTGCCCTCGCCTCACCTATATCTATTATGAGATTTCCATTTATTTAATAGGGAATGATGTTGGTATGAGCCACATTCATTATCTTGCTTATTTAACTTAATATAAATCTTAAGCTCATTAAAATAAGCCTCTTTTATCATTCCTGCTTTATTTACATATTGACTTAATATAAATTATTTAAATAAGCTTCTACCATTATTATTTCTCATTAATTTATTCAAAGTCTCAAAATAAGCTTTTCCGTTCTTATTACTTAATTATAACCTATGTTATAATTCTACTTGTAATTGTCATTTTCTCTTCTTTTATAGTCCGTACATAATTCCAGCATTTCTTTTCTGTTCTAATCTTCCTTCTTTTATTATGATATAGAATATTCTTTTATTCTCTTATATTATATAATTCACTTATCATAATAACTATCTTCTTAAATAGTCTACGCAGTGAATGCGAACCAAGGTTCAATATCGTTTACAGCTTCAAGTTCTTATCTAATAATTTACTAGATTCATATCATACTTTGCTTTATTATCTCCTATTCTAGGAAGTAATTCTATTTTATTTGGTGGATTATGAAAACTAAATCCATTTCCATATTTTAATATTAAATAATACTATAAACAATAATCCATAACTGGTAGATATTTCTTTTACTATTTTGGAATAGTGTAAAATACAGTGGTTTCTCTATTTTACACTAATTCCCTTTTTCATTCTTTTATTCTAGCAGTTACGTTCATTGTTGTCTTTTAAATATTAAATTATAGAAATGTACCATATTTTCTAAACCAACCAATTAACCTTTTAGTTACTCTCAAATCCAGTTATTAGATTAATTTACTTTTCTCATTTTTACATAATTTATTACAGTAATTCCATTCCTTAACTTTTATTACTTTACATCTTATTTTCATCAAATCCATATTCACGTTTAATTTATTCTAATCCAAATGCGAATAAAGAGGAGAAAATAGAAGAAGAATGATGCTTGCATAGAAATCTAAAACGTAGAAACAAATGTAAATAAATACTAATACTGTAAATAAACTATAAATTCCTTATAGTTCAGCATAACTTAATTAATATATTTAATTATTGAATAAAATTATCTAAACGGGAATTTAACGATAATATATCTTAAACTTAAAAGATATATAAATAAATCCACTCATCTATCGTCCTTAGCTTTGCCTGTGCTCAGCTTGGCTCCATGGTCCTTCTGGATCCCCCTCCAAAATGCATAATATTTAAATTTAGATGAACTTCTCCCTAGAAATATTTTCTTTTTAAGGTCCAGCCCTTTTGGCCAAGGACCCAAAGAAATATTTTCTATTTAGGGTTCAGCCTTAGGCAAAGAACCCATTGGGAGAAAATCTAATTGTGAGAAAAGAGCTAGGCCTAGGGTTCTATTTATATGGTAGCTTGGGGATCTCGGACCATTGGATTCTTTGATTGAATCTGGAGCCACCACGTCACAAGGCAGTCTGGAGCCATCGGATTGAAGAACGTACGACTCAGATTGCTGAAAAACTAAAATTTATGTCCCTGGCGCGTACCTGGACGAAACTTCATCCAGGTTGTTATGCGGGTCGACCGTGCGGTCGACCGCCCAAAGCCACCGGTCAACCATGCAGTCGGCCATTGGGCTAATTGGGTCGACCTACTGGTCGGCCCATATACGTATATTATATATTTTTTTCTTCTTCTTTTTGTTACTTGTTCTCTTTTCGTTCCTAACTTCTTCATATTGACTTGGATTTTGATAAGTTATATATGGAAACTGATCAAAAAATCGTCATGGACGCAATGGAACAAGTTTCAAAGCCATATTCCGATAATTCCAAAAATGTTTATTTTTATTACTTATCGTTATACACTAAATTTTAATTATATGAAAATGCAGGGTTTTACAAGTGACGTGGCTCTTCACTGCTTCCAACTAATGTCATCGACGATCAGTTAAGAGGGCTTAAATGCAACAAGTTATCAACATCGACGACACCGACCATCATCAACATCGACATCGCATATCATCAACTATTCCAAGAACCCATGACAACATCAATGTCAACGACTTCCATAAGACATTTAGAGGACGCTGCGTGACTATGCCAAGCGATGTTGATGGTGAATGCCGTCAACATCCACGAAGCCGTTAATATTTCCTTATTATTATCATTGCCTCATACTTGCATTGTCTAAAGCTGGTACCATTGCCCACTTATGAAGGACATCGACTATCATGATAAAAGCCGCCTGTTAACCCGCCTTTTGGCAAGGCCGTGGACAGGCAGATTTAACTAAATCGACTACTCGTTTATCGATGCTGGAATACAATGGGTTTGAGTCAACTGGATGGATAGACGATCCATCACAGATGATAAATATGATTACGAAGCCGGTGTTCGGCATAGCTTAGGTCGGTCATGAGCGTTCGGTCATTGGAGTTTGGCCAAGTGGGTCGGTCGTTCGACCAAGGTAGCTCGGTCGTACATGGCTCGGTCAAGGAGAAGATCATGCATGGTTCGGTCATGGTGCTTAAGCCAAGATGGTCCGGTGCGAATGGCTCGGTGAGTATGGCTCAGCGAGCATGGCTCGATACAAGTGGGTCGGTGTTGTGAAGGTTTTGGATCGGTAGGAGCCGGGTCGGTTATTGGAGTGGTTCGGCTGTGTAGGTGGTTCGGTCATGACGAGTGGATCGGTATACATATGTGATTTGGCATATTTGGTAGTGGATCGGCATGCTTGGGAGGTATCAGAGTCGGGAGTGGGTCGGTATTGGAGTATGGTTATGGTTCGGTCAAGGTAGGTTGGCATGAGTCCATCGACGTGTGTGGGTCGGCATTTCGTTCTGGGTTCGGCAAGCGTTTGGAGACGCGATTGGCAATTTGGTTTTGGATCAGTGAGGAAGGGGATCGACATATTGAATGGGGTCGGTAGCTTCGAGTTGTAGCTTGCTTACCTCGGGTCGGTATCCTCCATTTGTCGGCTCGGCGTGTCTTTGGGTCGGCACGAATGGAGGGATCGACAATAAATGAGTGGATAGGATCGGCTTCATCATGCTCTGAGTTCTAGCATGGTTTACTCCGAGTCTTGGATAGGCCTGCTTCGATTCATGCCCGGGGGATATCAGGTCGACGTATTATGAACTCGGGGTCGGTCGTGGTGTTCGAGGTTTGGGTTGGCTATGGTCTTGGTGGGCCCGGACCACTCAGGAAGCCCAGTAACTCAGGTTTTGCCTATAAATACAGCAGGAGGGGATTCAGAAAAAGGATCTTTATTCTGTTTCACTTCGTCTTCTATACTAAGGCTGCTCTGCCATTGTTGTTCTGAAAACTCTGGATTGTAACTGTAATTGATTCTCATATCAATAAAAAGGAAATTTCTGGAGTGGACGTAGGCCGGAGTCAGCCGAACCACTATAAATCCTCTGTTATTACTGCTTTCTTTTTAATTTTAACCGTTCTTCATATTTATACTCTCTACATACATTCTATCTGTGATCTGTGACTATGATTTGGTACTTTCATCTGGATTTGGGTGTTAGTGACCAATTTTGGCGCTAACATTTTGGTGCTTTCATTGAGAAGGCTAGCACTCAGGGATTCTGAAGCTTGATTTTGGATTTAAAGGCTTGGGAACTTGGATTTTGGAGACTACGGCAAAGCCATCAACCAGGAGACAGAGGACGGAAAGGAGTCAGCAAGAGGGAAGTCAGGAGGCTTCCTCTGGAGCTAATCAAGCCTCAATCTACATCACTAGGGACGAGATGTAGGTCATGATGAATTCCATGCAGGAGTAATTGATGAAAAGGCAAGAGGAAATGATACAGACACTTTTCAGACAATTTGGACAAGCAGGAACTGCAGGAGCTCATATCCATGGAGCTGGATCAGAAGGACTCAACTGGCAAGCGGATGGAGTGGTTCAGCATGGGACAGCCCCCAATCAGAAAACAACTATCAATCTGGATGGACCTAGACTCGAGGGCACACCACCATGTAATGCTGGACCAATCCATGGAGGGATACCAAATGACGCTGCACAACTTGGTGCCAACTGGAATACAGGAGTACGTGACGAGGAGTATGTGCCAGAAATCCTTTGAGGACTTGAAGGGCGATTATGAAATGGAGATGGGGGGCAACCCCTTGTAGATAACACTTAATTAGCCGACATTATTAGGCGAACTATTCGCAGAGGTCTGACAAACAGAGATTTGGAGGGAGTCAACAAAAGTCTGTTTACCCGTAACATCAGGATAGCTAGGAATCCACCTGATTTCAAGCTACCCACTCTGGAAGTATACAACAGTAAGACGGATCCCACTAACCACTTGATGAGGTACACAAGGCATCTGGAAGTGCTGGGGGCATCAGAAGAGGTTATGGCCCGGTGTTTCCCCCTGTACTTGAGAGATATAGCTGTTATGTAGTTCAGACAGTGGGAAGATGGGTCTATTAGAACATGGACAGAACTAGTAGATAGGTTCTTGAAATAGTTTCGAGTTCACATCAAGAGGCCAAAGAATGTGATGACACTTACGTCAGTGAAGCAAAGGACGGATGAATCACTCAGGACTTACTTAACTCGGTTTAATGCAGCATTGCTTCGGTGGATCGGCCGGATCCATCAATGGTTCTGATGGTGGCAGTGTCGGGAGTGACGGATAATTCGGATTTCAAGTATCGTTGATACGGGATCCACCAATGGATCTTGGGGAATTCTTTCACGAAGCTGAGAGATTTCTTTGACAAGAGGATGCATGTTTGGATATGAGGTCAAAGGAAGTAAACATGGTTAAGGATAGAGAACCGTCTTGCGAAAACTCGGGTAAAGATAAGGAAAAAGGGAAGAGGAAGCGCTGGGGAGAACCAAAATTCTCCACTTACGCAGGACTGAATGAGACATTGGAATGGATATACTTGGATACTCGGGATCGCCTTCCTTATCGAAGGCCGGCAAGGAGGGAACCCTCGAAACGCGAAAGGGCATCAGGAAGGCACTGTCTCTTTCATGACCTGGACGGGCATGATACTAATAGCTGCAGGCATCTAAAGGACATAATCGAGGAGCATGTAAGGAATGGTCAGTTGCGGCAATATGTCGAAACTCGGAATGCGACGGTGGAACAGGAGCAGCCACCGCCTACCTTGAACGACGATGGCGCGAGGCCCAGGAATGGTGGTCAGTTGGTCATCAACTAATCGTGATGGTTTGGAATGAGTAACAAACTTTGGGCTAACGACTAAGTCGCTTACTCATGTACGAGGATGGAGATAACCCCTAGACATGCTCTGAGACGTTGATAAACCGTGATGCTCTGGTTTGTGAAATTTGTTTTTCCTTTTTGGCTTGGACACTTGCTTTTTCTGGTTTGGTTTTGGAGTTTGGTTTGAACTTCCAGTTTTGCTTTTTTTCTGTTTTGGATTCTGGTTTGGACGTTTGCCTTTTGGTTTGGGTTTTTGATATAGATTTTTGGTTTCCTGGTTTGATTTGGATTTTGGATTGGATTTTGATTGGATTTTCCTCTGGTTTTTGGTTAAAAGGTCATCGAGCATGGACTATGCTCGGCAAGGGTCCGGAGAGACCAGGATACGGCCTAGGACTAAAGCCCCATATTATCTATTGGTTACTATTTTAGGTCGTCGAGTATGGACTATGCTCGGCAAGGGTCCAGAGCGACTAGAATTCGGCTTAGGACTTAAACCACGGCATCGTTTAGCGTTCAGGGACACTGAACCAGAAACACCATGGCATTACTTAACACAGGTCACCGAGTGTGGCTTACGCTTGGTAAGAACCAGGAGAGGTTACGGATTTAGATATTGGCTATGAATAGCTCAGGATTTGGGCATGGAATCGGAGCGGTCCCGGATTTGGATATCAACCCGGAGAGGTCATGGATTTGGTTATTGGTTATTGGATATGGATGGATAATAACTCGGTTATCGGATTTCGAGTTAGGATTTAGCTCAGGATTTGGGCATGGACCCGGAGCGGTCCCGGATTTGGATATGAACCCGGGGAGGTCATGGATTTGGTTATTGGTTATTGGATATGGATGGATAATAACTCGGTTATCGGATTTCGGGTTAGGATTTGGACCCAACAGGGTCCTCGATTTGGATTATTAGACCGGAGAGGTCCCAGACTCAGATAAAATGATCCGGAAATATTGTGGTTCGGTTAATGGATTTGGGATGGATTCGGAATTGGATGACGACTCGGAACGGTCGCGGAGTAGACTATCGGATTTGGATGGAATTGCTTGACAATGAGTGGAACATGGATTTCGGATATCGGATTTGAGGCTATTCAAAACACACCTTCCAATAGCAAGGCATGTTTTGGGGGACAAATGTTAACCCGCCTTTTGGCAAGGCCGTAGACATGCGGATTTAACTAAATCGACTACTATTTTATCGAGACTGGAATACGATGAGTTTGAGTCAACGGGATGGATAGACAATCAATCACGGATGATAAATATGATTATGAAGCCCGGGTTCGGCATAGCTTGGGTCAGTCATGAGCGTTCGGTCATTGGAGTTCGGCCATGTGGGTCGGTCGTTCAACCAAGGTAGCTCGGTCATACATAGCTCGGTCTAGGAGAAGAGATCATGCATGGTTCGGTCATGGTGCTTAAGCCAGGGTAGCCCGGTGTGACTGGCTCGGTGAGTCTGACTCGGCGAGCATGGCTCGATACAAGTGGGTCAGTGTTGTAAAGGTTTTGGATCGGTAGGAAGCCGGGTCGGTTATTGGAATGGTTCGGCTGTGTAGATTGTTCGATCATGACGAGTGGATCGGTATACATATGTGGTTCGGCATATTTGGCGGTGGATTGGCATGCTTGGGAGGTATCAGAGTTGGGAGTGGGTCAGCGTTGGAGTATGGTTATGGTTCGGTTAAGGAAGGTCGGCATGAGTCCATCGGCGTGTGTGGGTCGGCGTTTCGTTCTGGGTTCGGCAAGCGTCTGGAGACGGGATTGGCAGTTTGGTTTTGGATCTGTGAGGAAGGGGATTGGCATATTAAATGGGGTCAGTAGCTTCGAGTCATAGCTCCCTTACCTCGGGGCGGCATCCTCCAGGTTTCGGCTCGGCGTGTCTTCGGGTCGGCACGAACAAAGGGATCGACATTGAATGAGTGGATAGGATCGGCTTCATCATGCTCCCAGTTCTAGCCTGGTTTACTCCGAGTCTTGGACAGGCCTGCTTCGAGTCATGCCCGGGGGATATCGGGTCGACGTATTATGAACTCGGGGTCAGTCGTGGTGTTCGAGGTTTGGGTCGGCTATGGTCTTGGTGGGCCCGGACCACTCAGAAATCCCAATAACTCGGATTTTGCCTATAAATACAGTAGGAGGGGCTTCAGAAAAAGGATCTTTATTCTGTTTCCCTTCGTCTTCTATACTAAGGCTGCTCTGCCATTGTTGTTCTGAAAACTCTGGATTGTAACTGTAATTGATTCTCATATCAATAGAAAGGAAATTTCTGGAGTGGACGTAAGCCGAAGTAAGCCGAACCACTATAAATCCTCTGTTATTACTGCTTTCTTTTTAATTTTAACTGTTCTTCATATTTATACTCTCTACATACATTTTATCTGTGATCTGTGACTATGATTTGGTGCTTTCATCTGGATTTGGGTGTTAGTGACCAATTTTGGTGCTAACACCGCCAATACCATAGTTCATTGTTGCCGTGTACTTTTATTAAAGGAATGAAGGTGAAGCCTAGCAATGTTCAACATTGATGATTGACAAAGTCAAGCATTTGAACACCAAGATCGTCGAAGCCAAGAGAGCAGAAGACAACCACTAGGCCGTATTTCTTCCTCTATAAATAAGGACCTAAGGGTGCCATTTGAAGGGACGAATTTCATTCACTTCCCATTTCTTTTATTTTCAAATTCGTAAACCCTAAATTAATTTGAGGATTTTGCCGATTGTAATACTTGAACTTTATACACATAAGGATTTGGATATTGAACAATTGCATAGCCTATTGACTCGATTTACGCTTGAGACTTGCATATCTGATTAACTTTGAATTAATACTTGAGCATTGCCTTGCATATTGCATATTGATTCAAGTTACTTATGATATTCGAAGTGACAATGTTGATAAAACAAAGAATTATTACGGACTTAGACTCATGCATACTTCAACTATGACTTCGACAATATTCAATACTTCATTCTAGTGACTTTGAAAAATCTCGACAATGCCTCTC
Source organism: Allium fistulosum (assembly GCA_030737815.1). Taxonomy (NCBI): domain Eukaryota; kingdom Viridiplantae; phylum Streptophyta; class Magnoliopsida; order Asparagales; family Amaryllidaceae; genus Allium; species Allium fistulosum. The sequence goes on along the minus strand of CM060901.1, from coordinate 1,414,972,634 downwards.
ATTAGTTAACTCTATTTCCTAATCACTTTTGGGGTTAGCGAATTTTTCATTAACATCAATAGTGCTCTGATATACATATATTTGTTTATTTGTAGGATACCAAACCAATGATCCACGGTTTGGTAGACTTGGGTTTTCGATTTGGAAAAAATTTAGGCGCAATAGGGTGTAGATTGTCACATGGAGCAAATATCTCATCATACTTCATTCCCTTCCTTTGTAAAAAGCCATTTGCAACTAATTTAGCCTTGTATCACCCATCATCCTTTACCTTGAACACCCACTTACAACCTAGGCTCGGCTTCCCTAAGGAGGTGGTACCAAATTCTAAGTCTTGTTCTTCTTCAACAACTCTAACTCCTCTTCTATAGCACAAATCCACTTCGAGCTATCACTCGCCATCATTGCTTGTTCAATGTCAAATGGCTCATTATGAACCACTTGTAGAGCACAGTTAAACTGATAATCAAAGTCCGGGGTTTGCATATTTCGAATATCGATACCTCTCGGGAGGTCCAATATTCTGCACTGCCTTGAGTAGATATAACATCACCTAAACTCAATCAGCTCCACCTTAAACCAAACTTTATTTACCTTCATGCGCGTCATCAACACTACTTTAAGGCATATATGCACTACTTTGTGACATCTCATCAACTACATCTTTACTTCTACCAACAACAGCCACAACTCTACTACTATGCTGAAATGTGGGAGCTAATTCCATCTCCTTGGGTCTATCGAAATCAACAAATGTAGTATGTAACTCTTCCTTAGGCTTGAACATTGCAAACTCATCAACTATAACATGTTTGGAATGTACAATCTTCTTATCAACTATTTTCCAAATTAGATACCCTTTGACTCCATTTGTGTATCACATTAATATGCCCTTGTATGCTCTACCCACCAATTTATCATCGCTTATATGGTGCACACACATAGAACAAACAAAAATACAAAAAAACCAAAATACAATGGTTTACCTCTCCGTTTTTCTTTTGGGATCTTCCCATTTATAACTGAGCATGGAATTCAATTTATAATGTACACTACAGTCAACAAAACTTTGTCCCAAAAGCCTTTGGATAAGCCCACAGTCAATCTTAAACAACGGGCCTTTTTAAGTAGAGTCTAATTCATCCTCTCAACAACTCCATTGGATTATGGATCATCATGTGTAATGAAATGTCTCTGAATACTATACTGCTTACAGAAATTGAGGAACTCTTGGGAGACAAATTCGCCGCCATTATTAGACCTAAATACCTTTAACTTACAACCAGACTAGTTCTCAACTAGCGTCTTCCAAGCTTTAAAATTTTTTAAAACTTTTCGACTTGGTATTCATCACATAGACCCAAACTTTCTGAAAAAAGTCATCAATAAAATAAATAAAACACTTCTCTCTCCCAATGGAAGTGGTAGCTACTGGCCCTCAGACATCTGCATTTACATAAGCAAGTGCTATCTTCGATGTATGAAGTCCAAACTTAAAATATACATTTGTTTGCTTACCAAACACACACTCCTGGCATAAATCTAACCTGTCAAAGCTTTCACTTTTGATCATCTTCCATCTGTGGAGCAACTCCAAGCCTTTCTTTGAAATATGACCTAATCGAATATGTCAAAGTTTGATGGCATCCAAAGCATGAGAACTATCTACTCCAACACAAGACTCTTTAAGTACAGTGGTTCCTTTCAGCAAATACAGATTTCAAAACACATTACTCTTCATCAAATATAGCATACCCCTAGAAACCTTCAAACTATTCTTCTCTATAGCCACCTTGCATCCAGTGGATGCCAACTGCCTTAAAGATATCAATATTTCCAAAGACATGTAACATAGTGGATACTTATCAATGTGCAAATCACTCATTCAAACATGGAAATCCATTTGGTACACTCTCTCATGGCTCTACGACAACCATGATTTCCTCTAAGAATTGCACTTCTCTACTTTTCAACAAAAGATTTTAAGTAATCCCAATTTGGTGTCATGTGCAATGACCCCCAAATCAAGTACTATTGGTCTAATACATCCAATGTTGCTCAGCACATCGTTAGATATAGCCTTCTCCACCGTAATCAACGAAGATCCATCATCGGTCTTCCTCTTAAAATCCGAACAATGTCTCTTCCAATAGCCTAGTTTTTTACAGTGGTGACATTTCCCATCTCTAAACTTTCCTCTCCAACTATTTCAGGGCTTCTAGACTTGGAACTCTCCAATGATTCCAACTCTTCTTTTATTCTCTTCCTCTCTCAATAAATTAACCATGAATACTACTCCCTCATCTACCTTCATTCATCTCCTTCATCTAATCTCTCAAGTCTTCAAAGAGAAGACCCAACTTCACATCTTCTATTGTCAAAATGTATCTTCCATATATCAGACTGTTAGCGAAACTTATGTAACACTCTAGAAGGGAACACATAAGAACAATCACCTTTTGCTCTTCATCCACCATCGAATCAAAAGTCTTCATCAGAAGATCATCGAAGAAACTAAGATGCGCCTTCACTGGAGTACCCTCTCTCATCTTCATGGTGAAAAAGGTGTTCCGTAAAATCAGACATTTTGTAAGAGACTTCTTCAAGTAGAGATTCTCCATCTTGGTCCAAATTCCTCCAGCGGTTGTTTCACTACTAATCTCCAAGATAACATTCTCTCCCATGACCAAGTGGAGAGTAGTAAAAGCTCATTCTACCATCTCCTCCTTCTCCACTGTTGAAATATCATTAGGAAACTTCACGGTATCAAACACTAGATTGATGAAACCTATTCCTTCTTAGAACAGCCTTCATCCTTCATTACCACTTCTCGAAAACATTATTTCCATTCCACTTGTCTATCGCCAACTGAGATGATGCCATATAAGATCCCCTAACATGGGGTCTTACTTCAACTGGGGTACGTTCATCTCGTGCCATACTACCTAACATCTTTCTTCAACAACCAAATAGCTATGATACCAGATTGTTAGGGAAAATTTGAACTAACACCTCAAACGTAGCAGAAATAATAAGATTGTATTGATGGTGAGGTGGAACAAATAGAAAACTATTATTCCAAAATAAGCAACCACGGATCATCATTGCACAAATAGAAAATAATATCCCACACAAGACTTATAGTGGTTCCATTATCATAAGATAGTGTACATCCAAGTTGGGGAGAGGAGATTTTTTAATTTTCTGAGAAAAGAAAATTACAAGATTAATAATGAAGGCTAAGAAGAAGAAATATGAAGAAATACAACTTAAGAGGATGAAGTTAATCTCTAAAAAAATTATATCTTTATATAGAGATTGATACTTAGGGTTGAAGTATTGATTTATGATAACAAATCACACTACTAGAATCGGTTTGTTTAGTGTCCAGGCTTAGCGTCGACTAGAATCGGCTAAAAAACGCGGCTGATTCTAGCCAACGCAATATCGCATTACAGAAGGAAAACCCGCGAGCAGTTTTCATTCATTCTTCCCTACAAATTTTCGCGTCAAAACCCTCCTCCTCGTCACCCGCCGCAGCCGCCTGCCGTCACCGCCGTCTCAAGTTAACATCTAGCCCTCGACGCTCTCCAAAGCTCTCTGGTATCTCCTTTCTTCCCGATTTCAGTTTATTTGAGGTATGATTTAAACCCTAAATTTTGAAATTAGTTGATGGTAGATTAGAAATTGATGATTGGTTGGTATTATTTGATGATATTACTGTTTTAGATTGGTTTGGAAATATAATTTTGACATTGTCGGCTTGAAATTAGGGAAATTAGGGAAAAGAGTTGATTATCAATTTGTAATTGTTGATTATTGCGTATGGGTTGATGTTAATGGTGTACATTAGTTGATGATAAAAGGTATTAGTTGATTTAGTATAAAAAATCTATTTTTACTAATTATATGTGTGAACAACTTATTTTAGTTTACATAATCGGCAAATTAAAAATTAAAATAGTTAAACGAAAGTTAAATTACGTTGTAAAATTTCAAATTTAGTAAATAAATATTTAAATAGTCGAATGAATATTGTTGATTATAAAAGTTTTATTTTTTAAACCCCTTAGAGAATTTTTGGCCCCGTCTGACAAGTGTTGTATATGATCGTTATATAGTTGTTCGGTTTTTCATAGAATGGACATCTATATTCATCTGATACAATATTTGTCGGATTTGTCCCTGTATTGGACAAGTTACGAATACAATAAAGTATAATTACATTTTGTAAATCATATCATTTTAAACGGTTCACAAAATTTCGATAGCACTTCCGTTTTGTTCCCTGTGTACATGTATTTGTGTACGATACAAGGAACAAAGGGGAAGTGCTGCCGAAATTTTGTGAGCCGTTTAAAATGATATGATTTACGAAATGTAATTACTTTATTGTATTTGTAATGGGAAGTAGGATGGTCGACCATCAAAGTTAAAACAATAAAGCAAAAAGCAAAAAATAAATTGAATTGATTATTTTGATTAATAAACGATAAACTTTATTGTGTTTCTAACATATATTTTCAAATCAGGAAAAATGTTCGATTATTTTCTCGGCCGTAGTTGGATATATGAAGTCAGAACTGGTATGAAAGGTTCAATAAAGAAACATTTCTATAACGGTGTACACGAATTTATTAGATTCGCTAAATCTAATAATCGTAATAAAAAAGAACTTCGTTGCCCGTGTAGTAAGTGCAAACATTTGAAGCATTGGAAAGCAGATATAGTTGAAGTACATTTGTATAAAAATGGTTTTGTGTCGAATTATTACTTGTGGGATCGTCATGGAGAACTTCTTGCACCCACACCTAATCATGTAGCGTTAGATGACAATAATGTTATGACGAATCCAATAGAAAATATGGTGGAAGATGCAGCACGATCAATGTTTCCAATGTTTGATCAAGATGACGATGAAGATGTAAATGTCGAAGAAGAACGGATTGTGGGAGCTAAGAAAATATATGATTTATTGGACTCTACTAAAAGGCCGTTGTGGGATGGTTGTAAAAGTGGAACCGAATTATCAGTAACTGTCGAATACATTACTATGAAATCAAAATTCAGCCTTACAGAAGCTGGATTTATAGTAGTTGTACAAGCAGCTAAATGACACATGCCACCCAATAATCTGATGTGCGATAGTCATTATAAAGTGAAAAAACTTATGTCCGCTTTCGGTCTGCCGTACAAAAAGATAGATACATATGTAAAAGGTTGCATGTTGTATTGGAAAGATGATGTTGAGCTTAGAAAATGCAGAATATGTAACAAGGAAAGATACAAACCAAGAAAAAAAGAGGAAAAGAAGTTTCATACAAGAGAATGCATTATTTACCCATCACTCTCAGACTTCAAAGGTTATATGCATCTTCTGCTACGGCGTGCCATATGCGATGGCACAGTGTGAGAACACCGGAAGAAGGAACTTTGATACATCCATCTGATGGAGAAGCATGGAAACATTTCGATAGGACTTATCCCGCATTTGCTGCCGAAAGCTGTAATGTCAGACTCGATTTATGTATAAATGGATTTGCACAATTCTCTCAGTTTGGTAGTAAATATTCATCATGGCCTATTATCGTAACTCCTTATAATTTACCTCCATGGATGTGTATGAAAACTCCATATATGTTTCTCACTACTGTCGTCCCCTGGCCTGATGATCCAACACAAGGAATCAATGTTTATTTACAACCATTGATCGAAGAGTTGAAAACGCTATGGAATGAAGGAGTTGAAACGTACGACATTTTGAGAGAAATGAATTTTCGTATGTTCGCTTCTTTGTTGTGGACTATTAGTGATTTTCCTGCATACGGGATGCTTTCAGGTTGGAGTACGGCTGGTCGTCTAGCTTGTCCTTATTGCATGGAAGAAACACGGGCGTTTTCGCTACGGTATGGAAAGAAAATTTATTGGTTTGATTGTCATCGGTGTTTTCTCCATCTCAATCATACTTTTAGAAGAGATAGAAAAAGCGTTATAGCTAACAGAGAAGAGAGTATGCAACCACCGAAGATTTGGTCAAGCTAAGAAATATATGAAATTGTAAAGGAGTATCCAAAAATACATGAAACTGGAGTGCAGACTTAAATTCCAGGTAAATCAGACATTCATAATTGGTGCAAACAAAGTATATTTTGGGAGTTACCCTACTGGAAAGATCTCATACTCCGATATAATATTGACATGATGCACAACGAAAAAAACATGTTTGATAACGTGTTTAATACAGTTATGAATGTAAAGGGGAAAACAAAGGATGATTTGAATTTAAGACTTGATATAGCAAACTTTTGTAAACGTCCCGAACTTCATATGAAACCCAATGACAATAAAAAAACCCAAAGCATGCTATGAGCTAGATAGTAAGCAAGTAAAACTCGTGCTAAAGTGGGTGGAAGCACTAAGATGTCCTGATGGGATTTCTTCTAATTTTCGTAGATGTGTTGACTTTAAAAACAATAAATTGAGTGGGATGAAAAGTCACGATTGCCATATCATGATGGAATATCTATTACCCGTGATTCTCAAAGAACTGTTGCCCATAAAAGTATGGAGCGTTATAACAGAATTAAGTTTGTTTTATAAACAACTTTGTTCGATGATGTTAAAAGTCGACCGTATACGTAGACTTGAAGTAGAAATTCCTATACTGCTCTGCAAGCTGGAAAAAATATTTCCGCCAGGTTTCTTTAATGTAATGGAGCATCTACCTGTTCATCTTCCATCCGAAGCACTTCTTAGAGGTCCTATTCAATATTGTTGGATGTATCCATTTGAGAGGTAATATTGAATATCGGCAATATTTATGTTAGTTTAAAATTCAGTTTTATATACCTAAATTTAAAATAAATTTGTAATAGGTACTCGAATCATTTGAAGAAGAAAATTAGGCAAAAAGCACGAGTTGAAGGTTCGATTTGCAAATCATATCTTGAAGAAGAAGCTTCATTCTTTTTCTCTCATTATTCTAGTGATCATGTGAACTTATCGTTTGTAAGTGTTCCTCGTAATGAAGAAGTCATTGAACATTATTCTTCTCAAACAATGTTATCTATTTTTAGACAACATGGACGACATGCTGGAAATGTGTGGAAATATGGTTAGACGATAGAGATCACCATGTAGCACACACATATGTTCTTCAAAATTGTCCAGAAGTTGCACCATTTGTCAGGTAATAATAAATTCATATATAATTCAATTATACTTACATATTAATTATATTAAAACATATTACATATTTGCAGTATATACGAATCACTGCATCCATCTGGCGATCTCAGTAAAGAATTTGCTAAATGGTTTTCAAATTACGTTTATAATCCAATAAACTGTGTCGTTGATGAAGGATTACGACATCTTGCGATCGGACCAAAAAGAAATGTCAAGACGTATCCAATATTCTTCGTCAATGGATTTAAATTCAACACCAAAGATTATGGTGCCGAAAAATTGATATATAACAGTGGTGTATTTGTCAAAGGTAGTGACGATCCAGATGAGCATATAAAAGATTTTTACGGCGTCTTAACACAGGTTTTAGAGTTGACATATTACATACAACCTATAGAAAAAGTTTTTTTATTCAAATGCAACTGGTTTAGCAATGTTCCTGGTACTGGAATCAACGTGCACAAAGATTATAAACTTATTGAAATAAAACATACCTCACATTCTTTTAAGTATGATCCTTTCGTATTGGCCAAGCAAGCGTTACAGGTTTATTTTGCTTCGTATCCATCCTTGAAAAGAGATAAAGCGGATTGGTCGGTTGTTTTTAAAACAAAGGCAAAATTTACATTTGACGGAAATAATATTCCAGACGAAATAGCGTATCAAGCGGATCTTGAGCCAAATACTAAAGTAATAATAACCGACGACATTGATATAGGGTTGTTGAATGATGATTCAAATGTTTTGGTAGATGCATTTGAAAGTGTTGAAGAAAACGATATAGAGTACAAGACCGAGTCTGAATCAGAGAACGACGAAGACTGATAATTTTAAATATTTGAATTGCATGTTGTATAATGTATTTTTATGACATATGTAATATTTAGAGTCTCAATATGACATATGTAAATATTTGAATTGCATGTTGTATAATGTATTTTTATGACATATGTAATATTTAAAGTCTGAATCAAGTGGAATGTTTTATACGATGATATGATATGATATGATATGTTCTGATATGATATACGGTATATGATATGATATGTTTATGGCAGATATGTCTTACAGAAGACACGCCGGTAGGTCTGAGCCTTCTCCTTCTCCCGACGCAGGTGCCAGTGGCAGTGTGCCGGATTTACGCCCCGTTGCTGAGTTAGTTCCGAAGACGGCAGGGTAAGTATCAAATATATTTCAAGTATGTTATTTAAAATATATTAAATATGTACATCAAAATTTATACAGGGGCTTTGAGGTGGAGCCTTCAGATATCATTTTACAAACGTCGAGACAGGCGTTTATGAGTAGGATGTCCGGCTGTTGGCCACGGTGGGACGACATCCCAGCGCCTGTAAAGAATGCAATATGGGCAGATTTGATGGTAATTAAGTATAAATTTTTATTTGATTTGAATGTCAATAGAATGTTTATAATTCAAGTTAATTTCAATATGCAGGCTGCCGTACGTGTTGAGCCCCAGGATCTGGATGTGTTTAGAAATCATTGGAATCAAAGAATGAGAAAAAATTATAGAAACACGATAACTAAAGCAAAGAGTGCGGGAAAAAAGCCAAGTTGGATGAGCGCTGAAGTATATAGTGAGTTTCTTCGGCTCTGGGATACTCCTGAATTCAAAGTAAGCTATCCACTTTTGAATTGTAATTTAAAATTTTTAAGATTTTGTATATTAGTTGCATTAATATAGTTAACCTTGTGTTTAAATGTATAGGAAATATCAGCGCGGAATTGCGAAAACAGGAATAAGAATCCTGATGTACATCGTGGTGGCTTGAAATCTTTTCAGCAACATAAAAACGAATTGGTAAATTTATAAATTGTGTTTATAAATATATGTAACATTATTTAATCATATTGGTAACATTGTTTATTCATATGTATATTTTTAGTCTAAGAAGTACAATCGCGAGCCTACGATGGCTGAGGTGTTTACTGTCACACATGCCGTGGAGGAGACAGACGAGGAAGGCAATGTTTCGTATAGATGGAAAGACGCCAAATCTCAATCTGTAATGGTAAACATGTTTATCCGTAATGATAGTGTTTGATAATACTTTATTTCACAGCTAAAAAATCATAAATTAATTTTTTTTCGTGTCAAACTTTTATTTATAATCGCAGGAGTCATATGAGGCGGAGCGGACACGTGTGGCGCAGACCACCGGACGTGAGGAGTTGACCGTTGAGGAGTCAAACCATATTTGGGACGCCGTTATAGATTTGCCTACGCGAAATACGCGATATAGTTATGGAAATATGGAGGTAAACTACTTCATTAACTAATATATACATTTAATATGATATGAAGCATAACTTATAACTGGCTATTAACTATTTCATAGGCGATATCGTCCCAGAGGGCTTACAGGAGATCCCAGGCAGAGGAGGAGATAGCTTTGTTGCGTCAGCAGGTTGCGGAGATCAATGACTGGCGGAAGAGCAATGCTTTTGCACAGCAGCTCGATGCACATATCGCGGCATACCTGGCAGAGCATGGAAGAATGCCTGGAGAGGATGCGTCTGGAGATGATGAGTAGGTAAGGTTGTGCTTGTCACATTTTTGGCGTCGTTTTGTGTTGAACTTATTGTTGTTTGTTGTATGATGATGAGTAGGACAATGATGTATGATTTGTTTGATAGTACTTATATGTATTGTTGAGTATGATGTATATTAGTGAACGTTGTGTTTGATTGATGAGTTTTTGGATATATAGTTGTTGTTTGATGGAAAATTGTGAATGTTATGTTTGATTGATGAGAGGTTGGTGTTATACTTGTGTTGGAAGATTGAATGTTGTTATAGTTCGACGGAAATTGTTTATATTGTGGTTTGAGGGCGCAAACAACAGCTGTTTACAAACAGCATAACACAGGCTTGCGTCCGCTGGAATCGGCTTGCGTCGGCTAGAATCGGCTATTTTGTTACAGACCTGAGTCGGATTACGTCGGTAAGTTACGCCCAACAGAATTTTGAAAAAAAATGGCCACGTGGATATAGACGTCACTTCCCGACACTAAAGTGGTGACGAAACCGACGCAAAACCCGATTCAAATGTTTGGTGGTGACGTCTTTTTTTGCGTCGGTTTTTAGAATCGACTTGCGTCGGCTAGAATCGGCTGGCGTTGGTTTTCTGCCGACGCAATTGCCGATTTTCCTTGTAGTGGATCAATGTATCATCAGTTCTCATATTCATACTGGAAGCGTTTATCCATTTGATTTTTTTCAGTTTCTTCAAATTAGCATGCATTGACAAAATGAATTCTTTAATCGGCTGATTATGGTATTGATGGATTACTTCAATGTCACAAATTAACTCCTTTTCATTTAGATAATTTACCGCCTTTTTTAATGCATTAAATGAGAAACTAAATTACTGTCACACATTTACTCGAATATCTTCCAAATCTTCTTTAATATGGAAATACTGTATTTGCGAAATCTAAACAGGATTGGGATGGATTGTTTATGTGCTTTTGTTATTTTCAAAACACGAAAAATAAAATATTTTCTTTTCTACTTTGTACGTTAACTAAAATTTTAAATTGGTTGTTTTATAAAAGGCTAATTCTATTCATACACTTGTAATCAGTTAACATGCACTAGAAAATATAATGAACTAGCATACACTAAAATTTACATTACATCCACCATAACTTTTACAAAATTACCCTTTTTATATCTTCATCATCTTCCCACTTTATACCTTAAAATTAATTTATACAAAACTAGGAATTCCTAGCAATAAATTAGTTAAAACTCAAAAATGAACATTAATTTTTGACAATAATATTGTTAATTATTTAATTTTAACAAAATTAGCTTTAATTTTATCAAAATTAGCTTTAATTTTATCAAAATTAGCTTGAATTTTAGAAGAAAAATTTAAACACGTTTGAAGTAGAGTGGTTAATTGTGAAAATTGTCTTAATTGATATTTTAAGTTTCATTTAACTTCATCAAATTGTATAAATTTAATCAAATGTCATTGATTTAAATGTTTTAATTAGATGGGTTATGAAAAAAGGATTAAAAATGCAATAGAAGAAGGGTAACTTAGTCAATTGATTTTCTTAGTAAAATAATAGTGTATATCAGGTGATTTTTGTGTATGAATAGAATTTGCCTTTATAAAAATACATACACGTGCGCATTTTTGTTTGAATGAAAGTCCAAAACTACAAACAACATACCATATGGGACCTAAGCTTTTTACTAAAGGTATTATCTTTCTCTTATTGGTGATTTGAGTTGCAAACAAAATTTAAGAGACGGATATCTTTTGTAATTTAAAATTTAATTTTTTAGATTGATAACAAGGGGAGAGAAAACAACTATAACCACGAGGGCGAAGGAAAAGGAATATATAGAGAAACTAAAAAAAGTAACAAGTCGAACCATAATGTTTAATTATAATTAATATAGAACCGTTACCTAAACATTCTGAAGTTGACATTGAATTTATGAAAAATTAGCGTATACATACATTTAAATAATTGCAAAAACTTCTTGCATTCCTACCTTACATATATTACTTTTTTTTAGTTATACAAAAGGAATCGGGTTTTGATGATAAATTCTGAAAAATTATACGTTCCCCAAACACATATTTGAGCACTTGTTACAGGGTTTTTAATTTTAAGACTGGAATGTGTGATTTCATTTTGTAGTCCGAAATATCAACCCACCAAGCAAAGCCTATTTGGATACTGTATCTAAGCACTTTATTTCCCACTTTATTTTTATTTTAAATTATTTTATATTGTATATGTTTTATAGTTTATTCAAATTTTATTAAAGTGTTTCCTTTCTGTACCAACTTATATTTTATACTATTATGCAAAGCAAACGATTCATTGAATGTCTAATATGTTAACTCGAAAACGATGTAAGCAGCAATCATATCTCTATAAAAAAATAGCAATGCGAGCAACAAAAAGGAGTAAAGGACGACCAAGGTTTATTCTCTAAAAAAATTGCATTGTTTGCACATGCAAACTGTAACTAAAAGGCGTCATTTTCTAATGCTATAAATTTGGCTAATGATTGTAATCACTTGTATCTATTACCTATCTAACATGGCCAAACCATAGATAATATAGATTCATGTGGACCTGGATTTGGAAGATATAGCTGATTTGTCACTTTAAATCTTAACGCCAATCAATACTATATTCTACTGTGAAGAAACATGGCAAAAAATGACAAAGGAATAGTGAAACTCAACTTATATTCGTTCAGGTTACATAAATCTATGAATGAATTCAAAAACATAATCGGGACCATATATGATGGATCACAAGTGTTATACATATTTGAACCACATGCATCTAAAGTATACATATGTTCCAAGTACAAGTAGTGAACAAGAGTAAGAAAACAAAATATTAGCATCAAACTAGCTTCACTATGGACCCAGCATGGTGTATACGGCATTCATTCTGTGGCCACAGAGCATGGGCACAGCCATATACTATTAATTACAATGTGGACGTAACGCTATAAAAAAGATATTTGATCAAAGATCACTTATAAAGTACAGGGACATCATATGCGTCAGCGTGCGATCATATCCAAACGCTAAAGTTCAGAGTTAATGCACGAGGCAACGAGTGCAGAGTTGACAGGAAATACGACCTAATAATATCTATTTGTCATGGATATCGACAATAAGAAGATACTTGTTGCCTAACTCATTGCTGATGTGAATGAAACATGACTGGCGAAATAAGGAATCATAATATCTGTCCCGCATTACGAAAACATTAATTTGCAACATCTTATGCGTGACCACGCAAACAGACGGATCAAATTTGCATAATACAAAAATCCAACATTTTGTTTTCATATTCGGTTCCGATCATCGAGAATTTATTAAATTTTGGTTTTATTCCGAAAATTCTGAAAATTGTGATTTAACTCCGGTTTGTGTTCCGGTATTTTTTATATGCTAAAAAATATGAAATACTAATATTAATAAAGGCTAAAATATCGAGGTCGTGTCATTGAGACTAAAAATATACAATTTTTTGTGCTCAAGGACAAACATAGAAAAAAATTTAAGCTGAAAGACAACAAGTTTGTTTTTTAGGCTGAAGGACAGTGATAATTATAACTAGCATTTTGTATAATATAAAACTGATTACAATGCTAGATATAGCTAGCATTTTGTATAGTGTAAAACTTGAATATAATGTTAATTATAACTAACATTTGTCCTTCAGCCTAAAAATGAAACTTGGTGTTCTCATTGGTCTAATTTTTTTTCAAAGTTGTCATTTTTCCTAATTTCCTCTATTAATAAATGGTCAATTTTCAAATTACATGAAAAATACAAAACATACAATATAAAACTTTAATATCAAAAACTGTTTCTTTGAGCATCATATGAGTTGTGGTTTGTTATCCGACATTTGAATCACATTTCTACAGATTTGAATTATGAAACGATAAGAAGATGAATTAAGAAGTTTTGAACACGTCAAAAATGTCAATATTGAAAGACTCAAGAAATTAAAGTCAACAATTGCTCAAGACCTATTGGTCAATACTGACTCATATAGATGAATCCTTGGTGAAGTGACATGGATATCGACCCATGGAGGTTCCAAGATTTTGAGTAGCAAAGAGGTTTGGATAATTTTGCTTGTCAAAGGAAATCAACTATGAAGTGAACGCTGTCGCTCTGTACCAACCTATAAGGTTCGGTACAAAACCATCTTGCTTGTTGAATTTCACATGACTTGACATGTTCCTTGTGCTGGAACTTCAAACCTTGAGATATTTGCTCGTTTATACTGGATTCTCTTATTTTGATGCTGGATTTCGTCTATAAATAAAGAGCTGCCATCAACAAGAAAGGGACATTTAGACCTTTGCACCGAATTGATTCTATTTTTCAATGTCAACTAGTTTCTACAACTAAACTTGTTGTATTAAAAATGGTTGCGATTGTAAAAATCATTCGAAATAAAGCTGATGGTGGATGTATACAATCAAATTGAAGCTGTACCACTTTAAAAATCTTGCTTTTTACATTTTTTATTTTGAATTCTTCCATTTTAATTTTCATTTTTTATTGAATTGGGGACAAACATGGTCATTGTTTGTCTTTATCTTTTGTCGGATAATAATATGTTGGAAAAACATATTGATGCATCTAATTTGGATTTTAAACTATCGTTATCATATTATCAATGGTGAAGGCTCATCTTGTCTGCTTCAGGTTTCAACAGTATATGGTTGATTTACTTTACAATATGAATAACCTTCAATATAGTGTAGAATACCTATGATTTGAAATATTATTTAAAGCATATGTGTCATCATAGTTGCATCGATCTCCATGTTCAACGTTCAAATGTCTATCTTTTCATCCAGTATAGTCATCTACGTCTCTTTTAGACTAATTTGGGGTCGGTCTTTGAGAATCACCAAAAGCGTAACCAATACCATAACGGCTAGTACCGCTGTACAATGACCACTAGTATGCATTACCTGAATCATTAGTGGATGAGTTACTATTTTCATTATTTTGATCTATCGTTGTTTGTGTAGATAAATTATCATTGTTTGACCAAGGATTGTCCCTTTTATCATCATGCTGTGAATTCTCATCTTTTCTGGTCCATTCTACTAGTGGATCCTTGTAACAAGCCATAAATTTGACACTTTTAATATTAAGTAAATTAAAAATGAATTTTTAATTAACTTAATATTAATTAAAAATTGATTTTTAATTAAAGGGATAAATGGATATCGTATTTATAACCGATGCGTAGGCCTTTTCATGCTGATCGGTTTGATATATAATTTTGATGGATTTGGATTTACAGTTTACGAAATAGAGATGTAAACTGCTTAAGTAGGATATGCAGTATTTTTGGGAAAAACGGTTACATATAGCTGGACCCACCTCGTTGTTTTTATATATGATGCTTAGAAACCCTAGAGAGCGACAGTTAGCTCAATTCTTCTCTTCTAATCCCGTAATTTCTAAAATTACACTCTAATGGTGGATTAACAAACTAATAGAATTCACTCAAAATTCAAAGTGCTTGAACCTTAGTATATCATATATGGGTTCTAAGCTTTGAACGAGAGGAAGAGGCTTCTGAAATTCATTTTTTAATTTGATGCTCCAGTTGATCATAAATTGGCATTCATTCATCCATGTTAGGGTTTTTGATTCAACTATGAATTGGCGATGATTGGACAATCAGAGGTTGTAATCGTGTAGAGGATGACAAGTGGAGTTGATCCATATGGTTGGAATGACCAAAGGAGGTGAAATTGGCCAAAATTCACCAATTTCTAGTCGGATTTTCATTTGTGGTAGAAGCAAATGGTGTCGGCACAGCAGCTTCAGTAGGGTCGGTTAGGTTGGCGCGGCGTTGGGGAAGATGATGGTGGCAGCAGACCGATGAATGGTAGTCGGTCGTGGTGGTAGCACTGATTTGATGTTGGCGACTAATGGGTTTGGGAGATAGGGGACGAAGAGGGTTTGCAAGTTATTGTAGCAACAATTTTAATTATCTAATTATTAAATTACTAAAATATCCCTAAATTTCTAACCTTTATATCTTTTGCATAAAAAATCCGATTCACACATGGTTTGTTCCATTGGACTCGTGATAAAATTCAGAACCATTAGGTGCTTGGTTTGCTTCGTTTTGGAATTGTTTGTAAAAGAAATTGATATGTTTATTTAGTTTAATTAATTAAGATTCAAAAATATTAAATGCAAATCCGTTGATGAAAATCTATGATTATTGATATGAGTTGTATTATATTGGAGATTGTTTAGATATTGTGAATATTTTGGATATGCTGTGTTTTGCGTTGATTGTTTATTGTTAATTGTTGTATTATTATATGTTTAATTTTAATTAATTATGGGTTTAAAATTTTAATGTAATTAATTAGAATAAAATATTTGAAATTGTGTAATAATGGAAAAATTAGATAAATAAATGGAAAATAAGGTTATTTACAGATTTAGAGCGATATTTGTAAAATAATCGTGATTTGACAAATTAAACTGGAATTAAGGTAAGAATGTAACAATGCTATTGTTCATGAATTTCTGGTGAAATTCATCAATAATAATGAAAATTCCATTTTAAAATGAATTTGAAAAGTTTGCTAGTATTATTCATAACATAAAGTGATATTTCATAAATGATAATATGGTTTTGTGAAAATTACGCTGTTTTGAGTAAGCGACAATATAATGGATCTTCGATGTTTATTGGAAATTATTATTATTATTATTATTATTATTATTATTATTTTATTTGAATAATAAAATAAAATGTATTTTCGAAATAATAGTAATAGTAAAGATATGTTTTCAAAAGGTTTTTTGGTTAGAGTATTATTATTTTGTGGTAAATAGCAATAAAAGAAGTTTTGAAGCTTAATATACAATATGTTATTTTGGGATAAATAGTAATAAATTGATTTTGAAATTTTTTAAAGAGATTTTAATATATACTATTATTTTTATTTAAATAATAATATTATTATTTTGAAAAGTAATTTTATGTAAATTAGAATTTTGATGGGAAAATACAATGTTTAAAGCGATTTAAAGTAATGGAAGTATAATAAAGGATTTTGAAATATATTATATTTTGGAATAATTATTATTGTTTTGAGATAAATATAAATGCTTTTACGATAAAAAATGATAATGTGATTTTATGATTAGAGAAAACAATGGTCATGAATACGATGTTTGGATGGATGTAATGTGTGATTAATTGTTAATATGAATTATCACATATGTTGGTTTATGACGATGAAATCGCATTTGAATGTGTGCGATTATTTTATCATTATTACTATATATTGTGTGTAATTAACTATGATTTTATTATATTGATGTTTGTGTTAATAATATAACAATTTACTACACATGTGATTTGGTATTTGTGTTGCTAATATAACAGATTAGTATACATTTGATGATTTGATGTTGTATTACTGATAGGGTGGGTTAGTACATATTTGATAATTCAGTGTTGTGTTGCTGATATAGTGGATCAATATACATTTTGTGATTTGGTGTTTTGTTATTAATATAGTGCGTACACACTTGTTTGATTTATACCTACTTTGATGGTGTATTACTAATAGTTGATAATTAATATATATGTGAGTTTATATGCCAATGTTAGTTTATTTGATGTTTGGAGTTGACATTAAGTGTTATCAAATGTATATGATGTTTAATGGCGAAGTGTGCTATTATTGTTGTTACCTCATATTTATGATGATTGACAATGATGGTTTAGTCGGAGCAATATTTTCGGCTTGCATTGGTTGCATGGATGCTATAGTTGTTATATGCTAATAAGTATTTGGATACAGGAGAAGAGCATGAAGCAGAACTACGTAGGCTTGATTCCCCAAAAGAGGTATATAGCCAGTTCTTTTCTATGCAATAGTTCTTGGTTCCCTTATGGACGGAGTGTATACAAATTGGCGCAATCCAAATATAGGTAGAACCTTTTCCTTTTATATACATTTGTAAAAGTTGGTAGATGAAAGAATGCAAATGGAAAGGGAATGAGCTTTGGATGTGTGCTACATTTAAAGATTGTTTACCTAAAATAATTTCTTGACCATTTATTTATTGTAATGAACATTGTAAGTTTATTTATTTTTATTCCGATGCGAGGTTTCCTTTTTTTTGTTCGTTGTTTAAGTCTTTTCAATTTTATATACGCATGCTCCACTATTTTTAATATCTAAATTTAGTTGTAAGCATATTTTAACTTTATTTATAATTGATTTTAGATGTTAAGTCACACTTGGTACCAGAGCTTAGGTATAACTATTCGCTGAGGCCTTAGTAGGTTTGACATTTTAGGATATGATGATTTATACCTTATGTTAGTTGGATAAAATTAAAGAATGTTTTGATTGATTATTGTATGCTTTATGTGTATGGACTGTTTATTTAAGCACATTACCTCATCCTAAAATTTGTTTATTTATGCTGACCTAGTTGAAACCGGACCAGTCGAAAGCTGGTGAAAATGTGGATTTCAAAAAAATTCTTATTTTGACTCTATTAAGCATGTGATCTCTAAAAGGATTCTGGATCCAATCTAAAAAATGTTATAAATAAAATTTTATTTTATTTCAGTTGTTAAAATTTTGTTTTAAATTTAATTTGCTTTTAATTGTATTATATTAAATGTATCTAATACATTCATATGTGTAAAGTGTAAGTTCAACATATAAGCAGTGTATATGTGTGTAACAGTAACATGCAAAAATAATATAAAGAAGAAAACCTTTCACTTCTCTCTCTCTTGGCTTATATAATTAATTGAGAGAAGATATGGTTTTATATATAGAGAGAAACCTTTCATTTCTCTCTCGCCTTGTAATTAGATTGACTGATTTATTATATGACATTTATGACTAAATTACACATGCCTTTGTTGTCCAAGGTATTGATTGATAAAATATGTATGTGTGTGTATAAAATTGAGGAAGGGTTTAAAATAAATTTATAGTTTTATATAAAAGTCTATTTTAAAAATTGAAGTTAAAATATGATACACATACATATGTTTATTTGTTGCACTTACGCTTTACACATATGAATGTATTAGATACCTTCACTATAATACAAGTAAATTCAAATTAAATTTATAACTCCATTTTAACAGTTTAATATAATAAGATTTTTTTTGGAAAAAAATGGATTGGATCTAAAATCCCTTTAAACTTCATAGGCCCAATAGATCTAAAATAGAAAATTTTCGAAATCTACCTATTTAGCTCGCTTTCGGCTGATCCAGTTCCAAAAGTTAGGAAACTAGGAAAATAGCTTTTGCTACTACATTTATGGCCCGACGAGACAAGCCTGACCAAAGATAAACGATGATATTCAATGAGTGATTTCGATCTACGCCCGGAGATAGGCGAGGTCAAAAATCGATGTTCAGAGTCAAGCATCTAAAATATTGATCCCCGAAGATAGTGCTTGATGAATAATTGAACTATCTATATCAATGACCACACTTACAACCTAGCGAACCACGATCGGCCATTGATATGAAAAGAATGTCAAAGAATGAATTCAATCAATGCTTGAAGATAGGCGAGATCGATTTTTAGTGTCCAGAGATAGACACCTATAATGTTGCTTCCCAGAGACAGGAAATGATACGAAGCCGAGTGCTTCAACAACTGCAGCCTTGTTAATGGTCGAACGAAACATGATCAAAGATAAGCTAGTTAGCCACAGAGATAGCCAAATAAATATAGTTAGATTTAAGCAAGAAAAAACACTTTGGTGATAATAAAAAGAACTGAATAATGAAATATTACTAAGCAATTATAGATATTTATTTATGTATACAGAGTTATAATAAATAATGACATTGCATAAAAACAAGCATGTATGATGTAAATGTAACTAAATTACAATTAAATATATTATGTATGCAGTTAGGTATATAGGCAAGTAAAACAAAAGGTAAATAAATGTAAATACGATAAAGATTATATAGAAAAACGGTCTTTTATTTACACTAAGTTTTTGTACAAGGATCGCAAGAGTTGCTCCTATACAATTCCAACCTATGTGCAAAAGAAAAAAAAGTACATCAAAGGATCAAAGGAAATTGTCGCTTGGAAATCATATATTTCTTCTTCCCTCGCTTGCTACTCTTGATATCATACATCGCTTTGCACTTCTTTGAACCTTTCCCTTCCTGGATCTTCTCTTTCTTTGGAGCACTTCCCTCATGAGATGAGGGTTCTTCCTCGGTAGTCCAGTTGAGTTGGTCTTCAGGCTTGTTAGAGGCAGGATTAGAAGATTTTGAAGTGTCACTTTATCCGCGACATTTGGGTGGTCTGATTTTCAGTGGGGAACGCTTAGAAGCAGGGCTTGGGCTTTCCGGAGCCTGTGGCAGGTTTTACAGTTCTAAGCTTAAGCTAGATTTTGATTTTCTCATAATCAAGTTTTAGCCTCTCCACCATTGTGATATGATCCTCTAGGTCCTTCTCACTTATGATTGTAACCTCTTCCTCCAAGGACTGACTAATGTCCTCCAATCCTTCCAAAACTTCTACCTTTTGAGAGTCCTGGCCAGTACCGACATGACTTTCTCTTCAGATTGGCATGTTCTTCCTTCGTGTTCTCTTGGATCTGGACTCTTATCTGGCGAATATGGTGGGCCATTCAGTTATAAATAGTAGGGGTAGAGCAACGAATTAAGGACATTTAGGCCTCCACACTGTAACATCCCATGATTTCACTATAATGAATCAAAAATAAAATTAATAAATAAATAATAATGCTAAAAAACATATTTTTTTGCAAAATTCAGAATTTGGCTACGAAACTTATACCATTGAGTTCGTGACCATTTTATGATCAATTTTCATATATAAGTTTTCCGATCGAAGTTGAAACGAAAATGTTATTAACTTTTGAATTTTTTGAATCGAAAATAATCATATATGTAATTATGGTAATAAAATTTAATTAATGCTAATTGCTAACGCTAATGGAAAAAATAAATGTTAAGAAATGTCAATGTTAAATCAAATAAGAGAGGATATACAAACAGTGGAAATCAATTATATTGGTGCATCAAATAAGGAATAAAACGTAAAAAAATCAGGTAACAAAATTAACAAACAACAGGTCGACCACTATTACACCTAGGTCGACTGGTAGCTGTCGACCACAGGCTTTAGACGGTCGAATGTTTCCTTTGTTAAATCATGATTTCAAAATAAGGGATGGACTAGCGTGATGCACCATAATATTTTACTTGAATGCGAAGTAATGAAGGGGCATCTCTGATTAAAATAATGATTGCCTAGGATAAATCTGATACTCCATGTAACTCCAAACTCCTATGAATACACGCGTAATTTCTCACTTATCTGATTCTTTTCATATTTTTTGGGTTACATAGCGGAGCTCCGCCATTTTCTTTCCACTACGATTTCTAGAATTCTAAGTAAAACTATTATATTATATATAAATAAATATATATATATATAAGTGGTGGAAAGCAAAGAATAAGGGAAGAGAAGCATATGATCGATTCAGAATGCAGAAACAAAGGTAAATCATGAATCCTAAATTCAAATCTAAAATTAATTCAATTCTTTCTCCAGATCTGTAATTCTAATAGGTATACACCCTTCTTATATTTTGGATTTAAAGTAAGAAGGAGTCAAATAAAAAGGAAATGGATCTAGATCTTGAGAATTGGAAAGCTAAAGTAAGGTGATTTGAGAAATTACATGTTTTGTAATAAGATTATATTTATATCGTTGAAATCTATTTCATTTTTGTTTAAAATATTTTTGGATATTTTATTGTAATTATGAAAGGAATAGATATAAATCTTGATTTTGAATTTTTAATTGAATACGCGCATTGATTAGAATGATAAATAATGAATTAGATAATAGATTGTATACGCGTAATGATTAAGTAGTAGATTTAATGAAATTGATTATGGAATAGATTTGATGAAATTAGTTTTGCAATAGATTGGTGATAGATAACAGTTTAGAATTCCATATTTCATTTGACTATTATTAGAATTGATTGTAATTGGTTGGGATTTGCCATATTTTTATCCATTGGAATGAAAAGGGGTAATAATATAAGTCTTTACGAATCATCCAAGTTACTTGTTTGAAATAACAAAGAATGTAAATGTAAAGAAAGAGATGTACATAATAAGGCAAATCTTATATTTCAATAAAGAGATAAACTATAATTTATTGTAATTTCACCCAAAACACACATCCTCTTCTAAGCAATTAATAGAGAATTATAGCGTTAACAAATCCTTTTGAAGGGGAAGTAGTTCCAATGCATTAAAATGTAAGATCCTTAAGTATAATAAAAAGTGAAGGTAAATAGGAATAAGAACATTCTAAAATGAAAAGAAATGTGATACCAATAAAAATGAAAATTAAATAGAAAGAATTAAAGAATAGATAAGGGTAAATAAAAGGGTAAAATGGGAAACAGAGATAGAAAATGAGAAAAATGATAAAAAGAATGGAAAATGATATTATGAGCTTATTAAAAAGGAAAGCGGTAAATAATCATAAACCAAGAAAGATATAAATGCATAATGAAGTAAAAGACATAGGGACAACAGTGAACCATAGAGAAAAGATAATTATATAAGATTGAATGAATATATATATATATATGTATGTATGTATGTATGTATGTTAGCACCAAAATTGGTCACTAACCTCGTAGAGAAAGATTGTGTAGAGATATAAGTGATGAAATCAAATTAAACAGAGAAGACAATGCTAATTTAAATGCTGAAAGTAAGAACACCAAATTTATAGTGGTTCAGCGTAATTGCCTACGTCCACTTTAACTTTTATTGATCCTCTTAGTTGATGATTACAAATACAATTCGTGAATCAAATGCTTGAATGAAGTTGGTAAGTAGAGGAGATGAGTCTCAAAAATGGCAGAGTTTCCCCGGTGTTCTCTCCTGAAAAAAGGATCCTCTTCATTGTGACCCTGCCCCTCTATTTATAGACAAAGATGGGCTGGACTTCCCAAGTGGGCTTGGTAGCCGAACGCTCTAGCCCAGGTGTAGTGTTCGCTGCATGCCGAACCAGGTATGCCGAACGCTTTGACGCTGAACAGTCCTTTCCATGCCGAACGGTCCCTTCCATGCCGAACGGTCCTTTCTATGCTGAATGGTTCGTTTGATGTGTGGGAAGTGCAGGATGGTTGCAGTTGAAGCCGATCGTAACTCTATCTGAAGCTCTTGATCGAATGATGCATGCTGGCCGAACGATAGTGTCATGTTGAGTAGTTATGTCCACCGAACGTCTTCTGGATGCCGAGCACTCCTGTTGCCGAGTTCTATCGATGCCGAGCGCTAGCTGACGCCGAGCATTGGTTGACGCCGAGTGCTAGTTGACGCCGAGTAGCCTGGTATGCCGAGTACTTCGCTGAGTACTATCTGATGCCAAGCGTCATGGATGCCGGGTACGCTGGATGCCGAGTACTTCGCCGAGTACTCCTAGATGCCGAACACTCTCTGACGCCGAGTCCCTCTGGATGCCGAGTACTTCGCCGATCACTCCTAGATGTCGAACACTCTCTGACGCCGAGTCCCTCTGGATGCCGAGTACTTCGCCGATCACTCCTAGATGCCGAACACTCTCTGACGCCGAGTCCCTCTGGGTGCCGAGTACTTTGCCGATCACTCCTAGATGCCGAACACTATATGACGCCGAGTCCCTCTGGATGCCGAGTACTTCGCCGATCACTTCTAGATGCCGAACACTCTCTGACGCCGAGTGCTACCTGATGCCGAGCACTAGTTGCCTGGTCAAATCTCCAGGAAACACTTGCCCCCCAAAGTGTATTATGTGACCGAACGTGATGCGCTTTGAATCTAGTTCAGCTTACCTCGGAGGTGCCTTCTCGAGAATGTTAGTGAAGGAGGTGTGAGACGAGCATGGTTTGGACGCCGAACGATGCGTTCGAAGCCGAACAATCCTCATGTGCCGAGCGACACTTCGCTTTGAAGCCGAACGCTACGACTTTGACCGGTTCTACCGGATATAGCCTTTTCAACTTCCATCTTCTCCCTATAAAACTAGGCATCCTTCCACTATTTTCCTTTTACACCTTCATATCTGTCACTCCCAAGAGACTTGCAATTCTCGCCAGCCAATCAGATATAAAGCCTAATTGATCTTTCCTCAAGTTCGATCTTCAAACTAGGTATCGTTCCTTCCACGATTAAATTACTTCAACACGAGGTTTAGGTTCATCACATGGAAAACGGGACATTTCTACGGTTGCATAATGTGTGGCGAGTAGAAATGGCTCGCACGTTTGGAGTCGTCGAATGGTGCATGGTAGTTGGGCCTAGCTCCTTCGCGCCGAACAAGACTGGGAGAAAAAGAAAGATGGGGTGTCGAACAGTGTAATCTTCGCCGAGCGATCTGTTCCTGTCGTTCGGCGCAGATGGAGAAGGAATAGGGTGGAATTGTAATCGAGGGTGGAGCGCTACTTTAGCCGAACAAACTAAGGCTGAACACTACCCAAATGCCGAACAGTATATGCGCCGAACAGCTAACATGCCGAACAGACACACACGCCGAACAGAATTTAGACCGAACAACATAATTGCCGAACAACTGACATGCCGAACAATATACGTTTTGAACAACTGACCTGCCGAACAAACATACATGCCGAATACTATATTTAGGCCGAACAGTCCAAATGCCGAACAAAACTTAACCAAACCATATCAAGGCCGAGCAATGCAAATGTCGGACAATTATAAATACCGACCAATGATAAATGTTGAACCATACTTAGGCCGAACACCGTAAATGCCGAACGAACAATTGCCTTGCCTAATCTACACAAGGTCAAAAGATCTAAGCACACCATCATATGACACTGACTCGGATCATTAACTCCCTAGCTTTAGTAGACTTAAATCTGGGTTTTATTAACACTCGTTTTCTGAATTTGAAACTGTAATCACCTCAAGGCGGGCTTTTTGAGACGGTCAGCGATGACGGTCTTCGAAGGCGACGACTCGAAGCTCATTTTTATATCTTTGAAATCTTTAGATTCTTATTGCTTGTACACAATTGCTTGCACTAGTTCACACACCACGTGGGGGGAAAACTCGTGTTGCTAACTCTAACGTTCAACGTTTTTTGAGTATAGCTTTCTCAAGCACTTTTCCAGGTTCGTTATTTATTGAGGATGTCAAGAAAGTCTAGCTCCACCACTATATCCGACAGGCCTGGGCCGTCATCAAGGCCAGAAGCTGCTGATACTTCTAATCCGTCGACTTCTCCTGCTCACAACTTAGCACCTGATGCCTTGGAGGCAGCAATTTTTCTAGACAATCCGATCGATTCACAAGCTTCGAAGATCAACGAAGCCGCTCTCCGACGGATATGCTCCATTCATGGGATCCCTTTCGCCGACGTGTTGGTCCCTTCGCGACACGATCGTCCTCATCTTCCCCCAGTCGGGTATACCACCTGTAACAAGTTCATGTGTTGGATGGGCAGCGTGCCTCCGTTCAATTTATTTCTCCGGGATGTATTGCAGTATATTGACATAGCTCCGTCGCAGCTGCACCCGAACGGCCATGCGTTTCTATACGGGACCTACTTACTTTTCATGGCCGTCTTCTCTAGACCTCCAACCGCTGGCGATATCAGATACATTTATATGATCAAGAGACGAAAAGACAGTCCTTCCTTTATGTTCCTCGAGCCGTACCACAAATGCCAAATCTTGACAGGGGCATGCAGTAAATTCGTCCTGTACAAACAGGAATGGTTTTATGTGCGCTGCCCTCCTGGTTTTGCGAGGAGATGGGTTGAAGGTAGTAAGTCTCTCTACCGAGTCACTATTCGCATTTAACCGGAGTCATGCTTT
The DNA here is from genome assembly GCA_030737815.1 of Allium fistulosum. NCBI lineage: Eukaryota > Viridiplantae > Streptophyta > Magnoliopsida > Asparagales > Amaryllidaceae > Allium > Allium fistulosum. The sequence goes on along the minus strand of CM060901.1, from coordinate 1,414,946,973 downwards.
TCCTAACTCTTTGTTTCATCTTTTCAGGTATCAACTCGCGTCCGGAAGGCTAAGGATATTCTGAGGCTATTGAAGCCATTAGAGCTCTTCCTGCCGAGGAACGAGACATCCGGACTATCATTTCAAATGAATCACTGTCGGGGTTTGGCTTGCTAGCCCCTGGTCATTGGATCAGCCTTCCAGAAGGTGTCATCATTCCCAAACCTTCGTCCGGTAAAGGGAAAAAACAGGCCGGATCGTCGTCGCGCCGCACTCCCGATACGCACGAAGAAGGTGAGCGCAAAGAAGACAAAGCTCTTAAGACTTAAGGCGAGAATGTGGGTCCCGCTTGGAATCCGGCAGTCGAAGTTCAAGATATTGAGACATCATCCTCCCCTTCGAAGGGAAAGAGGAAGTTAAAATATAAAGTTCAGAAGGAGAAAGTTGGCGGCACTTCAAAAGTCATGCCTATCCCGCCTGAGAAAGAGGCTTCCTCGCAGCACCTGGAAAGTTCCCTGAGGGGCCTGTCGAACCTGTCTATTCCCGATGATATTCTCAATTACGGGTTTGACGATCCTGAAGCCCTCAAGTTTTCTTCGCCCGTTAAAGGCAATGCGGGAGTTCAACTCCCGGTCCAAGGAGACAACACTCCGATTAGTAAAGATAAACGAACGGGTCCGTCGGGGGGAACACTAGGACACGCACGCACATACGCATTCCATCATACACTTCATCATTTTTTTTATTTCCCGTATTTTTCCTAACTCGTTGTTATCTCCATTCTTTGCAGGTGACATGGGACGCTCTCACGGACTCGATCGCCTTCATGGTTCTTCCATATTTCATCATTCCGGACGGGACTCAGGCTCAGGCAGACGTAGGGACAGGGATGATTACGAAGATAGAGACAATCGTCCCCGCGATTCGTCTCACCGTAAGAAGGCATATTCTCAATCTTCACAGTCCTGTGATCCTCTTCCTCCAACTGAGCCAGATAAAGAGAAGTCTTCACATAAGGGTTACCAATCTGATGCTCCTCGAGAACAACACTCCGGTTCATCGAGTACAAGGCAAGTTCGGGAGCAACGAAAAAGAGCGGAACTTCCAAAGCCTCCTCCTCCTACTCCTACGGTGGACCCAACTGTTGTGGAAAAGATGGTCGATCTTAAGGCCAAATTTCCGAAAATTTGCTTTGACGGTTTGAAGTTCCTCCCGGCTATTCACCATATTCCTGGGCACGTGAAGCAAAGTGCCATTGCCTGCAATAACGACGTCTATGTTCAACATGACGCGTTTGTGCACTTGGTGGAGAAGATCTCGGAGGTGTTTGTTGAGCGTCAACATGAGATTGATCGCCTGAAACTGGAGGCTGGCTGCGACAAAAACATCATCGAGCACCAAGACGTAGAGCTCGCTTCGTATAAGTCGAAGCTGGAAGCCGCTGAACAAAGTGAAAAAGATACTGCTGAGGCAGTTACTCGCTTAGAGATGGCTCACAAGAAGGAGCTTGATGAAGCAGTCCAGCGCAGCGGTGCCCTCGCCCTAGAAAAAGACTCTGTCCAAAAGAGAGGGACGCGCTCGTCGTGCAAGTCAGAGAGCTGAAAGAATTACTCTCCAAGGAGAAGGAGGACAAGGTAGCTGCTCAAGAAGAATCACAACGATACTGTGATGAAATCGTTGCTACTCGTCTCCTGAAAACGAAGCTCGATGACGAACTTGCTGGGGTTGAGAAAATGAAGGATGAGGCCCGTGAGGAGGGCAAAAGAAAGGCTGCGGAGGAGATTAACTCTCGTCTCGAGGCGGCCGCAGAAGCCGGCAGGGAAGAAGTCAAATGCATGTTTGACCCGTTGATCGCTGAATATGGAGCCCGCGTCCTTATGATCGCGACTTAACATTCTTGGGCGACGGCTACATCGAATCCCTAGCTGAGGCCTGGGAAACTTTGATAAAGATCAGGAAAATCGAGTCGGGCTCTGAAGAGGTCGATGAGGATGCTTTGGTGAAGGAGTTCCTTAGGAAGAATGAGCCAGCGAATTTATCCGCAGCATTGACGCTTTATAGCAAAGGCTCTCCCCTTCCAAAAGAGAAAAATGATGAAGCTGGCCCGTCTGGGGCTGAGACTATGTCTCCTTACACTGCTGCTCCTCCCGCTGCTCAACCGGCCGGTAGGCCGACACTTGACCCGTTCGAGCAGCACGCCGGCTACGACCCTGAAGATCCCGGGCTTGGTGTTCATGTGTTATCTCCTATTCTGGAGGGTGAAACCCCACGCGCAACCGATAGCCAACCAGAACCCGGTAGGAAACTCTTCTTTTCTAGAAGTTGAAAGATCCCGTCATTTTTCAGCTGTGGTTATTCGTTCTAACGCTCATTCTTTATGTTTTCATGTAGGCTGTTCTGACGCCGAGCCGACTCCAAGGAGCGATGATGCCAAGGAGGAGGCAGAGAAAACTAGCGACGCTGTCCATGCGGGAGTAATTCCTGGTCCCGATGCTCAAGTGATTGGGGCGCTAGATGATGATAAGCTTGACACTTCATCTCCTGCCGAAGGTAGTGATGAAATTGAAATCACTGGCGCCTCTGAGCATACTTCACAGATGAGCATGAAGGACCGCCTCGCCGCAGAGGAGAAGAAAAAGGCCGAGGTCAAAGTTGAACCTAGAATCCTGGAACTTACCGACCCGCGGAACAGACCTTTGAAAATCATTCTCCCGGGCAGGTCCAAACCACTAGACGTTCCGTCTCCTACTCCTGACTCCGCTTCTTTAGCAAGCAAGAAATCCAAGAAAAAGCGCGAAGGAGAGGAGTCGTCGGAAAAAACAAAGGAAGACAAGAAGAAGAAACCGAAGAAATAATTAATACACTCGTTCAACGAGCTTCTTGCTTAAGTCCTGTAGCTTGTATAGATAAGTTCTCAACTCTGAGTTTTGTAGGAGTAACTGTGTAACCCCATTTTGAACTATTTGAATGAAGTTTAGTTTCTTTTTTGTTTGAATGATTCTCTTGCTTTTCTTTTGTTTGATGATTAACTGTAGTCGCATTATCTCCCAGTCCATTTTCGTGTTGTTCAAACATCTTCGGACGTGGCATATTTCTTGTTCTACATCTCTCGAGTACTTGGACTTTTTTCTAAATCTGCGCTCTGGGGATTTAGAGTAAGTTGATCCGCGTTCAGGGGATTCGGAGGTTCGCATCGTTTATACTCTAGTCCGCATTCTAGGGACTTAGGGTACTGCGATCCACGCTCTGGGGACTTGAAGATTTGCAATCGTTTATACTCTAGTCCGCGCTCCGGGGACTTAGAGTACTCCGATCCGCGCTCTGGGGATTCGGAGATTTGAAATCGTTTATACTCTAGTCCGCGCTCCGGGGACTTGGAGTACTCCGATCCGCGCTCTGGGGATTCGGAGATTTGAAATCGTTTATACTCTAGTCCGCGCTCCGAGGACTTAGAGTACTCCGATCCACGCTCTGGGGATTCGGAGATTTGAAATTGTTTATACTCTAGTCCGTGCTCCGGGGACTTAGAGTACTCCGATCCGCGCTCTGGGGATTCGGAGATTCGATATCGTTTATACTCTAGTCCGCGCTCTGGGGACTTGGAGTACTCCGATCTGCGCTCTGGGGATTCGGAGATTCGAAATCGTTTATACTCTAGTCCGCGCTCCGGGGACTTAGAGTACTTCGATCCGCGCTTTGGGGATTCGGAGATTTGAAATCGTTTATACTCTAGTCCGCGCTCCGGGGACTTGGAGTACTCCGATCCGCGCTCTGGGGACTCGAAGATTTGCAATCGTTTATACTCTAGTCCGTGCTCCGGGGACTTAGAGTACTCCGATCCGCACTCTGGGGATTCGGAGATTCGATATCGTTTATACTCTAGTCCGCGCTCCGGGGACTTGGAGTACTCCGATCCACGCTCTGGGGATTCGGAGATTCGAAATCGTTTATACTCTAGTCCGCGCTCCGGGGACTTAGAGTACTCCGATCCGCGCTCTGGGGATTCGGAGATTTGAAATCGTTTATACTCTAGTCCGTGCTCCGGGGACTTAGAGTACTCCGATCCGCGCTCTGGGGATTCGGAGATTTGAAATCGTTTACACGAGTCCGTACTCCGTATAGGATAATGTAATTCGTCATCTGGTCATGGGGTAGAGAAACATTAGCGATCTGTGGAAAATACGGCTTTAAGCCTTTATTAATGAAAATCAACTAAACTGCTCGATTACAACTTTAAAAAGAAACTAAGTTATGACTGAACGGAAACATGCAGGAAATAAAAGTGCCTAAAACAAGAAAGAAAACATGCTAAATGTAATAGTGCCATAGATGTTCACTGTTCCATGCTCGGGGGAGTGTCGTGCCATCAACGGTCGCTAGTTTGAATGTTCCCTCTCCAAGCTTCCGTTCAATGGCGTACGGAGCTTCCCAGCTGGGATTCATACGTGATGGTACCGGGAAAACTCGTTTCAGAACGAGATCACCCACATCAAAGATCCTTGGGCGGACTTTGCCGTCGTAGTAGCGCTTTACTCGGTGCCTATGCGCTGCCGCCCTTAATTCGGCTTCTTCATGCTTTTCATCGATGCAGTCCAGTGATTCCAACAAGAGATTTTGGTTCGTCTTGGGATCATAGTATGTCACTCGGTGTGATGGAACTTCAAGTTCCACGGGTATAACGGCTTCGGAGCCGTATGCCAAGGCGAATGGAGTGTGGCCGGTCGCGGACTTGTGGGTAGTTCTATATGCCCATAATGCTGTCGGGAGTTCATCTACCCACTTGCCTCCAACCTTCTCCAGACGCTTCTTCAGTATGGACTTGATTATTTTGTTAACGGCCTCGACTTGTCCGTTAGCTTTCGGGTGTGCAACGGCGGCGAACTTTTTCTCGATGTCGTACTTTAAACAGAACTCTTTGAACTCTCTACTCTCAAATTGCGTCCCGTTGTCCGTAATGATGGTGCGAGGAAGGCCAAAGCGGCATATAATGTTTCGTACGACGAAGTTAATGACCTTCTTAGAGGTGATTGTGGCCAAAGGTTCTGCCTCCGCCCATTTTGTGAAATAGTCGACTGCAACTATCGCGTATCTCGCGCCACCTCTGGATATAGGCAAATAGCCGATTATGTTGATTCCCCAGATTGCAAATGGCCAGGGACTAACCATTTGCGTGAGTTCCGTTGCTGGAGTCCTCGGTATTTTCGCATATCTTTGACACTTGTCACACTTTCTTGCATAGTCTGCGGCGTCCCGGTTTACGGTTGGCCAGTAATATCCATAGCGGAGGATCTTTTTTGCTAGCGTTTGCCCCCCAGTATGGTCGCCACATTCCCCTTCATGAACCTCTCTTAAGACCCGCTTTGTCTCATCATGAGCGATGCATCGTAATAATGAGACTGAGAATCCTTTTCGATACATTGATCCATCCTGCATTACGTATCGCGCGGCCTTTCGAAGGACCTGCCGTCTTTCGCTTCTTTTTTATGGTAAAGCCCCGGTCGTCAGGTACAGTTTGAACGGGGTTATCCACGATTCCTTCTCGATTTTTGTTTCCAACACGCAATCGACTTTCATCTCGTCTATGCTCGGGGCATGCAAGACTTCAACGGGATACAATCCCATTTGCTGTGCATCGCCGGTACTCGCAAACTTAGCCAATAAGTCGGCTTCTTTGTTCAGTTCACGCGGGACATGCGAAATGTCATAACGCTCAAGATTTGATAGTAGTTCTTGGACCCGAACAAGGTACGGAGCAAGCTTTCGTCCCTTTGCTTGGTAGTCTCCCCGCACTTGATAAACCACCAACTTTGAGTCACAAAAGATTTCAACTGATTTAATCCAGAGTTCTCCGATGAGCTTCAAGCCCGCAATCAGTGCTTCATATTCTGCTTCGTTATTTGTAGCTGGGAAATCGAGCTTCAAAGCATAACAAATTGATCAGTTTTCCGGAGTTATAAGGACTACGCCTGTGCCGGAGCAACGGTCGTTTGATGCCCCATTAGTGTATAATTTCCATCGGACGGGGGGAATGACATCGTGATTATCCGGTTCGACGGGAATGGTAAACTCAGCGATGAAATCTGCTAATGCTTGCCCTTGGATGGCTCTTCGTGGTAAGTAGGCGATATCGAATTGGCTCAATTCGATGTTCCATTTTAGCAATCTTCCAGAAGTTTCCGGCCGTTGGAATACCTGCCTCAGGGGTTGATCGGTATAAACACTGATTGAGTGTGCTTGAAAGTATGGGCACAGCTTACGTGATGCAATCACCAAGCAATAAGCCAATTTCACGATTTTAGGGTAATTCCTCTCCGCCCCCGTTAAACGCTTGCTAACATAATACACCGGCCTCTGGACTCGATCCTCCTCATGAACTAAAGCCGCACTTATCGCATGCGGGGATACAGCCAAGTATACATATAGCATCTCGTGGTTTACTGGTTTTGACAGCATTGGTGGACTCTCCAAATGCCTCACCAGATCCCGGAAGGCTTCCTCACAACTGGGCGTCCACTCAAAATTCCTCTTTCCTTTCTTTATTATGTCAAAGAATGGGATGCGCTTGTCAGTTGCCCTGGATATGAATCGACTTAACGCAGCTACTTTTCCATTTAAGCTCTGCACCTGCTTTATAGTCCTGGGCACTTGCACATCTCGGATAGCTTGGATCTTTTCTGGGTTAGCTTCGATTCCTCTAGCATTGACGATGAATCCCAAAAACTTCCCCGATGCAACGCCGAAGGAACACTTCAGAGGGTTGATCTTCATCCCATAAAACCTGCGTATGTCGAACATTTCAGCCAAGTCTCGAATGTGGTTGTTTGACCGTCGTGACTTCACGAGCATGTCATCCACATAGACTTCCATCATTCTACCCAGTTGGTCCTTGAACATTCGATTCACTAAACGCTGGTAAGTCGCTCCTGCGTTCTTCAATCCAAAGGGCATCACTACATAGCAATAAAGCCCGACATTCGTAACGAAGCTGGTGTGTTCTTGGTCTGGAATATGCATCGGGATTTGGTTGTACCCGGAGTATGCATCCATGAATGATAACAGCTCGTGTCCTGCGGTGGAGTCGACCAACTGATCGATCCTAGGCAATGGGAAACTGTCCTTTGGACATGCTTTGTTCAAGTCGGAATAATCTACGCAAGTCCTCCACTTCCCATTCGCCTTTTTTACCATCACGGGGTTGGATACCCATTCAGGGTAGAGGGCGTCGCGGACGAACCCATTTGCTTTGAGTTTGTCCACCTCCTCTCCGAGAGCAGCGGACCTCTCCGGGTCCATTCCTCTCCTTTTTTGTTTAACCGGGACGTATTTTGGGTCTATGTTCAACATATGACTCGTGATGGCGGGAGAGATCCCACACATATCAGAATGCGTCCAGGCGAAAACATCAAGATTCGCCCGGACGAAGTCGCTAAGGTCTTCAGTTATCGCGGGGCTAAGCTGTGATCCGATCTTTAGTATTCGCGAAGGGTCGTCACGACTAACTGAAATGTCAATTGTTAATTCAGCCGGCGCTGCCTTCTCTTCCCTGGGTTTCTCATCGTCGTCTCTCGGATCTATATCTCTGAAGATCCGAGAACTATGCCCGAGCCAGGGCTCGGGCACTACTTGTCAATCATCTATTAAGGATGCGGACGGGATTGTCCGCAACCTTTCCCTTCTCCCTCCGATGGGCCTCTCGGAGCTCAGCCACATAACATGAACGACTAGCTGCTTGGTCGCCATGAACAATACCTACTCCTTTGTCAGTTGGGAACTTCAAAGTAAAACACCACGGGGCTAACGCTGCCCTAAACTCAGCCAGGGCCGGCCGGCCCAAGAAAACATTGTATGGAGAATCCACATCCAAAACTACAAAGGGTAGAATTCGCACCCTCCGACGCTCGCCTTGTCCCAGTTCAACTGGTAACTCAACGTACCCCACGGCGTCGGTCGCTGCGCCGTTAAAGCCGTGTATACGAGCCTTGGATGGTTTCAGGTCTTTTGTTTCCAGTTTCATTTGGTCATAAGCCTTCTTGAAGATGATGTTGACTGAACTTCCGCAATCAATCAGAATTCTTTTCACATATGCTGGTCCGATCGTCGCAGATATGACCATCGGGTCGATGGTTGGGGCCTTTACTTGATCAGCATCTCTGTTTCTGAACACTATATCGTCCGTCATTACGCGCTGCTGCTTAGCAGGGGTCCCATCATCCACGTTCGAACAGCACTCAAAATCTGCATGCTTTAGGGAGCTTGCATACCGCTCCATCTCTTGCCAATTCTTATCTGCGGGGTGAGGTCCGCCGATAATTGTATTTATGACCAGTCTGCCTATGGTTCGGGCAGGCTCCTCCGGATGACGCGGAGCTGGTGCACGACCTGGGTTGGACGTTCCCTGTCCTCCTTCCTGTAGATCCTTCACAAATTCTTGCAACTTCTTTTGCCTGATCAACTTCTCGATAGCGTCGTGCAGGTGTCTGCATTCTTCCGTATTGTGCCCATAAGTCTCATGGAAGCGACAATATTTCCCGGTCCGCTTCTGTTCCTCGGTTGATTCTTTTGGACGTGGCTTTCTGTACTGAAAGGTATTGCAGGTGGATAGGTAGATGTTCTCAAGCGGCGCGTTCAGCGGAGTATATTCGCTGTAGCTTGGAATTCTCGACTTCCACTTCCCCGCTTCTCTCTTCTTCCCTTGATTTCTTCCTCCAGACTCCTTAGGCTGTCCAGGCTGGTTTTGGACATTGACTTGGACCTTTCCCGAGCTGTCTCCGGACTGCTTCACAGCAATGTTGCTCTTCATAGACTCTTGGATAGGTCCTGGTGCCTTATCTCGTCGTACCCACCTAGCTTACTCTCTTCTTATGAACTGGTGTGCCTTTGCGTAGAAACGCTCTAGCGTGGTCGGAGGCTTTCCTGCCAACCAGTCTCCAAATTCAGACTCCGGATCCACACCTCTCATCACAGCCATTAGAATTGCATAATCATTGGGATTACTGATTTCAGTTGCCGCGACATGGAACCTTTGTAAATATTCCTTCAATGACTCCCCGGGACTTTGGATTACACTTGACAGAGACATTACGTCCTTCGGACGAGTAGTGTGTATCCTGAACTGCTCAATAAACTTCTTTGCCAACTCCTCGAAATTGGATACAGACCGCGGAGGAAGTCGGGTAAACCACATAGTAGCGATCCCAGATAGAGTAATTGGAAAGCATCTACACTTGGTGGCATCATTTGCTCTAGCTGAATCCATCATCCATTCGTACCTCATGACATGCTGTCTGGGGTCAGTCTTTCCCTCGTACGCAGGGATAGTTGGCATACTAAACTTTCTTGGGTACGCCGCCTGTAACACAACATCCGTGAATGGAGTGTGACTTCTTGACACTCCCCAATCATCGTTCGATAAGCCCTGATATTCTTTCATCAATTGCCTGATCATGGATGTCAGATCTGGTGTCTGTATGGAAGGTGGAAGGTTAGAGTCTGTTCTACGTGCCTGTCCATGCTGATGCCTCCTCTCCTGGCGATCTACCAATCGTGCGTCTTGAGGTTCAACATCGTTAGCGTTTTGATGATCTGGGCCTCCATCCTCCATTTGTACTCCGGTCCTGAAATTTCCAGCTCTTGCTTGGTCACGGTCTCCAACTGTTTGAACAGCAGCTTCTGCTCGTGCAGCTTCAGTCTTGCGGCGTCTGCGCCTGGGAGGTTCATCAGAGGAAGTAGAGCTATCAGATGAGGAATAAGGAGCGGGATTGCCCCCAGCATTCTATTGCTGCTGTTGAGTGAGCTGTGCCATCAGGTTGGCGTTAGCTTGCATTTGCTCTCCTAGTTGTCTCCTGCTTTCCCTGAGCTCTCTCATCAAGTCGTTGAACTCTATTCTGGTGACAACTGGAGTTTGGTCCTGGGCGGCAATCCCTTCACCCGGAATTGCTGGTTAGTTGCTAGGTCCTGCTTGTTGCACGCTAGCAGTCTCGCGGGCATCCGCATTATGAGAAGCTGACCTGGTACGTGGTCCTGCCATTGTAGAGTTATTGGTATGAACTCTGAGTAGAATCAACGGATGTCCTATCAGTGAGTCGGATCTTCTTTGGGGGATTTGTTCAATCCAGTAGCTTCAAAGCAGATCCTTGAGGTCTGAGAATTCAATTCTCGGTGAAAGCACCAAAGTGTTAGCACCAAAATTGGTCACTAACCTCGTAGAGAAAGATTGTGTAGAGATATAAGTGATGAAATCAAATTAAACAGAGAAGACAATGCTAATTTAAATGCTGAAAGTAAGAACACCAAATTTATAGTGGTTCAGCGTAATTGCCTACGTCCACTTTAAATTTTATTGATCCTCTTAGTTGATGATTACAAATACAATTCGTGAATCAAACGCTTGAATGAAGTTGTTAAGTAGAGGAGATGAGTCTCAAAAATGGCAGAGTTTCCCCGGTGTTCTCTCCTGAAAAAAGGATCCTCTTCACTATGACCCTGCCCCTCTATTTATAGACAAAGATGGGTTGGACTTCCCAAGTGGGCTTGGTAGCCGAACGCTCTAGCCCAGGTGTAGTGTTCGCTGCATGCCGAACCAGGTATGCCGAACGCTTTGACGCCGAACAGTCCTTTCCATGCCGAACGGTCCCTTCCATGCCGAACAGTCCTTTCTATGCTGAATGGTTCGTTTGATGTGTGGGAAGTGAAGGATGGTTGCAGTTGAAGCCGATCGTAACTCTATCTGAAGCTCTTGATCAAATGATGCATGCTGGCCGAACGATAGTGTCATGTTGAGTAGTTATGTCCACCGAACGTCTTCTGGATGTCGAGCACTCCTGTTGCCGAGTTCTATCGATGCCGAGCGCTAGCTGACGCCGAGCATTGGTTGACGCCGAGTGCTAGTTGACGCCGAGTAGCCTGGTATGCCGAGTACTTCGCTGAGTACTATCTGATGCCAAGTGTCATGGATGCCGGGTACGCTGGATGCCGAGTACTTCGCCGAGTACTCCTAGATGCCGAACACTCTCTGACGCCGAGTCCCTCTGGATGCCAAGTACTTCGCCGATCACTCCTAGATGCCGAACACTCTCTGACGCCGAGTCCCTCTGGGTGCCGAGTACTTTGCCGATCACTCCTAGATGTCGAACACTCTCTGACGCCGAGTCCCTCTAGATGCCGAGTACTTCGCCGATCACTCCTAGATGCCGAACACTCTCTAACGCCGAGTGCTACCTGATGCCGAGCACTAGTTGCCTGGTCAAATCTCCAGGAAACAGTATAAGATACAAATAAGTGGCCTCAATTATTCGTTTAGGATGAGTGTAAACTATTAAAGTTAATAGATAATTAATTGTATGAATAGAATGATATTAGTCATTAGAATGGGTTGGATTACGAGGTCAGTAGTGCTACATAATAGAAGTCTACCTACCGTAAGAAGTTACCATCAGTTGTATCCACATTATACTAATGTGGGACATATCCAACCTTAGAACCCATGGAGAGTATACGTTTGCGTATAGATAAAGGAATACCCCAACAAAAAGTGGAGTCAGCTTCAAAAATAGGAAGGGGTATTGCCTTGATTTTAGCATCTAAATATGATGGCGAGCAGCTGGACGCTATGGCAGCACATATGGCACCAAATCCAGAGTATGAGCTACATAAGTTGAGTGCGTTATCGGTCCAAAGCGGCCAAAACGGAAAAGACAGGATTACACCTAACGAGCTATGCCTCCTTCTAGGGTAGGCCACATTAGGTAATGCACGTCTACAGTTGTTTGCTAGTTTGTTTATTAATGAAAGGCTGGTTAAACCATGGAAGAGTTCTTTCAAAAACGAATGGGGTAGTCTATGGAGGTGAGTCACAATAGGAAGCAGACAAGTTAGTAAATCCCCAAGACGAGGTTGAGTACGGTTAAATTTTTATAACACGGTTAGTAGGCACTAACGGGAGGTTTTATTCTATACATGAGCAATTTGGCTTAGACATTGATGATGATGCCTAGTGGTGTAGAATTACGGATACTAGCGGGGATAATATCTTGATCGAAATGGGGACTGTGGTATTTATATATTTATATGTATACGTAAGTAGTTATAATCTACTTCGGTCAGATGGGGTGTATCTTATGTGAACGTGGAGTCAAGACGACTAAGTAAATAAAAGACATAACATGTAATGGAAAGCAATCAGCATAAACTAGTGTTATGAACAAAATATATAATTCACTAGTCACCAAAACGTTGTTTTGAACCCTTCCTCATTACAGCTCACATGATAGCTTTAGAATGACATGTACCGGTGCAAGGCTGGAATGGTGGAAGGAAAGGTTTCAAAATTTATGCTCAACGCTGACAAAGACACTAGATGTTGGAAGTGTCAACTTGGTTAGTAAGTATATATTCTATTATACTTTACTATTCTGATGTGAGATATATCAATAGTTCTCCGATATGCAATTATTTGTTTATTTACAGGATACCAAACCAACGATCCATACTTTGGTGGATTTGGGTTTTTGATATAACAGAAATTCGGACCCACTAGGGTGCGGGTTCTTACACATACTCTTTGTATCTCCTTCTCTTTTTATCTTTTCACTATGGGCTGTACTTTTGCTTTTCTAAATCTCAAACAGCTGTAAAGCTCTCGTGCATGTGACGAATCCAAAAATAATAATATTAAAGTGGATGTAGGCATGAATTTAGGTCGAACAACTATAAAAATCGTGTGTTCTTTGTTGTTTCTCATTAATTTTACTTAGATCTATCTTGTTTTTCTTCGATCGTAGTGTTGTACCACTTTTTGGTTAAAGATTCACTAAGTAATTAAGCACGTTTAAAAACATTCACATATCGTACATCGATACGTGCATATAAAACTTTTATATATACTTCCAAATAATCACTATCAACAGCCAAAACATCAAATAAATTAATAGTTAATAATCCTTAAATATTAATTATTTTAATTAATTCAAAACATTTTATAAACTTAATAAGTTGTGTAGTTTTTTGAAGAATTAAGAAATGCGGTTGTGAGACTCAAAGGTATGAATTAAGTCAGCGATTAATATTAAAAAGTTCAAATATTAATATTCACACTTCACCTTAGCTAGTGGTGTGTCAGTTTGGACGAATTCATCGTTTACTGATCTTCTCGGTAAAATCCAACTTCGCATTTTCTTAAATCGATACCTTTTAGTAAGATAATTTACATTCATTCTTGTCGTCAAAACTTTATAACTTTAGGATATATATAACTGGTATTAGTCAAAATTCCAATATTATCCACATTCAACTTGGTTAGTCCACAAAAAAAGTTTTCGTTCAATAATAATTTTTTTTACTAATTATACTACTTTGTTCAGAGATTTTGACTTTGATTTGACTATAATTGACTTTAATACTAACCACATACAACTAAGGAGATGAATTATATATTAAATAGTGCTTCACTTTTAATACTTCAACTCGGATCCAACTATAATCCCTCGATGGATCGTCATGCCATGATTTAACTATAATCAAAGTAGAGTATTCAAATTGAAGTTCTATGGTATTCTCAAGCCGAGCGAATTGTGTAACATCGTCACATTAAGATTTCCTATTTGACCCAGTTGTTATCAACCCATGGGAAACTATCAGATAAGTCATTCCATAATTATCCAAGAATTATAAGTATGTAACCCTTTGGTGCCCCATCGGTAATGAGTAATGCACTATCCAACATTTGAAGAGCGTTATGCACTCTAGTCTTAACCGATAAATCGATATCATTTTCTCGAAACATTTGAACCAAGAATATTTAAAATAAAATATCATTTTATTTTGTGATTAATTATGCAGGATTGCAACTATTTGATACTACAAACACATGGCATTCTATTTATGGATTTTCTTATTATATACTTTAAATTTATTACTTAATCAATAGTATCATTATATAACAAAGTATATAAAAGAAAGCAAGCACCGTTATTACGAACAAAATTCACTATGGTGTTAGATATATGTTACAATACAAAATTTCCCCAAGGGCATAACACTAACTCTTGCAATTATAAAGGGTATAATATCAAGGGATAATAATCATGTCATGTATGTGTGTATATATGTATGTATGTATTTATAGGCAAATACACACACATATTCTACTATTACTCTCGACAGAAAATAAATTTTTTCCAAATTTTTTTAAAAATAAATAATTTAAAATGCTTGTGTGTGTGTGTATATATATATGCATATCATATTTAATATATTTAAATATATGTCTCTTATTTAAAACTTGAATTTTAAATTATTTCGACCCATTCAAAATTAATCAAAACAAAATATTATTTCAAATGGTGAGAATGACAAATTAAGAAAAAATTAAACTGTAAGTATATATGTAATTTTAATATTTTTTAACGGGGAATTTTAAAAAAAATCTTTTTTACAACCGTGATTAAATCTATATTTATTTTTTAATTTGAATTCGAAAACTATTCATGTGTGTGTGTGTGTGTGTATACGAGACCAATCTATCTATTACTTAAACATAAAAGCAGGATTTACAATCTGCTTAGGTGGTAGAGTTACTTTTCTCTATTTCAAAATAATAAACCAGCATTCTTTCTACTCTTTTTTTCCTTTTTCTGTAATACAAACCGATTATGTTCCACAACCCACGTTCTCCCCCTAATTATTTTTCCTGCTCTGCTTTCATTTTCACTTTCCTCCATTATCAAATCCACCGATTTATGTCTGTCTTCTTAGTCGTTTATTTGGAACCGAATGAGTTGTTTATTTTGATCCTTCGTTTCATCTTTTTTTGGGCTCCTGTTCAGTTTGTAATTTTTTTAACCACCTCACTTATACATCGTCCCTCTATTACTCCAAGCACTACGAACGTTTTGTGATAGCTTCCTTAGTTTATAACTATACAACCACTTAAGCCGGTATACATTTTTAACCCTATTTTCTCTTCTTCTTCGAATTATATCAATGTCATCATCACCAGTTTATTCTTCGAACCTGCTGCCTCAGTTGCTACTTTTGGCTCCACCTTCATATCTAACTTCCACTCGCAAATTGTATTTCTGATTCAATGTGGATTTGACATGTTTTCGTTTCATAGGGGAAAACCTACCTCTGCCTAATTGACTGAAATCAACTCATATATTTAGATAAATCTTTTTTTACACCTCAAAACCCCCCTAATTTCAACCACACGTTCTGATTTTAATAATCATATTTTCTCTCTTTTTTCACTTCACTATACTATTTAATTTGAAACTTGTGGTTGAAATCAGGAGGACTTGAGGTGTAGCAAAAATGAGGCGTGGGTCGATCCATACCCACACATCATATTATTTTAGTTGTTTAAAAATTAAATTTAAATTTTGAAATTTTCATGGTCGAATGAAAGTATGAATAGATAAATGATTTTGATTTATGTATAAAACATAATGTTTACCTTTTATTTGATTTTGTTGGTCATCGACACTTCGATTTTAGCTACTTCCTCTCTAGATCTTTTGTTCTAGTCCTCGACTACGGTGTACAAAACTCATCTTCTAGACTTCACCAATTTTTTTCAATGGAGACTATGGTTTTTCAATGTATTGAACAAGAGAGATTGAGGGATAGTTATAGCCAACTAGATATCAAAATATCCAACATCTTTCTCTCTAGATCTGGAGACCACGTCTTCTAATCTCCCCTCCTTCTAAGCATGGCTGGCCACCCCTTAGTATGATAACGAACTTCGGGACTAATTAATTTATCGCATAAATTAATCATTTAATTAATTATTTAAGCCTATATTTAATTAAATAAATATATAATAATTATATATTATTTTAATTAATTTTAAGGCTTTGGATAAATAATTAAAATGCCATAAAATTTCAATATAGTATTTTTATTAATTTTATTATTAATTTATAACATTTATAAATTAATTTAAAATTGGTTAAACTCGGAAATCAACTAACAATATGGTTGTTGACTTCTTTATATGAACTCGGTCCTACGTTAATATTTAAACAATTTAAATACTGAAGCATGTACGGACTTCGCTGAAGCACAGTATTGGCAAAATTTCGGTCGCTTTTAGATCATATTGGCTAAATTGAATTTCTAATCTTTAATAAGCTGCACCTTGTAGAGATATGTTGTGCACATTTTCTTTTCATCATTGCTGTATCGCCGAGATATCTAAAGTTTGGTCTAAGTTAAAAAAAATGTAATAATATCCTTAGTTGATTGCATAGACATTTTGAGGTTGGTTCAGTTTGATAACATTCGATCAACTGATTTACTCTGACCAAAGATTTTGATTTTAAGTTTACTACTAATTACAGTGATACTAACCTTCTACGATAAAGGAGACAAATCCTCCATTGAGTAGCATTTCACTTCAAGTAGTTTAACAATATCCAATTATAGTTGTAACATGATCTTGATGTCATGTAATTGATCGTATCAAAGTATGGTTAGTTATTTAAGACCCACAATACTCTCATATCTGAAGACTATTGCACATAGTTACATGTGACCTTCTATTTTGACTTAGTGGTATTAGCCTATAAAAGACTCTCGTTGATTCGTTCTATGATTATTACAAAAAAATACAAGTACGTATCCCCTTGATGACTCTAGCAGTCATGAATAATTCATTGTCCATCGTATAGAAAATGGATGTATATTAGTCTCAATAGATATATCGATATCATTTTCTAGTTACATCTTGACTATGAACATTTAAAGACTAATTATTTAAATATTGATTCAAAACTCATGCTTACAAACATATTCGCAACTTCAATCAATATAATACTTCGTCCAAAGATTTTCTACTTATATATGTTTAGTGTATTAATATCATTACCTATATCAATATATAACAACACATAAAAAAAATTCAAAATCTTACTTTATTTCGATCAAGATTCTTTTACAAGAGTTAAGTTACATAACTATTTACATAATTACCCCTCGAGTATACCCTTAACTCTATCAGTGTAAGTCATTTTACACAGTGCCGTATAATGTCTTGTTTGGTGTGATGACTATAGGGATCTTGATTCCATTATTGAGGAATTCGGGACGCCCATTATAACCATGGACAAACAGGGTAGAGGCGATTGGGATGTGGTTTGATACTTGTTGAACACACATGATTTTACATGTAAGATAATATTCCCTCCTAGGTCATTGGGAAGGGATGGAAATATTTTTCGATGGAACTTAGTGGATGGTGGTCAAGCTAGTAGGGAGAGATGATATATTGTACTTGTGATACGATGTGTAGGTTAATTAGCGTTTCCGGTTAGGCCATCGGAAAGGGTTGAAGATACCCATTAGCGGAGCTTAATGGATGGTGCATGTTAATAGGAGGTGATGCTATACCTAATTTATAGATGATTAGGTAGTGCTTGTAGATGTTGTTAGTACATCTCTGGTGGATTAGATGGACCCTTGACTTCACTAGATTTTGAGTGTAGTATTTCCCATACACTCGGCATATAATGGTATAGTTTACTCGATTATATATTGTTTTGTTGTAGTAGCACTATATCATTTATTATGCTGAATTGTTGGATGTAGGAGAAGAGCGGAACAAGGTATAGCATTTGTAATGTCTTTTTATTCTTATGCATGTGTATGTATATATGTTTATATATATGTACAATATTTTGAGATTAGTTCCACATATACCCGACTTTAATCTGACTCACGTTTTGTTATCGTCTCTTTTCTTATTGGATGTAGGTGAATAGCGGGACAAGGTAATACCTTTTGTTCTTATGCATGCCTATGTATATAGGTTTTTATATATGCACGGTATTTTGAAATTATTTCCCCTCGCATTAGACTTCCATCTGACTCGCCATTTTTTATTGTCTTTTTTTATGACACTAGTCACGTGTAGTTCAAGAGTCGATTGTTTGGGGATTTGCTAGCATGATTGTTGGACTATTTAAAACATGAAGGTGTTACTTATTTATAGGAATTTTTGTTCGACATACTTTTATGAACATCAGATGCATTTATGTATAAGATTATATATTATATTTGATGTACTCATTCAGTGTATGTGTTTGTATCATCATGCCTTTGAGCAGGGGCGAATATACTCATGCTCCAGAAGGAGCACTTGACCCCTCTCAAAAATCAATACAGTAATGCTACTTTGCGTTTTATCAATAAACTAGTACATTATTAAACATATTTTCACTAAAATGCATGTCAAAGCCGACCCCTCTCCAATTTTTATCCCTCTCGAGTAGACGTCTGGTTTCGTCCTTCCCCTGCCTTTGAGCGTTTGATTATCATGCCTTTGTGCACCTATGTGCTTGTCGTGTTATATTTTTTTCTCGTTGTGAGTTGTGCACAGATGTCACGTTGAAAATTTCTTTTCGTTAGTTTTATTTTAAATGAGAGGTCTACCATTAGCGTTATTCAAGAGTAAGTTGCCGTTGTTGGGCATTGAGTACTGGAGTGGTGAATCTTCGCAATAATTGGTAGTATTATGTGTATGCACAGTTACGGCATTTGTTGCTATTTCTCTTATTCCCACGTATTATGTTTGTCATTATATATTGTACTGTATTTACATATTATATATTATCCTTTGACTGAGATGTTTTTACAAGTTCATGATGAATAGATTTTGTTTTAGACCACTAGAAGATCCTCCATTGTCGGCATTTGCAAATTGGAAGTTCCGTTTTACGTGTTCGTTCGGAATGTCGAAGCTGCTGGTCTTCAGAGTGATAGGGGCAATTGAAAGTAGAAGAAAACTCTGAGTCTAGCGTAGCATCAAAAACTGAGAAAGATGAGATATACGATCAACCTGTTGAATTTGAAGTCACACCACCAAAATGTAAAATTTGCAAATGTTTCAGTCATACAAAGCCAAACTACTGACAAAATGTTTCAGTCATACAAAACCAAACTCGTAATGTGTAGTGGGTTCCTGAAATAGAACACAACAAAGTGAAAGAGAAGATAACAGTCGAGATTTGCAAAATACAGGTGGTACTAGCTAGTGACAAAGTGCCTAATACGACCAAACATGCAAAACACGGCATCTACTAGAGATCAAACACTATCTGCCAAAGAGGATGTATCCATCCCAAGTATAGTATCCGATCAATATCCAGATAAGACTATGAAATCAAATGGCATAATGAATGATGAAGTTATCAATCCAAGGGAACATAATCTAGAGACGAGCATTTCCCCTTGCAATACGTTATCACAGGAAGACACTATCTGCATGGTGGAGCCCATAGTTGGACTCGCAACAGATTCAAATACCATGGACAAAAAAAATTGAAACTAACAACAAAACCGTTGCAGAAATGGCAAGCAGTGCAGTAACTCAGAATAAGATACACAAAGGAAGCGGAAATTTTAATGCAGCAGCAACAGCAGAAGAAATTCTATTGCATCCTCCAGTAGAAGACAGTGTCTAGTTTTAAAAGTGAAAAGTCAAATCACAGAAGACATAGAGCATGTCGACAAGCAAACAGAGCATCATCTAGGGAAAAGTCCAGTCAACCCTCCGGGCTCATCATCTGCAGCAGAGGCCACATTAGAACCTCATGAGCATAATTCACCTACTAAATGAATTTTAACAGTATGAGTAGAAAATTTTTGCAGTAAAAAATATTCAATTTCATGTGCAGGTTTTTGATTCCATTAACAAAGCCAGTCAGCAATATCAAGATGAAGCAGGAAAGGTAGCAATGCAAACTCAATAGAGACCTTCAATGTCAACGTTAAATTGTTTAAATCCAATGCCGTATCCTTATTCCCATCACCCATCCCTAAACCACCTTTTAGCATCCCTAAACAAAAATTCAAGGCATAATCAACATTAATTAACAAAAGAACAATTTAAATCCTTTGTTGAGGAAAACTCTGACTGGGAAGATCTGTTAAGAGAAAACATAGATAAAGAAGGTTATTAAACCAACAAATCTGGCTCTGCTTAAGCAACGAGAAAGTGCACCAAAGTTAACAAATACTACTGTCAGTGTTATTGGAATGTGGGAGAGACAAATGGTGATGATAGATGGATTGATATTTCTGAATATTCTAGACTACATAAACGATCTATAATATCTCTCTTTGAAACTTAAAATGAATGTTAACAATGTTGATAGATTCAAGTATTCAACAGTAAATGGGGGTGATCAGTAGATATATTTCAATAACAGTAGGCATCATTTCACATGTAGGATTCTTGTATTTTAACAACGAAAACTTGACTGGATATGTGATATCAGATACCAATCAACACATTACAATGATGCTACACAATAAGGCTGGTGCGTCATGTATCATAACTATAGTTATTGCTGCTAATTTACCATGTGAAAGAATACCCTTATAATACTTACTTGGGATACCTTTTTAGAGCCATGGATTATCATCGGAGATTTTAATTGTGTAGGACTGGCTAAAAGGAAAATTTGAGGAAGCAGCCTAATACAAGCGAAGGTGAAAGAGTTAAATGAACGTGTTCACCTGAATGTAATGTTGCTGGAGTCAGCTCGTAAAATTGCAAGAAAGTTATATAAAATTTTGAACATAAAGTGGCTTATTTCCTTCCCATCCTCTTTGCATCCACACTCACTGCAGCCACAGGTGATCGTAACCCTTTACTACTCATGCTTATAAACCAACAACCGTCACAACCGCAATTAAAGCCTTTCAAATTCAGCAACCATAGCTCCATTAATAAAGGATATTTTGAAATTACAGAAAAGCACCCAAATTCCCAACGCACAACATCAATTTGTTTAATATGATTCGAATGTAGTGAAATTTATTTTAATTTGAGCGAAGCGAATTATTTGATCATGATCTAGTATTGTCTAGTTAAATATCAATGCAACTTAAAAATTAATTATGCAATCTTACCGACATAATAGCAGAAATAAGAGACAGAAGATTTAACGTGGTTCGGATATGAATATCCTACGTCCACGAAGATCCAACAACTTCTTTTATTCAGCAAGTACAAGAGATTACAAGCCACTCAAGATTAGAAAGTTAAAACATATGTGGAGATTCTCTCTAATCTATCACTTAATTGAAGAGTTACAGAACAAAGCACAAAAATTGGCAGAGTTTTTTGCTCTCTAAATTGTTCGCCATTAAAATGTAGAAGCTCTGGTATTTGTAGAATGAGAAAGTGAGCAGGACAGCTGCAACATATAAAGTCTGAGATCTGGTTCGACGAAGACTGGTTCGGCAATCATCTGGTTCGACGAAGACTGGTTCGGCAATCATCTGGTTCGGCAAAGATTGGTTCGGCAATCATCTGGTCCGACATCAGCACATTGGTTTTGGACCGACATAGCATATCCGAACCAAAAATCTGGAGCGGCAATACTTTGGTACGGTATTTCTACCGAACCAAAAATCTAAACCGGCAAAACTTGAACCGGCATAGCACCTTCAATCTGGAGCGGCATTTTCCCGAACCACAAATTTGGACGGGCATCCATACTTCCCTCTGCTAAAAAACACGTTCAGAAAAATTATAATTATTACAAAATAATTCAAGAGCTATATATGAAGATGCCCCCTTGGTTGATCAGAATCCAACACTTGACAATTATATAAGTTGTCATTATATCCATACAGATAAAACCAAACAACACAGCAGATTAGGTATGTACTCTTAAATAGCTAGATTGCCTCCTGCACGTTTCCAGAAGCTTATTCGTCTAATTGGAAACCTAAAAACTCTTACTTCCGATCTACTCAAATGAGTACCCGAGAGTTTAAGGGGAAAAACAAAAACTTCGAGTCAGACATCAGTCTGGTGTGAATAATAATGCCGCTAAGTGGAACGGGTTTTTCCCTCACTAGTATCATAATTGAAATATCTCAACCATATACCGTGCTCCCGCACCACAATGGTTATAACGTAATAATATACTGATATGCAAACTTGCAATATACACTAGATTACTCATCCCAAGTTATTAGATTACCCACCTAAGTTTTCATTGACTATCTGTTTTATACTTATGTGGACTACCCATCTTACATATATTAATTCTTTAGATTACTCATCCTCTACCATATTGACGATCCATCACCCATGGTTCTGTGGCTATCCATCTCATATATAAATGTTTTTATGGATTATCTTTCCCCGCCCATATGGAGTACCCATCATATAGGGTTTCATCTATTTAAAATGATATGGACTATCCATCACACATCCTATAGTTCCCTAGGACGATTATAAACCCTTCATTAACCATCTAGAGACTATCCATCTCCGACATGATGTGGATTATCCATCACACATCCCATTGTTTTCCTAAGATAACCATTAATCCATCATTTAAAAAATTAATTCATGTTACCCGCATGTTTAACCTATGTCTATTGGTTTCTCCAATTAGGTCATCTCCCCTTAAAGTTATAACATCTCAAAGTGACATACATTGGTATCTCCAAATGATTTATGTCGAACTTATTAAAAATATACTTTGGTATCCCCAAGGTTTAAAGTCAAAGTCATAAGACATATGGCTCGCCGTCATTAAATAGTTTAATATAGATCAATGTCGACAAAGAGGCTTAATGCTCTTCGCCTTTAGTAAGATAACATACCACACATGGCGTTAAGACATTATCAACCTTTATCCAAGGTGGAAGACAAAACTTAACTCTTTTAAGTATAAAACTCTATGCTAGAAGTAAGGTTGTCGACTTTCATAGGATATAGGTTATCCACCTTTCAAACAGAACTTTACGATTTTATAAAACAAATGGCTAACCGCAAAAATAAAGGGTTATCGACCCTCTTTAAAACAGTTTTAATTTACATAGACATAAGCCTCACTGACACCAATGACTACCGACGCCATTATAAAATTTTATACCTAGCTTACTTCGGCTATTATGCCGCCAAATTTGTAAAAGAGAAGTTAAAGATAGGCGGCATCGCTGCCCCTTATATATTCGTTATCGAGAATGATCAATGTAGTGGGATGTGGCGTCGTTTAAAAATATGGTGATAACACGCGACAATGAAATGCGGCAGTGATATAAACCAGGGATATAAGCATACCGACAATAACGAAGAGCGACAAGATGTTTGGCGACGTTGTTGAGGTGCGGTGTCGTTGCCGCACACATGGCCACAACACATTCCACACTTAGAATATAAGCGTCCCATGTGTTGCTCCATGTTGCTTCCTCTCATCATTGACGCCGAACCTCATGGTGTTGCCTCCTCTCAATGGCATTAATGTAAATCTTGTGAAAATTGTTTTGTTACTTCTAAAAGTAATTGCTTTTCATCAAATACAACTGTTTGTTAAAATATGATTCGTTTACAACAAAACTTTGCATTTTCTCTTCATATTCGCATATCAATTTTAAAGTACCAAAACATTTATCAAACTCATTAATTAATATCCTTAATTAAATATCCATTCTAATCCGTATCTAACATAGTATATTCATAATAATTCAAAATAACCTAGGCAAAATCCTCAAATATCCAAGAAATTTAGAAATATTGTTTTCTTTACTATATAAAAATTTTAGGACCGAAAACCATAATTAATTATTTTAAATAATTAAAACATGAATTAGCCCAATTTCTACCTTAGAAAATTCATTAAATATTTCTTTTAACTTCAAAATTTATGAAATTAAAAACCGTCTCCAAAATAATGTTTGACTCAACATACCAAAAAATCAAAGCTATAAGCTATTAGAGATTAAAAACTTAGGTATTACCCTAAAAACCCACTTAAATAATTTCATAAAAATTCGATAAATCATTATTCTATCCAAACTATGATTGAACAACCATATCTTGGTAAAACAAACAATAATAATTCGGGTATTATCCATAACCGAATATAAACATAAGCAAAAGAGATGATTCATGTATTATTCACCTTAAAACTAATGTTGGGGTTGAGATTTGATTAGTGCTTTAGTTTATTTAAACTTTGCTTGAATCCCCTTTTGATCTCATGATCCTCCTCAGCTAGTTTAATGGTTGGCCTTTTCTTTTTATTCTTGATTGTTTTGATGTTAGGAAAAATGAGAATTGTAATGAGGGGGAGAGGTTAGATGGATCTACATAT
The DNA here is from genome assembly GCA_030737815.1 of Allium fistulosum. Classification (NCBI taxonomy): domain Eukaryota; kingdom Viridiplantae; phylum Streptophyta; class Magnoliopsida; order Asparagales; family Amaryllidaceae; genus Allium; species Allium fistulosum. The sequence continues at coordinate 1,414,922,875 of CM060901.1, read as the reverse complement.
TTTGCCCCTTTCATATATTCTCTTATATGTTTTAAGTTTTCCAAAACAATCTCTTTACTTAGTTCATTAATAGTGGCTCGACCTTATAAAGTTTCAAATCTCATTCTCCTTGACCATTTACATTATTCTGTTTAATCTATCCAATTAAATACCTTGAATGATATTAAACTAAAATTAAGCGTTGTTACACATGATAACCTATGAAAAAGGAGCTACTATTTTGCGGCAGAAAACTACGCAAAATTGTTCAGAAAAGAAAGATTAAACAAACAACCTTTTACTACATATGTAAGTGGGTTCTAATTAAGTTAGTTTTCAATATTTTATAGTGGCAGTAGGATATTAAGCTAATTGTAATGCCTCTATCAGTAAATGTAGGAGAATTAGCATAATCCCTATTTTGAAAGGGCTTGTTTGTTATTCACCACAATAGAAATAATACTCTTAAATATATTATGATGTGCAGACAGAATGTAGAAAGGGGCTTCCCACGAAAGGTCTCTATTTCTGTTGTTGTTATAAGAAAAGTCCCTGTAGAAATGAGTATGTAAATTAGATCCTTGTTTTTTCTAAATCAAAAAACGCAAGTTAGCTTGCGCTTTTTAAACATTAAATTATTTTTGAAAATTTTAAAAATATTTCAAAATCAGAAAGCGTAAACTAGCTTCTTGCACTTTCCTGATAGAAAGTGCAAGTTAACTTGCGCTATTCAAAATTTTGAAAATTTTTAAAAAAATTCAAAATTCCTAAAAAAATTCCAAGATTAAAAAAGTGCAGGTTACCTTGTATTTTCTGTCAGAAAAGCGCAAAGCACCTTGCGTTTTATATTTTTCAAGAATAGGAACCAAATTTACATATTCATTTTTACAGGTACTTTTCCTATAACAACATCAAAAACAGAAACCCGAGACTCTTATCTTGATGTAGAAATCAATCAATGATTGCTTCCTAGAAATCCGTAATAATTGCCTCAAACAAACATCACACGTTTTGCAATCATCCCAATCATGTGTAAACTTTAGAACTCCTGCTAAAGTTTACGGTTTGACTATAATAAAGAGGCTTTTCCACACTAAGCTCTACATTACCACTCAAAACAAATAACTGGTCCTTCCACTGATAACACAACAATATTGAATCATATTGAATTTAGAGTGTTCAGATTAATAAATTGAGTATGAAGTCGACAACGATCGCATAACTGATCAACATTTGAATGAACCTAAAGCGGTGATTTTGAGGACCATGAGAAATCACAAACTCGAATTGTGTGTTAGAAAATCAAATAAAAAATCTAGAAGAATTTGTCACATTTGTTATTATTCATCCTGACATGATATAAGTTCCTCAAATATGAAGATAAGATCATATTTGATATCAAATGTCAATATAAGCTTTGTAGAATGAAGATATTGCATCTTTACTATCTTTTTCATTACTAATAAGCAGGTTCCTCTTAAATCCAAGGATCTTCATTTAGAAGTATCAACTACTGAATTAAAGATGAGGCTTTAAGTAAGTAAGTAACACATACATTTTGATTCAGCTACCCAAATATAACAAAAATAAATAAATTAGTAAATTCCCTTGATTACAATCCAGTTTTATCCAAGGCAGGTGGCCTGAGATATAGAGAAAGGTCATGATTCAGCTTTATTAGATATAGAATACATATTCATCGTTTTAATATTACAGCCGAATATGGACCATTGGAAACTTTCAGAACTTAATATCTTGTTCACACACATCACGCAATTGTTCATTAGTGTATTTTTTTAGTCCATATATTATACTGAATCATTTCTTCGAATCGTTGTGTATATGCTTTGGTTGTTATTATAAAATACTAATTTTTCAAAAGGAAAAAAATATATGAAATAGAAAAAATACGAAATGCAGTTTTACTGAATGATTCTTTTGTACAAAGAAAAGAAATACAACACAGTGTATTTATACAAATAAAGATGGGCTGAATACTTAGGCCCAAACTGGCTCGTTATCTTTGTGATATAGCTTTGACAATTCTGGTCCATTGATCTTGATCAACGGTTGATATCTTTCAATGCTGAAGTCTTGGATTGATAGTTGTGTTTGTAATAGAACCCTTGTCTGGTTTATTTCATTATACGCCGCCTCAAACGAAGCTAGGGTTTTATTTCTTCATCGACTTTCATGTCGGTCGAGAAAATTTTGAGCTCAACTCGAAATCGATTGAAGTTCTTTGCTGATAAAGCCTTTGTTAAGAAGTCTGCTCTTTGATGAAAAGATGGAACATGATTTATGGCAAGCTTGCCACTTCCTGTTCTCTCTCGAACGAAGTGGAGATCAATCTCCATGTGCTTCGTGCGAGCATGTTGGACCGGATTCATGGATAATGATATGACGCTGAGGTTGTCACACCAAATTGTGGGTTTCTGAGTTAATTCGAACCCTAATTCTCCCATTAGGGTTTCGATCCAAATGATTTCGGCAACAGTACTAGCGATGCATCTGTACTCAGCTTCAGTGCTGCTTCTGGAGATGGTGGACTGCTTCTTTGTATACCAGGAGATCGGATTTTGCCCTAGATAAATGCAGAATCCAGAGATGGATCTTCTGTTATCGATGTCATTAGCCCAGTCGGAATCACTATAAGCACGTATATTTATATCCTTGCTTGTCTTTAAGTGCAACCCATATGTTAATGTTCCTTTGAGATATCTGAGAATGCGTTTTACGGCACACCAATGCTCACTTAATGGATTTTGCATGTATTGGCATACCTTATTTACACTAAAGCATATGTCAGGTAGAGTGACTGTGGCATACTGAAGTGCCCCAACAATACTTCGATACTGTTTAATGTTGTCAATATGTTCACCTGTCTTTAGATAACTGCTTGTGATTTGTCATTGGGGTTGGTAGAGGCTTAGCTTTATCCATGTTGGCTCTTACTAGAATATCACTGATGTACTGTTTTTGTGATAAGATGATTTCATTGTCAGATTTCCTTTGGATGTTTATTCCTAGGAAATTTTTTAATTCTCCCATATCTTTGATGGCAAAGTGCTTGTCAAGTAGTTTTATGACTTGATTGATTTCTTGTTGATCATCTCCTGTGATAAGTATATCATCCACGTACACCAGTATATATATACTCACATTCTTTCTTTTCCTTAAGTAGAGTGAGTTATCTGATTTTGTGGCGCTAAACCCTAATTGTGTAAGAGTTTTCTTCAATTTCTCATGCCATGCTCTAGATGCTTGTTTTAGTCCATATATGGCCTTATGTAGCTTGCATACAAGACCTTTGTCTGCATTTGAATTATACCCTTCTGGCTGTTGCATATAGACCTCCTCACATAACTTATCATTCAAAAAAGCATTATGTACATCTAGTTGTTGTATTCTCCAGTTTTTATGAAGTGCTAGAGTCAACATGATTCTTATGGTTGTGGGTTTGATTACTGGGGAGAAGGTTTCAGTAAAATCAAAACCATATTGTTGAGAATATCCTTTTGCAACTAATCTAGCTTTATTTTTTGTTATGTTGCCATCAGCATCCCTTTTGATTTTGTAAGTCCACCTGCACCCAACAATATTTTTGTGTCTTGGAGGTTTGACAAGAGTCCATGTTTGATTTTTGACCAAAGCATTGAATTCTTCATCCATAGCCTTTTTCCATTTTTCATGCTTGATGACCTGATTGTATGAGACTGGTTCCACTTCATTTACTTGTGCTGTGTATGTCTTAGGCTTGTAAATCCCGCTTTTAGACCTTGTGATCATGGGATGTCTTATTTCTGTATGTTGTTCATGAGCCTTCTCTAATTGGCTATCATTAGCTGCTATAGTATTATCTTCTTGACTGTTGTTGGAGGCACTGCCACTCTGGTCATTGTTCTGACTGTTGCTTGGCACACTAGTACACTGTTCATCATTTAATTCAATTGGTAGATAGCTGATGATTTCATTGACATGATCTGAACTGTATTCTGATGTAGAACTTGCTGTGGGTTCAGCTTTATTGTCATGCTTTTGCATATGCTGACTATCTCTTTTAGCATGTTGGGACAGTTCTGGAATGTGGATAACATGTGTTTTCTTATTATTGATTTCCTTGTCTTGCTTTCCTTTATCTGCAAATGGAAAGACATGTTCATTAAAAACTACATGTCTTGAAATATAAATCTTGTCTTTACTGTTCATGCACTTATATCCTTTCTGATTATGTGCATATCCCAAAAAGGTGCATGGACTAGATCTAAGGCTTAGCTTGTGCTTGTTGTATGGCCTAGTGTAGGGAAAACACAAACATCCAAAAGTTTTTAAATGATCATATTTTGGTCTAACTCCATAGAGTTTCTCATGTGGACAAACATTATTTAACACTTTTGTTGGCATCCTATTAATAAGATATACTGCAGTGGCAAAAGCTTCACTCCAGTATTTCAATGGTAGTGATGCTTGTGATAAAAGTGTTAAACCAGTTTCCACAATGTGCCTGTGTTTTCTTTCCACTAAGTCATTCTGCTCAGATGTGTGTGGGCAAGTGACTCTATGAAGTATTCCTTTTTGGTTAAAGAAATCCTTTAATGGTTTAAATTCTCCCCCACCATCAGTTTGAAATTTTTTAACACATTTGTTAATCTGCTTTTCAATGTGAGTGATGAAGTGTATAACAGCATTACTAGCATCAGATTTTGCCTTGAGAAAATATAACCAAGTGTGTCTGGTGTGTGCACATACAAGTGATAGATAATACATGTATCCTTGCATTGAATTGAGTGGTGCTGGGCCCCACAGATCTGCAGCAATTAACTCAATGGGATTTTCATATATGGTTTCAGAAATAGCAAAAGGTAATTTATGCATTTTTCTCATTTGATAATGATCACATAAGTGTAAATCAGATATGCTTGGAACAGAAATATTATTTTGCATTAGAATTTGTTTGACAACATTATAATTGGGGTGGCCAAGTTTGCAATGCCACTTATAAAATGTTTTTACATCACTGTCACATTTTACACGAACATTATTAGACCATATTGTCTCATTAGCAGCATCATTATTTGCCATATTGCTGAACTTGTACAGGCCATTGTCCAGTCTACCCTGTAATGATATATTTTTATTTAATGTCTCTAACTAGACAGTATTTTGGATGAAACTCAAAATACACCTTATTTTCACTGGCAAATTGTGAAACACTAATAAGATTTTTCTTGACACTTGGCACTCTTAATAATTTATTTAAGTAGAGTAGCCTTGTACCTTTTATATAGCCAGTACCAACATGTGTTATGTTTGTAGCTTCACCATTTCCCATGAGAACAGATTGATTACCTGTGTATTCCTTGCTGTCCAAGTTTAAGTTCTGCAGATTGTTTGTGATGTGATTTGTAGCACCAGAATCTGGAAACCATTCATCCATACTGTAATCATTTGCCTTTGTTGTGTCATCAGTGATATTGTCTCCACTATTCTTGGATTGAGTTTGAACCATATTTTCACTGACTTGCTTGTTGACATGAGATGATTGGCCATTATTAGTGTCTTCCTTGTATCTGAAATAACATTTGTTTGCCATATGTCCAAATTTTTCACAAATCTGACATTTAACCCTGTTATTATAATTGTTTCTCCCCCTTCCTCTGCCTCTTTGAGTGTATCCTCCTCTCTGACCGTGACTGTCTTGTTTAGATTGATTGGATACACCTTTTTGATTTTTGTTCTTTGATGTTGCTGCATAATTGACATTGAAATCTTCTTGCATAGACTTTCTTTGGTCAATCCTTCCTTCATGAGCAAGGAGGGCTGTATGAATGTAATCTAGGTCTGGCAGAGTTGGTTGTGTTGCTATATAGGTTATTAAGGATTCATAATCTTGATCTAACCCATTGGTTATCACAAGGATTTGTTCACTGGTGGAGACATGATGTCCAACACTTTTTAATTTGTCACACAAGTTTTTGATCTTTGCAAGATATTCTCTCATAGGCATATCATTCTTCCCTGCATTCTGTGGTTCCCTTCTGTAATGCATAACTCTCGCTGCTGATTAGGAACTAAAAATGCGTTGAATTGCTGACCATATTTCATGGGAACTATTGCATCCTACGATTTGTGATAATAAACTTTGACTGATAGAGAAGATAAAAGCCATGATGACAGTAGATTATCTTGCTTTTGGTACAGTTTGTATTCAGGATTACTTACAGTTTTTCCTTCCTTTTCAGTGATCATGACTGGTGGGATGATCTTGGTGCCCATGACATAGCCATGTAAGTCATACCCTTTTAGTGCAATCTCAATTTGATATTTCCACAGAATATAGTTATCTTCATCTAATGGAGTAGCAATAACTTGGCTCTTTGGTTTGATTAGGACCAGATCTGAACTCCGGTGATCCTTTGATGGATTGTCAGAGGTGCCTGATGTTATATCTTCCTCTTCAAGTGCCATGGTGATTCAAGAATCTTGAAATGCCGGTTTCTTGGAGATGAGATAATACTCAGTATAAATGGCGAGGCTAATCTTGATAGCAGCCAATCAAACAGAATATGAAAGAGAAGGAAAAACAGGAATCTGCTGTGATAGGTGTATATTACTGTTTCACAGTGAAACAGTAATATGCATGAATAGCAGTAAAAAATGTGTAACCAAAGAAAAGAAGTGAAGATGAATATTTGATCTCTTCTTTAGGAAGACACAGAAAGGATATGGAACAGATTGGATGGATTTCCTTTGATCAAGAAGAGGGTATGCCTCCCCAATGATGATATTTTTTTGAGGGGAGCCAAATTCAAAAAATTCTTGATTTGGTTTGTGAATTTGCCGTTAGGCTTATTTCCGCTCTGATACCAAAATAGAAAAAATACGAAATGCAGTTTTATTAAATGATTCTTTTGTACAAAGAAAAGAAATACATCACAGTGTATTTATACAAATAAAGATGGGCTGAATACTTAGGCCCAAACTGACTCGTTATCTTTGTGATATAGCTTTGACAATTCTAGTCCATTGATCTTGATCAACGGTTGATATCTTTCAATGCTGAAGTCTTGGATTGATAGTTGTGTTTGTAATAGAACCCTTGTCTGGTTTATTTCATTATAATATGAACTTATTTGTAATGAATTTATAAGAGGCTTGGAATTGAATGTAACGGAAGGGAAGAGAAGTGACTTGGAAATATTTGTAATTAATGAGATGGTTTATAATTATGCTGCTTTACTATTTTTCCAATGCATATGTTACAATTGGAGAATAAGACATTTACGTTTATCTTCAAGAATCTTTTCAAATGATAAGGCAAGATAAAAAACATGGAAAATAACCATTAAAAAATGAAGATGTATCGATGCTAAGAAAAAATTTGTTACAAAATATGCAAATTCAAATCATTAAGCACAGAGTTGTAGTAGGGAAAACTAATAAGCAAACTTGAATGGTAACTATTTGATATGCACTTACCAAACTCGATCGAAGAGTAAATCAATTATATTATGTATTCGATGTCAAAAGATTCAACAAAATGGTAATAGCATACCTGGAATTATAAGAGATTGAAATCACTGATCAAAGAATGGTTTTATCAAAGTATACATTGTAGCTGGATTCATCTGTTGTAGTTTTAAGAGCCTGAATATGTAACAACGACAAATTTATATATGAGCTTATGTTGAATAATTTTAGTTATTAATAATCACTAATAAATGTAAATGCATCTAATTTGAAAAGTAAACCATATGAAAGTAAAGGTTAAGATAACTACTACAATGACAAGTGATTAAACATTAAATGAATTTTTTTTGATAAATCTAATTATAATATGTAATGTGACTTAAACATATAAGATCAAAATTTATAATTGTAGTCTTTATTTTGTAGTTAAAGCAAGACCAAAGATCAAAAGGTTGTAGATGAAAATTATCTGCTAAAGAACCAGTGGAGGCTTAAAACTTTGCATATGAATTAGATGTCTCCATCAAAATGCAGTGGGCAGTATCATTCAGTTTGAAGCTATTAATGTCGATAGGTAAAAAAAGAAAAAGAGCACTTTTCAGTTGATGCTTGAGGTGCAATAGTACCTACAGCGACCCACAAATTATCCAATAAAAACACTTAAAAAACTATCGTGCTATGATGCAATGTATTCTCTTCATCAAGTACCATAATGCAACAATCTGAGATAAGTGCAAATAAAATTGTTTACCTTCAATTACCAAAGTGAACATTCCTAAGAACATAGTTAATATGGACTGGGTACACTATTAACTTCATTCAAGAGCAAATGGTAACAAATAATTGAAGAGATACTTGGGAAGGATGATATCTAGGGTTGCTTCTCATTCCATAGTAAATGCACATCCTTTTTCATGACTCATGGAGCTTGCTATTTCAAAAACTAAGAATAAATGAAACTTGTAACAAGCAGTCATCTTCAGGCTGAGAACAAGAATGCATGTAAATATAAATGGAAACAGTATAAATTGATTTAGCAATCTACTCTACCATTCTTATGTATGAATATTATAATCTTTCATAATTTTCAAAAAAGGAGAGAACATACCTGAAGTATGAGTTTTGCAAGCTTGTTATGCATTAGATATTTGGTTATACTTGCACAGTGCTCTAGACAACAACCTACAACATATAATAGTGATGAATAGGAAATGCTACCAAGCAGAGTAGAGAATATTTTACTAAACAACAAAAATTTGTTCATAAAAACATATAACAAAACACAGTAGAATTAGAATGACCATAAAGCTAGTTGTTAGCATTCTAATTTGAAAAATCAACATGTTTTCTTTCCATGAATCATCTTACTGCTCCTAACTGACTTCAGCATTTGAACTTACTGTTGTTGCTATGGTTACTATATTATGTGTGAGAGCTTTTATCTTCAAACATCATGCTGTAAGATAAACATTTGTTATTTTGACAATATTCAGAGACATGCATATACTTAATATGACTGCAAGAAAGCAAATTTTAGTCTTGATTCCTGTCAATCTTAGTGAATAGCATTTGTAACTAAAAAGAATGTTACGTAATTTATCAAAATCAAACTCTTAAAGCATAAAGAATAAACAACACTTTGCATTCCATGGAATAATTCATCTTTTAGATTCTTTACCATCGACCATTTTACAGAGTTTTTTATGGTTTCCTACTTCCTACATTGCACTGGACCACTTGATAGAAAAAATGAAAATTTTCTTTTCAACCTGATCTCCTTTTGGCTTTTCTTTTCTCTTCTCCATATGCTTATTCAAACCATGACAGATAATTACAAAAATCAAGCATAGTAAATACATGTACTTCTAATATGAAAAAAGATCAAAATCAAGCTACCAAGAGTCTTAATCACCTTCATTAATATTTACTAATCACCATAATAGTCATAAGTAACTTTTAGCTTTAGTAAGCTTGGTGTAACTTTAACTAAACCAACTCGTCAAAGTTATATCCATAAGTTTTTTTAACCTTCAAATTGTAGTCATTTCAACATGAAGTTCTTTATCGACGAATGGCCAAATATTTTTTGTTAATATTTGTAGCAACCCTTCAATTTTCAATTTCCATTAAAATAATTTTTTTTTATAAAACTACTATTATGTAATCATTTTTCATCAAAAAGCAAAACTTGCTTACTGTAAATACCGTTATATAGCTACATTTGGATTATAGATATTGTACTTTGAAAATATTTAGACATGTGCAAATATAGAAAATCATCTGGAGGATATAATATATTGAAGTATCTATCATTTACTATCTTGCCAATAATTATGAAGTGGTTAAGAATAAATATTTGTACTATTTTAGATGTGGAAGGAACAATTTAAAAACAGAACCTGTTATCAGATACATAAGTTGATAAATTTTGTTAGTTAATGGAGGACATAATTCTTAATATATAACTCTAAATTTACTTATTTATTTTGTTGATTTTTATTGTTTGAAAATTAATCTTTTAACAAAAAAGGATTATAATATCGATTGTGTCTCTGTTATATTTAAGAATTCTTATAATTTTTTTTTATTGTGTTAGCTAAATAAGCATTGTCAAATTTATCCTTTGCCTTAGAGGATATTAAATTTATATGTATGAGTGGTTTAGCATATAAAATACGCCTGGTTAACATATTCCAATCTATTTATAACAGTGGTTATAATGCCTAAGAAAAGATGACATTGTCGACAATAACATCTTTATTTCTGAAATTACAATCCTAGACGACACATTGTGTAGGACATGTAAAACAAATTGACATATATCACTAAGATTATGAACCATTTAAAAGAATGGGTATAAACATTATGAAACTGATATCCAAGTATCGTTTCTCTTTTCCTCTGTAAACTAAATGGTGGCATGAATGCAATTTTCATTTTTAATCGAAAAAGAAGAAAGCTAAAGAGAACATTCCTGAATAGACTTTCACAGTTCTAGTACTATATTACTGGTATCAAAAATCTGTTAACAATTTTGAACCTGCATGAGAAAATAAAGTAATGTATGGTTTACTGTGCTTACCTTAAGCAATTTAAGCTAACACTCCCATTCATTCATAAGTCACATGTAACCCCTTCAAGATCTATGTTGAATAGATTAACAAAAAAAGGAAAAAATAGCAGTAGGCATATAACTGTTTTTGAAACTACATTAAATAACCGATATTGTTCAATAGAAGCCATATTGATATTATGATTGCAAATATGAGATCAACTTTTCGCTGTCAGTGCACTCTAATTTGCTATCCTAACCTTTTCAGTATTCAAATATTTTGTTATCAACATACAATTTCTGATTGAGTTTTCAAATTAGTGCACATGTTTAACTAATTTGCGATCATCAATACTTTTGTGCATACAGCATATAAATCATACCATGTTACTCTTTTCACCATCAGGGCGTTGTTTTTTTTAAAAAAACATTGCAGCATCAATCCAATATGCATAGATGCTTGTTAAACTAACAATTGCTAATCCTACAATCAAATGTGTATTACTTGATGTTGGGAAATTTGCGGTTCGAGTCGAATCGACAAATACGATGCCGTACTTCTGACTTCAAGGATCTATGAAATTAGATTATTTTAAACAATAGTTCAAACCACCAGGTACAAACAGGCTATCAAACTATCGACTTTCAAGATTCAATAAAGCCTTGAAACAGCGTAACCAGATTCAAAATTTGTACGGTTTTGATCTTGCCAAGAACACTTTAATTTGATTTTAAGTGGTGCAAAATTTAGAGGCATAATAGAGTGAAGAAGAGGAAGGTAGAATCTGCAACGCCGTACAGACGTAACGAGCATACTGAATTTGCAACACCTTGCAGGCGTTACAAATTTGTTTGATATGAGAGCGTTCTGTAACACTCTAATGGCGTTGCAGACTGTGTGGGAAGAAGAAAATAAGATTGTTGTATCGAATAACAGTTCTGACCGTCCTTTAAATAGAGTTTGAGGAGGTGTCTGTTCATCCAGGGTTGCGTCCAATGGCTCAAAACCGTTAGCAACGGCCGCGCCTCTCTTAAATTCCCAACGTCCCACCTTATTTAAATATATTTCTGGGTCCATAACGGGATGAAATTCGGCCCATTAATGTTTTTAAATTTGCTCCAAAAATATCATTTGACCTGTACCCGTACCCGTGCCCGGCCCAATTCGGTCGAACGGCGGCGGCACGCGCGTGGATGGTGGTTATGCATGACTTTTCTCCTCTCAACAAAACAAACATTTGGGAGCCTTAAGGCCCCAACTCTTTCATGAGAGACCTATACTTAAACAAGTATGGTCGCCAATATTCTAAGATGTGGGACTTTTGTTTTTCTTCCATTTCTTCTCTCTTTATGAAAACAAAACAATGGAAAAAACTTGAAAATATCCAACATTCTTCCCATATTTTTAAGTTTGGATAATTTAAAACATTTTAAGGTTAAAACGGGAATAGCTGTATCACTTGAGTGATTGCCTACGTACCCAAGTGGGAGCAGGCCAAACGTAGTTCAAAGGTCAAGAATTGCACCATCGTGAAAACCAACACATAAATAAAAGGTATCTTTTGAATTTAAACATTTACTTAGTGTAAACCATTCAAAGCCTTATCGAGATTCTATGGTGAACGAATCTTGAACCAAGTATCCCTTATGACAAAACCGAAACAATTACACATGTTGATTTCCTTTGGTAAAGTGTTCTGTATTGCTCAGCATGTTAATAGCCGTATGCTTTTAATCCTAGGTTCATAAGTCTACGTTAGAAAACGGTTTTACTTTCTTAGGAAACGACCTGATTTCCATACTCATATAGGTAAGTCTCTTAAGGTGTTTCTACGATACACCTTTTTAAGGTAACTAGACTTATTAAGGATATATTATTCATCTTTTGTTCTTGCAGAAGCCAACACTAAATATTATGAGATTGTTGATTTAGAGTTCTATAATCATTCTCTTAACTTGTTGGTACCCATTGAACTTTGTCTATCCTTTTCAAAACATAAGTTGGGTTTCTGTTAAGGATGATCAACCTTCATTCACAGACCTTAGTCTCATTTCCTTCGATTTTATAGAAACCATTGCCTTTGAAAGACTCTTTGTGAGTGGGTAAGCCAAGTTTTTCTTTGTTTCTATGTAGTCAGCAGTTATTACTACTCTTTTGAGTAACTGTCTTATCATTTTATGTCTTAAACTCACATGTCTAGACTTCCCATTATATGTCTTATTAGCGACATTGTATATTGTAGCCTGATTATTACAATTAATCAAGATTGCTGGAGATAGCTTCTTCCATAATGAAATTTCTATTAATAACATATCTAGTCACATTAAGGACTTCGTCCTTACTGCCTTCTATAAGATATGTAATGAAGTAAGGGCCATAGTCTTTCTCTATTCTCGCTCTTTTACTTCTCCTTTGTTCAGTACTATTATTTGGTACCGATAGTTCCTTGCTTTTTTGAGCAGGAGCATAGTCATCGTCATTGATATCATCAATCGTATCAGGTTCTAGACCAGATGATCTCAATGGAATCTCAACAGTTTGATTTTCAAAGAATTCTACATCTACAGATTCTATAACTTCTAAGGTGTCAAAATTTAGGAACATATAAGTTATACTTGTTGTGGGAATTTTCGCCCACCGCATATTGGATATGAAAAGTCATAGGAAAAATTGTCAGAGATTTGGAATAGACTCAGAGCAGCTTAGAAATGTTCGTGAGGTCAAGATGTGAGCACTGGTCCGTACCGCATCTCAATCCGAATAACGTTTTGAGAGATACGGTCATTCTAAGATTTGCCTAACACAATTCGACAATAAAGCCTTGAAGACCGCCTTCTGCAAAGGCCCGGAACTGCCTACACAAGCAAAGAAACTGCTCTACAAAATCAGGTCCGCACAGACCCAAATATGCCCAGCCCAGAAGGGCCGATCCCGCCATATCCAGCCCAATAGGACCGGACCCGCACGTATCCGCCCACGCATGACTAGACAGCCTAGGCCAGCACCGCACGGGTCCGGCCTAGCAGGAACCGAACCCAGTAGAGTCCGGCCCAACAGGGTCGGACCAATTAAGTCCGGCCCGGTAGGGCCGGACAAGCACAGGTCCGGCCCAACTGGGCCGGACATTGTGGTAAGGCCTGCGAGGGCCAGACCCGCTTCGGTCCAGCCCCACAAGGCCAAACCTTCCAATCTGGCACAGGCCAGGCCCCCTAGTCCAGCATTTGTCGGACCAGATTCCTGGTCCAGCAAATGTCGGACCCACCTGGTCTGGCACACCAGGCCGGACCCACCACTTGTTCCGACCTAGAGCCGGATAAGCCCCTGGTCCGGCACACCATGCAGGACCCACCTGGTCCGGCCTGGGGCCGGACTAGATTCCTGGTCCAGCAGATGTCGGACCCACCTGGTCCGGCTGTGCCCAACCCCACTGGTCCGGCGCTGCCCGACCCACCTGGTCCGGCACACCAGAGCGGAACCACCTGGTTCGGCCTAGAGCCGGACCCCACCTGGTCCGGCACACCAAGCTGGACCCACCTGGTCCGGCTTTGGGCCATACCAGCTCCCTGATACGTCACACCTGACCAGACCTGCCTTGTCCGATCTAGGGCCGGGCCCACCCTGTCCGGCCAGACCGGACCTGCCTGACCCGGACTCACCTGGTCAGGGGCTGCACCCACTTGGTTTGGGTCTGGACCCACCAAACATATCTGGTCCAGCCTTTCTGGGGCTGGGTCCATCCTTTTTTGTACTCGCAAGGACGAACTTATATGGTTCGGTATTCAAGATTCAAGGGTCAGGATAGACGACTGAAGCAAGCTACCAAAAAAGTATTCAACTAGCATCCCAGAGCAGTGAAACAACAACATAACCATATTCCAAGGGAAGAAAGGTTGAACCAAAGCCTAGAAGCCATGTACTCAACTACCTCTCCCCACAACCTCACTCTATAAATACTAGGCATATGGCATCATAAAGAGAGATGGATGAAAAATAGTGAAGCTTCCATCAACAACGGCAGACAACTAAGAGAGAGAAAATCCTTAGTCCTGACAACAAGTTTATTCATATTCAAAGCTTGTACTTGTAATCAGATATGAAAGAGTTAATAAAAGAGGAACATTGGATGTAGGCACATTCAGGCCGAGCCACTATAAATTCTATGTCTTTTTACATTTCAGTCCTTTATTTATTCTTTATTGAAAAATATTGATTTTCTACCACATACATTCGCAACTAAAATTCATTAAACGGTAATTGTATACTGCAAACAACATTCATAGCCCTACTACAACGTCTTGGAGGTGTTTGCCCATTTTTCGTGCAAAAATTTTTGGTGCTTTCACTGAGAAACGAAACTTTCCTTTTTTAAAAGGAAATTCTCTTTTTCTTACTTTTCTTTTTATTTTGAAACCTACTATTTCAAATCTTCTGACTAGAGATTGTCATTTCTATTCTTAAGAAACTCTCTCCCCTTTTATAAGATCTGAAATCTATGTTTCTTTTCAGATCTATCCCGACTGTTTTACATAAAACAAAAAATCCTCATTTTCTCTTCAGATCTGAACATCTATTTTACTACATAATGAAATTCTCTTATCCACTTTTTAGATATTACTTTTATTATTTCGGATCCACAAACGCATGTACCCATTCTTTAGATCTAAAATCAAGCCACCTCTTTTTTCTCATTTGGAATCCAAAAACATTGTTTCTTGTCATAAGAAACCCCTTTTTCCCCCCTGTTTAGATCTGGATCATTATTATCTTTCACAAAAGAAAACCTGTTTGTAGTCTTGAGTTCTAAAATTGCATTTTTTAATAAAATTTATACCTTTTTCTTTTCAGATCTAAAGTCACTGTCTCCTTGGCATGAGAGATTCTCTGTTTTTTATTTTCCCAATTTGAGATCATTGTTTCTTGGATTAAAATACTCTATATCTCCCAGATCTGAAACTGTTACTTTAGCAAAATCTATTTCTCTTTTCAGATCTGTAATCACTATTCCTTGAAGATAAAATAATTCTTTTTTTCTTTTCTCTTATTTCAGATCTACAAACGCTGCTCCTTAACCAACAAGAAACATGTATTCACTTCTTTGATTTGAAATCACTATATCTTCTTTTAGATTTGCAAACACTGTTTCTCAGCCAAAAAGAAGCATGTATTTATTTCTTAGATCTGAAATCGTTCTATCTTCTTTTTCTCATTCCAGAAATACTCTTTTGACCAAAAGGAACACTTAGTCATTTTTCAGATTTAAAATCAAATCTTATTCTCTTTCCATCCGGAAGCATTGCTTCTTTAACATAAGAAAACTATCTCCCTCTTTTGTATAAGGGAAACCTATTCCCCTAGTAAAATATAGAGTTACAGTTTTAAGGAAATTCTTTTCTCCCTCCAAACTCGAAATCCTTTCTCCTGATCTAAAGTCATTGTCTCTCTAAAATTAGAGTTTTTCTCTCTCTTCTTTTTTCAAGTTTGTAATCACCATTTCTCGGATTGAGAAGATATACCTCCTATCTCAAGATTCTCTCTTTGTTTTAAGAGTTGGACCATCAACCCTTCGAAGCTACTAAACCTCCCAATCCTTTCCAAAAATTGAATTAACTCTCTCAAAAAGTACAAAGTCTCTAGGAAGGGAAGGAGAACAACTTCCCGATGTGCCGCCTAAAGTAAGAGAACTCCGCCACAAAGAATGCAACAACTATTCGGATACGAAAAAGCAGGAAGACTAGTCTAATAACCTCCTGGTGCTAAAAATTATTAGATGTAAATTCGACATGGTTGTGGTTGAAATTAGTAAACACTTCACTGCTCAACATAAAGCTTTGGTGGATAAACTCTTGACACGCTTAGGGCAGAAAGAAGTATTCGATCTCAACGTCATAATACAAGGAAAGTCCCTATCTAGAGAACACAAGGGGCCTTCCACATAACCAAATGAACCCCAAGCATAGCCCTTTTCCATCCAGCATCAAATCAAAGTACTACAATTAAGATCCCGCTGATGGATCATAATATCACAACTTGAAGACCGAAGTCATGATGATTGAATATTCAATGTCTAGATACGACAAGCACGATACATCGTCACTCCTATCATGCACGAAGGCATCACCAATCCAACATGTTCACATAGTGTCAATGGCTCTCCTTACCTAGGGGTATGTTCAACAAATATGAAAAGAGAAGGAAATAAGACTAAGAGTTACTAGTCCACCCTCCAAGAAGACAAAAACTTTTGAGTGCCCACTACAAACCTTTATAAGGGCTAACCTGGCCCCTTAGACGCTTGTCAAGATCTTCACACTTGCTGATAAACGGAGGGCACAAAGGAGGTACTATATAATTACTTTTCTTTCATTCTAATCAATCTTAAGCTATTGCAAGACTCTACCATCTACTCTTGAATGTCCATCCTTGGAAAAAGGTAAAGGAAGAATTCATAAATCCGTTGCATGTGCTGATCGACCCGAGGGTGCTTACAGGCTACACGAAGTAAAGATAAGAATCAAACTAGCCCCTACAACTATGCATGACCTCTCCATTAGGTCAGCAAGGCACATAAAGATGAGAAACCATCACTGTCAGGAGTTCAAATAGATGGTCGCTCGGGGAAGCTTGCACAGCTTGTAGTACAAATGCAAAATGGAAGAGATACAATTCTCTGTCTCCGGGCTCGAATGATCAATGATCAGAGAGAAGCCATCCATTTGAGTATGGTGTTACCTCAAAGGGTAAGGAAGAGGACGCGATGGAAACGACATTTGCCGAGAACTTGGATAACATAATAGTTTATACAGAAAGGCTCTGAAAGATCGAGCTCCAGCAATTCCAACATATTTGGCCCACAGTAGAAAGGTGAGAGATATCCAGAACCACCACCACCACTCCTCATATCACAATTCAACATGAATCATCAATATATATATATATAGTAAACCACTAGGACATTGCAGTTACCAATTAAGATACTAGCTTCACAACTCCGTCATGGTCCAAAAATCATAGAACGCAATTCAAATTGATGAAGGACTAAAGATAGCAAGACGTATACTAGGGGCATCCACTATAAGATTGCTGCATCGAATAGCAGTTCTAGCCGTCAAGGGTTGCGTCCGATGGTTCAGAACCATTAACAATGGCCGCGCCCTTTTTATATTTCCAACGTCCTGCCTTATTTAAATATAATTCTAGGTCCATAATGGGCTAAAATCCGGCCCATTACTGTTTTTAGATTTGCTCCAAAAATATCGTCATTTGACCCGACTCGGCCCGGTTAAGTTGGACGGACGGTGGCGGCGGCGCGTTATGCATGACTTCTCTCCTCTCAATAAAGCAAACATTTGGGAGCCTCAAGGCCCCAACTCCTTCATGAGAGACATATATTTAAACAAGTATGGTCCCCAATATACCAAGATGTGGGACTTTTGTTTTTCTTTCTTCCCTCTTCCCTTTCTTCTATCTTCATGAAAACAAAACAATGGGAAAAACTTGAAAATACCAACACTTGATACTCCAATAAAAACTTTTAGTGCCATCATACAAGACCATATTTCATATAGTACACTGACATAAACTAAACATTTTCCATTGTAAATAGGAAGATAACCATGATGCTTCTCAGCATAATAAAATCATATTAAAAGTCAGTGGGTAGTAATTTTTTTTCCAAAAAAGGGAACAAAATAGTGAAGAGGGAATAGTGGCATAGGAGATTACCTAATTTTCGAAGTGGAATTTTTGAAGCCGTCCACCAAATCGTACGGTTGTAGGCAGAAAAGCGTTACAATCATCATTGACAGAGTGAGGTCGAACAACATCATATCTAAGACGTGATAGCGCGGTTGGGCTAAACATCAGGCAAGTCTATGCAGTCAAAATGTCGGTCATCGGATGAAATTCGAATTAGGGTTTGGAAGTGAAAGGATGAGGAGGAAAGGACGACCGTTACGTTAATTTTGAAACAGTGGTCAGCGAGGACAACGCGTGAAATAGTTTTTAGGGCAGTCGAAAGTGACGTTTGAATTTCAAACTACACATGGCACGGCCAAATTTAACTTTGTTGGGAAATCGTAGAAGGCCTCTGAGATAAGAAAGCTCCACTTAGAATTAGTAGAATAGCATAGATATTTTTTCTATTTTTTTCTTTTGTAGCAATAATGTTAGCAATGTAGATCAAAATAGCTTGTTGGTTCTTTTTGATCATAATGAGAATTGTTATAATATTCATCTTACCATGGATTCTTCTTTATTGGGTCTTAAAAATAAATTTTTTGACTTTTGGTCACATCTTTATCCTTCCTCTATTGAGATATCATACATACTTGAAATTAAGATTATTACCATAAACATCTATTTTAATTTGTTTAGTATTATGTGCTTTCTACTTTATAAGAAGATTCAACATTTTAAGTTTACTATTAAGGCAAACGTTTGTGCTTTGGAACTTGATATTGGTGATAGAGGTTTAGGTAATTCTAATGTTCAGAGTCTTCAATTAGTAGTAGTCCTACAACTACTAGCGGTTCGCATGTTAATTCTTCTTGCTATTTGAAAGAAATTTTAATGAGATGTTCTCAAAAAACTCATATGGATTTTTTGGTTTTTGTTTTAATGAAGCTTAAGGTTTTATGGAGTTTTTAATGGCTTATCAAATTAAAAATGGATATGACTTGATTTTCGTTAAAACTTCTCCTCAAAAGATTTTGGCTATTTGTTCTTGGTCAAAGGATGGTTATAGGTTTTATGTTAATGATTCTATGGATCCTGGAAAGCTTTCTCGTTTCTTTATTAGAACATATAATTTTGATCAATTATGTAGTGCTTGTAACGAACCGGGTTTTTCAACCTTCGAAAAATCGACACTAATATGTCCACTGCATTGCGTGCCGAGCATTCAAGTGCCGGAAAGACGGATCGTTAGGAGAAAGAAAGAAGATTGAAGATAAGAAGATACTAAACAATCAAGAATCTCACAACGCAATGGGATAACATATATTAATCAACATAATTCTTTATAAAGTCATTTCCAAAATGATACATTAGAGTCATTCTAATACAATTCTACCCTTGGACAGTTATAATAGTCTGTCCCTACCTAACTGATACAAGATACATATAATACAACGGAAGCAAGATAATAACTAGCTATCGACAAAACCTCCTGCTCCAAGCTCCTCCAAGGTGCATCCGAAAAAAAACCCGAACTACTTGGCTGCTATAACATCCCTTATCTAGAGGCCCAAAGCTAAACACTACAGATGCTGCAGTCATCCATAGTATTAGCTTCCGGCGACTAAATACGGCTATGTTAATGGTATTCATAATATTAGAAGTATTTGAATATGAAACAAAATCACAGATTTCAAAAACATCTTTTCACATTACATTTCCAAAACACATGTTTCACATTAAAATAACATAATTCTACAATCGTTTCCCAGGTTCAGATAAAATATAATTACTACATAATTACACAAAGAGTGACATATTATGATGCACCCTTGGTTGACCAGAGTACTATATAGACATAACGTCTTAGATACAACACGGCAGAATAAAGGAAAACAAAACATCAACTCCTAAATAGCAATCCATCAGCCACATGCTCGTCTCTAGAAGCTTTATTCGTCAATCTACTAAAACCTGTAAAACCTCAACCCTCAGCCTACTCAAATCAATTTTAAGCACCCGAGAGTTTAAGGAGAATAACATAAACTTCGAGTCAGATATGAAGCCTGGTGTGAATAATACTATACATCTCGGATATATGATATTAAGTGAGACCACACCACTTAGCGGAACGGGTTTCTCCTTACTAATATCCTTTTAAAACATATCTTTTACAGATCATAATCCGACGACCAAAACTGTAAAGCATTTTATGTAAACTTACATATCAGGTAACAAATGGACTATCTGTCTGAACACTATAGTTTTGTTTGGCTTACTACTAACCTTTGGCTGACTTAGGCCTACTAGACAATATAACAAAATAATCTAACATCTGTTAGATATACCTTTTCCGGATGGTCTGTCCTTAACTATCTGTTAAATTCTTCTCTTTTGGATTATCTGTCTCTAACTTAACATCTCCCAGGATCATCTGATCCTAATGGTTTTGCGGCCTCACCAATAACCTATTTGTATACAAATATATATTCTCTTCTTTGTGTAATCATAATTTTAGTCTTACCTGTAACAAAGCCCTACACACTAGAATTTTGGACTAAATTAGCTGGGGCTAATAACTAATGTATAGGGTGCGACCCTATACCGGTCCCATCTGGTATTCTAATATCTGAGTCATTTTACTTAGGGAAACTTTCCTAAAATTTTCCTTAAAAACCTTTTTTCAAACTGATTTAAAACCTTTAAATTAAACTTAAACAAGGAAAATATATAATCTTTATGCTTTACTCAAAATCACCTTGCCATGTTATAAATATACTTTACTCAAACCTTTGCTGATGAAAACCTTTAACTTTTGAAAGTACCCCTTTCGAATCCATTGAAAGCACCTCCTTCGAAACCAAGTAAAACCTTTCTTCTAACCTAGGCCGAAAGGCCAAAACCTTCCTTTCGAAACCATTTATAGAAACCTTTCGAAACCATTGAAAAACCTTCCTTTCGAAAGCTATAAAACCTTAGACGTCTTTCTTTTAAAACACTTTAAAACTGTCTTTTGAAAACAATGGAAAAACCATTCCTCTTAGACCTTTCGAAACCATTGGAAAACCTTCCTTCAAAACTGTAATGCCCCTAAATTATAATTAACATTATTCGGAATATTTAATTGGATAAATTAAATAGAATGAGATTAGGGAGATGAGATTAATAAATCCAATGGCCGTGTCTTAATGAATGAACTAAAATAAGACTTAACTAAATTTATGAGGAATTTTCCTAAGGAGTAAACTTGGAAATGGGGCAACATTTCTTAGTATAAAATCTCTTCCACCACCGTAATAAATTCTCATTTTTCATTTACAACTGCTCACCTACTTTCGACCGGACATTAAAATGCTTAGAGAAGAGCATAAATTGAAAAAAGCTAAGGAATTAAAGCTAGGAAATTATCTCATTCTCTAATCAACTAATCAAGGTGAATAATCATGTTTATCTCAATTTCTATGTTTGGTTCGGCTATGGGCTTATATCCGATCCATGTGTATGTTTTGGTTAAGATATAATCATTTAAACCTTTGTTTGGATAAGGCATAGGTGTTTTTGAATGTTAATGGGCTAATTAACACGTTTTATTCGGTTTTGGTTAAATTCCGAGTTGTTTTGATCTTCATATGCTTTGAAATTTTTATATATTGGAAAGAACATATTAATTGATTTTCTAGAAATTTTCTAGATTTTGTTAAGGTGAATTAATAGTTATGTAAAATTATTTATGGTATGGGACATAAATATTTTATATAATTATAAAGGAGAAAGGGCTTTTTCAAAATTATTTAAATTTCCAAATAAGGAAAGTCGGCATCATTGTTGAATATAAAATTCTGGCAACTAATCAGATTTAGACAAACAAGGCAGGTGGGGGTACGAAAGGACTATTTTAAAGTACAATTTTCACTATTTCAACTCTTTCGGCAAGAGCTTCCGCCTCCATTCGAAACCTTTAGACAAGGTCGAAAGGTATCAAACCTTTCGACCAAATCAATAACCAATGCACATGGTATAAGGAAACTGGTGCGTAGTGAATTGGAAGTGGTCGAATGGTTCAGGGACAAAAGGTTAGAGCTTCCGAAAGAGACGAAGCTTGGTTTTGATTTTAAAGAAAATACGCCTGTTAGCTTTCGACAAAGAGCTTTCGACATTATCAAATGGTTTAAAAGAAAAGGATTTCAATTGGTTTGCTTTCTTGTTTTAATTGAGAACTTTCGACAAAGTCAAAAGGTATAGCCTTTTGACAAGGTCGAAAGTATAGTTGTCGCTTCCAAACCTTTCGACCCAGATGGAGTCAAAGGTAATCTTCTATTTTCTATAACTTGCCGCCTCTCCATTGATTTCGAAGGGTTGGTCCGAACACCAACACTTCATTGTTTTCGAATGGTTTCGAAAGGTTTTAGGTTTTGAATGGGTTACCTTCAATGATTTCGAAAGGTTTTGAGTTTCTTTTCTTTCGAAAGGTTTTGAGTTTCAATTATTTAGAAAGGTTTTGAGTTTCATTGAATTCGAAAGGTTTTGAGATTCATTGCTTTCGAATGGTTTATAAATCATTTTATAGGGGGATACCCCAAGCTTTCGACGAAGTCGAAAGGTGAAACCTTTCCACTTCGTCGAAAATAAACCTTCCGACAAGGTCGAAAGATAGGAC
This sequence comes from Allium fistulosum, assembly GCA_030737815.1. NCBI lineage: Eukaryota > Viridiplantae > Streptophyta > Magnoliopsida > Asparagales > Amaryllidaceae > Allium > Allium fistulosum. Next base: position 1,414,900,042 of record CM060901.1, on the reverse strand, counting down.
CTTTCGACAAGGTCGAAAGGTATGGTTTTAATGCTTTTCAAAGGCTAATGTTTATTTGCTTTCGAATGGGGCTTCATTCGAAGGGGTTTAAAGGGCTGTTATAAGCCATTTTTCTTAAGTAAAATTTTGCTAATTTGAAAGGGGTTACTTCGAAGGGTTATAACATAAAATACTTATCTTTATTTGAATATGTAAGGGGGATCCTTATATAAATAAATGTTATTAAACCTTGGGGACGCTGGGGTGGGTTTAATTGTTTCGATACATAGTTTGGGGTTACAAACAGAAATATGCTTTTGAAAATATACATTGGGGCTATTAATGTATTTTTAATTAATTAAACCTAATTGGGGCTATCAATGAGAATGGGTTAAACATGTGGAATACATGAGAAAAATGAATAAATCATGGGGATCATGATATTTTAATTAGCCAAGTGGTGGATGATTGGTTAACCTAGGAAAACCATGGAATGTGCGGTGGATAGCCCACATCAAATTTCTAAAGTAAAGAATGTTTTTCCAGAGGTGGTTAGCCTCGGGGTTTGGCACCCAAGGGTTCATAGTCATCCTAGGAAAACTATGGAGTGTGCAGTGAATAGCCCACACCAACTTTTATAAAACAATATACGATGGATAATCTGCATTTATTTTGATCAATTTGGGACGGATAGTCCTATTAAAGTTTTGATGGATAGTCATTTTAAAGATTTTTAGATGGGATATATAATAAATTGTTTTTAGATGGGATATCTAATAAATGGGTGGATGGGATATCCAATATATATGTTTCATGGTTTTATTTAATATTATCTTAAGACTAATCATTTTGGGTGGAGGGGCATAATAAATGATTTGCATGTTTTGTTTTTGGATACTAGTGAGGGAAAAACTCGTTCCGCTAAGCGGCATGGTCTCACTGGATATCTATTTATGATAAGAGGTGATAGGGGATTATTCATACCGAACTTATTGTCTGACTCAGAGTTTGTGTTTCTCCACAAACTCTCGGATACTCAAAATTAATTTGCGTAGTCTGAGAGTGGAAGACTTTTAGGTTTTTGATGAATAAGCTTCCGGTGACGTGCGGGGGGCAGGGTTAGCTATATAGGAGCTATTTTGTGTATTCCGCTGTGATGTACTAAGAAATGTAACGTTCCTATTTATTAGTTCTCTAAGCATCATAAGGGGACATCTTATATGTCGCTCTTATCGTATTTTGTACATGTATAGGTGATCTGAACGTGGTTAACGTCTTGGATTATGTAATTAAATCTTAAATTGTAATTTGCATGAAATGAGAAATTATGTTTATTAGAAGTTTAATTTTTTTTTCATATTCATGTGTTCCTGTGTATCAATATTAACAATGCCGCATTCCGTCGCTAAGAAATAACACTACGGATGACTGCAACATCAATAACAGTTAGTTTTGGGCCTCAAAAGGCGGGATGTTACAAGTTGGTATCAGAGCAAGGTTTATGTATTTAAGGAATTTAAACCTTAAAAGATTTTTAAAGCATAATCTAATGAATCTAACATATGGTTGGGCTTGGGTAAGCGTTATAATAACGTATGTGTACTTTGCTATAAATACCTAAGTATGTATTCCCCACTCTCTTAGACCGTTCTTTTGTATCTTACAAAGACTGGATTTCAGGTAGTAGGGAAGTAAGATATGGAGGTAGGAAACAGAAGAGTTAATTAGGGTGGAAGATGCACCGCAACAAATGGAAATGTTCGACCCAATACTAAGAGCAACTAGGGTCGACAGGCAAATGCAAACCCAGATGCAAATGCTAATGTTGGTGCAGAGATCCTGTCGGTTGATATGGGGATAATGTATCAGTTCTTCATGAATATGATGCAAGCTGGAGCAGCTGCGGGAGTGGCTGTAAGGAATGCTGGAGGAGCTAATCTGGTGGTCCCAGTTGGCAATAATTATGCCAAGATGAGTAGGGATTATGCTAGTCTTGGAGGGAAGCCTTTTTTGGGAATCGAGGATGCAGTAGGAGTGGAAAACTGGCTATTGCATTGTGAAAGGATATTTGCAGATCTCGACTTAATGGGTATGCAGAAGAAAAGAATTGCTTCAAGGCAATTGTAGGGAGCAGTATTGTTTTGGTGGAACGGGGTTACCGTGGGAGAGCCAGAGGAAGACCTAACTTGGGCTGAATTTCGAAGGAGGTTCAAAGAAAGATTTCTATCAGAGGTTGCCAAGTTAGCATTGCTCAGGAAATTTGCAGATTTAGTCCAAGGCAATAAATCGGTGATCGTGTATGCTACGGAGTTTGACGAGCTATCCCATTAAGGATATGCTACTGTTGATACTGTCATACGGAGAAATGATAAGTTTATCAAGGGGTTGAATCCGGAGATCGCCAGAGCAACCATGCCAAACCTTTGGGATCCGTGTCATATTGTTATCGAGATGGCTATTCGGAATAAAGAGATGCTTTCTACTTTGGAAAAGAGAAGCCAGCCGAGGTTCAGAATTTTTAGGGTAAGAAGTGGAAGTTCTTCAAGAAGAAAGGTGCCCAGTCGGGGGTAGCAGCCAAGAAGAGTAAGGCTGATATTGTCTATTACAAGTGTGACAAGAAGGGGCACTATGCTAATGAGTGTCGCTCGGGTGATGGAAGAGAAGTTGCAGTGAGGCTGAATGTGAAGTGCTACAACTGTGGCCAGATGGGACATTACAAGGACAAGTGTCCCGAGGCTGTTAAAGCTAGAAAGGGAAAGGTCTTTGCGTTGGAACCATCATCCACTAGACCAACGGCTGCTGAGAAAGGAAAAGCTGTGATGGAAGGTATGCTTATGATTCATAGCACCCCAATTAGGATACTATTTGATACCGGCGCATCGCACTCATAAATATCTCAGTATTTGGTAGATTTCTTATGTCTGTAACCTTTATACCTTATTACTCCTTTAAGGGTTGCGAATCCTATAGGAGGGTATGCAACTCTGGGAATGAGATATGACCTGTTAGAACTTGATTTGCTAGGTCATATGTTTGCATGCAGTTTATATGTTTTTGATTTCATGGGTTTTACGATCATATTGGGTATGGATTGGTTAGATAGATATGATGCTAGGAAATTTTGCTAGAAGGGGGAAATATCATTGAAACACCCTAATAGCCGTAACCAAGTTATTTACTCAGTAAGAAGTTCGAACGAAAATGCTTATGCATTATTGGGTGTCATGGGAATGAAAGTAGAGTTGAAGTAGGTTTATGTTGCTAGAGAATTTGCGGATGTGTTTGAACCAATTTCGAGCTTGCCATCGAAAAGAGCAGTTGAGTTTCAGATAGATCTCGTACTGGGAACTGAACCCGTAAGTTGACCACCTAGTAGGATGTCACCAACTGAGATGAAGGAATTGAAGGTGCAGTTAGTGGAATTGGAAGGAAAGAATTTCATCCGGCCAAGCAGTTCGACTTGGGGAACGGCCGCGGTATTCGTGAAGAAACCAGATGGGTCGTTAAGGATGTGTATCGACTATCGTATGCTGAACAAGAGGATGATTAAGAATAGGTATCCTTTGTCGAGAATCCACGACTTATTCGATAAGTTGAGTGGGGCCAGAGTGTTTTCCCAGCTGGATTTGGCGACAGGTTTCCATCAGCTAAGAGTGGCAGATGACAATATTCCTTTAACAGCGTTTAGGACCAGATATGGGTCTTACGAAGGTTGGTTATGCCATTCGGGCTTACTAATGCGCCAGCTTTCTTCGTAGATTTGATGAAACGGGTTTTCCGAAAGCTCTTGGATAGGTTCGTGTTGGTTTTTATTGATGACATTTTGGTATATTCTAAGAATGAGAAGTATCATGCAGATCATCTTAGAATAGTGTTGGAGACACTAAGGCAACATCAGCTGAAAGCGAAGTTCTCGAAGTGTCATTTATAGAAGAAGGAAGTGAAGTTCCTTGGTCATGTAGTTTCCAAGGAAGGTTTAGCAGTTGATCCGGATAAGATCGAAGCTGTTAACAATTGGAAGAGACCAGAGACGGTAAATGAGATTAGAAGTTTTCTTGGACTTGCAGGATACTACCGAAGGTTCATTAAGGATTTCTCGCGGATAGCGGCATCTTTAATTATGCTAACCAAGAAAGACGTGAAGTTTGTTTGGTATGAAAAACGTGAGGAGGAATTCCTTAGATTGAAACATTTGTTAACCAATGCGCCTGTGTTAGTAGTTCCAAATGGGAATCAGGGGTTGGTAGTTTACACTGATGCATGTGGTACTGGGTTAGGTGTTGTGCTAATGAAGAATGGAAAGGTTATTGCCTATGCTTCTAGACAGCTTAGACTGCATGAAGTGAGATACCCTACTCATGATTTGGAGTTGGCAGCGGTAATCTTCGCATTGAAGCTGTAGAGACATTATCTTTTGGGAAAAAGGTTTGAGCTATTTACGGATCATAAGTCTCTATGGTATTTATTCTCTCAGAAGGAGCTGAACATGAGACAGCAAAGATGGTTGGAGTTTGTTGCAGCTTATGATTTTAGCATCGAGTATACACCGGGAAAAGGAAATAAGGTGGCGGATGAACTTAGCAGGAAATGTCACAATGCGGTATTAGCTATGTTGGCGAAATGGAAAGACTTGGAAGCACTGGCTGCTTGTAGGTTGCAATTGAGGTCGACTACTAGATCTAGTTGGAATATCACCGTAATGTCTTGTTTGGAAGTTTGACCAGTTCTGATCGAACGAATTTCTTCTAGGTAGAAAGAGGATCCAATGTTAGCCGAGAGGATTAGAAGGTTAGAAGCTTGAACCGAGATTGATGATTTAAAGGATTTTATTCTTGAACGCAAGGGTCGGTTGAGAAAGAAGGAACGGTTATGTGTTCCGGATGTTGGAAATCTTAGGAAGGAAGTTCATAGGGAATGTCATCGATCGAAGTTTACGATTCATCCTGGGGGAAACAAGATGTATCAGTATATGAAGAGAAGTTTCTTCTGGGAAGGAATGAAGAGGGATGTTGGATTATCGGTAAAACAGTGTTTGAACTATCATCAAATAAAAGCCGAACATCAGAAGCCATGTGGTTTGCTTTAGCCTTTGGATGTTCCAGTTTGGAAGTGGGACTCGATATCCATGGATTTTATTAGCGGGTTGCTAAGGTCAAACCAAGGTAATGAAGGTGTACGGGTCATAGTGGACAGATTGACCAAGAGTGCCTATTTCATTCCAGTAAGGTCAACCAGGACGACACCTATTTTGGCTAAGTTGTTCATAAAGAACATCGTTAGACTATATGGAATTCCTAGTAGTATTGTCAGTGATAGAGATGCTTTGTTTGCTAGCGAGTTCTGGAAGAGCCTGTAGAGTGTGTTAGGCACTAAGCTCAAGATGAGTACCGCATATCATCCTCAGATGGAAGGGCAGATGGAGAGAGTCAACAAGGTACTGGAAGATCTGTTGAGAGCTTGTGTGTTGGATTTTAGTGGTTCTTGGGAAGATCACCTGCACCTAGTGGAGTTTTCCTGTAATAATAGTTATCAGACTACTATAGGAATGGCGCCTTTTGAAGCTTTGTATGGAAGACTATGGAAATCACCAGCATGTTGGTTAGAGACCGGAGACAGATTGGTCCTTGGTCCAGATTTGGTGAGAGAGGCAACGTAAAAGATCGAGATGAAACGGGAAGGAATGAAGGAAGCTCAGTCTAGGTAGAAGAGTTACGCAGACAAAAGGTGTAAGGACCTACATTTCTCAGTTGGAGATAGAGTTTTCATCAAGGTATCGCTGATGAAAGGTGTGGTTCGGTTCGGGAAGATCGGGAAGCTAGCACCAAGATATATTGGACCATTTTCTATATCAAAGAGGATTGGGTGACTCGCATACCGAGTATATTTATCGAGCAGTTTGGCCGGGGTCCACAATGTGTTTCATGTTTCTCATCTTTGTAAGTATGTTCATGATCCAAAACTACTATTGCTCTGATAGCACTGGAGGACTTAGTGGTGGAACCGGATATGACTTTTGTGAGACAACCAATTCGTGTTGTGGCAAAAGATGAGAAGATGTTAAGAAACAAGACAGTCAGGTTGGTGAAAGTTTCATGGAGCAACAACGTGAAGGACTGTACTTGGGAGACAGAAGACATGATTAGGCTACTTTTCCAGAGCTGTTTTAGATGGTAAGTTCTATATAGGGTTTGTATAGAATCTGAATGGTAGGTTATACTAGCTTTGCTTGCATGGGCTATATGCTTGTTTTGTCCTTACTGAAATTTCAGGGACGAAATTCATTATGGGGGGGAGTCTGTAATGCCCCTGAATTTTAATTAACATTTTTCGAGATATTTAGTTAGATAAATTAAATAGAATAATGTGAATAATTAGGGAGATGGGATTAATAAATCCAATGGCCGTGTCTTAATGAATGAACTAAAATAAGACTTAACTAAATTTAGAAGGAGGAATTTCCTAAGGGGTAAACTTTGAAATGGGGCTATATTTCTTAGTATAAAATATCTTCCTCCACCGTAATAAATTCTCACTTTTCATTCATAACTCCTCACCTACTTTCGGCCAGCCATTAAAGTGCTCAGAAAAGAGCATAAATTGAAAAAAAAAGATAAGGAATTAAAGCTAGGAAATTATCTCATTCTCCAATCAAATAATCAAGGTGAATAATCATGTTTATCATCTCAATTTCTATGTTTGGTTTGGCTAAGGGCTTATATTCGATCGATGTGTATATGTTTTGGTTAAGATATAATCATTTAAACCTTTGTTTGGATAAGACATAGGTGTTTTTGAATGTTAATGGGCTAATTAACACGTTTTATTCGGTTTTGGTTAAATTCCGAGTTGTTTTGATCTTTATATGCTTGAAATTTTTATATGTTGGAGAGAACATATTAATTGATTTTTTGGAATTTTTCCAAATTTTTCAAAGGTGAATTAATAGTTATGTAAAATTATTTAAGATATGGGACTTAAATGTTTTATATAATTATAATGGAGAAAGGGGCTTTTTCAAAATTATTTAAATTTCCAAATAAGGAAAGTCGGCAACATTTTTGAATATAAAATGCTGACAACTAATCATATTTAGACGAACAATGCCGGTAGGGTGCAAAGGAACTATTTTAAAGTACAATTTTCACTATTTCAACTCTTTCGGCAAAAACTTCCGCCTTCATTCGAAACCTTCAGACAAGGTCGAAAGGTATCAAACCTTTCGACCAGATCAATAACCAATGCACATGGTATCAGGCAACTGGTGCGTAGTGAATTGGAAGTGGTCGAATGGTTCAGGGACAAAAGGTTAGAGCTTTCGAAAGAGATGACGCTTTGTTTTGATTTTAAAGAAAATACGCCTGTTAGCTTTCAAGAAAGAGCTTTCGACATTGTCAAATGGTTTAAAAGAAAAAGTTTTCAATTGGTTTGCTTTCTTGTTTTAATTGAGAACTTTCGACAAAGTCAAAAGGTATAGCCTTCCGACAAGGTTGAAAGCATAGTTGCCGCTTCCAAACCTTTCGACCCAGTTGGAGTCAAAAGTAATCTTCTATTTTCTATAACTTGTCGCCTCTCTATTGATTTCGAAGGATTGGTTCCAACACCAACACTTCATTGTTTTCGAATGGTTTCGAAAGGTTTTAGGTTATGAATGGGTTACCTTCAATGATTTCGAAAGGTTTTAAGTTTCTTTGCTTTCGAAAGGTTTTGAGTTTCAATTATTTCAAAAGGTTTTGAGTTTCATTGAATTCGAAAGGTTTTGAGATTCATTGCTTTCGAAAGGTTTATAAATGGTTTTATAGAGGGATACACCAAGATTTCGGCGAAGTCGAAAGGTGAAACTTTTCGACAAGGTTGAAAGATAGGACCTTTCGACAAGGTTGAAAGTTATGGTTTTCAATGCTTTCCAAAGGCTAATGTTTATGTGGTTTCGAATGGGGCTTCATTCAAAGGGGTTTAAAGGGCTGTTATAAGCCATTTTTCTTAAGTAAAATTTTGCTAATTTGAAAGGGGTTACTTCGAAGGGTTATAACATAAAATACTTATCTTTATTTGAATATGTAAGGGGGATCCTTATATAAATAAATGTTATTAAACCTTAGGGACACCGGGGTGGGTTTAATTGGTTCGATACCTAGTTTGGGGTTACAAACATAAATATGCTTTCGAAAATATACATTGGGGCTATCAATGTATTTTTAATTAATTTAACCTAATTCGGGCTATCAATGGGAATGGGTTAAACATGTGGAATACATGAGAAAAATGAATAAATCATGGGGATCATGATATTTTAATTAGCCAAGTGGTGGGATCTTGGTTAACCTAGGAAAACCATGGAATGTGCAGTGGATAGCCCACATCAAATTTCTAAAGTAAAGAATGTTTTGCTAGAGGTGGTTAGCCTCGGGATTTGGCACCCAAGGGTTTATAGTCATCCTAGGAAGACTATGGAGTGTGTGGTGGATAACCCACACCAACTTTTATAAAACAATGGACGATGGATAATCTACATTTATTTTAATGAATTTGGGACGGATAGTCCTATTAAAGTTTTAACAGATAGTCATTTTAAAGATTTTTAGATGGGATATCTAATAAATTGTTTTTAGATGGGATATCTAATAAATGGGTGGATGGGATATCCAATATATATGATTTATGGTTTTATTTAATATTATGTTAAGACTAATCATTTTGGGTGGAGGGGCATAATAAATGATTTGCATATTTTGGTTTGGGATACTAGTGAGGGGAAAACCCGTTTTGCTAAGCCGCGTGCTCTCACTAGATATTTATTTATGATAAGAGATGACATGTGATTATTCATACCAGACTTATTGTCTAACTTGGAGTTTGTGTTTCTCCACAAACTCTCGAGTACTCAAAATTAATTTGAGTAGTCTAAGAGTGGGAGACTTTCAGATTTTTGATGAATAAACACATGTGACATGCAGGAGGCAGGGTTAGATATATAGGAGCTATTTTGTGTATTCCGCTGTGATGTACTAAGAAATGTAAAGTTCCTATTTATTAGTTCTCTGATCATCATAAGGGGACACCTTCATATGTCGCTCTTATTGTATTTTGTACATGTATATGTCATCTGAACGTGATTATCGTCTGGGGGTATGTACTTAAATCTTAAATTGTAGTTTGCATGAAATGAGAAATTCTGTTTATTGGAAGTTTAATTTTTTTTTCATATTCATGTGTTCCTGTGTATCAATATTAACAATGCCGCATTTGGTCGCCAAGAAATAACAACTACGGATGACTGCAGCATCAATAGCGGTTAGTTTTGGGACTCAGAAGGTGGGATGTTACAATAACCTTTCGAAATCATTGGGAACCACCCCTTCGAAACCTTCATTTAGAACCATTTCGAAAGAAATAAAACATTAAACCTTTCGAAAGCCTTTGGGTTCAATTAAAACATGTGGAAACCTTTCGAAACCATTCAAAATTTACCCCTTTGAAACCTTTGAAAACCGTTTCGGTCGAAACCATTTGGATTATGCCTTCAAGTAGAGCAAAAGGATCTGAAACCCATTAAAGTCAAAAGTATTCCTTTCGAAAGCTATACCTAAGTAAAGAAGTGATGGTGTCAAAACCAACCTTTCGAAAGCATTGGAGAAGTGGCCAAGTTTATAAAACAAATTATACCTTTCGAAACCATTGACTTTGAAAGGTAAGAAAAGCGGCAACTAGGGGTTTCGACCCCTTCGAAAGCATTACTTAAAACAAAAGAGCACAACCCATTTGAAACCATTTCTTTAAAACAATTTGACCTGGTCGAAAGCTAACCAAGTCGAAAGCAAAGCAGGCGTAGCTTCATTTTATAACAAAGGCATGCTTCAACCCTATCGGAACCATATTTTTCGACCCTATACCGTCCGCCTTCATCCAGTTCGCTATGTACTAAGTATATTGATACCATGCACATTGGTTTCAAAAGCACTGATGGCGAAATGTCTAAATCGGAACTCCTAGTGCTGAATATGGCGAAATAGGCTAAAAACAAGTAAATTTTGTCTTTAACTTAAAAGAGAAATACTTTTTGACTAACCTGCCATGTTTGTCAAATTTTCATTGATTACTAAATTTCTTTTTTTCCAAAGTGCTGCCAATATTTCAGAAATAAACAATAATTTTATTTTAAAAAATACCCCTTCTCCTTTTATGAATATATAAAACATTTAAGTCCCATACCTCAAATAATTTTATATATTCATTAAAACACTTAGGAAAATGCTACAAAATTCCAAAAAATCGTTTTCAATATGTTTTCTAACATATATAAATTTCAGACCCAAATAAATAATTATTTAGCCGTAAATAATTTATAACCCAAATAATCATCTTCTACACTAAAAAAATTATATAAAATCCACATCAATTCAGAAAATTATGAAAATTGAAACCCATCTCTAAAATATCATTTATGATCTAAATCTAAAATCGCAAGGCATTTGGATGTCATTTAATAGAGTTTTCTTATCAAAACATATCATAAAATCTATACGAACAAACATAAATCATCAACAAGCATATATACACATTTAATCATTCAAAAACATGGTATAAACTTGCAAAACACTTTGTATTTAACTTAAAACCGAAAACATTAAAGAGAATGAGATGTAGTCATTATTCACCTTAGCTTGAGATTAAGAATTTGAGATTTGAATAGCTTTTGATTTGATTAATCTTCTCCTTAGCTTTTTCTTCCTCTAATTCTCTAAAATGGTGGCCGACCTCTATGTTTTTAATTTGCAAATGAGAATAAATAAGAGAATACACGGCTAAGGGGTTTAAGGTTTAGGGTATAAGGATTTTTATTATTCCCATTTGCCCCTGCCTACTTCCTAACCCTTTATCTATTTTATTTCATGGTATCTCATTTTGATTTACTCATTAACATGGCACGGCTACCCCTATTAATCACAAATCTCAATCCATTAATCACCTTACATTATTTTATTTTATTTAGCTAATTAAATATCCTAAATAATGTTGCTAAAAATATAGGGTGTTACAATCTCCCCTCCTTAAAGAATTTCATCCTCGAAATTACGATAAGGTACACAACAAAACAATCAAAGGTAAAACATACCATCAAACAAATCAGGATAAGCGTCTCTAATCCTGTTCACAGTCTCCCAAGTACAGTACTTATCATCGTCACCCCACCGGGCCTTCATTAATCTGACTACCTTATTTCTTAACTTCTTCTCATCTCTCGCGACTATCCAGACAGGCTTCCTAACTATAATCAAGTCTGGTTTCACTACTAAATCATCTAACACAATCGGTGCTATAGTAGTTTCTGGATCCCTAACACACCTCCACAAATGAGATACATGGAAAACATCATGGACTCCTGTCAAACTACTCGGTAACTCTACCCTATACGCGAGTTTCCCGATCCTCTCTAAAATAGAAAACGGTCCTACGAATCTTGGTGCTAACTTCTCTGTCTACCTAAACCTGATAACACCTTTCATCGGCGATACTTTTACCAAAACATGATCTCCAACAGAGAATTCTAAATCATTTCGTCTTCTATCTGCATAGCTCTTCTGCCTAGACCGATCTTCCTTCATTCTTGCCTTTATCAGCTCAATATTTTCTACTGCTTCTCTTACCAAATCGGGACCAAGGACTAATCTATTTCCGGTCTCTAACATACATGCATGGGATTTGCATGGTCTTCCATATAAGGCTTCAAATGGTGTCGTTCCTATACTAGTCTGATAGCTATTGTTTTACGAAAACTCGACTAGGTGTAGATGGTCTTCCCATGATCCCCCGAAGTCTAATACACAAGCTCTTAACAAGTCTTCCAAGATCTTGTTAACTCTTTCCGTTTGCCCATCTGTCTGCGGATGGTAAGCGGTACTCATCTTGAGCTTGGTTCCTAAACTCTCTTATAAACTCTTCCAGAACTCGCTAGTGAATAGGAAACCTCTATCACTAACAATACTTCTAGGAATTCCATGAAGTCTAACCACATTCTTCACAAATAACTTAGCCAATACAGGTGTTGTCCTATCTGATTTAACTGGAATGAAATGGGCACTCTTGGTCAATCTGTCCACTATGACCCATATACTTCCATTTCCGCTATTAGATCTTGGCAACCCGTCTATGAAATCCATGGAAATAGAATCCCACTTCTATACTGGAATATCCAATGGTTGAAGGAAACCACTTGGTTTCTGTTGCTCGGCTTTCACCTGCTGACAGTTCAAACACTGTTTCACCCATAAGCCAACATCCCTCTTCATTCCTTCCCAGAAGAAACTTCTCTTCATATCCTGATACATCTTCGTTCCTCCTGGATGAATAGTGAACTTCGAACGATGGCATTCCTCCAAAACTTCCTTTCTTATGTCTCCCACATCTGGAACACATAATCTACCCTTCTTTCTTAACCATCCAATTTAGTCAAGACTGAAATCCTTCAAGTCATTGCTCTCCATTCCATCCTTTAATTTCCTGATCCTTTCAGCTAACACTGGACCCTCTTCCTGTTTAGAAGCAATCTTCTCAATCAATACTGGTCGGACTTCTAAACAAGATAACATAGCAGATTCTCCACTAGACCCATCCTCGGATCTCCACTGCACTCTGCAAGTTGACAACACTTCCAAGTCTTCCCATTTCGCTATCATAGCCAACACTGCATTCTGATGCTTCCTACTAAGCGCAACACCAACTCTGTTGCCTTTCCCTGGTGTGTACTATATTCCAAAATCATAAGCGGCTAAAAACTTTAACCACCTCTGTTGTCTCATGTACAGCTCCTTTTGAGAGAATAAGTACTTCAACGACTTATGATCCGTATAAAGCTCGAACCTCACTCCCAAAAGTAATGCCTCCACACCTTCAATGCAAATATCACCGTAGGTAACTCCAAGTCATGTGTTGGATATCTAACTTTATGCGGTCTAAGATGTCTAGAAGGGTAGGAAATCACTTTACCTCTCTGCATCAACATAGCTCCTAATCCAGTTCCACACGCATCTGTATAAACTACCAAGACTTGATTCTCCTCCGGAACCACTAACACAGGTGCATATGTCAATAAGTGTTTCAAGCTCTGGAATGCTTCCTCACACTTACGGTCCACACAAACTTCACATCCTTTCGCATTAGCTTAGTCATTGGTGCTGCTATCCTCGAGAAATCCTTAATAAATCTCCTATAATATCCAGCCAATCCGAGAAAACTCTTTATTTCAGTTACTGTCTCGGGTCTCTTCCAATTATTCACTGCGTCAATCTTAGTCGAATCTACAGACAACCCTTTCTTTGAGACTACATTATCTAGAAATTTCATTTCCTTCTTCCAAAAATGGCGCTTCGAAAACTTTGCCTTTAGCTTATGCTGCCTCACTGTCTCAAGCACAACTCTAAGATGAACTTCATACTCCTTCTCATCCTTAGTGTATATCAGAATATCATCCATGAAAACCAACACGAACCTATCTGAGTACTCTCGAAAAATCCGGTTCATCAAATCCACAAAGAATGTCGGTGCATTAGTGAGTCCGAGCGGCATAACAAACCATTTATATGACCCATACCTTGTTCTAAACGTCGTCAAAGATATACTATCTTCTGCTACTCTAAGCTGATGGAAACTTGTTGCTAAGTCTAACCGAGAAAATACCTTGGCTCCACTCGGCTGATCGAAAAAATCGTCAATCCTAGGCAACAGATATCGATTCTTTTTCGTTCTCTCATTCAACTTACGATAATCGATACATAGCCTTAACGATCCGTCTGGCTTCTTAGCAAATACTACGGCTGCTCCCCAAGGTGAACTACTCGGTCTGATATAACTCTTGCCTTCCAAATCTACCAACTGAGCATTCAACTCCCTCATTTATGTCGGCGTCATCCTCCTTGGTGGTCTACTCACCGGTTCTACTCCAAGCACCAAATCTATCCGAAACTCAATGGCTCGTTTCAGTGGCAATCCAACTACCGGCTTGAAAACATCTGCGAATTCTCTAACCACGAAAACTCGATTCAACTTGTCTTCTAACTCCATAACACCTAACAAAGCATTCACCTCACAGCCAGGTTTTCTACGGTATAAACTATCGATCCCTACAATCAGGGTGTCTAAGTGATATTTTCCTATCATGGCAAAATATCCTAGCATCGTATTTACTTAACCAATCCATACCCAATATAATTCAAAACCCTACAAAGTCAAACACATGCGAATAGCAAACAAAGGTATGACCTAGCAAATCAAACTCTAAGTGATCACACTTCATCCCAAGTGTCGCATACCCTCCTAACGGATTTGCAACCCTTAAGGAAGTAACTAAATATGTGGGTTCTAGGTTAAGCTTATCTACCAAACATCGAGATATGAAAGAATGCGATGCACCAGTATCAAACAGAACGCTAACAGACATACCATGAATTTGAAGCATACCATCCAAAACTGCCTTTCCTTTCTCCTGGGCCGTTAACTTCAAAGTAGTAGGCTCCAATGCAAATACTGGGCCTTTATCTCCTTTAGTTGGCTCTTTGCACTAGTTCTTGTAGTTCCCAACTTGATTACGGTTGAAACATATAACTCCTTTCTTCTCAGCAGCCTTCTTCCCTTTGCCTCTCTGGCACTCTTGAGCATAATGGCCTTTCTTATCACACTTATAACAGACCACTTCAGACTCCCTTTCTTCACTGCTCCACCTTTCTAAGCACCATCCTTGTGAAAGAACTTCCTCTTCTGACCATGCCCAACCTAGACCTCCTTCTCCTTCTTCCTCTCCAAACAAGCAAGCATCTCTTCATGTCTTAACGCCATCTCTACTACCACATCATAGGGATCTCTAATATGCGGTAAGGTAGCCCTAGCCAACTCAGGCTTCAATCCCCTGATGAACTTCTCATTCCTATTCATCACTATATCAACTGTGGCATAACCATATCTAGCCAACTCTTGAAACTTACTAGCATACTCCAAAACAGACATCTCTCCTTATTCTAACTCAGCAAACTTTCTGATCAAAACAGACTGCGTCATCACCGACATGAACCTCTCCTAGAACCTCCTCCTAAACTCAGCCCATGTCATCTCCTCTTCATTTAGTCCAGCCGTCACACTATTTCACCAAAATAAAGCTGCTCCTTGAAGCTATCTCAAAGCAAGCCTCCTCTTCTGCTCATCATTGAGCCCTAAGTCAGCAAATATCCTTTCACAGTGCAGCAACCAATTCTCCACTTCTATAGCATATTCAATTCCGATAAATGGCTTCCCTCCAAGCCTAGTATAGTCTCTACTCAAATTAGCATAATGGTTGACAACTGGAGCTTCCTGAATTCCTCCCGCAGCATTTCCTCCAATCATTCCAGTAGCAATTCCAGCTTGCATCATGTTTACTAAAAAATGATACATAACTCCCATATCCACTTGTGGGACTCCAGCACCAACATTCTCAGCTTGAGCCTAACCTTGATTCCTCCTTGTATTGGGTCGAGCATTTCCATTGGTAGTGGTGTTTTCCTCTCCTAGGTTAACTTTGCCTCTTCTAGCGTCTATATCTGTATTCAAGCCTCGTGAGATATAGAATAATAGCCAAATAGAGATAGGAGAATAGAGATATAGTGTATACTTATATATAGCAAATACAAGTACATTACTATAGCGTTATCCCATACCCCGATCTTACTCTAATTCCTGAGGATTATGTTTTCAAAAATCATTTTTAGTTAGAGTATTTCATAAACCTATGCTTTGATACCAAGTTGTAACATCCCCTATCTAGAGGCCCAAAGAAAATGCTACAGATGTTGTAGTCATCCATAGTATTAACTTCTAACGACTAAATACAGCTATGTAAATGGTATCCATAATATCATAAGTATTTGAATATGAAACAAAATCACAAATTTCAAAAACATCTTTTCACATTACAATACCAAAACACATGTTTCACATTCAAATTACATAATCCCATAATCATTTCCCAGGTTCAGATAAAATATAATTATTACATAATTAGACCAAGAGCGACATATGATGATGCCCCCTTGGTTGACTAGAGTACTATATATACATAACAGTCTTAGATACAACACAGTGGAATAAAACAAAACAAAACAGCAACTCCTAAATAGCTATCTGTCAGCCACCTGCTCGTCTCCGAAAGCTTTATCCGTCAACCTACTAAAACCTGTAAAACCTTAACTCTCAGCCTACTCAAATCAATTTTGAGCACCCGAGAGTTTAAGGGGAAAAACATAAACTTCGAGTTAGACATAAAGCCTGGTGTGAATAATACTATACATCTTGGATATATGATATTAAGTGAGACCATGTCGCTTTGCGGAATGGGTTTCCCCTCACTAATATCCTTTTAAAACATAATTTTGCAAATCATAATCCTGCAACCAAAACTGGTTAAAACTGTAAAGCATTTTATGTAAACTTATATATCAGGTAACAAATGGACTATTAGTCCGAACACTATAGTTTTGTTTGGCTTACTACTAACCTTTGGCTGACTCGAGCCTACCAGACAATATAACAAAATAATCTAACATCTTTTAGACACACCTTTTCTAGACGGTCTGTCCCTAACCATTTGTTAAATACTTCTCTTCTGGATGATCGGTCCCTAACTTAACATCTCCTAGGGTCACCTGATCCTAATGGTTTTGCGGGCTCACCAATAACCTATATGTATACAAACATATATTCCCTTCTTTGTGTAATCATAATTTTAGTCTTACCTTTGAGAAAGCCCTACACATTGGAATTTTGGACTAAATTAGCTAAGGCTAATAGCTAATGTATAGGGCACGACCCTAAACCAGTCCCATCTGGTATTCTAATATCTAAGTCATTTTACTTAGGGAAACTTTCCCAAAAATTTCCTTGAAAACCTTTTCTCATGCTGATTTAAAACCTTTAAATCAAACTTAAACAAGGAAAATATATAATCTCTATGCTTTACTCAAAATCACCTTGCCATGTTATATTTAGTTTACTCAAACCTTTGTTGATGAAAACATTTAACTTTTGAAAGTACCCATTTCGAATCCATTGAAAGTACCCCTTTCGAATCCATTGAAATCACCTCTTTCGAAACCAAGTAAAATGCTTCTTCTAACCTAGGCCGAAAGGCCAAAACCTTCCTTTCGAAAGCTTTAAAACCTTAGACATCTTTCTTTTAAAACACTTTAAAACTGCCTTTCGAAAACATTGGAAAAACCTTTCCTCTTAGACCTTTTGAAACCATTGGAAAACCTTCCTTCAAAACCTTTCGAAATCATTGGGAAACCACCCCTTCGAAACCTTCATTTAAAAATCTTTCAAAAGCAATAAAACATTAAACCTTTCGAAGGCTTTTGGGTTCAATTAAAACATGTGGAAACCTTTCGAAACCTTTCAAAATTTACCCCTTTGCAACCTTTGAAAACCGTTTTGGTCAAAACTATTTGGATTATGCCTTCAAGTAGAGCAAAAGGATCTGAAACCCATTAAAGTCAAAAGTATTCCTTTCAAAAGTTATTCCTATGTAAAGAAGTGATGGTGTCAAAACCAACCTTCCGAAAGTATTGGAGAAGTGGCCAAGTTCATAAAACAAAGTATACCGTCCGAAACCATTAACTTCGAAAGGTAAGAAAAGGGGCAACTAGGCATTTCGACTCTTTCGAAAGCATTAATTAAAACAAAAGAGCGTAATCCATTTGAAACCATTTCTTTAAAACAATTTGACCTGGTCGAAAGCTAACCAAGTCGAAAGCAAAGCAGGCGCAACTTCATTTTAAAACAATGGCATGCTTCAACCCTATCGGAACCATACGTTTCGACCCTATACCTTCCGCCCTCATCCAATTCGCTACGTACCAAGTATATTGATACCATGCGCTTTGGTTTCGAAAGCAATTATGGTAAAACGTCTAGGTCGGAAACCTTGGTGCCGAAAGTGGCGAAACAGGCTAAAAACAAGTAAATTTTGTCTTTAACTTAAAAGAGAAATACTTTTTGACTAACCTGCCATGTTTGTCAAATTTTCATCGATTACTAAATTTCTTTTTTTCCAAAGTGCTGCCAATATTTTAGAAATAAACAATATTTTATTTTAAAAAATACCCCTTCTCCTTTTATAAATATGTAAAACATTTAAGTCTCATACCTTAAATAATTTTATATATTCATTAAAACACTTAGGAAAATGCTACAAAAATTCCAAAAAATCGTTTTCAATATGTTTTCTAACATATATAAATTTCAAACCCAAATAAACAATTATTTAGCCGTAAATAATTTATAACCCAAATAATCATTTTCTATACTAGAAAATTTATATAATATCCACATCAATTCAGAAAATTATGAAAATCGAACTCATCTCTAAATTATCATTTTTGATCTAAATCTAAAATCGCAAGGAATTTGGATGTCATTTAATAGGGTTTTCTTATCAAAACATATCATAAAATCTATATGAAAAATCATAAATCATCAACAAGCATATATACACATTTAATCATTCAAAAACATGGCATAAACTTGCAAAACACTTTGGATTTGACTTAAAACCGAAAACATTTAAGAGAATGAGATGCAGTCATTATTCACCTTATCTTGAGAATAAGTATTTGAGATTTGAATAGCTTTTGATTTGATTAATCTTATTCCTTAGCTTTTTCTTCCTCTAGTTCTCTAAAATGGTGGCCGACCTCTATGTTTTTAATTTGCAAATGAGAATTAATAAGAGAATACACGGCTAAGGGGTTTAAGGTTTAGGGTATAAGGATTTTCCTTGTTCCATTTTGCCCCTGCCTACTTCCTAACCCTTTATCTATTTTATTTCATGTTATCTCATTTTGATTTACTCATTAACATGGAACGGCTACCCCTATTAAACACAAATCTCAATCCATTAATCACCTTAAATTATTTTATTTAATTTAGCTAATTAAATATCCTAAATATTGTTACTAAAAATATGGGTGTTACAGTTGCCCATAAAAATTTGAGCACCCAAGAGTTTTAGGGAAAGGAAATAAAACTACGGGTCAGACATGGGTCTGGTGTGAGTAAAATATGAATATAGCTGAAATGCTTGCATCTCACATTTCAACATAGTTGGGTACATCTAAAACCATAAAGGCGCATATTTGAGAATGGATTCCATACAATGACAATGTAAGGAACTATCTTCCGATGGTACATCTCTAGATAAAATGCACTGGGGTTTGACAAGAACATCTTGTACTCATGCCACACAGGACTAGCCTACCACTTGACTAGTAGTACCGAATATGATCACCCCACTTTGGACCCCAAAGCATACATGAGTAGATAGTAGTCGATCTAGATTTGGGATGACCATACCCTGATGGGAGAGACCCACATGGCCTGTTGCATACCCGATTTTTTCCATTTCCCGGTCGATGAGGATTGAGGCTACGCTTAACTTTATTTAGCACTTCCCACTTGGAATGCTACACTGCTCTCAAAGCATCAATGTAATGCTAGCATTCATCCATACAAGTTCGTTCTACGACTGATTGAAACCGAAGGCACTATATCCATTTTGGAATCAACCTAAGGGTTAGTAGAGAATAACCCTTGCACTTAAAAACTTTGTCTTCGATTCCATACTCTTTAAGATGTCTTCAGTTCGAAATGCTTGAGTTGGATCAAAGTGGTTTACAGATAACATATCCGATCCCAGTCTATTCAAAACAACTTTCGATAATTTTTGTTAAACTCAACCCCGGTTCTTTAGAAAATAAGCAAACAAAAGATAAGAGTGGAGTTCACCTCCTAACCATTTGTGGATGGATTTCCTTATCATTTACCATAGAAAAACGAAATGAGATTCATACGCACATTACACCATCATCGAGGATGACTGTGCCATGTACCTCACGTGTTTTTCATAGATATTTACAAAGTTACGTTTGGTCCAGGTTTGATAGTCGGTTATTTAACTATTAAATAAACAATCATTCAAACATCGATTTAATTCCATATGGGATCCTCTAAGCCTTTATTAATTAACCTTTAATTGATAAAACCACTTTATAAAACTTGGGATATGAGATCCTCTAAGCCTTTATTAATTAACCTTTAATTGATAAACAACACTATTTCCCAAACCGTTACTTCCCCTTTATACTTGGGAAAATATTTATACTTATCTTAGAGTTATAAATATATTATCAAAACATTTGGAAAATTCTCTCTTTTCAAATTCCTTTTGAAAACATTACTTATTGTAAACCAATCCACTTATCCTTTATAAAAAGTTCCCTTTTAAAAGTTCTCTTCACATTTAAATACCTTTATAAATTTCCAAAATCAATTAATAAAACACTTTTATAAGTCTACAAGTCAATTTACAAAACCTATTTAAAACCTCTAAAATCATTTATAAAACATTTCCCTATTTAAAACTCCTTTGTCAAACCTTCTCTAAGAAAAATCCTTTACAAAATATCTTTTGCAACTCATCCTTTTAAATCACTTTAAGTAAACCCTTTTACTTAGTAAAACCCATTTTTATAAACAAGTTATTATTTATAAATACCTTTATTAAATAATAATTAACTTGAAAAATCATTTATAAACCTTAACCCCAAATTGATCTAAGAACTGAAATTAATTCAAAAGCATACTTTATAATTTCAAAAGGAGCTTAGCAATTCCAATGGTAGTAATTTAAGTTACCATTTAACATCAATTTCACTTTCAAGTCACTTAACCATTTATTTACATAAGTCAGCATATATGTTAATGCAATTCATATCCAAATCAGGAAATAACAAATCAATACAACTTAACGAGCATATACATGTCTAAATAACATAATAGTAGGATGGTGATTTGTCCTACTAAATAGATGTCCAAACAATTCACTACTTAGAGAAAAATGGGAATTTATTCTACTAAACATATGTCTATACAATAAACAATTGCATTACAGTAGAACGGGGATTTATTCTGCTACCAGATGTCCAAACAATTAACTTATAGCAGAACGGTGATTTATTCTACTAACACATGTCCAGAAAATCAAACCATTTACATAACTCATTCGTAATTGTTTGTCTACTTAATGGTATCGACATTTGAATCCCTTATGTTCAAAACCATCTTTGGAAAAGAAGTACCCTTAAAATAATTTAATTCTCGAAAAGAGAATTTAAAACTTAAAACTCCCTTTTAAAATAATTAATTATAAGTTAAACTATTTATTAAATCATAATTAATCTTTATTAAATTTGAATTAATTTAGTTATAAATTAATAAATAATTAAACTTTTAATAAAGAATTTATTTATAATTTAAACCCTTAATTAATCCCTATTTAATTTTAAATAATAATTTAAACCATTATTAATAATTAACTATTAATTAATCTCAATTATTAATTAAATAATATTTTAATTAAAATTAAATAATAAATTAAACCTTTATTTGAAATAATTAAATCATAATTAAGTCTTAATAAAACCTTTAACCTAAATTAACTTGATTAGTAATTAATTAATAATTAAACCCTTTATTTAAGTAATAACTAATTAAAAATAAACCATAAACTTAACTCATAATTAATTAAAAATAATCTTACTTAATCAATAATTAATTTAAAAATTAATCTCTTTAAAAGATAATTAATTAGTATTAATCTTCAATTAATTAAATATTAATTATTAAAAGCTTAATTATTCTTTTTAAACCTTCATTATTGAGTTTGGAAAACATTTCAAAACACTTGAAGTAAAAAGAATCTAACTTTTCAAAAAAAGCTAATTTTATCAAAACTACATTTATAGCGACTATCACTATATGACTCGTAATTCCCACTTACTAACTAGTATACATGCTAACTTGCTTTAGCATCAAGTCAAACTTAATGCACATAAAACATATCCTAGTTCATATATGCCAAATCATATCATTAACAACATAACCAAAAATCACATATTTAACAACCAACACATTCCTTTAACCATTAATTCAAAATCTAATGTTAAACTACAAGTTATCACATACATACACATCGAAACCACACCCTAATCCAAACACAATGTTACATATATAACCACATAACCGACATATATATATGTATATGTATATGTGTGTATATATATATATAGACACACACACACACACATATATATATATATATAAGTAAATTCTTTCCAAAAAGTTAAGAAATTTACTCACAATAATTTTGCAAAACCATTTGAAACTTTTTGAAAACTTTTTCCCCCTTTCAAAACTTGATCTTTGGACCCAGAGGCATGGAATAGGCTCGGCCATGGTGTTAATAGGGCACTACCTTAGTGCTTTAGGGAAGTACGGCCTTGTTTTGGAAAGGTGGAGAGACTTTGGATAATGTTGACTTCATAAAACCAGACCCAAAAATTAGTCATCTTCTTTTGGATTTTTGGACATGTTACTCTCGGAATTTGGAAAAGTGGTCCACAAAAAAGTTCTTGAAAATTATTTTCTCTATCGTTTCAAAAAACAATCACTATATTTGGTATAATTTTTAGTGAGATATAGTCAAAAGAAGGAGTGCTATTTTTGGGCTTGAAAATATAGGTCCAAAAATGAGTCAGAAAGAAATATATTTTTGACCCAAAAATATATGAAATTTATTAAAGTGGTTCAAGTGAAAATTGTAGCCACTAGAATTCTATGTGATTTGAAAAAGATAAAATTTTATTTAGAGTAATCTAGAGGAAGTTATGGAAGAACGAAGTGTGAGTAAGAATGGAGAAAATGGTGTGGATTTTTGAACAAGTTTCTAAGGATCTAAAACAATGGAATCTTGGATTTTAAACTTTAGAAATTTTTTTGTTGGGGCCATTAAATTATAAAGACATGAATGAGTTTTTGAAATAAGGGAGTTGAAACAAGAATAAAATGGAAAATGAGAATGGAAGAAAATAAGAGAAAACCTTTTATAAAAAAATGAATAAATGAAATTACTAAACAACCCTTGGTCATTTGCCCTCCACTCTCCTTGCTCCACCTCACCTTTCCTTCCTCCATCCATGAAACCAATGCCACCTTCTTGTTGCCCCCTCTCATTTCCATGCCAACATGTCTAAGACATGCTTAAACATGTTTTGTGTACCTTTTTGTACTTAATGCCCTTTATGATGTGACATTTTTTTCATTTTTAATTTAAACTATATACTTAAATATAAATACATACATACACATATACTAATACATCCATATATACATATACTAACTAATTCATAAATGTGTAAATTTATACTAAAGAGTTCATAATATATTAGACAACTTTTAGCCGACGAAAAGTCCAAAATTCGGAAAACGAATTTCGGTCACATTTTCAATTTTTGTTCAAACTAAATAATTTTGTGAACAAATTTTGAAAACTATTTCACCATCATTATTTATTTTAAAAAGAGTTTTATTTTCTGTATAAAACCTATATATTTGAATATTTAAAATTAATTAAATATTCGCAAATCAAAGCAGTGAAATTTCGGGTCGTTACACTCTCCCCCTTAAAAGAATTTCGTCCCCAAAATTAGACCTCGACCTATCCTAGAAAACACTTAACACTATACATCAGTTCGTATGATGTACATAGATCATTCATATACAAAGTCTAATTCGATCACTACTTGAATACATACTTCGCTTCCGTACTAGTATCACTCACCCGATTTTCTAGTGCGAACTCCAATCAGATTCCTTAATTAGGAACCTCTGTTCTCCTTACATAGCCATGTACTATGATAGAAAACATTGGTCCCATCTAGAAAATACTCATCAAGTGCTCGACGTCAAAAATTGGGTAATAGATCCTTATTTGGAATGGTGTGAGACACCTCAAAGCCATGTACTCGAATCTTAGATTAACAATATGAAAAGGAGAAACGATCTACATCCAACTTACACACTTATTTAATTAGTTCTCACTAATACCAATTCTATTTCCACTAAATTATTTATGAAATATTTCATAAACTAAACTTAAGTTCAACTTATATAATATTCCACTACATCCTAAAAGTACATATAATTATTTGATTCAACCATTCTATTTTGCATTCATTTCCTTAAGAAAACTCAAGATCCAAATACCCGATCTTATTTCAAAAACTTTTTAAAATGATACTAAAATTTCAATTCTTAGAAAATTTATATATAGCCTAAGTAATTCCAAAATGATACTAAGGAACTGTGTACCACCGAACAGTATCATATACCACCTTACTAAAAAAGATAATACACAAGATAAGTGTTTACCATCCGAAAATATCTTTTCCCTAATTTTAAGTTATTTTCGAGCCACTCGAACTATTTAACTTAAGAATATAACTTTTATTTCAAAATCCCATTTTTAAAACAATACTTCTCATATTTCCAACAAAATATTTATCACCAACTTGTTTTGGGTTTTTTCAGGTTGAACTTGTTTTAATTGTACAACAGAAAAGAGAATAATTTACTAAGCACCCCATAGCGTTTGCATAGGCAAACATCCGATCGTCATTTATAAGATTATTCCAATCATCACAAGACAATCAAGACTCATTACCCCTAAACAATCCAAAGAAAACACTTCTTACTTACATTTTCATTCCCAGAATTTTATTCTTGAACCAAAATTTCTTTCAAATAATACTAATATTATTTTCCAAATTCTTGAAACCTTATTTAAAAGCCCCGGGATTTAAGTTCTCAAGTTTTCAACTTAAATTCTTTTTAATTAAAAGACACATTCCTATAAATCCATTTTATAAATCAACCATTATAAAACATTTTCCAAATATTTATTTCAAATATTCTAGGTGTTAATAAACATTTTTATTAAATCAGTTTAACCCCACATTATCAATCGAATGCCTTATAGTCAAATTGTGAAACTTAATTCACAAGTTGTTTGTTTTAATGTTTTCCATATTTCTATTTACCCACCCCAAATCTTAAAAGGGAAGCTACCTAGACACTAACAATAGTCAATGCTCAACTGGACAAGCATGACTAACAAAATCCTAATTGATAATAATAGATATTATTTTCTCTTAACAAACAACACCTCAACTAACTATACCATACTATACTATACTATTTTGAAAATCATTCTAAAAGTGACTAAGGATTGTGTAATATGAAATATTAAGTAAACTATTTGTTTGTGTAGAGCATACATATAAAAGTAAAAGTAATAAAGTAAATGACACCGGAAATTTTATATTGGTTCAAACTTCCTGTTCTACGTCCAGTCCAAGAATCCTTCTAGATTTAATTGATGCCCTTACTTAACCTGGAGGAACAAGTGTTACACCGCCTTAGCAACTGAACATGACTTTAACCGCCTAGACAACTAAATAGGACTTCAACCACTTGAGGATACTACAACAGGACTTCAACTATAAATAGCAGAAATGTATTTAACCGAGTATGCTCTTAGATAACACTGATAAGTCAATAACGTACAACCTTCCTATAATCTTCTCCTTTGTGGTATATCATATAGTTTGTGAAGAAAGGAAGTAAATTTGATCACAAGAAAACATTATTTAGCGATCCTATAATAAAAAATGTAAAGTAGTTTGGAATTGAATGCTTGAGAATTCAATAATAAAGAAAGAGAGAACCGCAAATAGAATTGATGATGAAAACAAGAAAATAATTTGCTTTATATAGAGTTTAATAGTTGCAATCATTCTAAAAAGAAACGGTGAAAAGTTAGGACTACAACTCTTGATATAAGAGATGTAACCCTTTATGAAGAAGAGGTACCCTTTCAGAAAACTAGCTGTTATACAGATTCAACCGGCTGAATAGAGTGTGGTAGCTAGCTGAATCGATGATTTTGAAATCGGCAAGAAAATAGTTCATTTTAAGCAGTTTTCAACCGGCTGAATATAGTCATTCATTTGGTTGAATATTCAAAGATATTCATGTTTACTTACACAGATTCGGTCGGCTAACCTGGGTGGTTCAGTCGGCTAAATTTCAAGTTTGTTGTGATGTTTTTGAAAATTCAACTTCGGAAAAATCATGTGTGTGTATATACCACTTAGAAGAGATTTTAACAATGTTATACTTCCAGACATAGACACTATGACTGATAGTACTTTGTAGCATCAATTTGGTCCTCATTTTGATATAGTTGTCTCTTTGTAAAGTTGATATCATTTCCTACAAAAGTGGTTAGTATATACAATATATACTTGTATAGTTTTCACTTTGAAAACATAAAAATATAAGGTTATAACATTCTCCCCTTTTTTGATGATGACAACTATATAAGTTCAATTTTAAATTAAGTTATTCTCCACCTAACTTGATACCCCCCCTATCGATATGACCTTACTTCGTTCTCCTCCTTTGTCATCGACAAAAAGGAAATATATATCAATAGAAGAAATAATAAATTTGTAAATTTTTTTATGAGAAGTAGTATTAGACTCAAAACATCACAGAACATACAATCATCACATTACGTAAAACATCATGGATCAGAGGACATAAAACATCATAGACATGTCATGGAAATACCTTGCATAATAACATAACGAATAAATATTCAACATAACATCACATAAGCATAAAAATCAAGTCATCACAAACATTACAACACAAATTGTTTAAAGAACTAAACACAGAACATAAATAAGAGTCATAATAAGCTGATAGCAAAAACATACCATGGTATAGAGAATAATCAAAACTCTTGGCTCCCAGAGTTACCTCCTTCATCTTCGTCTTCCTCTTCAGAAGTTGTTCAAGTGAAAGTAGCCGGATTTTCAGTAACTCTTGTTAATGAAGTTGGAGGAATATCAGATGTGGACGAATAGCAAGAAAGCTTATCCTAAATCTTGTTTAAGAAGACTTTGATGGAATTGATCTTTTTGTTGGTTTCTGACACGTTGTGCTCAATTTTTGTTAAAGATGATCAACCTACTTTGGTTTTGGGATAAGTAACAAAAGCTTGTTTGGAAGTGGCATCCACATTGATTTCTTCAATTTCAGTATTATCTCCTTGGACTTGCGTTCCTTAGGAGGAGGAAGCAACGCTAGTGTAATGGGGTTGTGCAATACGTTGGTCACGGTTTGCAACCCATTGTTGAAAGGTAATTATGTTATCACTTGTAGCATGTTTTGGAAGACCCATGAGACTCAATGTTTTGGAGCTTAGTTCGCTTATTGTTGTGAACTTGGAATTTGGGATAACTACTCCAAAATTTTGCAAGATACGCATAATATATGCTTCATAATGAATTTTTTTGTTATTTTGTTGTATGGTTAACGGTTTCAAATTCTTATAAAATTATCTTACCCCAATTTACAGGTTGAGATGAGTAAATAACATACAAAGCTTGAAAATCCCTTTTATAAACATATTCGTAGCTACGGTTCGAGATTGAAGTGATCAGATAAGAGCACGATAAATTAACTTGGCTTTTGGACGCATGCATTAATTTTAGTTCGATCATATTGTCTGATAGAAATCTACGTGACACTTCGTCTCATTGAAACATGTCAACTTCAATTTCATCGACATCTAAGCCTTAAGATGGACATCTTAAAAAACGTCCTAAATGTTGTAGGGGAAGATAAATCTTAACACCACAAACCATAGTCCAAATACAAGCAGTTTTATTTTATGGATTTTGATGATCTAAGTTCATGTTTGCAAAGAAAAGTTTAACTAAAAGAGGGTAAATCTTGACATTGTTAGCATCATACCCTATAAGAGAATCAAAATTATTTGCCTTCCGATCTCCCGAATTCCATATCCATTGAAATCGGTGAATTTCATAAAATCTCATTCAAAGATTTTCGAATTCTTCATGATATTGAATCTTGTAATAGTTGTATCGTTATGAAGCCATGCCCTGATTTGGTCTTCAGATGGGCCTGCAGAAGTGAAGGCTTGTATTGCTCTTTTGCGTCATGGAGCCATTATTTGATTTGAAGAGAGATTTGATGGTAAAAATGTGATTTTTAGATTTAAGGAGAATGGGTTTTTGTTTGCTGTGAAGAGTGATGAGGAAATGTAGGGTTATGTAGATATATTGGTTGGTGGATAATTGAATGGGTGCCTTAAGAGATGCACCGTTTATTTAAAGAAAAAACTAAAATTCGGTGCATCAGCCGGCTGGTAGAAGCAATTCAGCCATCTGAATGTCATAGAAACAAAACCAGCAAAGAAATAGGCCAAAAATGGGTCAATTCAGCCATTTGAATTTTGGGGATCATTCGGTTGAATTCTGGATAATTTTGTTGGGTCTTTGAAGACTCAACCGTCTGAACTAGGGCGTTCAACCGCCTGAATCTGCTATCTTTGCACAAATTAGCTTATATCCAAATATAATCAGAATATTATATATGTGTATTTATAAGAGCTTTATTCTCATATTAAACAATTTAAACAATTTTATTCATTTAATTTTAAGAATAACATATTATTTACTATAAGAAAACCGTGTATATATATATATTAAGTAGACACTCCAACGTATAGGAATTTATTTATTTTTAGAAGACTCGGATTCTTTTGATGAGCAACCTTAGAATGAATCTGGTTCAACTTTCGTCTTCTCCTTCAATGGTTTGAGAGGGGACAACAATTTTTTATGAACAGGAGTGAGTTTGGTCGATGGACCTATTTCCTATGAATTATGAGGAGGTGCTTCTGTGCAACGAGGCGATTGTCTCTGGATGCTATTACTCGTAGGAGAATGACAACAAATCTTAAGAGCAAATTTCTCGAGGAAACCCAAATGAGCTCCTTGAATTTTCTGTTCATAATACATTTCGCTTTGAACACCAATTATTTCTTGGTGAAAATGATGTATTTCATCTATTTGATGTTGTGTAGAAGGTGAACCAAAATCTATGTTCCTTCTGACTCGTTTTCCATTCGGAGTATAACCAGTGTGATGATTTGGAGAAGGTGTAATGTGTACGGGAACATATATAGGAGTTGAGTTATTGGAAGGTGTGGTAGTGAATGAGTTGAAATCAATAAATGAGTACGCGAATTCTCTTGGGAAGACATTTTTTTTAATCTGAAAAGATGATTTTTGTTTTTATATTTATATTCCGCACAAGTCGATAGTTTAGTTAATATTTCATATTACATGGTCCTTAGTCACTTTCATTTGGTATCAAAGCAGGTCATCATATAACCGTAACAAAGTTTTTGATATTTAACTAATATTGAAAATAACACAGCATCAAGTTTTGTTGAAGGTCAATCCACTGCATGACCACCACTATTTAATGGATTAAACTATAATTATTGGTCAACCAAGATGAGAATTTGCATGCAAACAAATGGATATGACACTTGGAACATCACTCAACAAAAATAGTTTGTACTTACCACCCCTTATGTACAATGGTCAAATACACAGAAATTAGATGCTACTGCAAATGCTAAAGCTATGAATATGTTGTTTTGTTCCTTAGATAAAAACGATCTTAATAGGGTTAGTATGTGTACTTCAGCATATGAAATTTGGTGCACTCTTAAAGTTACTCATGAAGGTACTAATAAGGTTAAACAAAGCAAGATATCTATGCTTAAGAATCAATTTCGGAATTTTAGAATGAAGCAAGATGAAACCATAAATGAGATGTATTCCAAATTTCAAGATATATGTCACTCACTTCTGGCATTAGGAGAAAATATACTGATTTTGATATTATTTCAAAAATCCTAAACTCTTTAACGGATGAGTGGGAAGGAAAAGTCTTAGCAATTGAAGAAGCTAACGACATTTCTGCCATAAAACAGGAAGAGTTAATAAGAAATCTCATGTCACGTGAAGTTAATTTACAGGAAAAATGAGTTCAAGCTCAAGATAGAAAAACAATAGCATTCCAAGCCGAAAAAGAAGAATCTAATGAAGATGAACATGATATGGCATTTATAGCAAAGAATTTCAAAAAAATTCTTAGATTTAGAAAGAACAGAAAGTTTGGGAATAAGAGAAACACAAACCATCATCCTCAACTCTTGAATGCTATGAATGCCATAAAAGGGGGCATATGAAGAAAGAGTGCCCAGATCGCAAGAAAGATAGAAATAACTACAAAAGCAAGAGCGATAGATATAAGAAGAAACAAACTTTTTCAGTTACGTGGGATGATTCAGATTTCTCTTTCTCATCAGACAGCGACATCGACAGTGATTCAGAACAAGCCCACTATGCTTTATGGCCACAAAAGATGATGTAAGTGATCTTACTTTTGATGATTTAGTTGATATAAATTTTGAATTATTAGTCAAACTAAGAAATATTAAAAGAAAGTATAAAGATTCACTAGAAAGGCTAAATAGAAATGAAATCGAAGTTTATATGTTAAGAGTTGAAAAGAAAATCATAGAGGAAGAACTTGTGATAAGAATCTTGTTCTAATATCGCTTCTTAACTTACTATGTTAAGTAGTGCAATCGAGACTCAAAAAGAAAAAGTGATGCATTATCAATAGAAAATCATGAATTGAAATCAACTGTTAAACTACTAGAACTAGATATTAGTAGTCTTAAAACAAAGTTAGATAATATTACTAAAAATGTTTCTAACTTTATTAAAGGCAGAGAAAATCTTTCTAAGACTATAGAAAATTCACAATCCACCACTAGTAAAAAGGGATTAGGATATAACAAATTTACAAAAGTAAGAACTAGTCCTAAATAGTGTAATTCCCTATATACAAATGTCAAGAAGAAAAACAATAATCTTGAAAAACCTATTTTAAAATCTGTTAGTAAAAAGAAAACTACATATCATTCAAAATCTATTAAGATTTGGGTTCCAAAGACTAATAATGATTTGATTAGAAATAAATATATAAAATCTTTTATGACTTTTGTTCATAGGAATAATAATTTTGTTTATAAAGGGAATTCTAAACCCTCATGGGTTTGGCTTCCTAAGATCTAACTATTAGGACCCTAATAAAGGAAGTGGGTACCAACATCATTTCAACATTTTTTGCAAGTACCAAATAAGAAAATAGGAAAATGGATACCCGATAGTGGTTGCTCAAAACATATGAAGGAAAATAAAGAAATGTTGACAAACATTATCTACTCAGATGGAGGATCCGTCACATTTAGAGATAACTTCGAAGGGTATATCATCGACAAAGGCGATGTAAGCAACGACTGTACATCTAACTTACCTCTTATTATAAATGTTTTGTTAGTTAAGAATTTAAAACATAATCTCTTAAGTACTAGTCAACTTCGTGATAAAGGTTTCAAAATTACTTTTGAAAAAGATAAACGTAATATTTACAATAAAGATCAAAATTTAATTTTTGAAGGAAATCGTAAAAGAAATATATATGTTTTAAATATGAAAATTAATCATAACACAAATTTATTTTTAATAGCCAAAGAAAATGATCCTTGGTTATGGCAGAAGAGTTTTTGTCACATAAATTTCAAAGCTATAAGTAAATTATCTAAAAATAATTTAGTGAAAGGAATACCAAAAATGAATTATAAAGTGAACAATATTTGTGATGCTTGTCAATTAGGAAAATTAACGAAATCATCTTTTAAATCTAAGAAAATTATTCTATATTACAACCACTTGAACTATAACATTTGGATCTTTTTGGACCTACTCAAGTTCAATCAGTTAATCAAAATAAGTGTGCATGTGTAATTGTAGATAATTTTTCAAGATATACATGGACAATATTTTTGAAAAATAAAAGTGATGCTTTTGAAAATTTTAAAATCCTTGCTAAAGGAATTCAAATTTTCAAAAAATTAAAAACTAAAAACATTAGAAGTGACCACGGTGGTGAATTTGATAATGATTTATTTGAAAATTATTTTAACAAGAAAGGAATTTTTCATAATTTTCCAATTCCTAGAACTCCACAACAAAATGGAGTTGTAGAAAGAAAAAATACAACATTACAAGAATGCGCTTGAACTTACTCAGCGGTAGTATTTGTCAAAAAAAATTTGGGCAGAAGCTGTAGCAACTGCCTGGTATGTTCTAAATCATGTCTCTATTCGTCCCTTAACAAAACACACACCATATGAGCTGTTTAATGGAATAAAACCTAATATATCATATTTCAAAAAATTTGGTTTTGAATTTTTTTATTAAATACAAAAGATCAACTTGGAAAATTTGATCAAAAATCCAATGAAAGAATATTAATTGGATATTCGAAACGAAGTAAAACATACATAATATACAATAAAAGAACAAAAATAATAGAAGAAACACTACATGTTTCTTTTGATGAAAATTCAAAAATTAAAAGTAATGATGAAGATGATGAATTAAATACAAAACAAAGTAATTCAGAAGATGATGATATTGGTAATATTGAAATTAATATTGAAAATTTACCCATTGAAAATGAAATACGTTCTCCACTTAGATTATTACGAAATCATCCTATCGAAAATATTATTGGAGAAATAAATACAAATGTAAGGATGAGAAGTCAATTAAATCAAATGGGACATGTTGCTTTTATTTCTAACATTAAACCTAAAAAAGTAAAATAAGCTTCAACCAATGACTATTGAATTTTAGCTATGCAAGAAGAGCTAAACCAATTCTAACGAAACGATGTTTGGGATTTAGTTCCTAAACCTAATGATCAGACAATTATTGGTACAAAGTGGGTTTTTTAAAATAAAGATGATGAGTAAGGGAATATAACTCGTAACAAAGCTAGGTTGGTCGCTCAAGGCTACAATCAAGAAGAAGTATTAGACTACGAAGAAACATTTGCTCCTGTCTCTCAATTAGAAAAAATACGTATCTTGTTAGCCTTCTCTTGTTATCATAATTTCAAATTTTATCAAATGAATGTAAAAAGTTCCTTTTTAAATGGTTTTATAAAAGAAAATGTCTATATAGAACAACCACCTTTGTTTACACATGAAAAACATCCAGATTATGTTTATAAACTAAAGAAAGCATTATATGGTTTAAAACAAGCACCTCGTCTTGGTATGATTGTCTCAAGAACTATCTTATAAACTCAGGTTTTGAAATTGGAAAGGTAGATCAAACACTTTTCATTAAACATGATAAGAAAGATATTTTAATAATTCAAGTTTATGTCGACAATATTATTTTCAGCTCCACAAATGAAAAATTATGCAAAGAATTTTGTAAAATTATGAAAAGAGAAATCGAGATGTCACATATGGGAGAACTCTCAATTTTCTCGGTTTACAAATTAAACAATTAAATAATGGTATTTTCATAAATCAAGAGAAATATTGTAATAATTTAATAAAACCTTTTGGTATGGAAAAAACTTCTGCAAAACCAACTCCAATGAGCACTACAATCCATCTCGATCGACTATATTTGACTATATTAAATGATCGGTTCTTTACTATATTTGACTGCTAATCATCCCGATATCATGATGAGTGTGTGTCTATGTGTACGATTTGAAGCAGATCCTAAAGAATCACATTTTCGAGCCGTGAAATGAATTTTGCGCTACTTAAGCAACACTAGAGACTACAGCCTCTTTTATTCGAAAGGATGTCCTTTCGAATTACTGTCATATAGTGATGTTGTCTTCGGTGGATGTCGAACGGACCGAAGTGTACGAGTGGTACATTCCACTTCATTGGATAGTCTCTAGTATCATGGTTTAGTAAGAAGCAAAATTGTGTCTTACTCTCGACATATGAAGCATAATATATCTCTGCTGCTTTGGCATGTGCACAAGTGATCTATATGCAACAAACTCTTCAAGATTTTGGTATAAATCTTTCTAAATAAATAATTTATTATGATAACACAAGCGCAATTAATTTGTCAAAAATTCTGATAAATCATTCGCGAACTAAACATATTGATATCCGACATCATTTTCTACTTGACAACATAGAAACGATATTGTTTCTCTCCAATCGTATCTTTGGAAAATCAATTTGCAGACATATATACCAGACCGTTAAATGAGAATACTTTTAAAAAACTAAGATGCGAACTTGGAATTGTATCACTACTAGAATTATAATTTCCTTTTAATTTTATTTTCATATGTAATAAATAAATAAGTGCATAAAATGTTCAACCAAATTAGCATATCTTCTCTTGTATTAGAACATACTATTCTAGATAAATCAAGTAAAGGTTATGTTTATATTAACCATTAAAATGTACATATAATTCACTGGTTACAAATAATAAAGTAAATGACACCAGAGATTTTTATACTGGTTCGAACTTCCCGTTCTACGTCCAGTCCCGGATTCCTTCTGGATTTAATCGATACCCTCACTTAACCCGGAAGAACATGTATTACACCGCCTGAGCAACTAAACATGATTTCAATCGCCTGGACAACCGAATATGAATTCAACTGCCCAAGGATACTATAATAGGACTTCAACTATAAATAGCAGAAATGTATTTGACTGAGTGTGATCTTGAATAGCATTGATAAGTCAATAACGTACATCTTTCCTATAATCTATTCCCTTATGGCATATCGTGTAGTTTGTGAAGAAAGGAAGTAATTTTGATCATAAGAAAATATTCTTAAATGTTCGTGTGATCAAAAATATAAAGCAGTTTGGAATTGAATGCTTGAGAGTTCAATAGTAAAGATAGAGAAATTGCAAATAGAATTGATGATGAAAACAATGAAACAATTTACTTTATATAAAGTTTAATAGTTGCAATCATTCGTGAAAAGAAACGGTGAAAAGTTAGGACTGCAACTCTTGATTTAAGAGATGTAACCTTTCATGAAGAAAAGGTAGCCTTTCAGAAAACTAGCTGTTATACATATTCAGCCGGTTGAATAGAGTGAGGCAGTTAGCTGAATCGACGATTTT
Source organism: Allium fistulosum (assembly GCA_030737815.1). Lineage (NCBI taxonomy): Eukaryota > Viridiplantae > Streptophyta > Magnoliopsida > Asparagales > Amaryllidaceae > Allium > Allium fistulosum. The sequence goes on along the minus strand of CM060901.1, from coordinate 1,414,865,211 downwards.
GAAATCAGCAAGGAAATAGTTCATTTTAAGCAGTTTTCAGCCAGCTGAATATAGTCATTCAATAAGCTGAATATTCAAAGATATTCATGTTTACTTGCAAAGATTCAGTCTGGGTGGTTCAGCCGGCTGAATTTCAAGTTTGTTGTGATGTTTTTGAAAATTCAATTCTGAAAAATTGTATGTGTATATATACCATATAGAAGAGATTTTAACAACTTTATACCTTTAGACATAGACACTATGACTGATAGTACTTTGTAGCATCAGTTTGGTCTTCATTTTCAAATAATTGTCTCTTTGTAAAGTTGATATCATTTCCTGCAAAAGTGGTTAGTATATGCGATATATACTTTTATAGTTGTCACTATCAAAACATCAAAATATAAGGTTCTAACACATTCTTTTATATATATAAAATAGACTTTTGGGTAAAATTATTTCATCTACCTAATTTCAAAATAATACTATGTCAGTTTGTCTTGTTTAAGTGTTTAGGAACCCCTATTGACCTTGTGGCATCCCACGTCTCGACCAAAGTTCTTAAGCCACTCAACAGATAAATCAACATAACATAAAACATTTTATATAACTTAGAAATATGCGCTCTTATATATAATACACTCACACTCATTCTAGGGCCTCAGTTACCCGATCACAAATGAGTTTACCCCACCAGAACCAAAGTTCTCACTTAACCTTGCGCTCTGATACAAAATTTAATGAACCGGGGTTTTTGACCCTCGAAAAATCGACACTAATACGTTCACTGTATTGCGTTCCGAGCATTGAAGTGCCAGAAAGATTGGTAGTTATGGGAAAGAAAGAAGATAGAAGATAAGAAGAAACTAAACAATCACAAAATCTCACAGCGCAACGGAACAACATATATTAATCAACATAATTCTTTATAAAGACATTTCAAAAATGATACATCAGAGTCATATTAATACAATTATACTCTTGGACAGTTATAATGGCCTGTCCCTACCTAACTGATCCGGTCCGAGTCTCTTTAAACAACTTTCGATAATTTCTATTAAACTCAACCCCAGTTCTTTAGGAAATAAGCAAAAAAAAGATAAGAGCGGAGTTCACCTCCTAACTGTTTATAGACGAATTTCCTTATCATTTACCCTAGAAAATCAAAATGAGATTCATACGCACATTACAGCATCATTGGGGTTGACTGTGCCATATAACTTACATGTTTCTCCTAGGTATTTGCAAAGTTACATTTGGTCCAGGCTTGATAGTACATTATTTAACTATCAAATAACTATCATTGAAACATTGATTTAATTCCATATGGGATCCTCTAAGCCTTTATTAATTAATCTTTAATTAATAAAATCACTTTATAAAACTTGATCAAAAGATCTTTACACAACATTATTTCCAAAACCCTTACTTCCCCTTTGTACTTGGGAAAATATTTATACTTATCTTAGGGGTACAAATATATTATCAAAGCATTTGAAAAATTCTCTATTTTCAAATTCCTTTTGAAAACATTACTTAATATAAACAAATCCACTTATCCCTTATAAAAAGTTCCTTTATGAAAGCTATCTTTACAGTTAAATACCTTCATAAATTTCCAAAATCAATTTATAAACACTTTTATAAGTCTACAAGTCAATTTACAAAACCTCTTTACAAACTTCTAAAATGATTTATAAAACATTTCGCCATTTAAAACTCCTTTGATAAATCTTCCTTAAGAAAAATCCTTTACAAAATATCTTTTGCAACTCATCCTTTTAAATCACTTTAACTAAACCCTTTTACTAAGTAAACCCATTTTTATAAACAAGTTATTATTTATAAATACCTTTATAAAATAATAATGTAACTTAAAGAATCATTTATAAACCTTAACCCCAAATTGATTAAAGAATTGAAATTAATTCAAAACCATTCTTTGTAATTCCAAAAGGAGCTTAGCAATCCCTATGGTAGTAATTTGAGTTACCATTTAACATCAATTTCACTTTCAAGTCACTTAACCAATTATTTACATAAGTCAACATATACGTAAATGCAATTCATATCAAAATCAGGGAATAACATGTCAATACAACTCAACTAGCATATACATGTCCAAATAACATAATAGTAGGATAGTGATTTGACCTGCTAAATAGATATCCAAACAATTCACTACTTAGAGCAAATGGGAATTTATTCTACTAAACATATATCCACATAATAAACAATTGCATTATAGCAGAACGGGGATTTATTCTGCTATGAGATGTCCAAACAATCAACTTATAGCAAAACAGGGATTTATTTTGCTAACACATGATCACATAATCAAATCACTTACATAACTCATTCACAATTATTTATCCACTTAACGGTATCGACATTTGAATCCCTTGTGTTCAAAACTTAATTCTTGAAACAAAAGATTTAAAACTCAAAATTCCCTTTTAAAATGATTAATTACAAGTTAAATTCTTTATTAAATCATATTTAATCTTTATTAAATTTGAACTTAATTTAGTTATAAATTAATAAATAATTAAACCATTAATAAATTATTTATTTATAATTTAAAACCTTAATTAATCCTTATTTAATTCTTAAATAATAATTAAAAACCTTTATTAATAATTAACTATTAATTAATCTCAATTAATTAATTAAATAATCTTTTAATTAAATCTTAAATAATAAATTAAACCTTTATTTAAAATAATTAAATCATAATTAAGTCCTAATCTTTAACTTAATTTAACTTGATTGGTAATTAATTAATAAATAAACCCTTTATTAATTAATAACTAATTAAAAATAAATCATAAACTTAACTCATAATTAATTAAAAATAATCTTACTTAATCAATAATTAATTTAAATATTATTCTTACTTTAAAAGATAATTAATTAGTACAAATCTTCAATTAATTATTAAAAACTTAATTATCCTTTTTAAACATCCATTATGGAGTTTGGAAACATTTCAAAACATTTAAAGTAAAAAAAGGTTCGAACTTTTCAAAAAAAACTAATTTTATCGAAACTGCATTTATAGCGACTATCGCTATGTGACCCGTAATTTGCACTTACTAACTAGTATACATGCTAACTTGCTTTAGCTTCAAGTCAAGCTTAATGCACATACCACATATCCCAGTTCATATATAGCAAATCATATCATCACCAACATAACCAAAAATCACATCTTTTACAACCAACACATCCCTTTAACCATCAATTCAAAATCTAATTGTAAACTACAAGTTAGCGCATACATACACATCCAAACCATACCCTAATCCAAACACAATATTACATATATAACCACATAACCAACACACACACACACAGATATATATTAATATATATATATATAAGTAATTTCTTTCCAAAAAGTTAAGAAATTTACTCACAATAATTTTGCAAAACCACCTGAAACTTTTTGAAAACTTTTCCCCTTTTCAAAACTAGATCTTCGAACCTAGGAGCATGGAATAGGCTTGGCCATGGTGTTTAGAGGCACTGCCTTGGTGCTTTAGGGATGTGTGGCCATGTTATGGAAAGGTGGAGAGACTTCGGATAATATTGAATTCACAAACTGTACCCAAAAAATAGTCGTCTTCTCCTTGATTTTTGGACATGTTCTTCTCGAAATTTGGAAAAGTACGTAGTCAAAAGAAAATTTCTTGGAAATTCTTTTCTCTATCATTCCAAAAAATGTATCACTAAATTTGGATTAATTTTGAGGGATATGTGGTCAAAAGTAGGAGTTCTATTTTCGGGCTTTAAAATATAGGTCTGAAAAAGAGTCAGAAAGAAATATATTTTTGACTCAAAAGTATTCATAATTTGGAAAGGTGGTTCAAGTGAAAATTATAGCCAGTGGAATTCTACTTGGTTTGAAAAAAATGAAAATCTTGATTTAGAGTACTATAGTGGAAGTTATGGCAAAATGAAGTGTGGGAAAAACTGGAGAAAATGGTGTGCATTTTTAAACAAGTTTCTAAGGATTTAAAACAATTGAACCTTGGATTTTAAACACTAGGAATTTTTTGTGGAGGCCATTAAAATTCTCATAAAGACATATATAAGTTTTAGAAACAAGGAAGTTGAAACGAGAATTAAATGGAAAATGAGAATGGAAGAAAATAAGAGAAAACCTTTTATATAAAATGAATGAATGAAATTACTAAACTACCCTTGGTCATTTGCCCTACACCCCTATGCGCCACCTTACCTTGCCTTCCTCCATCCATGAAACCAACACCACCTTCTTATCCCCCCTCTCATTTCCATGCCAACATGTCTAAGACATGTTTAAACATATTTTGTATACCTCTTTGTACTTAATGTCCCTTATGATGTGACATTTTTTTCGTTTTTAATTTAAACTTTATATAATTAAATAACAATACATATATACACATACACTAATACATCCACATATAGTTATACTAACTAATTCATAAATGTGTAAAATTTATATTGAAGAGTTGACAACATATCAAACAACTTTTAGCCGACGAAAATTCGAAAATTTGGAAAATGAATTCCGGTCACATTTCCAATTTTTCTTCGAACTAAATATTTTTTTTAATTTTTTTAAAAACTATTTCACCATCATTATTTATTATTAAAAAGAACTTTATTTTCATTATAAAACCTATATATTTGAATATTTAAAGTTAATTAAATATTCACAAACCAAAGCAGTGAAATTCCGGGTCATTACGGTGCTGGTCTTGGCGATGTTAATAGAGTTCATACTTCAAGTTGAATTATTAAATTATTAATTATTGATCAAATACGAGATGCTTTAATGAAGAAGCCAAAATATATTATGGAAGAGTGCAGAAGATAGTATAACTTTAATCTTTCATATTATTATGTGCATACCGGAAATAAATTAGCTTTGGAAGAACTATATAGAGATAATGTTACATCATACAATGATACAAAGTTGTATTTTGAGGCTTTGCAACAATACGATCCTTTTTGTTATGTGTGGAAGTTGAGTCTTTAAGTAATTTATTTAAAAGGTTTTATATTGATTTTTGTCTTGTTTACTTGGATTCAAGCATCGTCGTCCATTGATTTTTTAGATGCAGCCGCTTTGTAGGGAAGTCGCGCATTTTGTTAGCTACTACTCTAATAATGGCAATCAAGTTATAAGTACATTTTTGTTCATGCGTTGATTTTTTTTACTTTTTTTTATTTTAGTTTTTTATTTTCTATTGATATTTGTAACTAGCATTTATGTTTTTATTATATGATTTGTTTTGTTAGTAGCGTGAATTAACTCTATATGATGTTGTATATTCTTTGGTTAGCTGTAGTCTTTTGATGATATGTTACTGTATAATTCAAGTAGTACTAAGCATTTTAATATAGTAGTTAAATATTTTTCATATATTATAGTGAATAAATAAGAGCATTAATTCATATTTTTATTAGTTTTATGTTTCCAGCACCTTTTGTTTTCAACGATCTTACACTTTCGAGTATTGATATATCACTTACACTATAATGCTAGTTCAGAACTTTATATTTATGCACAATTTAATGTTTTAATAGATCTAGAGCCATATCATATCTTAGGAATGATAATAATACCAATACACTAGTTTATCAATACCACAACACAATCATTGAATATTTTCTTAAAACAGAATGTTAGTCGTATATAGCATTTCATTATAGTCGTCGATAATAACATTGAACATAACATAAAACAATTTGTTCAAGTTATACTTTTATTAAACTTAATTTAGTTTTTTATAGGTTTCTTTCTACTTTCTAAGGGCGTTATTTTACATGAAAATGAAACTAATTGGTTTTGTTTTTTGTCTCATTTTAAAGTCATGCTTTATGAAGATTGTCCATTAGTTTTTATAATATTGGATCCTCAATGGGTATGATTTTAGGTGTCCCTAAAATATTTCTTTCATCATGTCATAACTATTGTTTACTTCATACTGAGAAAAACATTGATACTATTGTTAAGCCTAGTAAAGGTAATTCATCGATTGTTGAGTCATGTAAGCTTTTTGCTAGATCTTCAAATTCATATGGTTTTGATCATTATATTTGTAAATTTAAGGAAATTGTAGGTGTTGCTACATATAATTTTTTAAGAGATAAACCTTATGATCATTTGATGGATTTATTTTTCAAAGGAAAACGTTCTGCTGATACTCTTGTAATATTGCTAAGTTTTAATTCAAGATTTCGAATGTTGAAGTTATGCCAATTATTTATTATTTAGATATTATTTGTGTGAAAGAAACGGAGCAAAGGACGAGGAGGAAATGGATATAGTCTGTGGATAATGATTCTTTGTCATGTTATGGAGGAACGTTAATCTAAGTTAGTTGATGATGACTTTGGTTTGGATGTTTTAAGTGCTCACGGTTTGTTTTTGAAGTTAAATCATCAAACCCACATATTGTTAATCTTTAACAATGTTCTTGTACTTGTAATTAGTGGAGAGTTACTTATTTTCCATGTGCTCATGCTATTAACTATATCAATAAGTTTAGGTTATCGATTAATGATTTCGTGGAGTATTATTTCATTGTTAATGCTTTTTTATTTTCCTATACTGAAGCTAATAATCATATTCCAAACTTTGATAAACCATTGTTACTAGAGTTGATGTTTCGATTATGCTCTCTAAAGAGGTTTGTGGTGCGGTAATACCATCTACTAAGAGGCATGGTGGATTTGGCTATTCTCACAACAAAGGAACAAATGTGGTCAATGTAATAAAGTCGGTCACAACAAAAGGAACTGTTTAGCTTCTTCAAAGAGTGGAAGGTATTTTTATTGTATTAATTTTATTATGAACTTGTTTTCTTAATTGTACATGGGGATGAGTTTTTGTTAGCTTTTCATGTATTGAAATTACTTTTTAATGATATTCTTAATCGACGATATATTAAACAAGTATTTGCGTGTCTACCATGTAATTCAATTTATCATTTGTTTAATATTTCATATATGATGTTGAATGTTATTCTGAATAGGTTCTAATCATTAATTATTTTATTAAAACATAATGCTAGTTGAATATGGCATTTCAGTGTATTTTTGTTGTACTACTTTTTTTTAAGTTGTAGTTCAGGCTGTAGTTTGGTTGGTTTGGCATGTAATGAAATTATTTTTGACCGGTAATGTTGTTTGATTATTTTTTTGTTTTTTCATTTTTTATTGCATTTTTTATATTGCGATGAAATATGAAACTAGCATTTCTGTGCGTACTATGCAATTCAGTTGTCGGTGGTTTTATTATTTTGTATCTAATGTTCCATGTAATTCTTATTAGTTTCAGATGGTGTATTTGATATAGACTATAGATCCAGTAAGTTTCAGTCTGTTGTGTAATTTTTTAAGTGTAATGCTAATTGTATAAAATATTTCAATTTAATAGTTAGCTCCTTTTATAATTTATACATACTACGGAATTTATAGAGGTATTACATATTTTTAACAGTTTTAAGTACTCAACTATTAGGTCAAAATTTGGTTCCAATCTAAATGCTTTGGTCAAAGAAAACCAATGATACATGAGTAAGGAAAGATGATTAGTCAAGTATGCATGTTTAGAATCCATACAATGTCAATTATGCAATTAGGGATTTGTTCAAGTGCTTAGTCACAAAGTCATAACTTTAGTTTGACCTAACAGCTATTAAATCCCAATCTAAATCATTTTATTATGCAAGAGAAAATAAAAATATAAGGAGAAAGTACCATTTCCATTAATAGGGGTGTACATGCCTATTTATAGAGAACTTAAACCCTTGGATATCTGACATGTGTCACTTGTACTAGATGAACAGTCGTGATCTGCTGACGTTGCACATGCTCGGTTTGACGTCAGGCACAATCCTCCTTTAATTCATTAATGATAATATGGAATAGTTAATCTAATTAGGAAGTGCCACTTAGCTAGCTAGAGTGTTTATTTAAGATGCATTCTTCAATATACAATAGCTTTAATTGCCAATCTGCGATAGCTAAATAAATGCTGTCAACTAGCAATGGCCTCATAAGTGTCATCTTGTGACTGATTCATCAACCTTTTATAGCACTATGGATATTAACTTGGAACAGTTTCATTGACACTATCATCTTGCAATTGCATCCCTTTGCCTCAACTTGTGATAGCATCCCTTTGCCTCAACTTGCGATAGCATCCCTTTGCCTCAACTTGCGACAGCATCCCTTTTTGCGAACTTACGACAACGCTCCTTTGCATGAAATTGGGACAACATCCCATGGCCTCAACTTGTGATAACATCCCATGGCCTTAACTTTCCGACTGCATCCCATGGCCACAACTTGCGATTGCATCCCCTGGCCTCAACTTGAGACAACATCCCTTGGCCTTAACTTGCGACAACATCCCTTGGCCCATCCCTTGTCTTAAACTTGTGATAGCATTTCTTTGCCTCAACTTGTGATGGCTTTCTTTTTTGCATCAACTTTCAATGGCTTCACTTTGTATCAACTTGTGACAGTCTTTTCTCAACATGCGACTGCTTCAAATTTTCAAGCATAACATTTAACCCCCTCTTTTTAATAAATGCATTTTTTACTTTCGTATAAACAAATTATTCTTTTTGTTCTCCTTGTGATTTAAACCCTTCGTATCCTTAGAATCCCCTATTTGAACCATGAATACTTTCTTCTTTCGTGATTCAACTGTTAGATCATTCTCTTTCCCTTCCTTAAAAATAACACTTCTTCCACATTTCTCATTTTTACCAGTTCATTCAAAATCACTTATTAAATCTCCTTCGAAGAACTTTGTTTCTCGGACAAAAAGTTTCGCTTTGCAATTCACTTTATATGTTATCATTATTATTATTGTTAGTAGGTTTTAATTTTTATTACCTAATACCTGCTTTTGTTTCAGTGTTACACAACCGTCGATTGCTTATATTACCATTCATCATTTCAACATGCGATATCAAGTTGCGGTAGCTTGTTTATTCAATACATAATAATTCATTTATTTTTTCAATATGCGTCAATTACCCATCTTATTCAACATGCAACAGCTTTGATATATGGAAAAACCACAATTTCTTTATTTCCCTCAATAATTATGCGATAACTCAACATGCAATAACTCTTTATTAATCTTTTTCATCATGCGACAAATTAACATGCGATATCCTCTTCATTCATTTTATTCAACATGCAACAATTTAACATACGATAATCCCTTCATTCATCTTAATCAACATATGACAACTCGACAAGAGACAACTTGACAATTTATTTATCAACTTTCATCAATTTATTTATCAACTATGCGACGACCCCTTCATTCATTTAATTCAACATGCAACAACTTAACATATGATCTCTTCATTCATCTTATTCAAAATATGACAACTCAACATGCGACAGCATGGCAATTTATTTATCAACTAGCATAAATTTTCTTACCAACATTTGTTAACTCAACATGCGACAACTCATTTATCCACTTTACTCAACATACGATAACTCAACATGCGATAGCTCATTTATCCATCTTGCTCAACATGAGACAACCCAACAATTTATCTATTTATCTCAATCAACATGCAACAACTCGACAATTTATTTATTTGTCTCAATCCACATGCGATAACCCAATCATGTAATATAACTTATTTATTTGCTCAATATGCATAGTTTTATTTACTACTCTTATTGTCTTATTAAGTGGAGATTCATTAGCTTAACCATGTTGAATTATTATGTGACTTCATAGGTAACGGGAATCACTATTGTTAACACATTAGTTTGGAAAATATTGATATGCAACCTATAGTTGACCTACTATTATTTTCATAAGATTACTCATTCTTCTTATAGAAAAATCGTGAATAAATTAGGAGTAAGTTATGTCAAATTTTTTGTCTCTTATTAGTTAAAATTTTATTTACCAATATATGCTTAACTAAAAGAAAAAATAGATACCATGGCTGGAAACAAATAAAGGGTATTCTAAAGCATCCCTAGTATTCCTAAACATAAAAGGCCTTCTAAGGAGAAACTCTATATAACTGCAAATCCTACCTTATTGCACCACTTTGGAATTTATGGACTCGAAAATAGAGTTTTGGGTCCCTTTGATAGGATCAACACTCCTTCTAAGGGGTTCTTCACATTTAACGCTATTCATATTTGGTATTCTTGCTACCCGCCTTGCAATGACGTCATTACTAGAATTCTATATTTTCTTAGGATTTCCTCTATCCAGCTTCATACAGTTATATTCACCCTCTTTTTGTGTCACTTAAAGAAGTTAAGTTAGAGTAAACTTTATGTTCACTTGCCACTCTAAAAAAATCCAAGTTTCAACCTAAGGATTCTGTATTCTACCTTTACCCTACTGATAGAGGGTTGCTTTCTTATTCAATTAACAAAATAAAGAACCGAGCCATTAATTCTTTTATGTGAGATGTTTCTCTCCTAAGATCTCCAAAAAATTCTCTATCCCCAGTATGTCACTTTCTTTATAATTCTACTTCCACTTTGTGCTAATTATTATTTTTTAGATTCCACCTCAAATATTCCGAACCTATTGTTCTGACAAAAAGTGATAAGCTTGGAGATGCCACCAAATACTCAAGGAGACGATTGAGGCTGCTTACCAAGGAAAAACTAAGGAGGTACTCTTTAATTCAGCCGTTCCATTGAGTTTTGGGCAAGCCTCCCGTTATAAACAGGAATAGATACAACCCTCATCCCTTATCACTGCAAAATTCAAAGTTTTCTCAGTTAACTCTCTGGTTCGGCAATTATCTTTTGATAACCCTTGATATTCTCCAAGTTTCATTCTTTTGATTTTCATCTTAAGGAAATGGTAGTTTCTTTTGCTTGACTACTTATGCTTTCTACTATTTCAGATGTCTACTTGGTCGCAACTCTCTTATTGCTGGGCAAGGATCCCTTAAATTTGTCTTCTTCTCCAAGAGCTCTTGGCATAACCTCCTACTTCTAAAGTTTCCCCATCGTCTATAACTTCGGCAATCAAAAACCTTTTTTTGTTGGCTAAGACTATGAAGCAAAAGGAACCTAAGGGTGTGAAATCTCTTCTAAACCTCCAGTTAAAACTCCAAAGAGGTCGATCCTACTTCGATGTCGACCGTGGTTCCTACCTCTGATATCATCACAACTTCTATTCCTTCATCACTGGCCGTCTGAGCCCAATTATCCGGGTCATGAGCTCACCATTAGGAATTTTCTTGCCTTCCTTCATCAGCAACTAGGGCTTGATTCACCACATCTGCATGATGTTCCTCCTTTAGGCTTAGGCATGAGGGCTTTCGCCCTTTGAATTTTAAAGAATTACTGATGTCTATCCTTCAATCTTCTGCCATCATCTCTTTGGGTTCATTTGAGGCCTCCTTTCCTTTCTTAAAAGATGTCCTTATCTCCCTTTTACATCAACTCATCCTGGTATTTTTTTTCTTTTAACTTGTTTAATTAATTGATCGATACAATCTTAACATCCTTGATTCCTTTCAGAATGGAAAATAGTCATTCCTCCTTTAGCAGTCATTATTGTCTTCCTAAAGATATGTCATTATTGCAAGAGGTAAATATTTTGATGTTTGAGAAGATAATGAATTTGGAGAATGAAGTTAAAATCTCCAAAATGATAATTGCTCTCTTTCCACCAATAATGCTCACATCATATCTTCATTGGATTTAGAGAAGAATAAAACTCGTGACTAGGTAGAAAAGTTAAATTGTTGGTGAATGTTTCCTGGAGATTTGACCAGGCAACTGAGTGCTCGGCATTGGCCACTACTCGGCACGAAGGACTGATCGGCATCCAGGAGTACTCGGTGTAGTACTCGGCATCAGCTGGAACTCGGCATGAAGGACTGTTCGGCATCCAGGAGGACTCGGCGAAGCGCACGACATCCAGTGGGACTCGGCATCCACAGCGTTCGGCATACGTAGTGCTCGGCGATCAGGAGACTCGACGTCAGTTAGTGTTCGGCATCATTAGAACTCGGCTACAAGAACGCTCGGCATCCCATGGTACTCGGCGTCAACCAATGCTCAGCGTCAAGACTGCTCGGCATACGAGAACGCTCGGCATCCCATGGTACTCGGCGTCAACCAATGCTCGGCGTCAAGACTGCTCGGCATACGAGAACGCTCGGCATCCCATGGTACTCGGCGTCAACCAATGCTCGGCGTCAAGACTGCTCGGCATACGAGAACGCTCGGCATCCCATGGTACTCGGCGTCAACCAATGCTCAGCGTCAAGACTGCTCGGCATACGAGAAAGCTCGGCATTCCATGGTACTCGGCGTCAACCAATGCTCGGCGTCAAGATTGCTCGGTATCAAGGAGAACTCGGCAGCATCTGGAGTACTCGCAACAGGAGTACTTGGCATCTAGAAGAGTGTTCGGCTTCGACAGACAAACTTCCTGCACTTCCCACGACACCAACACACCGTTCAGCATAGAAGGAATGGTTCAGCACACCTGGTTCGGCATACAGCGACCACTGCACTAGGGCTTGAGCGTTCGGCTATCCAGCCCACTTGGGAAGTCCAGCCCATATTTGCCTATAAATAGAGGGGCAGGGTCACAGTGAAATGGATCCTTTTTTGGAGAGAAAACACCGGGGAGACTCTGCCATTTTCAAGACTCATCTTCTCTACTTAACAACTTCACTCAAGCATTTGATTCACGAATTGTATTTGTAATCAACTATAAAGCAAATCAATAAAGTTGAACAAAGTGGACGTAGGCAATTACGCTGAACCACTATAAATTTGGTGTTCTTACTTTCTGCATTTAAATTAGCATTGTCTTCTCTGTTTAATTTACTTTCATCACTTATATCTCTACATAATCTTTCTGAACGAGGTTAGTGACCAATTTTGGTGCTAACACTTTGGTGCTTTCACTGAGAATTGAATTCTCAAACCTCAAGGATTTGCTTTGAAGCTACTGGATTGATCAAATCCCCCAAAGAAGATCCGACTCACTGATAGGACATCCGTTGATTCTACTCAGAGTTCATACCAATAACTCTACAATGGCAAGACCACGTACCAGGTCAGCTTCTCACAATGCGGATGCCCACGAGACTGCTAGCGTGCAACAAGCAGGGCCTAGCAATCAACCAGCAATTCCAAATATAGGAGTTGCCACTCAGGACCAAACTCCAGTTGTCACCAGAATAGAGTTCAACGACTTGATGAGAGAGCTCAGGGAAAGTAGGAGACAACTAGGAGAGCAGATGCAAGCTAATGCCAACCTGATGGCACAACTTACTCAACAGCAGCAAAAGAATGCTGGGGGCAATCCCGCTGCTTACTCCTCATCTGACAGCTCTACTTCCTCTGATGAACCTCCCAGGCGAAGACGCCGTAAGACTGATGCTGCGCGAGCAGATGCTGCTGTTCGAACAACTGGAGACCGCGACCAAGCAAGAGCTGGAAGCTTCAGGACCGGGATACAGATGGAAGATAGAGGCCCAGATCATCAAAATGCTAACGATGTCGAACCTCAAGACGCACGATTGGAAGATCGCCAAGAGAGGAGGCATCATCATGGACATGCGCGTAGAATAGACTCCATCCTTCCACCTTCCATACAGACACCCGATCTGACAGCCATGATCATGCAGTTGATGAAGGAAAATCAGGGGTTATCGAATGATGATTGGGGAGTGTCAAGAAGTCATACTCCGTTCACGGATGTTGTGTTGCAGGCGGCGTACCCCAGGAAGTTTAGTATGCCTACTATTCCCGCATATGAAGGAAAGACTGACCCTAGACAACATGTCATGAGGTACGAATGGATGATGGATTCAGCCAGAGCGAATGATGCCACCAAGTGTAGGTGCTTTCCGATTACTCTATCTGGGATCGCTACTATGTGGTTCACCCGACTTCCTCCGCGATCCGTATCAAATTTCGAGGAGTTGGCAAAGAAGTTTATTGAGCAGTTCAGGATACACACTACGCGCCCAAAGGACGTGATGTCTCTGTCAAGTGTAATCCAAAATCCTGGGGAATCGTTGAAGGAATATTTGCAAAGATTCCATGTAGCAGCAACTGAAGTCAGTAATCCCAATGACCATGCAATTCTGATGGCTGTAATGAGAGGTGTGGATCCAGACTCTGAGTTTGGAGACTGGCTGGCAGGAAAACCTCCAGCTATGCTAGAGCGTTTCTACTCTAAGGCACACCAGTTCATAAGAAGAGAAGAAGCTAGGTGGGTACGACAAGATAAGGCGCCAGGGCCTGTCCAAGAGTCAATAAAGAGCAACATCGCTGTGAAGCAATCTGGAGACAGCTCGGGAAAGGTCCAAGTCAATGTCCAGAACAAGCCTGGGCAACCCAAGGAGTCCGGAGGAAGGAGTCAAGGGAAAAGAAAAGAAGAAGGAAAGTGGAAGTCGAGAATTCCAAGCTACAGCGAGTACACTCCACTAACGCCCCACTTGAAAACATTTACCTATCCACATGCAATACTTTTCAGTACAGAAAACCACGTCCAAAAGAATCAACCGAAGAACAGAAGCGGACCGGGAAATATTGTCGCTTCCATGAGACTTATGGACACAATACGGAAGAATGTAGACACTTGCACGACGCTATCGAGAAGTTGATCAGGCAGAAGAAATTGCAAGAATTTTTGAAGGATCCACAAGAAGGAGGACAGGGAACGTCCAACCCAGGTCGTGCACTAGCTCCACGTCATCCCGAGGAGCCTGCCCGGACCGTTGGTAGACTGGTCATAAATACAATTATCGGCAGGCCTCACCCCGCGGATAAGAATTGGCAGGAGATGGAGCGATATGCAAGTTCCTTGAAGCATGCAGATTTTGAGTGTTGTTCGAACATGGTGGACGGAGCCCCTGCTAAGCAGCAGCGCATAATGACAGATGATATTGTGTTCAGAAGCAGAGACGCTGATCAGGTAGAGGCTCCGACCATCGACCCCATGGTCATATCTGCAACGATCGGACCAGCATATGTAAAAAGAATTCTGATTGATTCTGGAAGTTCAGTCAACATCATCTTCAAGAAGGCCTACGATCAAATGAAGCTAGAAACAAAAGACTTGAAACCATCCAAAGCTCGTATTCACGGCTTTAACGGCGCTGCAACTGATGCAGTGGGATATGTCGAGTTACCAGTTGAACTGGGACAAGGCGAGCGTCGGAGAGTGCGAATTCTACCCTTTGTAGTTTTGGATGTGTACTCTCCGTATAACGTTTTCTTGGGTCGGCCGGCCCTGGCAGAGTTTAAGGCAGCGTTAGCCCCGTGGTGTTTAACTTTGAAGTTCCCGACTGACAAAGGAGTAGGCATTGTTCATGGCGACCAAGCAGCTGGTCGTTCCTATTATGTGGCCGAGCTCCCAGAGGCCCACCGGAGGGAGAAGGGAAAGGTTGCGGACAATCCCGTCCGCATCCTCAATGCGGATAATTGACAAGTAGTGCCCGAGCCCTGGCTCGGGCATAGTTCTCGGTTCTACGGAGATATAGATCCGAGAGACGACGATGAGAAACCCAGGGAAGAGAAGACGGCACCGGCTGAATTAACAATTGACATTTCAGTTAGCCATGACGACCCTTCGTGAATACTGAAGATCGGATCACAGCTAGGCCCCGCAATGACTGAAGACCTTAGCGACTTCCTCCGGGCGAACCTTGATGTTTTTGCCTGGACGCATTCTGATATGTGTGGGATTTCTCCCGCCATCACGAGTCATATGTTGAACATAGACCCGAAATACGTCCAAGTCAAGCAAAAAAGGAGAGGAATGGATCTGGAGAGATCCGCCGCTCTTGGAGAGGAGGTGGACAAACTCAAAGCAAATGGGTTCGTCCGTGATGCCCTCTACCCTGAATGGGTCTCCAACCCCGTGCTAGTAAAGAAGGCGAATGGGAAATGGAGGACTTGCGTAGATTATTCCGACTTGAACAAAGCATGCCCTAAGGATAGTTTCCCGTTGCCTAGGATCGATCAATTGGTCGATTCCACCGCAGGACACGAGTTACTGTCATTCATGGATGTGTACTCAGGATACAACCAAATCCCAATGCATATTCCGGACCAAGAACACACCAGTTTCGTTACAAATGTCGGACTGTATTGCTATGTAGTGATGCCCTTTGGATTGAAGAATGCTGGAGCAACTTACCAACGTCTGGTGAATCGAATGTTCAAGGACCAGCTGGGTAAAACCATGGAAGTCTATGTGGATGACATGCTCGTGAAGTCACGACAGTCAAACGACCACATTCAAGACTTGGCTGAAATGTTCGACATACTCAGGTTTTATGGCATGAAGGTCAACCCGTTGAAGTGTTCTTTCGGTGTTGCATCAGGGAAGTTTTTGGGATTCATCGTCAACGCTAGGGGTATCGAGGCCAACCCAGAAAAGATCCAAGCTATTCGAGATGTACAAGCGCCCAGGACTATAAAGCAGGTACAGAGCTTGAACGGAAAAGTAGCTGCGCTGAGTCGATTTATATCCAAGGCAACTGACAAGTGCATCCCGTTCTTTGACATAATAAAGAAAGGAAAGAGAAATTTTGAATGGACTTCTAGCTGTGAGGAAGCATTCCGGAATCTGGTGAGGCATCTGGAGAGCCCACCAATGCTATCAAAACCAGTTGACCATGAGATGTTGTACGTATACTTGGCTGTATCCCCACATGCGATAAGTGCGGCTTTGGTACGAGAGGAGGATCGAGTCCAAAAGCCGGTGTATTATGTTAGCAAACGTTTAACAGGGGCAGAGAGGAATTACTCTAAAATAGAGAAATTGGCTTATTGCTTGGTGATTGCATCACGAAAGCTTCGCCCGTACTTTCAAGCACATTCAATCGGTGTTTATTTCGATCAACCCCTGAGGCAGGTACTCCAACGGCCGGAAACTTCTGGAAGATTGCTAAGATGGAACATCGAGTTGAGCCAATTCAATATCGCGTACTTACCATGGAGAACCATCCGAGGGCAAGCGTTAGCAGACTTCATCGCTGAATTTACCATACCCATCAAACCGGACGATCACGACATCATTCCCCCCGTTCGATGGAAATTATACACTGACGGTGCATCAAACGACCGTTGCTCCGGCGCGGGCGTAGTTCTTGTAACTCCGGAAAACCGATCGATTTGTTATGCCCTGAAGCTCGATTTCCCGGCTACAAATAACGAAGCCGAATATGAAGCACTGATCGCTGGCTTGAAGCTCATCAGGGAACTCGGGATCGAATCAGTCGAAATCTTTTGTGACTCGCAGTTGGTGGTTTACCAAGTACGGGGAGACTACCAAGCAAAGGGACGAAAGCTTGCTCCGTACCTCATTCAGGTCCAAGAACTACTATCAAATCTTGAGCGTTATGACATCTCACATATCCCGCGCGAACAGAACAAAGAAGCCGACTTATTGGCTAAGTTCGCGAGTACCGACGATGCGCAACAAATGGGATTGTATCCCGTCGAAGTCTTGCATGCCCCGAGCATAGACGAAATGAAAGTCGATCGCGTGTTGGGAACAGAAATCGAGAAGGAATCGTGGATAACCCCATTCAAACTATACCTGACGACCGGGGCTTTACCAGGAAAAAGAAGCGAAAGACGGCAGGTCCTTCAAAAGGCCGCGCGATACATAATGCAGGATGGATCAATGTATCGAAAAGGATTCTCGGTCCCGTTATTACGATGCATCGCTCATGATGAAACAAAGCGAGTCTTGAAAGAGGTTCACAAAGGGGAATGCGGCGACCATACTGCGGGGCAAACGCTAGCAAAGAAGATCCTCCGCTATGGATATTACTGGCCCACCGTAAACCGGGATGCCGCGGACTACGCAAGAAAATGCGACAAGTGTCAAAGATATGCGAAAATCCCGAGGGCTCCATCAATGGAACTCACACAAATGGTCAGTCCCTGGCCATTTGCGATCTGGGGAATCGACATAATCTGCTCTTTGCCTCTATCCAAAGGTGGTGCGAAATACGCAATAGTTGCAGTCGACTATTTCACGAAATGGGCTGAGGCAGAACCTTTGGCCACTATCACCTCTAAGAAGGTCATTAACTTCGTTGTACGAAACATTATATGCCGCTTTGGCCTTCTGCGCACCATCATTACAGACAACGGAACGCAATTCGAAAGTAGAGAGTTCAAAGAGTTCTGTTTAAAGTACGGCATCGAGAAAAAGTTCGATGCCGTTGCGCACCCAAAAGCTAACGGACAAGTCGAGGCCGTTAACAAAATAATCAAGTCCATACTGAAGAAGCGTCTGGAGAAGGTTGGAGGCAAGTGGGTAGATGAACTCCCGACAGCATTATGGGCTTATAGAACTACCCACAAGTCCGCGACCGGCCGCACTCCGTTCGCCTTGGCATACGGCTCTGAAGCCATTATACCCGTGGAACTTGAAGTTCCATTGCACCGAGTGACATACTATGATCCCAAGACGAACCAAAACCTCTTGCTAGAATCACTGGACTGCATCGACGAAAAGCGTGAAGAAGCTGAATTAAGGGCGGCGGCGCACAGACATCGAGTCAAGCGTTACTACGACGACAGAGTCCGCCCAAGAATCTTTGATGTGGGTGATCTCGTTCTGAAACGAGTCTTCCTGGTACCATCACGCATGAATCCCAGCTGGGAAGGTCCATACGCCATTGAACGGAAGCTTGGAGAAGGAACATTCAAGCTAGCGACCGTTGATGGCGCGACACTCCCCCGAGCATGGAAGAGTGAACATTTGCGGCACTATTACATTTAGCATGTTTTCCTTTCTTGTTGTAGGCACTGTTATTTCCTGCATGTTTCCATTCAATAATGACTTAGTTTCCTTTTAAAAGTTGTAATCAAGCAATTTAGTTGATTTTCATTAATAAAGGCTTGAAGCCATATTTTCTATGAAGTTTCTATATCTCATAATTGGATGATAAATTACATTATCCTGCACGACATACAGACTCGTACGAACGATTCCAAATCTCCGAATCCCCATAGCGCGGATCGGAGTACTCTAAGTTCCCAGAGCGCGGACTAGAGTATAAACGATTTCAAATCTCCGAATCCCCAGAGTGCGGAGCGGAGTACTCTAAGTCCCCAGAGCGCGGACTAGAGTATAAACGACTTCAAATCTCCGAATCCCCAGAGTGCGGAGCGGAGTACTCTAAGTCCCCAGAGCGCGGACTAGAGTATAAACGACTTCAAATCTCCGAATCCCCAGAGTGTGGAGCGGAGTACTCTAAGTCCCTAGAGCGCGGACTAGAGTATAAAAGACTTCAAATCTCCGAATCCCCAGAGTGCGAAGCGGAGTACTCTAAGTCCCCAGAGCGCGGACTAGAGTATAAACGACTTCAAATCTCCGAATCCCTAGAGTGCGGAGCGGAGTACTCTAAGTCCCTAGAGCGCGGACTAGATATAAACGACTTCAAATCTCCGAATCCCCAGAGTGCGGAGCGGAGTACTCTAAGTCCCCAAAGCGCGGACTAGAGTATAAACGACTTCAAATCTCCGAATCCCCAGAGTGCGGAGCGGAGTACTCTAAGTCCCCAAAGCGCGGACTAGAGTATAAACGACTTCAAATCTCCGAATCCCCAGAGTGCGGAGCGGAGTACTCTAAGTCCCCAGAGCGCGGACTAGAGTATAAACGACTTCAAATCTCCGAGTCCCCAGAGTGCGGAGCGGAGTACTCTAAGTCCCCAAAGCACGGACTAGAGTATAAACGACTTCAAATCTCCGAATCCCCAGAGTGCGGAGCGGAGTACTCTAAGTCCCCAGAGCGCGGACTAGAGTATAAACGACTTCAAATCTCCGAATCCCCAGAGTGCGGAGCGGAGTACTCTAAGTCCCCAGAGCGCGGACTAGAGTATAAACGACTTCAAATCTCCGAATCCCCAGAGTGCGGAGCGGAGTACTCTAAGTCCCCAGAGTGCGGACTAGAGTATAAACGAATTCCAAATCTCCGAATCCCCAGAGTGCGGAGCGGATTACTCCAAGCCCCCGGAGCGCGGACTAGAGTATAAACGGTCTCAAGTCTCCAAGTCCCCGGAGCACAGTGTCAGCAAACCAAATAAAGACAAGAGAATCATTCAAACAAAAAGAAACTAAATTTTATTCGATAAGTCCAAAATGGGGATACATGATCACTCCTACAAAATTCAGACCTCTCTATACAAACTGCAAGTTGTGGAAGATAAAAGCAATTACAAGACTTAAGCAAAAAACTCGTTGAACGAGTGTATCGATTATTTCTTCGACTTCTTCTTTTTGTCTTCCTTCGTTGTTTTCGACGACTCCTCTCCCTCACGCTTTTTCTTGGACTTTTTGCTTGCTAGAGAAACGGAGTCGGGAGTAGGAGACGGAACATCTAGTGGTTTGGACCTGCCCGGGAGAATGATTTTCAAAGGTCTGTTCCGCGGATCAGTGAGTTCCAGTATTTCAGACTCAACTTTAACTTTGACTTTTTTCTTCTCCTCGTCGGCAAGACGGTCCTTCATGCTCATCTCTGAAGTATGCTCAGAGGCGCCAGTAATTTCAATTTCATCGCTTCCTTCGGCAGGAGACGAAGTATCAAGTTTGTCATCATCTAGCGCCCCGATCACTTGAGCGTCTGGACCGGGAGTTACTCCTGCGTGAGCAACGTCGCTTGTTTTCTCTGCTTCCTCCTTGGCGTCATCGCTCCTCGGAGTTGGCTCGGCGTCAGAGCAACCTGCACGAAAACATAAGGAATGAGCATTAGAACGAGTAGCCACTGTTGAAAAATGACGGGATCTCTTCAATTTCTAGAGAAAGAAGAATTTCCTACCAGGGTTCGGTTGGCTATCGGTGGCACGAGGGGTTTCACCCTCCAGGATAGGTGACAGCACATGAACACCAAGCCCGGGATCTTCGGGATCATAACTAGCATGTTGCTCGAATGGATCAAGTGTTGGCCGACCGGCCGATTGAGCAACGTAAGGAGCGGCAATGTGAGGGGTAGTAACATCGGCCCCAGACGGGCCAGCTTCATCATTCTTCTCTTTCGGAGGGGAAGAGCTTTTGCTATAAAGTGCCAATGCTGCGGATAAGTCCGATGGCTCATTCCCCCTTAGGAACTCCTTCACCAAGACATCCTCATCGACCTCGTTGGAGCCCAACTCGACCTTCCTGATCCTTATCAGAGTTTCCCACGCCTCAGCCAGGGATTCGAGGTAGCCGTCACCCAGAAATGTTAAGTCGCGGTGCATAAGGACGCGGGCTCCATACTCGACGATCAACGGGTCAAACATACTTTTGACCTCTTCCCTACCGGCTTCTGCGGCCAACTCGAGGCGAGAATCAAGCTCTTCCACAGCCATTCTTTTGCCCTCCTCACGGGCCTCGTCCTTCATTTTCTCGACCCCGGCGAGTTCGTCATCGAGCTTTGTCTTCAGGAGTCGGGTAGCAACAATCTCATCACAGTATCGCTGTGATTCTTCTTGAGCGGCTACTTTGTCTTCCTTCTCCTTGGAAAGTAATTCCTTCAGCTCCTTGACTTGAGTAGCAAGTGCATCCCTTTCCTTTTGGACAGAGTCTTTTTCTAGGGCGAGGGCACCGCTGCGCTGGACTGCTTCGTCAAGCTCTTTTTTGTGAGCCGCCTCTAAACGAGTAACTGCCTCGGCAGTATTTTTTGCGCCTTGTTCAGCGGCTTCTAGCTTTGACTTATACGAAGCGAGCTCTTCGTCTTGGAGCTTGATGATTTTCTTATCGCTGTCAGCCTCCAGATTCAGACGGTCAATCTCGTGTTGACGCTCAACAGATACTTCCGAGATCTTCTCCACCAAGTGCACGAACGCGTCATGTTGAACATAGACGTCATTGTTGCAGGCAATGGCACTTTGCTTCACGTGCCCAGGAATGTGATGGATGGCTGGGAGGAATTTCAAGCCGTCAAAACAGATTTTCGGAAACTTGGCCTTAAGGTCGACCATCTTTTCCGCAACAGTTGGGTCCACTGCAGGAGTAGGAGGAGGAGGCTTTGAGAATTCCATTCTTTTACGTTGCTCTCGAACTTGCCTCGTACTCGATGAACTGGAGTGTTGTTCTCGAGCAGCATCAGACTGATAACCCTTCTGCGAAGACTTCTCTTTATCCGGCTCAGTTGGAGGAGGAAGATCGCGGGACTAGGAAGATTGAGAATGTGCTTTCTTGCGGTGAGACGACTTGCGAGGACGATTGTCCCTATCTTCATAATCACCTCGGTCCCTGCGTCTGCCTGAACCGGAATCCCGTCCAGAGTGATGGAATATAGAAGACCCCTGAAGGCGATCAAGTCCGTGAGAGCGGCCTATATCACCTGCAAAGAATGGAGATAACAACGAGTTAAGGAGAATTCACGAGCTAAAAAGACTTGAAGTATATTATGGAATGCGCATGTGCGTGTGTGTCCTAGTGTTCCCCCCGACGGACCCGTTCGTTTATCTTTGCTAATCGGAGTGTTGTCTCCTTGAGCCGGGAGTTGAACTCCTACATTGCCTCTAGCGGGCGAAGAGAATTTGAGAGCTTCAGGATCATCGAACCCGTAATTAAGTAAATCATCGGGGATGGATAGGTTGGACAGACCCCTCAGAGAACTTTCCAGGTGCTGCGAAGAAGCCTCTTTCTCAGGAGGGATAGGCGTAACTTTTGAGGTGCCACCAACTTTCTCCTTTTGAACCGTATATTTCAACTTCTTCTTTCCCTTCGAAGGGGAGGATGATGTCTCAATATCCTGAACTTCGATTGCCGGATTCCAAGCGGGACCCACGTTCTCGCCCTGAGTTTCAGGGGCATCATCCTCTTTGCGCTCGCCTTCTTCGTGCATGTCGGGAGCGCGACGCGACGACAATCCGGCAAGTTTTTTCCCTTTACCGGACGGAGGTTTGGGAATGGTAACACCTTCTGGAAGGCTGATCCGACGACCAGGGGCTAGCAAGCCAAACCCCGACAGCGATTCATTTGAAATGATAGTCCGGATGTCTCGATCCTCAGCAGGAAGAGCTCTAATGGCTTCAACAGCCTCAGAATATCCTCGGCCTTCCGGACGCGGGTTGATACCTGAAAAGATGAAATGAAGAGTTAGGAAAAGCATAACTCCGATTAAATACGAATAGTGATTCAACAGAGAGACTTACTGCCTTCAACCCATCTCCTAGCGAAACCAGAAGGGCAGCGCACATAGAACCATTCCTGTTTGTACAGGGCGAATTTGCTACATGCCCCTGTCAAGATCTGGCATTTGTGGTATGGCTCGAGGAACATAAAGGAAGGACTGTCTTTCCGTCTCTTGAACATATAAATGTATCTGATATCACCGGGGGTTGGAGGTCTGGAGAAGACGGCCATGAAAAGTAAGTAAGTCCCGTATAGGAATGCATGGCCGTTCGGGTGCAGCTGCGACGGAGCCATGTCTATGTACTGCAGAACATCCCGGAGAAATAAATTGAACGGAGGCACGCTGCCCATCCAACACATGAACTTGTTGCAGGTAGTGTACCCGACTGGGGGCAGATGAGGACGATCGTGTCTCGAAGGAACTAACACGTCGGCAAAAGGAATCCCATGAATGGAGCATATCCGTCGTAGAGCAGCTTCGTTGATCTTCGAGGCTTGAGAATCGATCGGGTTGTCTAGTAAGATGGTTGCCTCCAGAGCATCAGGCGCCAAGTTATGAGCAGGAGAAGTCGATGGGTTAGAAGTATCAGCGGCTCCTTGCCTTGATGACGGCCCAGGCCTGTCGGATATAGTGGCGGAGCTAGATTTTCTCGACATCCCAAATAAATAACGAACCTGGCTAAGTGCTTGAGAAAACTATACTTAAAAAACGTTGAACGTTAGAATTAGCAACACGAGTTTTCCCCCCACGTGGTGTATGAACTAGTGCAAGCAATTGTGTACAAGCAATAAGATTTCAAGGATATAAAAATGAGTTTCGAATCGTGGCCTTCGAAGACCGTCATCCCTGACCGTCTCGAAGAGCCCGCCTGGTAGTGGTTACAGTCCCAGATTTAGAAAACATGTAATTTATGAAGTATCCGGCTTAAGTCCAATTTGACATTTATATCGTTTGGCATTTAAATGTTGTTCACCAGTTGCATTGTTCGTCCTGAGAAGAGTTCGGTATGTATCTTGGTTCGGTTAAGTTATTGTCAAGTGTTCGGCATTGAAATTGTTCGGCATGTATATGTTTGTTCGGCATTTGAATGTTGTTCGGCATTGAGATTGTTCGGTCTAAGTTCTGTTTGGCAATCGTATTGTTCGGCCTCGATATTGTTCGACATCTAAGAATGTTCGGCTTGAGTTTTTGTTCGGCTAAGTTATTGTTCGACAATTGTATTGTTCACCCTAAGTATAGGTCGGCACGTATATTGTTCGGCCTAGGCATTTATATTGGTCGGTATTTTTGGTGTTCAGCGAATATAGTGTTCGGTAGTTATATTGTTCGGCACATACATTGTTCGGCCTAGGCGGTTATCTCGTTCGGCATATATGGTATTCGGCAGTTGTATTGGTCGACATATGTGGTGGTTCAGCATTTATAATTAGGCATTTATGTTGTTTGGCATGGGTGACTGTTCGGAAAAGCATCGCCCGGCCAAAAATCTCGTTCGGCCGGGACCATACCCGACATCCTATTTGGCTTAAACACACCGTCCTCCACAGTGACTTCATTCCCTTTTTTTTTCTTTCCTTCCTCCATCCACACCGAACCATCCTGTTCGGCATTCTAACCAACTCCAACCTTCCTCCGCATCGTATGGCTCTAAAAAAATCCACATATCACCTATGTCTCGTGTCGAAACCCCTTTAAGGATTTAGTAGAGGGATTGTTACCTATGTGATAGATCACGACTTGAAGAAGTTTGGGGTTGAGGACCACGATTTTGATCAGCGCCAAGTGGGTTAGGAAGAGTTGTTAAGTCTTTGTAGGCTGGTAACAAGTGATTTTCTCGAAGACAAGATAGGAGAAGTGAGCGTGAAAAGAGAAGGAGGAAGAAGGCCTCGACTTTTATAGACAGAAAGGGAAGTCGAAAAGGCCATACTCGGTGGAACCGGTCAAGGTCATGTCGTTCGGCTTCGGCCCATAATGGTTCGGCACTGAAGTATTGCTCGGCTAGGAGGCATCGTCCGGTTATGAATGTCTCGTTCGCCAGTGGGAACACGCTCGGCACGCACCTGAATCGCTGGAATACTCAAAGGTGGCATCTCCGCTCGAGGTTAGCCAAGGGTTTGAGACGAGACGAAAAGGTTGTATGATTCAAAGCGTACCACGTTCGGTCACGCGATACACTTTGGGGGGCAAGTGTTTCCTGGAGATTTGACTAGGCAACTGAGTGCTCGGCATTGGCCACTACTCGGCACGAAGGACTGATCGGCATCCAGGAGTAATCGGTGTAGTACTCGGCATCAGCTGGAACTCGGCATGAAAGACTGTTCGGCATCCAGGAGGACTCGGCGAAGCGCACGGCATCCCATGGTACTCGGCGTCAACCAATGCTCGGCGTCAAGACTGCTCGGCATACGAGAACGCTCGGCATCCCATGGTACTCGGCATCAACCAATGCTCGACGTCAAGACTGCTCGGCATACGAGAACGCTCGGCATCCTATGGTACTCGGCGTCAACCAATGCTCGGCGTCAAGACTGCTCGGTATCAAGGAGAACTCGGCAGCATCTGGAGTACTCGGCAATAGGAGTACTCGGCATCTAGAAGAGCGTTCGGCTTCGACAGACAAACTTCCTGCACTTCCCACGACACCAACACACCGTTCGGCATAGAAGGAATGGTTCGGCACACCTGGTTCGGCATACAGCGACCACTGCACTAGGGCTTGAGCGTTCGGCTATCCAGCCCACTTGGGAAGTCCAGCCCATATTTGCCTATAAATAGAGGGGCGGGGTCACAGTGAAATGGATCCTTTTTTGGAGAGAAAACACCGGGGAGACTCTGCCATTTTCAAGACTCATCTTCTCTACTTAACAACTTCACTCAAGCATTTGATTCACGAATTGTATTTGTAATCAACTATAAAGGAAATCAATAAAGTTGAACAAAGTGGACGTAGGCAATTACGCTGAACCACTATAAATTTGGTGTTCTTACTTTCTACATTTAAATTAGCATTGTCTTCTCTGTTTAATTTACTTTCATCACTTATATCTCTACACAATCTTTCTGAACGAGGTTAGTGACCAATTTTGGTGCTAACAGTGAAAGACATTTCATCAAGTCGTGAGGAAACAAAACAAACCTAGCTCGACATTTCCGACCTTAAACTGCTTTAGCTAAAGTTCCGATTCTAGAAAAGGAATAAAAACAAAGATCCTCTCACTTAGGAAATCAAAGGCATCCTTACCTGATGTAAAGACTAGGGTGTCCTTCTTCTTGAATGAAGCCCTTCCCCATTGGAAGGATCAAAATTCAGAGGCTGTTTTATTCACTGCATATAAAGATAACATTGATTGACGCCTAGATTTGGACATCCATTCTCTTCGTTTTACTAGTGTGGATTACAAAAGTAAAATCAAAACCCTTCTTGATCGCATTCCATGAGATTATTTTGAATTTAGAGATGATGATCTTATCAATCCTAATAAATACTTAGCCTTTGATGTTTTTCCATCTGATGATGATGAATTAGAGAGTAAGGAGGAAGGTAGATCTATTGATGTTAATAATGATGGTGACGATAGTGAAAAAGATAATGCCATCGATGACGATGCAAAGGATGGCTGACCAAAAAGGTTAAAGATGATGGATCGAGACAGGGTGGATCAAAGGCTCTTCATGACTCAAGTCAAGTTGCTGACTTTTCTTCTCCCAACACTAACCATGGAACCAGTGGTACACTGCCACCAAAAGGTCCTCCTAGTGGTCCAACTCAGTTTGGCCTCAATGATTCTTCTTTCAAAATTCAAAGAGCCCAACCTTTAAAGCCAAGATCCTTGTTACCACCAATGTTAATCACTACAACAAAAGTTTTTTTCTTAGCATATGGATACAGCATTTTTAAGTGGGTTGCCATCAAAAATGATAATTTAACAATAAATTACTTTAGCCTAACCTTTGTGCATGCTGTGTGAAATTATAGGCAGTAAATTTATTTCCTTCCCTCCATTTCTACGAACTCCTATTAAACAAAACTTCCCCAAAATTTCAATTCCCCCATCCAAATTAATCATTCCTTCCTCCAGAAAATAATTTTGCCCTTCCCACTGTAGTCGATTGGCCCCGTTGTAGTCGTCTCCATCGTAGGCTCATCCTCGTTTGCCCTCGTCCCCGTCCCTGTTGTAGGCTCGTTAGTGGAAGCAACCGTTAGCCCTAGTTCGAACTGTAGTCAATGGACGCGAATCAGTAGCCATCATCGTTTGCAGCCCTTTGTCCTTGAAATTTCAGAGTAAGTTGTAGCCGATTAGCTTTTGCCTTTGTTTTCTATTTTGAGATTATGTTTTAGATATTGTATATATTGAAAGCTCTAATGGTTCCTTATAGCTTTTGATAAATGAATAGTATTTTTTACAGTCCTCCAGCTCACTTTTCCACGAACGAAAATCTCTCAACTTTCTTGCTTCCAAATATTTCATTTCGTATCTTTTCGATTACCTGATTTCTTCTTTGAACTTCAAATTTCAACCTTAATTTCTGCCTATGGCATGTAAAAATATGAAACATAATGGTAGGAGCGACTTAAGAGGAATTATGTAAGATTTAAGATCCTTTACGTTTCGACTGGTTAGGTACTATATTTTATTTTCACTTAATTGTTGGAAATTATTATGTTGCTTCAGTATGATCAGATGCATATCATATATTGAGATGTGTATTTTATTTGTTCAATTTTAGATTAAATTTATTTTTCTCATAAGCAAAATTTAAAACTGCCCATGTTGAAAATGAAATGCACTTTAGATAGAAATGCCTCTCTTCTTTAAGTTTGATATCTTTGTGTTTGATGTTCAAATTTCCATTTATATATACTTGAAAGATATTTTCTATTGCTGCTATTTGGATAATCGTCTCTTCCATTAATGCTTGGATTTTTTAAATTCTTATATATGGTATATATGAAATAAAACCATCACATATATCTATAGAAAAATTTCATTACTGACATCAAATACTTATGTTGTTGTCCCATAAATTCACTAATCTTTTATCTATATAACATTAAAAAATAATAGGAAAACATCTAAATGAATCTTTTGGAAAGTCCTCAAAGGATGATGTGGGCATGAATTGGATGAAAAAAGAATTCTCAAGTATATGTATTCTCCGCTACTATTTCTTTAATATTGTTATCTTGGATTTTTTACTCAGTATTATTGATATAAAACAATAATAAATTAAGTACCTTATAGATCAAAAAAGGAATTTATATATATCATAATTTTTTCTTCTATATGGGTTTTCAATAATTCTCAAAAGTTTATTATTTTCTTAATCTTCATAACAATTTACATTTTGTGTTTGATGAATTGCATTTCAAGCTTTAGGATGAAAATTATAAAAATATTTGTTGCTTGCTCCTTTGCACAACTCTTCTTTTTATAAAGTTATGTCTCCATTCTGTTTTCAAATTTGTAATTCTGCTTAATTTCATATTCTACTTTTATAAATTTTTAATTTTATAACTAACATGAGAAGTAATTTTTTATATATTATCATTTTTAAAGCATTGAATCTAAAATAGCATTAAAAGAAGTACTTTGAAAATTCTGTTAATTAATAGATGGTAATAGCATTAATAGGAGATAAAAGATTGATATGAGGAGGTTAGAGATAGGAGATGGACTGGATGATGTAATATTAGGAGAGGAGATGTATATAGTCTTGTTTTATATTTTGCTATTCATGGAAGAGGAGATAATGTCTTTTGTATCATCAAAAGGAATAATGTTGTTGTTCATGTTTGTATCAGTGTGCATGTTCATTTGTATGTCAGCAGAATTTGGAATAGTAGAGTTTGACTTGTAAGAAATCAAGACAAATTTAAGGGAGGACACAATCAAAGATTAGTGAGATTGATGATGCCTACTTTGACGATTGGATGGAGAGGATGATAAGATAAGAGGAGATGGAGTATGGTGGGATTAGGATGGATTTGCATGTGGTTAACAGTTTCCAAGTTAAAATCAGAAGGCAAGTATGAATATAGCCTTCGAATAGCCTCTTTTCAGTGGATTAGGATAGACTACGATGGATTTGTTTGAGTATGGTTGATGAGTGGTTTGCTTTCGAATAGTATCTTTTGTGCTTCTTGTAGCGTTTTATTTTTCTTGTGCATGTTTGTATTTAGATTTGTTTGCATGTCAACGATTATATGATGTAAATTTTGCACCATAGACTTTATTCATTGTGATGGGATGATTTTGTTCTTCCAGGTTTGAGGTGTGGGCTTCTGGTAAGGCTTTGAGATTGGTTGCATGGAGATATTTGAATGGTTAGGATTGAAATATTGTTTTTGCTAGGATTGTAGATTTTTACTGTAACACAGAAATGCTTTACGCACCTATCTTTCTAAAATATAAAATAATAGCACTCCATGCAAATATATACTTCTTTATATTTCAGGCCAACTTTTTGATAATATTTATCAAGTGACCAACATCCCACATCCCACATGCAATAATGCTAGTAATGGATAATGGAAAAAAATGCACCAAACTACTATGCTTATAGTTGGGTCTGGCCTTTAGGAAGACCTTTTTACTTAATTTCTATACATACAACTTTATAGGTGAAGGTATTTTTTTGAAATAATAATCTGGAAAGCTCAAGTACATTTTTCTCGAGAAGAGACTTATATATTTGTTTTATTTCATTAGCTTTGAAATGTCTAATCCCAACAACCCACTCCTACACACATAATCACTTTTATTTCAAATGGTTGGGATAGAAACTATCTCATGATAGTGTTGAAGACTTGGTATATTTTAAATTATTTGCTTTGAAGTTCTGCTGACTAATATACTTTGAACAGTCTGAAACTATTACTGCATTTCAACTCTTTATGCTACACCACAAGAAATGTTTGTTTTGTTAACATATGCTAATATCGTTCTTTTTTAATGGTTTCCCGCCAGAAATAATAATTAGGTGGTAAATTTACTAAAACCTAACATTGTGAGCTCTATGTACTGAATTTCTTCCCTTTCCCTCCATTTCTATGTACTGCTAAACAAAACTTCCCCAAACTTTTCAATTTCCCAATCCAAATTTCATTACAGACTTTTAGTTCACTAAATTCATTTCCCCAAATTTTCCTCCTCCAAAATAAAAAAATTCATCGCCAAAAGCTTTCATCGCCTTCGGTGTCCCTATTATAGTCATCCCAATTCTAGCTGTCCACATTGCAGCTTGTCTATGGAAATGAATTGGCAGCCTTCACCGCCATTAAACCAAGTTCCCGCTGCAGTTATCGATATTACAACAATGTTTGATTTCAGATTTTCTATTTAGACTTGAGAAAAAGTACATTAAAAATGTTTTATTTGGGAAGCCATAAAATATTCAATATAGATTCAGTTTGATAAGGCATATTAAACTGAATATTTGTAGCAATTCATTATGTTTCAAACAATTACTAGATGATGTGTTTAAATTGGTTTAAATTGTATGGATATTATCAAAGAAAAGAGCCATGTTGCAAAACATTTGTATTGTATCCATTATTTTGTATACAAGTCAGCTAATACATAGTTTGGGTTAACATGTTCATTTATTTCTTAATGGATCAATTAAAGGACAAAATAATAATGGCATCAAATACTTTATGTATAGACTATGATAGGATAAGTCTTATATGTGAATCAGTAGTCCTAACATATCTCAGATCCATTATTGACTTTACTTAGTCTAAAGGCATTATGCATTATATACTTGAATTTGTGCATTATTGGCTTAAAAAAATACGATAGATATACATCTAGCAGCACTATGTGAAGATGACCAGATCTAAGTTAAAAAAAGTTATCATGTTATCATGTACTTCTTTCCAACAAGTTAAAAAGCCTGTTAGTGGTCCAGTTCCTCCTTCTACTACTTTTCATGCACCTTCTATTGCTTAATCTCTTGCCAGAACTAAAATAGCAGTCAAGAGGAGGTTAGCGCAATCAACTGAAGCAGAACCACCTCTGAAGATAGCTAAAGTTATTGATATAGAGGAGGAGGAACATTTGTCTTTTGATAAAGTTTCGAAGGGCTCGATCGTTGAATCTCCCTAAGATAACCCCGAGCAGACTCCTACCGCCATTGATCCCCTCTCTTGCGTTACCATTTCTAGCTCTTCGGTCGAACTTGAACAAATGCAAGAAGCTTTGGAGATGACCCCTCCTCTAAAGCATATCCTCCTATGCCAACACCTTCTTCTCCTTCCATTAATTTTGAAGAGATAGCCCAGTCTATCTTAAATTCTGAATCCTTCACCTCCATCCACCCGCCTTCCACCGTCTCTGATTTGGCGGGTCATTACCTCTCTTTGATAGAGAACAACTCTTGGTAAGTTTCACTTCGATTAACTTTATCATTGTTGATTTTCTTTAAATTTCTAACTCATGCTGCATTTCTTCTCTCAAATTTCTAAGAGTTGGCTAGTTTTGCATGAGCAGGCATCGAAATCTTCTGCTGAATCCTCCCAGTTTCAGGAGGAAATTTATGCTTTAAAGAATCAAGTGTCTACCCTTTCTGCGAAAAAAGATAAAGCAACCTCCAAACTGGAGCGATTGAGAACCTCTCTTACCTAATCAGAATCTGCTACTTTAGAGGAAAGAAAGGCATGTCAACTCCTTGCAGATGAGAACTTCACAATGCAAATACTCGTCAAACAACTCGATGAGGAGAACGCCCAAATGGCCACGGAAAATGTATCTCTGAAAGAGAAGTTAAGGAGAAATAAGGCTTCCTTGAAACTTGCCGTCGACACTATCTCCGATGCTAAAAATTGAGTGTTGCAGTTTCTCGATAATACACTTGGGGAGATGATGTTGAGTTCTTTTGAAGACGCCCTGATGCATGCCTATGCAGATAATATTGAAAAATTTCCAGAGCTCAGTTTTCCTACACTCGATTCCACCCTCATAGATAGAGTTATGGGCAAAATAAACCAGATGAAGCAGGGAGCTGAGACTGTCGAAAAGGAAGAAATTGATGCCTCCTGGATTCTCTCTTTTGAAGTCCCCTCTTTTGAAATTGAATCTGATTTAGAGGATTCGGTCAACAAAGATGTTGTCGCTGAGGAACAGGGCAATGGTAATGGTGTTGATAATGACGATGACAATGATGACGACGATGATAACACCAATGGCGGCCAAGGCTTAGGTGGTGACGGAGGAGGCCACAACGAATCCTCTGATAAAGATGGAGATGATAACACAAAAGCTTCTGAAAAAGAGCCATCTCCTCATGAAGCTACCCCGCTTGAATTTGCTGACCTTTCTGCTCTTCAAGAAGAAGATCCTGCTCCTATTACTGTTGAAGAACCGAAAGGAAAAGAGCAGGTTTCTCAGACTTCTGTCTCGATATCTCAGGTATGGGATTCTCTATCTAAACACCATTTACTTCGAAGATATTAATAGTATAAATCATTTATTCTAGATAAGGAAGAGACCCGTCCTCCCCTATAAAACCAAACTCGAGAGAAAACAAGCTGAGATAAACAAATTATATAGGGAGTTAGACAAGCAAATAATGGAGCACGATACACTTTCCGATAAATATCATAGGCTTGATAGAAGTGCATCGGTGCTGGCATCTTTCAAGCATCAAAAGGTTGCCCCCCTCCTAAAGAGAGCGCGCCTTCGCTATGACACTCTCTTAAAAGAAAACAGGGAGTTGATCACCTTATTTTGGATGCTGATTGAAGAGAGATATTTTAATCAACTTCTTATATAAGGCCTACTGTAGACACTCAATTGTTTATTATTCATATTTAGGCGAATTTAGTGGTGGTCTACTTAGGCGTTTTCATAAGAGATACTTGGATGAATTTGGATCTGACCCGCACCATGGAGCTTGTTGGAACTTACCACGTCCGATCCATTCCCCAAGATCTCCCTCCAGAAAAATTTAAGTATTATAAAGATAAGTTTGTCTCTGAATTATTTTCGAAGTCTATTTTGTATGAACCAGGTAAATTATTGTAAACATGCAATAATAAATCTATTATGTAAATATTTGATTTAGTTTTGCTTTTATGCTTAGCTTCGTTTTATTATATTATCGCAGAGTGATTGTTCATTAGGTCAACTTGTTTCTAAAGACCATTTAAGCCAATATGTTAAACTGAGAAGATTTTATCTTGAAAAGGCATCAATTTTAAAGTCTTTGAAATTAGCAAGATATTGTTTTCTTAGAGATTTACAAAAACTCTACTTGGAATATCCTCATCTTCGCTTTGACTTCCTTGGTGATGATAAAGAAAAGCTTCTTAAGGAGATCAGAACATTTCATACGAAATTAATTTGTGGTCGCGATAGTCCTCCAGCTGCGAAGTGGGACTATAGCAAATGTTCACCAATTATTACTCCAGAAGGAGAGAATATTCCTTTTGATTCAACAGTTACCCTTTCCGCTAATTCATTAGATAAAGTTAGAAATGTTGTTTCTCAACTTTAGATATAAACCAATTGTTTATTGTATCTTCTAGCTTTGTAGTTGTTTGAGTTGTAATCTGTTATTATAATAATAAAGAGATTTTCATCTTGATTTTGACTTTATTTTGTTTCTTTTTCTATTTAAATAGGAGTTGTAATTATCAACAGCTTCTCTCCCACTTGATTCTACGTCGCGCTACAGAAGTCCTAGAG
This sequence comes from Allium fistulosum, assembly GCA_030737815.1. Taxonomy (NCBI): domain Eukaryota; kingdom Viridiplantae; phylum Streptophyta; class Magnoliopsida; order Asparagales; family Amaryllidaceae; genus Allium; species Allium fistulosum. The sequence continues at coordinate 1,414,831,407 of CM060901.1, read as the reverse complement.
ATAAGTTGTTAAAAGAACTCGAAAGGAGTGAACCCCTTGAAGACATCTTACTTACACGCTTTCATGGTAATGGTGAAGCCTTAGAATGGCATAAAAGATACCTACTTTAAAAGACTATCGTTAGCAACCTTAAGGATCAAGTTGCTAGCCTGGAAGCTGATATTAAAAGCAAAGATGAAATGGTCTCTACGCTGAAACGACAAGTAAAGTTGCATCCTTCGATTGACTTTGACCAGAAAATGTCAGAGTTGCTTCAGCAAATAAGCGATTTAGAGATAAAATTGAAGGACAGCCAAGCCCAGTGCGAATTGCTTGAATATATTATAGGAGATAATATTTAAAGTATCGATTTACCGGCTCCTTGCGCTACTCCTTTTGTTATTAGACCTACAAGGTCTACTTCCCTTGCCGCTTAGAAATTCCCCATAATGACTAATCCTCCTCCGGGCTTAGAAGAAAGGATTGTAGGTGAATGTTGTAGAAAAGTCAAGTTTGAAGTAGCTAAGTATTTTGATGAACATCAAAGGGTAAAATACTCGCAACGTATAAACGAGTATGCTGCCAGAATTCAAGTGCTTGAGCGCGGAAATTACTTCCTTCAAAAGCGCATCGCGGAATTAGAAAGAGAGAACTAAACCCTTAGAGGTGCGAACAGAGCTTTCAACCGTGCTCTGAAAACTAAATCGATGCAATCGATGATGCAGATAGGATAAGAAAGAAAGAAAAGAAACTTAAGGAAATCCTCTGCATCACAATTCATCATATAGTTGATCCTTTGATTGCTGAAAATCTAAGCAAAGCTATTCAAGACTTGTGATAGACTTGTATTTGTAGAATGTATATACTTGTTTTGTATATTTATAAATAGTTCCATAAATCATGTAAATCATATATAATTTTTGTAAATATCACTTGATTTGTGATTGTTTTCTGTAATGTCATTTCCGAAACGCTTGTTTGATAGCTCATACTATTATTTTTGTATCTGTCGAATCTTTTTATTCTTCTTTGCTTTCTTGATTTCCCTATAAAGTATGAAGCAAACAATATTTCCAATTGTTAGCTTGAAATTTACATATAAGTCTATGTGTACCATTTACGTAGATTAATAAATCATCATGTTAATCGCATGCAATGTAGTCTATATCAAATGTTTAAATCTCATCCTTACTGATAATGAGAAATAAATAAGAATTTAACTTTAACCGTTTTTTCTGGTATGCCTGAACTATGTTGATGAGAAATCCTACCTTGAAGCGAGAGTATGAATGCGAGAGAGTCATTTTCTCAAGTGCTTAATATGAAAGAGTCAAAGATCATTATCTAAATATATGCAATGAAACCCCAATAACCCGTTCTTGGGTATTAATAAAGTTTGAAGATTTTGAAATCCAAAACCCTGATTTGGATTTTAACGGAGACTTTTAATGATGACCTTCTTGAGAATATTCTTTGACCCAGATTCGGGCATTTGTGATAAAAATTCATAATAGAAGTCCATAACAGAAATTCCAACCAAGCCCAGATTAGGGCATTAACAAGTAATAGCCTCGCAACCCAGATTTGGGTATGATAAAGATAATTAGTGATTGATAAAGTCCTAAGACCTAGATTCGGGAATTAATAAATGAATCCTAGAAATGAAAGTCCCGAAACCCAGATTCGGGTATAATAAATTATAAGCGATTGATAATGACTCGAATCCCAGATTCGGGTATTAATAGATGAAATCCCAAAATGAAAAACCCAAAAACCAGATTCGGGTATTTAATGGATGGAGTTTGGCTGTACTCCTTAGATTTCATCTTCTTTGACATGTATGAACCCTTCAGGTCTTGTATGTAGTTGTAATTTGATCAATTACCTCTTGGGTTTGGACTTCTTAGTCCATTGGAGATATACCACTTCTTGGGTTTGGACATCTTATTCCATGATTTGAAGAGCCTCTTCGCGGGCTAGGACATCTTAGTCTATTGTTGGATGAGCCTCCTATTGGGCTAGGACATCTTAGTCCATTATTGGATGAGCCTCTTCCTGGGCTTGGACATCTTAGTCCATTATTGGATGAGCCTCTTCTTGAGCTTGGACATCTTAGTCCATTGTTGTACTGTGCTCTTGGTTAGGTCATCTTAGAGGCTGGAACCAAGGACTTACCCAATCTCCCACCAAGAGGTGCCTTGACCTGGCCAGAGATGCGGTCAAGGGATTGTCCGGTGCTATAACCTGGCCATAGCATGGCGTGGATAAAGGCTTACTCCGACCTCCCTCCAGGAGGCGCGCTGCACTGGCCATAGCGTGGCACGGACAAGGGCTTGTTCGGTGCTTTACCCTGGCCATCTTATGGCGCAGATAAAGGCTTACTCCATGCTCCCTCCAGGAGATGCCTTGACTTGACCAGAGGCACGGCCAAGGGCTTGTCCGGTGCTTTAACCTAGCCATCTTATGGAGCGGTTAAAGGCTTACTCTGCCCTCCCTCTAAGAGGTGTTCTACCCTGGCCATCTTGGCGCGGACAGAGGCTTTCTACCATCTTAAGTAGTATCCAAATATAAGGAGTATTTCAGTCCCAACCATGTATATCTTTCTCTAAAAAGTAACTTTTTATTGATTTTTCTCAAGCTCTCTTTACAAATTCTTTAATCTTTCCTTGATGGAAGAAATTGATAATCATCCACTTTAGTTCTTTGCAATGATTGGTCTCATGTCCGTTCATCATATGATAGTGACAGTAGGATCCCCCTAGATTCCTTTCAAGTTTTGGCTTCCTTTTCTATGATGGCCAATAGTTAAGCTCATCCTTAGTAAGCAAGCAGACATTCTCTATGGATGTTGTTAAGTTGCACTCTTTTGGAAGTCTAAACTTGAAGATTGATCCATAAGGATGGCTTTTTGACTTTTTGTTCCATGGCTTTGTAGTTTCACATTCCTCGATCGCTTTTCCTTTTGCCACCCTTTGTAGTTTTTGTGTTGGAAGCATTCTTGTAGTAGTTGGTTGCCATTTATGTGCAAAGGCATTGTAATTAGCCATTATTTCTTCTTCAAAGATTATGCCTTTGGAATAACGCTGAATGGTTTTTCTCACTTGGTTGAATAAATTGTCGCTTCCATTTGTCCTTCTTCCTAAGGCAAAGATAGGGGTGGGGCCAATATGAAAGGGGTTTAAGCTCCATTTCTCAGGATCATACGATTCCGCTTTTTTCTTGTCTATGATTCTTAGAGTTTCTAGCCTTAGCCTTTGCTCTTCATTTTGGTTGAAATCCTTGATGAATTTTGAGGGGAATCTTATCTCATGTGGTTCAGAGGATCCTTGTTTAGATCTTACGATTCTTCTAGCCATGATTTGACCAAAGTAGACGAACTTAAGATTGAGTTAAGTACGGTTAGAGACAAGTACTGTAGGGTGTTCAACCAAGCCGGATGTTCAAGCCCTCCTTCTAGCGCCAAAAATGTTAACAAGAAATCTTGTCAACACCCTAAAGTTGTGTTATGGAACACGGTTTATCCCTTATGTAGATGGGAAAGAGTGAAATGGGTATATCCTCCTTGAATTTCCTCTCGAGTAGATTGCGTAATAAAAAGTTGCTCAAGTTGACCTTTCGACTCGGTCGAAACTGTTATTTCCTTTTCTTACTAGCCTTTTGACTTTGCAGAGATAACTGGGTTTTCCCTTCGAAAGATCTCCTTTCGTAGTGGGATCAGAATTCAAATGGATAGTCTTTAGAATCACTGGGTGAGGACCAGCCTAGAGGGTTTTGACCTTGTCGAGGGCTTAAGCTGTTGAGTGGCTTGGGCTTTGGTCAAGGATCTGAGGTTGAGGTTTCGACCTTGTCAAAAGCTGTGATCTTAACTTTCTTGGATTTGGATTAGTAATCTCAAGTTATAGTGATTTGGAGATATGTTTTGACCTCGTCGAAAGCAGGATCCTTAGGTTCCTTGTGTCAATCCAAGGTTTAAGTGGATGATGGTTAGGCTTCGACCTTGTCGAAAGCAGTCACAGGCTAAAGAAGAATTTATTTCTCACAATCCCCAAATCAATTTGGAAATTAGGGTTCATATCTCTTTTCAATTAAGAAAAGAAAATTTTAGAATGTCAAGATTCAGATCCCTAAAACCTGACCTCATGGGTCTTATTTATAGATGCGGGTCAGCACCTTTCGACCCTGATGCTTTCGACCTGGTCGAAAGGTGGCTGTGAAATTGACTCTTGCACACTTCCGCCTCTGTCGAAAGGAATGGTCATGCTTCTCTTCTTTGTATTGCCTCGTAAGAGCTTTCGACTCTGTCGATGGCTATGTTTAATGGCTTCTTTGGTGTTGAAATGCTGATGGTTTCGACACTGTTAGTTGCTTCTGAACTCTTGTTTATGACTTGATGCGGAACCTCCTTGGACAATAAGGGCTTTGACTGGTTCGAAAGGCTTGGTATAGCTTTCGAAAGGGTTGTTCAAGCCGATAAATGCCTTCGAGTGATTTGAATGAAGGCGAAACCTTTGGTTTCGAAAGGTTTGGCGCATACACAAAGAGCTGTTCTTCATTGTCTTTGAAAGGTGTTGCTTTGAATTATTCGAAAGGTCTTCATGCATATGGAATTACCTAGTCGAAAGGTGGTTACTAGAGGCGGAAGGGTGCTTTTGACTACTTTGAAAGGTAAGAACCTTCTGGATATTGATTGTAGCATCCTTTCGACACCTTCAAAAGGTTCTGAAGCTTTCAGAATTTAGCTGTAGCATCCCTTCGACTCTTTCGGAAGGTCTAGCTGGAGCTTTTTTCCTTTTGGTATTCTTTGCCTTTAGCTTAAATAGTTTTCGCCTAAGTCGAAAGAAATTTTTGGTAGTAATAGGGTATAATATATAAAACGCGAGGCGGCATGCTTCATTTGGAGTTTGAAAAATTGGGCTGAATAGTGCCATCAAAATATTTTCTATATAAGCCCATCCTTTCTCGTCATTTGCCAACTAAACCCTAAATGATATAACCTGGTCACCGCCGATCCAATGGCCATGATCGCACATGACGATAGGGGTAGAATTAGGAGAAATGTTCAAGTGCAAAGTGGTTTAGCTAGGATAGGCGAGTTGATCGGCGGTGGTGGTTTGAGTCACGACGGCTCATGGAGGCGGAAATCGGTGACTGAAGTTGCTGCAGCTCTGGTCAATTTCAGGTCATTGGCGAGGTTTCGGGGGGTCGAGGCGGGCGGCGATGGATTGCGGATGGTCGAGGTTGTCTTTGGCCAAAGAGCAGTGGTGGTTGGACGTCGTTCTGGCCATCGACGTTGATTATATAAAAAATATACGTGCGTTCACGTGCGTAAGCGAGGGAAGGAGGTAGCATGGCGGTTGAGAGCGGCGCGAGAGGCAAAGTGGTGGCACGGTGGCTGGCGATCGACGGCGCGTGGATGCTTGTGATCGGCGATGAAGTTAAAAAAAGGAAAGGGGAGGGGGAAGCACGCGCGGGCCTGTAGGGAAATGGGAGGAGGAGGTATGGTTTAGGTTAATAAATATATTAATTAAGTTTAGTTAATTAAATCTTAATTATCAAATGTTCATAAATTGCATATCTTTTTCATACGATGTTAGATTCGAGCGAAACGAGTAGCACTGCGATCGTATCGACGAAGGCTATGACATGGAGTTGGATCGGAATTTATTTGAAGTTGAAAATTTTTCAGTTTCAAATAAAGGTGAGTGATTAAACCTACTAACGAAATACTAATTTATTCTGATGTTAGTTAAATTGAAACCGTGAAGTTATTTTTTTTATTAACTGCTGTTTGGTAATATAACTGATATTTAAATTGACATATGAATTGAACCGTAGGAATTTTAATCGATAGTTAAATTGAAATTGAAATTAAATTGCTAGTTAAACACCCGATATTGATAACTAGTTAATTGTTGTAAATTACTGGTTGATTTGGATGTTGATTGAAATTGAATGCTATTAGTTGATATATTAGATGATTGGATGTTTATTTATTTTATATATCCCTGTTATCACCCTGTATATTATTGACAATATATAAAACTATAAATTGAATTATTTCGAATAAATTAAGAAATGGGTTGAAAGGATATATATTCATATGGCACTTTGATTTGGATTGAAATGATATATATCCATCCCTGCAACAAAAATAGAAATAACGATTCACATGGCCATAGGACAGAAAATTATATACGAACACCGGATTAGTTAAATTAAATGGCTTTAAAATTCTTGGTTTTGAAATTACTTAAATGATTTTGTTTTAGAGAAAGAAGAAAATTTTAATTTATAAGGACTGAATTAATTTCGGATTCGAGTTTTCAAATGTTGAATTTAAAATTTGTTAAAGAAATTATTTTAAAGAATTTAAATTTGGAATTTGAAGCTATAATTGAAATGTGACTTGAATCATGGAAATTGAATTGTTTTAAGGTTTGAACTTTTAATTGAACTTCGAATTTATCTAAGTAAAAGTGATATAAATGGATATTTCAAATTTGAGCTCGGAATTGAATTATTTTAAAAGATTTGAACCTTAAATTAAATATTGAAGTTTAAATTATGTGTGCTCTCTTCTCCTATTGAGGATCACACATTCCTCTCAAAAAAAATATTGAAGTTTAAATTGATTTAAGTGATTTAAATTGGTAAATTGAAATCGAACTTGAAATTTATATAAATTGAAATGATTTAAAATAAGAATTGAATTGAAATTTAAACCATTGAATCAAATTTAAAGTAAAAATGAACTTTTTGAAATTGAAGTTAATTCGAATTGAAATCGAAATTTAAGTTGATTTGAATTTAAATCGAAATTAAGTCGATTGAATTGAAAGATTTGAAATTGAATCAGTTTGATTATAATTTGGACATAAGCTCAGATTTGTTAAAATGGAAATAAATAGTATGATTTGAAACTATTTTAAAAATAAAATATTTTAATATAAACTGTTTAAAATCTATCTTTTTAAATATTCAAATTATTTTGACTTTCCAAACTATTTTACTATATAAACCATTTTCAATACTCAAACCATTTTATATCAAACTGTTTTAAATATCTAAACTATTTAAAACTACTGAAACTATATTCTAAATATTCAAACTGTGCAAAGTTGGAATGTTCATATTTAAATCGTTGATTTAAATGCGAATGTGGTTAAATGAGGTTATAACCTAAGTAGGAATTTGAAATGATATTTTCAAGTGAAAATGACATATGAAGTAAATATAATGATTTTGAAATGAAGGATATTTTGAAGTAAATATGATATTTTGATATCAAGTATGAATCATTTACGAAATGTAAAAGAACCAACCGGTATGTAAAATGACGTTTGGTTGTTAAAGAGACAGGGGACTCTTATTGGCATACTCTCTGTCAATGTGGAACCACATTAACAACTATGTATGCGGAGGAGACTCTAGAATGAAGTGGTTGGATTTGGTGTACATTGCTGGATTTGAAATGACTAAAACAAGATGGCTTGACAGGGCCAAAGAGGGTAGCTACCACTAGCAGACATCTGTTCTTCGATTTTCTTTTTGGACTCGGTCCATACTATTACTTTGATGTTGGTTTCGATTGGTCCACCTTGATTTAGGATGACCTCCCTTTGACTCGATATGGGATTGATGGACGCAGTGGGCGGTCGTGGCTACAATGCGTTACCACAAGGCCTGCGACCCGAACATGGTGTGTTGTAGGTATAACTGAAACTAACACAGACTAAGATTCACAAGATAAAAGTTGGTAAAAATAGCGAAAACTAAAATAATAAATTATTCAAAACAAAAACTTCATAGTTGCTTCATAAACCAAATAAGTCAATTACCAAATACAACATACATGTCTCAAGACCCAATATGTCTCATAAAAACTCATAGTCTTAACAAAAATCAGAGTGTAAATATCCTTCTCAAGTGCCAGTACAAAGAAAGAAAAACGAAAAAAAATAGGGAAATACATAGCAGAATCTTCTCTAAGAAATCTCCGAGCAACTGTAATCTACTGCCCTCTCCCTTGATTGCCTATGGGGGGAAAGGGGGAAAATAGAGGAGTGGGTTAGAGTAAAAGTCTGGTGAGTGATAGTAACTACTAGAATCTTTAAGCAAAGTAAAAGTAATAGACTCTTCAATAGTTCTAGTATATACAAAAGAAAAGAAAGGAAATAGGAAAGAGATAAACTAGAAAATACGATTAAACTATTACAATTGATAAGGTAAGTCAACATTGATTGTTTGCACTTGTCTTTGACAGTTGCTTAATTAGGTTGAATTCCTAATCCTATAATTAGGCTTAAATCCTAATTCTACCCTTTGATCGGCCTGCTACTCCATAGAACTTACTGCGGACTAAACGCTATATAACTCCCTAGACAGCAGCCAATGGTAACTACGAAAGATACACAAAGCACCCACTATGGATTAGACGATGCATAGCTCCCTACACAGAAGGCAATGATGCAACGAAAGACACACATACTAAGCGCTTGAAACTCATAGCGATTACTGAGCACCGAAATGGAAGTCGCACGCGTTATTGCCACCATGCTCATGCTACCTGTTGCTCCACCTATTGGATCGTATTATTACCTCGACTCGGCATAAGCGTGCCCCTCGTCTCACTTCAGGATTACGTGAAACACCGTGTCCATAGAAAATATAGGGGAATGCTGCCGGTACTGGCCCGTCATCCAAACAATATCTAATAACGCCCTTATCCAAATCCCTCGTGATTCGAACATCTCTATATTGACCAATTACTACCACTACTAGCATAAGCGTACCCCTCGTCTCACTTCAGGCTTATGTGAAGCACCATACCCATAGAAAATAATAGGGAATGCTATTTGGTACAGGTCCTACTTTAATTCTTTTCTTATTAACTTAGATAAATTATTTAAATAAGCCTTTACTCTTGTTCCTACTATCTGTGCTTATTAATTTATCCTAATTCTTAAAATAAGTGTTATTCTGTTCTATTTCTTATTATAATCTACGTTATAATCATGCTTATTACTTAACCCAAGGTTTAAGTTTAAAAATAAGCTTCTTTCTTCTTTTGTTCTTTTTAGTTATAATTCTAGGTTATAACTAGGCCAATCTTCTTAATTCAGTCCAATTAATATCATAACTAGGCATAATTTCTGTCCAATTCCATTTATATTACAGTCTTTATAATTTACATCTTATATTCCATTATTTCAAATTTCTTATAATATAATTCAATTTTGCATTAATTCAATTCTAATCCATACGCGAAGAAGAAGAAGGAGAAATAAAAGAAAAGTGAAAAATAAAAGGAAATCCAAGGCGTAGGAAGAAGATGTAAATAACGCATAAATAACAGTAAATAAATTAAAATACTGTAAATAAACTGAAATTAAATGGGAAAAGCTATAATTAACAGAAATAAACTAAAATTAACTTAAAAGAATAGCTAGAAGGAATAGACTGAAAATAATTCTAAAAACTGTAAATAAATTACTAAAAAGGTTACTCCAAAAATCATAGTTAAACTACAACTATTGGAAACCCTATTATTTTAAATTATTTAAAGAAATTTAAAATAATTACGATCACTCACCTTTGGTCCTTAGCTCTTCCCTTTAGGCCTTCACGGATCAACTTGGGGTTGTTAAATATTTTTATTTAAAACGATTTCCTCCTTGGAAAATTATTCCGCTTAGGGTCCTTCCTGAATAGGTGAACCCAATTGGAGAAAATTTTAGAATGAGAAAAAGTGTTAGGCCTAGGGTTCTATTTATAGGGGTAGAAGTGGATCTCAGACCGTTGGATTTGGGGATTGAATAGGAGTCATAGGCTGAATAAGGGCAATCAGATGCAGAAACGGAAGGACCAGATCGAGTTGAAGAATGCAAAATGCATCACTAACGTTCGAACGAACGAACGTTTGTACGTTCGCTAAAAAAAGGTGGGTCGACCGGGCGGTCGACCGCCCTTGTGCCCAGGTCGACCGGCCGGTCGACCTGGCCTATATATTTATTTCATTTCTTTGATATTTTGTTCCTTACTCATATTAACTCGGATTATGACGTTCTATATATGGAAATTGACCAGAAAATTACCACGGACACAATGGTGCAACTCCCGTGGCTCAATTCTGATAATTTCACAAAGTTATCTTTTTATTTAATTAATTAACGAATTAATTATTATGGGTTAAATTTTGGGTTGTTACATATCCTACCTTGGGCATTGCCTCACGTGCCTAGTCATACTTTTATCCTTATACGAGATCGCTACGAGTTTGCTTTAGTGTTATCGTATCACAACGCATCCCTATTCTCCAACCTGCTACTGGGGTGTTATATGCAAACAGTACGCCAATGCTTAAAAATGCGTTAAAGGGGATTAATGTAAAGCCTTAACGCTAGGAAAAATATTTATTTTATTTTTTAGACATTAATTATATAGCGTATTCTACTATATATAGATATTTTGATGGATCATTAAGAGATGGAAAATCTTGTAACATCTCTTGAGTTATTGCACACACGTTATACACTGGATAGCAGATGTAAAACCCCGTAAACATCTCTGACACTATTACACTCATGTTATACGTGATATTGATTTGACTCACATAAGAATATTTTAGTTCTGACTCGAGTGTATTGTTTTATATTATGCTCGGGTTAGCCCTGAGTTTCCAGTGCATTGAATATCGTATTATTCTGGAGGATGAAGACGAAGATTTGGTATATTATTACTAGTATTATTCCCGCATTGTTTTTCCCGCTGCATATATCTATTGTTCTATTGTATATATAACTCTAATAGATGTTGTAAAATTTTAATCAAATGTATAGTATAAACAGCTTCATGAACTGTTTATTTGATTATTATATTTTGTCATTCCTTTGTTAGATTCTATGTTTGTTTCCTTCTTTTCCTATTCTTTTTAATAAAACCCCATTGATAATTTGTGTTTCGAATTGTTTTGAGTTGGACATGTGTGGTTTATTGTCGACTTAAACCTTTCAAAATATGGGTCATCACGTGTATGGATTGTACTCGGCAAGTATTCAGAGTGATCAAGGTCGTCAAGTATGGGCTATGCCTGGCAAGGGTTAGGTCGCTTCACTCGAATGCGATCGATCGTCCTACTCAGGTCGTCGAGTATTGATTGTGCTCGACAATGATCCGAAGAGATAAAGGTCATCGGTATGGACTATGCCTAGCAAGGGGTAGGTCGCTTCGCTCGAACGCGATGGATCGACCTTCTTAGGTCGCCGAATATGGATTGTGTTTGGTAAGGATCCAGTGAGATCCAGGTTTTGAATTTCGCAAACGATCCGGTAAGATCATGGATTTGGCTATTAGCTTTGGATAGATATGGATTTGGCTAAGGACTTGGAATGTATTCGAAATTGGATATCAACTCGGAATAGTCATAGATTTCACTAATGATACGAAGAGATCGTGAATTTGGATTGGCTATGGATTGGATTTTGGATTAGAAAATACGGCTATCAACAGATTATGGGTTTCGTATTTATGGCAATTCAAAACACACCTTTCTATCACAAGGCATGTTTTGGAGGGAAAAGTGTTAACCCACCTTTTGCCAAGGCAGTATATAGGCGGATTTAACCTAACAGACTTCGCGATTATCGAGGCCGATGAGTTCAAAGTGATTATTATGGGACCTTGAAATCAAGTATGGATAATAACATGAAGTCGATATTAAATGGAATTAATATATATGTAAGGCAGAATGTTCAAAGTATGGAATATGGTTCAACACATAGGAGCAAGTGCATTTCGATAAAAACAATTAATAACTCAACAACCACAAGAGGAATCAAAGTGAAACTCTACGAGCAGGAAGAGGGGACCCTAGGAATTTCATCCTAGGGATTGCACCCCAAGACATGCAACTTGAAGGGATCGGTACCGATCCCTCCATAGGGATTGCTACTCTTCCCTTATAGGGATCCACTATATTCAATTCTAGCAAAGATTGGTCAATATCTCAATATCTACATATCTAATCGACATGAAACTTGGAGGACAAGCTAATTACAACATGTGGAACACGCATAGGGATCGCATATCATTTGTAGCAAGTTGGAGGGATCCATACCTATCCCTCGAGGTTCGGCTATAATCAGCCTTCACAGCATATTGCAACAAAGATTGATCAATAACTTGAGTTCTACCAATCTAATTGGCGTGAAACTTGGAGGCTAAGCATAATACAACATAGAGACTCTCCCATAGGGATTGCATGAAATTTTAAAGAGATTGGAGGGATTGGTACTTGTCCCTCTAGAGGGATCGGCAAAAATTATAACTCAAGCAACATTACTTCATGGAGAATGTGATATCTCACAGACCGTACGTTGGAATTGCATGAAATTTAGGGAGCAGGTAGCTAACATCATGAGGCACCCCTTATAAGGATCGCAACACATTTGGATACACTAATAGGGGTCGGTACCAATCCCTATTGTTGGACTCAATGGGCCTGGAAATTTTTGGGTGGCCTCGTCTTGGTCTCCAGAACCTTCATTTAAATTTCAGCCCGATCCGTGCATGCTTTCCTTATAAATACAGCAAGCATAGCATCAGAAAAAGGATCTTCTTTCTGCTTCTCTTTATCTTCAACCTAGGCTACACTATGCCAATTTTATTCTTGGATTTCGAATTGTAACTGTAAACGAACTTCAGTATAATAAAATGGATTATTTAGCAGTGGACGTAGGCTGGAGTTAGTCAAACCACTATAAATCTTGTCTCTTTTTACTTGCTTTCTGATTGTTCTAATTTTGTTCTTCATTTATTTCTCTTCATATTTCTATGATTGGATTGGATATTGGTACTTTTACTTAATTAAGTGTTGGTGACCAATTTTGACGCCAACACTATTTATATTGATTCTCAAACACAATTATTTACAACTAATCTACTATATAAAAGTAAACAAAATAAAACGTAGAATCAGTAATCTAATTGAGAACGGAGTCTTGATCGATATGGCAATGGCTTTATAGTGAGTAGAGAAGAAGATAAATGATAGAAGAAGTGAGAAACATCAACTAATCTTACATACCTTTTCCACTCTCTCTTTTAGGCTATATTAAATTTTTTTTCCTAATGTCCAAGTTAAAATGTATATAGTAAAAAATAAACTGATTATTCAATTATGGAGAGAAAAAAGGCATATTTATATATGTCTATTAACTAGAGAAAAATAAAATTTACACTTTTCTAATTTTGTATATTTATTCCTCCTCTACATGTGATTTTGTATCGACTGGATTTAACACCTCACCTTGATACAAAATGACATATCTCCAACACGCACTTAATCTCCACCTTTAACCAAATCACCACTTCAATGCGAAAAATAAGAATTGTCCCTTTCGAATAAAATACAAAGCCTACCATTGTTAGATTAATCGCCACTACTTTCTTCTTAATTACATCGAATCACAAACCACTACAACTACCTATAAGTGATGCATCTTCCACTATAAGATACCCACACCATTTGGCCTCAAAGGCATTTAATACCTCAAAAACATCTATAAATCTTTGTTAATTCTCCAACTCGACATCCGTCAACCACTTGAGCTAAACTCTGCACATGGTCACCATTGATACCACGAGAATCATCAACATGAATGCCCTTGTTGAAGATTTGATCACCAATCCGACCATCAAAAGCACTACACGCATTCACCTCTCCACCTAATTATAGACTAGGCTCTCTAATTGTTACACGCTTCCAACTATCGAACACAAGGAAAACCAATGTATAAAGATTTCTATTACACCTAAAATTTACGAGGAATGCTATAATATGTTGCCATCGGAGGTTGACAACTAAGCTATCGAAGGTTGAAAAATAAAGGTATCGAAGGATAATGAATATAATTATCAAAGGTTAAGAACATAAGCTATCAAAAATTAAAACAATATGTTGTCGCAAGTTGATAGCCACGAGCCATGGAAGGTTAAAACAATGAGACATCGCAAGTTGACTTCAAAAGAAGATCAGGATATCTAAGCTATCGCATGTTAACTTAAAGAGCCATCGAATGTTAGCTTCGAGAACTATTAAAGGTTGAGATATCTAAGTAATCGCAAGTTGACTTCAAGAGATATCGCAGCTTAGCTTTAAGAACCATCAGAGGTTTAGATGTTTAAGCTATTGCATACCGAGTTTATAGGGTTGTCGCACGATGAAGGTAAAAGCTATTACAAGTTGGGTCTAATAAGCTATCGCATGATGGAAGTAGGAAGCTATTGCAGGTTAAGTTATAAAGCAATCACATGTTAAAGTCAAGAGAGGTATCACAAGTTGATAAGTTAAATCATCGAAGGTCAATATTCTTCGAGTTCATCACATGTTAGTTGATAAAGCTATCGACAATCAAGCCATCGACCTAACTAGAGCTATTGCATATTACGAAACAAAGGAACTGTCATATGCTAACAACCAGAGTTATCGAATTTTATGAAATACATCCAAAATTGGTATTCCCAACCACCATATGGAGTCCTTAGTGTCGCATTTTGATCACCAAATTTTTTTCCACATTAGCAAACCTTGGCAATCCATTTATTTCAAATGAAACATGTCCTGAATCCAGGAGCAAGAGTTCTTTGTAAATAGACATTTAACCCTACTTGAAAGGGACGAATTCCAAATTGATCTACTTTCTCATTTTCATTTTAATTTTTGCATAACAAAGAGAGCTTAATTTATGGTACCAATGGTTAATTTGACCCCAAGGATTTTGTGATTTTCCAACTTAGGACCTTAATAAAGAACTAATTACACGATGACTTTGCAAAAACTCAATGATAGTATGCATGACTAAGAGTCTTATCTTACCCATGTTCCTTCACTTCTCAAAACCAAAAAGCATCAAGTTGGCTTAAATCCGACCTAACATTAAGTGATACTTTTATTGAGAGTTGAATTCAAGGCCTTACAACTCATTAACCATTATTTAACTATAATACTATGCACATGGGTAGATTAACAAAGGTGGTTAATGTTTAAATTCAAGAGGAAATAATGCAATACACAAACCTTGAGGAAAATGTGATTCCTCAATTCAATATATAAAATGCCAAGATAGGTCAAGCGTCAGTACCTATGGAAATGTCTAAGGATGAAAATGAACTCAAAACCATAAAAAGACAACTTTGAATGTATGAACTAATTGAGTTACTTAGCTCTCAAAAATTTTCAAGAATGTTGTAAAGAATAAAAGAAAACGAAAATGAAGGTGGCTGAATCTCCTCGATGAAAGATTGAAGGTTCAAATTTAAAAAGTAAGGACATTGAAAGGAGCCATCTAGGACCACAAAGGAAAGATGAAAATTATCCAATTCAAAATTAGATAGAGAATCAAAATCTCCCCAAGTACAATCTCCAAGCTTTGGTTCACAAAAGGAATACAAGCCAGAACGAAGAGACTATCAAAACAATAAAGCATATTTGAAGGACTTAGCCAATAAGATGGTAAAAGATATAGTAGATCTAAGGGAAAAAAACTATGGATCCCAAGGATAATAATAACTTCAGGGGAGGTCTATTCATCGAGGAAATTATGGCAATGCCATCATCGTCATATGAGAAAATTCCATTGATCAAATATGATGGAGTGACCAATCCTAGTCACGATTTGGTTGCTTTCAAGAGCCAAATGGACCTATATGATGCCTCCGTGGTTGTAAGCTGTAGGCTATTTCCAACACCATTCTTTGGAGAAGTGGCAAAATTGTACCTACACTATCTAGAGAAGAAAATTTACTCATGGGGGCAATTTTCTTTTGTCTTTTGTAACATCCCACTTCCGGAGGCTCAAAACTAATCGCTACGGATACTGCAGTCATCCATAGGTGTTATTTCTATGTGACCGAAATTAGAATCTTGAAACTATTGGCAACATAAAAACACAAGAATATGAAAAATTTTAAACTTCAACAAAATAGAATTTCTCATTTCTTATGAATTTCAATTTAAAATTTAATTACATAATCTCAAACGTTAACCACGTTCAGATCACATATACATGTACAAAATACGATAAGATCGACATATGAAGATGTCCCTTTATGATGATCAGAGAACTAATAAATATGAACTTTACAGTTCTTATTACATCACAGCGGAAAACACAAAATAGCTCCTATATAGCTAACACTGCCTCTTGCACGTCTTCGGAAGCTTATTTGTCCGAAAAACCTAAAAGCCTCCCACTCTCAGACTACTCCAATTAATTTTAAGTACCCGAGAGTTTGTAGAGAAACACAAATTTCGAGTCAGACAATAAGTCCGGTATGAATAATCCCCTATCATCTCTTATCATAAATAAATAGCTAGTGAGACCACGTCGCTTAGCGGAACGGGTTTTCCTCTCACTAATATAAAAAATAAAACATGCAAATCATTTATTATGCTCCCGCACCCAAAATGATTAGTTTTAACATAATATGAAATAAAGCCAAAAATCATATATATATATATATATTGGATATCCCATCCACCCATTCATTAGATATCCCGTCTGAAAGCAATTTATTAGATTTCATATCTAAAATCCATTTATTAGAGTTCCCCTCAAAAACTTTAAAATGACTATCCATCAAAACTAAAATAGGACTATCCGTGCCAAATTCATCAAAATAAATGCAGATTATCCATCGTACATTGTTTTATAAAAGCTGGTCTGGGCTATTCACCACACACTCCATAGTTTTCCTAGGATGACCAAGAACCTAACACTTGGCCAATTAAAATATTATGATCCCCACGATTATTCAATAAGATTCATGATCCCCATGAATACTTATTTTTCGCATGTATCCCACATATTTAACCTATTCCTATTGGTAGCCCCAATTAGGTTAATTAAATAAAAACACATTAATAGCCCCAATGTTTATTTTTGAAAGCATATTTTTTTATAACCTTAAACTATGTATTGAAAACAATAAACCCACCCTGATGTGCCCAAGGTTTAATAACATCCAATTTATATAAGGATCCCCCTTACATATTCAAACAAAGATAAGTATTTTATGCTATAACCCTTCGAAGTAGCCCCTTGGAATTAGCAAAACTTTACTCCAGAAAAATGGCTAAAAACAGCCCTTTAAAAACCTTCGAATAAAGTCTCATTCGAAAGAAAATAACCCTCTGATGTTAGCCTCTTTGGAAGCCTTCATTTTGAAAGCATCACAAAATCATACCTTTCAACCTTGTCGAAAGGTCCTACCTTTCAACCTTTTCCGAAGGTTTCTTTTCGACCTAGTTGAAAGTTTCTACCTTTTGACTTTGTCGAAAGTCTAGGGTATCCCCCTATAAAACCATTTATAAACCTTTCGAAAGAAATGAAACTCAAAACCTTTCAAAATCATTGAAAGTCAAAACCTTTCGAAACCAATACCTTTCTAAACCAAAACCTTTCAAAGTCAAAACCTTTCGAAGTCATTAAAGGTAAACCCTTCAAAACCATTCAAAAACAATGAAGTGTTAGCGTTTGAACCAACCCTTTGAAAATAGTGGAGAGAGGCGGCAAGTTTTAGAAAACAAAAGAGAACCTTTGACCCCATCTAGATCGAAAGGTTTGGAAGCGGCAACTATGCTTCCGACCCTGTCGAAAGCTAACCTTTTGACTTTGTCGAAAAGTTTTATTTAAAACAAGAAAGCAAACTAATCGAAACCTTTTTCTTTTAAACCATTTGACAACGTTGAAAGCTCTTTGTCGAAAGCTAGCAGCTGTATTTTCTTCAAAACCAAAACAAAGTTTCATCTTCTTCAAAAGCTCTAACCTTTCATCCTTAAACCTTTCAACCCCTTTCAATTCACTACGTACCGGTCGCCTGATAACATGTGCATTGATTTTTGACCTAGTCGAAAGGTTTGATACCTTTCGACCTTGTCGGAAGGTTTGGAATGGAGGCAGAAGCTCTTTTCGAAAGAGTTGAAATAGTGAAAATTGTACTTTAAACAGTTCTTTTGTACCCCACCTGCCTTGTTTGTCTAAATCTGATTGGTTGCCAGAATTTTATATTCAAAAATTGCTACCGACTTTCCTTATTTGGAAATTTGAATAAATTTGAAAAATCCCCTTTCTCCTTTATAATTATACAAAACATTTAAGTCCCGTACCTTAAAAAATTTGATATAACTATTAAAACATCATGAAAAATTTTGGAAAAATTCCAGAAAATCAATTAATATGTTCTCTTCAAAATTTAAAATTTCAAAGCATATGAAGATCGTAAAAATTCAGTATTTAACCAAAACCGAATAAAACATGTTAATTAGCCCATTAACGTTTAAAAACACCCATGTCTTATCTAAACAAAGGTTTAAATGGTTATACCTAACCAAGACACAAACATGAACCGGGTATAACCCATAGCCGATCCAAACAGAGAAAAATGAGATGATAAACATGATTATTCACCTTGACTAGTTGATTGGAGAATGAGATAATTTCCTAGCTTTAATTCCTTAGCTTTTATCTTCAATTTATATTCTTCCTGGAGCTTTTAATTGCCGGCCTAAAGTTGGTGAGGAGTTATGAATGAGAAAGTGAAAGTTTATCAAGGTGGAGGAATATATATATTAAGAAATGTAGACCCATTTCCAAGTTTACTCCTTAGGAAAATTCCTCCTTCTAAATTTAGTTAAGTCTTATTTTAGTTCATTCATTAAGACACGACCATTGATTTATTAATCTCATCTCCCTAATTATTCACATTATTCTATTTAATTTATCCAATTAAATATCCCGAATAATGTTAATTAAAATTCAGGGGCATTACATATTTTCAGCCTAATTATGCACATCGAAATAGCAAACTATATATGCAAGTTTGTTGACTAATACAAAATAAAAACCAAGAGAATTATCGAATTGAAATGATTTAATGCTGAAGCAAATAGGGCGGAAAGTGTAAGGACTAGGAAAAGTTAATGGCAGTTAATGGAAAGCGCTATATATTCATGGACGCAAAGATCTGTGAGACTTACAGTTCCAAGCAGATAAATTCGTTCCAATGGATGGGATTTTCCATAATAGTAAGAATCAAAGAGACATAGGAACTTTGCAACCCCAAAGAAAAAAGGAGGAAGGGATGAATTCACTAAAGTCAATTCTATTCAGCTAAAACAACCCATTTCTTACATATATGTTATCACTAAAGATGTGCTTGATTACCATATATCATTTAAGTCAAGAACAAATCTGGGACCGAACAAAGGTGGAGACTATTATGCTTTTCACAATGTGAATAGGCACATGAATTACAAATGTTGAGTTCTAGCATGAATTATTCAAAATTTGATCAGAAGAGGAGTGGTCAAGGAGTTTGTTAAAACATGTCAAAAACCCTCTTGCTATGAGAAGCCACTAGAAAATAATATTAACATTTTGGAGTGCGAGCTTCCTCAAGACCTACTGTAGCTAATTAATCATATTAATGTTATCCATAGAGAGCCGCATATCATAGGAATGAGTAAAGAAGGGAGGAACAAATACATAAAGGAAGCCAAGGATGGCATTTACTTGATTAGTGAGGAACCACCACTAAAGTCTCTCAAAAGTTCTATTAAAATTCTATATTTATTAATAATGCCAACGGAATTGAGGGGAGAGAGGCACCCTTACAATGAGCATTCATGATGACTGCCCAAATTAGACTCTCGCTGGTGTAACGACCCAAAATTTGATCGCTATTTAAATGAATATTTAATTTTATTTTTGAGTTATTAATAAATGAATTTTTATAACAAATAAAAATATTATATATAATAACCAATGATAATAAAATCATTTACATATTATTTTTTACCAATATATATAGTTTATAGAGAAATAGAAAATGTGACCGGAAATTATTTTTCGAAAAATTGATTTTTTCATTGGTTGAAAGTTATTCGAAATATCATAACACTATTGTAAACACACATGCACACAATAAAAACCATTTTAACATGGTGTGTACATGTACACATACATGTACATATCATCCCACTTAAACATATAAATATATAAATTAAAATAAGGTTTTATTTTCATAAAAATATATATACATAACCTATATAAAAATACACTTTTTCAACACAAGTACTTAATGCATGGTTTGAATAGTACAAGTAGAGAGGGGGTAAAAGTATAGATGGATCTAAGGGGGGAAGAGTATGGTAGTGCGTGCATACATATATGTTAACCATAAAATCCACTTAAGAACAAAGGTATGAAAGAAGGTTAATAAAAGTGCTAAGCTATAATAAAATTGAAGATATGGGTTTCATCAAAGTTAAAGGAAGGGTGTTTCGAAGGCATTGAGATGGCTTTTGAAGGAGTCGCAAGCACCAGATGTCTTCACAAATGATAAACAATATAAAAGCTTTCGAGAAGATTAAAAAAGAAGGCAAGGCTACTCTTCCGCCTCATTGAAACCTTTCGATGCAGATGAATTTGCATATATACGATAAGTAGGAATGAATTCAAAACCCCTTTCGAAGGTGTTGAATGAAAGGTTTGCGCAATGAACCAATGCCTTCAAAATAGAAGGTTTCGTCATAGTCAATTTACCACATGAAGAATTGATCCGGATACACTTTTCAAAAGCAAGGATAAGCCTTTCAAAATGGTTGGAACCTTTCGAAAGCATGATGAAAATCTTACATGAAAGCCAAAAGTTCTTTCGACTCAGATGTCACCCTCATACCTTTCGAAGCAATGCGAAAGCTCAGCCCGCTTCTCACTCGCAACAATATAGCAACACAGAGCGAGGAGCGTGCCTACCACCCTTTTGGCGAAGTCGAAAGCAGTCCAGAAGAAAACATAGAAAATAGACACTTAGACCTTGATGGCAGCGGAAGGTGGAGAAGGAGATCCTTTCGACTGGGTCGAAAGGTATAGAATAAGAAGATGGAAGGAACAAGAATGAGTGAAAAAATTCAGAAGGAAAGCCTTTCGACATCATTGAAAGCAGGCGCATTGAAAATAGAAAGAAGGCCTTTCGACCATGTCGAAAGGATGAAAGCAGAAGATAGGAGGAAGACCTTTCGACTGAGCTGAAAGAATGGGCGCGAAAGAGGGGGCCGACCTGTATCAAAAAAATACGACCCTATGGGTCTGATTTTGGGGATGGGATTTTGGAATCCAAAACTCATTCTTCCATTTCCTAGCAAAATCAAGTCTTTGTAACCCTAAATTTATTTGGGGAAAAGCTTAGTTACTTGTAACTCAATTTGGATTAATGTTAAAAGAAGAAGCGCATGTATTCAATAAAGATTTTGATCATGAGGGAGATCATTTCGATCATTAGCCTGTCTTATAATCAATTGCACATGATACTAGCTTATCTTCTTAATTCTATTTTGTCTTCTGCAATGACATGGGATCGACTTAGATATATGCATTCGAATCACATTATCATCATGTTCAATGATGTATAATGAAAAGCAAAGATGACGATGATGTTTCGATCTTAATAAGTTCATGGAACTTATGTTATATAGGATGTTTTCCCATTGCATATATTAATAAGAATTTGCATATTATACATCAGATCCACTTTGAAAGAGCTAGAACCCTTTCGACTTGATCGAAAAGGGTGTTTCAAGGAAGATTAGATGTGTAAATGAAAACCAACACTATATGGAATGAATTCCTTTGAAAGGTATACACACTCTATAATACCTATAACCCTTTCGAAGGAGTTACTTCTAAAGGAGCAAAACCAATGGCGTCGGAATTAAATTCTTCTCTTCAAAGGCAGAGTGGACCTTTCGATTTGGTCGAAAGGGGATGAATACCTGATATACATAACCACTTTCAACCCATTCGAAATAGAGGTTTCGAATGAGATGCTTTCTCCTTAATCTTCACCTTGAGGAGGTTGACTGGATTAATTAATCATTATTAGTACTTTGATAAATCATCATCCAAAAGCAATTTGTCCAAATCAACCTGATTGAAGGGGGGTTTCGAAGGGAGTAATATCTTCTAATAATCTTCTTTTGTAGCATAAATAATTTTACTTGCTAACCGCATAGCTTTGGGATTTTGACAAAGTTTCTTCTTAACATTTTTGGCGCTAGAAGGAGGGCTTGAACCTCCTTCCTTATGGCTATGTTATAGACTAATTATGAATTGTTTAACTTGGCATAGGAAAACGAAATCCAAAAGACTTAGCAGAATGGACGAGGAGGCTGTTCACGCTACAACTTTAGAAGAAAACATAACTCCAACTTTCAACATGGAGGGGGTTGTACTAGGGCAATCATCAACCTCAGTTCAAAAAGACGATAATGCCACCAAAATAAAGCACTTGGAATAGCAATTGTTGGAGATGCAGGAACTTCTTAAGGTAGCATTTTCTTAAAAATCTTCTAAGACAGCAAAGCCAACGAACGGAGATGACGTAATCTCTCCGAGAAGGAATTTGAAGGCTTGTACAAACAAAGACAAGAGAAAAATTGATTTGACATCTTCAAAAAAGAAAGAGCATCCTCCGACTAAATTTGATTATCAAGGAAGAGTACTAGACAAATCTTTTGAACAGTCCGGTAGCTCAACATCGAAGGAATACAGTCCAGATGGGAAAAATTATCATGACGCCGAAGCTTATCTGAAAGACACGGCAGAAAAAGTAATAAAAGATATGTTGAATGTTAAGGGCAAGAGAAATTTGGACGAGAATATGAGTGATAACGAGCGAGTAGCACCTTTCACGGATGAAATCATGCCAACAGCTACCCATCCTATGTAAGAATCCTAACTATGAAGTATATACAGATCTAGATGACCACTTGATGGCTTTCGATAGCCAAATTGATTTGTATGATGCATCTAGAGCCATTCGATGCAGATTGTTTCCAGTGACTCTACAAGGAGCCGCAACTAAATGGTATCGACAATACCATGACAGGACTATCTACTCATGGAAACAATTTTCTTATGAGTACTCAACTCAGTTTTGTATATGTATGGACCCAACCATCAATTATATAGTTCTGGCTAACAGTAAACGAAGACAGGGAGAGTCTTTGGGAGATTACCACAAAAGGTTCAACACGGAAGCATTAAAGGCTAATAACATGAATGATCGTGATAAGCTCATTGCGGTACATTCTGGATTAATAAAGAATATGCCATTTTGGAAACAACTCTTTATTAATGGGTGCAAGGATCTGTAGGACTTCCATTTTCAGGATGACGAGTTCATTCGTATGGATGAGTTTTATCATGCTAAGAAGAAAGTAATTCCTAAAAAGGAAAGTGGAAGATTTGGATTGGATCAAGGACATATGTAATGCCCCTAAATTTAGTTAACATTATTTGAGATATTTAATTGGATAAATTAAATAGAATAATATGCATAATTAGGGAGATGAGATTAATAAATCAAATGGTCATGTCTTAATGAATGAACTAAAATAAGACTTAACTAAATTTAGAAGGAGAAATTTTCCTAAGGGGTAAACTTGGAAATGGGGCTACATTTCTTAGTATAAATCCTCCACCTTAATAAATTTTCACTTTCTCATTCATTAACTCCTCACATACTTTCGGCCGGCCATTAAAAGCTCCAAGAAGAGCATAAATTGAAGAAAAAGCTAAGGAATTAAAGCTAGGAAATTATCTCATTCTCCAATCAACTAATCAAGGTGAATAATCATGTTTATCATCTCATATTATATGTTTGGTTCGGCTATGGGCTTATATCTGATTCATGTGTATGTTTTGGTTAAGATATAATCATTTAAACCTTTGTTTGGATAAGACATAGGTGTTTTTGAATGTTAATGGGCTAATTAACATGTTCTATTCAGTTTTGGTTAAATTTCAAGTTGTTTTGATCTTCATATACTTTGAAATTTGTATATGTTGGAGAGAACATATTATTTGATTTTCTGGAATTTTTTCAGATTTTTCTAAGGTGAATTAATAGTTATATAAAAATTTTTAACGTATGGGACTTAAATGTTTTATATAATTATAAAAGAGAAAGGGGCTTTTTCAAAATTATTTAAATTTCCAAAAAAGGAAAGTCAACAGCATTTTTGAATAAAATATTCCGGCAACCAATCAAATTTAGACAAACACGGCAGGTGGGGTACATAAGAACTATTTTAAACAGTATTTTCACCATTTTAACTCTTTCGGCAAGACCTTTCGCCTCCATTCCAGACCTTCTGACAAGGTCGAAAGGTATCAAACCCTTCAATTAGGTCAAAAATCAATGCACATGGTATCAGGCGACTGGTACGTAGTGAATTGAAAGGGGTCGAAAGGTTTAGAGACGAAAGGTTAGAGCTTTCAAAGGATATGAAACCTTGTTTTGGTTTTAAAGAAAATACACCTGGTAGCTTTCGACAAAGAGCTTTCGACGTTGTCAAATAGTTTAAAAGAAAAAGGTTTCGATTGGTTTGCTTTCTTGTTTTAAATGAAACCTTTCGACAAAGTCGAAAGGTATAGCTTTCGACAAGGTTGAAAGCATAATTGCTGCTTCCAAACTTTTGACACAGTGGAGTCAAAGGTTATTTTTGTTTTCTAAAACTTGCCGCCTCTCTCCATTGATTTCAAAGGGTTGGTTCCAACACCAACACTTCATTGTTTTTCAATGGTTTCGAAAGATTTTAGGTTACGAGTTTCAATGATTCGAAAGGTTTTAGGTTTTGAAGGGGTTATCTTCAATGATTTTGAAAGGTTTTGGTTTCAAAAGGTTTTGGGTTTCAATGATTTCGAAATGTTTTGGTTTCGAAAGGTTTTGGGTTTCAATGATTTCGAAAGGTTTTGGTTTCGAAAGGTTTTATCTTCGAAAGGTTTCATTGCTTTCGAAAGGTTTATAAATGGTTTTATAAAGAGGGGATACCCCAGGCTTTCGACAAAGTCGAAAGGTGAAGCCTTTCGACTAGGTCGAAAAGAAACCTTCCGACAAGGTCAAAAAGGTAGGACCTTTCGACAAGGTCCAAAGGCTAATATTTATTTTCTTTCGAATGGGGCTTCATTCGAAGGGGTTTAAATGGTTGTTTTTAGCCATTTTTCTTAACTAACGTTTTGCTAATTCGAAGGGGTTACTTCGAAGGGTTACAGCATAAAACACTTATCTTTGTTTGAATATGTAAGTGGGATCCTTATATAAATTGAATGTTATTAAACCTTGGGGACATCAGGGTGGGTTTAATGTTTTCGATACATAGTTTGGGGTTACAAACAGAAATATGCTTTCAAAAATATACATTGGGGTTATCAATGTGTTTTTATTTAATTTAACTTAATTGGGGCTACCGATGCGAATAGGTTAAACATGTGGTATACCTTGGGAAAATAAATAATCATGGTGATCATGAATTTTAATAAATAATCATGAGGATCATGATATTTTAATTGGCCAAGTGTTGGGTTCTTGGTTAACCTAGGAAAACCATTGAATGTGCGGTGGATAGCCCACATCCAATTTCTAAAGTAATGAATGTTTTGCCAGAGGTGGTTAGCCTCGGGATTTGACACCCATGGGTTCATACTCATCCTAGGAAAACTATGGGGTGTGTAGTGGATAGCCCACACCAACTTTTATAAAACAATGTACGATGGATAATCTGTATTTATTTTGAAGAATTTGGGATGGATAGTCCTATTAAAGTTTTGACGGATAGTCATTTTAAAGATTTTTAGATGGGATATCTAATAAATTGTTTTTAAATGGGATATCTAATAAATGGGTGGATGGAATATCCAACATATATGATTTATGGTTTTATTTCACATTATGTTAAGACTAATCATTTTGGGTGCAGGGGCATAATAAATGATTTGCATGTTTTGTTTTGTGATACTAGGGAGTGAAAAACCCGTTCCGCTCAGCGGCGTTGTATCATTAGATATCTATTCATGATAAGAGATGATAGGGGATTATTTATACCATACTTATTGTCTAACTCGAATTTTGTGTTTCTCCACAAACTCTCGGGTACTCAAAATTAATTTGAGTAGTTTGAGAGTGGGAGAATTTCTGGTTTTTGACGAATAAGTTTTCGGTGATGTGCAGTAGGCAGGGTTAGCTATATAGGAGCTATTTAGTGTATTCTACTATGATGTACTAAGAACTGTAAAGTTCATATTATTAGTTCTCTGATCATCATAAGGGGACATCTTCATATGTCGCTCTTATTGTATTTTGTACATGTATATGTGATCTGAACGTGGTTAATGTCTGGGATTACGTAATTAAATCTTAAATTGTAATTTGCATGAAACAAGAAATTGTGTTTATTGGAAGTTTAAAATTTTTCATTTTCATCTGTTCCTGTGTATCAATATTAACATTACCACATTCGGTCGCCAAGAAATATCAACTACGGATGACTGCAGCATCAACAGCGGTTAGTTTTGAGCCTCAAAAGGCGGGATGGTACGATTTGGTATTAGAGCATGGTTTATGTACTTAAAATGAATTTAAACCTTAAAAGATTTTTAAAGCATAATATAATGAATCTAAAATATGGTTGGGATTGGGTAAACGTTATAGCAACGTATGTGTACTTTGCTATAAATACCTAAGTATGTATTAACCATTCTCTTAGACCATTCATCTCTATCTTACAAAGATTGGATTTCTGGTAGTAGGGAAGTAAGATATGGAGGCAGGAAACGGAAGAGTGAATCAAGGTTGAAGACGCACCGCAACAAGTGGAAATGTCCGACCCAATACTAGGAGTAACTAGGGACGACATGCAAATGCAAACCCAGATGCAAATGCTAATGTTGGTGCAGAGATCCCACCGGTTGATATGTGGATAATGCATCAGTTCTTCGTGAATATGATGCAAGCTGGAGCAGCTACAGGAGTGGCCGTAAGGAATGCTGGAGGAGCTAATCTGATGGCCCCAATTGGCAATAGTTATGCCAAGCTGAGCAGGAATTACGCTAGTCTTGGAGGGAAGCCTTTTCTGGGAACCGAGGATGTAGTAGGAGTGGAGAACTGGCTATTGCATTGTGAAAGGATATTTGCAGATCTCGGCTTGACAGATATGTAGAAGAGAAGACTTGCTTCAAGGCAATTTCAGGGAGCAGCATTGTTTTGGTGGAACAAAGTTACCATGGGAGAGCCAAAGAAAGACCTGACTTAGGCTAAATTTCGAAGGAGGTTCGAAGAAACATTTCTATCAGAGGTTGCTTAGTCAGCATTTCTCAGGAAATTTTTGCAGATTTAGTCCAAGGGGATAAATCAATGATTCAGTATGCTACGGAGTTTGATGAGTTGTCCCGTTACGGATATGCTACTGTTGGTACTGTCATTCGGAGGAATGATAAGTTTATCAGAGGGGTTGAATCTTGAGATCGCCAGAGCAACCATGCCATACTTCTGAGATCCGTGTCATATTATTATCGAGATGGCTATTCAGAATGAAGAGATGCTTTCTACTTTTGGAAAAGGGAAACCACCTGAGGTTCGGAATTTTTAGGGTAAGAAGCGGAAGTTCTTCTGGAACAAAAGTGCCCAGTCAGGGGTAGCAACCAAGAAGAGCAAGGCTGATATTGTTTGTTACAAGTGTGACAAGAAGGGGCACAATACTAATGAGTGTCGCTCGGGTGAAGGAAGAGCATTTGTTGTAAGGCCGAATGTGAAGTGTTACAACTATGGCTAGATGGGGCATTACAAGGACAAGTGTCCCGAGGGTGCTAAAGCTGGAAAGGGAAAGGTCTTTGCGTTCGAACCATCATCCTCTAGACCAACGGCTGTTGAGAAAAGAAAAGCTGTGATGGAAGGTATGCTTTTGATTCATAGTACTCCAGTTAGAATACTATTTGATACCGGTGCAACGCACTCATTTATATCTCAGTATTTGGTAGATTGCTTATGTGTAGAACCTTTATACCTTATTGTTGAATATGCGACTATATGATTTTTGTTTGATGATAATAAACATATATATATTCATTTAAATGTATTTGTTAATGTACTATTTTATTTTTCACATAATTAAATAAATATTTGCTGAATAAAAAAAATAACAAAGAATTTAAATTCAAACGGATATTTTATTCAAACAAATATTTATTACAATTTTGAATAGTACAAATTTGAGGTCTCACTATATAAATACAAATTTAACTACATAACGATTCACATTTACATTTGACCTCACTACATTTCACTCATACACTCGTATGTTATCTTCAACTTCATTCCAGCTTGAATCCAGCATCTGAGCAATCTGCAAAATAAACACTAACGCAGTAAAATGGAAAAAGAAATATTTTTGCAGTATAAAATAAAATGTGATTTTGAAAATTTTATTTGCTTGAGTTATTTGTGTTGTTCGTCATCATTTAATTCTGAATTCATCATACACGAACAACGTGTGACATGCACAGTGAATCACTATACATGCCACAAGGCCGTGCACACCGATATATACACTTGATACAACTACAGGGACAGGTGAGCATAGGTCAAACCCAAAAGTCGGGTTCAACTCGAGTGCAATAAAAATAATGTCACGACACGAGCACAAGGCCAAACCCGAGCTGCTAGCTGGATTCAACAGAGGTGAAAATGGTCAAAACTCATAAATCAAGCATCGACCAAAGTTCAAGACATGAAATCAGAGACCAAGCAACAAACATCAAATGTACAAAGATAAATGCACCAGTGACCAATGCAATGCAACAATACCAAAGTGAAGCCACAATGACCAATGCAATGCGAAAAAACTAGTGAACCAAACTGCCCGGGCTAAAAGACTCAGCAACATATAACTAAATATATACATGTGAGAACATATATATATGTATTTATATATGCAGTGAAACAAAATGCACAAGTACAAGCAGAAACAATGTCATAGAGAAAACTTCCAAAATGTCGAAGAAGGCCAAAACATCAAGAGAAGCAACATCATGAATCAATGGTCAGGCAAAATGAAGACCAACATCAGTGAACCAATGAAAAGTACAGCTAGAAAAACCAAAATGGACAGCAGCTACAACTAAATGCAAGCCAACATACAGTATCACTAAATCGTGGATATCTACATGGAACGGCAAGTAAAAATCAAGCAGGTCGAAAGTGCTATCAGACATGATTTTTTTTACAGGCAATAGCAAATCAATTTTATCAAGGCCAAGGTCAAAGCAAAGCATAACCAAAGTCACCAGAAAATCAACGCCGTGATGATCAAGACAACAATGAACGGAATCGAACAGTTCAAAATCAATACCGTGGCATTCAAGGAAAAGAACCAACTCAGATTCAACACCGTGGGAATCGAGTAACTTAAAATATACGAAGTGACAAAGTCAGAGAGATCATAAACATCCAAGCAACATCGAACGGCAAGAGATAAAATAATTAACGAATTCAAATCATCAGAACGAACGAAAAAATAGGAAATCAAATCCTATATAAACAACTATCATCATCAGCAAAATGATCATCGAGTTCAAGCGTTCAGCCAAGAGAGAAAAAGGCATAAATTACATACCGGAATCAAAGTCGAACTCAATCATAGAGAAGCAGCTGAGCACAACTCAAGGAGACGAACGATCGATAAAGCAAACCCACGAATATCCATTCGATCGATTAACATTCAAGCGGCGGCTTCGAAGATTTTCACAAGCCCTAATTTTTCATCAGAGAGGAACGAAGGAGGACATTATTTTCAATAGCAAAGAAATAAAAGAAGAAAAGGGCCGGCGTGGTTTCTCTGTGTTTATTAGTTTTGGGCTGGCTAATTAAAAGAGATTAGGGCTTAACTTTTAAATTATAGCTTTATTATTTAAATTTGTTTTTAAATTTAAATTCTTCTATTAAACCGTTGTAATTTCTAGTCATGTGACTAGGGGACAAACTACGTGGCGTAGTTTGAGAATTCGCAACTCAGTGGTTGAGTTGTGGCAGGGTTTTGAGCGTAGAGTTAGGTTAGTCGATAGCGGGTGTCGTGAGTTTACGTGTGTAAGCGTCTGACTATCTAATTTCTAGTAGAAACCTTGGGGGCAGCACGTAGGCAGGGTTTTGCCGAAGCTGGGTAAATCTGTGTGTTCTATTTTTATTCTGCTATATCTGTGCTGCTATTATTCTACTGTGATCTGTGTTGAAAATATAGTATATAGACTTCCGCAATAATTTTTATAATTGATAGTATCACCCTATTCACCCCCCCTCTAGGGTGAAATCGATCCTACAAGTGGTATCAGAGCTAGGAATAGAAGTCAACTTTTGTTTTAAAAATTTGATTTTTCAAAAACCAATTTTTATTTTAAAATTTTGAATTTATAAAATGGCTTCTTTTATAATGCTTTTGCTGAGGGTTAGACCATCAATGTTCAATGGTGAATACGCTTACTAGAAAAATAGGATGGATATTTTTCTGAAAACCATTGACGCTTGGAATATTGTTGAGACAGGGTATAGAGCACCAACTATAACTGTATATAATCAGGAAATAGGTAAACCGAAGGATCAATGGACAGAGATAGAAAATAAATTACAAAATGCTAACGCTAAAGCTATGAATTCTATTATCTGTTCATTGGATCAATTTGAATTTAATCGTGTCTCACATTGTCTAACTGCGCAGGAAATATGGCACACACTCGAAGTGACTCACGAAGGATAGTCTCAAGTAAAAGAATCCCGCCTTGCCATGCTAAGCAGCGAATACGAGAATTTCACAATAGCCAAGGATGAAAATGTCAAAGAGATGTACGGACGACTTTCCAATATCGTATACAAATCAAAAGCTCTTGGAAAATCATACACATAATTGGAAATAGTCTGAAAAATCCTCAGAGTCCTTCCACGAAGCTTTGAAGCGAAATTTACTACCATTCAAGAATCAAAAGATTTGAAACAACTCAAAGTTGAAGAACTTATCGGAAATCTCACCACTTACAAGCTAGAGATGAAATTCAAAGAAGAACGTGAAGGAGGAGATACTCGAAAGAAATCAATAGCTCTCAAAGGAACAACAGAAAGTGATGGTAATGATGATGGTGGTGCAGAAGAACTAGAGCTGTTAATAAAGAAATTCAAAAGGTGGAATCGTAGATATGGAAATTCAACTCTAAATCAAAAATTGAAAAGCAGAATAACCAAAGCACTAGACAATTCAAAAGAACAGAAAATCATCTGTCATAAGTGTAATAAACCCGGTCATATCAAGCCCGATTGCCCATAGAATCAATTCAGCCACGGAAAGAAACAGAAAAAGAAAAGTTTTGCAGCCACTTGGGATAAAACGAATGAGGATGATCAAAGCACTGCCAGTGAGAGCGAAAAAGCAGATATATGCCTTCGAGGTGATATAAATGACAGTGACGATGATGACGAGCCAAGTAATGTATCAAAACTTACCCATTCTGAGTTGCTTATATATTTCCACGAAGTAAACGGTTGTTTTGAACGACTTAGGGAAAGATACGCAAAACTTGAATCACAAAAAGATACCTTGATAGAATTAAATACACAGCTTGATCAATTAGTTAAAAACTATCAAAGTAGAATCCCTAAGTGTGATAAGTGTCCAACATTCGAAGAAGAGATTAAAAAATCAGAAATTAAAATTAAATCACTTGAAAACTGATTTTGAAAGAAAGTGAATGTTATCCCACCTTTTGGCAAGGCCAGGACACCAAGGAACCGACTAGAGAACAGGGATAGCTCGCCATGGATATCGCTGAATTTTGTCTGAGTCCAGATAGAGCTACAATTGATAGGACATGACAAGAAAGATCATAGAGGTCAACATCTCAAATTTCGGGTCAATCCGGGTCCACATGCTCGAGTTATGAACGAGTTAAATTGAAGGGAAAAGCCCAGATTTCGTATCCATCACTAGAGCTATAGTTCGGATCGATCACGTTCGTATCGATCAAGAGCAGTCGTGTTCGAATCCATCGAGTTTGTATCGATAGACTTCGTACCCCTCAGCAGATGAAGTGCTCCGCATCCATCAGATCACCTTTATTCGTATCCATCAGAGAAGGGTTTGTTCGACTCCATCGGCAAGGCCTTGTTCGAATCCATCAGTGATGCTTCATTCGAGTCCATCAAGCCAGCAAGCCAAGGTGACGTGTCATCCCTCGATGCGAATGCGCCAAGATATATGGAGTCGACGCGGTCGACTCGGAGTGAAGACCGGATCGAGACGAAGTATGCGCTCCACGTCTTCCCAAAGGCGCGTGACACCATCGATTCGAAGCCATCAATTCGAGAAGATGGATTCAAACCAAACACCCCAGTAAGGAACATCGCTTCGTATCGATGATATCTTTCAATTCACCGATCCAAATGCCATGAAATTTTCCCTGGAGGTCTCACACATACTGAGGAACGTCTCCACCAAATTTCAGCTCATTTGGACATCATCTTGATCGATACAAAATGGATTCGTATCGATCGCAGATCGAGGCGAAATTCTCTGGAAATGGTCGAATGGGTCCCCTCACGTGCCAGACCAAGTCTCCCGGAGTTTGAGCGAGATTTGAGCCTCCTAGGCCTATAAATAGAGCTCCAGAGCCTACAGAAGAAAGGGCTTTTTGATTCTGAAGCGTCCAGACTCTGCCGGATTAAGATTTGCATCCTACCTTTGCTGTTAACTTCGAATTCTAATCTGTAATCCGCTGTTGTTTGCTGTAATCTCTTGTAATCATTGAAAGAGAATCAATAAAATCATCAAAACTTCATAGTGGACGTAGGCGTTACGCCGAACCACTCTAAATTGCTTGTCTGTGCATTTTACATTTCTGTTTGTTGGAGTTTTTGTTAGATAACCTCTGTTTTAAATTTACATTCTTCATTTTATCTCTTCAAATAACTCCCGAAGAGTGTTGTGCCCATTTTTGGTACAAACACTTTGGTGCTTTCACTGAGATCACCAGTTTTTTCTCCTGCTCTTTGGATCTGCCATCGATACCGGATTGCATAAATCCAAAAGGAAGATCCAGATATCTGATTCGGAATCCTACCACTCTATTCAGATTTGCATAAAATCTAGGAAAGGACTCCACTACTAAAGATGGTTAGTACAAGAACCACCGCTACCGCTGCTGATCAGGAAGGCCGAGAGAGACATAATCCCGCGCAACAGCCTTCTTCTAATCAGGACAATACCGTTCACTCGGATCCGGCAACACCAGTCACCCGACAAGAATTTCAAGTATTGCTCTAGGAGCTAACACAAAGCCGTCAGCAGTTGGCTGAACAGTTGCGCGCCAATATCGAGCTGACCAACCAGCTAAACCGCCGGGGCCACAGAAGGTCCAGGAGGGATGATGCTTCCCGGGCATCTACCGAAAGCTCAGCTTCATCTGACTATCACCACAGGTCTACCCGCCCCCGGTTAGAAGGGATTCGCGCTCAAACTGCTGGATATCAACCCGCCTTAACTGTCGGGCAATTGAGGGCAGGACCGTCAACCAGTTTCCAAACAGGACCCTCAACACGAGGAGGCACTGCTCCGCAATACACCACGGACAACCGCGCTACAACCGCCACGGTAGAGACAAGGGTTGATACCCAAAATCAGTCAGAGCCGAATAATCAACAACGCGCACATACTCCTGAACCATATATCCCAGAAGACGCTGAGCCAAGGAGGCAAGATACGGACCGTCGACAGCGCCCGGTCCAGACTCGCACTGTGGAACCCGACCACACCTTAGCTCAGCATGCTCAGAATTTGCCAGTGTTAGACATATCGACCATGATACGTCAGATGATACGCGAGAGTCAGGGGCTTACTAATGATGATTGGGGAATCTCTCGTAGTCATACCCCTTTCACTGACGAAGTATTACATGCCGAACCCCCTCGGCGATTCAGAATGCCGACTCTCCCAATGTATGAAGGAAATAGTGACCCCAACCAACATATTCTGAAATATGAATGGTCGATGAGTGCTGCAAGGGCTGACGATGTAGTGAAGTGTCGAAGTTTCCCCATCTCTCTAGGGGGAATCGCGACAATGTGGTTTACATGACTACCACCTAGATCCATTTCCTCGTTCGACCAACTGGCCAAGAGGTTTGTAGAACAGTTTCGCATGCATGTTGCTAGACCAAAAGACGTTAATACCCTGTCCAGTGTCACTCAAGCTCATGGAGAAACGCTCAGGCGTTACCTGGAGAGGTTCCACGCAGCGTGTGTTGAGATCACCAATCCTAACGATAACTCAATCTTGATGGCTTTGACCAAGGGGATTGATCCTGATTCTGAATTTGGGAACTGGCTAGCCGGTAAACCGCCCGCGTCGTTGGACCGTTTTTACTCCAAAGCTGCTCAATTCTTGCGGCAAGAGGACGCAAAACAGTCTAGGAAGCAGGACGGTGCGGGGCCCAGTATCGAGGGAATACAGAGCAATGTAGCAGTTAAACAATCCGGTGAGAGTTCCGGGAAAGTTCAACTGAACATACAGAACAAACAAGTCCAGTCAAGGGGAAACAATAGCCAGGATAAGAAAAGAGATCAGAACCGAGGTCCACGACGTAGGGCTCAAATGTTTAACAATTATACACCGTTAAACACGTCATTGGAAAACGTATACTTACAGACTTGCAACACTGTACAGTATAAGAAGCCTGCTCTAAAGCCCTCATCGGAGAGGCAGGTTCAGACAGGGAAGTTCTGTAGATTCCATGAAAGCTACGGCCACAATACCAATGAGTGTCGGCATTTGCAGGACCTCATCGAAAAGTTGATCAGAGAAAGGAAGTTGGATCAGTTTGTACGGGCGCCGCAATCTGGTGGAGCGGGCCCTTCAAATCAGAATCGTTAACAAAACCAGGAAAGACAGGAGGAACCCGCCCGTGCGGGCGGGAGATTGGTTATTAATACAATAAGTGGTGGCCCCCACCCGGCAGACAGAAGCTGGGGGGAAATGGAGTCGTATGCTAGTTCTATCAGGCATGCGGACTTCGAGTGTTGTAGTAATTGCGAAGACGGAACCCCGGTTAAGCAACAAAAGATAATGTCTGATGATATTGTGTTCAAAAGCCGAGACGCTGATAAGGTCGAAGCCCCTACAATAGACCCACTAGTCATATCTGCCCAAGTAGGTCCTGCTTGGATGAAGAGGATCCTGGTTGATAGTGGAAGCTCTGTGAATATCTTGCTTAAACGGGCTTACGACTTAATGAAAATGGAGGCAAAGGATTTGAAACCTTGCCTGTCCCGAATCCACGGTTTTAACGGGAGTGCCACGATACCCGTTGGAGTAACTGAACTACCGGTTGAGTTGGGAGTTGGGGAACGCCGGAGAGTTCGGATTTTACAGTTTGTCGTCTTAGAGATTGATTCACCTTATAACGCATTTTTGGGCCGACCGGCCCTAGCCGAATTCAGGGCAGCCATCGCCCCATGGTGTTTAACTCTGAAGTTCCCCACTGATCGTGGGATTGGAGTTGTTCAAGGAGATCAGGCCACGGGAAGGGCCTGTTATGTTGTTGAGCTGCGCGGAGCGCAACGTAAAGAGAAGGGAAAGGGCGTAGAGGAATCTCTCTGCGTCCGTTCTATTGATAATTGACAATTGATGCCTGGGCCTCGGCCCAGGCACCACGACCAATTCCTGAAAGACCTGGACCCTAGGGACAATGAGGATAAAGATGAATCTACGGAGAGTCAAGCTTCTCCGGCTGAACTGACTGTGGACATCCCAATCAGTGAGGATGATGATTCAAAGATGCTGAAAGTTGGTTCTCAACTAAACGAGCAAACACAGCAAGAATTGGTCGAATTTCTTCGGGTGAATCTCGACGTCTTAGCCTGGACACACTCTGACATGTGCGGAATCTCGCCGAGCATGGCAAGTCACTCCCTGAATATAGATCCGCGACATGCCCCAGTAAAGCAGAAAAGGCGCGGTATGGATCCAGAGAGATCTGCCGCCCTTAAGGTGGAAGTTGATAAACTACAATCAAACGGGTTTATTCGAGATGCCTTGTATCCAGAATGGGTATCCAACCCTGTACTGGTTCGAAAGCCAAACGGAAAATGGAGAACCTACGTTGATTACTCTGACCTAAACAAGGCCTGTCCAAAGGATAGCTTCCCACTTCCACGAATTGATCAGCTCGTAGACTCGACGGCCGGACACGAATTATTATCTTTTATGGATGCTTACTCTGGTTACAATCAAATCCCCATGCATCTGCCTGACCAAGAACATACCAGCTTCGTAACCGATCTGGGACTCTACTGTTACAAAGTCATGCCGTTCGGTCTAAAGAACGCTGGAGCAACATACCAACGCTTGGTCAACCGGATGTTCGCCGATCAGATCGAGAAGACCATGGAGGTCTACGTAGATGACATGCTGGTGAAGTCTCAATTTTCCATAGATCACGTCAGAGATTTAAATTCAATGTTCAGCATCCTTCGAGAGTATGGAATGAAGCTCAACCCATTGAAGTGCCACTTCGGCGTCGCGTCCGGAAAGTTCCTTGGGTTCATTATCAATGCTC
Organism: Allium fistulosum; assembly: GCA_030737815.1. Classification (NCBI taxonomy): domain Eukaryota; kingdom Viridiplantae; phylum Streptophyta; class Magnoliopsida; order Asparagales; family Amaryllidaceae; genus Allium; species Allium fistulosum. The sequence goes on along the minus strand of CM060901.1, from coordinate 1,414,794,943 downwards.
GAGGGATAGAAGCAAATCCTGAGAAGATCTGGGCTATAAGAAATTTGCAAACCCCTAGAACCATAAAGCAAGTCCAGAGTCTCAACGGAAAGGTCGCGGCATTGAGCAGGTTCATTTCAAAGTCCACCGATAAATGCATTCCTTTCTTCGATCTGATCCGGAAGGGAAAACGAAACTTTGAATGGACCACAGAGTGTGAAAGCGCGTTCCGATCACTAGTTCAACATCTTTCCACACCTCCGATTTTGTCAAAACCGGTCGACCACGAGCAATTGTACCTCTACCTGGCAGTATCGGAACATGCGATCAGTGCTGCTCTAGTTCGGGAGGAAGACAAAGTGCAAAACCCGGTTTACTATGTTAGTAAGCGGCTAACGGGAGCTGAAAGAAATTATCCGAGACTGGAGAAACTGGCCTATTGCTTGGTCATTGCCTCAAGAAAGCTCCGCCCTTACTTCCAAGCTCATCCTCTTACTGTGTACACCGACCAGCCATTACGACAGGTCCTCACGCGGCCTGAGACGTCTGGTAGGTTACTTAAATGGAACATTGAGCTAAGCCAATTTGATATCACATACGCTCCGCGGAGAGCCATTCAAGGACAAGTTCTGGCAGATTTCATAGCTGAATTCACCATTCCAGAATACTTGCCCGAGAGCAGTGAATCCCCCGAATACATCTGGAAGCTGTATACTGACGGTGCGTCAAACGACCGGTGTTCGGGTGCTGGGGTTGTGCTTGAAACTCCCGAGGGCCGATCCATATGTTATGCTTTGAAGTTCGATTTCCATGCAACTAATAATGAAGCTGAATATGATGCCCTCTTGACCGGCCTAAAACTCGCCAGAGACTTGAGAATTATCGCTGTGGAAATTTATTGCGATTCCCAGTTAGTGGTGTGTCAAGTACGAGGAGAATATCAAGCAAGAGATCGAAGGCTGGCTACCTACTTGGCCCGAGTACAGGAAATATTGAACCAGTTCGATTATTATGCCATCTACTATGTGCCTTGGGAACACAATCAGAAAGCCGATTCACTAGCAAAGTTAGCCAGCACAGGTGAAGCGCAGCAAATGGGACTCGTCCCCGTTGAAACTTTGGCTTCCCCGAGCAACGATCGGATAAAAATGAACTTTGTGTTTGAAACCGCTCCCAATAGAGAGTCTTGGATGACTCCGTACCAAAATTACATTGAGAATGGGACGTTGCCTGAGCCTAGAAATGAGAAGAGACAAATTCTGCGGAAAGCCTCGCGGTTCGTCATCCAGAACGGAATCATGTACAGGAGAGGTTATTCCGTTCCTCTCCTCAGATGTCTCGCCCACGAGGAAATCAAACGAGTGTTACACGACGTACATGAAGGAGAGTGTGGCGATCATACCGGAGGGCAAGCTCTCGCTAAGAAGATACTCCGATATGGGTATTACTGGCCGACAGTGAACCGAGATGCGGCGAACTATGCCAGAAAGTGTGATAAATGCCAGATACATGCCCGAATTCCGAGAGCCCCGCCTACTGAGATAACCCAAATGGTCAGTCCCTGGCCATTCGCAATGTGGGGCATCGATATCATCGGCGCTTTACCTTTAGCGAAAGGCGGCGCAAAATACGCCATCGTTGCCGTTGACTACTTTACAAAGTGGGCTGAGGCCGAAGCCCTTGCAACCATTACGACAAAGAAAGTGATAAATTTCGTGGTTCGCAACATCATCTGTCGATTTGGACTCCCGCATACCATCATTACCGATAACGGAGCCCAATTCGAAAGTACGGAATTCAAGAATTTCTGGCAACGGTTTCATATCCATAAAAAGTTCTCGGCTGTCGCACACCCCTAAGCGAATGGACAGGTTGAAGCTGTCAATAAAGTTATAAAATCCATCCTGAAGAAACGACTGGAAAAGGCCAGAGGCAAATGGGTCGATGAACTACCTATGGCGTTATGGGCCTATCGAAAGACTCACAAAACCGCGACCGGACACACTCCGTTTTCCCTATCTTATGGCTCAGAGGCTGTTATTCCGGTTGAGACGGAAGTATTTTCTCATCGCGTGACTTACTATGATCCGAAAACGAACGCTGTACTGCTGGCCGAATCTTTGGATCTGTTGGATGAAAAACGGGAAGAGGCTGATTTGAGAGCAGCCGCATATCGAAGTCGGGTCGCCCGACTGTACAACACCAAATTTCGACCCCGAACCTTTGAACTCGGTGACCTCGTGCTCAAGAGAATCTACCCAGTTCCTTCACACATGAAGCCGAACTGGGGAGGACCATATGTGATTACACAAAGACTCGGAGATGGCACGTTCAAGCTGTCGGCCGTTGACGGTCACGATTTGCCAAGGGCCTGGAACAGCGAAAGTCTCCGTCGCTATTACACATGACAGGCTTTATTTATTTCATTCTATTTAGCAATTTGTTTCTGCATTTCGAAATTTGAATTTTGTAATAAGGTAGCTGACTTTGCCATATTTTCTTATTTCAGCAATAAAATACCATCTCTTCGAGCCAGAGCTGTGATTCATTAAGTACGATATACGACATCACGATGCACGAAGAGCTAAATCCCATCATGCAATGGGACTTATTCAAATGGAGAGTGGTTGTGATACGATTGGCCACTCGCTAAGTGAAACCCGAGCTCGGGGGCAAGCCATTACACCAATATCGATAGGATTGACACACGACAATCCTATATTCAACTCCGTATTCCCAGAGTGCGAAACGGGGTATAAACATTCAACTCCGTACTCGAAACGGAGTATAAACATTCAACTCCGTACTCCCAGAGTGCGAGACGGAGGATAAACATTCAACTCCATACTCCCAGAGTGCGAGATGGAGTATAAACATTCGACTCCGTATTCCCAAAGTGCGAAACGGAGTATAAACATTCAACTCCGTATTCCCAGAGTGCGAAACGGAGTATAAACATTCAACTCCGTATTCCCAAAGCGCGAAACGGAGTATAAACATTCAACTCCGTACTCCCAGAGTGCGAGACGGAGTATAAACATTTGACTCTGTATTCCCAGAGTGCGAAACGGAGTATAAACATTCGACTCCGTATTCCCAGAGTGTGAAACGGGGAATAAACATTCGGCTCCGTATTCCCAGAGTGAGAAATGGAGAATAAACAGCCAACTCCGTTTTCCCAGCGTGCGAAGCGAAGTATAATCAGTCCACTTCGAACTCCCGAAGCGCGAGTCAGAGTGTGAACGCTAACTCAAATTCCCCAGGATATGAGTCGAAGTACTAACGTCAATCTTAAAGTCCCCAGAACGTGAACAACCGTTCATGAGATGACTTGAATCCCCAGAGTATGGATGACATTATCCAGGAGGAAGTAAGTGTAGCCCGCTCGTTTGATCCTCACTCAATGCGATCACAAGCTGATCATCATAACTTAACCCCGGAACTTGGGGGCAGATTTAGCAGATAAAACAAGCTATGCCTGATCATAAAAATAATGCAAGTACACCGGACCGAAGTTCGAACACTGCAGTATTCAAGCCTGAAAGGAACATAAGCCGAAACTAGAAGACAAAATTTTATTTCAACTAAATCAAAAGCAATGGTTCATACACGAGCCTTTCCAAAATATTACTACTAGCAGGGGCCGAACCCGCATCTAAACATGGCCTACAAAAGGGAAAAAAGAAAAAGTAACAAAATCCCTGACTACCAAAAGAGGAAAGTATGCCTAAAAAGAGTGTCTAATCTTTCTGCTTCCTCAACTTCTTCTTCCTCGAGGAGCTACTGGAGCCGCCAGTACTCTTTCGTTTAGAACTTTTCTCCCTAGGCAGGCTCCCCTCAGATGAAGGCATGATGTCGACGTCCTCGTCCGAGCTGGACTCTATGGAAATGCTTCCCGCAGGAGGAGTTGGAGGAACAGAATCCGTAGCCGGAGGCGGGACCGACGCACTAGTGTCAGTAAGCGTGCCCCCATGAGATACAGTCATAAGAGGGGTGGGACAATGTGCTGCTGCTCCGCTATCCGCGCTGCCACCATGCGCAGCTGCTGCCATCTCAACATTGATTTCGGCCAACATCCTTGCTTCTCGCTGCGCTCTGTCCTCACCATGTGCTGTGACAGCCTGGGTTGAAATATCAGAAGTGGACGAGAATCCGCCAAGGCTGAATGGTAGGTCTGCAAAGGGATCACTCTGTCGGCCAAGGAGCTCGTTTATCATCTGTTCATCGAAAGAGAGTGAGCTCCCCTGTGTTACTTCCACCGGCACTATTGTCACAACAGAAGTTGCCTCAGAAATGATGGCCTCCGGCACTTGACATGATTCCTGGGCTACGGAAGGCGCCGCCGGTGCAACTCCAATCACTGGTCAAAGAAAGGAAACGTCTGTTAGTATACACTTCCATACGCATTCTTCACCCCAAATGAACAAGGGATTAGTTCAGAGTACCTTCCTCGGTTTGGGTCAGGGTCGTTTGAACGGCTTCGGAGGAATGCTCCTTAATAGGAGATAAATGTGGTCGGTCTGGATCATAGGCCGGTATAGGCTGGGAGTCAATCGTCGTAGTTGGCTCAGATTGAGATGACACGACAATCTCAGAACTTGTGATACGGTGCTCAGCACCAGAGCCTTCTCCAATTTCCTGAGATCGGGCGCCGAGCCTCTCCTCCTTGTGAGAAATCATGGAGCCATGGAGAACTTTCTTTTCATCATCATTAAGAATGCGGTTCTCCAGCTCGAATTCATCGATGCCTTCATCGGGATGTCCAGATTTCTCCTCCTCAACCAACGTATTCCAAGCATTATAGAGATGTGTTGGATAGTCGTCGAGCCATGTCAGATCTCGGTGCCTTAGCACATTGGCATTGTAAGTGACGAGTAGCTCTTCTACCTCAGCCTCAATCCTGGCCTCCGCCTGCCCTACCTTCTCGTCAACCCCAGCTTTAGCTTCGCGAGCTTGTTGCATAGCCGCTTCCTTCTCCTTTCGGAGCGTCACCGCCTGATCACAGGCCTCCTGCACAGAGACATTAGCTGCATCTTTCTCCTTCGCCATTTCGGAGAACTTTGATTTCAGCTCATTAAGCTCCTTAAGAGCGGCATCCCTCTCGGCGGTAATGGTGGTGTTCCTATGACCCATGTCTTCGATGGCGGTGTAGTGCTCTTGTTTCATTCTGGTCATGGCGGAGTTTACTTCGTCAACCTTTTTTAGGGCCTCCATTTCAGATTTACGAGAAGACTCAGCCTCCGCGTTGAGCGCTTTTATGATTCGGTCATTGTGACCCAACTCCTTCTCAAGCTTCTCAATGGCGACGCCCCGATCGAACGCCACTTTGGACGCTTTCCTCGCGGCCCGTGCCCACTCCCTGTACTGGAAGAAGATATCTGCATCATGGATAGTGGTTTCAACGGTTGGCGGAATCCTCCTCAAGTGCGGAGGGAAGACATAACCATCAAAGCAGATGTCGGGAAATTCCTTCCTCATCTGTGCCAATTTAAGCGCTCCTTCACTGGACGCATCAGTCGGGACCGGTGTGGTAGCTGAAGAGGTGGCTATTTCAGTCCTGCGCGGAGGATCGGGCCTCGAAGCTTGAGAAGGTGGCCTAGGCCGGGAAATTTCAGGAGGACGAGCAACTGCTACCGTAGTAGGTGCGGAGGTCCTGGGAGGAGGAGAGCGAGATCGGGATCGATGAACGTATCCCCTGTCTCTGTCAGACTTCTCCTGACCAGAGTGTCCTGAGTCATAATCCCTCTCGCCCTCTCTCCTGCGTGGCTCATGATAACGGTGCTTGTTGCGCAAACTACCAAGCACAGAACTTTGTCCAGACATCGTGCCTGAAAAGCAAACCACGGAAAATCAGTAGCCGTTTACAATATGTTGTTTATGGATAGGAAAATGTGTTGTGCCGTGAAGAGTGTGTGAATGTGTAACCCCCCGGACCAACCAGAAGTGTCAATCGCACTAGCAGGAAGAGACTCGCTAACATCGAAGGTATGTCTCGGTCCACCCAATTCAACGTCGTGTTGCTCGGGCTCGATGTCCGGGATTGGAGGGTCAGCGAGCCCTTCGAATTGATTTTCAGCTTGCAGGGAGGGTGCCTCCGCAATTCTAACTCCTGACAGGGGGCGGTGTAAAACCACCGACTTTCGCCTCCCAGATTTAGGCTGTTTGGAGGCCATCGTTTTGCCTTTTCTATTTTCATCAGTATCCGGGATTGCATTAGCAGGTCCGACCAACGGTTCCTCGTCGGTATGAGTTCTCTCGGAATCGGGTTCCTCAATTATCACAACCCTGGGTTTCTTCCGCTTGACCTTTTCTCTGGAGACAGTCTTTAATGCGCCATCGAGCCTTATGCTCTGCCTCCGCCCAATCAACCCAAGAACTCTGAGATTCCAGTCCGTCAGTAGCAATTCAATATTCCTTTCTTCACTAGGAATCTCTTGAAGGACCCGAACTATCTCTTTATAATAGCCACCTTCAGGTCGCTGGATTATAACTGAAAGAAAAGGAGTAGGATATATGAGTTTAATTTCATTCAAAAATTGCCCTGTCGATTACTTGGAAAAAGACAATACTCACGTCTGAACAGCCATCTTCTGGCAAACCCCGGAGAACATCGGACATAGAACCACTTTGATTTGAAGTAGCTCAGCCTAGTCCACGACCCCGTGACAACTTGGCAGTTTCTTACAGACTCCAAGAATGTAAAAGATGGGCTGTCAGTTTGACTTTTGAAGTTGAAGAGGTATCTTATCTCGGTCGGGTGGGGAGGTCGGTAGAGGTATTCCATAAATGCGATGAACAAGCCATTGAGTGAAGCATATCCATTCGGATGTAGCTGAGATGGAGCAATATCCAGGTAAGCCAACACTTCTCTTATATAATCGTTGAACGGAGGAAGTGTACCGGCTGCGCATGCATGTCGGTTAAAAGTAGTATACCCCTCCGGGGGATTGTGTGGTCTGTCGTCCGGTCCAGGCAATATTACATCGTCCAACGATAAGCCATGCCTCAAGCATATTCTCCCTAGCATATCTTCAGAGATATTGGACAGGACAGAGTCAGGTGGACTATTAATGAAGGACGCATCAGGCAACTCGTCCGGAGCTGGACCAATAGCTTCGGCCTCGATGTCCGGAATCTCAAGTCTGGGAGGGATAAGATTCTGAGTTTCTTGCTGCTGCGAACTTGACGGTTCCATAACTAGCTAACTCACGAGAAACCATCATTAGATGATAAAAAGCCCGTGCATTCCCCAGTGTAAAGTGTATGAATGTATTGTGCAGTGCAAATGTTGTGCATGACTTGAGCAAATTCTGCAGAATTAAAGAAAACATGCAAGCGATGAAACTCTGGAAGTCAGACCGGCAATGACCGTCATCGCTGACCGTCACGACCGCGCCTTCCAAAGACTGTCGTTCAATTCAGATTAGAAGTTCGTTACACTTTGCTGAGGTACGGTTCCATCTACGAGCTTCAAAAGGGAAATCAGATGTGCAGTGTTATGATCAAGTTCGATTATGCAATGCGGAAGCTCATAGGAATCGAGTGTGTAGTTTAATTGTCAAATCCAGATATGCAGGAATGAAGTTCGTTGAAGTCATGCTTTCAAGTGCTTAGGATTTCGTATCCATCAAAGGAGGATTTCGAATCGATGCCAAGCGTTATGTTTCGAATCGACCATTGGCAGTCTGGTTCGTATCGATCGCAATAGGTGCGCTTTCGTATCGATCGTTGGGGATCTGGTGCGTATCGATAACGCTCGAGTCAATACTTTTTACATCGATCGTAGGGGCAGACTTCGTATCGATCCGAAAGCTAAGGACTTCAGAGTAGTTATTGACTTGTTGTCAGCCACTCCATGTCGATACGACCCATCTCCACGACCTTCGATACGAAACCACTTCATCTCCACAACCATCGATACGAAATCGCATCGTCTCCACGTTAAGTCTCATCTTAATCGATACGAACCCCAGGAAGAATACCATTGATTTTATCAATTCGAACATGACTCCCACGTCAATTAGGAATCGCCTCTTCCACTCTTTCTTCTCCAACCTGCCAGAAAACGCCATGGCCATCATATCTTCGAGCCAGATCTAGTTTTACCAGTCGCCAGAAGAGAAGATTGGTGGAGAAAGAATGGATCCATAGCAACCTTATCATTTGGATTCGCTGTTGCTTACTTAGAGATTGAGATTCGAAGATCCAAAGAGGTAGGTTTGATCGAGTCGAAAGTACGGAGCTGTTATCTCTGTCTGAGCGATTGCAAGGGGTTAAGAGCAACAGTAAAGGTGAAAAGTAAAAAAGTGAAAATAAGCCAAGTCTCAGGTATTTATATGAAGCCTGGAGGCAAACTGGGTCGATTCGTCTCCCAGTCAATGTAACCGGTCGCAAGCGGTCAAGCGATGGGTCTGTGCAAACGCACTCTTCAAACCCATCAGGCTGTGCATTCATCAAGGCGCAATATTCACCAGATGCCATCGATTCGATACATCCGTTTTGTGAACCATCGATTCACGACAGGTCAGGTTTATCGATACGAACTCGATACTCATGTCTGTTAAAATACATCGATGCGAAATGTTATCTCGTATCCATCGAAGGACATCGATGCGAAGCAGAATTCACCCCAAGTTGTGATCCTCGAATGCGAATCAAAACTTCGTATCCATTAATGACGCCCCGCATCGATTCGAAGGAATACATCCTGACTTCTTACCATGGCGCCATGAGAGAATCATTGCGAAATTCAACAACGACCTAAAACTAACGACGAGTTGCGAGGTTGCGACTTTTCAAAGCACGTCATGTTTTCACAAGACGTACTTTGGGGGGCAAATGTTATCCCACCTTTTGGCAAGGCCAGGACACCAAGGAACCGACTAGAGAACAGGGATAGCTCGCCATGGATATTGCTGAATTTTGTCTGAGTCCAGATAGATCTACAATTGATAGGACATGACAAGAAAGATCATAGAGGTCAACATCTCAAATTTCGGGTCAATCCGGGTCCACATGCTCGAGTTATGAACGAGTTAAATTGAAGGGAAAAGCCCAGATTTCGTATCCATCACTAGAGCTATAGTTCGGATCGATCACGTTCGTATCGATCAGGAGCAGTCGTGTTCGAATCCATCTAGTTCGTATCGATAGACTTCGTACCCCTCAGCAGATGAAGCGCTCCGCATCCATCATATCACCTTTATTCGTATCCATCAGAGAAGGGTTTGTTCGACTCCATCGGCAAGGCCTTGTTCGAATCCATCAGTGATGCTTCATTCAAGTCCATCAAGCCAGCAAGCCAAGGTGACGTGTCATCCCTCGATGCGAATGCGCCAAGATATATGGAGTCGACGCGGTCGACTCGGAGTGAAGACCGGATCGAGACGAAGTATGCGCTCCACGTCTTCCCAAAGGCGCATGACACCATCGATTCGAAGCCATCAATTCGAGAAGATGGATTCGAACCAAACAGCCCAGCAAAGAACATCGCTTCGTATCGACGATATCTTTCAATCCACCGATCCAAATGCCATGAAATTTTCACTGGAGGTCTCACACATACTGAGGAACGTCTCCACCAAATTTCAGCTCATTTGGACATCATCTTGATCGATACGAAATGGATTTGTATCGATCGCAGATCGAGGCGAAATTCTCTGGAAATGGTCGAATGGGTCCCCTCACGTGCCAGACCAAGTCTCCCGGAGTTTGAGCGAGATTTGAGCCTCCTAGGCCTATAAATAGAGCTCCAGAGCCTACAGAAGAAAGGGCTTTTTGATTCTGAAGTGTCCAGACTCTGCCGGATTAAGATTTGCATCCTACCTTTGCTGTTAACTTCGAATTCTAATCTGTAATCCGCTGTTGTTTTCTGTAATCACTTGTAATCATTGAAAGAGAATCAATAAAGTCATCAAAACTTCATAGTGGACGTAGGCGTTACGCCGAACCACTCTAAATTGCTTGTCTGTGCATTTTACATTTCTGTTTGTTGGAGTTTTTGTTAGATAACCTCTGTTTTAAATTTACATTCTTCATTTTATCTCTTCAAATAACTCCCGAAGAGTGTTGTGCCCATTTTTGGTACAAACAGTGAAAACACGAGGAGAGAAAATTCAATTAAAAAGTGCACATAATTATTGAACGAAAATGAATCTCTTAAAACACAAGTCCAACAATTGTCTATGTTTGCACAAAAAATGGACAAACACCTCAAAGTTGTATAATTTAGTAGATCTTATGTTGTTTTTAGTGATTTTGGAGATTTATGCAAATATATGAAAAGCAGGGGCTTAATTGTAAAAAGACACGCAGATTTAGAGTGGTTCAGCCAGAATGTGCCTACGTCCACTTTATATGTTATTTCTCTTCTCTTCTCTTGATTACAAGTACAAAGCTTTGATACAAGTAAAAGAAAGTTGTTTGAAAGTTCTATCCGTGCTTGAGCTCTCAAAACTTGTCCCCATTGTTGTACCCTTGCCCCTCTATTTATAGAGTGAGGCTAGGGGTAGGGGTCCAGGATATGTACGGTCGCTGGTGGGCCTGGGCTGATGTAATCTGGCCTGGTATGACTTGGTTCGGCATGACTTGGTCCGGGGATGGGATGGTGAGGTTGGACCGGTGGTAGTTGGTCCGGTGGTGGAATGGTGAGGTTGGACCGGTGGTAGTTGGTCCGGTGGTGGAATGGTGAGGTTGGACCGGTGGTAGTTGGTCCGGTGGCGGAATGGTGAGGTTGGACCGGTGGTAGTTGGTCCGGTGGGGGAATGGTGAGGTTGGACCGGTGGCAGTTGCCGGATGGAGGTCTACCGAATGGACTCGAGGGAGGATTGCCGAATGAGTCATGCCGAATGGATTCGAGGGAGAGCTGCCGAATGAATCACGTCTCTGGGTCTCGAGGCCTTCCGGGTAAGAATTCACCCAACATTTGCCCCCCAAAGCGGGGCACGTGTTTGCATGTGTTGCGCTTTGTTTCGTGCTTGGGCGTTTCCCGTAGTTGGAATAGGTCCATTTGGCGAGAAATGCCGAACCGGTTGGTCCGGTTGCCTTTCTCTTGGTTATATATAGGGGCTATACCCCCTTTGCTTTTCCTTACCGAACAACCCTTGCCGAACCAAGTCTACGCCGAACCAAACCTACGCCGAACCAAACCTCCGCCGAACCAAACCTTCGCCGAATCAAACCTTCGCCGAATCAAACCTTCGCCGAATCAAACCTTCGCCGAATCAAACCTTGCCGAATCTATCTCGTGCTGAGTCAGGTATATATCTTTGCCGAATGAACACGAAAGTGCCGAATGAATTAATACCGAACGAGGCTCGAAAGTTTGACAAACCGAACGGAACTTGAAGATTTAAACATTGAATGGCACTTGATAACTATGCGTTTATGTTCCCATACTCCTTGTGCTAATATCATGCTTTTCTTATGTCGTAGATAAATGTCTCGAAGAGTTGAAACTCGATCAGATAAGAGGAGATCCGGGGGTGAAGGAGAGCCCTCGGCCGTGCCCCCAGCTCAATCGGGATCGGAGCGTCATGGGCCCGCCCCGAGGTCATTAGTGGATGGATATGGTCCCCAGGAGCTGCTGGATTCCCCGCCTGACTGCTTTCCTAGCTCTCTAAAAGAGGAGCAACTCGATGTCATATCTCGTTCCTTTGGGATCGATAGAGCCCTCATGCTGCTGCCGGGCCCAGGAGTCATGCCATACAGTCCTCCCGAAGGATACTTTGCTTATAGTAGGTACCACTGCATGTGTGGTGCTATCCCGCCTCTCAATGCTTGGGTAGCCAGCTTCCTCACGTATCTGAAGGTGGCCCCATTCCAGCTTCAGCCCAACTCTTATGCCATACTAGTGAGCCTTTTCGTTATTTTTCGGAGGAAGTATGGTCGCGCTCCCTCCAACCGGGAGATCCGGTACTTGTATAATTTAAGGGGCTATAAGAAGGGGTCCCCATATATTAGTTTGGAGTCTGCTGTGACCTTCAAGCCGGTCCTGGACCTGTACTCTAAATTCAGCATGTTCAAGAAAGAGTGGTTCTTTGTTAGGGACGACTCCGTCTCCATCCGGCGCTTTACCTCTGGATGTAAGTTGATGTTTTTACTTATAATTCTTATTCTGATTGCGATGCTTCTTCTCATACTTTCTCATTTTTGCTAGCGACAGGTGGCTTTCCGGTTGTGGAGACTGACCGCCTGGTTCAGACGGCGGCGGAGATAGAAGCCATTCTTGGGAAATACCGATCATCTGCCTACTTGATTAGAAATGCGATTCTTCTGGAATATAACTTGATCCTTCCGCAGCAGTCTGTAGTTAAGTTGAGGGAAACGGCGGAAGAGAGGGCGGCTGCTCAGGCTAAGGGAGGCGTTGCGGCCGAGGGTGGAAAGAGAAAACCATTCACGAAACCTCCAGCCGTCGGAGGTAAGAAACTTAAGAGGTCGGACGGTCCTTCTCCCAGCAACTGTCCACTTACTCAGGGGGAGATAGATGCGGAGGAAGAAAGAGGTGAGGCTGAGGGCGGAAGTGACGTTGAGCTTCTTGGTGATGATGGTGGCGATGGACAGGGTGGTGTTGGTTCCAGGGTTTTGTCTTCTGGGCAAGTAGGCGAAATGCAAGAGTGGACGGATGATGCTTTCCGCCAAGCTTTTGAGGGGTTGGGTGACGATCCGGCTTTGGTAGAGAAGACCGGGAAGGCGGACAAAGCCAGGACTGGTGCAAGTGAGTCTTCTCCGACTATTCCGGCCAAGGTGGCTCTAACGACTCAAGGTGAACTCTTGACCCCTGCATGCTTCGCTAATGATAGGGACTTAGGAATATTTTATGACCCGCTCCCGTCCTGGAATGAAATCCAGGACTTATTGCAGTACCCCACTCCTCCCCAGGGTTTGTACAACCACAGCTGTGTTTCTTTTCCTTTTCTAACTTGTAATTTACCGCGTTTCTTGAATCATATAGTAATGTAAGATTGTGACACTTGTTCTTTATATCAGGAGCAGGCAAGACGCCCAAAGCTTCAGACCTTCGACACAGGCTTGAGCAATATAAACTTTCCAAAGTTTCTGCTAAGCCGAAGCCCTCAACCCAACGCTCCGGGGATGTAGTCGGATACCGTCCTCTTCTTGGGGTCATCGAAGAGGGTATTCAGCAGAGGAAGAGGAGTCATCCTTTATCCGAAACTTCGTTCGGTCCTCAGTCTCCGGCTCAGCCTATTCATGATATTACCGAGGAGGGTAGTGAGTTTGTACCTTCTCCACACCCGTCCGGAAACCCTTCTGTTATTCATATCGACCGTCCCGACTTGGCCCGTAATCCATTCGCGGGTCATCCTGATCTGGATCCAGGCTCTCATGATATTACTTTTGACGAAGTCACTGGTGAACACCTTCTCCCCCGTAACCCCATGGTACGAGTACTTGATGAGGCCAAGTCCTTAGATCTCGATCTACTCACCACTCGTATAGTCACTATGGGAGATGAGGCCAAAGCTAACATTGATCGGGTGGCAGAGGAGACCAAAAAGCTGATGGGGCATCATGCTCGGCTGGTTAAGGCCGGAGAGGAGATTGGGAGCGCCAATATCCGACTTCGATTGGTGGTTTCGGATCAGGCCAAGCAGCTTGCGGATCAGGCCATCCAGATTTCTCAGCATGAGGCTGCTACTGGGCGGTTAAGGAAAACCATGGAAGAGGCCAGTCGGGCCGAATTGCGGAAAATGGAAGCTGCTTGCAAAGAGCGGATTGACATGGCTATTGCCACGGTGGACGAGGTTCGGAAAGCGGATCTCGAGCAGGTGGAGGAATTGTCCGAGAAACTTGAGGCTGCAGAACTTGCCCAAGCTAAGTTGAGGGAAGAGATGGAGGTGATGCGGAGGTCCCTTCAGGCTGATTGCTCGAGATACAGACTGGAGAGAGATGCTGCCGTCGAAAGGTTGTCGGCCTCCGATGCCCGGATGAGGGAGTTTGAGGAGAACGAGGGAATGATGGATGACATGCTCCAGGACATGTATTTCCGGACTTGGAAGCAGGGCAATCTTTCCTGGATGGATGATTATCCCAGGGTCATGGCCAAGACTTATCTTCGGGCTTTGGAGGAGGCTAAGGCTAATGCAGATAAAGAGGGTGGAACGGTCTTCAGTATGGATGTGGTCACTGCCCAGTTCACCAAGGAGGAGAAAGTGGCGGTAAAGGAGGGTATGCGGCTGCTCGCTGCTGAAGAGGCAGGTGTGCAGGTTGAGGATGACGACCAGGACGGTCAAGAAGCGGGTACTGGTAAGTCTTCCTTTCTAGTCTTTCCGTTAACTTGGTTACTCATCACTAATGAATCCTTCTTATGACCGGACAGGCGGGCAAAAGAGCAAGGACAAGACTTTGACGCAACCGGCTCCCTGATTGGACCTGGAAAATTCTTTTTGTAGGCTTGGCATTGTTGTATCTGTTAGTCTTAAGACAGTAGAGTAACTTCTAAGTTGTAATTCTTGCTACTTGTAATAACATTATTCTTGACGTGTAATTTTTTAGCTTAAGCTGATTCTGTCGTTTCTTGAATATTTGTTGCTATTTCGACATATCGTATGAGAAATGTAGCTATGTATATTCTTGTAATTAAATTGTGTTTGATGTCAGATTCTGGTTTTAAATCATAATCTCATGACTTGCAATGTTAGCGCGTGGTGTGAAAAAATCAAATTACAGTCATGCATATGCACATAAAGGGAGAAAATACCGCCTTTCAAGTTCTATTTGTAAATGGCAGCTTCGAATATCTTGTATGACCAAGCATGGAAAGCGGTTGAATGCCCTGCCATCTGATTGTGAATCTCTGCATCCATTGGCGGGTATCTCTTACCCTGCATCCTGTACTTTATGGTTTGTTATAGAGGATAGGAGGAAAGTTTTTTTTAAGTAAAATTGAAATATGTGAAATAGTAAAACTTCCAGTCACGGAAGGCCTTCGATGTGCTTAAGTTCGTGGCAAACGGGGTTTGTAGTCACTTTCCCTAGCTGTGGGTCTTGGAGACATTTGTCACCCATCTTACGCCTCCGCGGGGAGTTAATTCTTTTTTACCACAGCCGTACTTAAGACACACCGGAGCCGAGATCGCGCACAGTAACTACCCGGGCCATTATGGCCCGTACTCATGGGTATTATTCGACTTACTGTGGCCGGCTAGCGTGGGTGCCGATCGTCAACTGTGAACTGCCCCTGGCTGGCCACACCTTATGTTGGGGCTTATAATCGGTTCACAGTTGCCGGCGAGCCTAACGCCGTAATGAGCTGCCTCGGCTATAGTCGGCCTTCTCGGTGGCTTATAATCGGCTCATTACAGTTGGCTTTAAGGGCCGTCGCGAGCAATGAGTTAACCCGCAGCAGAGGGATGCTGGAGCAAAAGTGTCTCATTGGCGAGGGCATAGATCCGCATAGTAACCTGTTGGGTCTTGTCCACGTGAAGTTGCATTGTGGAGTGCTTTGAATAGAAATGCTATATGCTCAGGATTTTGTTCAACAGAAAAGGATAAAGTTAACAAGCAGCCAAGATACAAAGGAACAAGTTAAAAAGGAGACAAGGCTTTTTTAAAGTGGTTCGGCACGAAAAAATGCCTACGTCCACTGATTCTCTTTGTTAATTCACTTCATATGGGCAATACAAGTTAAGAAAAGTATCGACGGAGGTGTTGGATGTTCCATGCCCTCTGGAACACCTCTCCGTCCACTGTTGACAAAATATAGGCTCCGTTGTGGAGATCTTTATGAATTACATATGGTCCATCCCAGATTGGGTCTAGTGCTCCGGGGCGAGGGAAGATTCGCTTGAGGACAAGATCCCCATCTCGTAAGGTACGATGCTTGACTTTGGAGTTGTATTGTGCTGCCACCTTTTGCTTGTGGGCTGCTATTTTTTGGACTGCATCATTCCTTCTCTCCTCGACTAGATCCAAAGACATGTTGAGGAGCTCTTCGTTCTCTTCTGGGTTATAGTGGATCCTACGGTGGGAAGGCACAATGGTTTCAACTGGGAGCATAGCCTCCGATCCGTATGCCAAAGAGAAAGGAGTGTGCCCTGTTGATGTTCTGAAGGATGTGCGGTAGGCCCATAGTGCCGTAGGGAGTTCATCCACCCAAGCGCCCTTTGACTTTTCGAGCTTCTTTTTGATCAGAGTTTTCAGAATTTTGTTGACTGCTTCGACTTGTCCGTTTGCTTGGGGATATGCTACGGATGAGAAGCTTTTGTGAATTCCGCGTTCTTGGCACCAGTTGGCGAATTCCTCGCTGTCAAACTGAAGTCCATTGTCTGATATGATTTTTAGTGGGACTCCGTACCTGTCACACTTCTTGACGAAATCTAAGGCGTCCTTGCTTAAGGTGGGCCAGAAATATCCGTATCGGAGTATCTTTTTTGCTAGCGTTTGCCCTCCGGTGTGATCCCCGCAGCTTCCTTGATGAATGTTGGATAAGATTTCCTTGGCTTCCCTTCCGGCGACACACCTTAACAATGGGTTAGAGAACCCGCGCCGATAGAGGATGTCTCCTTGTATTGTGTAGCGGGACGCTTTCCTCAGGATTTTCTTGACTTCGTTACGCCCGTCGGGTAGTGTGCCATTTTGCAGGTAGTCTCGGATGGGAGTCATCCAAGTTGCTTCTTCGGTTGCAGCTATCAGATTCACCTGCTCAAAACTTGGGATCGTTTGCTTTGAGACAGTTACTGCCCCGAAGATGGCGACGTCCCTCATACTTGCTTGCTTTGCCAATTCGTCGGCCTCTTGGTTCTCTTCCCGAGGGATGTGTTTGACTAAGTAGTGGTCCAATCGGTTGAGAAGCGACTTGGTCTTCTTTAGATATGCTATGAGTCGTTCTTCTCGAGCTTGGAATTCCCCTAGTATTTGATTAACAATAAGCTGAGAATCGCTGTGAAGGCACAAAGAATTGGCTCCGATCTCGATAGCAATTTCTAATCCGGCTATTACGGCTTCATATTCTGCATCGTTGTTGGTGGCAGCGAACTCCAACCTTATAGCATAGTGCAGTTTATTTCCCCTGGGGCTGATTATTACCACACCTGCCCCCGAGCCTTGTTCGTTAGATGCACCGTCCACAAAGAGATTCCACTTGATATCTTCCGTTATTTCCAGTTGCTCCTTATCCTCGTTGGTAGTGAATTCTGCAATGAAATCAGCCATGGCTTGTCCCTTGATGGCGGTGCGAGGGTGATAGGTGATATCATACTGACTCAGCTCAATACACCATTTAAGTAATCGCCCGGAAGTGTCGGGACGATGGAGTACCTGCCTCAGTGGTTGATCGGTCAGAACTTTGATGGAATGGGATTGGAAGTAGTGACGTAGCTTTCGTGAAGTGATTAGTAAACAATATGCTAACTTTTCAAGTTTAGGATATCTGACTTCTACCCCAGTAAACCTTTTACTAACGAAGTAAACTGGCCGTTGCGTGCGATCGTCTTCCCTTACCAAGGCAGCGCTTAGAGCGTGAGATGACACAGCAAGGTATAGGTATAATTCTTCGCCTTCGCTTGGGGTCGAGAGTACCGGTGGTTTCTGGAGGTGTTCAATTAGGTTAAGGAAAGCGGTTAAGCATTCGTCCGTCCATTCGAACCTTCCTTTATTTTTCTTTAGAGCTTCGAAAAAGGGGACGCACTTGTCCGTTGCTTTGGAGATGAATCGGCTTAGGGCAGCCACTTTTCCATTTAGGCTTTGCATTTCTTTTCGGGTGGAAGGTATCTTGATGTCCCTTAATGCTCGGACTTGTTCAGGGTTTGCTTCTATCCCTCGGGCATGGACGATGAATCCTAAGAATTTTCCCGATGACACTCCGAAGGAGCACTTTAGTGGATTCAACTTCATTCCATACTGTCGAAGTACCTGGAACATTTCGCCTAGGTGGCTTACGTGATCTTTGGCTTTCCGTGATTTTACCAGCATGTCGTCTACATATACTTCCATTGTTCGTCCTATTAGCCCTGCAAACATCTTGTTGACGAGGCGCTGGTAGGTGGCTCCTGCATTTTTAAGTCCGAAGGGCATCACTTTGTAGCAGTATAAACCCCGGTCGGTGATGAAACTAGTGTGGTCTTGGTCGGGAGCATGCATAGGAATTTGGTTATATCCTGAGTATGCATCCATAAAAGACAGGAGTTCGTGCCCGGCCGTGCTGTCTACAAGTTGATCGATTCTGGGAAGCGGGAAGCAATCCTTTGGGCAGGCGTCGTTTAGGTTGGAGAAGTCAATGCAGGTCCGCCACTTCCCATTAGCCTTCTTTACTAGTACCGGGTTGGCGATCCATTCTGGATAAATAGCTTCTCGTATGAAGTCATTGGCGAGTAGATTCTTTACTTCTTCATCGAGGGCTGCTGATCGCTCTGCCCCCATACTTCTCTTTTTTTGTTTTACAGGCGCCTTGGTAGGATCAATTTTTAATACGTGGCATGCTATGTTGGGGGAGATTCCGGTCATGTCAGCGTGTGACCAAGCGAACACATCCAAGTTGTGGCGAAGAAAATCAATGAGTTGTTAATTCATCTTTCAGCTGCGACCCGATTTTCAGTAGCCTACTTGAGTCGTGCTTGTCTACAGATATAAACTCCATAGCCTCTGCAGGCTCGGCGGTGGCCTCCTCCTCTTTGTCCCTAGGGTCTAATTCATTGAAAGGGTCGCTGGTGTATCGAAGAGGAGGGGCTTTCTTTAGTTGCTATGCTTCAAGGCTTTTTGTGCAGAGGGCAATCTCTACACCTTTCCCTTTATCTCTCCTGTGGTTGTTGCGAAGTTCGGTTACATAGCAGTCTCGTGCAATATCTTGGTCTCCTTCCACTTCCCCTACCCCATTGTCTGTTGGAAATTTCATTTTCAGGCACCACGGGGCTAGGACAATCTGGAAGTCAGATAGGGCTGGTCTTCCTAGGAAGGCGTTGTAGGCCGAATGGTTTTCTATCAGCACAAACGTCTGTTTCCTTACAACGGAGCGGGGATGGCTTCCAATTTCAACGAAGAGGTCCAGCTGCCCGATGGGCATTTTCGCATCTCCAGTGAAACCGTGTAGCGGTTTATCGTAGGGAGATACATCCTTCATTGACAGCCTCATTTTGTCGAATGCGTGTTTGAACAGGATATTTACAGAGCTTCCAGTGTCTACCAGGATCCGGTAAACTTCGGCGGGACCGAGTCGGGCAGAGATAACCATGGGATCCATGTGAGGGTACTGTCTTCCTTCTAGGTCGCGTTTACTGAATGTGATGTCATCACTTTCTTTCCGCTTTGGGTGGCGCTCTTCTATAACTGTGTTGACACAGTCTCTATTGTCTCTAAGCGACTTCCCATATCTTTCCATCTCTTTCCAACTTCTGTCTGCGATGTGCGGACCTCCTGAGATGGTATGGACCACTATCTTCTCTTGACTAGAGCTGCTAGCGTTGCGGTCGCCTCTGCCGGTCCCTGGTGAGGGTAGCCTTGGGTTTTCATTGGCAGGAGCTGGAGTCCTGTCTTGACTTTTTACATAGCGTTCCAGTTTCTTTCTCCTGATGTGTTCCTCAATCAGATCTCGGAGATGATGGCATTCGTTGGTATCATGTCCGTGGGATTCGTGGAAGCGGCAGAATTTTCCAGATTTCTGTGCGCTATCTGATTCCTTCTTGTATGGTGGGCGTTTGTATCTAACTTCGCCTTGGGTAGCAAGGAAGATATTTTCGACGGTCTCGTTCAAAGGGGTGTAAGAGTCGAATCTTGGTCCTGGCCGATATAGGCGTTTTTCTACTTTCTTGCCCCCAGTATTGTCTCTGGAATCATTTCTTCGAGTGTCCCTCGCCACAGTAGGGGCGTTGCCATGGGTCGTCTTACTTTGCTGTCCTGACTGCCCCTCAATGGCAGCATCCTCAAGCCTCATGTATTTCCCGGCTTCATGGAAGAAATCGGGTAAAGTAGCTGGTTTTTCTTTTGTCAATCTTCTAGCAAACTTAGTATCCGGATGCACCCCACTGCAGAGGGCCATCAGGATAAGCTTTTCATCGGCGTCTTGAACTGCGGCTGCTGCGACGTTGAATCTGGTTAGGTATTGCTGCAGCTTTTCTCCAGGTTTCTGTTTGACGCTGGATAAGGAATAAGCGTCCTTAGGTTGCTCCACATGAATGCGGAACTGACTGATAAATTTTTCTTTCAACATTTCCCATGAGCTGATGGATCCTTGGGGTAGATGACAGAACCAGGAGGTAGCAAGATCTGCTAAGAAGAGCGGAAAGCATTTGCACAGTACTCCCTCTGTTGCTCCACTCATGAGCATATGCTGTGTGTATCTCTGCAAGTGTACAACGGGATCGGAGGTCCCTTTGTAGGGTTCCATTGTTGGCATCTTCCATTCTCGGGGGGTGATAGCAACTTCGATATTGCGGGCAAAAGGGCTGGTTACCCTAGCGCCTATCCCTCGATCTCTTTGCTCCCGTTGGACACACTCTCTGAATAAGCGCGCCATCCTTTCATCGGAATTTGGAGCAGACAGAAATGAGTTTGGTTCTGTTCTGTGGGGTTGATTCCGTCCAGACAACCTGTAGGGATGGTATCGTCTATCATTCCTCATATTTTCCAGTGGCTGCCTTTGATCTTCTGGGAGCATGCTTGGGTCAGCTACAGTTGGCCCTTGCCTTGATCTTCCCCGGTTGGGTTCTGATCTAAGCACTTCCTCGGGTCCAACTTCGGGCTGAACTCTAGCTCGGCCCCGTTCACCGGTGTTTCTGTGGTTAGGCAGCATGACAGGCTCAGCTGCAGTTGACCTTCGCCCGGTACCTTCCCTATTGGGTTCGGTACCAAACGTTTCCTCAGGCCTAACTTCGGGCTGGGCTCGGTCTCGGCTCCTACCACGGCTACTTCTGCCGTTAGCTCCTTCGAAGAAGGAAGATCTTTGTTGTCTCTGAGATCCTCCAGACTGGGACTCGCCCCATGATTCAGTGTTGCGGTTGGATTCTTCAGCGTCCCTCAAGCGTGACATGAGATGGTCCACCAAGGCTTCCTGCTGGGACGTGAAGCGGTTAGTTACTTCAACAACAACTCTGTCCAAATCTGCCCTAGTAATTGCTGCAGGCTGTTCTGTGGCAGGAGTGGTTGGGTTAGCCTGTCCTTCATTTGTTACTGTTGCTGGAGGAGGAGGATTTACTAGATTCGCGATAGCTGGATCAGGAAGGCTACTGGATGCGATGTTTTTTCCTTTGTTAACATCTTTTCTCTGTTTGGGAGGCATGTTTTCCAAGCGGCGGACGATGCTGTTAGGAAAACTCGTTAAGTAGACGAAGCTGAAGCTTCGAGTTTCTATTCTCAGTGAAAGCACCAAAAATGTTTGCACAAAAAATGGACAAACACCTCAAAGTTGTATAATTTAGTAGATCTTATGTTGTTTTTAGTGATTTTGGAGATTTATGCAAATATATGAAAAGCAAGGGCTTAATTGTAAAAAGACACGCAGATTTAGAGTGGTTCAGCCAGAATGTGCCTACGTCCACTTTATATGTTATTTCTCTTCTCTTCTCTTGATTACAAGTACAAAGCTTTGATACAAGTAAAAGAAAGTTGTTTGAAAGTTCTATCCGTGCTTGAGCTCTCAAAACTTGTCCCCATTGTTGTACCCTTGCCCCTCTATTTATAGAGTGAGGCTAGGGGTAGGGGTCCAGGATATGTACGGTCGCTGGTGGGCCTGGGCTGATGTAATCTGGCCTGGTATGACTTGGTTCGGCATGACTTGGTCCGAGGATGGGATGGTGAGGTTGGACCGGTGGTAGTTGGTCCGGTGGTGGAATGGTGAGGTTGGACCGGTGGTAGTTGGTCCGGTGGTGGAATGGTGAGGTTGGACTGGTGGTAGTTGGTCCGGTGGCGGAATGGTGAGGTTGGACCGGTGGTAGTTGGTCCGGTGGGGGAATGGTGAGGTTGGACCGGTGGCAGTTGCCGGATGGAGGTCTACCGAATGGACTCGAGGGAGGATTGCCGAATGAGTCATGCCGAATGGATTCGAGGGAGAGCTGCCGAATGAATCACGTCTCTGGGTCTCGAGGCCTTCCGGGTAAGAATTCACCCAACAGTCTACAACTTTAGGAAAATTCTCCAAAAGTGAAAGATCACTAAATATGCTAATAGGAAAACAAACTGCTAATATATATAGACAAGGACTTGGGTATAATCAATCTGAATCTGTTAAAAGCAAAATTAATCAAGTCAAAACCGAGTGCACTATTTGTAGAAAAATTGGACACAATCAAAATATTTGTTGGTATAGACCCAAAAACGTGAAAACAATTCCAATTTGGGTTCCCAAAGGCACGAATATAAAATCGCTCAAAGTCAAACAAATCTGGGTGCCAAAAGGAACATATATAAATAGTCATGGGTCTCCACAAAATTATTTTTCAAAATCATTTGCCACTAATTACCATGGACCTATAAAAATAAATATGTCACAAAAATCTTTTACCGTGTAGGTGTGGTGGCAGGCTAAGGAACATTAACTGTGTTACTTGGATTCTGGCTGTTCCAGGAATACAACGGGCGACAAATCACAGTTCCTTAGCCCAGTACAAAGGTGACAGAATCACAATGGACAACAAAGAAAAAATATCGTAAAGGTAAAAGAGATAATGGTATATTTATTTTGAATGATATATTTAATTTGAAAATCTACACCATAATCTAATTAGCCAATTATGTGATAAATGTTGATATTGATTCTGAGTTATTCATATGTTCTTATTTGACTTGTTCCTATTTATGACTTTGATTTGTGCTTAAATGTTGACCAATCATCTTTTCATCTTTGAACTAATTCATATAAATTTGTTTGGTCAAATGATGGTGTTTTATTGACTTCCGATTGCTCATGTTACATTTGTTGATTATGTTCACTAATTTGTTTATTTGCACAGCTTCAAATTCAAATTCAATTCTATTCCATTTAAATGCTGTAAAAATGTTTTCAAGATATTTTGTTGCACACATCATGATCTGGTCTATAACTTTCAACTAATGATAATCTCAAGTGAAAGATAAATTCGGATCCAGATTACACTGGTAATCTAGTTGATAGAAAAGTTACTAGTGGAATGTGATTTATATTGAGATATTCAGTAACTGCATCATTTTAAAAAATCTGCATATTTTTCACTTCAAATAATTTTCAAATAGCAGACATTTTTCTTATAAAACCCCTTCTAGAAAATCATTTGTTGACCTTGTTTCAGATTAGTCAATTTAGAAAATTTGATTTTATAATTATTTTTGGATTTGATTTTAAATGACTGCATTAACTAATCTAACCCCCTACTAATTATCGAAAAGGTAAATAGTAATTGAAAAAGTAACGAGTGTTGATATTAATCATATATTATAACTCGAGATAGTATATTTAGTAAATTTCTTTAGAAATTTAAACAAGAGTTATAAAAACTTTTTGTTGGCAAAAATTCTATGACCATTTCTATTTCTATCATATTTCTATCGACCATCACTCATCAAAATCCAATATAGTATGTCAATATGTGGTATTTTAAACGGGAATCATTCGTTTTTCATTTTATTATATTTTTAACAAATAAAAACATCCAAAGTATTCAATCTCATTTAAAAGTCCTCACGGTTATACATGGGTGAATTACTTGGATTTTTGATTATGTGCTTCCATGCTCATTTAAAAGTCCTCACGGTTATGCATGTATGGAATACATATCAAAATTGATTAATTAAATAGACAAGTTGATTCTAATCCCATTTAAAAGTCCTCACGGTTATGCATGGTTAGAAGATACTTGAATTCATTTATTTTTTAAAATTTTGGAATACTACTAGTCTCATTTAAAAGTCCTAACGGTTATGCATGGTTAGTAGATATTCAAATTTCTGATATAAATATACCACAAATAGACACAATTATATGGTTTTATATGACGACATTATCCATATCATTCTAAAGTGGAACATGCGTCAAATAGAGTATTTATGATTTTTGTTTGATTTTTTATTTGAAATTTAATATTTATACTCGATTGGGAATTAATATTATATTAATGTCTATCACTTTATCTCTATTTTTCTAACATTATTACTCTTTTGCTGATAACAAAAGGGGGAGAGAAAAGTTATGATTTTGGAAAATAAAGGTCAAATATTTTATATTTGCATCAAGGCTCATTTGAATATTTTTATGCATATATGAAGGGGGAGCTTTGTGTAGAGAGGGAACATTCAAATAGGGGGAGCAAATTGAACAATCAAATACATTTAATAGATATCAAAATCTTAAATATATGTTTGTTATCATCAAAAGGGGGAGATTGTTGAATATGCGACTATATGATTTTTGTTTGATGATAATAAACATATATATATATATATATATATATATATTCATTTAAATGTATTTGTTAATGTACTATTTTATTTTTCACATAATTAAATAAATATTTGCTGAATAAAACAAATAACACAGAATTTAAATTCAAACGGATATTTTATTCAAACAAATATTTATTACAATTTTGAATAGTACAAATTTGAGCTCTCACTATATAAATATAAATTTGACTACAAAATGATTCACATTTACATTTGACCTCACTACATTTCACTCATACACTCGTATGTTATCTTCAACTTCATTCCAGCTTGAATCCAGCATCTGAGCAATCTGCAAAATAAACACTAACGCAGTAAAATTGAAAAAGAAATATTTTTGCAGTATAAAATAAAATGTGATTTTGAAAATTTTATTTGCCTGAGTTATTTGTGTTGTTCGTCATCATTTAATTCTGAATTCATCATACACGAACAGCTTGTGACATGCACAGTGAATCACTGTACATGCCACAAGGTCGTGCACACCGATATATACACTTGATACAATTACAGGGACAGGTGAGCACAGGTCAAACCCAAAAGTCGGGTTCAACTCGAGTGCAATAAAAATAATGTCACGACATGAACACAAGGTCAAACCCGAGCTGCTAGTTGGATTCAACAGAGGTGCAAATGGTCAAAACTCATAAATCAAGCCTCGACCAAAGTTCAAGACATGAAATCAGAGACCAAGCAGCAAACATCAAATGTACAAAGATAAATGCACCAGTGACCAATGCAATGCAACAATACCAAAGTGAAGCCACGGTGACCAATGCAATGCGACAAAACTAGTGAACCAAACTGCCCGGGCTAAAAGACTCAGCAACATATAACTAAATATATACATGTGAGAACATATATATATATGTATTTATATATGCAGTGAAACAAAATGCACAAGTACAAGCAGAAACAATGTCATAGAGAAAACTTCCAAAATGTCGAAGAAGGCCAGAACATCAAGTGAAGCAACATCATAAATCAATGGTCAGGCAAAATGAAGACCAACATCACTGAACCAATGAAAAGTACAACTAGCAAAACCAAAATGGACAACAGCTACAACAAAATGCAAGCCAACATTACAGTATCACTAAATCGTGGAAATCTACATGGAACGACAAGTAAAAATCGAACAGGTCGAAAGTGCTACCAGACATGATTTTTTTTACAGGCAATAGCAAATCAATTTTATCAAGGCTAAGGTCAAAGCAAAGCATAACCAAAGTCACCAGAAAATCAACGCCGTGATGATCAAGACAACAATGAACGGAATCGAACAGTACAAAATCAATACCGTGGCATTCAATGAAAAGAACCAAGTCAGAATCAACACCGTGGGAATCAAGTAACTTAAAATATATGAAGTGACAAAGTCAGAGAGATCATAAACATCCAAGCAACATCGAAGGCCAGAGATAAAATAATTGATGAATTCAAATCATCAGAATGAACGAAAAAATAGGAAATCAAATCCTATATAAACAACTATCATCATCGGCAAAATGATCATCGAGTTCAAGCATTCAACCAAGAGAGGAAAAGGCATAAATTACATACCAGAATCAAAGTCGAACTCAATCATCGAGAAGCAGCCGAGCGCAACTCAAGGAGACGAACGATTGATAAAGCAAACACGCGAATATCCATTTGATCGATTAACATTCAAGCGGCGACTTCGAAGATTTTCACAAGCCCTAATTTTTCATCAGAGAGAAACGAAGGAGGACATTATTTTCAATAGCATAGAAAAAAAAAAGAAAAGGGCCGGCATGGTTTCTCTGTGTTTATTAGTTTTGGGCCGGCTAATTAAAAGAGATTAGGGCTTAACTTTTAAATTATAGCTTTATTATTTAAATTTGTTTTTAAATTTAAATTCTCCTGTTAAACCGTTGTAATTTCTAGTCGTGTGACTAGGGGACAAACTACGTGGCGTAGTTTGAGAATTCGCAACTCAGTGGCTGAGTAGTGGCAGGGTTTTGAGCGTAGAGTTAGGTTAGTCGATAGCGGGTGTCGCGAGTTTACGTGTGTAAGCGTCTGACTATCTAATTTCTAGTAGAAACCTTGGGGTGCAGCACGTAGGCAGGGTTTTGCCGAAGCTGGGTAAATCTGTGTGTTCTATTTTTATTCTACTATATCTGTGCTGCTATTATTCTGCTGTGATCTGTGTTGAAAATATAGTATATAAACTTCCGCAATAATTTTTATAATTGATAGTATCACCCTATTCACCCCCCTCTAGGGTGAAATCATCCTACACTTATTACTCTTTTAAGGGTTGTGAATCCTATAGGAGGGTATGCAACTCTAGGAATGAGATATGACCAGTTAGAACTTGATTTGTTAGGTCATATGTTTGTATGCAGTTTATATTTTATTGATTTCGTGGGTTTCAGGATCATATTTGGTATGGATTGGTTAGATAGATATGATGCTAGGATATTTTGCCAGGAGGGGGAAATATCATTGAAGCACCCTAATAGCCGTAACAGAGTTATTTACTCAGTAAGGAGTTCAAGCGGAAATGCTTATGCGTTATTGGGTGCCATGGGAACATAAGCATAGTTGAAGCAGGTTTATGTTGCAAGAGAGTTTGCAGATGTATTTGAACCATTTTTGGGCTTTCCACCGAAAAGAGCAGTCGAGTTTCAGATAGATCTCATACCGAGTGCTAAACCCATAAGTAGACCACCTAGCAGGATGTCACCAACCGAGATGGAGGAATTGAAGGTGCAACTAGTGGAATTGGAAGGAAAGAATTTCATCCAACTAAGCAGTTCGCCTTGGGGAATGGCCGCGGTATTCATGAATAAGCCAGATGGATTGTTAAGGATGTGTATTGACTATCGTATGCTGAACGATAGGACGATCAAGAATAGATATCCTTTGCCGAGAATTGAGGGCTTATTCAATCAGCTGAGTGGAGCCAGAGTGTTTTCCCAGCTGGATTTGGCGACAAGGTTCCATCAGCTAAGAGTGGCAGAGAATAGTATTCCTTTGACGACGTTTAGGACCATATATGGGTCTTACAAATGGTTGGTTCTGCCATTCGAGCTTACTAATGCGCCAGCTTTCTTTATGGATTTGATGAACCAGGGTTTTCCGAGAGCACTTGGATATGTTCGTATTGGTATTTATTGATGACATTTTGGTATATTCTAAGAATGAGAAGGATCGTAGATCATCTTAGAATAGTGTTGGAGATGCTAAGGCAACATCAGCTGAAAGCGAAGTTCTCAAAGTGTCATTTCTGGAAGAAGGAAGTGAAGTTCCTTGGTCATGTTGTTTTCGAGGAAGGTTTAGCTATTGATCTAGATAAGATTAAAGCTGTTAACAATTGGAATAGACCAGATACGATAAATGAGATTAGAAGTTTTCTTGGACTTGCAGGATACAACCGAAGGTTCATTAGGGATTTATCACAGATAGCGGCATCCTTGACTATGCTAACTAGGAAGGACGTGAAGTTTGTTTGGTTTGACAAATGTGAGGAAGCATTCCTTAAGTTGAAACATTTGTTAACTAATGTGCCCGTGTTAGTAGTTCCAGATGGGAATAAGTGATTGGTAGTGTACACCGATGCATGTGGTACTGGGAGAGGTGTTGTGCTAATGCAGAATGGAAAGGTAATTGCATATGCTTCTAGACAGCTTAGACCGCATGAAGTGAGATACCCTACTCATGATTTGGAATTGGTAGCGGTAATCTTCACATTGAAAATGTGGATACATTATCTTTTGGGAGAAATGTTTGAGCTATTTACGAATCATAAGTCTCTACGGTATTTATTCTCTCTGAAGGAGTTGAACATGAGACAGTAGAGATGGCTGTAGTTTGTTGCAACTTATGATTTTAGCATCAAGTATACACCGGGAAAAGGAAATAAGGTGGCGGATGCGCTTAGCAGGAAACATCAGAATGTGGTGTTAGCTATTTTGGAAGAATGGAAAGACTTGGAAGCACTGTCTTCTTGTAGTGTGCAGTTGAGGTCGACTGCTGGATCTAGTCGGAATATCGCCATGATTTCTTGTTTGGAAGTTCGACCAGTTCTGATCGAACGGATTGCTTCTAGGCAGAACGAGGATCTAGTGTTAGCTGAGAGGATTAGAAGGTTAGAAGCTGGAACCGAGATTGATGATTTAAAGGATTTTATTCTTGACCGCAGGGGTTGGTTGAGAAAGAAGGAATGGTTATATGTTCCGTACATTGGAGACCTTAGGAAGGAAGTTCTGAAGGAATGTCATCAATCAAAGTTTATGATTCATCCTGGGGGAACCAAGATGTATCAGGATATGAAAAGAAGTTTCTTTTGGGATGGAATGAAGATTAATGTTGGCTTATGGGTAAAACAGTGTTTGAACTGTCAGCAAGTAAAAGCCGAACATCAGAAGCCAAGTGGTTTGCTTCAGCCTTTGGATGTTCCAGTTTGGAAGTGGAACTCGATATCCACGGACTTTATTGACGGGTTGCCAAGATAAAATCGGGGTAATAAAATTATATGGGCCATAGTGGACAGATTGACTAAGAGTTCCCATTTCATTCCAGTAAGGTCAACCAGGACAACACTTGTTTTGGCTAAGTTTTTCATAAAGAACATCGTTAGATTGCATGGAATTCCTAGTAATATCATCCGTGATAGAGATGGTTTATTTACTAGCGAGTTCTGGAAGAGCCTGCAGAGTGTGTAAGGCACTAAGCTCAAGATGAGTACCGCATATCGTCCTCAGACGGATGGTAGACGGAGAGAGTCAACAAGGAACTGGAAGATCTTTTGAGGGCTTGTGTGCTGGATTTTAGTGGTTCTTTGGAAGATCACTTGCACCTAGTGGAGTTTTCCTATAATAATAGTTATCAGACTACTATAGGAATGATGCCTTTTTAAGCTTTGTATGGAAGATCGTGCAAATCACCAGCATGTTGGCTAGAGACCGGAGACAGATTGGTCCTTGGTCCAGATTTGGTGAGAAAGGCGACAGAAAATATTGAGTTGATACGGGAAATAATGAAGGACACTGTCTAGGTAGAAGAGTTACGCAGACAAAAGGCGTAAGGACCTAGAGTTCTCAGTTGGAGATAGAGTTTTCATCAAGGCATCGCCGATGAAAGGGTGGTTCGATTCAGGAAGACCGGGAAGCTAGCACTGAGATATGTTAGACTATTTTCTATATCAAAGAGGATTGGGAGACTCGCATACCGAGTAGATTTACCGAGCAGTTTGGCCAGGGTCCACAATGTGTTTCATGTTTCTCATCTTATGAAGTATGTTCATGATCCAAAAACTATTATCGCTCCGACAGCACTGGAGGACTTAGTGGTGGAACCAGATATGACTTTTGTGAGACATCCAGTTCGTGTTGTGGCAAAAGATAAGAAGAGGTTAAGAAACAAGACAGTCAGGTAGGTGAAAGTTCAGTGGAGCGACAACGTGAAGGACTGTACTTAGGAGACAGAAGACAGGATTAGGGCAACTTTTTCTGGGTTGTTTTAAATGGTATGTTTTATATAGGATTTATATAGAATTTGGCTGGTAGGTTATACTAGCTTCGCTTGCTGGGCTATATGCTTGTTGTTTTGTCTTAACTGAAATTTCGGGAACGAAATTCTTTAAGGGTGGAGTCTATAATGCCCCTGAATTTTAATTAACATTATTCGGGATATTTAATTGGATAAATTAAATAGATTAATGTGCATAATTAGGGAGATGAGATTAATAACTCAAATGGCCGTGTCTTAATGATTGAACTAAAGTAAGACTTAACTAAATTTAGAAGGAGGAATTTTCTTAGGGAGTAAACTTGGAAATGGGGCTACATTTCTTAGTATAAATCTCTTCCTCCACCTTAATAGATTTTCACTTTCTCATTCATTAACTCCTCACCTACTTTCGGTCGGCCATTAAAAGCTCCAGGAAGAGCATAAATTGAAGAAAAAGCTAAGTATTTAAAGCTAGGAAATAATCTCATTCTCCAATCAACTAATCAAGGTAAATAATCATGTTTATCATCTCATTTTTTATGTTTGGTTCGGCTATGGGCTTATATCCAATCCATGTGTATGTTTTGGTTAAGATATAATCATTTAAACCTTTGTTTGGATAAGACATAGTTGTTTTTAAATGTTAATGGGCTAATTAACACATTTTATTCGGTTTGGGTTAAATTCCGAGTTGTTTTGATCTTCGTATGTTTTGAAATTTTTATGTGTTGGAGAGAATATATTAATTGATTTTCGGGAAATTTTCCAGATTTTTTTAAGGTGAATTAATAGTTATATAAAATTATTTAAGGTATGGGACTTAAATGTTTTATATAATTATAAAGGAGAAAGGGGCTTTTTCAAAATTATTTAAATTTCCAAAAAAGGAATGTCGGCAGCATTTTTGAATATAAATTCTGGCAACCAATCAGATTTAGACAAACAAGGCAGGCAGGGTACATAAGAACTATTTTAAACAGTATTTTCGCTATTTTAACTCTTTCGGCAAGACCTTCCGCCTCCATTCCAGACCTTCCAACAAGGTCGACAGGTATCAAACCTTTCGACTAGGTCAAAAATCAATGCACATGGTATCAGGTGACTGGTACGTACTGAATTGAAAGGGGTCGAACAGTTTGTGATGAAATGTTAGAGCTTTCGAAGGAGATGATACCTTGTTTTGGTTTTAAAGAAAATACAACTGATAGCTTTCGACGAAGAGCTTTCGACGTTGTTAAGTGGTTTAAAAGAAAAAGGTTTCGATTGGGTTGCTTTCTTGTTCTAAATGAAACCTTTCAACAAAGTCGAAAGGTATAGCATTTGACAAGGTCGAAAGCATAGTTGCCGCTTCCAAACCTTTTGACACAGATGGAGTCAAAGGTTATTTTTGTTTTCTAAAACTTGCCGCCTCTCTCCATTGATTTCGAAGGGTTCGTTCCAACACCAACACTTCATTATTTTTGAATGGTTTCAAAAGATTTTAGGTTTTGAGTTCCAATGATTTCGAAAGGTTTTGATTTCGAAAGGTTTTAGATTTTGAAGGGGTTACCTTAAATGATTTCGAAAGGTTTTGGTTTTGAAAGCTTTTGAGTTTTAATGATTTCGAAAGGTTTTGGTTTCGAGAGGTTTTGTCTTTGAAAGGTTTCATTGCTGTCGAAAGGTTTATAAATGGTTTTATAAAGGGGGATACCCCAGGCTTTCGACAAAGTTGAAAGGTGAAGCCTTTCGACAAGTTCGATAAGAAACCTTCTGACAAGGTCGAAAGATAGGACCTTTCGACAACGTCCAAAGGAATGGTTTTCAATGCCTTCCAAAGGCTAATATTTATTTTCTTTCGAATGGAGCTTCATTCGAAGGGGTTTAAAGGGCTGTTTTTAGTCATTTTTCTTAAGTAAAGTTTTGCTAATTCGAAAGGGTTACTTCGAAGGGTTACAGCATAAAACACATATCTTTTTTTAAATATGTAAGGGGGATCCTTATATAAATTGAATGTTATCAAACTTGGGGATACCGGGGCGGGTTTAATATTTTCGATACATAGTTTGGGGTTACAAACAGAAATATGCTTTCGAAAATATACGTTGGGGCTATCAATGTGTTTTTATTTAATTTAACCTAATTGGGGATACCAATGGGAATAGGTTAAATAGGTGGTATACCTGGGGAAAATAAATAATCAAGGTGACCGTGAATTTTAATAAATAATCATGGGGATCATGATAATTTAATTGGCCAAGTGTTGGGTTCTTGGTTAACCTAGGAAAACCATGGAATGTGCGGTGGATAGCCCACATCAAATTTCGAAAGTAAAGAATGTTTTGCTAGTGGTAGTTAGCCTCGGGATTTGGAACCCAAGGGTTCATAGTCATCGTAGGAAAATTGTGTAGTGTGCGGTAGATAGCCTACACCAACTTTTATAAAACAATGTACGATGGATGATCTGCATTTATTTTGATGAATTTGGGATGGATTGTCCTATTACAGTTTTGACGGATAGTCATTTTAAAGATTTTTAGATGGGATATCTAATAAATTGTTTTTAGATGGGATATCTAATAAATGGGTGGATGGGATATCCAATGTATATTATTTATGGTTTAATTTCATATTATGTTAAGACTAATTATTTTGGGTGTAGGGGCATAATAAATTATTTGCATGTTTTGTTTTGGGATACTAGTGAGGGGAAAACCCATTCCGCTAAGCGGCGTGGTCTCACTAGATATCTATTCATTATAAAAGATGAAAGGGGATTATTCATACCAAACTTATTGTCTGACTTGAAGTTTGTGTTTCTCCACAAACTCTCGGGTACTTGTTTGTACCAAAATTGGGCACAACACTCTTCGGAAGATTTTGAAGAGATAAAATGAAGAAATTAAATGGAAAAAGAGGATTATCTAACAAAAACTCCAAAAACAGATAATGAAAGTAATAAGAACGCACAGAAACACAAGAATTTAGAGTGGTTCGGTGTGTTGCCTACGTCCACTATGAAGTTGATTGCTTTATTGATGTTCCTTTGATGATTATAATTGATTTCAGCGAGTTACAGCAGATAATAATGATTTACGACAGTGAAATTCTTTGGTAGCAGTAGCAATGGAGTTTAGAACTGGATCCGGCAGAGTCTGGGCGTTGGAGAATTCAAAGAAGAAGAAGATCCCTTTTCTGTTGGCTCTGGGGGTCTATTTATAGGTGTAGGAGGCTGATATTTCGCTCAGATCTTGGGTGAACGGATTTCGTATCGATCAAGATTGTGTCCGATGGAGTCGAAATTTGGCATGGTATTATTCAGCATGCACGTAAGCTCCTGTGAAAATTTCATAGCATTTGGACTTGTAGATTAGGAGATATGATCGATACGAAATGGTGCTTTTAGGTTGGATGTTTCGTTTGTATCGATCGTTTCGACTCGATGATTTCGAATCGATGGTGGCATGCGCTAGCAGATTGACGTGGCGTGCGTCCTTCGCATCGATCCATACTTTTTGCCAAGTCGATCGAGTCTTTTCCAGGACTTTCGCCTTGTTCGTATCGAGGCATTTGTGTTGTTCGAATCAATGGAAGGTGGCCCTTGTTTTGTATCGATGGAGAACACATGGAATAATTCGACTGCATGGCCTTGTTTGTATCGATTGGAAATGGCTCCATTTGATCGATACGAAGTTGACGTGGCCAGGTGGACTCGAACACTGTTAGCTATCGATCGATATGAATAACCATGACGTGGATCGATGCGAACAAGTACTTCTTGATGGATACGAAGTAACTTGGTTCGAAGGATACGAGGAGTGGTTCCTCAATGGATACGAAGTAAGGTCAATTGATGGATACGAACTATAGAAGCTTGATGGATTCGAACAAAGCTCTCCAGGCGATGGATGCGAAGTAGACTCTGGTGATGAATACGAACTCGATCGAGTCGAATAGAGGCTTGGTGATGGATGCAAAGCTGATTGAGTCGAAGTAGGCCCTGGTGATCAACGCGGAGCTGATCGAGTCGAAGTAAGCTTCCCTGATGGATTCGAACTCGATCGATTCGAACAGTGGTTGGTTTTCATCCAATCTTGCATCGATCGTAACTTGAGCATACAAACTCAGATTGACTTGAAATTTGGAACGTTGACTTTTATGGCATCCCTCGTCGTGTCTTGTCGATTGTAGCTCGATCCGGACTCGGACAAAATTCATCGATATCCATGGTGAACCTATGTATAACCGATCTCTAAGACGAACAGTCATTGGTTTCTAGCCAAGTTCTTGGTGTCACGGCCTTGCCAAAAGGCGGGATAACATTTGCCCCCCAAAGTACGTCTTGTGGAAACATGATGTGCTTTGAAATGCTGCAATTTTCATTCTGAATAGTCTTCGTCTTTTCAACATGCTATATTTTTTAAGCAAATGTTTTAAATTTACATAAAAAAATTGGTAATTAATTAAGATAAATGTTTTATCTTAGAGTTAATTATGGTTTCTGATAATTAATGATTAATTAATTTAATGAAGTTATTAAAAAGGAAATTAATTAATTAATGATTAAGGATTAATTAATAAGTAATTAAGGGTTAATTAAAATGGTAATTAAGAAATACTTAATAAAGTTTTATTAATAAAAATAATTAGGTTTTATTGATTAATACTTAAAGGATGATTAATCTATAATTAAAGATTAATTAATGGATTAATCAAAGGATCAATGTAATTAATATGGATGGGTAATGGTTAATTAATTAGTATAATTAATTAAAAGTTAATTACTTATTGTAATTAAAGGATAATAAATCAAGAGATTCAGATTTGCTTTGACGAATTCTGGAGGAGCAATGGAGTAGGAGGCTTCAGCGTTTGTAGATATATAAGTGGTTCCGCTGTGTTGATCTCTGAGTCATTTGTTTGAGTTGTATTTGAAGTTGTAATAACTAGACAGGTGTTTATAACTGTCTAGTATGTGTTGTATAAGCTATGTAACTCTGATAGCTGTTGTATATGATACTATGTAATATCTTATGTGATATAATATAATTTATTCGTTCCGCTGTTGAGATTCTGATGTTGTTTCTTCTTTCTTCTCTATCTTTTCTCTTTATCTATCCCTTTCTTTCTTATTAATGATGCTTCATTCTATGGAATGAATGGCGGGTCGTTACAGTGGTAACTGTAACGACCCGGAATTTTCGAACCCGAAAATTCCAGATAGTTAGGAGAAAGAAAAGAGATAGAAGAAAGAAACAGAACAAGACACAGATTCTCACATTCGCAACGGATCAAAATACAATATCAAATAATAATATCAGTTATACAAAGAAAATTGTATTTATTAATTTTCATCAATTCAATTTAAATTTCCACATCCATTTAAATTGACTCAATTCCAATTTAAATAACTTCAATTTCCGTTGAAATTGATTTAACCCCAATTCAAGTTGTTCATTCTAAACTCATTTAACTTTCCTTAAGTTAAATTCAATTTAATCTAGTAAACTTTACCCAATTTGAATTCTCATTTCAAATTTTAAACTTTATATTAATAATCTTCCCACTTATAAGTTCAAAAACTTATCACCTTGGGTTTTCATATCACATTCCAAAGAAAAATTTAAAACTCAACACTTAGAGTTTATTTCAATCATCTTTGATATTATGTATATCCTCATTTATACATATTTATTTCCTTTACTCACCAAGTTATACCTTAAATTTTTTAAACCACCTTTGGTTTTAATTCCCAGTATTAAAACTTTTCTCTAACAATCCGGAATTATCGGAGTCGAAATTTTCGGATTGTTAGAGAAAAAGAAGAAAAGAGAAAGAAGAAGAAGAAGAAACAGAAACACCAAAACATAGATTCTCACATTCTCACAACAAATCAATTATCGATAGATAACTCATAATATCACATTTTAACCCATCATAGCATATCACAATACATCACAACTCAATATCAGAGATATTCAGAAAAACTAAGGTATTCAATTTAAGTTTATTATCTATAGTCAAGAATAATAGTCAAACAATTCTTAATTAATTTAATTTAATCACCTATTATAAATTAAATTAATTACCTTTAATCGTGCAGAATTAACTTAAATTAGTTATAAGCTTTCCTTTAATTAATTACATTGATTAATTAACCTATAATTAATCACATTAATTATTCCTTAATTACTTATACAAATCATCCTTTGATTGATTTCATTTAATTTCAATATTACCTTAATATTTATTAGAAAGAAATATCATTTTATATATCAAAATATATTCTTATATAAAATCATTTAAAATCCTTATATAAGAAAATAACAATTACGCTCTCATATATATACAACTGTAACGACCCGCAATTTTCGACTCCGAAAATCTCGGATTGTTAGGGAAAAGAAGAAGAAAGATGTAGAAGAAGAATAGAAAACAAAACTCAGAATCTCACATTTCGCAGCGGATCAAATATAATATCAAATAATAGCATTTATACAAAGAAAAGCTGTAATTGTTACTTTACATTCAATAAATCAGAGTTACAACCATATACACATGATTGGACAGTTATATCAACCTGTCTTAGACTAATATCACAACAACTCTCAATACACAACGGAATACTTCATACGTTCCTACCATCCAGCTCGTCTCCTGAGCTCCAGAATGTCCTAACCTGAAAATCTGTAATACTCGGTCTGACCCGAGCATTACATCAGATTTTTTAAACCATCTTCTGGTTTAAGATGGAGTGTAACTCAAGATTTTGATCGGGATTTTTGGGTTGAGCACGAGTAACTCTGGTTTGTCTCGAGTTAAATGTAGGGTGTTCACAAGTTTTTAAGTTAAACATAATCAAATTTTAATTAATTAGGGTCTTGGGTAATTAAAGATTTATTTATTAATGAAGGTAATTAAAGAGTAATTAATTAATTCATAAATTAGTAATGGAAGGTTGATCAATGTAATTAATTAAAGTTAGGTAATTAAAGTAAATGATTTATCTTGAAAGGATAATTAAGGTTTTAATGATTAATGATTAATTTAATTTAAGTATAAATAACTAATTTAATTAATAAATATAAGGTTTATTAATTTATAAGGGTTTAGTTAATTAATTAAGGATTAATTAATTGTTAATTAAGAATTAATTAATTAAGAAATAAGACTAATTAATTGATAATTAGAGGTTAATTAATTAGATAATTACTTGATGAAAGTAATTAAAGGTAAATTACTTAAGGATAGTAATTGAGAATTAATTACTTGGTGTAATTAATTAAAGGGTTGATTAATCATGGTAAGTGATTATGGGATAATTAATTTGAGTAATTAATTAAGGATCAATGAAATTAATTTGGGTAAAACACAAGACAAAACTTCAGTGCATGGTGTATCTCCTGTGCATGTGCACAACATCTCTGGATCCAACAAACAAGAATCTACGCTATTTCAACCTGATAATGATCAAATTCAAATGATGGAAACAAATGATACAAATATGCAAGTTTCTCTTTCTTCAGTAACAAACATCATCAGCTCGTATGCTAATAACATTTTTGATCTTGCCTGCTCCATGCAAAATGTCCCTTCAGCATCTTCCTCAAAACTCACTCTTCAATCCTCAACTTCTCCAATTTCAGTTCCCCAAAACTCTCAAATCCTGTCTTCTAATCCTCCTTCGGCTTCTGCTCAGTTTCCATATGTTAATAATTCTATTATTCTAGGATGGTATGACAAAGGAAAACAATCATGTGATGATTCAGTCCATGGTAATAATGATAGTAATAAAAGAGCAACATCTAAGAAATTGGCTAATTTCAAATCTAGTCCTGCAGATTCTCATTCTCCTGCAACTAGGAGCAGAAAAAACACTATCCACCAATCACTCTAGTTTTATGATGATACAAAATATAGGAGTATGGAACATTATGGGTGCTCATTGTCACTTGAAACTTGATCAAGTTAAAAATCTCATTCTCTCTCATAATCTTAAATTAATAGCTATTCTCGAAACAAAACTCAACCTCTCTTTATCCAATAGGGCTGCTAATTACATTAACCCTAATTGGAATCATCTTCATAATCTTTCTGATTCTGAATATGGTAGGATTTTAATCCTTTTTTATCCTACTGCTTTATCCATAACCTCTATTCTATCTTCTAGGCAATACATTCACACTAAAATCATCTGTCAGCAAACTAAAACTTCATTCTAC
The DNA here is from genome assembly GCA_030737815.1 of Allium fistulosum. Lineage (NCBI taxonomy): Eukaryota > Viridiplantae > Streptophyta > Magnoliopsida > Asparagales > Amaryllidaceae > Allium > Allium fistulosum. Next base: position 1,414,756,925 of record CM060901.1, on the reverse strand, counting down.
ATAAATTTTATTTATGCGGATAACTCTACTGCTTCAAGACAAAATCTCTTTGACTTCTTGCCTTTTCTTAGGCAAGAATCACATCCTTGGCTGGTCATGGGTGACTTTAATAGCTGCCTTCAACTTGATGATAAGTTTGGTGGCCTGCCCTTATTCCCTAAGCATATCCTTCCTTTAAACATTGCTATCTCCGATTCTGATCTCCTCAAAATTCAAACTTCTGGAGCTAGATTCTCCTGGAATAATAGAAGTAGGAGTAGAGTCAGAACTTTCTCCACTATTGATCATGCTTTCTGTAATTTAAAATCTCTCTCTGTCAATCTTCTTCACCCAATCCTCTCTGATCACTCCCCTTTGATTCTTTCAAATGGTCCCTCTATGAAAAAGGAAAAAAGAAGTTTCAAATTTTTTAATGATTGGACTCACTCCCCTGATTTCAAACCAATTGTTGGTAAAGCATGGTCCTCTCACTGTTATGGTAACCCTATGTTTATTCTTTGCAGGAAGCTCAAACTTGTTAAAAATCATTTGAGAACTTGGGCAGCTGAAATGTATGGTGATGGTACTAAGCGGTCAACTTTATTGAAGATTAGGTATAAACAAGCTCAAGAATTTATGATGAATAACCCTCAAGACCCTGTTGCTGCTGAGGAGGAAGGAAGGCTATACACTCTACTTAACAAATCCCTTGATATTGAAAGTGGGATGAAACAACAGCAGCTACACTGTAAGTGGTTTCAATTTGGTGATCGTAACACTGAGTTTTTTCATTCCTCTATCAAAATTAAGCAAGCTAAAGAAAACATTCGCACGATACGTTCTCACGATGGTACTCTTGTCCCCACTCCTGAGCAAATTGATGCTGCCTTTCTTAGTTATTTTGAAGACTTACTTGGTAACTCCTCTAACTTTAGTCCGGACCTTGATATGTTGAACGATATTCCCCTTCCTACTATTTCCAGTTTGCAGTCTTCATTGCTCTGATGAGGAAATAAAGCATACTCTTTTTGCCATGAATAGAAAATCGAGTGGTGGTCCTGATGGTTTTAATGTTCTTTTCTTTATTATTTGCTGGGACATTGTTCAATATGATTTCTGCAAGGCTGTTCACAATTTTTTTAGTAAATGCTCTCTTCTATCTGAAGTCAACTCTACTAACATTGTATTAATTCCAAAATGTCCGGATGCTTGCTCTGTATCTTCTTATAGACCTATTTCTTGTTGTAATGTGGTGTACAAATGTATTTCCAAAATTATTGCCACTAGATTAATGCAAGTCCTCCCTCAAATTATATCGCAGAACCAAGTTGCCTTCATACCTAACAGAAGTATTTTTGACAACATTCTACTTGCCCAAGACCTTCTTTGTGGGTATGCGAGATCTAATGCAACCCCATCTGCAATGTTAAAGCTTGACATCACTAAAGCATATGACTCAATACACTGGTCCTCTATAGTTCGGATTATGGCATTAATAAAATTTCCTAAGCCTTTTGTTGGATGGGTATATGAATGTATTTCAACTCCTAGCTTCTCAATTGTTCTGAATGGTCGTCCTGTTGGTTATTTCAAGAGCAGGCAAGGAATTAGGCAGGGTGATCCTATCTCATCGTATTTATTTCTATTAGTGATGGAAGTCCTCACCAGATATATGAAAACCAAGTACTCTTCTGGTCTGACCAGATACCACCCTAAGTGTAAGCTTACAAATGTTACAACTCTTATGTTTGCTGATGATATTATGATATTCACTAAGCCACATCTACCTTCGATTCAGTGTGTTATTAGAACTTTGTCTGATTTCTACAATATGACTGGTTTGCTGCTTAATTGTTCTAAATCTAGTATTTCTTTTGCTGGAATCCCCTCCCAACTATCCTTGTCTCTGCTCCAAATTTCTGAGCTTCATCTTATGGACTCTAATATGACATATCTTGGCCTCCCTCTTTTAACATCTAGATTGAAGCTATCTGATTGCCTTCCTCTGTATACCAAAATTGTTTCATTACTAGACAGGTGGGCAAATAGATACTTATCTCAGGCAGGAAGGCTTGTTCTTATCAAATCGGTTGCCTTTTCGATGGTTGTTTATTGGTCAAAAGCTTTTATCTTGCCTGCTAAACTTTTGTATCTGATTAGAGGTGCAATGCTTAGGTTTATTTGGACTGGTTCCATTAATAATAGGAAGCCTCTGCCTTGCTCTTTCAGTCTTTTTGAAAAAGATAGAAATTCGGGAGGGCTGGGAGTTATAAACTTCATGAAATGGAATGTTGCTGCTTTCAGTACTCATCTAAATTCAATATTTTCCAGGAAGAACAATGGGTGGGTTAAATGGGTTTGGGCCCATAGAATAGGTAGGATTAGCTTCTGGAGTCTGCCTATACCACAAACTTGTAGTTGGACTTGGAGAAAATTGATTGGCTTGCATGACACCTTACTTCCCCTGATTGTTCATAGGATGGCTAACTCATCTGAAGTTAAGTTTTGGTTTGATCCGTGGGTAGCCAATGGTGTGATATTGCATAAACTTTTCAGCTATCAACAAGTTGATCAGTCTGGAATTCCCAAAACTGCTAAAGCAGTTGATTATATTAGTCAAGGAAAGTTACTGCTACCATACTCCTCTAATCAATATATCAGGTCTGTTTGGAATGAAATACAAAGTAAAATCTACCCTACTGTTGAGGTTGATGCTGTTCATTGGAGTGCCAAACCCCACTCTGTCTCTCATGTGTACAATCATCTCAATCATTCTAGCAGTAATCAGGCTTTTAAATGGAGTAAAATCATATGGTCATCTGATTCTGTGCCAAAAGTTAACTAAAAGTAAGATGATGGAAATGGGTCTTGATTTTGGTATTTCCTGTGTTTTCTGTTCTAACCTGCCTGAGACCACACATCACTTGTTTTTTGAATGTACCTCTAATCTTATTCTTTTTAGAAAAATGATGCAGCTTGCTGGTAGTAAATTACTGTCCAATCTTAGGCCTATTGATTTAGACATGATATACAAAGCTACTAGGTGGAGAACTTTGAAAGCAAGATGTATCACTATTTGCCTCAAGAAGTACATGATTAATGTATGGACTGAAAGAAATATGATCTATTTTGAAAAAAAGAGGAGGGATGGGGAAGCTTTATGGAAAATCTTAAAGCATGAAATCTATGTTGCTGTGATGAATCTGCCTTCTTTACCTGCTGCTTTGAGTGAAGCTTGGAGGTAGTTGGTGGTCTGCTTCTTGTTATGTCTGTTTTCTCCTTTCTTTTCTTGCTTTGTTTTTTGAGTGTGCCTGTTTCTCTAGTTCATCCTTGTGTGTTTTTCTTTCTTGCTTGTTTTTTGTGAGCAAGCTTTGTATTTTATTGTTTTTGTTGCAATAAAATCAGGTAGGGGCCCTGATAACCCCGCTAGCCTTTGCTAAAAAAATATGGATGGGTAAAGGTTAATTAATTTGTGTAATTAATTAAGAGTTCATTACTTAATATAATTAGAGGATAATTAATCAAGGGTGATTAATTAAGATGAAATTAAAGGATGATTAATTAATCAGTTTGTAATTAATAAATGTTAAGTAAAGAAAGACTAGTAATTAATTTAATTAGGGATGAATTAAATTAATTTTGGAAGTGATCAATCTTGCTTATGAATGATTGAATGATGTAAATGCCTTAAATTGGTTGATATCTCTGATACCAAATGTAACGACCCGGAATTTTCGAACCCGAAAATTCCAGATAGTTATGAGAAAAAGAAAAGAGATAGAAGAAGAAACGGAATAAGACACGAATTCTCACATTCGCAGTGGATCAAAATACAATATCAAATAATAATATCAGTTATACAAAGAAAAACTATATCAATACATTTACATTTTAATATATCAGAGTTACAACATTACACAAATACTGGACACTTAAAACTAACTTGTCTTAGATAAACTACAATATATCACAGCGGAAACACTCCATACGTTCCTGCCATCCAGCTCGCCTCCTGAACTCCAGAACGTCCTTACCTAAAAATCTGTAATACTCGGTCTGACCCGAGCATTACATCAAAGCTGTAATCTTTGACTGATTTTCTCAATAATGTAAACTGTTGACTGTCAACTGTTATACCCTGTATTATTGCAACTGATTGTTGTATGCTAGTGATTAGCCGTTTGTTGTTGTAATCGTTATCAAATGAGTATCCAATTCCTGTAAATCTAGAATATTTAAGATTAGTCCGACATATATGCATATATGTTAAAATGACTCTCGTTGACGTTTGTACGTTCATGAGTCGTTGTCAGTTTATCCCGTATCGAATTCCGTATCGATCCTCTCCTGAACCGATGTGAGATTCGAATTGTAACAACGCTTGATGGTTGTTTTTGAATGTTCCTTCGTATCGATCCTCTCCTGAATCGATGTGAAGGGCTGAAATATTGTCTTTGCATCGATTTTCATTGCATTGATGGATACGAAGTGAGCAATTAGAATCGATGGATGTGGGGTTCGATGGATACGAAGCGGTCCATCGTATTGATGGAGTTCAATGCCTTCAGAACAGCCCCTGTTGTGTATTTCGAATCGATGGATCTGGTGTCATTGGATACGAATAGACAACTCGTATCGATGGGTTCGAACTGATCGTTTGTATCGATGTACTGGAGACGGAGTCGAAGATGATCGATACGAACAGTGGTTTTGTATCGATGGATTTAGGTGACTCAGAAAAGCCTTCGTTGGCAACCTCGCTTCGATAAAGGCTCGTGTTGATGGATTCGAATGGCTTGTTCGAATCGATCCCGTGGTGATGTTTTGCAACCGGTCGAATCTACTAGGATGCGAATCATTTTTTGCCTTCACGCTCAAGTCCATATAAATACTATGGACTTAGCCACTTTTCACTATTTACTCTTTACTCTTCTGCCTCGTCATCGTATCGATAAAGAACTCGAGAAAGAAACATTGCCTTCGAACCAAACAATCCATCGATCCTTCGAATCGATCCAACTTATTCCTTAATCTAGCACGACAACATCTGACTTTAGGTAAATAAACAACAAATCCATTCTGAAAATGACGAGACTCGAATCTTGGTGCCAGTTCGTTCGATGTCATCGCCGATTCCATCACTGTTTATGCCAGGACTTGTTCGACGTTGAATCGAGAAGGAGTAACGGCACGTTAATTGCTTGGGGAATAAGGAGTAAGGAGGGATACGAAGGAAATTGTCATTCTAAATTTTGTATCGATCGATTGGGGAAGAAGGTGTTTTGCCTCGTATCGATATCAAAGGGAAATCTCGTATCGTTGTCTTGCTTTGGGCTTCATATCGATCATGGAGAAGTTACGTAGCATCGGCTGTTTCGAAACGATATTGATCGATTCGAAGTAGGCATTATTGATCGATACGAAGCGAATGTTTTCTGATCGATACGAACTACCTGCCATGGGATCGATACGAAATTGTCTCTGAATGATCGATACGAACTTGAACCTGAAAGATCGATGCGAACTTGAACTTGTATCCCTGATGGATGCGAACAACTTCACGGATCGATGCGAACTCGAACTTTGATGATCGACAATGAACCTAACCTCGATGATATCGAAAACTCTTGTTCATTTGAACATTTAACTCCGACGAGCTTCATTTTGGCATAATTGGACTTGACCGTTGGACTGCATATTTGATTTCCCTTTGAAGCTCGCCGATGGAACTGCAACTTTAACAAAATTTTAACAAACTTTAACTTGGATTGGTTGCTAATATCTGGATGGCATGGTTGTGACGGTCAGCGATGACGGTCATTCCGACTGAATTTCGAAGTCTCGTCGTTTACATGCTTTCTTTAAATCCGTAAAACTTGCTAAGTGATATACAGCACTGCACTGCACAACATATTCACACACTTCACACTGCGGGATGCACGGGTTTATTATCTGTTTAACGATGATTTTTCATAAGCTAGTTAGTCATGGAATCTTCAAGTTCGCAACAGCAGGAACTTCCGAGTTCAATTCCTTCCATCATCAAGATATTGGTCATCGAAGCCGAAGTTACAGATCCAGCTCCGGACAAGCTTCAAGGCGCCTGGTTCATTTGTCGTCCACAAGATTCTATGTCGTCCGGCATCTCCGAAGATATGCTGGGACGGATTTGTTTAAGGCACGGCTGTCGCTTGTCGACATGTTACTGCCTGGGCCAAATGACAGGCCACATGCTCCCCCAGAGGGGTTTACTGCTTTCAACCGTCATGCTTGCATAGCGGGGACACTTCCTCCTTTCAATCAATTTATAAGGGAGATGTTATCATTCCTTGGAATAGCTCCATCCTAGCTTCACCCCAACGGATATGCCTTGTTGAATAACACATTCATTCTGTTTATGGAAATTCTCTTTCGACCACCAAAGCCGATCGAGATTAGATATCTATTTAACATTAAGAGTCGCGGAGACATCCCTTCTTTCACATTCTTGGAGGCAGTCAGGAACTGTCAAATTGTGACGGGATCTTGGGGAAGGCTAGGTTATTTTAAAACGGAATGGTTCTATGTTCGATGCCCCCTGGCTTCGCTAGGCGATGGTTGGATAGACGTAAGTGTTGCAGTCTCTCTCACGAATTATCGAGATAATAGTAATCATTTTCAAAACTGACATACTTCTCTTCTTTTACAGCCGCAATTTCTCGACCCGATGGTGGATATTTTAGAGAGCTAGTTCGGATCCTCCAAGGGGTACCGGGTGAAGAGAGGCACATTGACTTGGTTCTGACCGACATAAACTTGAGAATTGTCGGGCTGATTGAACGGAGGCAAAGCATAAGGCTGGAAGGGACACTTAGAGCAGTCTCGAAGAAGCGGGTGAAATACAAGGCGCCCGGAGTCGTAATAGCTGAAGAAGTTGATCCGGAGAGAACGCCTACTGATAACGAGCTCCAAGCTGGGCCTTCTTCCGATGTCCAGGATTCAGGAGGAAGGAGAAAAGGCAAGGCAGCTGCTTACAAGCGTTCTAAATCCATGAGATTGAAATCCATGGTTATGTCTTTGCCAGTTCAGGGGATTAGAATTTCGGAGGCTCCTCCCCCGCAAGTAGAGCATCCTTTTGAAGGACTTGCCGATATTCCGATTCCGGATTATGTGTCGTTTCAACACGACACAGGGATGGAGGAGCTTGACAATGCTCTTGAGCTGAGCGGGTCGCTTGCTATGAGTGCGGCTGACATTTTCGATTGGTTGGGGGGTTGCACATACATACACTTCACTGCACTACATGATTCATAACTGTAAATCGTCCAACCTAAGAAATCTCTAACTTTTCCTTCGTCTCTCGTTTTCAGGTACGATGTCCGGAAGAGGATCAATGCTTGGGAATCTTCGCTCGGCCTGAAAGTCTTCTACCTATTATGATTCCTGTAGGAGAGACTCTGATAGAGACCGCGATCGCGGGTACTCTAATCAAGAGAGGTATGAGCGAGACAGGGACAGAGAATACAGATATCGATCTAGGTCCCGCTCTCCACCTCTTAGACTTCCATCTCCACCTCCTATTCTTGTTCCACATCCACCAGAGCCTCCACGTCACAGGCCATCTTCTCACACTTCTAGATCCGAGACTCATCTCCAGAGAGTCGAAACCACGGCCTCCATAATTGCAGAGCAGGTCCCAATTGAGCCCACAGGAGAAGGGCCATTAAATTGGCTCATATGAGGAAGGAGTTCCCGAACATATGCTTCGATGGCTATGTCTTTCCACCTCACTTAAAGAGAATCCCATATGGAGTGGAAAACACGATGCATGATTACGTTCATGACATCTACACCTAGTATAGAGAGTGGGTTAAGGCTGTAGAGAAAGCTTCAAAGGTGGCCTTTGAGCGAGCCAAAGCGATTGAGAAAATGGAGACCGAACTCGCTCAAAGGACCGGATCATTCAAGTGCTCACTACTGAGGCCGAGTCTTCTCGGAAATCTGAAATCAAAGCCACCAAAAAAGCTGATGAAGCAAAGTGGCAATGGAGAGGTTGAGGCAGACACATGTTGCCTTGGTGGAGGAGATGGGCCATCGGAATACTACAGTCACCGCCGAACGGGATGCGGCGGTCAAGGAACTCAATTAGCTTAAGGCTAAATTCTCCGACATGGCCAAGGAAAAGGATGATGCGAATAACGCAGCCCAGAAGGCCTGCGAGCAGGTTGTTCTGCTCTGGGGTGAACGGGATGCGGCTGTGGCTAAGTCCGCAAGGTGGAGACTGAGGTCGAGGAGAAGGTGAAATCGGCCGAGTCCAGGCTAGAGGCTGATATCGAAGACCTTCTTGTTGTTTACAACGCTAACGTGCTGAGGCACAGGGGTTTAGCCTGGCTCTATGATTATCCGGCGCATCTATATAACGCCTGGGGCTGATTGGTTGAAGAAGAGAAGGAGGTGCATTTGGGTAAGTCTGTGGATGAATTTGAACTCGAGAACCGCATTCTGAATGAAGATGAAAGGAAGATTCTTCACGAGTCAATGATTCTGCACGAAAAGGAAAGACTCGGCGCCCAGCATTTCGAAGTAGGAGAGGGTTCAGGGGTTGACCATCATGAGGCGAGTCTTGAAGTTCCAACGTCAACCCAGCCCGAATTCTCGTCTGCAGTCGATCCCCAAGCTGTTCCTGCTTACAATCTGGATTAGCCGCAGATGTCTCCGGCTATAGTGCAAGTTACTGAAGCCGTTCTGCCGCATACAAGTCAAACTGAGGAAGGTATTCTGAACATTTCACATATTTGCCTTAAGTCGGAATCTTTATTTGAATTAAATTCTGACAGTTCTCTTATTTTTTGTCCAGTGATCGATGATGCACCGGCCATGCCTCCTGCTACTCAAGAATCATATCAGACGCAGGAGGCTATCGTGACCGAAGCGATCACGATAACTACAACTGCCCCACTTGACGATGCGCAGGGAAGCACGCTTATGTTTGATGAGCAGCTGATGGAAGAACTCTTTCACCGTCATGGCGATCCTCTTGCCGACCTGCCATTTGTTATGGGTGGAGGCGCTCCTGCTACAAGTTCTTCAATGCCAACTACTCATGCCCCCAGCGAGGCTCGAGCGGTTACTGAAGAGGAGATGTTCGCACGAATCGACGCTAAAATGGCAGCAGCGACTCATGGTGGCAGTTTTGGAGGTGGGATGGCGGCACCCGGTCCAGCCCCGCTCAGAATGATATCTCCTGGTGGCATAGTTTTCATCACCATGGTGCCCATTCCACCTTCTACACTTGATCCTATTCCTCCGACTCCGCCCGCATGAAGCATTCCTATTCATACGAGCTCGGAGGAGGATGTTGAGATCATGCCCCCGCCTGGAGACCGACCACCGAAAGGCAAAGGCTCAAAGAGGAAAAATAGTGGCGGCTCCAGCAGGTCTACACCGAGAAGGAAGCCGAGGAAGAAGAAAGATTAGACATGCTTCCTTGGTTTATTTTGACTTGCATTTTGTCGTCCATGTAAAGATGCAGGTTCGGCCCCTGCTAGTAGGAATTTTTTGGGAACAAACTTGTATACGAATCTCTTTCATAAATAGTAGAAATGAAACTTTTCTTTTTTAGCTTTTCGTGTATTTGCTTAAGTGTTTCAATATCTGAAGTGCACTTGTGAAGTTTCATGTTCCGAGTCAAGTTTGTCTTTTGTTTTGCCAGGTCCGGAAACTATGGACATGGTTTACGACCAAGGAGTGAGTTGAATTTTGACGTCTCACCGCTTCAATCAATGGTCGATGCTTATGTCCTGCCCCCCCCAGTCTCTGGGATGAGTTGTATAACATCAGTCAGCGATTGCTTCTCACTTATAACATATTGAGTCTAGTGCCACTGAATGGATGTCTGGGATAAGCAGAGATTGAGCGGTCTATTCACGCTTGTCCGATTGTGGACGATCATATCCGCACTCCGGGGATTCTCATTTTTTTACTGGCGGTTGGTCATGCCGGCTTAAGTTTAAATCATACGTCCGCGCTCTAGGGACTTGGAATCGACATTTATACTCCGACTCGCGCTCTGGGAGTCCGTAGTTGATATTTATACTTCAATTCACGCTCTGGGAACTTGAAGTTGATGTTTATACTCCGTTTCGCACTCTGGGAATCCGTAGTTGATATTTATACTTCAATTCACGCTCTGGGAACTTGACGTTGATGTTTATACTCCATTTCACACTCTGGGAATCCGGAGTTGATATTTATACTTCAGTTCATGCTTTGGGAACTTGAAGTTGATGTTTCTACTCCGTTTCGCACTCTGGGAATCTGGAGTTGATATTTATACTTCAATTCACGCTCTGGGAACTTGAAGTTGATGTTTATACTCCGTTTCGCACTCTGGGAATCCAGAGTTGATATTTATACTTCAATTCACGCTCTGGGAACTTGAAGTTGATGTTTATACTCCGTTTTGCACTCTGGTAATCCGGAGTTGATGTTTATACCCCGACTTGTACTCTGGGAGTTCGGAGTTGTTGCTTATACTCCGTTTCGCACTCTGGGAATCCAGAGTTAATGTTTATACTCCGTCTCACACTCTGGGAGTTCGGAGTTGGTAAGCAGACGGTCAGTCATATCTGCTGTATGTTTTTGGATTTTGCTCACACTCTGGGAACGAAAGGTGTATCAGGATCATGGATGGTCGGATAGCATCCACCCTGAGTTAACAAGTGAGGTCGTGAGATGGACGGGTCAACCCTCCTCAAACTTGGTGCAGATATGGACAAAGTCATTAGGCGGACGGATCCACCCTCTTCGTAGACGTATTTTTTATACTCCAGTTTGCACTCTGGGAATCTGGAGTCAAGTGAAGGATTGTCGTGTATCAATCCATTTTGAATTTGATGTGATGGTTTGTCCCCGAGCTCGGGTTTCACTTAGCGAGTGACCGGTTGCATCACAGTCACTCCTTATTTGAATAAATTCCACCGTATGGTGAAACTTAGCTCTCCGTGCATAGTGATGATCATATGAAGCATTTCAAGTAAATCACAGCTCTGGCTCGAAAAGATTGCATTTTATTGCTGAAATAAGAAAATATGGCAAAGTCAGTTGCCTTATTACAAATTCTAATTTCGAAATGCAGAAACAAATTGCAAAATGGAAAATAAACTAAATGAATAAACATAGCCTATCATGTGTAGTAGCGACGAAGACTCTCGCTATTCCAGGCTCTTGGCAGAGTAAGACCGTCAACGGTCGATAATTTGAATGTGCCATCTCCGAGTCTTCGTTCAATAACATACAGTCCTTCCCATGTCGGCTTCATATGCGAAGGAACCAGATAAATTCTTTTCAGGACGAGATCGCCTAGTTCAAAGGTTCGCGGGCGGACCTTGGCGTTGTACAATCGGGTGACTCGACTTCGATGCGCGACTGCCCTCAAATCAGCCTCTTCACGCTTCTCATCCAGTAGATCGAGAGATTCAGCAATTAATATAGCATTTGTCTTTGGATCATAGTATGTCTCACGATGAGAAGGTACTTCTAGCTCAACTGGAATAACGGCTTCTGAACCATAAGTGAGAGAGAGAATGGAGTGTGATCGGTCGCGGACTTGTGGGTCGTTCGATAAGCCCATAAAGCCATAGGAAGTTCATCGACCCACTTGCCACCGACCTTTTCCAGTCGTTTTTTCAGAATGGACTTTATAACTTTATTAACCGCTTCGACCTGTCCATTCGCTTGAGGGTGTGCAACTGTAGAGAATTTCTTTTGAATGTGAAACCATTTGCAAAAATCTTTAAATTCTACACTGTCGAATTGGGTTCCGTTGTCAGTAATAATGGTGTGTGGGAGACCGAATTGACAGATAATGTTGCGGACTACAAAGTTGATCACTTTCTTCGTCGTTATGGTAGCAAGAGGCTCAGCTTCAGCCCACTTTGTAAAGTAATCAACTGCGACGACGGCGTTTTTCGCACCACCTTTTTCCAGAGGTAAAGTACCAATGATGTCAATGCCCCACATTGCAAACGTCCATGGGCTGACCATTTGCGTTATCTCGGTAGGAGGGGCTCTAGGAATTCGAGCATGCTTTTGACACCTATCGCATTTCTTTGCGTAATCCGACGCGTCGCGATTCACAGTAGGCCAGTAATATCTGTATCGAAGTATTTTATTGGCAAGTGCTTGACCCCCGGTGTGATTGCCACATTCTCCCTCGTGTACATCGTGCAATACTCGTTTAATTTTATCGTGAGCGATGCACCGGAGTAGAGGAACAGAGTACCCTCTTTTGTACATGATTCCATTCTGGATGGTGAATCGTGAGGCCTTCCGAAGGACTTGTCTCTTTTCAGTCTTGCGCTCCGGCCGGGTCCCGTGCTCAATGTAATTTCTGATTGGAGTCATCCATGAATCCTTTACGGGGACGATTTCGCATACCCAGTCTATTTCTGCCCGGTCAATGCTTGGGGAAGATAATGTCTCTACGGGAACAAGTCCCATTTGCTGAGCTTCACCTGTGCTGGCTAACTTCGCCAATGAATCAGCTTTCTGATTGCATTCTCGAGGTATACAATAGATGGCATAACAATCAAACTGATTAAGAATTTCCTGTACCCAAGCTAAGTAAGCAGCCAACCTTCGATCTCTCACTTGATATTCTCCCTGAACTTGACATACAACTAATTGTGAATCACAATAAATCTCCACGGCGATCATTCTCAAATCTTTGGCAAGTTTTAGTCCAGCTAAGAGGGCTTCATATTCAACTTCATTATTGGTTGCATGAAAATCAAACTTTAAAGCACAACATATAGATCAGCCTTCGGGAGTTTCAAGTACAACACCAGCGCCGAACACCGGTCGTTCGATGCACCGTCGGTATAAAGTTTCCAGACATATTCGAGAGATTCACTGGTTTCGGGCAAGTCCTCTGGAACGGTAAATTCAGCTATAAAATCGGCTAGGACCTGCCCTTGAATGGCTCGTCTTGGAGTGTAAGTAATATCAAACTGGCTTAGTTCGATGTTCCACTTGAGTAACCTACTAGACGTCTCAGGCCGCATAAGGACCTGTCGTAACAGCTGGTCGGTGTAAACAATAATAGGATGTGCCTGGAAATATGATCGGAGTTTTCTTGATGCAATTACAAGGCAATAAGCCAACTTCCCTAGCTTCGAATAATTTCTTTCAGCTCCAGTCAATCATTTGCTGACGTAGTATACTGGCTTTTGTATCCTGTCTTCTTCTCGAATCAAAGCAGCGTTGACAGCGTTTTCGGATATCACCAAGTATATGTACAACTTCTCATGATCAATAGGCTTTGATAGGATAGGCGGTGTGGATAGATGCTGAATTAGTGCTTGGAATGCGCCATCACACTCTATGGTCCATTCAAAGTTTCGTTTTCCTTTTCGAATCAGATCGAAGAAGGGAATGCATTTTTCAGTTGACTTTGAAATGAACTTGCTCAATGCTGCTACTTTCCCGTTGAGACTCTGGACTTGCTTTATAGGTTTCGGGGTCTCAAGATTTTTGATTGCCCAAATCTTTTCTGGATTAGCTTCGATTCCTCGAGAGTTGACGATAAACCCGAGGAATTTTCCAAATGCAACTCCGAAGTGACATTTCAGTGGGTTGAGCTTCATCCTGTATTCTCGAAGTATGTTGAACATAGTTTCTAGGTCTTTAATATGGCCAGTGGAAAATCGTGACTTCACAAGCATGTCGTCTACATATACTTCCATGGTTTTCCCGATTTGATTGGCAAACATCCGATTGACCAATCGTTGATAAGTAGCCCCGGTATTCTTGAGTCCGAATGGCATAATTTGTAACAATAAAGTCCCAAATTGGTTACGAAGCTGGTATGTTCTTGATCAGGTAAATACATTGGTATCTAATTGTAGCCAGAATACGCGTCCATGAAGGATAAGAGCTCATGCCCAGCCGTTGAATCTACTACCTGATCAATTCTGGGAAGCGGGAAACTGTCTTTGGGACAAGCTTTATTCAGATCGGAGTAATCGACACATGTTCTCCATTTTCCGTTCGACTTTCGAACGAGCACGGGATTTGACACCCATTCGGGGTATAGCGCATCTCGAATGAACCCGTTAGCTTTAAGCTTTTCTACTTCTTCTTTAAGGGCGGCAGATCTCTCTAGATCCATACCACGCCTTTTCTGTTTGACCGGGACATGCCGCGGGTTAATATTCAGAGTGTGGCTCACGATGTCTGGCGAGATCCCACACATATCAGAATGCGTCCAGGCGAATACATCAAGATTCGCCCGTAGAAATTCAACCAATTCCTCTTGAGTTTGCTGGCTTAGCTGAGACCCCGTCTTTATCATTTTCGAATCATCATCACTGTCAATTGGGACATCGATCATCAGTTCGGCCGGGGATGCTTGACTTTCTCTAGATTCTCCTTCGTCTTCAGTCTCTCTTGGGTCAAGATCCTTTTGGAATTGGTTGGTGTGCCCGGGCCTAGGCCCAGGCGCTAATTGTCAATTATCAGCAAAACAGACACAGAGAGATTCCTCTACGCCCTTTCCTTTCTCCTTTCGCTGCACCTCTCGCAGCTCGGCAACATAACAGGCTCTCCCCGTAGCCTGATCTCCTTGAATGACTCCCACTCCATGATCAGTGGAAAACTTTAAAGTCAAACACCATGGGGTAATGGCTGCCCTGAACTTAGCGAGGGCCGGTCGGCCCAAAAAAGCATTTTAAGGAGAGGGTATGTCCAACACAACGAACTGTAATATCCGTACTCTTCGGCGTTCTCCAACTCCCAACTCCATTGGTAGTTCCACTACTCCAGTAGATATAGTAGCACTCCCATTGAAACCATGGATTCGAGATTGGCAAGGCTTCAAATCTTCGGCTTCCATTTTCATTTGGTCGTAAGCTCGTTTAAACAAAATATTCACAGAGCTTCCACTGTCGACTAATATTCTCTTCATCCAAGTAGGTCATACTTGAGCTGAAATGACCAGTGGATCGATAGTGGGAGCTTCGACTTTATCAACATCTCTATCTCTGAATAAGATGTCATCAACCTTCATCATTTACTGTTTAGCCGGAGCCCCTTCATCAAAACTACTATAACACTCAAAGTCCGCATGCCTAATAGAGCTGGCATACGACTCCATTTCCTTCCAGCTTCGGTCTGTTAGATGAGGACCACCACTTATTGTGTTAATTGCCAACCTCCCGCCAGTTCGAGCGGGTTCCTCCTGTCTTTCCTGATTTGGTGCACGATTTTGATTCGATGAACCCACACCTCCTGACTGCGGCGCCCGCACATAATGATCCAACTTTCGTTCGCGTATCAGCTTTGCAATGAGGTCTTGTAGATGACACACTCATTTGTATTATGGCCATAACTTTCATGGAATCTACAAAACTTTCCAGTTTGAACCTGCCTTTCCGTTGACGGCTTCGGGGCAGGCTTCTTGTATTGCAAGGTATTACGCGTCTGTAAATACACATTTTCCAACGACGTATTCAATGGAGTATAATTGTCAAACATGGGAGCTCTACGTCGTGGACCACGGCTTTGATCCCGCTTCTTTCCCCGATTTCCATTGTCCCTCTACTGATTCTGTTTATTTTGTATATTCAATTCTACTTTTCCAGAACTCTCCCCGGAATGTTTAACGGCGACGTTACTCTGAATTCCTTCGATGTTGGGCCCTGCATCATCCTGCTTCCTAGACTATTTCGCATCCTCCCTTCTCAAGAATTGGGATGCCTTGGAATAGAAATGGTACAATGACGCAGGTGGTTTCCCAGCTAACCAATTTCCGAACTCGGAATCAGGATCAATCCCCTTAGTCAATGCCATCAGGATAGAGTTATCATTGGTATTGCTTATTTCTACACACGCAGCATGGAATCACTCCAAGTAACGTCTAAGTGTTTCTTCGGGAGCTTGAGTAACACTAGACAGAGTGTAACATCTTTAGGCCTTGCTACGTGCATACAGAATTGTTCAACAAACTTGGTGGCCATTTGGTCAAAATTAGAAATGGATCGTGGTGGTAAACGAGTAAACCACATAGTTGCAATGCCCCTTAGGGAAATGGGGAAACTGCGGCATTTTACTGCGTCATCAGCTCTCGCAACATTCATCAGCCATTCATACTTCAGGATGTGTTGATTGGGATCAGAACTTCCTTCATAGACTGGCAAGGTTGGCATCCTGAAGCGCCAAGGTGGTTCAGCATATAGTATTTCATCGGTAAAAGGGGTATGACTCCGGGAGATTCCCCAGTCGTCGTTAGTGAGACCCTGACTTTCACGGATCATTTGACGAATCATTGTCGGTATATTCCGTGTTCGGATACTTGGAGCATGTTGTGCCAAGGTGTGGTCGGGTTACACAGCGCGAGTCTAGACCGGACACGATCGACGGTCCATGCCTCGCCTTCTTGGTTCAACATTTTCTGGGACATAAGGCTCCGGAGTAGGCTCTCGTTGGGTACGATGAGGATCGGTTTGATTTCTAGCATCAACCCCTTGTTCGGTAGTAGTGGTGGTAGTGAGGTCGCCTGTGACGTGGTAAGGAGCAGCACCTCCTCGGGATGAAGGTCCAGTATGATGGCTAGTGGATGGTCCAGTTCTGGGTTGTCCTAGATTCGAGGCAGTTGGTGTCCCGTGGCCTGGGTGTAGCTTACATCCAGCCGTGGGCGTGTGAATCGATGATGACCGTCAGATGAGGCGGAACTCTCTGTGGAAGAATAAGAACCTTGATCTCTTCTGGATCTTCTGCGCCTTTGACGATTTAGCTGGTTGGTCAACTTTGTGTTGGCGTGTAGTTGTTCAGTAAGTTGTTGCTGACTCTGGGTCAACTCTTGAAGCAGCATCTGAAACTCTTGTCTGGTGACCGGGCCTGATAGATCTGAAGGTCCGGTGGCATCTTGGTTGGATGGAGGCAATTGCGCGGGATTCTGTCTGTCCCATCCTCCCTGATCAGTAGTGGTAGAAGTGGTACGTGTACTCACCATGGTGAATTGGTGAAGTCCTTTCTTAGATCTGATGCAAATCTGAATAGTATGGAAGGGCTTCAAAGTTCTAGATCTGGATCTTCTTCTTGGATTTATGCAATCCGGTATCGATAGGAGATCCAAAGAGCAGGAGAAATTTTGGATTTTTTCTCAGTGAAAGCACCAAAGTGTTTGTACCAAAATTGGGTACAACACTCTTCGGAACTTTTTGAAGAGATAAAATAAAGAAATTAAATGGAAAAAGAGGAATATCTAACAAAAACTCCAAAAACAGATAATGAAAGTAATAAGAATGCACAGAAACACAAGAATTTAGAGTGGTTCGGCGTGTTGCCTACGTCCATTATGAAGTTGATTGCTTTATTGATGTTCCTTTGATGATATTGATTTCAGCGAGTTACAGTAGATAATAATGATTTACAGCAGTGAAATTCGTTGGTAGTAGCAGCAATGGAGTTTAGAACTGGATCCGGCAGAGTCTGGTAGTTGGAGAATTCAAAGAAGAAGAAGATCCCTTTTCTGTTGGCTCTAGGGGTCTATTTATAGGTGTAGGAGGCTGATATTTTGCTCATATCTCGGGAGACTCCTTCTGGCACGTGAGTAGGCCCGCGCGACCAAGCCCGTGAAGTTTCGGTCCGATCCGTGATCGATACGAACGGATTTCGTATCGATCAAGATTGTGTCCGATGGAGTCGAAATTTGGCGTGGACTTTCTTCAGCATGCACGTAGGCTCCTGTGAAAATTTCATAGCATTTGGACTTGTAGATTAGGAGATATGATCGATACGAAATGGTGCTTTTCGGCTGGCTGTTTCGTTCGTATCGATCGTTTCGACTCGAAGATTTCGAATCGATGGTGGCATGCGCTAGCAGATTGACGTGGCGTGCGTCCTTCGCATCGATCCATACTTTTCGCCGAGTCAATCGAGTCTTTTCCAGGACTTTCGCCTTGTTCGTATCGAGGCATTTATGTTGTTCGAATCAATGGAAGGTGGCCCTTGTTTCGTATCGATGGAGAACACATGGAATAATTCGACTGAGTGGCCTTGTTCATATCGATTGGAAATGGCTCCATTTGATCGATACAAAGTTGACGTGGCCAGGTGGACTCGAACACTGTTAGCTATCGATCGATACGAATAACCATGACGTGGATCGATGCGAACAAGTACTTCTCGATGGATACGAAGTAACTGGGTTCGAAGGATACGAGCAGTGGTTCCTCGATGGATACGAAGTAAGGTCAACTGATGGATACGAATTATAAAAGCTTGATGGATTCGAACAAAGCTCTCCAGGCGACGGATGCGAAGTAGACTCTGGTGATGAATACGAACTCGATCGAGTCGAACAGAGGCTTGGTGATGGATGCGAAGCTGATCGAGTCGAAGTAGGCCCTGGTGATCGACCCGGAGCTGATCGAGTCGAAGTAAGCTTCCTTGATGGATTCGAACTCGATCGATTCGAACTCGATCGATTCGAACAGTGGTTGGTTTTCATCCAATCTTGCATCGATCGTAACTTGAGCATACGAACTCGGATTGACTTGAAATTTGGAACGTTGACTTTTATGGCTTCCTTCATCATGTCTTGTCGATTGTAGCTCGATCCAGACTTGGACAAATTTCACCGATATCCATGGTGAACCTGCGTATAACCGATCTCTAAGCCGAACAGTCATTGGTTTCTAGCCAAGTTCTTGGTGTCACGGCCTTGCCAAAAGGCGGGATAACAGTACTCAAAATTAATTTGAGTAGTCTGAGTGTGGGATAATTTCAGGTTTTTGATGAATAAGCTTTCGGTGATGTGCAGGAGACAGGGTTAGCTATATGGAGGCTATTGAGTGTATTCCATTGTGATGTACTAAGAATTGTAAAGTTCATATTATTAGTTCTCTAATCATCATATGGGAACATCTTCATATGTTGCTCTGATCATATTTTGTACATGTATATATGATCTGAACGTGGTTAATGTTTGGGATTATGTAATTAAATCTTAAATTGTAATTTGCATGAAACGAGAATTACTGTTTATTGGAAGCTTAAAAATTTTCATATTCATGTGTTCCTATGTATCAATATTAACAATGCCGCATTTGGTCGCCAAGAAATAACAACTACGGATGACTGCAGCATCAGTAGCGGTTAGTTTTGGGCCTCAGAAGGCGGGATGTTACAACATAAGAGAACAAGATGGGAAGAGCCTAATGCTAATGAAATTGCTTTAAACAAGCCATTGTCTTACATCTATGCTGTGACAAAGGAGAAGGTCAATTTCCCAACTTCATTTAAGGCCAAGAATTACCCAGAATAAAGGAAAGGGGACGACTATTGTGTTTACCACAAAGCAAACGGTTACAAGACTGGCGAATGTAGAGTCTTGATGGGAATCATTCATATTTTAATTTGTGAGGGTCATTAGAAAGAGTTCATCTTGGACAAACAGAAAGCTCCATGAAGTGGGGACAGTCCGCAAAAGCTTCCTAGTAATGCTGTTAATATCCAAGAGGAAGTAGATCCTTTGAGTTTGAGTCTGCCGCTGAATAGGATCAATGTAATTCATGGAGGGCCACATCCAGCGGGGACTAGCAAAGGAGCAAGGAACTGTTACATCAAGGAGGCTAGAGAAGGTGTGTTCTCCGTCCAAGAAGAACCCTTGCTAAAAAATCCACGACTCAACATCTCTATGCCAAATCTCATCATTTCTTCTCAAGAGCTGAAGAAGGGAGTCCATCACCCACACAATGATCCTCTGATGATCACAACTCAGATTGGACTGTCTATAATATCCAAAATTCTTGTGGATACTAGTAGCGCGGTCAATGTCATTTTTAAGAATGCCTTTTATCAGATGGGCATCCCTGAAGACAAGCTAGAGCCCAGCATTGAACCAATCTTTGGGTTCAACAACAAATGATCGACCCTAGTGAGCAAGTAAAATTGCTAGTATAGATGACGTACTACCATATTGCCAAACTTTCGAAACTCTCTTCGTGATCATTAACCAACCATCCTATTACAACGCTTTCTTCGGCAGACCAGCACTTAATGCGATAGATGCTTTTGTCTCGCCGAAATATCTGATGGTGAAATCCTTAACCAAGAGAGGCTGGGGAACTGTCCATGGAGAGCAATTCAGCTCTCGTGAAATGTATTTTGCTACAATTGATCAATACAAAAGGGAGTCTTCTGCCTTCGGAGGATGGATTTTTACATCCAACATTCGAAGCAAAGATTAGATCTAATAAGACTAACAAACGTATGAATAAAAGGTACATTTCCCTTGGAAGCAAAAGAAAGAGGGTCGATGCTAATTCTATAGAAGAAGGCCAAATCATCACAGAATTTGATTGCCGCGAGGAAGCGGAAAGAATAAAACCCATAGAAGACCTTGAGGAGTTATGCATAAACCCAGATGATTCCATTAAAGTAGTCAAAGTAGAAAAGGAATTGGATAGCAACTTGAAGAAGGACTTGATTCGGATTCTTAAAATAAATAAAGACGTATTTGCTTGGTCTCATTCGGATATGGTGTGGATTGATCCATCGGTTATGTGTCATGCATTAAACATCAGTCCAGAAGCAACCCCCATTAGATGGAAAAAGAGACAACTGGATAAAGTGCAGTCTAACGCCTTAAAATAGGAAGTTAATAGGCTCCTTGAAAATGTATTTATTTGGGAAATTTACTACCCAAAATGGCTAGCAAACCCGGTATTAGTAAAGACGTTGAATGGTAAGTGGAGGACTTGCGTCGATTATACTGACTTGAACAAGGCCCGTCCGAAAGACTGTTTTCCATTGCCATGGATTGATCAGTTAGTTAAAGCAACTAGTGGGCACAGATTGTTATCCCTCATGGATGAATACTCAGGATACAATCTGATACCCATGTTTAAGCTAGATGAGGAACATACAAGTTTCATTACTGATTGGGGAATCTATTGCTATAAAGCGATGCCTTTCGGATTAAAGAATGCAAGGGCTACATATCAAGGGTTAGTCAACAGGATGTTTTAAGAACAGATTGGACGAAATATGGAAGTTTATGTTGACGACATGTAGTGAAGTCTTATGAGGCTGAAAGTCACCTTGAAGATCTAAGAGAAATGTTCGAGATATTATGGAATTATCAGATGAAACTGAATCCCTAGAAATGCTCTTTTGGAGTCCATTCAGGGAAATATTTAGGCTATCTTGTGAGTGCTTAAGAGATTGAAGCTAGCCTAAACCATGATCAAGCTGTCAAAGACATAGCTAAGCCTAAAACTAGCAAAAAGGTAATGAGTTTGAACTGAAGGATAGCCGCTCTAAGTAGATTCATTTCCAAGGCTACTGATAAGTGTATCCCCTTTTTCGATGTAATCAAGAAGAAGAAAAAGTTTGAACGGGGAGAAGATTGCAAAAAGCTTTTAAAGAGTTAAAAAATCATTTGGAAAAACCACCAATACTATCTAGTCCCGAGAATGGTTAAATCTTATGCATATACATGGCAGTCTCAGAACATGCGGTGAGTTCGGTCTTGATCGGAGAAGGAAGTAGGACTCAACTTCCTGTTTATTGTGTAAGCAGGCGGTTAAAGATGCAGAGGTTCGGTACCCAGTAATAGAAAAACTAGCTTATTTCTTGATACTCACAGCGTGAAAACTTAGAGCATACTTTCAAGCATATCCAATCAGGGTATTGACCAATTTTCCCCTCAAACAGGTTTTCAGTAAGCTGGAAACTTCGGGTAGGCTGGTAAAATGGGGAATTGAGCTTAGTTGGTATGATATTGAGTTTCAGCCATGAGCAGCTATCAAAGGGCAAGCATTGGAAAATTTTATTTATGAGTGTACCAACTTCATTAATGAACAATCAGAAAAGGAGAAGGATCAAAAAACTATGTGGCAGTTATTTGTCGATGGTGCATCAAGTGAACAAGGAGCTGGTGTGGGATATGTCATAAATACCCTAGACGGACACCTACTACATTATGCAATGAAGTGGGGGTTTCCTGCAACAAATAATGTAGTTGAATACGAATCCATGGTGGCAAGATTGACTCTGGCTTTAGAGCTCAAAATCCCACAGATTCAAATTTTTAGTGATTCGCAACTAATGGTAAATCAAGTGAACCAAGTATATCAGACTAAAGATGCCAACTTATCTCTATATGTAAAGAAGATATTGAAGATGCTCACTTTATTTGAAGATTTTTCTATACATCAAGTTCGGCGAGGAGAAAACTCACAGACGTATTTATTAGCAAAGTTGGCTAGTTCAAGGGGAGCCCTTGAAACTCAGATTGTGCTAGTAGGATATCAAGCAAATCCATGTATTGAAGAAGGGACATCCGGATAAGGAAAGGAACTGTTAGTCCTAACAAGGTCCCAAACATATTACAAGAGAAAGAAGGAAGGGAAGTTAGTATAGAAAACTCAGATGAGAGAGTCAATCAGCCAAGGATGGATGACTGGTATAATAACACTTGGATGTCACGTATTGTCGAATATCTTTCTAAAGGAACATTTCCATCTGACAAGGGTGAGGCTAGAAAAATCAGGCGACAAGCTCCAACCTTAACAATAGTGGATGGAATCCTTTACAAGAAAGGATATGCACTACCTTACTTAAGATGTGTAAGCGTGGAAGATGGGATGAAATTGTTGGTGAAAGCGCATAAAGGATTTTGTGGAGACACTCTACTGGGAAAAAGTTGGCAAAAAAGATAACGAGACAGGGTTTTTATTCGCCTCGTATGGTAAGTCAAGCCATTGAGTATGTAAGGAGATGCGAGAAATGTCAGAAATACTCGAAGATTCCTCGGTTACCACCAAGTCAGTTAACCCCGATTTCAAGTCCATGGCCCTTTGTTATATAGGGAATTAACTTAATCGGCCCATTACCGTTTTGTAAAGGAGGAGCAAAATATGTTGTAGTCGCCATAGACTACTTTACTAAGTGGGTCGACGAAGAAATCCTTCCCAATATCACTTCTAGGAAAGTGATCAGATTTGTGATTATAAACATTATAACTAGATTTGGAATTCCCCATAAGATTATCTCAGACAACGAAACGCAGTTTGAAAGTGAAGAATTCTCTCGGTTTTGTCATAAGAATGAGATTATTAAGAGCTTTTCCTCCATGGCACATCCGAAGGCAAATGTGGTCGTTGAAGCTGCAAATAAGACTATAAAGACTATTTTGAAAAAGCGACTGAGCAAAGCCAAAGGAAATTGGGTAGAAGAGTTGCCACTTGTACTTTGGGCTTATCGAACATCTACCAGAACAACGATGGAACATACTCCTCATTCATTAATATATTGGTGTGAGGCGATGTTACCAATCGACATTGAAATACCCTCACATCGAAGGATCGCATATGCATTCGATTAAACCAGGAGCTAAAGAGAGAATCATTGAATTTAATACATGAGTTGAGAGATGAAGCGGCAATTTGAACAGCAGAATATTAGAGAAGAATTTTCGAAATATTACAACTCAAAAGTGAAAACAAGATCATTTCAAGAAGGAGACCCAGTACTCCGAAGGGTAATGGAAAAGATGAGAAATCCCGCAGATGGACCACTAGGACCAAATTGGGAAAGTCTCCTAATCATATGCAAAGTAATTCCCCCAGGAGCTTACAAGTTATGCTAACCAGACGGCAATATGGTTCCTAGAACATGGAACACAGAACATTTAAGACCATATTTTCCTACAATGAATGAATAAAGCATCTCTTTCTTAAAAAGAAAAGTCTACATGGTTGGGAATAGAATTCTCCTTGCATTTGGACACTACCTTTAACAGTCAATGCCTTTCTCCTCATCGAGTTGGCAGAGGCAAAGCACCTCCTGGAGGGAGGAGTGTGAGCCTTTATCTGCACCACGCTATGACCAAGATAAAGCATTGACAAGCCCTTGGCCACGCCATGCTATGGCCAAGTCAAGGCACCTCCTGGAGGGAGGTTAGAGTAAGCCTTTATCTGCACCACGTTATGGCCAGGTTAAAGCATCGACAAGCCCTTGGCCGCGCCACGCTATGGCCAAGTCAAGGTGCCTCCTAGTGGGAGGTAAGAGTAAGCCTTTGTCCATGCCACGCTATGGCCAGGTTAAAGCATCGACAAGCCATTGGCCATGCCATGCTATGGCCAGGTCAAGGCGCATCCTGGAGGGAGGTTGGGTAATTCCTTGGTTCCAGCTTGAGAATAAGCTAACCAAGCGCACCAGACAACAATGGACTAAGACGTCTAAGCCCAAGAAGTGGTACATCAACAATGGACTAAGATGTCCAAGCCTAAAAAGTGGCATATCAAACAATAGACTAAGTTGTCTGGGCATAAGAAACAACATATCAAACAACGGACTAAGACGTCCGAGCCTGAGAAGCGGCATATCAAGTGATGGACTAAGACATCCAAGCTCGAGAAGCAGCCAATCGAACTGCAATTGCATACAAGGCCTAAAGGGTTTACATATGTCGAAGAAGACAAAATCCAAGGAGCGGAACAAAACTTCGCTTATTAATACCCGAATCTGGGTTTCGAGACTATTATTAATGACCGGACATCACTTATTAATGCCCTGATCTGGACTTGATATTTCGATTATAAAGATAGTTATTATGGATTTATGATTATCCACCACTAATACCCGAATCTGGTTTTGAGAGTTCTATTATGAAGACCATTCCTAATTATCACTTATTAAAACCCGAATCTGGGTTCCAGACATCTTACCATTAACTTCTGAACTTCACTTACCCGAATCTGGGTTTTGGACATCTTACTATTAAATTCTGAACTTCACTTTTTGATGCCCGAATCTGGGTTTTAGATTTCTTGACTTTCTAATACTTGATTTTGAGTTATGAGTATTTTATCATCAATTTTGGATTTCATCTATCAATCCCCGAATCTGGGTTTTAAAGTAGTGGTATTGAAATTACAATGGACGTCTAAGTCTTCAACTAAAAACTTTGAGTTTGTCTTCTTAATACCCAAATCAGGATTATTAATTAGCAACTTTAAACGAAATTCACCAACATATGAATTTAGGCCCCTGGATCATTCTTATCTCCAAGAGGAGTTTCTAAATACACATTACTTATTCCCTAAATAAAGATTTATGGATCATAATAGCTTAATTCCAGATGGTAGCTCATGACCTCCTATTTCCAAACATTTGTTGTCTCCAACAGAAGTTCTTGGACTTCAATTATTATACGCTTGGATTACTATTAATCACATGGGAGTTCAGCTATGAATTTCATTTTTAACTATAAAAGTTGAATGGTGGGACTTATAATATTGCTAGACAAAAGTCCTTAATTCTCAATCGTTTACAATTGATGATTTCATATCCTTCATTAACTCTAAATTTTGACCAGTTAATCATTTGGGTTTAGAAGTGCTGCTATATTGAATTAATTTCCAAATCTTGAAGCATGTATTTAGATAAGTAATGAGCTAACGACAAAAAATGTTGCTTGCTTTGAATTTTGCAGGAAAATATGGTTGTTAATAACGAAGTAGTGGTGAAATTTTTGTCCTAAAGAACAAAAGCTTCTTTCATACAAGGGGGGAAATGTTAACCATTAAATCCACTTAAGAACAAAGGTATGAAAGAAGGCCAATAAAAGTTCTAGGCATTACTAAAATCGAAGATATGGGTTTCATCAAAGTTCAAGGAAGGGTGTTTCGAAGGCATTGAGATGGCTTTCGAAGGAGTCACAAGCACCAGGTGTAGTCACAAATGATAAATAGTACAAAAGCTTTCGAGAAGATAGAAAAAGAAGGCAAGGCTACTCTTCCGCCTCATTGAAACCTTTCGATGTAGATGAATTCTCATATATAAGAGAAGCATGAATGGATTCGGAACCCCTTTCCAAGCTGTTGAACGAAAGGCTTGCGCAATGAACCAATGCCTTCAAAATAGAAGGTTTCATCATTGTTAATTTACCACATGAAGAATTTTTTTCGATATGCCTTTCGAAAGCAAGGATAAGCCTTTTGAAACGGTTGGAACCTTTCGAAAGCATAATCAAAATCCTACATGATAGCCAAAAGTTCTTTCGACTCAGATGTCACTCTCATACCTTTTGAAGCAATGTGAAAGCTCAACCCGCTTCTCACTCGCACTAGTATAGCAACACAGAGCGAGGAGCGCGTCTACCACCCTTTTGACAAAGTCAAAAGCAGCCCAGAAGAAAACATAGAAAAGAGACACTTGGACCTTGATGGCAGCGGAAGGTGGACAAGGAGATCCTTTCGAATGGGTCGAAAGGTCTAGAATAAGAAGATGGGAGGCGTAAGAATGAGTGAGAGAATTCAAAAGGAAAGCCTTTTGACATTATCGAAAGCAGGCGCACTGAAAACAGGAAGAAGGCTTTTCGACCATGTTGAAAGGATGAAAGCGAAAGATAGGAGGAAGACCTTTCAACTGAGTCGAAAGAATGGGCGCGAAAGGAGGCCGACCTGCATCTATAAATACAACCCTAGAGGTCTGATTATGGGAACGGGATTTTGGAATCTAAAATTCATTCTTGCATTTCCTAGCTAAATCAATTCTTTGTAACCCTAAATTGATTTGGGGAAAAATCTCTATTACTAGTAACTCAATTTGGATCAATGTTAAAAGAGGAAGTGCATGGATTCAATAAAGATTTTGATCATGAGGGAGATCATTTCCATCATTAGCTTGTCTAATGGTCAATTGCACATGATGCTATCTTATCTTCTTAATTCTATTTTTTCTTGTGCAATGCTACATAATCAACTTAGATAATACGCATTTGAATCACATTATCATCATGTTTAATGATGTATAATGAAAAATAAAGATGACGATGATGTTTCGATCTTAATAAGTTCACGGAACTTACGTTATCTAGGATGATTTCCCATTGCATATATTAAGTAAGACTTTGCATATTATACATTAGATCCACTTCAAAAGAGCAAGATCCCTTTTGAGTTAATTGAAAGGGGTATTTCGAGGAAGATTAGATGTGTAAATGAAAAGCAATGCTATATGAAATGAATTCATTTGAAAAGTATACACACCCTACAATACCTATAACCCTTTCGAAGGAGTTCCTCCTAAAGGAGCGAAACCAATGGTTTCGAAAGCAAATTCTTCTCTTCAAAGGCAGAGTAGACCTTTCGTTATGGTCGAAAGGGGATGAATACCTGATATACATAACCACTTTTGACCCATTCGAAATAGAGGTTTCGAATAAGATGCTTTCTCTTTAATCTTTAACTTGAGGAGGTTGATTGGATTAATTAATCACTATTAGTACTTTCATAAATCATCCTCCAGAAGCAACTTGTCCAAATCAACCCGATCGAAAGGGGGGCTTCGAAGGGAGTAATTTCTTCTAATACTCTTCTTTTGTAGCATAAATAATTTTACTTGCTAACCACATAGCTTTGGGGATGTTGACAAGTTTTCTTGTTAACAATATATATTAAAATATAAGCACTTGTATAATTTTTAAATAATTTCCTAAGCCAATATATACCCCCTAACTTACATTTTTTCTCACTTTACAATCTCTTTCTCTACTTTAAAATTCCCATGAGTTTAGACAAAAATTCCATGGCTTCCTCTTCATAACTTTCAAAAATAGAAAAAAGTCACTTCTTTGGCTAAAATCTCCTCTTTAGTTCATAAAGTCACTTCTACATCTTCTACAATACCTCCTCTTCTAAGTTGCAAACCACAATTCCCAAAAGAACATAAGGGCCAAGCTCAAACTTCCCTTGGCCGAGGCAAAAGCCACTAGGCCGAGACCAAAGCTCACTTGGCCAAGCCCATTTCAAGCGTTCGAGCAACCAAAATTTCATATTTTGCAAGTTTCTAAAGCGTTTTCAAGTTTTGGCAAAAGTTCGTCTTGATTTAGTAAAGTTTTGATGACTTAAACTTTTGTTTTTGGAAAAGAAATTAACTTGATTTTGATGAACTGTATGTTATGAAAATATAGTGGTTGTTGTGTTGAATTGTCATGATGTTTTGATATCATATGATTATATGATTGTGTTTGAGCTTGGATTTGTGATTTGGTGGTTGAATAAAATGTTTGAATATGGATATGTGATTTGTTGGTTATGATATGATGGTAGTATGTTTATGAAACAAAATCAAGTGTATGTAATTTAAATGTGGTGAAGTAAGCATCTTGAAAAGTCGTAGAGGACTTGAGATTCGATTTGGAAACGAAACTTGTTTTCTAGTTTTGAATTTAAATGTTTTCCAAGTCTTCACCTTTGTTTTAAGCTTTCAAAACTTTTCCATTTGTGTTTTCAAGTATGTTATAACTAGAGTTAAAGTGAAGTTTTCACCTAGAAATCAATTCTAGTGAACTGCGTTTATAGCGATAGTCGCCATGGATACAGTTGGGGAAATTTCACGATTTCAAGTTTTAAGTGATTTCTTTTGGATTGTTTTTGAAAACTTATTTCAAACCAAATTAAGTAAGTCAAAAAGTATATTTTATATTTATTTAATAATTTACTTATTTAATTTATTAATTAGGGTAATTATTATTTAACTAATTAAGTAATTGGGTTAAGTAATTAGAGTGAAGGAAAATTTATTAACTAAGTTAAATATTTTTAATTAAAGAAGTTTTAAATAATGATTAATTAAGTTAAAAAGAAATTAAATTTTATTTAAGCAAGTTTAGTTAATTTAATTCATTATTTAATTAGAGTTAATTACTAAATTAATTATTATTTAATTAAGGGTTAATTATCCACTTAATTAGCGTTTAATTTTTTAAATGAAGGTTATTTAAATTAAAGTTTAATTATGAATAATTTTAAATTAATTAAGTTTTAAAGTAAGATTTTGATTTAATTTAGATTTATTAAAGTTTAACTAAATATTAAACTAATGATTTACTTAAAGTTTATTTTTTTTAATGCTTCTTAAAACTCTATCGGTTATTTAGTTTAACCAACTTTCTTGTTTAAGTAAATTGTTTTAATGCAAAGTCCATGCTATTAAGTACCAAACGGATTAAAGTAGTCATAATAAAACGTTGACGCGTTTTATCGAATGTAAGTCGACTTATACTTGTCACAAATACCGCATTTCGGGAACGTGATGAATACAAGGAAGTTAATTTCGATAAGCAGGTCATGATAATCTAAACATATGGAACGTATATTCATACGTAAATCTTTAAACCTTTATAGTGGAATGGTCCACTATAAACAACTTGACCCTTTAAAATTACCAAACGTTGGTTTGAAGAGATCGGGATCGGATATTAGTTGTTATCTGAAAACCACTTTGAACTAACGTAAACATTTGAATTGGAAATAGTAAAGGCAAGGTCCAAGATGAAGACTTTGAAGTGCAAAGGCTATTTGCTGCTAACCTTGAGGGTGTTTCCAAAATGAGTGTAGTGGAAATAGTGTCTTTGGTTCGTTCATCTCCTAAACGACTTGTATGGATGAATGCTGACACTGTGTCAACATATGGAAGGCTATGAAGTATGCTAAGTGGAAGTGCTTTAGTAAAGAAAAATATAGCCTCAGGCCTCATCAACCGGAAATGACCAAAACTGGGTATGTGGCAGGGTTATGTGGGTGGCTCCCATCAGGGTATGTAATCACCATATCTAGAATCGATATTTGACCCATTTTTGTATACTCTTATGTGATTGCTAATTCCAACCGTGGTGGTGATGTATTCGGTACTACTAGTCAAGTGGTAGGCCAGTTCTGTGTAGCAGGATTACAAGATGTTCTTGCCAGACCCCAGGTGTATTTTATCTAGAGATGCACCCACGGAAGGTAATTCCTTAGCTTGTCGTGTATGGAATCCATTTACCAATAAGTGCCTTTGGTCTTAGTTGTATACCTATTATCCTGGAATTTATTTAATGTAACAATTTCGGCTATGTGAATTATTTACTTGAAAATCTTTGACATTATGATAATATCACTAGATTTATATAAAATGTTTTTCTTATCGTAAGGTAAAAACCCTTCCGTGTTTATGTGCGGCGTGGTCTTACAAGATACCCTTGATTTTCAAAGTGTTTTATAAAAGAAAAAATAAGTTGTTTTAAATTTACCCACACCAAACCCATGTCCGACTCGAATTTTTATTTTCTTTTCCTAAAACTCTTGAGTAATCAAATTTGTATGAGTAGCCAAGTGATTTAGGCTTCTTATAGAAACATTTTGGAAGGAGTTAGAGTAGATGGCTTCACCATTAGCAACTTATTACCTTAATTCGCTGTGTTTATGTGTGATCTATGTATTATTGTATGAGTAGGTAGTTATAACTATCTAGTTGAAGGTTATAATGTAATGACTCTGATGTATTATTATTATGGAAATGACAATATAATATCCTATAATATCTATTATATGTTGTTCTAATT
Source organism: Allium fistulosum (assembly GCA_030737815.1). NCBI lineage: Eukaryota > Viridiplantae > Streptophyta > Magnoliopsida > Asparagales > Amaryllidaceae > Allium > Allium fistulosum. The sequence goes on along the minus strand of CM060901.1, from coordinate 1,414,726,567 downwards.
CATGGTGAGATTCTGTGTTTGTGTAGTTTTCTTCTTATCTTTCCTTTTCTTCTACCCTTAATGGCTCATCTTTCGGTGCAAGAAAGGTGGTCATTACATTTTGTATCAAAGCCTAGGTTAAGCGAACCCTTAGGCTTTGGGTTGACATCAACTTCGAGAGTGCGTATTTGTAAATTTTATTTCGTGTGTGCGTGCGTGCGTGTGTGTGTGTGTCTATATATATCTGATAGAGAGTTCAGCTTGATAGGTTTGATTAGTACCCTTCTTTCAAGATTTATCTCGTCCAACTATTCTAGGAATTATCTTACTATGTCCAGGTAGTAAGAGACATGAGGAACAGAGTCAGACGAGGAAGGGCAGCGTGTAGCACTACGACTACAAATGGTCGAACCCCAAATCTGGAGGAGTTCAGATTAATGAAGAGGTAGAGCCAAAGCAGCCAAGAGTGAGTTTTGCAACCTTATGCAAGGATTACACCAATCTAGGAGGTAAACCGTTTAAAGGAACTTAGTCTATCATGGAAGTGCAAGCTTGGTTGCGATCTTGTGAGAAGATTTTAAAGGTCTTGGTTTATCCGATGAATAGAAAAGGTTTTTAGCAGCATGGAAACTACAGGAGGGAGCACCAACTTGGTGGGACTCCCTTACTGCAAATGTTCTAGAAGAAGGTTTTTCATTGGGCCCGATTTAAAGAAGTTTTTGAGGACCAATTCTTGCCAACAGCAGGAAAGACGAGGATGTACCGCTACTTCATGGACTTGAAGCAGGGTGATTTATCTGTAGTAGAATATGAGACGAAGTTCAACGAGATATCTTGTTTTGGACCAGAATTGATCAACATGCCGTTAAAGAAAAACGAGATGTTTGTTTTGGGTGTAAGGGAAGAGTACCATGAGAAAATGACTGCTCATGTTAAAGGTACTTTTTTGGATTTGGTCGATATGGCTCTGAGGTACGAGGCCTTGGAAAAGAAAATGCCTACTCCAGTAGCACCAATCCTTGGGGATACGAGTGGTTACAATTCAAATAAAAGGAAGCTTGATCTAGGAGAGAACAATGGGGAAAATTTCAAGAATATTAGTTGTCACCTATGCCAGCAGAAAAATCATATTTGAAGTACTTTACTGATTAATGGTATTTTTGTTCGAGCATTATTTAATACTGGTGCTTCTCATAGTTTTATCTCTTGTGAATCAGCAGATACATTTCATCTTATTCCTAGTATTGTATAAAACTTTATGTGTGTGTTTAACCCCATAGGTGGTGTAACCCATTTGAGTATGATTTGTAAGAATGTGACAATTTTCTACCTTTCTCATCACTTTTCGTGTGACCCATATGTCTTAGACTTCAAGGGATTTGACATTATTCTTAGTATGGATTGGTTATCAAAGTATGAGGTTGTCTTAAAATGTAATAAGAGAAATGTATCTTTAGTGACTGATATATAGGATGGAAAGCTAAGGTATCATGTAATGAACCCGGTATTCATATGCGTGGTTTCTTGTATGCCCTGGAAGCATTCTAAGAAAATTTAGGGTCTATTGAAGTTGTTAAGAATTTTCCCAATGTATTCGAAGAGGTTAAAAGTTTACCCCCGCGCCGAGAGATGGAGGTCCGCATTGATTTGGTCCCTGGTGTAAGACCTATGGTTCAACTTAAGGGAAGGATGGATCTAAGGGAAAGAGAGGAGTTGGTAAGTCAAACCCATTACCTGTTAAGGAGAGGATTTATTAGACCTAGTCGTTCGAGTTGGTGGTCTGCTATGGTGTTTGCAGCTAAGTCTGATGGATATTTAAGGTTGTGCGTGGATTATAGGGAGTTGAATAAGCTGAACTTTAGGAACAAGTATCCCTTATCCCGCATCAATGATCTTTTTGTTTAACTCCATGAAGCTACGGTATTTTCTTAGATGCATCTAGCTACTGGATACCTTCAATTGAGGGTTCCTGAAGATAGTATACCCTTAACTACTTTTAGAGGCCCTGATTATTCCTTTGAGTGGTTGGTTGTGCCTTTCGGGCTAACCAATGCGCCTGCATAATTTATAGATCTCATGAACCGTGTTTTCCAAGATGTTCTTAATAAGTTTGTGTTAGTTTTCATCGATGACATCCTTATCTACTCCAAATCTAAGGAGGGGCATAAACATCATTTGGAAGTGGTGTCGGAGACATTGAGGAGACATGTCTTGAAGGTGAAATTTTCTAAGTGCCATTTTTTGAATTCGGAGTAAGATTCTTTGGACATATTGCGATAGGAGAAGGTATTTTAGTGGATATAGTGAAGGTGGAAGCTGTTCAGGAATGGAACCAACCACGGACTACTACCAAAGTTCGTAGTTTCCTAGGTTTGGCTAGATACTATAGGAGATTTATTCAAGATTATCAAAGATATCCTCCCATTTGACTAAGCTGACTAAGAAAGGGGAAAATTTTGTATGGACTCGAAAATGTGAAGAGGCATTTCGGGAATTGAAGAAGAGATTAATTAGTGCACCAGTTTTGGCTGTTCTAAATGGAAATAGTGGGTTCACGGTTTATATAGATGCTTATGGAGTGGGAATGGGTTCTTTTTTAATGCAGCAGGTAGAGTGATTGTGTATGCAAGCAGGAAGTTGAAGCCTCATGAGAAGAACTATGCTACCATGACTTGGAGTTGCTGGCTGTTGTCTTTGCATTGAAAATGTGGAGTCACTACTTGTTGGGTAAGGATCCTTCTATTCCTCTTAGTTTCAAATCTTTAGTATTTTTGGAGTATGTTTTATTTCTTTAATTAAGTGAAAATTTTGAGCTCTTCACGGATCATAAATCCCTGAAGTATCTTTTTACTCAGAAGGATCTGAACCTAAGGCAACAGAGGTGGTTAGAGTTTTCGGCGGCTTATGACTTGGATATTCTTTATACGCTAGGAAAGGCTAATATGGTGGCAGATGCCTTAAGTGGGAATGCTTTTTTGACTCTTTTGGAGGTTATCCCGACTCTCTTAGAAATAATAGCGAGTAAGCAAAGAGAGGACAGAAGCTTCATGGCGATCATCAGGAAGGTTGATAAGGGCAGTGTACAAGTTTTATGATTGATAACCAAGGAGTTTTGAGGATGAATGGACGAATCTGTGTACCGAATGTCAACGATCTTAGGCAAGAATTTTTGTTAGAATTCCATCATTCTAAATTGCATCCAGGTATCTCAAAGATGCATAGGGATATGAAGAGGATGTTTTAGTGGAAGGGAATGAAGAGAGATATCTCTATCTTTGTTAGCAGGTATTGGTGCTGTCAACAAATCAAAGGTGATCATCAGAAGGCAACCAGATTATTACAGCCTTTTGAAATACCTAATTGGAAATGGAAAATGATATCAATGGTTTACCTAGAACTAGAAAAGGAAATAAAGTAATGTGGGTTATCGTGGATCGGCTAACGAAGAGCGCACATTTTATTCCGGTGAAACCAACAAGGACCGCTGCTTCTTTGGCTGATATTTTTATGAGAGAGATAGTTAGGTTGCATGGAGTTCCTGTGAGTATAGTAAGTGATCGAGACCCCATACTTACTAGTCAATTTCGAGAAGCATTGCAAAATACTCTAGAAACAAAGCTGAGCTTAAGCACAACATGCCATCCCCAAACAGATGGAAAAACTCACAGACGGAATGAGTGAATCAGATTCTAGAGGATCTCTTAAGAGTGTGAACTCTGGATTTTGGTGGATCATGAGAGGATCATTTGAATTTGGTTGAGTTCTCCTATAACAATAATTTCCAAGAGAGCATCGGAATGGCAACTTATGAAGCCCAATATGGAAGATCATGCAAGTCACCAGCATGTTGGGTTGAGACAGGAGATAGACTAGTACTTGGACCGGATATAATCCGAGAGGCTACCAAAAAAGTTATAGTGATTAAGAAAAGAATGACGGAGGCCCAAGATCACTAAAAGAGTTATGCTGATAGGAGGCGAAGGGATTTGGAGTTTATGGTTGAAGACTTGGTGTCCGTAAAGGTTTCACCAATAAGAGGAGCTGTTAGATTTGGAAAAGCTAGGAAGTTAGCTCCAAGGTATATTGGACCTTTATGTATTCTTGAGAGGATTGGATCGCTTGCTTATATGGTCGAATTGCTAAAGAGATTGGCGGCAATTCATAATGTGTTCCACGTGTCCCATTTGAGGAAATATGTTCATGACCCATCTTTGATTGTGGAGCCACCAATTCAAGAAGAATTGGAAATAGAATTGAACCTGATAGTAGTTAGACATCTAGTTTATGTTATGGATGTAACGATCCTAAAATCTAACGCTCGAAAATAGACATCAAATACCTTACTTGTATTCGACTGTCAGATATTCAAACGTCAAACTTCAGTTCGCCAGAGCTTATAACAACATCAGATGAATATAAACAGCGGAAATAAACTGAAAATACAACATCATAATAATATCCAGTACCACATCAGAGTATCATAATACATATGCCACACTCCAAATAAAACATCATAATAGTACAACAGTGATCACAAGCAAAAGTCTTCAAAGGAATGAAGACGATAGTGAATATCCATAACACTAGAATATGGAAACCTGCTACTAGAATGCCCGTGTGGAAATAATGGGCACCCAGAGTTTAGAAAAGAAACAATAAACTTCGGGTCAGTCATGGGACTGGTATGAGTAAACAAAAGTAGTTGCTTTAAATAAACAGATTTTTAAAAAGAATCCGATATGCTTTTGGAAAATGAAACTACCATAAGACCTCTCGCCACACACACAATGCAATCGCAGACTTGGAGGAGATTTCTTCTTATGATAGTCAAATATGCTTACTACGTCAAAATTCTTTTGATATTATTGTTAGTGCATAGTGTACAAAAATCATTTCGAAAATACAATATTAATCTTAGCCAGCATAGGTACCATTATATTATGCCTGCTATAGCTGCCGCCTGAGGAGACAGGTTATACAAATTGCAATCGTAAAGGCTCGTATTGTTTCTTTGGATTTCCAACAAATGGTTAGGCTAAGGAACTTCTTCCTGCCACATAGGTACGCCTCTGGCTGGACGTCCCGAGAGACAACTGCTCTCTGCCAACACAAGGCCGGGTTACCCCTGTAACTAGGTAACTCACGAATATGCCATCCCTCGGTCATTTGGGACCTTTATCTGAGGCGCCTCGATAAACACACAATCACACAATAAATGAGATCGGAGTATCCACATAGGTTAAATACCAGGGCTCCATACCTGATACCACCCTTTTCCAGAAGGAAATGACATACCCTAAAGGGCGCGACCCTCATAACCTTGCCGCATATTCCTGTTACGACCATTTCCGGGTTGTGAGGTCCGAAAAGGTCTCGTACACAAAGCTACGCTTTTTCACAAAGCCACGCTTTGATCACAAATAATCAATAAATGATCAATACACAGCAACACTTAGCATGTCACATTACCAAATTGGGAGTATATTGCTGATAACATTCAATTACATAACCTCTGAGCTCGTACGTCTCAGAAAAGGGTGTTAAGCTAAGAGAATAAATTCTCCGCCACCAACAGAAATGTATTTGAAAGAATCTGCTTTATATCTCAAAATGTAATGTCAGACATGTATCCATACAAGTCTGTTCCGGGTTCGAACAGAACCGAAGGCACTTCCGAAGGAGTCCTTGCAATCCGGGTATTTACAATCCCGATCGGACTTCCCATCACTTAGGAAATCTCTATACCAGAGCAACTCAGTGCAGAGACAATCGATAGGTCGTCCTATCGTTTTCATAAAAACCCGGTCTTCAACACCGGTCTTCAATGCTATCCATTATGACGTATCACTATTCAGTGATCGATAAATTTTGAAAACATGTGGGTATGATGATGTCCACGTAAATGTGTATATTTTTACCACCATATTTAATCTATTTAAATTAAATAAATGATCATATCGGGTATTTTAACTTGTTTAAACCAAAATTCATTTTATTTTCAAATCGTCACATATTCATCTTCATCCAAGGGCAAAATGGTCATTTTTGTGCATATATTAATTTGAGAAAATTTAATTAGAAATTTCTATATTTTTTTATAGGAATTTGACTTCATATACAAGTGGTTACATGATGATATATGCATGCACAAGAGTGAAGAGAACAAATGAAGATGGAAATAATTCAAAGTGAAGATAATGGAGGACCCCACCTACCCACCTACCTTAATGTACAAATTAGAGGCTAATGCACATGCTTATGGAATTAATGGCTTCATGTATATTTAAGTGAGGGATTATTAAAGCTAATGATTACTTGGTCACCACACTTCCTCCAAGGGCATTTTGGGCATTCCCCAAAAATATGAATTAGGGTTTAACACTTGTATAAATACCCCATATCTTCATGTAACTCTCTCTCTCTCCCTCCCTTAGTCTCTCTTTAGTTTAGTTTTAGGCTCAAAATAAAAGAAAGCTCTCTTTCTCTTTTCATGGCTACTTAGCCATTTTCTTTTCATGTAATTTTTTTATGCAATTTAATACATGTTATTTTCCTTTTCTTGTTTATCTCCTTTCATGTTGTAGTGTAGATATCTTTTCTTTTATGCAAGTAGAATAGTTCTTTTTTTATTTAGCTTTCATTTTTCTTTCTTTTTAGTTTAATGTTGCAAGCTACATTTGTTAATAAAATGACAAATATGATAGCTTAATCCCTACAATTTAGGGGTAATGAAGCTCTCTAATATTTAGCTTTAACATTTTGATATTTATACTCTCTTTTTGTGCTTTAATGGAAACACTTGAAGTGGTTTAATGATGTTGTTTAGCTTTGAATTTGATAGTCTATATTGTTCATAACAAATAGGCTATGCTTAAACAAACATAACACAAATTGCCTCTTCATCTAAATATGATTATGGCGAAGAAGTGAATGTTGAAATTGAAATTTGATAGCCTATATTTCTAAACAATAGTTAATAGGCTATGCTTAAAATAGATTTTTATTTTAACTTTGTTGTCATATTTCATAAGAGTTAAATGTGTATTAGTGGTTGTGTTATAGTTTGATAGTTTATATTGAGCTAATTAATAGCATAAATATACCATACTTATGATAAGCACATCAACTAATTACACTAATGACCATAGAAGAGAGATTATGATTTCATATGTGTTGAACTACATAATCTAGAGAGTGGATTTATTCTCTAAATTGTCATTTAACTCATATATTTGTATTTCTTTTCTTTTAGTTAGTTAGTTAATTCTCTAATTCTCTAGCTTAACTTTCACTCGACTTTGGTTTAATTTGATTGAATAGATTTTTAAAATCATCAATTCCCTACGGATCGATCCGTATTCGCCACGTACTACATTCGTACACCGTGCGCTTGCAGTTATTTTTAATTTAAATTCGCTCGATGGTTTTCTAAACCGATAAAATTTCCGTCGACGAACAAGTTTTTGGCGCCGTTGCCGGGGAGTTGTCTTGATTTTAATTCTCTATTCTTCGAATTAGTTTTCTTTGATTTTTGTGTTTTTATTTTGTGTGTGTTTGCATTTAAATTTTTTTTATGTGTATTTGTGTTTGATTTTTTGTTTATAGTTTGTTGTGTGCTTGTAGTTCTATTTTGCATTTGCATTCTTTTAAAAAAAAGGCACATCACAATTTCAAAACAAAAACAAAAATATTTTATTATCCTTTCAATTTACATATCATTTTTAATCTACATTGCATTTACAATTTCCAACTAAAAAAACACTTTTACATTGCATTTTTTTCACTGTTTCAATTTTCTGTTGCATTCTCTGTTCACTGCTCACTGCTACACAGTGCTGCCAACCATCACCCCTTCCGTCATCTAACACCAGCCTACCATCGCTGTCAACAACCAGTTGCATATCTGCATATACATCATCTACATGATCAACCTCCCTATAGCCACTGCATTCAACTGATATTCATCTCCCAATACAAACTGTCACTTCCGACTTCCCACTGTCATACTAACCATACCACTTCAACTGCAAACCATACCATCATTCACACAACTGCTGCATTCATCTATTCTTCCCCTTCACCAGTACACTGCTCATATACAAACTGCTGTCAACAGACCAACCATATTCAACTGTCAATACAATCACACTCCATACATCCCATTATAACTGTCAACAAAGCACTGAACATCACAACAGCCACTACCATACTCAAATCATCTCTAGCAACCAACTGCTGTCACAGTAAAACCACACATACCCCTTGCAATTCTTTCATAATAAACATACTACATAACAAACAAACCACTACATTCTGTTGCCAATCCCCTATCTGCCTGCTACTACATACCAAACAAACCACTACATTCTGTTGCCAATCCCCTATCTTCCTGCTACTACAACTCCTTCAACGAAACTCCATTCAACTTTATATCGCTATATCCATCACTTTTTCACTCAACACCTTCATATACATTCCTGTCAACTGCCACAGTGCCTGCCAAACTCCACCAACATATACCAGCCACATCTATTTACTGCTGCAGCAACATCACAGAATAGTGCTTCGTATACATTTCAAATGCAAACATCCACTGACCACCACCTACTATCGAACAAGTCACAGCAATCCTATAATCTGCTTCGTACAACAACTTAACGGTCATCACATTCCTCTACAACTTCCATGGTTCAACCATCAGCAACCCTTATCACAACTTGATATACCAGTTTACTCCATTGTGTCTACAGCTACCATTGCATTTATATATTCAGCACAGTCAAAACAAATTTTCATACTAACCTGTCACTGAAACTTCACTGTACCCACTGCCTCACTAGAAATAATCTTCGACCGCCATATCGAACTGCCTTCTTCCATCGCGATCGAATCAGCAGCCAACCCAAATTCGTTGCCTTTCCAATCGCCAGTACAACTTCGAACCTGCTACCTTCGTCTGTTTCCGTGGCCATCACTTCCACCTTGGGCCCGCTCACCTCTACCAATCGCAACTACCACCGCTCAATCGAACTCCTCCAGCACCATCGAACAACCCCCTTTTCACCGCCTCCTCGCAATTTACTCACCACTGCCTCCCAATTCGAACCACCCGTCGCAACCAAAATCGAGAACGAACTCAATCCAGTTAGTCACCGCGACTTCGATCAGATTGCCACAAACCTCCAAGCAACACACAAGCAACTTCAAACCAGAGTTGCGACATTTTTTTTCTTTTCGAGAATTGAATTGGAAACGATTTGGTAATTGATTTGAATATTTCGGTTTTGATTTTAACTGTATTAGTGAAGTCGATTTTCTTTTCTAGAGATAAATTTGGGAAGTAAGTTTGGTTTATTAGTAGGTGGGCTGGGCCTTAATCATTTGAAGCTTGCTAAAGTTTTTATTTATTTTGTTAAGTTAGCTTTTGAGTTACCCTTGTTAAGAGTTTAGATTGTTTAAAGTCTTTCTTTTGTGAAAAGTTTCAAAATTTTAATTTGTTTTTTTAAGGTAAAACCCTACTTTTAAGTTTCCTTTTCAAAAAAAATTAAAAAAAATTAAAAATTAAAAAAAATAATACTTGTGTATATATCTTGTTTTTATTTCAGGTTGCTTAAGCAGAAGGAGACAACCCGCTTGCCAAAAAAGGAGAAGAAAATAAACCGCTTGCTTGCTATATTTATTGTTTTCATTGCATTGTTGTTTGCTTGCATTTGCATAAAGAAAATTTCAAAAACCAAAATTCCATTCGTAGTTGCATCGTTAGATTCACGTTTAATTTCTGCTTTGCATTTCATCCTAGAATTTGTTGATAATAACGGGTAGACATCGATAGCTCTTAATTGTATATTGACAAGTTGTCTTCTTTGAACAATTTACTTTCTTGGTGTCTAGGCTACAGCAGATTAATAACCATTTATAAATATTACGGTGATTCGTAAATGTTATAGTGGTTGTTCCTCTGAAGGTACTTAAACCTTCGGCTGCATTGCTACGGTGATTCATGGTGCACCGATAACTCCTGCCCGTTACTTGGCCGAGAACTATCTTGTTGATTTAAGACAATTTGTAATTATACAATTTTGGGTTAACTTAGGATAAATCATTTGTAATTAGCCATTGCATTCATTTAATTGCATTAGTTCATGCATATTTTAAAAAAACAAACAAAAAAAAATTTCAAAAATAAAAAACTAAATGAAATTGTGAATATTCCTTTTCCCTTGAAATTTTTAAATCCTTTTCCTTTGAAATTTCAAAAATTCAAAAAAATTTAGAAAAACCAAAATCCAAAAAAAATTTATAAAACCTTTTCAAAAAAAAAGAAAAATTTGAAAAACCAAAAAAAACAAAACAAAAATCAATTTCCCTTTTGAAAAATAAATTTTATTTGTAAATATTTTTTTCCTTTACAAAAAAAACAACAAAACAAAAACATTCTTGAAAATGTCCGAGTTTCCCCACTCATTTGAATTTTACAATAGTTGTGAAAATCAATATAATCCATATGATTTCACTCCAAATTCGTATGGATATTTTAACAACAACTATTGTTTAAATGATTCAAATTTTGAACCACAGAATTTTCAAAACGAAGACCAACCCTCGAATCTCGAAAATAGCATTTCATCTCTACTTGAAATCTCTACACAACAAAATCAAATGATAAATGATTTGTGTAACAACTTGAGTCAAGGATTTCAAAGTTTGAATTCAATTCAAAATTCAAATGATTTCAATTATAACCCATGCCAATTCAATTTCGAACTCCAAAATGAATTTCAAACTCAAAATGAAAATGGAAACAACTTTTCAAACGACTTTGGCAATGGGAATAATTTTAACCATGTTACGATTGAAAATCTTTGTTCTCAACAAATCCAAATCGAAAATCCTCATGTTAATAACTATAAATTGGATTTTGTTGAGCAAATGAATGAAATTACAATGATCACACGGATTCGTTGTTTGAAACATATATGAAACAACGTGATAAACAAAATCAAATCTCAATATGTGAAGAGTCAAGTGATAATCCATCTTTTACCCAAATCGACGATTTTCAAATAACAACTTTTGAAATTGAAAATAATAATCTTAATGAAGTTGTTGAAAACACGGTAATTGAGTTGGATTTCAATTCATTTGAGGGTGTGGAACCAAATTTAAAATTCGATCTTCCTTTTCTCGATTTTGAAAATTTGAATACAACAACTTTGGATTTTGAACTTGAGATACGCAATGAAGTTGTTGATAATCCAACAAAGGAAGTCGAATTTAACGAACATGAATTTTTTGGACTTTTGGATGACGAATTGTTAAATTCCGACGGGGAAGATTTAAATCACCATTTTGATTTTGAATTCAATAATTTTGAAGAAGTTTTCAGTGATAAATTTGAATTTCAATTTGGTGATAAGAAATTTGAATTTCAATCAATTATTCTATTAACCCCAAAAATCTTTGAAAATAAAACGACTCGTACAATTTTTAATAAAACGGCATTCATTTTTCCAAATCCAAATTCAACTTCAAAATTTTGTACGGTTTGGTTTTCTGAACTTAAGCTGTGTCTCGTATACTTGACGAGACAAATGAATTGGTCTTTAGAAGACCGTTTCATTTACTTTTTGACGATATACTTTCTGATCTCGTGTAAATACCGTTAATTTTCATTTAAATAAAGGTCATGTTTTTATTTTTATTTTTCTCCTTCCACTTGGGTTGACTGTGGGGACACAGTCAAAATCAAGTGTGGGGGGAGATAATTTTTCATGATTTATTTTTGCCTTTTCTTTTAAAAACTCAAAAAAAAAAAATTAAAAAAAAATCCCAAAAACAATTTTTTAAGCATTTTGATTTATTTTTAAAGAAACACTATAGGATAAATATATGGCTTTGGTTTATTAAATTGAAATTTTTGAAAATTTATTTGACTTAACAAAAATAAAAATGAAGTTTGATTACAAATAACAATGGTTTAACTAGTATATAGGAGGATTCATACGTGTTAATTATGAAATACATCTTAGTTGAAAATCTTTGTTTTAAAAAGTGGTTGATTTAAAGTAAAGATATAACATTTTTTTTGTCTTCTAAGTTAAATAGCGCTAAGATAATTTTGCGAAACTCTCTCTTTCAAAAAAAAAACAAAACAAAAAAAAACAAAAACAAAAAAATATTTCTTGTATATATGTATATATTTTTTAATAAACACCTAGAGTCATGTGTTCACACTCGTGTGTTCACTCGCCATGCTCTGTAACCTTCTCACGTAAGCCCAAAAGGCAGTGCACGATTGGTATATCTGGCCTCAGTTTATCTGAGTTAGGTGTATATATATAAAAAAAAATTCTTTTTAATAACGCCTACAGTCAATAGGTGTTTACACTCGTGTGTTCACTTGCCACGCTCTGTATTCCCCTCACATCAGTCCGCAAGGCAGTGCATGGGTAATATATCTGGCCTCAGTTTATCTGAGTTAGGCATATGTAAATATTGTTAATATCAACAAAATTTTCAAATGAAAAAATGGAGAGAGTAAGCAAATGAAATCCAAGCACTATTTTAACTTATTTGATTTGATTTGTTATTGAAATGAAATGAAATACCACTTTGATAAACTTTGATAATCAACTAAGGATCCATTTCATAGTTACAGTGTGTTATCAACCGAAACAACAAGTTAAACTATAGTATATTTGTTATGATAACTTAATTTTTGTTGGAAATTTTGACGAGTAAATGACTTAAATTTCAAGATAATTACCAAAACCTATATTTAACTTAATTGTGTCGATTTAAAAGTAAACTCTTCATTTGTATATATTTTCAAAAACTTGCATTCATCTCTTTGTAAATAAATCTTGCATTGTGTAAATATATTCATCCTGCATTTGGATTTTGTGGGTAGTATCGGCTGAAAACCCTCACGAGACAACACTCGTCCTACTGTGGACACCCAGAGGTTTAACGGCTTGTTGCATACGCTCAATGCAATCGTGCTCCCAACGAAAACAGATTTATCTTAGTTTTCCTTTATTCGAGGACGAATAAAAAGATAAGTGTGGGGGTATTTGATGTGCACGTAAATGTGTATATTTTTACCACCATATTTAATCTATTTAAATTAAATAAATGATCATATCGGGAATTTTAACTTGTTTAAACCAAAATTCATATTATTTTCAAATCGTCACATAGTCATCTTCATCCAAGGGAAAAATGGTCATTTTGTGCATATATTAATTTGAGAAAATTTAATTAGAAATTTCTATATTTTTTTATAGGAATTTGACTTCATATACAAGTGGTTACATGATGATATATGCATGCATAAGAGTGAAGAGAACAAATGAAGATGGAAATAATTCAAAGTGAAGATAATGGAGGACCCCACCTACCCACCTACCTTAATGTACAAATTAGAGGCTAATGCAAATGCTTATGGAATTAATGGCTTCATGTATATTTAAGTGAGGGATTATTGAAGCTAATGATTACTTGGTCACCACACTTCCTACAAGGGCATTTTGGGCATTCCCCAAAAATATGAATTAGGGTTTAACACTTGTATAAATACCCCATATCTTCGTGTAACTCTCTCTCTCTCTCTCTCCCTCCCTTAGTCTTTCTTTAGTTTAGTTTTAGGCTCAAAATAAAAGAAAGCTCTCTTTCTCTTTTCATGGCTACTTAGCCATTTTCTTTTCATGTAATTTTTTTTATGCAATTTAATACATGTTATTTTCCTTTTCTTGTTTATCTCCTTTCATGTTGTAGTGTAGATCTCTTTTCTTTTATGCAAGTAGAATAGTTCTTTTTTCATTTAGCTTTCATTTTGCTTTCTTTTTAGTTTAATGTTGCAAGCTACATTTGTTAATAAAATGAAAAATATGAGAGCTTAATCCCTACAATTTATGGGTAATGAAGCTCTCTAATATGTAGCTTCAACATTTTGATGTTTATACTCTCTTTTTGTGCTTTAATGGAAACACTTGACGTTGTTTAATGATGTTGTTTAGCTTTGAATTTGATAGTCTATATTGTTCATAACAAATAGGCTATGCTTAAACAAACATAACACAAATTGCCTCTTCATCTAAATATGATTATGGCGAAGAAGTGAATGTTGAAATTGAAATTTGATAGCCTATATTTCTAAACAATAGTTAATAGGCTATGCTTAAAATAGATTTTTATTTCAACTTTGTTGTCATATTTCATAAGAGTTAAATGTGTATTAGTGGTTGTGTTATAGTTCGATGGTTTATATTGGGCTAATTAATAGCACAAATATACCATACTTATGATAAGCACATAAACTAATTACACTAATGACCATAAATGAGAGATTATGATTTCATATGTGTTGAACTACATAATCTAGAGAGTGGATTTATTCTCTAAATTGTCATTTAACTCATATATTTGCATTTCTTTTCTTTTAGTTAGTTAGTTAATTCTCTAATTGTCTAGCTTAACTTTCACTCGACTTTGGTTTAATTTGATTGAATAGATTTTTAAAATCATCATTTCCCTGCGGATCGACCCGTATTCGCCACGTACTACATTCGTACACCGTGCGCTTGCAGTTATTTTTAATTTAAATTCGCTTGACGGTTTTCTAAACCGATAGAATTTCCGACGATGAACATATGACAATCACAAAGATTCATATTCAGGGTTCGATGTGGGTTTCGGATAACTAACTGAAATCCGACTCCTTGTCGCATCGAAGTTTAAATACAACAGGGTTTTCACATCAATATAGAACAAATCACAACACAGTGTAGAACATGGCAATTTGCATCACACAGTGTCACAACAGAACAGAATATCAATATAGTGCACAACAATAGTTAATTATTTTCCAATGTGATTTAAATAAATTTACCACACGACTAATTTTAAATCAGCGATAAGAATTTGGATAAATAAATTAAATCTTGATTAACTCAGTTTATTGTTTCGAATTTAGTTATTTTAATTAACCGCTAAATTTGATTTGTTAACTTTAATTTATTTGGATAAAAATTCTTAATCTACAAATTTATTTGAATACTTATAAATTACTAATCCTGGAATACTTTGTTTTAAGTTTAAAACACGTTATTACTTAAAACTGGGTATATAACTAGATAAACCTGAGACATCATCGATTCTCTCTCGAGTACGACTTCGAGCTGGATTCCCATTTTCTCGAGTTGACTGTGAGTCGCCTCTTATTCTTCCTTCAAACTCCCTGATACACACACACGTATTCACATGCACAACTCAAAGAAGCAACTCCGACCACCTACGACACCACCAACACGTCACTGACGACCCACCCATAGGCTACGATCACCCAGGTTGATGAACTTCGACCAAATTTTCAAAATCGAACAATCGAACCCCATAAACAAACAGAACCGGTCAACAGAAACGCCTCATTCCACCACCATAGACCACCTGCAACCACGCCGTCGTGTTCAGACACTCGCCAGAGCCTGCTCCTCCTTTCCCCCCCGGACCGATCGAATATTTATCACTCTCGACTGCGAATTTTGCTTTTGAACTTCGACATTCAGAACCGTGCCCTAAACCCTATTTCTTCAAACCCAAGATTATTTGATTATCTAAAAAAATTTCATACCATTTTTCTATCGACCAATAACACCTCATCTATCTTCTGGCTCAAACCCAAAGCCCAATCTCGCCTTGATCATCGGGAAACCATGAATTTCCATTTTTTGTTCACCTTATAATGTCATGTGAATTACTTTATTAAAAATCTTGAAATTTTCATCAATAGTCCGGGATTTGGAATATGAATTCACTCATACAATCAAAGCTTTAATTTCCGAGGCATAAATTTGGACCCATTTTAAATTTCTACTGTTATTTAGCAATTCCAGAATATTACTAATATTTTGCTTGAAAACTATTTTCAAAATTTTCTTTACATAGTTATGATCATCTTTCATCTAGAAAACGAAACTTGACATTATCTAACTAAGATGGTTTTTTTGATTTTCTAGCAAGTTTTAAAAACCTGTAAAAAGAAACAGAGAAGCATATGGCAACACAGTATTATCTTTAAGATCACAGCATATACAAACCATACTATCAAAAATCCTGAAATGTTTTTAAAATGAACTTAAAGCTTTAAATTTCTGGTTTACTCACCTGAAATTTTCTTTGAAACAGAGAGCTGCTTCTTGTGTTTTGAAAACTGTAGTTTGATGTCTCTTCTTTTCCTTCAGCAGATTATATTTAAGCTTGGAAATAAAGTGAGTTCTTCTTTTTATTTTTCTGATCTTTGTTAGGTTTTAGCATTCGAAAAATTTGGAACAATGAGTTTTGTATATAAAGAGATGTGTAGGTCGGTATGTACTGAGCATCATCCTTTTGCATACTTGCTTTATACAGGCTTTATAAAACCAAAGACTTTCTTTCTTGAAGCAAGGGCTGGGATGATATATTTCCCCCTTTCGAATGACTGGTTGTATGCTGAGCTTGAAAGCATTTAATGCTTGTGTTCCCATCCTTGTTAACATGAAATTTTATTTTATTTTTCCAAGTACAAATTTTTGTTTTATCAAAAGATATTTTCTTACATGCATCTTCCTACTACCTTTCTTATTTTCATATACTCATGGCAAACCTATTCATTTGATTCTTGTATGTATTTCATATGTTACCTTATAACCACAAAATCTTATTACAACATAATTTGTTATTTAATTTCCATTTAAAGTTTTACTATCAACATTTAAACTATCACATGTATTTTATTTTAGAGTTGAACACAAATTCTTATTTGTGATATATATATATATATCTATTTTATTCTTATAATTCATATTCTTTTCTATTTAAGTTTATATACTTATTTTACTTATGAAATTTTCATAGTTTATAGGGTTGAGATATAAATATGTTTGTATTATATTTGTAAGTATATTTATTTATATTTTCTTTTGCTTCATATATTTATTTAACTTCTCAAATTAAATTTCCAAAAATTTCTAATAAATCACTAAATTTAAATTAATAAAATCTGGGATGTTACAATATCCCCTCCTTAAGAAAATTTCGTCCTCGAAATTTGAAAGAGAGAAAACAAACGAAGAATATACAAATGCAAAAAGATAGAGAAATGGCTTACCAGTTTAAGCCAAGATGTCTATTCTGCAATTGGGATATGATTTCTTCATATTATCTTCGGTTTCCCAAGTACAGTCCATCGGATCGCCACTCCACTGAACTTTGACCAGTTTCACGACTTTGTTTCTCAATCGCTTCTCATCACGATCTACAATTTTTATCGGCTCTCTTCTAACTTCCAAATTGGGAGTGATTTCGAGATCCTGCTGAGCAGCTTCTTCAATAATACTATCTGGGTCATGCACATATTTCCGGAGACTAGAAATGTGAAACACATCATGCATGCCAGACAACCAGCTGGGTAGCTGCACTCGATATGCCAGAGGACCAATCCTTTCCAGAATAGGAAAAGGACCAATATAACGCGGTGCTGGCTTTCTAGTTTTCCCGAACCTCAATACACCCCGCATCGGAGACACTTTCAGAAATACAGAATCTCCAACTTGAAATTCCAAATCTCTTCTTCGGCGGTCATAATAGCTCTTCTGACGACTTTGAGCAGTTATTAATTTCTTTCGGATAAAATCAACCTTTTCCGTGGCTTCTTTAATCATATCTGTTCCAAGGACGAGTCTATCACCTGATTCGATCCAGCATGCAGGTGATCGACACAGACGACCATATAAAGCTTCAAAAGGAGCCATCTCTATACTGGCCTGATAGCTGTTATTATAAGAGAACTCGACCAGATGTAAATGGTCTTCCCAGGAACCACCAAAATAAAAAATGCAAGCACACAATAGGTCTTCTAAAATTCGATTAACCCTTTCAGTCTGCCTATCAGACTGTGGGTGATAAGCAGTGCTGAAATTCAGCTTGGTTCCCAATGCGTCTTGGAATGCCTCCCAAAATCTACTAGTGAAGATCGGGTCACGATCACTCACTATGCTGCTGGGAATACCATGGAGACGAACAATTTCCTTTATATATAGTCCTGCTAAGCTTGCTACAGTCCAAGTGGATTTTACTGGAATAAAGTGAGCAGTTTTGGTTAGACGGTCCACTATAACCCAAATCGCTTCATTTCCCTTCTTGGTTCGTGCCAATCCGTCGATGAAATCCATCGATACCTGATCCCATTTCCATTTCGGTACTTCCAAAGGTTGAAGTAAACCGGCCACTTTCCTTTGATCGCTTTTGATTTGCTGACAAGTAGCACAGCGACTCACATATATCGATATGTCTCTTTTCATTGTCTTCCACCAGAAAGTTCTTTTGATATCACGATACATTTTATTGACTCCTGGATGGATGCAAAGTTTGACTTGTGACATTCATATAAAACTTCTTGTTTTAGCTCCGGAATATCAGGGACACAGATTCTTCCTTTCAATCTTATAACTTTATTATCGTCGACTTCAAAGCTAGTATTTTCACCATGACGCATTTTCTCATAAATTTGATGAAGAAA
The DNA here is from genome assembly GCA_030737815.1 of Allium fistulosum. NCBI lineage: Eukaryota > Viridiplantae > Streptophyta > Magnoliopsida > Asparagales > Amaryllidaceae > Allium > Allium fistulosum. The sequence continues at coordinate 1,414,708,032 of CM060901.1, read as the reverse complement.
CTCATCTTCTTTTTGTTTGCTGGCGATCTTCTCAAGGAGAGTAGGAGCAATGACAAGGTGAGCAAGAATAGCGTGTTTCCTACTCAAGGCATCGGCAACTATATTGGCTTTTCCGGGTGTATACAGGATATCTAGATCATAAGATGCCAGAAATTCCAACCAACGTTGTTGTCATGGATTTAGATCTTTCTGGGTAAAGAGATATTTCAAAGATTTGTGGTTGGTGAATAATTCGAATTTTTCACCCAGAAGATAATGTCGCCAGATCTTTAAGGCAAAAATAACAGCTAAAATCTCCAAATCATGTGTTGGGTAGTTTCTTTCATGTGGGCGTAATTGTCTACTCGCGTAGGCAATCACCTTCCCATTCTTTATTAATACTGCTCCTACCCCATCACCACAAGCATCGGTATAGACAGATAAATCCTGATTCCCGTTGATAATCGCGAGAACAGGCGCGGTGGTTAATCTCTTCTTTAACTCCTGAAAAGCTTCATCACATTTCGGAGTCTAGTTAAATTTTGCATTCTTCATCGTTAGCTTAGTCATTGGACTAGCTATCTTAGAAAAGTCCTGAACGAACTTCCGATAATAACCTACTAAACCCAGAAAGCTTCGAACTTCTTTCGGAGTAGTAGGTTGCTTCCAATCTAGAATAGAAGAAATCTTGCTAGGATCAACAGAAATTCCTTCTTCATTAACAATGTGGCCAAGAAATTTAACTTCTTTGACCCAAAAATGGCATTTAGAAAATTTGGCAAACAAGACGTTTCTTCTTAATATCTCCGAAACAATTCTGAGATGTTCAGAATGCTCCTCCTCCATTTTGGAATAAATTAGGATATCATCAATAAATACAAGAACAAATTCATTCAATACTTCTCGGAATACACGAGTCATAAGATCTACGAAGTATGCTGGAGCATTGGTTAGCCCGAAAGGCATGACTAACCATTCATAGAACATATTAGGACCCCTGAAAGCAGTCAAATGAACACAATCTTCGGCGATTCGTAACTGATGGAATCCCTGAGCTAGATCCATCTTCGAAAAGAAACGAGCGCCGTGCAATTGATCAAATAGGTCGTCAATTCTAGGTAGAGGAAATTTATTCTTAAGAGTCTGCTTATTGAGATCACGGTAGTCAACACATAATCTCAAAGATCCGTCCGATTTAGCAACGAACACAACGGCTGAACCCCATTCAGAAACACTAGGACGAATTAATCCTTTGCTTAGCAGATCACTAGTTTGCTTGACTAATTCACCCTTTTCTCTGGGCGCCATCTTGCGACTTGCGTGAACTACAGGACGGGCACTTGGACTAAGTCAATTCTGAATTCTATTTCTCAATGTGGAGGTAAGGATTTTACTTCTTCGAACACGTCTGGAAAATCTTTAACAATAGGAATAGACTCCAAATTGGGTTTAGAATATCTCAAATTACATCAACCCTTCTCTTTTAGGACTAGGGTCCTCACAAGAAATCTCAATAAAATCTCCAGATTCGGTTTTAATCGAAATCAATCGATTGTTACAATCCAATTTTGCTTCGTATTTCGTTAGCCAATCCATTCCGAGTAAGATTTCGAATTCATTAAAATAAAGGACAAAGAGACCAATAGGGAATTGGTAACAAGAATATGAGATAGGAACATTTCTACATCGAAGACAAAGGTTTGCTGGGCCTCCGACTGGATTCTTTACGCATATAGGCTCCTCAACGAAATCAGGTTCAAGATTTAGTTCATTTACAGCTTGTTGAGAAATAAAACTATGTGTAGCACCCGTATCAAACAAAACTCGAACAATTCTATCATAAATAGTAAGGTTACCTTCCAGAACTCCCATCCCCTTTCCTGCTTTAGAAGTTATAGGTTGATCTTTGACTGCGTATACCTTTGCTACCTGTGCTTTCTTCCTCATTGGGCAGTCTTTGACTTCATGTCCCTCTTCCTGACAAGCATAACATTTCTTGGACTTTGCTTGAACGAATTGATTCGCTTGTTTCTTAGGCTTCGTACAATTAGTTGAATAGTGGCCTTTCTCTTGACAATTATAGCAAGTAATATTCTCTGCTGTGTTTCCCTGGTCACTCTCCTTTTTCTTCTTACCCTGCCTTGGTTTCTTACCTCCAAACTTCCTCTTTTTCCAATTTGGATTGCTCGTATTTCCTCCCTCCTTCGGGACCTCTTGCATATCCAAAGTATCATACCTATACCCCATATCAGTAAGATCAAAAAAAGACTCTTTGACGTGGTCAGTCATCCTTTCGTGGAACTTCTTATTCATTCCCCGAATAAACTTTTCATTCTTCTTCAAAGGTGTGTTCACCAATTCTGGACCGAAACGAGACAATTCATTGAATTTGTTTAGATACTCCTCAAATGACAAACTCTCTTGCTTCAAGTCCATGAACTCCTGATACATACGAGAAATCCCAGCTGATGGCATATAGCGCTTCTCAAATACTTCTTTAAATTTCTCCCAAGAAAACTCGTCTTCTGGCTTATCAACAGTGACTGTCTCCCACCATGCTAAAGCTTCTTCTTGAAGTTGCCAAGAAGCTATTAGTCGCATTTGATCATCTTCCAACTTTAGCCCCCTAAAGATTCTTTCACAAGATCTGATCCATGCTTGGGCCTCAACAACAGACTCCTTGCCGGTGAATGGCTTACCACCAAGCTTCGAGAAATTCTTATATAAGTCAGCCAGATTCGGCTGATGCTGAGTAGGTAAAGCTGCTTCTACTATTGGGGGAATTTGATTAGCTGTTGTGGCATTTCCTTGACCCCTAGTTCTTCCTCTTCGTCTGCTCATTCTTACTATCTGTAATTAGTAAGAAAACAGGATTTAGATCCATGGACAAAATATCTTAAGGAATATCAGCAGTAAAAAGAAATAGACTCGGAAAATTCAAGGTTTCAGGTTGTACTCATTCTAGGATATACTTCACCCTATCTCTAATGAGCCATCTAATGTGTTATACTCCATAGCTAAAGTTCTTACTCAACCTTCAGCTCTGATAATCCTAAAATCTAACGCTCGAAAATAGACATCAAATACCTTACTTGTATTCGACTGTCAGATATTCAAACGTCAAACTTCAGTTCGCCGGAGCTTATAACAACATCAGATGAATATAAATAGCGGAAATAAACTAAAAATACAACATCATAATAATATCCAGTACTACATCAGAGTATCATAATACATATGCCACACTCCAAATAAAACATCATATTAGTACAACAGTGATCACAAGCAAAAGTCTTCAAAGGAATGAAGACGATAGTGAATATCCATAACTAAGCACCTGGTGATCCAAAAAGCTTCCAAAATATCTTCAAGGTAGAAGTCCCCAAAATACCGCTAACACCAGAATATGGAAACCTGCTACTAGGCTGCCCGTGTGGAAATAATGGGCACCTAGAGTTTAGAAAAGAAAAAATAAACTCCGGGTCAGTCATGGGACTGGTATGAGTAAACAAAAGTAGTTGCTTTAAATAAACAGATTTTTAAAAAGAATCCGCTATGCTTTTGGAAAATGAAACTACCATAAGACCTCCCGCCACACACACAATGCAATCGCAGACTTGGAGGAGATTTCTTCTTATGATAGTCAAATATGCTTACTACGCCAAAATTCTTTTGATATTATTGCTAGTGCATAGTGTACAAAAATCATTTCGAAAATACAATATTAATCTTAGCCAGCATAGGTACCATTATATTATGCCTGCTATAGCTGCCGCTTGAGGAGACAGGTTATACAAATTGCAATCGTAAAGGCTCGTATTGTTTCTTTGGATTTCCAACAAATGGTCAGGCTAAGGAACTTCCTCCTGCCACATAGGTACGCCTCTGGCTGGATGTCCCGAGAGACAACTGCTCTCTGCCAACACAAGGCCGGGTTACCCCTGTAACTAGGTAACTCACGAATATGCCATCCCCCGGTCCTTTGGGACCTTTATCCGAGGCACCTCGATAAACACACAATCACACAATAAATGAGATCGGAGTATCCACATAGGTTAAATACCAGGGCTCCATATCTGATACCACCCTTTTCCAGAAGGAAATGACATACCCTAAAGGGCGCGACCCTCATAACCTTGCCGCATATTCCTGTTTCGACCATTTCCGGGTTGTGAGGTCCGAAGAGGTCTCGTCCACAAAGCTACGCTTTTTCACAAAGCCACGCTTTGATCACAAATGATCAATAAATGATCAATACACAACAACACTTAGCATGTCACATTACTAAATTGGGAGTATATTGCTGATAACATTCAATTACATAACCTCTGAGCTCGTACGTCTCAGAGAAGGGTGTTAAGCCAAGAGAATAATATCTCCGCCACCAACAGAAATGTATTTGAAAGAATCTGCTTTATATCTCAAAATGTAATGTCAGACATGTATCCATACAAGTCTGTTTCGGGTTCGAACAGAACCGAAGGCACTTCCGAAGAAGTCCTTGCTATCCGGGTATTTACAATCTCGATCGAACTTCCCATCACTTAGGGAATCTCTATACCGGAGCAACTCAGTGCAGAGACAATCGATAGGTCGTCCTATCGTTTTCATAAAAACCCGGTCTTCAACACCGGTCTTCAATGCTATCCATTACGACGTATCACTATTCAGTGATCGATAAATTTTGAAAACATGTGGGTATGACAATCACAAAGATTCATATTCAGGGTTCGATGTGGGTTTCGGATAACTAACTGAAATCCGACTCCCTGTCGCATCGAAGTTTAAATACCGTTTTACGGGCAACAGGGTTTTCACATCAATACAGAACAAATCACAACACAGTGTAGAACATGGCAATTTGCATCACACAGTGTCACAACAGAACAGAATATCAATATAGTGCACATCAATAGTTAATTATTTTCCAATGTGATTTAAATAAATTTACCACACGATTAATTTTAAATCAACGATAAGAATTTGGATAAATAAATTAAATCTTGATTAACTCAGTTTATTGTTTCGAATTTAGTTATTTTAATTAACCGCTAAATTTGATTTGTTAACTTTAATTTATCTGGATAAAAATTCTTAATCTACAAATTTATTTGAATACTTATAAATTACTAATCCTGGAATACTTTGTTTTAAGTTTAAAACACGTTATTACTTAAAACTGGGTATATAACTAGATAAACTCGAGACATCATCGATTCTCTCTCGAGTACGACTTCAAGTTGGATTGCCATTTTCTCGAGTTGACTGTGAGTCGCCTCTTCTTCTTCCTTCAAACTCCCTGATACACACACACCTATTCACGTGCACAACTCAAAGAAGCAACTCCAACCACCTACGACACCACCAACACATCAGTGACGACCCACCCATAGGCTACGATAACCCAGGTTGATGAACTTCGACCAAATTTTCAAAATCGAACAATCGAACCCCATAAACAAATAGAACTGGTCAATAGAAACGCCTCATTCCACCACCGTAGACCACCTGCAACCATGCCGTTGTGTTCAGACACTCGCCAGAGCCTCCTCCTCCTTTCCCCCTGGACCGATCGAATATTTATCACTCTCAGCTGCGAATTTTGCTTTTGAACTTCGACATTCAGAACCGTGCCCTAAACCCTATTTCTTCAAACCCAAGATTATTTGATTATCTAAAAAAATTTCATACCATTTTTCTATCGACCAACAACACCTCATCTATCTTCAGGCTCAAACCCGAAGCCCAATCTCGCCTTGATCATCGGGAAACCATGAATTTCCATTTTCTGTTCACCTTATAATGTCATGTGAATTACTTTATTAAAAATCTTGAAATTTTCATCAATAGTCCGGGATTTGCAATATGAATTCACTCATACAATCAAAGCTTTAATTTCCGAGGCATAAATTTGGACCCATTTTAAATTTCTACTGTTATTTAGCAATTCCATAATATTACTAATATTTTGCTTGAAAACTATTTTCAAAATTTGCTTTACATAGTTATGATCATCTTTCATCCAGAAAACGAAACCTGACATTATCTAACTAAGATGGTTTTTTTGATTTTCTAGCAAGTTTTAAAAACCTGTAAAAAGAAACAGAGAAGCATATGGCAACACAGTATTATCTTTAAGATCACAGCATATACAAACCATACTATCAAAAATTCTGAAATGTATTTAAAATGAACTTAAAGCTTTAAATTTCTTGTTTACTCACCTGAAATTTTCTTTGAAACAGAGAGTTGCTTCTTGTGTTTTGAAAACTGTAGTTTGATGTCTCTTCTTTTCCTTCAGCAGATTATATTTAAGCTTGGAAATAAAGTGAGTTCTTCTTTTTATTTTTCTGATCTTTGTTAGGTTTTAGCATTCGAAAAATTTGGAACAAAGAGTTTTGTATATAAAGAGATGTGTAGGTCGGTAAGTATTGAGCATCATCCTTTTGCATACTTGCTTTATACAAGCTTTATACAACCAAAGACTTTCTTCCTTGAAGCAAGGGCTGGGATGATATATTTTCCCCTTTCGAATGACTGGTTGTATGCTGAGATTGAAAGCATTTAATGCTTGTGTTCCCATCCTTGTTAACATGAAATTTTATTTTATTTTTCCAAGTACAAATTTTTGTTTTATCAAAAGATATTTTCTTACATGCATCTTCCTACTACCTTTCTTATTTTCATATACTCACGGCAAACCTATTCATTTGATTCTTGTATGTATTTCATATGTTACCTTATAACCACAAAATCTTATTACAACATAATTTGTTATTTAATTTCTATTTAAAGTTTTACTATCAACATTTAAACTATCACATGTATTTTATTTTAGAGTTGAACACAAATTCTTATTTGTGGTATATATATATATATCTATTTTATTCTTATAATTCATATGATTTTCTATTTAAGTATATATACTTATTTTACTTATGAAATTTTCATAGTTTATAGGGTTGAGATATAAATATGTTTGTATTATATTTGTAAGTATATTTATTTATATTTTCTTTTGCTTCATATATTTATTTAACTTCTCAAATTAAATTTCCAAAAATTTCAAAGAAATCACTAAATTTAAATTAATAAAATCTGGGATGTTACAATGGATCAGGATGAAAATGGTTGTGTAACAAGATATTGCGACTAGTCAAGATACAGTGGAGTGAGGATTCCAGAAACTGCACTTGGGAGATGGTAGATCGTATGAAAATAGCCTATCCTGAGTTGATGTTAGGATAGTTAGTTGTTTGTCTGTTGTATGTATAATGTGTGTATGTTTGCTATGGATGCTTAGTACATATGCGTTTTATGATATGTATATATAGCTTTTTGTGTAGTTTGAAATATCTTCTTGTTTGCTAATTTTGGGACGAAATTCTTTTAAGGGGCGAGAGTGTAATGACCCAGAATTTGATCGCTATTTAAATGAATATTTAATTTAATTTTAAAATAATAAATAAATAAATTTTTATTCACAAATTAAACTATTTTAAATAATAACTAATGATATAAAATCATTTTCAAAATTTGTCTACCAATATATATAGTTCATAGAGAAATAGAAAATGTGATCGGAAATTATTTTCCGAAATATCGATTTTTCATTGGTTAAAAGTTATTCGAAATACAATAACACTATTGTAAACACACATGCACACAATATAAACCATTTTAACATGGTGTGTACACGTACATATGCATGTACATATTAGACCACTTAAACAAATAAACATATAGGTTAAAATAAGATTTTACTTTCATAAAGGTATATATACATACAATATATAAAAATACACTTTTTTAGCACAAGTACTTAATGCATGGTTTGAATAGTGTAAGGAGAGGGAGGGGGGTACAAGTATGGATGGATTTAAGGGGGAAAGGAGGAGTATGGTAGTGCATGCATACATATATACTAAAATATAAGCACTTATATAATTTTTAAATAATTTCCTAAGCCTATATATGCCCCCTAAAATTCATTTTTCTCATTTTACAGTCTCTTTTCCTAAGAGCTTAGGCAAAAATTCCATGGCTTCCTCTTCATAACTATTAAAAATAGAAAGAAATATCACTTCTTTGGCTAAAATCTCCTTTTTAGTTCATAAAATGACTTTTACATCTTCTACAACATTTCCTCTTCTAAGTTGCAAGCCACTATTCCTAAAAGAATATAAGGGCCAAGCTCAAACTTCCCTTGGCTAAAGCCATTGGGTCAAGCCCAAAGCCACTAGGCCGAGCCCAAAGCTCATTAACAAATTTCAAGTGTTCGAGTAACCAAAATTTCATATTTTGCAAGTTTCTAAAGCATTTTCACATTTTGACAAAAGTTCATCTTGATTTAGTAAAATTTCGGTGAGTTAAACTTTTCTTTTTGGAAAAGAAAGTAACTTGATTTTGATGAACTATATGTTGTGAAAATATATTGGTTGTTGTATTGAATTATCATGTTGCTTTGATAACATATGATTATATGATTGTGTTTGAGCTTGGATTTGTGATTTGGTGGTTGAATAATATGTTTGGATATGAATATGTGATTTGTTGGTTATGATATGATGGTAGTATATTTATGAAACAAAACTAAGTGTATGTGATGTAAATGTGGTGAAGTCAGCACCTTGAAAAGTCGCAAAGGACTTGAGATCTTATTTGGAAACGAAAGCTTGTTTCTAGTTTTGAATTCAGTAAATGTTTTCCAAGTCTTCACTTTTGTTTTAAGTTTTCAAAACTTTTCCATTTGTGGTTTCAAATATGTTAGATCTAGAGTTAAAGTGAAATTTTCACCTAAAATCAATTCTAGCTAACTGAGTTTACAGCGATAGTCTATATGAATGCAATTCGGGGAAATTTCGCGATTTCAAGTTTTAAGTGATTTCTTTTGGATTATTTTGAAAACTTATTTCAAATCAAATTAAGTAAGTCAAAAGGTCTAAGTTTTAATTATTTAATAATTTATTTATTTAATTTATTAAATAAAGTAAATTATTATTTAATTAATTAATTAAGTAATTGGGTTAAGTATTTAGAGTTAAGGAAAATTATTAACTAAGTTAAATATTTTTAGTTGAGGAAGTTTAAAATAAAGAATAATTAAGTTAAAAAGAAATAAATTTTTATTTAATCAAGATTAATTACTTTAATTAATTATTTAATTAGAGATAGTTATTAAATTAATTATGATTTAATTAAGGGTTAATTATCCACATAATTAGGGTTTAATTTCTTAATGAAGGTTATTTAAATTAAAGTTGAATTATGAATAATTTTAAATTAATCAAGATTTAAAGTATGATTTTTGATTTAATTAAGATTTATTAAAATTTAATTAAATATTAAACTTATGATTTAATTAAAGTTTATTTATTTTAAAGTTTCTTTTAAAACACTATCGGTTATTTATTTTAACCAGCTTTCTTGTTTAAGTAAATTGTTTTAAACTAAAGGATCTCTTGTCCTTGCTATTAAGTAGCCAAATGAATTAAAGTAGTCGTAATAAAACGTTGACGCGTTTTATTGAAAGCAAGTGGACTTGCACTTATCACAAATACCGCATTTGGGAACATGATGAATACAAGGAAGTTAATTTCGATAAGCGGGTCATGATAATCTAAGCTTATGGAACGTATGTTCATATGTAAATCTTTAAACCCTGATAGTGGAATGGTCCATTAGAAACAACTTGAGCCTTTAAAATTACTGAACATTGGTTTGAAGAGACCGGGATCGGATATTAGTAGTTATCCAAAAACCACTTTGAACTAACATAAATGTTCGAATTGGAAATAACAAAGGGAAGGTCCAAGATGAAGACGTTGATGTGCAAGGGCTATTTGCTGCTACCCTAAGGGTGATTCCAAAATGGGAGTAGTGGAAATAGTCCCTTCGGTTCGTTCATCTCCTGAACACTTGTGTGGATGAATGCTGACATTGTGTCAACATATGGAAGGCGATGTAGTATTCTATGTAGCAGTGCTTTAGTAAAGGTAAACGTAGCCTCAGGCCTCATCAATCAGAAATGACCAAAATAGGGTATGCAGCAGGGCTATGTGGGTCACTCCCATAAGGGTATGTCATCACCATATCCAAAATCGATATTTGACCCATTTTTTCATATTATGGTATGGTTGATGATCCCAACCTTGGTAGTGATGTATTCAATACTACTAGTCAAGTGGTAGGTCGGTCCCGTTAGCAGGGGTACAAGATGTTCTTATCAGACCCCAGGTGTATTTAATCTAGAGGTGCACCTTTGAAAGGTAGTTCCTTACCTAGTCATGTATGGAGTCCAGTTTCCAATAAGTGCATTCGGTCTTAGTCGTATGCCTATTATGCTAGAATTTGATTAATATAACAATTTTGGCGTTGTGAATTATTTACTTTAAAACCCTAGACATTATGATAATACCACTGGATTTCTATATAAAGTGTTTTGGTTATCGTAAGGTAAAACCCTTCCATGTTTATGTGTGGCATGGTCTTAGGAGATACCCTTGATTTTCAAAGCGTTTTATAAAAGTAAAAATTAAGTTGTTTTAAGTTTACTCACACCAGAACCATGTCTGATCCGAAGTTTTATTTTCTTTTCGTAAAACTCTTAAGTACTCAAATTTGTATGAGTAGCCAAATGATCCTGGTTTCTCACAGAAGCATTTTGGAAGGAGCTGGAGTAGGTGGCTTCACCGTTCGCTAGTTATTATTTTATTCTGGTGTGTTTATGTATGATCTTTGCATTTTTGTATGGCTGGTAGTTATAACTGTCCAGTTGAAGTTTATAATGTAATGACTCCGATGTATTATTATTATGGAAACGACAATGTAATATCCTATGTTATCTATTATATGTTGTTCTGCTTCATGGTGAGATTCTATGATTGTGTAGTTTTCTTCATATCGTTCTTTTTCTTCTAACCTTAATGGCTCATCTTTTGGTGCAAGAAAGGCGAGCTTGTGTCAAAGATCTTAGTTGATACTAGCAGTGTGGTGAATGTCATTTCCAAAAGTGCATTTGACCAAATGGGAATCCCAGAAGAAAACTAAAGCCGATTTGGAACTGATCTTTGGATTCAGTAACAAAGGCTCTACGCCAATCAGTCGAATAAAACTGTTTGTCCAAATTAGGACCTCAGCCTACTCAAGGATGTTTGAAATTTTTTTGTGGTTATGAATCAACCGTCCTACTATAACGCTTTCTTTAGGCGACCCGCGCTTGATGAGATTGATGATATTGTCTCCCCAAAGCATTTACTTGTGAAGTTCCTTTGTAAAGCAAGATAGGGAACTGTCCGTGGAGATTAGTTCTTGTGAGATGTATTTCATCATGTTTGAACAACTTAATAAAGAAGGAGAATATTATGGAACCATATCAAATAAATGCAACCAAACTAAAAATTTCAAGCCCTTGCATATCAGTCCTTAAGAACTGCTAACTATTGCAAACAAGCAAAATCTTCCACAGAAACTGCCCCAAATAATGAATAAAAGAATCAAAATAAAGGAAAGGAAAAGAAAATATATGGAGTTAAATCAAGATGATCAAGGTAAAAGCGAGATCTCAAAAGAGATAGTGAAGGACATAGATTATAGATATGGATGGGAGAACACGTAATCCATGGAGAACATAGAGGACGTAAGCTTAGATTCCCAAGACTCAATAAAAATGGTAAAGGTAGGAAAGAAAATGAATAAAAACATGTAAGAAAGGCTGATCGTATAAAATCAAACAAAGACGTCTTCATATGGACCCATGTTGATATGGAAGGAATTGAGCCAGCGGTAATGTGCCATGCACTTAGTATTGATTCAAAGTTCACTCAAATAAGGTAGAAGAAGAGGCAATTCGACAAAGTTTCACTATGACATTACAAGAGGGAATACAAAATTTGCTAGAAAATGGATTCATTAGGGAGGTGTTCCATCCGAAGTGGTTAGTAAATCCATTTCGAGTCAAAAAGTCTATTGGAAAGTGGAGGACATGTGTTGGTTATATAGATTTGAATACCCAACGATCGCTACCCTACCCAAAATTGATCAATTAGTGGATGCCATAAGTGTTCATAAATTTCTATCCTTTATGGATGCATATTCAGGGTGTAACCAAATTCCTATATTAAAGCCCGATGAAGAACACACTAGTTTTGTGACTATTTGGGGAATACATTGTTACATGATTATGTCATTCGGGTTGAAGAACGCAGGGGTCACATACCAAAGATCAGAGAATAGAATGTTCCGAGATCATGTTAGGAGGAACATGGAAGTATATGTGGATGATATGCTGGTAAATCTAGAAAAGAAGATGACCATATTGAGGACTTGAACAAAATGTTTGGAATATTAAGGAAATACGATATAGAACCGAATCCACAAAAATGCTATTTTAGTATTAAATCTGCCAAGTTAATAGGGTACATTGTAAATGCATATGGAATAGAAGTTAATCCTGACCAAATAAAGACAATCAAGGACATGGTACAACGAAAAACAAGTAAAGATGTGATGGGATTAAATGGTTGAGTTGCAAAGCTAAATCGGTTCATATCTATAACCACTGATAAGTGCATTCCTTTCTTTTATGTGATCAAGAAAAGAAAGACATATGAATTGATGGAGGAGTGCCAAAATGCTTTCCAAGAGTTAAAGACACCAAAACTAGGTATTCGGTCATAGAGAAATTGGCATATTGACTACTATTATCAGCAAAAACATTAAGGTCGTATTTTCAAGCACATCCAATCACGGTTTTAACCAATTATCCACTAAGATAGATCTTCAACAAACCCGAAACATTGGGAAGATTGATAAAATAGGGGATGGAGTTGAGTCGATATGATATTGAGTATCTACCGCGAGTGCCAATTAAAGGACAATCCCTAGTTGATTTTGTAGTGGATTGTACATGGTATATTGAGGAGCAACTAAAGAGGGAAAAGAAGATCAAACCAAAGTGGTAGTTATACATAGACAGAGTATCATGAGCAAGGAGCTAGGTTAGGTTACGTAATAATTAAACCCGAAAGGGATAGGGTACATTATGCAATGATTGGGATTTTCTTCAGCTAATAACGTGACTGAGTATGAGTCCATGATCGCCGGATTAACCCTGGCCCAGTAGCTAAAGATTCTAAGAATTGAGATATTTAGCAATTCGCAATTACTAGTGAACCAACTAAAGAAGGTATTCTAACCAAGGATGCTCGGTTAGCTCAGTATGTAAGAAAAATTCATCAATGCTTATTTTAGTTTAATACTTTTCTATACGCCAAATACAGATGAAGAAGAATGCATGCGAATTCTTTAGCGAAATTTGCAAGTTTGCGAGAGGCACCCGAATAAAATTATTATGTTGGATTTCAACAAAACCCTAGTATTGAGTCAGGAATGGAAGAATTAAGTACAAAGTCTTGGTCATAAATTGATCTCAAGCCCAACAACCAATGAGTGACGATAAAAGTCCCTACGAGGATAGTAGTTATAGAGAAGCCTATGAAAGAATAAAAGCAAATGCCGATAAGGATCACTATTCTAATAATTGGGGAGCACCTTTAATCAAATATTTGTAGGAAGGGATGTTGCCCAAAGAAAGAAATGAGCCGCTAAAGTTAAGATACCAGGCCTAATCTTTTGTCATAATTGATAGAATATTATATCGAAATGGATACTCAGCACCTTACTTGTGATTTGTTAGCTCAGAATCAGGAGCTAAATGGCTAAGGGAAGCCCATGAAGGGTATTACAGGAATCGTTCCACTGTGGTAAAATTAGCAAAGAAGGTAACGGGACAAGGATATTACTAGCGCCATATGATAGTGGATGCCTTAACCTACATTAAAGATGTAACAAATGTCAAAGGTTTTCCATAATTCTTCGGTTTCCACCGAGTGAATCAACTACTATTACTAGTTCATGACCTTTTGATGTATGGGAGATTGACTAGATTTGGCCTCTTCCAATCTCAAAAGGAGGAACGAAGTTTATGGTAGTGGTCATTGATTGCTTCACTTAGTGGGTAAAGGCTGAACTATTACCAAACATTAATATTGGAAAAGTCCTAAAGTTTTTTATCAATAATATAGTCACCAGATTCGGACTCCCAAATAAAATTATCTCTGATAACGGGAGTTAATTTAAAAGTAAAGAATTTCTATAAGAAAAATGGAATAATAAAAAGCTTTTCATCAGTAGCTAACCCAAAAGCTAATGAGGTGGTAGGGGTAGTGAATATGACCATTAAGAAATCTTAAAGAAGCAACTAGGTAAAGCCAAAGGAAATTGGGTAGAAGAACTTCCCTTTGTTTTATAGTCATACAGAACTACTACAAGAACGACTACTAGACATACTTTGTATTCTTTAGTTGTATGGATATGAAGTTGTGTTAATAGTGGAGATTAAAGTTCCCTCATGTCAAAGATTGCTTTTAGTAATGAAATGAATCAACAAATGAAGAAAGAGTCGTCGATTTACTTAATGAATTAAGAGATCAAGCTGCCATACGAATGGTTGAATATCAACGTAGAATCTCCACGTATTATAATTTAAAAGTAATAAGAAGAGAATTCAAGAAGGGGGATCTAGTTCTAAGAAGAGTAATAGAGAATACTAAGGATCATGCAGACGGCCCAATGGACCAAACTATGAAGGACCACAAGTTATTTACAAAGTTAATCCCCTAGGAACATATCAATTAAGCTGACCGGATAAAAATGTGATTTCAGGATTTGTGGAATGCTGAGCATTTAAGACCGTACTTCACAACCTTTGATGAATAAAATGGATTATCAAAGGACTTTTTTTCCAAAATAATTGCTCTCGGACTGAGATGTGATATGTTTAACTTGACTCCTAACCTAACTTTGTTAGCGAGACTTGTTAAGCAGAAGCAAACCTCATATCTTGAAGAAGAAATCTAACTCTTTGGTCCCACCGTAAGGCCTAACTAAGCAATGGTCCAAAGAGTGATGGTTAATTAAGCCTTTGGTCCCACCACAGGGTATGCTTAAAGCACCCATCCAAGGAAGATGGACGAGTGGTTTCACCACAAGGCCTGGCCAAAGCAATCATCCAAAGAGTGATTGTAAATTAAATCTTTGATCCCTTCATTGGGAATGGTCAAAGCACTCATCCAAGGGAGATGGACGAGAAGTCTTCGGTCCTACCATAAGGCTTTGCCAAAGCAACCATCCAAAGAGTCATGGTCAATTAAACCATTGATTTTGCCATCATACATGGTTAAAGCACCCATACAAAGGAGATAGACGAGAAGCCTTTGGTCGCACCATAAGGCCTGGCTAAAGCAACCATCCAAAGAGTGATGGTCAAGTAAGCCTTTGATCCCGTCGTCAGGCTTGGTCAAGGATCTCATCAAAGAGAGATGGACGAGAAGCCTTTGGTTCCACAGCAAATGCTAGCTGAAGCAACCATCCAAATAGTGATGGTCAATTAAGCCTTTGTTCGTGCCGTTGGGCATAGCCCAAGCACCCATCTAAGGGAGACAGTCAATAGAAATTCTGATAATGAAATAAAGTATTCGAAATCAATCTTCCAAAGAAGGATGATCAACTGAACTCCAATTGATGAACGGCCAAAATCAGAACAACCAAGAATAAAACGAACTCACTCCAGGATACAAGAAATTTCCACCTTACAGTAACATCAATTAGTTCTTACAAAACTATTTTCAAAAGGTTCCAAGAGGATTTGCTTCTATTATTCAAAAATCACACTTTAATAGATACATATTTAATCTTTGTATAAAATGATTTCCATACAAAGTTGATAAACCCTTTCTAAGGATATCTTCCAATAAGTTTATGGAATTTTTTACCGAAAGGAACATTTCAATGAAAATGATTATTGCAAGTATAGTTACACTCAAATTGTTACAAAGACTCGATCCTTTAGAAATTATTTTTAGTAAAACAGATTGCAAAAAAATCAAGATTTTAAGAAAAAAGTTACTATAAGCCAAGGAGCATAAGTGATCAATGATGAAAAAGCACAACAAGGAATGACCACTTGAAAAAAAAGCAAGAACAAGAACATAAGTTTACTTAAGCTGAAGCATAATAAAAAATATTTTGAGAAGGGGCAATGTTACACCTAAAATTTTCAAGGATAAATATAATGTGGGGCCATATAAGTAGACAAATTAGCTATCGAAGGTTGACAAGTAAAGATATCGAACGTTGATGAATATAAACCATTGAAGATTAACAAGATAAACTATCAAAAATTAAAGTAAAGGGCCATCGAGCCATAGATGGTTGAAACAATGAGCCATCGCAAGTTGGCTTCAAGAGCTATATCACATTTTAACTTCAAGAGCTATCGAACGATGGCTTCAAGAACAATCGAAGGTTGAGATGTTTGATCTATCAAAAGTTGACTTCAAGAGCCATCGAAGGTTGGCTTCAAGAACCATTAAAGGTTGAGATGTTTGAGCTATTGTGTAATGAGTTTATAGGGCTGTCACATTATGAAGGTAAAAGCTATCGCAGGTTAGGTCTATAAAGCTATCGCAAGATGGAAGTAGGAAGCTGCCATAGGTTGGGTTGTAAAGCCATCGTATGTTGAAGTCAAGGTGTTATCGCAAGTTGATAATTTAAAACATCAAAGGTCAATATTTTTCAAAGTCATCACATGTTGGTTGATCAAGCTATCAGCAATGAAGCCATTGACCTAATAAAGGCTATCACATGTTGAGAAAAAAGAAATAATCGCATGCTGACAACTAGAGTTATCGAATTTTGAGAAATACATTCAAAATTGGTATTACCAGCTACCACATGGAGTCCTTATCATCACAGGT
This sequence comes from Allium fistulosum, assembly GCA_030737815.1. NCBI lineage: Eukaryota > Viridiplantae > Streptophyta > Magnoliopsida > Asparagales > Amaryllidaceae > Allium > Allium fistulosum. Next base: position 1,414,691,236 of record CM060901.1, on the reverse strand, counting down.
TTATCACCAAAGCTTTTGCTACTCAACAAATCTCAACCATCAATTTATTTCAGATGATACGTCTCATAAATCTAGAGGCTAGAGTTCTCTATAAATGGACATTTACCCCCTATGGGGTAGTTCCAAATTGATCTTCTTCCTAATTTTCATTTTAATTTAGGCATAATAAAGAGAGCTTGATTTATGGCATCAATAGCTGGTCTGACCCTAAGGTCCTTGTATTTTCCAATTTAGGACTTTAATAAAGAACTAACTACATAATGAATTTGCATGAACTCAATGTTAGCATGCTTGGCTAAGAGTCCTATCTTACCCAAGTATCCTTCACTTTTCCCAAAGAACTTTATGTTGGCCTAAATTCCGACCCAATAGTTTCCTACACCTCTCATTACAATATGGTCACCATCGATTACTTTCAAAACTCCACCTCGAGCCCTATAAGTACCACCATGGTGATCCAACTGACTAAGAGAAACAAGATTATGCAAACTATTAGGTGCACGTTTCATGCTCGAGACCTCTCAAACCATACCATCATGCATACGAAATCAAATAGTTCCAATACGACAAACCGGTATCTCTACTTCATTAACAGTCCTAAACATGTCGAAAGTCTTATCATAAGAAGAAAACACTCCACATCACTACATATGCGATAAATAGCAATTGAATCCATCTTCTAAGGCTTAACATCACTAATGAGGAAATCATAAGAAGTATCATTGTCGCTACTTCCAGCTATGCCTGCTCCAATATCGCTATCACTATCACTACATATAGCCCTCTTTTGATCCCTTTTATATGCTTCACACCTATTGCTAAATGACCTTGTTTATGACAATAACAACAAATGATGCTTTTTGAAATATATTTTCCATCAGCAACAATTTTTCTTCGATTTTGTATCCTGTTTTGAGTCCCTTGTTCCCATGACCTCATCTTGATTAGAATTCTAGACTGATCCTTTCCTTCTAAGCTATTTATCATGACATTACTTCAGAAAGTATCATGTGAGATAGTTCAATTAGCATTGGAGTTACTCAATGAGACAACCAATGTTTCCCAACTCTCTGAAAGTGCACTTATCATCAAAAGCGCCACCAATTCATATTTAAATGAACTAGTCAATAAAACACCATTTATTCATCATTAAATTTTATATCCATACTTGTCAACTGATTCTCTTCATCCAGCCTCAATCCAACCAATTTTCAAACAAGAAAAGCCTTACTGATAGCACTTTACGACTAATATAAAGATATTAACTTATCGCACAAAGCCTTCATGGATGTACATCTAGCCATATGGTGGAAAATTGAATCACCAAGAAACTGGATAATTAATGCAATCACCTTCCTATCCATCTTCTTCCATTTGGCCTCCTCTATATTTGAGGGTCTCTTCCCATCACCTTCAATCAGCTCATGAAGATTCTTGAGATATAAAACATCCTCCATCTTAGGCTTCCAAATACCCCATTTTTTCATTCAAAGGAGAAACCTATGAGAAGGAATTTAGGTTTGACATCTTAGTAATTATATAAACCCAATTACCCTTTGCCTTGTAATGATATAGCTCTGGTACGAATTTGTTAGGATGAAACCTAACAAAGGATAAAAATGTTGCGGAGGCTTATCAAGGATTTTATATCACCAAAGACACAAAGGATAATATTGGACAAAAATAATAATAATTAAACACAAACAATGGTAATGATGGTTCAAAAACACACAAACCAATTAGAAAGAATCCACAAACATGATTCCACCCAACCAGCCTTTAAACTGATTCTCAAAAATAAATGTTTACAATTAATCTATCAAATAAAAGTAAACAAAATAAAAAAAGAATCAATAACCTAATTGAGAATAGGCTCTTAATCTCTATAGCAACGACTTCTTAGAGTTTGGAGAAGAAGAACAAAGATGGAAGAAGAGAGAAACACCAAATAACTTTTCACACTTTTCCACTCTATCTTTTTGGATATATATATATATATATATATATATAACAATCAATTACTTAATGCTCAGTTTAGTACTTGTAGCACAAAAATTAAGTTAGTTATCCAATTAAAGAGAGCGAGAAAAAGCATATCCATTTATACCTATCAATTAGAGAAAATCAAATTTACTCTTTCCTTCTTTTGTATATTTATTTCCTCCTCTATATGTTTTTTTCCTCTTTTTTGGATTAAACCTTTTTCAAAGATTCATGCCAAGTTCCAATTGTAGTTGCAAACACAGTCCAACATTTTACTAATTGAGAATCATACCTTCGATCATGCACTCTATTTATGCTCAAGAGTTCAGATATTGACTTTTATTACATCCAATAGAATAAATTGGGTTCCTTGATTTGCAGAGCTAACTATTTTTCCATGACACTCTCAAAGGATCGAAAGGAAAATGCTTCTTCCCCTATGATAATAGAAACTAGTGCAACATTACGACCGTTAATTACATTGTAGAACAATTGCTAAAACTCATGCTGATCTTCTTCGCTTATAAGTTGGTCATATCTTTGAACTTAAGTGTTAATAGCTCTTCACTTACAGGTGAAAATGCATGCAGGATAAGCGCTTCCAACTTGGGATATTAATTCGCTATGTTTGTCAAAAAATTTCCAGCAAAAATTATTCAAAAGCATGGAAGTTTCTGTAATTGGATTATCTTTAGTAGAAGATGATTTATTCATTTCATCTTGGTTGCATCCATCTCTTGGATCGATAGACATCTCGTTTAAAAAAGATCGAGTATTGGTTTCATTTTAACTACTAACCTTAACATAGCCATGAACGGTGAAACGATCGCATAAGCTTAAAGTCATTGAAAATTTATTATTTGTTTCAAAATTTTAATGCATATTAAGACCTTATAACTCAATTATATATCATGTATTATTCACTCAGAAAATTTTCACATTTTTTTGACTATATAACTAGCATTGAGACCCTATAGGCATATCAGTTATATAGCGTGCAACTATAATTATTTTACACTTGATTAGTGTAAGTAATATTTAAGAAACTCAATATATCATTCATGAAATGAACATGGGAACCATTGTGTTAGTCCTCATGTCGAGTCAAGTAGAAGTATAAGTAAGAAGGCCGTTGGGCTTGAATAAGCTGTTGGAGCCTATTGGAGGCGATGAGAATATGCAAATGCCTTAGAGAATATATGACGTAGCATGGGAGAATGAAGAACAGTTAAAGTCGTACCTTCATTCTAAAGAAGAGGCCAAAAGAAGAAATAATAGGCGTTTAGGCCAGAATGTTGATTTGTTCTCAATAAAGGTTTATAAATTTCATGCATAATATGCCAATTAGGTTGGCTTAGTTTGTTGGTAGTTTGGATACAAGATTAAAAGTTACGATTTGATCCTTGAGATTGAGACTTGGTGGCATTAATAATCTATGTTCAAAAAAAATCATGCATAATATATCTTTTACTTTCTAGAAATTTTATCGATTGCTGCTAGATTTTTGTAGTTTTTTTAAAATAATTTTTGTTTAGTAGCATGGAAAATAAAACATTGCCTTAAAGATGCAATAAGGTAGTGCCTAGTTACATATAAGATAAAATGGGTTTACGCATAAGTTTGCTTAATATGACGCAATTAAAGATTTTTTATATTTGTTAGTTACTATTACATCCTCAGAATTTATAGTTTATTCCAGTTTATAATCATAAGGTCTTTTGGAGTCAACATAAATCTTTTATAGAATTGCATCATAATTATTTTCTTTACTTTGCTAATAGGTACATAAAACAATTGCTTTAATATATAGAAGATTGCATGTTATAACTTGCTAACAAATGGTATGTTTTTATGCTTTTAAATGTGTATGCTAGGTGACTTACACATTATATTCAACTATATATGTATATAAATGTATGTATGTATCTATGTAATATAATATAATATAATATAATACCATGGAGTATATGTTGTGGTATATGATATGAATCTGGTTATATTTTAATCATGTGTATATATATCACTACATAAAAATTTGCTTTTGACAACAATAAATAAATAACAACTTTTTAATGCAGACAGTTGTTCTTGATGCAATATTACTATTATAACCAAATTTTCTACGGTCCACTAATGGACTTAAACAAGCGAATTGGACTACAAACTGACGGAGGAATGGATTTAGAAGCTTTAAAACTATCAAGAATGACAAAATGAAGGAACTCAACAATTTTGGCTAAGTATTAAATCTTCGAAACCTCTCGTCAAAAACCTCTCATTCGAAACCCCTCGTCGAAAATCCAGAACTTGAAGATTGAGCAAATATGAAGAAAGATCGAGAAAGCAAGTAGACAAATCCTTTCGGTATTAACCAAAACCACTTGATACCAAGAGCTTTTTATTGATGTTTGGAGCCCCATGCTCACTTTTGCATATTTAGGACCTGGACTCACTTTTGCATATTTAGGACCTGGACTTGGACTTGATATTTTGTTGGCCTCGGTTCTGCTAGCCAATTTTCCTATAAATAGATGACCTTGAGCAATAGAGAAGGATTTTTTTTGCAATTGATTTCTCCTCTATCTTCTTCTTCCCTAAATACTCTAAACACTCCCAAATCCGAGGTTTACTCGATTATCGTCGGATTTGAGTTATAATCATTGTATTCTAGAGAGAATCAATCAATAATAAAGATTAAAGTTGATGTAGGCTGGAGTATTTACCGAACCACTATAAAAAAGTTATCTTTTCTACTGCTTTTATGTTCATTTCATTAGATTTATACATTTTTGGTGCTTTCAATTGCTTCTTGAGTGTTTATGCCATTTTTGGTGCAAATATTTTTGGCTCTTTCGCCGAGAAAGAGAAAGATTTAACCTAAAGCTTGGATCTAAAGTTAGGAAGAGATAAAGAGGCCTAACCCTAGACCTATGATTGGAGAAGGTAAATCAGAGCATGGAGGCTGTCAGGAGGTTCCTCAAGTTCTAATCATTTCATCTAAGTAACCAGAGAAGAGATGGAGGGGAGGAGCTCTAACGTTTGAAACCGAGGAAGATCGGAATGCGAATGCAAAATAGTAGGAGCTGGAACCAGAAGTTCACGGTAGGAACATGGGGCAAAACTGAGTTATGGATCGGAGACTTCCATTGCATAATAACCCCATAATCGAGATGGATTAGAGTCGGGTTCGATTCCCTTACCTCGCCTTTTGTTTTAAATAAATGATGCAATATTACTGTCAAACCGCTTACAAGTGTACAGGATCTAGATCCGTCCCTAGGCATGCTCTGAGTTTAAAGTCTGAATGTGGTCCTTGATAGGATCAGATGTTTTGATGTTTGCTAGATGTTATTACTTAGGCTTAATGAGTAACTACTGAAACCGAATAGGAAACACTGACGAAGATTGATGACCCCCTAAAATTGATTAGGATTTTATAAACCACTTGAATGTGATGGCTGATACTGATTTAACATGATAGTCCCATCCGAACAGATAGGGGGATGACCATAAGATACAAGTCCCCTTTCCAAAAAGCCTGTGTATTGATCTTGTACAAAAGTAAGTCCCCTCACTAGAGAGTGAGTGGTTGGACTTGTTTAGACGTTGAGTCCTCCCATCGGAGAGCGAGCAGATTGGGCTCAGCAAGGATCTGGAGAGATTGAACCTTAGATTGGATGTTAAAGGATCTGGAGAGATCGAACCTTAAATTAGATATTAAACAATCCGAAGAGATTGTACCCTAGATAGGATGTTAAATGATCCGGAGAGGTCGAACCCTAGATTGAATGTTAAATGATCTGGAGATATCGAACCCTAGATTGGACGTTAAACAATCTAGAGAAATCAGACCTTAGAATGGACTTTGACTTGACCTTAGGATTTGAATGCCTTGTAATAGGACTAAAATAGACAAATCCCAGATGAACACGGGATGATTTTGATATACGATATGATAAATTAGGATGAAAATGGACTGATTATGGTTTATGACTAACAATTTAATAAGGACCAGAGTCCTTAGCTATGACGGTTTGAAATGACAATTGATTTGTAGGAGAATCCGAGGGAAGCAGATGATTCACTATAACTTGAACCGATGGATAGCTGGAAAGCTTGACTGCTAGAAATCGACTACTGCATAAACTTGTTCTTAAGCAAAGCATATCTTACATTCTTGAAGCGTGCTTTAGGGGGCAAGTGTTATGATCAAAATTTTCACAATCTTCTAACGGACTTAAACGAGTGAATTAGACTACAAACTGATGAAGAAATGAATTCAGAAGCTTCAAAACTATCAAGAATGAAAAAATGAAGGTACTCAACAATTTTTGGCTAAGTATTAAATATGCAAAAACTCTCGTCGAAAAACAATCATCTGAAACCTCTCGTCGATAACCTCTCGTCGAAAATTTCAGAACTTGAAGAATAAGCAAGTATGAAGAAATGTCGAGAAAGAAAGTAGGCAAACCTCTCGGTATCAAATAAATCCAATGAATCTCCTAATTGTTCCAGAGCAACTAGAAAGAGATTCTTTAACCAAAAAGAATTCAGTTCAGATGTAGGATACCTATCCAGAAGTTTTTGCAACTCAATCATGTATGATGGAATCATCAAAGATTTTATCTTTTCTATCTCTGAACCCCTAAAGAGGCTAGAGCAAGGCCTAACAAAACCAATCCATGTCGAGAGCTTTTTATCGATGTTTGGGCCCATATGCTCACTTCTACATACTTGGACCTGTACCTGGACTTGATATTTCATAGGTCAGCGGTTCTACTAGGCAGTTTCACTATAAATAGAAGACCTAAAGCAACTAGAGAATGTCTTTTTTGGTACTTGATTTCTCTTCTATCTTCTTCTTTCCTAAACACTCTCTAAACAAGGACCTACTAGATTGTCGTTGGATTGGAGTTATAATCATTGTATTCTACAGTGAATCAATCAATAACAAAAATTAAAGTGAACATAGGCTAAAGTATTTGCCGCGCCACTATAAATATTGTTTCTTTTCTACTTCTTTTATGTTTTTTTTGAAAACCCAGGAGAACCCGGTGGCCCGGTAAACTCCTGAGGAGGGTATAATAAAGTCGTCCGCTGATCCAAGCACCACTTCTTTTATGTTTATTTCATTAGATCTATATATTTTTTGTGCTTTTTGTTGCTTCTAGGGTGTTGGCGCCATTTTTGATGCAAATAGTTACTTTTATAAAATAAAATTTTATTAAACTAAATCGCTATAGGATAATAAAATTTGTGAGCGGGCTCCTAGTTACTTTTCTTGAAATCCTTATTTTCCATCAATGTCATAGTTACCTCTTTCATTTCATCATATTTGTCCTACAAACTACTTTCAATTCCTTCTTTTAATTCTCTTCCTACCGCTGTATTATGTCTACAACTAACCATTGTCTCCATTGCTACTGTCTGCTCCCCCGCAACCGCTATGACTCAGCCCCACTCCTCTGCCATCAATCCACTCTCGTCTATACCATCCACTCGTTTTTTATCCCATTTAAGATAAACCTAACTTGTAATGTTGATTTGCCTCAATTTGCATCTTAAGAAAAACATAAAGCTATTTTTGGTGTAAACTAATTTTTTGATTTCTTAATATTCCTACTTTTAAAGACAATTTGGTAAAATAATTTAATATACTAATTACAAAATGGGAATTAGGTGGATCTAACATTTTATTGGAGAAAAATAGCTTAATGTAACCGATTTGTTATATTTCTTATGTTTGTTTTTAATCAGAAGTTCTAAATCCAAATTTTAATTTATAAATCAGAACATTCTTCATTGTTTTTCCTATCAGTGTTCTGAATAAAACCAGCTTTTTTTACTATTTATTTTTTGTTTTGAATGTTGAATGTAAACAAACAAATAAATGATTACTCAGAATTCAACATTCAAATATCAAAGTTTAGAATTCAGAATTCATCATTCTAAACAAACGAGGCCTTATTATTCCTAGTTTTGATTTTGGCTAGGTGATGAATTAATTTTAGAGACCTGAAGTAAAGTATGCCTAAATGATATGAGGGTTATATTGTGCCTAAATAATATGTGTGGTATACCTGAGCTCTTTCATGTACTTGCCTAATCTTGTTTGATTTCAAGCAGCCTGTACATTGTCAAGGCTAAAGCTATTTTGTGTCAAATGCTACTTGGCACTTACAAAATACATCTATTTTTCTTTTCTCTTTTATTTTTGTATTTCATATTACATGCTAAACACCAGTCATATCTTTATCTATCATTCAAAAATTATAGATTAATATAAGAAATAACCTTTACTTCTTGGCCCCTCTAGGAAAAAGAAAAAAAGCAAAGACCCATTAGAAAAAGCGGAGAAGCAACCTACATCAAAATCAAGGGAGGCATGCCAGTTGGTAATACCAGTTATCACGAAAGTGTAAGTTTTCACCTCCATGTTAATAGTCTGTCCAAACCCAAACTCATTTCCATTTGAGTCTAGAATATAAGCCTGTACAAAACACATAGTGCTAGGTACATCTTTTTGCACCTTGTTTTATTAGTTGTACCAGGATTTTACTATGAATGGTTTTGTAATTATTTTTAATTGGCAATTTTTTTTCCATTTTAAGATCGAGTTTATTCTCTTTCTTCAACATCTATCTATTTGGTTGATCATAGCGTAGCATAATGTTACCTCAACATTTTTGAATTTAGGGTTGTTGCTATTTTGAATTGTCTAGTTCCATGACCATGTTACTATAACTTGCCTTCTACACCTTTTATTCTGTAAGTTTGAATGAGATCAGACACACATTTTTGATTAGTTATCTTCCAAATATACAAAACTAAATTTGAATTTGAGCACACAAGTGGCTATTTTAAAATTCAATTCAATCCATGCACCCTTTTTTAATATGAGATGTTATAATAATGAGATTTCTTTTAAGTTTTGGAATATCAGTTCCATCGGTAATTGTATAGATGAACCCAATGATGTAAATAAAGATGAGAGTGGAGAAGAAAGAAGAAGCCGTTAATTCTTCCTTTTTATTTTTATTCTTGTTGTTGGATCTTGAGTTTTGATTGCTGACAAGACACAACGATTCATGAATCTATGACAAAGGACTACGAAGACCGGACTCAACAATATAAAGTATGGTTCATATATATATGTTGCTTAGAGTCAAAATCCAGTTTTAGCTATGTTAAAATCTCTCCTCAAGTAGTTCACAAACATACACATTCGAAACATTCTATAAAGGTAATAAAAGTTTTATTTTAAAAAATAAAATAAAATAATAACAATAATAGTATATGAAGCAATACTTGAACTTGGGTCATTGGTAAATTCATATTTTAAATGAAAAATCAATTTTTTTTAAAATGCATGGAGCAAGGCTTGAACCTGGGTCACTAGTTTAGATGGCAGGTGCTCTAACCAAATGAGCTATGATAATTTTTGTTTATCAATAGAACTCAGTCGACTAAACAAGGTCATTCAGTCGACTGAACCTGTGTACATGCGTATATATTTGAAACTACTCTTAGTCGACTAAATATTCAAAGACCCGACTTTACAAAATATTCAGTCGACTGAATCAAAATTTCAGTCGACTGAATATGAATATTTTTGCATTATTTTTTCTCTATTTTAATTCAATCGACTAACTAATAATATTCAGTCGACTGAATATATTCTAACTGCATCTTCAGCGAAGAGGAATCTTTTCAGGAAGAGTTGCAACGATTTCTTTTCAACAGAACTTTTAACCAGGAGTTGCAACTCTATAAACTCTGTATAAACATACTCAATTCAAGATTAAAAAACAATTCTAATTCTATTTTCATACTTTCTTGAATTATGAGTTTCTTGCTCTATTGCTTGAATATTTGAGCATTCATGTATTTATTTCTCTAATTCTAAAGCAATCTAATCTTCCTTATCTTTACATACACACAAATATACATATTTTACTTGAGGAGAAGATTATAAGAAGGGTGTACATTATTGACTTATCGGTGCTATTCAAGAGCATACTCAGTCAGAAACAACTTTACTATTTGTATTGGAAGTCATGTTCGGTTGCTCAGACGGTAGAAGTCCTATTCAGTTGTCTAGGCGGTAAGTCCTATTCGGTTGCTCAGGTGGTGTAATACCTGTTCCTCTAGGTTAAGTGAGGGCTGCTAGTTTTAATTCAAGAAGGAGTCTGGGACTGGATGTAGAACGGCAAGTTCAAAATAGTATAAAAATCTCTGGTGTCATTTTACTTTACTGCTATTTTTATTTTACAATTACTTTCCGCATTAGTTATCTTTTATATATTCTATATTACACGATCCAATATCACAGTCACTTTCACTTGTCAAGTGTTCTTTTTGCTTAATTTTGAGATTTGTTGTGTTGTTAGAGATGGAAAAAGTTAATTATATACTTCAAGTAGACATATTACAGTATTGAAAAGTCTGTTAGCTTAAAATAAGCTAAATGATACAAATTATGATTTTGTATAAGACTATCTAATACATAATTGAGCAAGGGAGCAAGTAAATATCAACTAGTAAGGGAACAAATTCATTTTTGGTTAACTTTCAAAATTTATTGCATTTTTAACCTAGTTTTAGAACTATTTGCAAGTATATCTTAATTTCTAACCATAGTTTCAAAATCTCATTTAATCCCACCCGAGATCTCACTTGAGATCTCATTTTCAAATTTGAAGGAGACGAGAAATTTAGCGAAATGAGACATCCAATCTATTATTTATTTATTTGTTTATCCCTATGCAGTTAATGCCCGCTATTACCTCGCTATAACCCTGATATATCTCATAGTGCATTTCTACCGCTAAGACTTTTCCATATAGCTCCAAATATAGCCTTTCCGCTTTAAGCCCCGCTATTTCCGCTATATCCCGTTATTCCCGCTATATTCTGCTATTTCCGCTATATCTTCTTTAAAAGAAATGAATTGAAAAATGACATTTATACATTATAAAAATTATGAAATTAATTTATTTAATTGAATTTTTAATATATTTTCATAAATGAAAATACTCTAATATTCTACTATATTGAATTATGTTATATAATAGTTTTACGTTTATTTACAATATATTCGCTTATGTTTTTATTTAAAATTATTTATGTATTAATTATAATTCAATTGAATGTTAATTTTTCATTTAATAACCATTTATATACATTTAAAAACATTAAGTACGAGTTTTATATGCTATTTTAGAGTCATCCGCTATATCCTACTATATCCTCGCTGTATCCCCGCTATGATTTTTTGCACCTCCGCCGCATCGAATCTGTCGAGCACTTTAACTACACAGGTTTATCCCAAGTATAGCTATCTTTGTGGAATGAATTGTACATAATACTCTTGATCATTGATTACTAGTTGTTTTTGTGCTTAGAACTTGAATCGTCATGGATTATATTTGCTAAATGTTACAGGTAGTTCCAATGATTTTGGAACATTAGTAACAGGTGATTATGTAACCATGCGTAAACAAAGTCAAAAAATAACCCACTTGTTTTGTAATTAAAAAATAACGGGAAAAATTGTTCAATGTAAATATTTTTATTTTTTCTAATGGTAATCTATTAATTGCCCAAAAAATAATCAATTAATGGTAACTATGCATCTTTTAATGCTTTAAATTCCCTCTGTTTATGTTCTAATAGGGACTTCTACAATTCTCTACCAATATAATATCTCAAAATATAACCGTTTGCACAGAAAATGATAGAAACACCCAAGTATCAGATGAAAGCACAAATTCTTGTAAAATAAAAGAAAAAGCAAAAATAAAAAGGTGACGCAATAATTTTTATAGCGGTTCGGCGTAACCTCCGGCCTACATCCACTTTAATCTTTATTATTAGTAGTTTTCTCTCTGGATTACAACGAGTTATATCATATCTAAAAACAATCTAGTGGATCTCAGATTTACAATGGAGTTTCTAGAGTATCTTTGGGGAAGGAGATAAAAGTAAAGAAGATACAGAGGGTAAGTCCCTTCTTTAGTTGATTTGAGGTTGGTATTTATAGGGAAATAGAGGTACTGGGTCAGAAGCCTGCTTATAGTGAGGTTCATGAGATAGCCCAATGTCACACAAGAGAATTTGGAGGCACACGAGTCAAGTGTATAACTCAGTACTGAGTTATCTAACTCGGTTCCAAGTTATTTCCTCGCATGCAAGTTAAAATTTCTCATTTGCTCTGCTCTTCTATCTTTTACTTGAAGCATTCCAAGCTCTTTTCATGGACTTTTGGTTGATTCCAGTGATCTTCCAATAGCACTTAAGTTATCATGCTTTCTTGGTTTCCTTCTCATCAACCTTGTAATTGGTCATCCAAACTCTGGGAAAACAACTTAAACATGAGTAATTGAAGTGATATAGGAGACGTATGAAGTTTGGGAAGTGAAACGGGGAGAAAAGATAGGTCCGTGCCGACCTATATAAATTGCTGTCGAGTTATACCCTTAGTCCAAATTTGGGTGAAACTTTTCCAAGTTTCTTCTTTAGCTCTTCTAAGTGCACTCCCAAGTTTTTGAGTCCTATTGTCCATGTTTTAATCCTTTAAGTCTAGTTGAAATCTTCTTGGCTAAAAAGCGGATTAACAATAACATCAACGATATAATACATCGAATAATCTAGCTTTATCATCATACTGCTTTTGTATAATTCAATTACTTGCTGCTCATAACATGAATATTGTCAGTGATCAGTGCTAGTACATAAAAATGCTTTATTAGGCTTACTGATTTTTATGCAATTTGCTAAATTTTTGTTTTAAATATGATATTTTGATCATTTGTACATTTAGTTTATGTAATCACTTTGAATTATTAAAAGATGAATATTTTCTGATTATTGTTTCATCGTAATACTATTTCAGTTGTATGGTATAATTTGTTGAAATCATTGGTTTGGTGATGAAATTCATATATTATGGCAAGCTGAGCCTTTATTAATGTTTTAAATTTTAGTTTTTTCATAATCTCATCACGAAATATGTTTGTAATTTTAAATAATATAGTTCATTTAGGCTATTTAATTTTCTCCATTTTTAAGAAAGTTAGATTTTAACTGCATGAAGATGTTTACTGAAAGAATTGGATGGAAGGACTTAACTAGTAGAGATGTTTAACCTCTGATTGATGTTGTTCAATCTGTTGAATTACTTATAGTTCCTTCTATGGATCAGATTTTACTTGGTCTAATAGAAGTAGAACCGGAATTCGTACTCTTTCTAAGCTTGATATAGTGTTTTTTAATTATGATGCCATGGTCAAATGGGGTAGCCTCTTATATAATGTCTTCCTCCCGGTGTCCCTTATCACTGTCCATTGGTTCTTGACTGGGTTTAGCAGATATAAATATTAAATCTTCCTTTAAATTTTATGATGCCGTCTTAATTTGATGATTTCCTTCCTCTAGTTGAATCATGTTGGAATCAACGCATAATAGGAAATTGCATGTATGTTCTTCAACAAAAGCTCAAGGCTTGTAAGCTTGCTCTTAAAGCTTGGACCAAAATTGAATTTGGAACTGGTACCTTGCTTTCTGATTCTTGGAGGAAAGAGCTCTTCATTCTACAACAAAGATTATTTATTGTTCATGATGATCAAGACATGCAATTAAAGTAACATATGCTCTCTGCCCAATTAATTCAGGCTCTAAGTGCTGAATTAAGTATGATCAAGGAAAAAGCTAGAGATAAGTAGGATGACTTAGGTTACAAAAACTCCGTATTTTTCTATAAATTCTTATAGTGTTCTAGCTTTAAAAAAAATTGTCAAATTTCTAACATGAATGGTACCTCCTATGTCCTAGGTGACAAAAGCTCATGGGATTACTACAAGCAACTATTAGGTGAAGACCAGGAGGAATGCAATTTTGAATTTCTTAATGACCTGAATTTGCCTAAGATTTCTAATGTTCAAGGCCAAGGTCTCGCATCTGACATCTCTAATGATGAAATATTTGACGCTCTATTCTCTATAAGTTCCAGAAATTCTTGTGGCTTGATAGTTTGGCAGTCAATATTTTGAGAAAGCTTGGAGTATTATAAAATCTATCTTCTTCAAAGCTATAGGAATTTTTTTAGAACTAATAAGCTTTTATCTGGAATTAATGCTACTAATTTATGCTTAATCCCTAAGAAGGACAACCCAACATCTATCGGCGATTTCAGGTCAATTACTTGTTGTAACATGGTGTACAAGTGCATAGCAAAAATTATTGCAAAGAGAATGAAAGTTGTTCTACACACATTAATCTCTAAAAACCAAAGTGGTTTTATTCATGGTAGGAGAATTTAGGATAAAATTATGCAATCCCATGAGCTTTTCAGAGGTTATTCTAGAGCTAATCTCTCTAGGAGATGTCTTATGAAGATAGACTTGAAGAAGGCATTTGACTCTGTTCATTGAGATTCTTTACTTCATATTCTACAAAGGATGAATTTTCCTCCTAAATTCTCTAATTGGATTAAGACTTGTATTTCTTTAGTGTTCTTGTCTACTAGATTTAATGGACAAAACTTAGGATACTTTGCTGCTAAGAGAGGGCTTAGACAGGGAGACTCGATCTCTCCATTTTTGTTTGTGATAGTTATGCAAGTGCTAACTCAGCTTTTTAATGCTTCTATAATAAACAGGAAATTGACGCAGCGGATATTACAAAAACAATGTAGATCATTGAATGTAGCAATCGGTGGATTGGAAGATGCTGAAATGCCCAAATTCGTTGATCCGAAGATACCGAATCCTAGCTATCCTGAACTCGTTGATCGCGCACGATACCGGGTTCGAAGATCTTCAATTCTTCAAGCGTTGATCAAGCGCACTTGATTCCGCGAATCGGCTTCTACAATCATTGAATCGAGCGCACTCGATTATCCGAAAGAGGAGATAGGAGATACACTCGACTACCAATTGAAATTGAAAGCAACAAGCTAACAAAAGAGAAATTTTATTCAATATTCAACAACCTTTTACAAATGAGAGACTCGGCCTATTTATAGGCATTTACAACTCACACAAAAAAAACAACAAAAATTACAAGTATTAAGTCGGTTCCGAGTTATAACTTCCGACCTACGACTTAGCCTACCTCGGTGACGACTTAAGGCACAACCGATACAACACTTGCCTTCAAACAGAACGACTTATGAATTCAGACGACATACGACTTATACATGACGCGACTCAACATACATGTGCATTACAACCGACTTATGACTTACTTAAGTCGTTGCCGACTTAACATCTTCTCACAACTTATCAATAGCAGTGACTTCATCATCAACGGTCCAGATTTAAGCGGCAGAGAAAACAACGGCAACAGCTACTACGACTTAAGAACATGCGGCGACTCAAATGAATCAATGATGGAGATTAACTCGGCAGATCATCCAACGGCATCAGGGCTTTCGCGACTTAAATTTTCGACCGACTTAAATAAGTCGTAACTCGGTGCCGACCTAACACTTTCCTTAAGTCGTATATTACTCAAAACACTTCCCTTAAGTCGTTGCCGACTTAAGCCTTCACATTTTCCACCTCGTGTTGCTCCTCCTGTAATTTTAGGTCGTAGCTCGTTCGAGTTGAGTCGGTCACTACTTATGTCTTCTCTCCAGTTAAGTCGGTCACGACTCATGCTTGTTTCTATAAGTCGGAGACGACGTATATCTTCCTTAAGTCGGTCACGACTTATATCTTCGCCTTTCTTAAGTCGGTCACGACTTATGCCTTCGTCTTCCATAAGTCGGTCACGACTTATGTCCTTTGCTCTGATAACTCGGCTACGACTTATGCCTTCATTCCTGGCCTGAGCTACATCATCCTCCCCAGGTTGAGAGAAATTCGACCTCGAATTTGCACACTCTTCATCCCCAACAAACTCATTCCCATGATATGGTACGAGATGCTTAACGTTGAATACATCCGACGTATACACATCATCTGGCAGCTTCAGTTTATAAGCATTTTCATTGATTCGTTTCACAACTTCCACCGGACCAATTTTCCTGGCTTTCAACTTGTTATAAGCGCCCACTGGAAAACGATCTTTTGTTAATACTGCATAAACCAAATCACCCTCTTGAAATTCAACCTTCCGTCGTTTTAAATCTGCAGTTCGTTTATATTTCTCATTTGCTTTCTCCAATCGTTCCTGAACGATTTTATGACATTCCGTCAACCCTTCAACAAAATCAGCAGCTTTCTTAATTGTCCCCTTTGAGTGTGGTATCGTTGTTAAATCCAACGGTCCTTTCGGTAAGCTCGAATAGACAATCTGGAATGGACTGAACCCAGTACTTCGATTCACAGCATGATTATGGGCAAACTCTGCCTGGCATAACTTCACATCCCAACTCTTCAGATTATCTTGAACAAGACACCTCAACAAGTTTCCCAAAGATCTGTTAACCACTTCAGTTTGTCCATCAGTTTGTGGATGATAAGCACTACTAAATTTCAGCTTTGTTCCCACCATTTTCCACAAACTCAACCAAAAGTGACTCAAAAATCGAGTATCTCTATCTGACACAATAGATTCTGGCAATCCATGAAGTCGATAGATCTCCTTGAAAAACAACTGAGCAACATGAACAGCATCTGCCGTTTTCTTACAAGCAATAAAGTGTGCCATCTTCGAGAACCTGTCCACCACCACATATATGGAATCGTTACCTCGCTGTGTCCTCGGTAATCCCAACACGAAGTCCATACTCACATCAACCCATGGTTTAATTGGTACAGGTAATGGCATATATAAACCAGCATTAGTCGCAGTTCCTTTCGAAACCTGACAAATATGACATCTCTCAACAAATCTTTCCACCTCTTTCCTCATTGACGGCCAAAAATAAGATTGAGAAATTAACTGCAACGTACGATCTCTACCCACATGGCCTTCTTCATGTAGTTCTTTAACAATCTTCATTCTCAAGCTACAGTCTGGGATGCACAAAAGATTTCCCTTAAACAGAAAACCATCCACCAACACAAATTCATCCGTATTTCCTTCCTTTACTTTTTCAACAAACTTCATGAAGTAAGGATCTTCAACAAATAATTCCGGTAACATTTCAAACCCTGTCACTTCAACTTTCATTGTCGTCAACAAATGACTCCTTCTGCTCAAAGCATCAGCCACACGATTGGTTACCCCTGACTTGTGCTTAACGACAAAAGTAAACTGCTGTAAATAAGCAATCCATGATGCATGTCTCGCTGAAATCTTGTCTTGCCCTTGCAAATGTTTTAATGCTTCATGATCAGTGTAAAGAACGAACTCCTTCTGAAATAGATAGTGTCTCCAGTGTTTAATAGATTGCACAACAACATAAAACTCCACATCATATGTACTGTATCGCATCTTCGCTCCGGACAACTTCTCACTGAAATATGCAATAGGACGCCCCTTCTGACTCAACACCCCTCCAATCCCAACCTTGCATGCATCAGTATGTAGTTCAAACACCAACTGAAAATCAGGTAGCACTAGAATTGGTGCAGATGTCAGCAATTCCTTGATTTTTCCAAAAGCAATCCCTGCTTCCTCTGACCATGAAAACTGTTTGCCTTTCATACAATTTGTAACAGGCGCCATCACACTACTAAAGTGTGGGATAAACCTTCGATAAAATGAAGCCAACCCATGAAAACTACGAACTTCCGTTATCGTCTTGGGCTGCGGCCAATTTCTGATCGCCTCAACTTTACTTTGGTCAACCTGTATTCCTTTCTCTGAAACAACATACCCCAGAAATAAGACACTATGCGTCATGAACACGCATTTCTTCGTTGCAGCATAGAATTGTTCTTGTCGCAATACCATCAGCACTTCTCTAAGATGATTCAAATGTTCCTCCGGACTCCCACTGTAAATAAGAATATCATCGAAATATACCACCACAAATTTCCCAATGAACGGTCGAAAAATCTGATTCATCACCCTCATGAAAGTACTTGGTGCATTGGATAAACCAAATGGCATGACTAACCATTCGTATAGACCCTCCCTGGTTTTAAAAGCAGTCTTCCACTCATCTCCTGGTCTGATACGAATTTGATGATATCCGCTCTTCAAATCAATCTTAGAAAAGATAGTAGCTCCGCTTATCTGATCCAACAAGTCATCCAACCTCGGCATTGGAAATCTATATCTCACGGTAATTTTATTCAATGCTCGACTGTCAGTGCACATTCTATATGTCCCATCCTTCTTGGGTACCAATAAAGCTGGTACAGCACAAGGACTCAGACTCTCCTGCACACGCCCTTGTTCAAGCAATTCCTCTACCTGCCTCCGCAATTCTTCATGTTCCTTCGGACTCATTCGATAATGTGGTCTGTGTGGCAATACAGCACCGGGAACAAGATCTATCTGATGTTGTATATCCCTCAACGGTGGCAACTCCGTTGGTAACTCATCTGGAAATACATCGTCAAATTCTTTCAGAACTGGTTTAACTTCTTCTGGAATTTCAATCTCTTCACTGCTTTCTCGTCCAATCAACAAGAATACTTCCGGCTCTTCTTCAACTTCTTTAACAAACTCCTTCAAAGTCAATAAAGTTTTCAGCTCTTCGATTTCCTCCACTTTGTTTTCTTCCTGTTGGCGTTTCTTCGGAACCAGAGTAATCTTTGTACCTTCGAACATGAAACTGTAACTGTTGGTCCGTCCATCATGTTGTACTGCTCTATCAAACTGCCATGGCCTGCCCAACAACAGATGACACACATCCATGTCTACTACATCACACCAAACCTCATCCTTGTATTTCTTCCCAATTGAAAACTTCACACAAGCTCTTCGTCCAACTTTCACTTCACCACCCTTCCTCAACCAAGCTAACTTGTACGGTTTAGGATGTTTCTCAGTTTTCAACTCCAACTTCTTCACTGCTTCTGTAGAGATAATATTATCGCAACTCCCAGCATCAATAACAAATTTACAAACTCTTCCCAGAATAGTGCATGTAGATTGAAAGATATTGTTCCTCAACCAACTACTTTCCTCTTCTTGCTTCGGTGTTAAACAACTTCTCCTCATCATTAATGCGTACCCGTCATCTCCCGACAGCAAGTCTTCCTCCTCAACTGGTAAAGAATTAGAGCATTCAGCTTCTTCATCCTCATCCTCAACCTCAGCAATCATTGCTCTCTTTTTTGGCTTTGGACATTCATTGCTTTTATGACCCAACTCCTGACAGTTGTAACATTTGAAACCGTTGTTAACCTTTGCCTTCTCAACCTCCTTCACCACTGGTTTACTGATAGGTTTAGACACATTAGAACTTCCACCAACACCCTTCACTTGATTATTGGAATTCGTAAACACACCACCTCCTCGTCGACCCTGCTTCTCCCAAGCCAACGCTTTCTGGTGTGCTTCCGCCACAGATCTTGGATCGAACATATTAACCATATCCTGAATCTGCATTCTCAATCCCCCAATGAATCTAGATGTCAGCTGCTCTTCTGTTTCCATAATATCATTCCTCGCAATAAGCTAGTAAAACTCATCCGCATAATCATTAACAGTCTTTGTGCCCTGCCTCAAGTTCTGCAAACGTTGATACATCAAAGATTGATAATTGTAAGGTAAGAACGTTGCTTTCATCAATTTCTTCATCTTCTCCCAAGATTCAACTTTTGACTTCCCCATTCGTTCACGTGTAAGTTTAGTTTGCTACCACCATGCCAAAGCTCGACCCCTCAACCTTGTAGCAACCAACTTCACTCTACGACGTTCTGGAACTTCTTTGAAATCAAAAATTTCTTCAACATTAGCCATCCAATCCAAAAACTCTTCGGCTTGCATACCACCTTTGAATTCAGGAATTTCAGTTTTCATTCCCGATTCCCACTTGTGATCGTACTCCGATTGATTCCTTCCTCGTCCACGTCCTCGTCCATGAACACTACCACCGTCATACTCTTCTTCACCATCCGATGTATATCGATGTCGATCCTGACCACCAACATCTCTACCACCATCACGTCTTCCACCAACATTCCTACGATCCACATTCCTCCGATCTCGATCAGCCACATTTCTATCACGACCTCGATCATCAACATTTCTATCACAATCTCGATCCACGCTTCTATGATCACTATCGACACTTCTCTCTCGATTTGAATGTGGTGAAATCCTGCTTCTTCCATGGCTCGATTCAGGTGAAACCCTTCTCTGATTTTGACTCATTTCCAACATCATCCTCTCTAATCGACCAATCCCTTCCGTAAGCTTCTCATTGAAATTCTCGTTGATTCGTTGCTCCATTTCGTCGGCCTCTTCTCTTCCGTACAAAGCATTAATATTGCGATGACGTTGAACTCGTCTTGGCGGCATGATTGAATATTTCACAAACACTTCAACAAATTCACACTTCACGATTCAAACACCTTTCGAACTTTGATTCAAAAAGAAATGGATCGAAAACTCCAACTTTGTTGCAAAATATGATGAACACGATGAACACAACTTCAACACTTCAAATTCTCGGCTCCAAGACTCGATTTAGCTATGATTGGCTAAAACAAGTTCTGATACCAAAACTGATGCAGCGGATATTACAAAAACAATGTAGATCGTTGAATGTAGCAATCGGTGGATTGGAAGATGCTGAAATGCCCAAATTCGTTGATCCGAAGATACCGAATCCTAGCTATCCTGAACTCGTTGATCGCGCACGATACCGGGTTCGAAGATCTTCAATTCTTCAAGCGTTGATCAAGCGCACTTGATTCCGCGAATCGGCTTCTACAATCGTTGAATCGAGCGCACTCGATTATCCGAAAGAGGAGATAGGAGATACACTCGACTACCAATTGAAATTGAAAGCAACAAGCTAACAAAAGAGAAATTTTATTCAATATTCAACAACCTTTTACAAATGAGAGACTCGGCCTATTTATAGGCATTTACAACTCACACAAAAAAAACAACAAAAATTACAAGTATTAAGTCGGTTCCGAGTTATAACTTCCGACCTACGACTTAGCCTACCTCGGTGACGACTTAAGGCACAACCGATACAACACTTGCCTTCAAACAGAACGACTTATGAATTCAGACGACATACGACTTATACATGACGCGACTCAACATACATGTGCATTACAACCGACTTATGACTTACTTAAGTCATTGCCGACTTAACATCTTCTCACAACTTATCAATAGCAGTGACTTCATCATCAACGGTCCAGATTTAAGCGGCAGAGAAAACAACGGCAACAGCTACTACGACTTAAGAACATGCGGCGACTCAAATGAATCAATGATGGAGATTAACTCGGCAGATCATCCAACGGCATCAGGGCTTTCGCGACTTAAATTTTCGACCGACTTAAATAAGTCGTAACTCGGTGCCGACCTAACACTTTCCTTAAGTCGTATATTACTCAAAACACTTCCCTTAAGTCGTTGCCGACTTAAGCCTTCACATTTTCCACCTCGTGTTGCTCCTCCTGTAATTTTAGGTCGTAGCTCGTTCGAGTTGAGTCGGTCACTACTTATGTCTTCTCTCCAGTTAAGTCGGTCACGACTCATGCTTGTTTCTATAAGTCGGAGACGACGTATATCTTCCTTAAGTCGGTCACGACTTATATCTTCGCCTTTCTTAAGTCGGTCACGACTTATGCCTTCGTCTTCCATAAGTCGGTCACGACTTATGTCCTTTGCTCTAATAACTCGGCTACGACTTATGCCTTCATTCCTGGCCTGAGCTACATCAGAAATTCATCATCTTCCCTTATTGCAAGAGACCTATTATAACTTCTCTTCTATTTGCAGATGACTTGACTATTTTCTTTAAACCTATTCAGTCTTCAATTGATTGTATTATTGAAGATTTGAAGGCTTTTAAAGTTATTACAGGGCTTGTTACTTACCCTGCAAAATCTCAAATGATTGTGGCTAGGGTCTTTGAGGACTTTACTGATGTGCTGATTGATTATTCTGGCATGATCAAATTATCCGAAGATACTATATATCTAGGTATTCCTTTAATATCCTCTAGGATTAAATCATCTCATTGTCTTCCTACGTTTGAAAGAATCATCGGTAGACTAATTCCTGGAATAATTAATCGCTCAGTTAAGTTGGTAGACTCACTATAATAAACGCAGTAATATTTTCCATGCACACTTATTGGTCTAGGATGTTTATCCTTCCGATGAAATTGCTCCATAAATTAAATAAAGCTATGAACCATTTTTTATGGTCCGAGATTATAGTTCTAGGAAATTGATACCTAGCCTTTAGGAAGCTTATGTATCCTAAGAAATATAGTGGATTCGGCATTACTAATAGTTTCCACTAGAATAGTGCAGCCATATCTTTGATCATTACTGCCTTGATTAATAATAGAAATGGGTAATGTTCTCTTTGGATTAATAATCTTATACTATATATCTTATTATTGGATCTCTCTAAACATTTTTAAAATTTTCTCATGATTTTAGAATTAAACTACTCCGCTTTCCTTGAATCAATCAATCCTTAAGCATTGTTCACTTGATGAGAAATCCACCCAAGTTCGAATCCCACTAACCACATTTTCCCTAAAATATCCATAAACATGTGTAGTAAAAGTATTAAGAGTGAAACAATAAAATAATAAATCATTTATAACATATATGATAATAAATATAAATAAAATATAATATTCGGTAAACCTTCATATTTATTCGATTTAAGAGCTATAATTTTCATTTAATGGTCTTTTTTTCAAAGCACTGTTATGCATTATTAAATATATTTTTTTAATTTTTTTGGTGTATTGCGATTTTTTAGAATTTATATAATATACTCATAATTAGGACTTGAAAAAATGTTAACTTTAACGTCAAATTTATAAATTCTTGGTGATAATATTTACGGTAGTTTTTTTATATTAATAACTAGTGATGTTCTTGTTATATTTATTTTTACCAACCAATGAATACCATAGTCGACTTCTACTAAATAATAGTATTTAATTTACTTATTAACCTTTAAGAAATTGGTTCATGTTTACTGAATAATAAACATGGAAACAATATGGTCACTGTTGCATGTCATAGCTTATACTTTATATCTTTTTAGTGGAGCTCTCTTAACATTTTTCCAATGTTCTCATAATTTTAGAATAAAAATACTGTACTCTCCTTGATTCACTAAGTTATTAAGCAGCATTCATTTGATGGGAACTCTACCTAAGTTCTAATCCCACTAACCACGTTTTCCCTAATACATCTTAAATCATTCAACCCTCTTTGATTCCATTTATCTAAAATAAGAAGTAGTGTGGAACTCCATTATCCTCATTTTTTTGTAATAAATTTTAGAACAATGAAGTTCAATAATATACTTTTATTTTTTTCATTTAGGCCTCTTCCTACATTATAAATTTTATCAAAACCAAATCCTGTAGCTCTTTGTAGTTATTTTAAATAAGCAAGCATGATTTATTTTGATATATTACTAATATTATTTTTCAAAATCAAACTTTATTGGTAAACAGTGAATATCGTTAAACATATACAGTAAAACCGTTAAGAGTAAAAAATTAAACTAATAAATCATTTATAGCATAAATAATAAAAAAACATAAATAAAATATACTGGTGAGAAAAACTTCATATTTATTTTGTTTAAGACCTATAGTTTGCATTTTAATAAAAAAATTTCAAAGCATTATTACACATTCCTGGATATTTACTCAAAGTTTTTTTGTTGAATATGTGATTATCTAGCATTTATTTATGTACTCATCATTAGTACTTAAAAAACATTAGTTTTAGTGCTAAATTTATAATTTATTGGTAAAAATATTTGTGGTAGTTTATGTTCTTTTCGGGTGTTAACTATTGTTGTTTATATTACATTTACTTTTACCAACTAATGAAAATGGAAGTTGAATTCGGTAAATTATGGTTCTCAATATATTTATTTCTTAACCTTTAATAATTTGGTTCATGTTTGTCAAACAACAAATATGCTACCGGGTTGGGTTGTTATAGCATACCATAGTTACAAAAACTGTGTATTTGAAATTCCATGATGGAAAACGATTAGCTTATATTTAACGGGTCCTACAATTAGTTGAATTTACCTGAATTTGAATAAATAAAGTGCGTACACCATATTCCTTGCATTATAGAACACCGAGAACTATGTCTTCATTTGGATCCTCTATGAAACTTGATTGAATTAATAAAAGTCCTTGATATGATATTATTTACTCTCTACTGTTATTTATTTTAGAAATTCAATAATTTCATGGAGTGAAAATTTATCATTGCTCTTGTTAATTTTATATAGCAATGCTTATTATTATATATGTTTGTTTTACTTTTATCGAATGTTGCTAGAAATAAATATTTACCTTTGATATGCTATGCAAAAAATGAGATCGAACTTTCATGCATTTACGATTATGGACTTAACGTTTGCTATTATTTATTTTCGTTTTGAATATTATTACTTATTGTTGTCTATAGTTTTCAATATCGTTATTTTATGGTATCGAAATTTAATATAATTTAAGTTTCAAAACTGTTTGGTATTATATGTTTTTAACAATTATTTTTTATTTTCCTAACAATTGTATTAATGTCGTGTGCGTAGCACGGGTCCACACCCGTCACTATACAAAATGATAGAACTTCCGGACTATGCATTATCCTATTAATTGTAGTTAGATGTTTGGATCTCTACTCATTTCCAGATCTATTCTAATTCCATTGGTTCATTGTATGCCAGCTATTAAGTTAAGCTTTTGGCATGATCCTTGGGCTAAGCAAGGTTTGATCTTGTCTAAATAACTTCCTCTGGACTTATTGATCTTACTGCCATTCCTCCATCTACTTCTGTGGGTAGATACTTGAGTAATGGCCAAGTACATCTCCACTATTCCAATAGTGTTGTTGTTAGAGAAATTTGGAATATGATTCATCTTAGGTTCCACAATAGTTCTGAATATGAAACATTACTTTGGGAGGGTAAAAGTCATTATATTAAACATGGTTATAAGTTGTTAACTGTTGTTCCAGATGCTGCTCACCAATCATGATACCCCTAAATATAATTTCCTATGTGTAAAATTTTGAAGAGTGCAATTCATACTAAATCTGCCTTATACTAAAGAGGTATCATTACCAATAGTATGTGTAACCTATGTCATAATGCACATGAATCTGCTACACATACCTTCTTTAAATGTGATTACTCATACTATATTTGGGAAAAGGTTCTTGCTAGATTTGATAATAGGATGGTTAAATGTGACTCTGATGAAGAATGGTGCCAGATTTTCAAATTTACGAGATGGAGAAATTTTGTTTATGACTGTAGATTGATTGCCTTAAAGAAAGTGGTCTATGAAATATGGAAGAAAAGGAACTCTCGTGTGTTCATAGGGTAATGTAAAAATAAAGGGATAGCGGTGCATGTGTGCATGGTTCATATTAAAAGGTAAATAAGCAGGAAGGCTAGCAAACTAATCCACAATTCTATAGATAGTTCCATGGTTGTGGCTTTGGGCTTTCTAGGCCTGGATTTGTTTCTCTTCCTGTTCATATTATGTGTTCATGATTTTTGTTGTTTGTTCTCTTCATGTATTTTTTCTCTTTGACTTGTTCTCTTGTATTTTTCTTTTTCTATCATTAATAAAATGGAGGGTTCCATTCAACCACTAGCCTTGCTATAAAAAAAGAAAGTTAGATTTTTATGAAAGATTGTCTATGGTTGAGAACAAGGTGCCTTCTATAGACTTCATCCTTGGCTATATAAAACATTATTACATATTGTAACATGATCGATCAGAAAATTCTTTATTCGCACAACCAATAGCTTTTAGATTTTATACCATGGTTTTGGGTTGTTTGCTTAGTTTGGTTTAAACACGTATATAATGGTCAATATGTAATGTTTAATTGTGAACTTGTACTACTAATGGCTAAGAATGGAAGTTTTTTCAGCATATCATTAGCTAGTTGCTACATTTGCTTAATGGATAACTAATATTTATAAAATTTAACAAAGGTAACTATGTTTTATAAAATCTAATTAAGTTAACCAAGTTCTATAAAAATTACATAAATTTCTAAAAATCGATCAAGTTGTAACGCCCCTTATTTTGTAGGGACCATAACAAGGGAAATTATTTAAAATTAAAAGTAAATTCGATTAAATTAAAATATAAAGACATTATTAATTAAATTAATAAAGTGATTTAATTGCAAGAATTACCTAAGGGAAATTTAATTAATTAAGCGTGGGACACTTTAAATAGTTAATTGCTTGGATCAAAAGCAATTAGAACAATTTTAGTTGGCATTGATTAATGAAAATAGACAACTTAAATTTTAATAGGAAGAATAGGTTAAGGGGGAATAAGTTAGTAAGGGCCAAAACCACAAACCAGTATTCCTTAGCCCTAACCCCTCGTTCGATCTTTATTACCAATTTTCATTTTAGAAAACAAAATTCCTAAGAACAACAAGTCATAGCCGGCCACCAACCCAAGGGAAAAAGAAGAAAATTAATGAGAAGATTAAAGGTTTCAAATTTAAAAGGGAAGAGAATAAATCAAGTTTTATTAACCAAGGTGAGTAAAATCATTTTCTAAAAACCTACCTTAACCTATTGGAGTAACTTTCTTATGAATGATTTGATGAAGTTAAACATGTTTGGATGCTTGAATACTATTTTAATTATGGATTGAACTTTAATTAAACTGAATTAGTTCATGTTTTAGGGTAAAACTTGGTCTAATCACATCCAAATTCCATGAAATTTTGATATGAAGTACTTAATGATGAAATAGATATGGGTTTTAATTTCATAATTTTTGGAGTTAGCGTGAATATTCTATGAATTTCCTAAGTTAGAGAAAATGATTAATTTTGTTTAATTAATTATTAAAAACAATAAAATTACTTTTTTTGACTTGAAAGTTTTATATGAGGTAAAATATGGTAAAAGAGAATTTTGGTGAATTTTTTGTATTTTTTCCATTAATTTTCTATTTTTTAAGAATTATTAAACAAAGAAAAGAACTAATTAATTAATGGGAATGCATGGTCAATATTTTCTAAAAGCGAAACCAAAATGATAAGAATAATAGTTGTTTGTACCAAAAATGGGCACAACACTCTTCGGAAGTCTTTGAAGAGATAAACGCACAGAATGAAAACTAAACCTGTGGATTATCTAACAAAAACTCCAAGTAACAGAAAGTAAATTGCAAAGACAAGCGATTTAGAGTGGTTCGGCTTTGTAGCCTACGTCCACTATGAAGTTTGATGACTTTATTACTCGATACTTGAAGATTACAATTCTTTATACTATTGTACAACTGAATTAAATGCTAAGTCTCACTCTAAAGCAGCGGTGGTGTTCTGGAGTAAATCTGGCAGAATCTGGGCGCTCTTTAGTACTTAGAATTGTCTGACCCCTTTTCTGAATGACCAGGGGCTCTATTTATAGGTGTAGGAGGCTGATATTTCGCCTAAATTGAGGGGAGACCAGTTCTGGCACGTGAGGGGGCCCACATGCCCGCTCTTTGGAAATCCGGGCCCACTTTGGGATCGATTCGACCCTTGCTTCGAATCGATCAAGATTTTCTCTGATTGAGCTGAAATTTGGCATGGACATTCCTTAGGTTGACAGTTATCTCCTGTCCAAATTTCATAGCATTTGGACTTGTAGATCTCGAGATATGATCGATTCAAGATTTCATTTCTGGCTGATGTGGTCTGTTCGAATCGATCCCCTTCGAATCGATAGGGTTGAATCGATGACTTGGTGAGCGAAGATGTTGATGTGGCGCGCCTTCTTCGTATCGATCCGACTTTTGCTCCGAGTTGACTGGGTCGAATCCATGGTTTTAGCCACCTTTAATCACTGGATTCGAGGGAATGGATTCGAGGGAATGGATTCGAGGATAGTCGTGGGATGGAGTCGAAGTTCTTCAACTGCATGGATTCGAAGGCCTTCCCTTTGATGGATTCGAAGTGGGGAAAACTTGATGGATATGAAGTGTGGTGGCTTTGTGGATCCGAAGTGCTTCATCTCGAGGGTTTCTAACGATTATGGCCTCATCAATACGAAGAGGATCATATGGATTTGACCTATTGGATTCGAATGGAATTTCTTCTGATGGATCCGAACGGCATCCCCACTTTATGGATTCGAACCTAGGGCTTGGCTTATGGATTCGAAGCTAGGGATATTTCCTCCACTTTTCATCAGTGATAACTTGAGTATACGAGCTCGAATCGTCTTGAAATTTGGAATGTTGGCTTTCACGGCTTTGCTTGACATATCTTATCAATCTTAGCTTAATCCGAACCCGGATAAAATTCATCGATATCCGTGGCTATCCAGTAGCGGCCCAATGCTGAGGACGTATGACCTTTATGCTCTGGTTAGTTCCTTGATATCTCGGCCTTGCCAAAAGGCGGGATAACAATAGTCAATAAGAAGTTGACACCAAATGAGGTTTGGTAAAAATAAGTTACTTAAGAGGGTAATAAATCAGTTTGTAATTTAATTACAAGATTGCCATTGGAACATTGGTTTTCTGAAGAAAACTTAGTGGAGTCGCTTAGAAGCATTAAAGCTATCCATGCCACATCTATTACCAAATAAGTTATGTACAACTGACCCATTTACAACCATGCTCACGCAGGAGCTAAACAAAACAAACCCAAAAAATGGATAAAACTTCAAGCCCACGTAGGAGCATACAGACCCAAAATTCAACTTCAAACACAAAAACCCCGAAATAAAGTATCATAACACAGACCATATCCTAAGTACAACCCAAAACAAACAAAGCATGCACAACCCCGAAATTACACATTGCTTACGTAGGAGCCTGACATATATAATAGAGATAGACCAAATGTAAAACAGAGTACAAAATAGTATAAAATATATTGTAACGACCCACCATTTTTGGCCGGTTTAAATAGACAATAAACCACACATGGTAGACTCAAGCCATTCAGAAGGAAGGATTATTATAGGGTAAATTAGAAAATGAAAAGAAAGAAAGAAAACAAAGCACAAAATCTCACAGCGGAATGACAAAATATAATAATCAAATAAACAGTTCATGAAGCTGTTTTACAAATAACATTTGATTACACTTTTACAATACAGGATCAGAGTTACCTTCAACAGAAATAAATAACAATGCAGCGGAACAACATGATGCAATGGAATAAATATAATAAATAATAATAGTACTAAATATTTGTCTTCATCCTCCAGAAAAGCAGTCTTCGACACACTAAAAAGCTCAGACTGACCCGAGCGAATTGAAAAGACAAAACACTCGAGTTAGAACTAAAAGACCTTATGTAAGTTAAATCAACAGTAAATAAATATGATTGTAACGGCGTCAGAGATGTTTACAGGGTTTGACATCTCCTATCCAGTGTCTAACGTGAGTGCAATAACTTAAGAGATGTTCGGGATTTCCATCTCCTAAGGATCCATTAAACTATCTACACACATAGTACAGAACGCTATTATAGTTGTGTCTACAATAAAGTAAAGTATTAAAATAGCGTTAAGGCGTTACCCATATGACCCTTAACACATTTTATATATTCTCATAGTTAATACAGTACCGTAATTCCTCCGTAAACTGGAGGGCTATCAGAGGGCACTCCATAGGTACGGTACAAAGCAAACTTGTAGAAGGCGCGAAAAGGCATGTGACAAGGCACGCAAGGCAATGCCAGGGTAGGATTCTATCGTTTACACTCTCGGACTGGTGGTAACGCATAGCAGCTACTGTTTGCACAAAAAATGGACAAACACCTCAAAGTTGTATGATTTAGTAGATTTTATGTTGTTCTTAGTGATTTGGGTGTTTTATGCAAATATATGAAAAGCAGGGGCTAAACTGTAAAAAGACATGCAGATTTATAGTGGTTTAGCCAGAATGTGCCTACGTCCACTTTATATGTTATCTCTCTTCTCTTGTTTAGATTACAAGTACAAAGCTTTGATATAAGTAAAAGAAAGTTGTTTGAAAGTTCTCTCCGTGCTTGAGCTCTCAAACTTGTCCTCCATTGTTGTACCCCTGCCCCTCTATTTATAGAGTGAGGCTGGGAGCAGGGATCTTGGATGTATATAGCTGCTAGTGGGATTGGGCTAATGCAATCTGGCCTGGTGGATTTGGTCCGGTTTCCCTTGGTTCGGTGGAGGAAGTTGAGTGGATCGGTAGAACTTTGTTCGGTGGAGAGCTTCATTCGGTGGAGAGCTTGTTCGGTGGAGAGCTTCATTCAGTGGAGAGCTTCATTCGGTGGAGAGCTCATTCGGTGGAGAGCTTCATTCGGTGGACAGCTTGTTCGGTGGAGAGCTTCATTCGGTGGACAGCTTGTTCGGTGGAGAGCTTCATTCGGTGGACAGCTTCATTCGGTGGACAGCTTCATTCGGTGGAGAGGAGGGGTTGAAGGGATTGACGCCGAATGGGCTGGTTCGGTGAGGCATTTGGAAGAAGGAGGATGGGTTGGTAGCATAGGGAGAGAGATGGGTTGGTAGTGGCCTTAGTTTGGTGATGAGAATTCGTCCAACACTTGCCCCCTAAAGTGGGGCATATGCCAGCGTATGCCACGCTTTGTTAATTGGACAGTCCCATTCGGTCCTAAGTGCTGAGCCGTCTGGTCCGGTCATCTCATGCTCGCCTATAAGTATGGGGCTCATGCCATCGCTTTTTCTATCAACCAAACCACTCCCTCGTTATTTGCCGAACCAAGGTGTTTAGCCGAATCAAAGTATTGTCTTTGCCGAACCAAAGTGTTGTCTTTGCCGAACCAAAGTGCCAACCGAATCAAGGTGTTTAGCCGAATCAAAGTATTGTCTTTGCCGAACCAAAGTGTTGCCTTTGCCGAACCAAAGTGCCAACCGAATCAAGGTGTTTAGCCGAATCAAAGTATTGTCTTTGCCGAACCAAAGTGTTGCCTTTGCCGAACCAAAGTGCCAGCCGAATCAAGGTGTTTTAGCCGAATCAAAGTGTTATTCAAACCAGGTGAGATCTTTTTTGCCGCCGAATGAACCTTTATGTCGTACTACCGAATGAGCTTTAGTGTTCTGAGCACCGAATGAACCTGTGTACTCTGAGTGCTGAATGAACTTCGTACCGGATAAACTTGAAAACTTTACGTGTTTGTTTTATACTTCTACATCCTTTGTTCTAATAGCACGCTTTTCCTTGTGTTTGCAGATAAATGTCTCAAAGAGTGGAAACCCGATCAGACAAAAAGAAGTCCAGGGGTGAAAGAGAGTCTTCTGCATTGCCCCCAGCTCAATCAGGACCAGAGCATCATGGATGTAACGACCCACTATTTTGGACCATTCAAATCGACAATAAATCCACACATGTCGGACTTGAATAATTCAAAACAATAGATTGTTAATTTAAATTGGCAAAACTCAACATATACAGTAAATAAAATAATCACATATCACAGACACAGAGTAATATAACAATAATGCAGCGGAAATAAAAGAATAGTAGTTCATGAAGCTACTATATATATAACAGAGTTAAACAAGATACAACAGAAGTCTCGAATACAATAGTCAAATGCAATATCAGAATACATCACTGGAATCAACTGAATATCTGAAAGCTGGACAGATAGCTGGATCTCCAAGCGAAGCTCCAACTCCAAAGGTGAGTCTCGAATACTGGTACACTCAGTCTGACCCGAGCATAAAGAAACACAATACACTCAAGTCAGGATTAACATTCTTATATCAATAAATCCAACTCAAGTGAAATAACGACTGAAATACAAGTAACTCAAAGGATGTTTGGGATAACCATCCTCTAAGGATCCATTAAACTATCTATATATACAGTAGAATACGCTAAGTGGATAATGTCTAATCGGTAAAGTACGGTATCAAAATAGCGTTAAGTCATGGCCCATTCCACCCTTAACACATTTTTATTCCCAAGAGCATATACAAGACCGTAGTTTCCCCAAAACCGGAAGTCACCAGAGGGAAATCCATATACTAAAGGTACAAACCAAAATCGTAGTGGTCGCGAATAGGATAATCAGTATGACAAGGTACATGAGGCGATACCAACTAGGATACTAGTAGTTGCGTGATCCGGACTGATGTTGGGCATAGCAGCTACTACCCCAACACCGCGAAACAACACTCCCATAATCGAGGGGTGCACCCAAATCGAATCACAAAAGTAATAGATATGGTAACGAAGAAGTGCGTCCGCTAGAGATGGCGAACCTCAATGGCCCGGCGCGGCTCCTGTTTTAGTCATGTCAGAGGTCATCCAATATCGTTCTCTTTCTTCAGTCAACGCGTTCACCAAACCATCCACTTCATTCTGGATCAACACTCCGCGTATAATAGTTATTAAAGTGGTTTTCGGTATCGAAAGAGAGTATGTCCATATCCGATCCCGGTCTCTTTAATAACTACGTATTTATTACACCGATGGTCATTTAATAGAATTTCAGAATAGTTATATTTCAAAACCGACAGATCATTGCCATTTCAAAACCATACCAATATGATATCACTTTCACTTCAAATAAATCCATTTCCAAAATCATAGTACTTTTCCAAAGTTATAATGCTTTCAAAATCATAGTCTTTTTTTTAAAAAATCAAAACACTTTGGAAATCACAGCTTTGAAATCATAGCATTTTGGAAATCATAACACTTTTCTTTTAAACAGTCTAGATATTAAAATTAGTATATATAATAAAATAATTTATATTAAAAATGATTTATATTAAAATAGTTTATATTAAAATAATTTATAAAGTAAAATATCAATAGTTTAAATATAATTTTAAAATTACTTTATAAAATAAAATAGTTTCCTCAAATTTCACAAATCGATCCAAATTAACTCGAATTCCAAAATTTTAATTTAATCAAATCTCAAATCATCAATTTTCAATTCGATTCAGTTTCTAAATAACCATTTCAATCTATCGATTTCAAATACCTATTTAAACCATAAAATAAGCCATTTCAATTTCAATATATTTCAAAGCTTTAAATATTCAACATTTCAATTACATCTAATACAACCTCAATTCACAAATTTTAAATAAACAAAATATCCCATTTAAATTTATATAAATTTGAAATATTCATTAAAGTCACTTTTAATCAAATTCAAGTTAAAAACATATCTTTAGAATTTCAAATTTAATAAATTTCAAATCAAACTTATTTAAGTATAATTATTAAATAATTAAGAATTCCAAATCAATTTCAAATTTATCTTTCAACCTGAAACATTTTAAACTTTATATTTGAAAATATAAATTTTCATAAATACTCGAAACATATTTTTATATTGATTCAAATCAACTTTAATAAATCTTTAAAATCAATATTTATTAAAACCATATATTTCTTTTTAAAACCATAGAAATCATTTCAAATTATTTATATATAGACCAACGGTGTCTGTATATAATTTTCTACCCTATGGTCAAGTAATACGGATATTTATCATTTCAATCCGTAATTTAAATATATACGGGTATATATATATCATTTCAACCCGTAATCCCAAATTCAATTCAATTGAAAATCGCTTGGGTTTATCATTTCAACCCATAACGATTTTCTCCTATTCTACAGATCGTTCGGGTATGTATCATTTCAACCCATAGTGAATTCTATACTAACAGGGAACTTGCATAGTGATAACAGATATGAAAATAAAATAACAACAGTAACAGGCATATATCAATATCATCAGTATAAATAACAGATAAGGGTATCAGATGTCATAGGTGAACAGATATAGATGATGACATATATATATATATATCAATATAAATAACAGATAATGATGTCAGGTGTCACAGGTGAACAGATACAGATGATGTCATAGATATAGCAATATAAATAACTAACATCAGCATATTTCAATTGTCGTTTCAATTGAAATCAAATTTAATAAATATAAGAACGTTAATCGTGAGTGATTGCTCACCTTTCGAGGCTAGAGATGCACGAGAAGATGACACGGATACGCGCACTGATACAGACATAGAGATTGAGTTACGAATCCAAGCAAAACAAATCGGCACGAATACAACGATCAAAGCTGATAACAGAAATCGATGAAATCAAATCACAACATTCAACATAGCAACAAATAAAACATGTAATGCGTCAAAGTTTAACAATATAATTCTATGTGCTACCGAGATCGAAATGGTCTGAAATTTGGTATGCATAAAGATCAAAACTTGTATTTTAAACTGCAAAAGAATCACTTGATTTGGACAAGAGACGAGAAAAGTTATGATGTCCCGAACATAGACTCAGGCCATGTTTGCGGCAGTGCAAAATAATTTCTAAGTACAAAAGAACAGTTGTCTGGGTCTAACTTCCAGATCCTCGACCACTAAACAAACGATGTCGGATTTGGCTGAAATTTGACAGACATAAACTAGGTAACTTTGACTTCTTTTTAAAAATAAAATAAACCCATTCCGACGTAAGACAAAAGAGATACGATGCGTCAAACATGAACTCAGGTCGTGTTTGCAGCAGTGTAAAATAATTTCTAAGTACAAAAGAACAGCTGTCTGGGTCTAACTTCCAGATCCTCGACCACTAATCAAACGATGTCGGATTTGGCTGAAATTTGACAGGCATAAACTAGGTAACTTTGACTTCTTTTTAAAAATAAAATCAACCCATTCCGATGTAAGACAGAAGAGATACGATGCGTCAAACATGAACTCAGGTCGTGTTTGCAGTAGTGTAAAATAATTTCTAAGTACAAAAGAACAACTGTCTGGGTCTAACTTCCAGATCCTCGACCACTAATCAAACGATGTCGGATTTGGCCGAAATTTGACAGGCATAAACTAGGTAACTTTGACTTCTTTTAAAAAAAAAATAGAATCAACTCATTCCGATAAAACATGAGTGAGATATGATATCGTGAACATGAAGTCTGACTGCTGTTCAGAAAATAAAAATAAAAATAAATCTTTATGATATATATATACATAGACAATGTATACTTTCAACTAAATGTATATTGCAAGCTCAAACTAACATGCCTATATACATAAGACCAGTATAGTAAAATATTAAAATTGAAATCCATTTCAACACATAAAACGTGTATATCTAGATGATACATATTTACTTCCAAAATACTAACCTATCATATTATATACACATATATTTCAACTATCAACATTTTCTTAAGACACGCGGTTTGCTTTACTGTAAGAATTTCTGAAATCAAACATATTATATATATAATAATATTTCACATTACTTAAATCATATATATACCTATATCTATACTCAACATCAAGTTGACAAATTGTTGTCACTAGGTGGCTCAAACAAAACGAATCAGGCATTAATTAATATTTGCCTTTATTATGTCCTTACTTTTGGTGCATCTGTAACATGTTGTATCATTTCTATTAATTTGCAGGTGACGTTACACCAAATATTTAAAGGTGGAAATTTTATGCACAGTCTCGTACAATAAAGAGGATGCAATACAAATAGCCTTGTATATTTGTATAAATATATAATATAAAGGATGAGAAGTTGCAAAACCCGAACATATATATAAAACAATGCATATATTCTATGGTTATACTTTTATATGGACTCTTTGTACTATCAAAACATATCAGTAAGTAAATATATACAAGATGATAAAACAAAGCTTAAATAAACAAACCAAAATATATAAAATATATATATTATACCTTATGAACAAGAAGGAAGTGTTGCTGGGCACTGGCGTGGGGACGAGTATCAGGGGATGCGGCCAATATGGGAGTGGTGCTTTGGGTCGGGGAAGAGGTGGAAGGCAGTGAGTGGGTGGCCGAGCATGGGAGGAGGTAGCGGCCATGGTGGTAAGCCTCGGCTCCAGTGCGTTCGGTGGTGGCACTAGGAAGGCCGGCTATAGAGTTCGGTGACAAGGTGGGGCCTGCGGCTATGGTGAGGAAACAAGCTATGACTTTGTCTCGGCAATTGGAAGGGGAGAGAGGAAGAGTGCTCGGCTATGGGAGGAGCCGGAATAGGGAAGAGCAGTGATGGCTTCGAGCTGCTGACGCGTGGGTGGGTCGGCACTCGGTGGAGGGGAGCACAGCGTTGGTGGGAGCCGACGGAGGTCGCGGGTGTGCGCGAGTTGATGAGGTGGGAAGTTGAGTATGGTGGGGGAAGGCATGGGGGTAGAGGTAGAGAATGCCTGCTTCAGGAAGGAGAAGGTATAAAGTTGGAGGGTGAAATGTAGATCTAAATGTAAAGCTTCTGTCAATATTCAGCAGAGAAAGAAAAGAAACGTACGAATAAATAAAAGCAAAGGTAAAGGAAATGGCAATAGTCTCCCTTTGATTCAGCTGACAAATTTAAGACAATTTATTGGTTGCGTGCAGAGAATGAGAAGCAGGGACAGGTTGAAATGAATGAAAGGACAAGTCATAAATTTTATATTGAATAGAGAGTGTATTAATTGCAATGCCTGCTGATTTGGATAGGTAGACAGATGAGAAGAAATGGAACCCAAATGGTTTTATAACGGGTACCGGTTTGTGCTGCGTAACGGACCAGTTTGTACTCCGTTAACCAATTATAATTTGCAACGCCGAACTCCGATTGACCCAAATAAATATACCGTTTTGATCAGCGCGACGATACAGACACCACGGTATAAAGATATTGATGGTATGATTGAATTATAAAATTTCGGATTTTCTAATAGCGGAAAATACAAGAAAAACGCTGAAAAATAAGATCGACGGAGCCAAAGATGTCCGAATTTGGAAAAACGACAAACTGAAATCTTGCTCAGAAGATGGTTTAGAATTTTTCTATGTAAAAATATTTAGGTTTCGGAAACATTTTATTTTCATCGCTTTTTAACTGATTAAATTGAAGTAAATTTACGCGCGAAATAACTTTCATATTTTCGGACGAAAATTTACCGGTTGCTATGTTTAACTAAACGCATTCCAAATATCAAATTTATATTTCGAAATTTTATCGTTTAAAATTTCACAAAATTTCAACTAATTACGTTATTAAAACAGTTGAAATTTACGAGTCGTTACAACGGACCCGCCCCGAGGTCACTAGTGGACGGGTACGGCCCTCAGGAGCTTCTGAACTCCCCGCCCGACTGCTTTCCCAGCTCCCTTAAGGAAGAGCAGCTCGATGTCATCTCTCGTTCATTCGGAATAGATAGAGCGCGCATGCTGTTGCTAGGGAGAGAAGTTATGCCATATGACCCTCCCGAAGGGTACTTTGCCTACAGCAGATACCACTGCATGTGCGGTGCCATCCCGTCTCTTAATGCTTGGGTAGTCAGCTTTCTTACATATCTAAAGGTGGCCCCATTCCAGCTTCAACCCAATTCCTATACTATATTGGTGAGCCTCTTCGTCATCTTTCAGAGAAAGTATGGGCGTGCTCCTTCCAACCGGGAGATCCGGTACTTATATAATCTGAGGGGCTATAAGAAGGGGTCCCCATACATTAGCTTGGAGCAGCTGTAACCTTCAAGCCGGTCTTGGATCTGTATTCTAAGTACAGCATGTTCAAGAAGGAGTGGTTCTTCGTCAGGGACGACTCTGTTTCTATTCGACGTTTCACCTCTGGATGTAAGTCGATGCTTTATTTATAATTTCCATTCTGGTTGCGATGCTTCTTCTCATACGTTTTCATTTCTTGCTCGCGACAGGTGGCTTTGCGGTTGTGGAGACTGATCGCCTGGTTCAGATGGCGGCTGAGATAGAAGCTATCCCCGGGAGAGATAGATCGGCTGCTTACCTGATCAGAAATGCGACTCTTCTGGAATATAATTTGATCCTTCCACAGCAGTCAGTAGTCAAGCAAAGGGAAACGGCGGAGGAGAGGGCGGCTGCTCAAGCCAAGGGAGGTGTCACAGTAGAGAGTGGCAAGAGGAAACCTTTCTCAAAATCTCCAGTGGTCGGAGGTAAGAAGCTTAAGAAGTCAGATGGTCCTTCCCCCAGCACTTGTCCACTTACTCCGGGGAAGGAAGATGTGGAGGAGGAGAGAGGTGAGGGTGGAGATGACCGGGAAGGTGGTGATGGTGGCGATGGCATCGGGGCCTTGCTTCCTGGGCAAGCAGACGAGATTCAGGAGTGGACGGACGATGCATTCCACCAAGCTTTCGAGGGGCTGGACGGAGAACCGGCTTTGGTAGAGAAATCCGGGAAAGCTGACAAGGCCGGGACCGATGCAAGCGAGTCTTCTCAGACTATTCCAGCCAAGGTGGCTCCGACGACTCAAGGTGAACTTTTGACTCCTGCAGGCTCCATTTATGATAGGGACTTAGGAATATTTTATGATCCGCTCCCGTCCTGGAATGAAATCCAGGACTCATTGCAGTATCCTACTCCTCCCCAGGGTTTGTATAACTAATGTGTTTCCTTTCTTCTTTTAACTTTTAATTTACCACGTTTCTCAAATTATGGATCAATGTAAGCTTGTGACACTTGTTCCTCATATCAGGATCAGGTAAAACGGCCAAGGCCTCAGATCTTCGGCACAAGCTTGAACAATACAAGCTCTCCAAAGCTTCTGCCAAGCCGAAGCCTTCGACCCACCGTTCCGGGGATGTAGTCGGCTACCGTCCTCTTCTCGGGGTTATTGAAGAGGGTATTCAAAAGAGAAAAATGAGTCATCCCTTATCCGAACCTTCACTTGGTCCTTAGCCCCCAGTTCAGCCTCTTCATGATATCACGGAGGAGGATACTGAGTTCGCACTCTCTCCGCACCCGTCTGAAAATCCTACCGTTACTTAGATTGATCGTCCTGGCTTGGCTCGTAATCCATTTGCGGGTCATCCTGATCTGGATCCAAGTTCCCATGATATTACCTTAGACGAGGTTACCGGTGAGCACCTTCTTCCCCGCAATCCCATGGTACGGGTGCTTGATGAGGCCAAGTCCTTAGATCTCGATTTACTTACTACTCGGATAGTTACCATGGGAGAGGAGGCCAAGGCTAACATTGATCGGGTGGTGGAGGAGACTAGGAAGCTGATGGGACATCATGCCCAGATGGTTAAGGCTGGAGAGGAGATTGGGAGTGCCAACATCCGACTACGATTGATGGTTTCGGACCAAGCCAAACAACTTGCTGATCAGGCCATTCAGATTTCTCAGCATGAGGCTGCCTCCGGGCGGTTGAGGAAGACTATGGAGGAGGCTAGTAAGGCGGAATTACGGAAGATGGAGGCTGCCTGCAAGGAGCAGATAAATATGGCCATCTCGACAGTGGACGAGGTTCGGAGGGCGGATCTCGAGCAGGTAGAGGAGCTGTCGGGGAAGCTTGAAGCTGCAGAGCTTGCTCAGGTCAGGCTAAAGGAGGAGATGGAGGCGATGAGGAGGTCCCTTCAGACTGACTGCTCGCGATACCGACTGGAGAGGGATGCTGCCATTGCAAGGCTATCGGTTTCTGAGGCTCGTATGAGAGAGTTTGAGGAAAATGAGGGGATGATGGATGATATGCTGCAGGATATGTACTTTCGCATTTGGAAGCAGGGCAGCTTATCTTGGATGGACGACTACCCCCGGGTTATGGCTAGGATTTACCTCAGGGCTTTAGAGGAGGCCAAGGCTGAGGTGGATAAGGAGGGTGGAGCGGCCTTTAGGATGGATGCGGTAACCGCTCAGTTCACCAAGGAGGAGAAGATAGCGGTGAAGGAGGGGATGCGGCTGTTTGCAGCTGAGGAGGCAGGCGTGGAAGTAGGGGATGACGACCAAGATGATCAAGGGGAAGTTGCTGGTAACCTTTTCTTCTTTAGTTTCTTCTTTTGTTAACTCTGTTTGCTTATCACTAATGATTCCATTCTCTGACCGAATAGGTGGGCAACAGGATAAGGTCAATACTCCGACGCAGCCGGCTCCTTGATTGGACTTGGAAAATTCTTTTTGTGGACTTGACATGGTTGTATATGTTAGTCTTAAAACAGTAGAGTAACTCTTAGGTTGTAATTTTTGCTACTTGTAATAAATAGCTCTATTCTTGATGTATAATTCTTTAACTTAAGCTGATTTTGTCGTCTTTTGAATATTTTTGCTATTTTGACATGTCGTATGAGAAATATAGCTATGCATATTCTTGTAATTAAATTGTGTTTGATGTCATAATTTCATGACTTGCAATGTTAGCGTGAGGTGTGAATAAATTATAGTCATATATGAAAGAAGGAAATACCGCCCTTTATATTTTGCTTGTAGATGGCAGCTTTGACTATCCTGTGTGACTGAGTAAGGGACACGGTCCAGTATCTTGCTATGAGTATCTGCTTCTATTAGCGAGCGTCTCTTGTTCTGTGTCCTGTACTTCAGGGATTGTTACAGAGGATAGGAGAAAAGTTTCTTAAGTAAAATTGAAATATGTGAAATAGTAAAACTTCCAATCACGGAAGGCCTTCGATGTGCTTAAGTTTGTGGCAAACGGGCTTTGTAGTCACTTTCCCTAGCTGTGGGTCTTGGAGACATTTGTCACCCATCTTACGCCTCCGCGGGGAGTTAATTCTTTTTTACCACAGCCGCACTTAAGACACATCGGAGCCGAGATCACGCACAGTAACTACCCGGGCCATTATGGCCCGTAATCGTGGGTATTATTCGATTTACTATGGCCGGCTAGCATGGGTGCCAATCGTCAACTGTGAACTGCCCCTGGCTGGCCACACCTTATGTTGGGGCTTATAGTCGGTTCACAGTTGCCAGCGAGCCGAACGCCGTAATGAGCTGCCTCGGCTATAGTCGGCCTTCTCGGTGGCTTATAATCGGCTCATTACAGTTGGCTTTAAGGGCCGTCGCGAGCAATGAGTTAACCCGCAGCAGAGGGATGCCGAAGCAAAAGTGTCTCATTGGCGAGGGCATAGATTCGCATAGTACCTGTTAGGTCTAGTCCAGGTGAAGTTGTGCCATGGATTGCTCTGAGTGGAATTGCTATACGCATAGGATTTTGTTCAACAGAAAAGGATGATGTTAACAAGCAGCCAAGATATAAAGGGACAAGTTAAAAAAGAGACAAGGTTTTTTAAAGTGGTTCGGCACGAAAAGGCCTACGTCCACTGATTCTCTTTGTTAATTCACTTCATATGGGCAGTACAAGTTAACAAAAGTATCGACGGAGGTGTTGGATGTTCCATGCCCTCTGGAACACCTCTCTGTCCACTGTTGACAAATATAAGCTCCATTGTGGAGATCTTTATGAATTACATACGGTCCCTCCCAGATTGGGTCTAGTGCTTTGGGGTGAGGGAAGATTCACTTGAGGACAAGATCCCCTTCTTGTAAGGTACGATGCTTGACTTTGGAGTTGTATTGTGCTGCCACTTTTTGCTTGTGGGCTGCTGCTTTAAGGACTGCATCATTTCTCCTCTCCTCAACTAGATCCAAAGACATGTGAAGGAGTTCTTCGTTCTCTTCTGGGTTATAGTGGATCCTACGGTGGGAAGGCACAATGGTTTCAATTGGGAGCATAGACTCCGATCCGTATGCCAAAGAGAAAAGAGTGTGCCCCGTTGATGTTCTGAAAGATGTGCGATAGGCCCATAGTGCCGTAGGAAGTTCATCCACCCAAGCGCCCTTTGACTTTTCGAGCTTCTTTTTTATTAGAGTTTTCAGAATTTTGTTGACGGCTTCGACTTGTCCGTTTGCTTGGGGATACGCTACGGATGAGAAGCTCTTGTGAATTCCGTGCTCTTGGCACCAGTTGGCGAATTCCTCGCTGTCAAACTGAAGTCCATTGTCTGATATGATTTTGAGTGGGACTCCGTACCTGCACAGAACATTTTTGATCAAGAAGTTAATAACTTTTGCTGAAGATACTTTATTCAGAGGTTCCGCTTCCACCCATTTGGTGAAATAATCAACCGCCACTATAGCATATTTGGCCCCGCCTCGGCCCATCGGTAGCTCGCCGATTAAGTCAATTCCCCATATTGCGAAGGGCCAAGGGCTGGTCATTTGAGTAATCTCAGTTGTTGGTAGCCGTGGAATACTAGCAAATTTTTGGCATCTGTCACACTTCTTGACAAAATCTAAGGCGTTCTTGCTTAAGGTGGGCCAGAAATATCCGTAACGGAGTATCTTTTTTGCTAATGTTTGCCCTCCGGTGTGATCTCCGCAGCTTCCCTGATGGATGTTGGATGAGATTTCCTTGGCTTCTCTCCCAGCGACACACCTTAATAACGGGTTAGAGAATCCACGCCGGTAGAGGATGTCTTCTTGTATTGTGTAACGGGACGCTTTCCTCAAGATTTTCGTGACTTCGTTACGCCCGTTGGGTAGTGTGCCATTTTGTAGGTAGTCTCGGATGGGAGTCATTCAAGTTGCTTCTTCGGCTGCAGTTATCAGATTCACTTGCTCAAAACTTGGGACCGTTTGCTTTGAGATGGTTACTGCCCCGAAGATGGCGATGTCTCTCATACTCGCTTGCTTTACCAATTCGTCGGCCTCTTGGTTCTCTTCCCGAGGGATGTGTTTGACTAAGTAGTGATCCAATCGACTGAGAAGCAACTTGGTCTTCTTTAGATATGCTATGAGTCGTTCCTCTCGAGCTTGGAATTCTCCTAGTATTTTATTAACAATAAGTTGAGAATCGCTGTGAAGACACAAAGAATTGGCTCCGATTTCTATGGCAATTTCTAGTCCAGCTATCACTGCTTCATATTCTGCATCGTTGTTGGTGGCAGCGAACTCCAACCTTATAGCATAGTGCAGTTTATTTCCCCTGGGAGTGATTATTACCACACCTGCCCCCGAGCCTTGTTCGTTAGATGCGCCATCCACAAAGAGATTCCACTTGATATCTTCTTTTATTTCCAGTTGCTCCTTATCCTCGTTGGTAGTGAACTCTGCAATGAAATCGGCAATGGCTTGTCCCTTGATGGCGGTGCGAGGGTGATAGGTGATATCATATTGACTCAGCTCAATGCACCATTTAAGTAGTCGCCCGGAAGTGTCGGGACGATGGAGTACCTGCCTCAGTGGTTGATCGGTCAGAACTTTGATGGAATGGGATTGGAAGTAGTGACGTAGTTTTCGTGAAGTGATTAGTAAACAGTATGCTAACTTTTCAAGTTTAGGATATCTGACTTCTGCCCCAGTAAACCTTTTACTGACGAAGTAAACTGGTCGTTGCGTGCGGTTGTCTTCCCTTACCAAGGCAGCGCTTAAAGCGTGAGATGACACAGCAAGGTATAGGTATAATTCTTCGCCTTCGCTTGGGGTCGAGAGTACCGGTGGTTTCTGGAGGTGTTCGATTAGGTTAAGGAAAGCGGTTAAGCATTCGTCCGTCCATTCGAACTTTCCTTTATCTTTCTTTAGAGCTTCGAAAAAGAGGACGCACTTGTCCGTTGCCTTGGAGATGAATCGGCTTAGGGCGGCCACTTTTCCATTTAGGCTTTGCATTTCCTTTCGGGTGGAAGGTATCTTGATATCCCTTAGTGCTCGGACTTGTTCAGGGTTTGCTTCAATCCCTCGGGCATGGACGATGAACCCTAAGAATTTTCCCGATGACACTCCAAAGGAGCACTTTAGTGGATCCAACTTCATTCCATACTGTCGAAGTACCTGGAACATTTCGCCTAGGTGGCTTACGTGATCTTTGGCTTTTCATGATTTCACCAGCATGTCGTCCACATATACTTCCATAGTTTGTCCAATTAGCCCTGCAAACATCTTGTTGACGAGGCGCTGGTAGGTGGCTCCTGCATTTTTAAGTCCGAAAGGCATTACCTTATAGCAGTATAAACCTCGATCGGTGAAGAAACTAGTGTGGTCTTGGTCGGGAGCATGCATAGGAATTTGGTTATATC
The DNA here is from genome assembly GCA_030737815.1 of Allium fistulosum. Lineage (NCBI taxonomy): Eukaryota > Viridiplantae > Streptophyta > Magnoliopsida > Asparagales > Amaryllidaceae > Allium > Allium fistulosum. Next base: position 1,414,647,374 of record CM060901.1, on the reverse strand, counting down.
CTGAGTATGCATCCATAAAAGATAGGAGTTCGTGCCCGACTGTGTTGTCTACAAGTTGGTCGATTCTGGGAAGTGGGAAGCAATCCTTTGGGCAGGCGTCATTTAGGTTGGAAAAATCAATGCAGGTTCGCCACTTCCCATTAGCCTTTTTTACCAGCACCGGGTTGGCGATCCATTCCGGGTAGATAGCTTCTCGTATGAAGTCATTGGCGAGTAGATTCTTTACTTCTTCATCGAGTGCTGCTGATCGCTCTGCCCCCATACTTCTCTTTTTTTGTTTTACAAGCGCCTTGGTAGGATCAATGTTTAATACGTGGCAGGCTATGTCGGGGGAGATTCCAGTCATGTCAGCGTGTGACCAAGCGAATACATCCAAGTTGTGGCGGAGAAAATCGATGAGTTGTTCCTTCAATTCGGCTTTTAGTTGGGACCCAATTTTCAATAGTCTACTCGAGTCGTGCTTGTCTACAGATATAAACTCCATAGCCTCTGCAGGCTCGGCGGTGGCCTCCTCCTCTTTGTCCCTAGGGTCTAATTCATTGAAAGGGTCGCTGGTATATCGAAGAGGAGGGGCTTTCTTTAATTGCTATGCTTCTAGGCTTTTTGTGCAGAGGGCAATCTCTACACCCTTCCCTTTATCCTTCCTGTGGTTGTTGCGAAGTTCAGTTACATAGCAGTCTCGAGCAACGTCCTGGTCTCCTTCCACTTCCCCCACTCCATTGTCTGTTGGGAATTTCATCTTTAGGCACCATGGGGCTAATACAATTTGGAAGTCAGACAAGGATGGCCTTCCTAAGAAGGCGTTGTAGGCCGACTGGTTTTCTATTAGCACAAACGTTTGTTTCCGGACAGCAGAGTGGGGATGGCTTCCAATTTCAACAAAAAGGTCCAGTTGCCCGAGGGGCATCTTCGCATCTCCAGTGAAGCCGTGTAGTGGTTTATCGCAGGGGGATACATCCTTCATTGATAGCTTCATTTTGTCGAATGCGTGTTTGAACAGGATGTTTACCGAGCTTCTAGTGTCTACCAGGATTCGGTATACTTCGGCGGGACCAAGTCGGGCAGAGATGACCATGGGATCCATGTGAGGGTACTGCCTTCCTTCTAGGTCACGCTTACCGAATGTGATGTCATCACTTTCTTTCCGCTTCGGGTGGCGCTCTTCTATAATTGAATTGACATAGTCTTTATTGTCTCTAAGCGACTTTCCATATCTTTCCATCTCTTTCCAACTTCTGTCTGCGATGTGTGGCCCTCCTGAGATGGTATGGACCACTATCTTTTCTTGGCTAGAGCTGCTAGCGTTGTGGTTTCCTCTGTCGGCCCCCGGTGAGGGTAGCCTTGGGTTTTCATTGGCAGGAGCTGGGGTCCTGTCCTGACCTTTTACATAACGTTCCAGTTTCTTTCTTCTGATGTGTTCCTCAATCAGATCTCGGAGATGATGGCATTCGTTGGTATCATGTCCGTGAGATTCGTGGAAGCGGCAGAATTTTCCAGACTTCTGTGCGTTATCTGATTCTTTCTTGTATGGTGGGCGTTTGTATCTAACTTCGCCTTGGGTGGCAAGGAAGATATTTTCGACGGTCTCGTTCAAAGGGGTGTAAGTGTCGAATCTTGGTCCTGGCCGATATAGGCGCTTTTCTCCCTTCTTGCCCCCAGCATTGTCTCTGGAATCATTTCTTCGAACGTCCCTCGCCACAGCAGGGGCGTTGCCATGGGTCGTCTTATTTTGCTGTCCTGACTGCCCCTCAACGGCAGCATCCTCAAGCCTCATGTATTTCCCGGCTTCATGGAAGAAATCGAGTAAAGTAGCTGGTTTTTCTTTTGTCAATCTTCTAGCAAATTTAGTGTCCGGATGCACACCACTGCAGAGGGCCATTAGGATAAGCTTCTCATCGGCATCTTGAACTGCGGCTGCTGCGGCGTTGAATCTGGTTAGGTATTGCTGCAGCTTTTCTCCAGGTTTCTGTTTGACGCTGGATAAGGAATAAGCGTCCTTAGGTTGCTCCACATGAATGCAGAACTGACTGATAAATTTTTCTTTCAACATTTCCCACGAGCTGATGGATCCTTGGGGTAGATGGCAGAACCAGGAGGTAGCAAGATCTGCTAAGAGGAGCGGAAAGCATTTGCACAGTACTCCCTCTGTTGCTCCACTCATGAGCATATGATGCGTGTACCTCTGTAAGTGTACAACGGGATCGGAGGTTCCTTTGTAGGGTTCCATTGTTGGCATCTTCCATTCTCGGGGGGTGATAGCAATTTCGATATTGCGGGCGAAAGGGCTGGTTACCCTAGCGCCTATCCCTCGATCTCTTTGCTCCCGTTGGACACACTCTCTAAATAAGCGTGCCATCCTTTCATCAGAACTTGGAGCAGATAGAAATGAGTTTGGTTCTGTTCTGTGGGATTGATTCCGTCCAGATGACCTATAGGGATGGTATCATCTATCATTCCTCATATTTTCCAGTGGTTGCCTTTGATCTTCTGGGAGCATGCTTGGGTCAGCTACAGTTGGCCCTTGCCTTGGTCTCCCCCTGTTGGGTTCTGATCTAAGCACTTCCTCGGGGTCCAACTTCGGGCTGAACTCTAGCTCGGCCCCGTTCACTGGTGTTTCTGTGGTTAGGCAGCATGACAGGCTCAGCTACAGTTGACCTTCGCCCGGTACCTTCCCCGTTGGGTTCGGTACCAAACGTTTCCTCAGGCCTAACTTCGGGCTGTGCTCGGTCTCGGCTCCTACCACGGCTACTTCTGCCGTTAGCTCCTTCGAAGAAGGAAGATCTTTGTTGTCTCTGAGATCCTCCAGACTGGGACTCGCCCCATGATTCAGTGTTGCGGTTGGATTCTTCAGCGTCCCTTAAGCGTGACATGAGATGGTCCACCAAGGCCTCCTGCTGGGACGTGAAGCGGTTAGTTACTTCAACAACAACTCTGTCCAAATCTGCCCTAGTAATTGCTGCAGGCTGTTCTATGGCAGGAGTGGTTGGGTTAACCTGTCCTTCATTTGTTACCGTTGCTGGAGGAGGACGATTTACTTGATTCGTGACAGCTGGATCTGGAAGACTGCTGGATGCGATGTTTTTTCCTTTGTTAACATCTTTTCTCTGTTTGGGAGGAATGTTTTCCAAGTGACGGACGATGCTGTTAGGAAAACTTGTTAAGTGGATGAAGCTGAAGCTTCGAGCTTCTAGCTCTCAGTGAAAGCACCAAAAATGTTTGTACAAAAAATGGACAAACACCTCGAAGTTGTATGATTTAGTAGATCTTATGTTGTTCTTAGCAATTTGAGTGATTCATGCAAATAAATGAAAAGCAGGGGCTAAACTGTAAAAAGACACGCAGATTTATAGTGGTTCAGCCAGAATGTGCCTACGTCCACTTTATATGTTATTTCTCTTCTCTTCTTTTGATTACAAGTACAAAGCTTTGATACAAGTAAAAGAAAGTTGTTTGAAAGTTCCTTCCGTGCTTGAGCTCTCAAACTTGTCCCCATTGTTGTACCCCTGCCCCTCTATTTATAGAGTGAGGTTGGGGGTAGGGGTCTAGGATGTGTATAGTTGCTGATGGGCCTGGGCTAATGTGATCTGGCCTGGTACGTCTTGGTTCGTCATTGCTTGGTTCGGAGGTGGTTGGAGTGTAGAATGGACCGGCAGTTGCTTGGACCGGTGGTGGGATGGTGAGGTTGATCCGGTGTGGAGATGGTTCGGCATGGGCTGGTCCGGTTGGTTTGGCAGGAGGGTTGGTCCGGTTGGTTCGGCAGGAGGTGGTTCGGTGGGAGTTAGGAAGGTTGGTCCGGTTATGGAGTTAGGAGAGGTTGGTCTGCCGAATGAGTTCGAATGAGGTCTGCCGGATGGGGTATGCCGAATGGGGTATGCCGAATGGCCCCTGGAAAACGAGAATGCCGAATGAATCAAGCTTCTTAGTCTCGAGGTCTTCTGGGTGAGAACACGCCCAACACTATAAATTTGGTGTTCTTACATTCTGCATTTAAATTAGCATTGTCTTCTCTGCTTAATTTACTTTCATCACTTATACCTCTACACAATCTTTCTGAACGAGGTTAGTGACCAATTTTGGTGCTAACATGAACAAATCATGTCCACTCTAGACAGATCCCGACGCCACTGAGTTTCAGGAGGGGCATCTGTATTTTGTCGAACTTTGTTCTATGACTCGATTTGAGTGGATGATCAGGCCATACCCATTCCAAGCCTTGCTTAGGTCTCCGAGTCAAACGTGGAGATCGATGAATGGATGGTTGGTCATGTTGACATTGTATTAGGCTCTGAACGTGATGAACTTTTCAATATTTAGTCCATAGCCCCAACTCAATGGCATATGGTTGATGATGAGCGATTGCATTATGCTCGTCCAGATGTAACTCCACACGTCCGATCATGGTCTGCGTAGATTGGTTGGCAACCAAATCTGAGTACTTGGTTCATAGAACAATTGAAATAGAGATGGAAATGGAAATAATTCAAAGAAGATTATGGTAAATCTCATTGATATGTGAAGCAGCATCGTGTGCTCGCTATTCGACTCCTCCCCTGGCTCCTTTCAAAGGGATGTCGACCATCAACCGTCCAATTGATAATCATAGCCCTTTATTAATAGGCATCGGATATTTGATGCTCGCCATTATGCAGGACTTGTACATACTATTGACGCTTTCCTTTCCAGGTCATCTTTTCGATCACACCTCGGAGGTGTTTGTAATTGCCCGTGTTAGGATCAGTGAGCATCTGGGAATATACAACATTCCCCTGATTTTCTTTAGACTTTGGTGTACTCTCGAGGTTGGTTTCCAGTACCACTCTGAGTCGGGAGTCTTCAAGTAGAGGTTGTCAATTGAATCTTTCAAAGAGCATATGAGCTGAATTCTGATGTCTTGTTTCGGCTACTGGGATATACATCCTTGGCCAACGGGCCTTCATTGTTATTTTTCTTAGTCTGCTCCACTCCTCCTCACTTTAGTTCTGATTCATTTTGTAAAAGAAACGATCCATAGTCGTAGGAGGCTCTTTAGCTAACTAGCTGCCAAAATATATCTGGAGGTCGACTTTCCTCAAACGCGATCAGTATGATACCCTTGTTAGTATTTGGAATAAATTGCTTAGAGCATTGGTTTGCTTGGAGTCATCTTGGCGTTTGCTAGAGTCATATCATCTATGTTCTCCAACCTTTGGGAGTACCGTTTGAATAGCGGTTGCTTGTCCCTTCCCTTGATGCCATTCATAAGCTGCCGCTAGATCCTCTATGCCCTGGTCGATCATGGGATGTCAAGGAAGTGGATAGAATGTTCCTTTATTAAGTTGAGTTTTGAATTCACTATCCGGAGGCACTGCGCTGCGGCTAGGGTTCGGCATACAATACCGTTGAAAATTTGGGTTGTACCCGAAAATATTTTTTTTTGAAAATAGGGGTCGTATAATGGACCGATGTAACTTAATTCCAGAGGTGTTCGGCATTCGTTCTCGTTCGGCACAACCGAGCCGTTCGGCATACAATACCGTTCGGCATTACAGAGGTGCTCGGCATTCATTCTTGTTCGGCACAACCGAGTCGTTCGGCATACAATACCGTTCGGCATTACAGAGGTGTTCGGCATAGAGGTATGGATCGGCCTGGAAGAGCATTCGGCCTAGAGGTATGGTAGGCCTGGAAGAGCGTTCGGCCTAGAGGTATGGTCGGCCTGGAAGGGCGTTCGGCCTAGGGTTATGGTCGGCTTGGAAGAGCGTTCGACCTAGAGGTATGGTCGGCCTGGAAGAGCGTTCGGCCTAGAGGTATGATCGGCCTGGAAGGGCGTTCGGGCTAGGGTTATGGTCGGCCTGGAAGAGCGTTCGGCCTAGAGGTATGGTCTTCAGTCATTGCGGGGCCGAGTTGTGATCCGATCTTCAATACTCGCGATGGGTCGTCTCGGCTGACTGAAATGTCAACTGTTAATTCAGCCGGCGCTGCCTTTTCTTCCCTGGGTTTCTCATCGTCGTCTCTCGGATCTATGTCTCTGAAGATCCGAGAATTATGCCCGAGCCACAGCTCGGGCACTACTTGTCAATTATCATTATTAAGGATGCGGACATGATTGTCCGCAACCTTTCCTTTCTCCCTCCAATGGGCCTCTCGGAGCTCAGCCACATAACAGGAACGACCAGCTGCTTGGTCGCCATGAACAACACCTACTCCTTTGTCAGCTAGGAACTTCAAAGTTAAGCACCACGGGGCTAATGCCGCCGTAAACTTAGCCAGGGCCGGTCGGCCCAAGAAAACATTATACGGAGAATCCACATCCTAAACTACGAAGGGTAGGATTCGCACCCTCCGACATTCGCCTTGTCCCAGTTCAACTGGTAACTCAACATACCCCACTGCATCAGTCGCTGCACCATTAAAGCCGTGTATACGAGCGTTGGACGGTTTCAAGTCCTTTGTTTCCATTTTCATCTGGTCATAAGCCTTCTTGAAGATGATGTTGACAGAACTTACACAATCAATCAAAATTCTTTTCACATACGCCGGTCCGATCGTTGCAAATATGACCATCGGGTCGATGGTTGGAGCCTCCACTTGGTCAGCATCTCTGTTTCTAAACACTATATCGTCTGTCATTATGCGCTGCTACTTAGCAAGGGTCCCATCCTCCGTGTTCGAACAACATTCGAAATCTGCATGCTTCAGGGCACTAGCATACCGCTCCATCTCCTGCCAATTCTTGTCCGCGGGGTGAGGCCCGCCGATGATTGTGTTTATGACTAATCTGCCCACAGTCCGGGCAGGTTCATCGGGATGACGTGGAGCTGGAGCACGACCTGGGTTGGATGTTCCCTGTCCTCCTTCCTGAGGATCCTTCACAAATTCCTGCAACTTCTTCTGCCTGATCAACTTCTCTATGGCATTGTGTAGGTGTCTGCACTCTTCCGTATTGTGCCCGTAGGTCTCATGGAAGCAGCAGTATTTTCCAATCCGGTTCTGTTCCTCGGTTGACTCTTTTGGACGCGGCTTTCTGTACTGAAAGGTATTGCAGGTTAAGAGGTAAATGTTCTCAAGAGACGCATTCAGCGGGGTATACTCGTTGTAGCTCGGAATTCTCGGCTTCCACTTCCCCGCTTCTCTCTTCTTCCCTTGATTTCTTCCTCCGGACTCCTTAGGCTGCCCAGGCTTGTTCTGTACATTGACTTGGACCTTTCCCGAGCTGTCTCCGGACTGCTTCACAAAAATGTTGCTTTTCACGGACTCTTGGACAGGTCCTTGTGCCTTTATCTCGCCTTACCCACCTAGCTTCCTCTCTTCTTATGAACTGGTGTGCCTTTGAGTAAAAATGCTCTAGCGTAGTCGGAGGTTTTCCTGCCAACCAGTCTCCAAATTCAGAATCCGGATCCACACCTCTCATTACAGCCATTAGAATTGCATGATCATTGGGATTATTGACTTCAGTTGCCGCAACATGGATTCTTTGTAAATATTCCTTCAATGATTCCCCAGGATTTTGGATTACACTTGACAGAGAAATTACGTCCTTTGGACGAGTAGTGTGTATCCTGAACTGCTCAATAAACTTCTTTGCCAACTCCTCGAAATTGGATACGAACCGCGGAGGAAGTCGGGTGAACCACATAGTAGCGATCCTAGATAGAGTAATTGGAAAGCATCTACACTTGGTTGCATCATTTGCTCTAGCTGAATCCATCATCCACTCGTACCTCATGACATGCTGTCTGGGATCAGTTTTTCCTTCATATGCCGGGATAGTTGGCATACTAAACTTTCTGGGGTACGCCGCCTGCAGCACAATGTCCGTGAATGGAGTATGACTTCTTGATACTCCCCAATCGTCATTCAATAAGCCTTGATTTTCTTTCATCAATTGCCTGACTGTTGGGCATGTTTTCACCGAACCAAAGAGGGGAGGTAAGTCTTCGCCGAACCAGGTGTTAGCACCAAAATTGGTCACTAACCTCGTTCAGAAAGATTGTGTAGAGATATAAGTGATGAAAGTAAATTAAACAGAGAAGACAATGCTAATTTAAATGTAGAAAGTAAGAACACCAAATTTATAGTGGTTCAGCGTAAATGCCTACGTCCACTTTGTTCAACTTTATTGATTTCCTTTATAGTTGATTACAAATACAATTCGTGAATCAAATGCTTGAGTAAAGTTGTTAAGTAGAGAAGTTGAGTCTTGAAAATGGCAGAGTCTCCCTGGTGTTTTCTCTCCAAAAAGGGATCCATTTCACTGTGACCCTGCCCCTCTATTTATAGGCAAATATGGGCTGGACTTCCCAAGTTGGCTGGATAGCCGAACGCTCAAGCCCTAGTGCAGTGGTCGCTGTACGCCGAACCAGGCGTGCCGAACGCTCTGCGCCGAACCATTCCTTCTATGCCGAACTGTATGTTGGTGTCGTGGGAAGTGTAGGATGGTTGTCTGCTGAGGCCGAACGTGCCTCCATCTCAAGCTCTTGAACGAACGGTGTATGCATGCCGAACGATACCGGTATCCTGAGCAGTTGTGCATGCTGAATGTCTTCTGGATGTCGAGTATTACGCCGAACACCATGGGATGCCGATTACTCCTGTTGCCGAGTAGTCTCGACGCCGAGTGCTCTTTATGCCGAGCAGCCTTGATGCCGAGTACTCTTGTATGCCGAGCAGCCTTGATGCCGAGCGCCCTTGTATGCCGAGCAGCCTTGATGCCGAGCGCCCTTGTATGCCGAGCAGCCTTGATGCCGAGCGCTCTTGTATGCCGCGCACTCTCCGACGCCGAGTTCCACTGGATGCCGAGTGCTACGCCGAGTACTCCTGGATGTCAAGTGCTTCGCCGAACACTACTGGATGCCGGTCACTCTCTGATGCCGAGTTCCACTGGATGCCGAGTGCTACGTCGAGTACTCCTGGATGTCAAGTGCTTCGCCGAACACTACTGGATGCCGGTCACTCTCTGATGTCGAGTTCCACTGGATGCCGAGTACTAGTTACCTGGTCAGATCTCCAGGAAACACTTGCCCCCCAAAGTGTATCATGTGACCGAACGTGATGCACTTTGAATCTGGTTCGACTTCCTTTGATGATGCCTTCTCGAGAATGTTTAGCGAAGGAGGTGCAAGACGAGCAAGGTTTGGATGCCGAACGATACGCTCGAAGCCGAACGTACCTCGTGTGCCGAACGTCACTCTGCTACGATGCCGAACACTCCGGTATTGACCGGTTCTACCGGGTATAGCCTCTTCGACTTCTACCTCCCTCTATATAACCGGGTCCTTCCCGTCTCTTCTCCTTTTACGCCTTCTTTTCTATCATTCCTAGAGATTTGCAATTCTTGCCATCCTATCAGATATAAAGTCCATTTAATCCATCCACAACTTCGATCATCGAATTAGGTATCATTCCTTCCACAATTGCATTACTTCCACTTTAGGTTCATCAAATGGAAACAGGGTATTTCTTTAGTTGTAAATGCGTGGCTAGTGGAAGTGGTTCGCTCATTTGGAGTCGCCGAACGATGTATGGTAGTTAGGCCTAGCTCCTTTGTGCTGATCAAGATTGGAAGAAAAAAGAAGATGGGGCGTTGAACGGCGTAACCTTCGTCGGGCGATCTGTCTCTGTCGTTCGGTGTAAATGGAGAGGGAGCAGGATGGAGTTATGACCGAAGGCGGAGCGCTACTCTGGCCGAACGAACTAAGGCCGAACACTACCCTAATGCCGGACAGACACATACGCCGAATAGAATTTAGACCGAACGACATAATTGCCGAACAACTGTCGTGCCGAACAGTACTTAGACATGCCGAACGAACACATACGTGCCGAACAAAACTTAGACATGCCGAACGAACACATACGTGCCGAACAGGACTTAGACATGCCGAACACACATATATGCCGAACATAACTTAGGTCAAACAATCTCAATGCCGAACAACATTCAAATGCCGAACAGTAACTTAGGTCGAACAATTTCAATGCCGAACAACATTCAAATGCCGAACAGTAACTTAGGTCGAACAATTTCAATGCCGAACAACATTCAAATGCCGAACAGTATAAATGTTAGACTACACTTAGGCCGGCCACTTTATAAATCATATGTTTTCTGAATCTGGAACTGTAATCGCCTCAAAGCAAGCTTTTTGAGACGGTCAGCGATGACGGTCTTCGAAGGCGATGATTCGAAGCTAATTATTATATCTTTAAAAACCTTTAGATTCTTATCGCTTGTACACAATTGCTTGCACTAGTTCACACACCACGTGGGGGGGAAAACTCGTGTTGCTAATTCTAACGTTCAACGTTTTTTAAGTATAGTTCTCTCAAGCACTTAGTTATTTATTTGGGATGTCGAGAAAATCTAGCTCCGCTACCATATCCGACAGGCCTGGGCCGTCATCGAGGCAAGGAGCCGGTGATACTTCTAACCCGTCAACCTCTCCCGCTCATAACTTGGCGCCTGATTCTCTGGAGGCAACCATCTTACTAGACAATCCGATCGATTCTCAAGCCTCGAAGATCAACGAAGCTGCTCTGCGACGGATATGCTCCATTCACGGGATTCCTTTTGCCGAAGTGTTAGTTCCTTCGAGACACGACCGCCCTCATCTGCCCCCAGTCGGGTACACTGTCTGCAACAAGTTCATGTGTTGGATGGGCAGCGTGCCTCCATTCAATTTATTTCTCCGGGATGTGCTGCAGTATATAGACATAGCTCCGTCGCAGCTGCACCCGAATGGCCATGCATTCCTATATGGGGCTTATTTACTTTTCATGGTTGTCTTCTCCAGGCCTCCAACCGCCGGTGATATCAGATATATTTATATGTTCAAGAGACGGAAAGACAGTCCTTCTTTTATGTTCCTCGAGCCATACCACAAATGCCAGATCCTGACAGGGGCATGCAACAAATTCGCCCTGTACAAACAGGAATGGTTCTATGTGTGCTGCCCGTCTGGTTTTGCTAGGAGATGGGTTGAGGGCAGTAAGTCTCTCTGCCGAGTTATTATTCGTATTTAACCGGAGTCATGCCTTTCCTAACTCTTCATTTCATCTTTTCAAGTATCAACCCACATCCGGAAGGCCGAGGATATTCTGAGGCTGTTGAAGCCATTAGGGCCCTTCCTGCCGAGGATCGAGACATCCGAGTTATCATTTCAAATGAATCGCTGTCGGGGTTCGGCTTACTGGCTCCTGGTCGTCGGATCAGCCTTCCGGAAGGTGTTACCATTCTCAAACCTCCGTCCGGTAAAGGGAAAAAACTTGCCGGATCGTCGTCGCGCCGCGCTCCCGATACGCACAAAGAAAGCGAGCGCAAAGAGGATGATGCTCCTGAAACTCAGGGAGAGAATGCGGGTCCTGCTCAGAATCCAGCAGTTGAAGTCCACGACATCGAGACGTCGTCCTCCCCTTCGAAGGGAAAGAAGAAGTTAAAGTATAAAGTTCAGAAGGAGAAAGTTGGTGGTACTTCAAAAGTCACGCTTATACCGCCTGAGAAAGAGGCTTCTTCACAGCATCTTGAAAGTTCCTTGAAGGGTCTGTCAAACCTGTCAATTCCCGATGATTTGCTTAATTACGGGTTCGATGATCCTGAAACCCTCAAATTCTCTTCGCCCACGAGGGGCAACGCAGGAGTTCAACTCCCGGCTCAAGGAGACAATACTCCGATTAGCAAAGATAAACGAACGGGTCCGTCGGGGGGAACACTAGGACACACACGCACATGCGCATTCCATAATATACTTCAAGTCTTTTTAATTCGTGAATTCTCCTTAACTCGTTGTTATCTCCATTCTTTGCAGGTGATATGGGCCGCTCTCACGGACTTGATCGCCTTCAGGGGTCTTCTATATTCCATCACTCCGGACGGGATTCCGGTTCAGGCAGACGCATGGACCGAGGTGATTATGAAGATAGGGACAATCGTCCTCGCGAGTCGTCTCACCGCAAGAAAGCACACTCTCAATCTTCCCAGTCCCGCGATCTTCCTCCTCCAACTGAGCCGGATAAAGAGAAGTCTTTGCAGAAGGGTTATCAGTCTGATGCTGCTCGAGAACAACATTCCAGTTCATCGAGTACGAGGCAAGTTCGAGAGCAACGTAAAAGAACGGAATTCTCAAGGCCTCCTCCTCCTACTCCTGCCGTGGACCCAACTGTTGCGGAAAAGATGGTCGACCTTAAGGCCAAGTTTCCGAAAATCTGTTTTGACGGCTTGAAATTCCTCCCAGCCATCCATCACATTCCTGGGCACGTGAAGCAAAGTGCCATTGCCTGCAACAATGATGTCTATGTTCAACATGACGCATTCGTGCACTTGGTGGAGAAGATCTCGGAAGTATCTGTCGAGCGTCAACACAAGATTGACCGTTTGAATCTGGAGGCTGACAGCGATAAGAAAATCATCAAACTCCATGACGAAGAGCTCGCTTCGTATAAGTCAAAGCTAGAAGCCGCTGAACAAGGTGCAAAAGATACTGCTGAGGCAGTTACTCGCTTAGAGGTGGCTCACAAAAAGGAGCTTGACGAAGCAGTCCAGTGCAGCGGTGCCCTTGCCCTAGAAAAAGACTCTGTCCAAAAAGAAAGGGACGCGCTCGCTACTCAAGTCAAAGAGCTGAAAGAACTACTCTCCAAGGAGAAAGAAGACAAAATAGCTGCTCAGGAAGAATCACAGCGATATTGTGATGAGATTGTTGCTACCCGACTCCTGAAGACAAAACTCGATGATGAACTTGCCGGGGTCGAGAAAATGAAGGATGAGGCCCGTGAGGAGGGCAAAAGAATGGCTGTGGAGGAGCTTGATTCTCGCCTTGAGGCGGCCGCAGAGGCCGGCAGGGAAGAGGTCAAAAGTATGTTTGACCCGTTGATCGCCGAGTATGGAGCCCGCGTCCTTATGCACCGTGACTTAACATTCTTGGGCGACGGCTACCTCGAATCCCTGGCTGAGGCATGGGAAACTCTGATAAAGATCAGGAAAGTCGAGTCAGGCTCTGAAGAGGTCGACGAGGATGCATTGGTGAAGGAGTTCCTGAGGGGGAATGAGCCATCGGATCTATCCGCAGCATTGGCTCTTTATGGCAAAGGCTCTTCCCCTTCGAAAGAGAAGAACGACGAAGCCGGCCCATCAGAGGCCGACACTACTACTCCTCACATCGCCGCTCCTTATGCTGCTCAATCGGCCGGTCGGTCGACGCTTGATCCATTCGAGCAGCATGCCAGTTATGATCCCGAAGATCCCGGGCTGGGCGTTCATGTGCTGTCACCTATCCTGGAGGGTGAAACCCCGCGCGCCACCGATAACCAACCGGATCCTGGTAGGAAATTCTTCTTTCTCTAGAAGTCGAAGAGATCCCGTCATTTTTCAGCAATGGTTATTTGTTCTAATGCCCATTCCTTATACTTTCATGTAGGTTGTTCTGACACCGAGCCAACTCCGAGGAGCGATGATGCCAAGGAGGAGGCAGGGAAAGCAAGCGACGCCGTCCACGCGGGGGTACTTCCCGGTCCCTATGCTCAGGTGATCGAGGTGCTAGATGAGGATAAGCTCGACACTTCATCTCCTGCCGAAGGGAGTGATGACATTGAAATCACCGGTGCCGTTGAGCACACCTCGCAGATGAGCATGAAGGACCGCCTTGCCGAAGAAGAGAAGAAAAAGGTTGAGGTCAAAGTTGAACCTGGGATACTGGAACTGACCGACCCAAGGAACAGACCTCTGAAAATCATTCTCCCCGGCAAGTTCAAGCCACTGGATGTTCCGTCCCCTGCTCCTGACTCCGCTTCTTTATCGAGCAAGAAATCTAAGAAGAAGCGTGAGGGAGAGGAGTCATCGGAAACAACAAAGGAAGACAAGAAGAAGAAATCGAAGAAATATTCGATACACTCGTTCAACGAGTTTCTTGCTCAAGTCTTGTAATTGCTTTTATCTTCCACTACTTGTAGTTTGTGTAGGTCTGAATTTTTTAGGAGTGATCTTGTAACCCCATTTTGGACTTATCAAATAAGTTTTTAGTTTTCTTTTTTGCTTGAATGATTCTCTTGTCTTTCTTCGGTCTGCTGACTAATTGTAGCCATAACCCGAGCTCTTATGAGTTTCATTATTTCCCAGTCCGTTCTCGAGTACTTGGACTTTCTCTGACTCTATGCTCCGGGAACTTGGAGATTTGGGATCGACTATACTCTAGCCCACGCTCTGGGGACTTAGAGTATTCCGCTCCGCACTCTGGGGATTTGGAAATTCGAAATCGTTTTATACTCTAGTCCGTGCTCTGGGGACTTAGAGTGCTCCGCTTCGCACTCCGGGGACTCGGAGATTTGAAGTCCCTTATACTCTAGTCCGCGCTCTGGGGACTTAGAGTACTCCGCTCCGCACTCTGGGGATTCGGAGATTTGAAGTCGTTTATACTCTAGTCCGCGCTCTGGGGACTTAGAGTACTCCGCTCCGTACTCTGGGGATTCGGAGATTTGAAGTCGTTTATACTCTAGTCCGCGCTCTGGGGACTTAGAGTACTCCGCTCCGCACTGTGGGGATTCGGAGATTTGAAGTCGTTTATACTCTAGTCCGCGCTCTAGGGACTTAGAGTACTCCGCTCCGCACTCTGGGGATTCGGAGATTTGAAGTCCTTTATACTCTAGTCCACGCTCTGGGGACTTAGAGTACTCCGCTCTACACTCTGGGGATTCGGAGGTTTGGAATCGTTTATACTCTAGTCCGCGCTCTGGGGACTTAGAGTACTCCGATCCGCACTATGGGGATTCGGAGATTTGGAATCGTTTATGCTCTAGTAAGCGCTCCGGGGACCTAGAGTACTCCGATCCGCACTCTGGGGATTCGGAGGTTTGAAGTCCTTTATACTCTAGTCCGCGCTCTGAGGACTTAGAGTACTCCGCTCCTCACTCTGGGGATTCGGAGATTTGAAGTCGTTTATACTCTAGTCCGCACTCTGGGGACTTAGAGTACTCCGCTCCGCACTCTGGGGATTCGGAGATTTGAAGTCGTTTATACTCTAGTCCACGCTCTAGGGACTTAGAGTACTCCGCTCCGCACTATGGGGATTCGGAGATTTGAAGTCGTTTATACTCTAGTCCGCGCTCTGGGGACTTAGAGTACTCCGCTCCGCACTCTGGGGATTCGGAGGTTTGGAATCGTTTATACTCTAGTCCGCGCTCTGGGGACTTAGATTACTCCGATCCGCACTCTGGGGATTCGGAGATTTGGAATCGTTTATACTCTAGTCCGCGCTCCGGGGACCTAGAGTACTCCGATCCGCACTCTGGGGATTCGGAGGTTTGGAATCGTTTATACTCTAGTCCGCGCTCTGGGGACTTAGAGTACTCCGATCCGCACTCTGGGGATTCGGAGATTTGGAATCGTTTATACTCTAGTCCGCGCTCCGGGGACCTAGAGTACTCCGATCCGCACTCTGGGGATTCAGAGGTTTGGAATCGTTTATACTCTAGTCTGCGCTCAGGGGACTTAGAGTACTCCGCTCCGCACTCTGGGAATTCGGAGGTTTGGAATCGTTTATACTCTAGTCCGCGCTCTGGGGACTTAGAGTACTCCGATCCGCACTCTGGGGATTCGGAGATTTGGAATCGTTTATACTCTAGTCCGCGCTTTGGGGACTTAGAGTACTCTGATCCACACTCTGGGGATTCGGAGATTTGGAATCGTTTATACTCTAGTCCGCGCTCTGGGGACTTAGAGTACTCCAGTCCGCACTTTGGGGACTTGGAGGTTTAAGTTGAGAGCAGTCGTATTTCCACTCTTTAATTTGTATTCATCTACTGTATCGAGGCTAATGTCGTCGAATGAACAATCGAACCACGTTTGCTCACGGAATGGGATTATGCCCCCCAGGATGAGGGACGGAATTTGAAAAATGGACGAGATGGTGAATATAGCTCTTCCAGTCAAGTCAAGGAAGGAGGTATATGACAGATGGTTGAATCACATCCATGTTGGGTTAGATAGCCAAATCTCTTACAATTTGCTCCGTATCTCCTTCTAGAAAATAAGGATAGTAGATTGTTGAGTAGACAAAGTAAGTTGCATATGTTCCAAGGTGCAGTCGTGTCCATATATTGACAGTGATGGTTAGCGAGTACGCAGTCTACCATAGCTACTTCAAGTTGGGCTTTCGAACAACCTTTCGTGTTCAGGGTAGGATTTGATGTGTAGATGATCAAATCACGTCCACTTTTGACGGATCCCGGTGTCACTGAGCTTCATGAGGGGTATCTGTATTTTGTCGAACTTTGTTCTATGACTCTGCCGGAGTGGATGATCGGGCCATATTCATTCCAAGCAGTTTAGGTCTCCAAGTCAAATGTGGAGGTTGATGGATGGATGGTCGGTTGTTCGAATCGATCATAAGTTGAGCATACAAACTCGGATCGTCTTGAAACTTGGAACATTGGCTTCCCTGGCTTTGATTGTTATGTCTTGTTAATCGTGGCTCGATCCAAACTCGGACAAAATCCATCGATATCCATAGTGAGCCTTTGTGTAACCGATCTCCAAGACGAACTGTCACTGGTTTCTAATCAAGTTCTTGGTGTCACGGCCTTGCAAAAAGGCGGGATAACATTTGCCCCCCAAAGGACGTCTTGTGTAAACATGACGTGCTCTGAAAAACCGTAGTCTTTCATGCTGAATATTTCCATTCAGTTGATTGCTTGACAGTCGTCTCTTAATCGTTTCGTTGCAATCTTCTTTTAGACAAATATTCAACTAGCATGCTTTGCTTTGGTTCTGCCCCCAGTTTGGGGATGAGTATGGAGTTGATGTATGTTTATACTCCGTCTCGCACTCTGGGAGTACGGAGTTGAGTAGATGTTTATATTCCGTCTCGCACTCTGGAAATACGGAGTTGATTAATGTCTATACTCCGTCTCGCACTCTGGGAGTACGGAGTTGATTAATGTTTATACTCCGTCTCGCACTCTGGGAGTACGGAATTAAGTAGATGTTTATACTCCGTCTCTCACTCTGGGAGTACGGAGTTGACGAATGTTTATACTCCGTCTCGCACTCTGGGAGTACGGAGTTGATCAATGTTTATACTCCGTCTCGCACTCTGGGAGTACGGAGTTGTGCGAAGGATCGTCGTGTATCAACCCATTTTTAGCCTTGATGTGATGGCTTGCCCCTGAGCTCGAGTTTCACTTAGCGAGTGGCTGGTCGTATCGCAGCCGCTCTCTACTTGAATAAATTCCACTTGCAGGATGGAATTCAGCTCTCCGTTCATCGTGATGTTGTACATTGTATTTAATCCATAGCCCCAAATCAAAGGCATATGGTTGATGACGAGCAATAGAATTATTCTCGTCCAGATGTAACCCCACATGTCCGATCATGGTCTGCGTAGATTGGTTGGCAACCAAATCTGAGTACCTGGACACCTGCATCGTTTTGAAAGTAGTTTAGTTCAAGCTAGTCGTAGTTCATAGAACAATTGAAATAGAGATGGAAATAGAAATAATTCAAAGGAGATTATGGTAAATCTCATTGATATGTGAAGCAGCATCGTGTGCTCGCTATTCGACTCCGTCCATGGCTCCTTTCAAAGGGATGTTGGCCGTCAACCGTTCAATTGATAATCATAGCCCTTTATTAATAGGCATCGGATATTCGCTGCCCGCCATTCTGCAGGACTTTTACATACTATTGAAGCTTTCCTTTCCAGGTCATCTCTTCGATCACACCTTGGAGGTGTTTGTAATCGCCTGTGTTAGGATCAGCGAGCATTCGGGAATATACAACATTCCCCTGATTTTCCTCCATCAACTGCCTGATCATGGCTATCAGATCTGGTGTCTGTATGGAAACATCGTTAGCATTTCGATGATCCGGGCCTCTGTCCTCCATCTGTACCCCGGTCCTGAAGTTTCCAGCTCTTGTTTGGTCACGGTCTCCAGTTGTTTGAACAGCAGCTTCTGCTCGTGCAGCGTCAGTCTTGTGGCGTCTGCGCCTGGGAGGTTCATCAGAGGAAGTTGAACTGTCAGATGAAGAGTAAGGAGCGGGATTGCCCCCAGCATTCTGTTGCTGCTATTGAGTGAGTTGTGCCATCAGGTTGGCGTTAGCTTGCATCTGCTCTCCTAGTTGTCTCCTGCTTTCCTTGAGTTCTCTCATCAAGTCATTGAACTCTATTCTGGTGACAACTGGAGTCTGTTCATGAGCAGCAATTCCTGCACTCGGAATCGCTGGTTGATTGCTAGGTCCTACTTGTTGCACACTAGCAGTTTCGTGGGCATCCGCATTATGAGAAGCTAACCTGGTACGTGGTCTTGCCATTGTAGAGTTATTGGTATGAACTCTGAGTAGAATCAACGGATGTCCTATCAGTGAGTCGGATCTTCTTTGGGGGATTTGTTCAATCCAGTAGCTTCAAAGCAGATCCTTGAGGTCTGAGAATTCAATTCTCAGTGAAAGCACCAAAGTGTTAGCACCAAAATTGGTCACTAACCTCGTTCAGAAAGATTGTGTAGAGATATAAGTGATGAAAGTAAATTAAACAGAGAAGACAATGCTAATTTAAATGCAGAAAGTAAGAACACCAAATTTATAGTGGTTCAGCGTAATTGCCTACGTCCACTTTGTTCAACTTTATTGATTTCTTTATAGTTGATTACAAACACAATTCGTGAATCAAATGCTTGAGTAAAGTTGTTAAGTAGAGAAGGTGAGTCTTGAAAATGGCAGAGTCTCCCTGGTGTTTTCTCTCCAAAAAGGGATCCATTTCACTATGACCCTGCCCCTCTATTTATAGGCAAATATGGGCTGGACTTCCCAAGTGGGCTGGATAGCCGAACGCTCAAGCCCCAGTGCAGTGGTCGCTGTATGCCGAACCAAGCGTGCCGAACGCTCTGCGCCGAACCATTCCTTCTATGCCGAACGGTATGTTGGTGTCGTGGGAAGTGTAGGATGGTTGTCTGCTGCGGCCGAACGTGCCTCCATCTCAAGCTCTTGAACGAACGGTGTATGCATGCCGAACGATACCGTTATCCTGAGCAGTTGTGCATGCTGAATGTCTTCTGGATGTCGAGTATTACGCCGAACACCATGGGATGCCGAGTACTCCTGTTGTCGAGTAGTCTCGACGCTGAGTGCTCTTTATGCCGAGCAGCCTTGATGCCGAGTACTCTTGTATGTCGAGCAGCCTTGATGCCGAGCGCCCTTGTATGCCGAGCAGCCTTTATGCCGAGCGCCCTTGTATGCCGAGCAGCCTTGATGCCGAGCGCTCTTGTATGTCGCGCACTCTCTTACGCCGAGTTCCACTGGAAGCCGAGTGCTACGCCGAGTACTCCTGGATGTCAAGTGCTTCGCCGAACACTACTAGATGCCGGTCACTCTCTGATGCCGAGTTCCACTGGATGCCGAGTGCTACGCCGAGTACTCCTGGATGTCAAGTGCTTCGCCGAACACTACTGGATGCCGGTTACTCTCTGATGCCGAGTTCCACTGGATGCCGAGTACTAGTTACCTGGTCAGATCTCTAGGAAACACCAGGGTAAACCAGATCCCACCGGACCAACAACTTCGCCTACCTACCGAACCAGATCCCACCGAACCAACAACTTCGCCTACCTACCGAACCAGATCCCACCGAACCAACAACTTCGCCTATCTACCGAACCAGATCCCACCAAACCAACAACTTCGCCTACCTACCGAACCAGATCCCACCGAACCAACAAAGTCGCCTACCTACCGAACCAGATCCCACCAGACCAAGGCGTTCCGAACCAACTTTGCCAGGCCAGATTGTATCAACCCAGGCCCACCAGCAGCTATATACATCCAAGACCCCTACCCCCAGCCTCACTCTATAAATAGAGGGGCAGGGGTACATTAATGGGGCACAAGTTTGAGAGCTCAAGCATGGATAGAACTTTCAAACAACTTTCATATACTTGTATCAAAGCTTTGTACTTGTAATTTGAATAGAAAACGGAGAATAACATATAAAGTGGACGTAGGCACATTCTGGCGGAACCACTATAAATCTGCGTGTCTTTTACAGTTTAGTCCCTGCTTTTCATATATTTGCATAAATCATCCAAATCACTACGAACAACATAAAATCAAGTAAACCATACGACTTGGAGGTGTTTGTCCATTTTTTGTGCAAATATTTTTGGTGCTTTCACTGAGAACTAAAAGCTCGAAGCTTCAGCTTCTCCCACTTAACCTTCTTCCTAACAATGTCGTTCATTGCTTGGAAAACATGCCACCCAAGCAGAAGAAGGATGTTAACACAGGAAAAAACATCGCAACCAGTAGTCTTCCAGATCCAGTGGTCACAGATCAAGTAAGTCGTCCCCTTCCGACAGCAGTACCAAATGAAGGCCAGGCAAATCCGACAACCCCTGCCACAGAACAGCCTGCAGCAATTACTAGGGAAGATCTAGACAGGGTTGTGGCTGAAGTGACTAACCACTTCACATCCCAGCAGGAAGCCTTGGAGGACCATCTCATGTCACGCTTAAGGGATGCTGAAGAGTCCAGCCGCAACACTGAATCATGGGGTGAGTCCCAGTCTGGAGGATCTCAGAGACAGCAAAGATCTTCCTTCTTCGAAGGAGCTAACGACAGAAGTGGCCATGGTAGGAGCCGAGACCGAGCACAACCCGAAGTTAGGCCTGAGGAAACGCTTGGAACCGAACCCAACGGGGGAGGTACCGGGCGGAGGTCAACTGTAGTTGAGCCGGTCGTACTGCCTAACCACGGAAACACCAATGAACGGGGCCGAGCTAGAGTCCAGCCCGAAGTTGGACCCGAGGAAGTGCTTAGATCAGAACCCAGCAGGGGAAGATCAAGGCAAGGGCCAACTGTAGCTGACCCTAACATGCTCCCAGAAGACCAAAGGTAGCCACTGGAAAATATGAGGAATGATAGACGATACCATCCCTACAGGTCATCTGGACGGAATCAATCCCACAGAACCGAACCGAACTCGTTTCTATCTGCTCCAAATTCTGATGAAAGGATGGCACGCTTGTTAAGAGAGTGCGTCCAACGAGATCAAAGATATCGAGGGATAGGCGCTAGGGTAACTAGCCCTTTCGCCCGCAATATCAAAATTACTATCATCCTCCGAGAATGGAAAATGCCAACAATGGAACCTTACAAAGGAACCTCTAACCCCGTTGTACACTTGCAGAGATACACACAGCATATGCTCATGAGCGGGGCAATAGAGGGAGTACTATGCAAATGCTTTCCACTATTCTTAGCAGATCTAGCTACCTCCTGGTTCTGCCATCTACCCCAAGGATCCATCAGCTCGTGGGAGATGTTGAAAGAAAAGTTTATCAGCCAGTTCCACATTCATGTGGAACAACCCAAGGACGCTTATTCCTTATCCAATATCAAACAGAAACCTGGAGAGAAGCTGCAGCAATATTTAACCCAATTCAATGCCGCAGCGGCCGCAGTCCAAGATGCCGATGAGAAGCTTGTCTTAATGGCCCTCTGTAGTGGTGTGCATCCGGATACTAAATTTGCTAGAAGAGTGACAAAAGAAAAACCAGCTACTTTACCCGATTTCTTCCATGAAGCCGGGAAATATATGAGGCTTGAAGACGCTGCCACTAAGGGGCAGTCAGGGCAGCAAAATAAGGTAGCTCACGGCAACACGCCTGCTGCAGCAAAGGATGTTCGAAGAAATGATTCTAGAGACAATGTTGGGGGCAAGAAGGGAGAAAAGCGCCTATATCGGCCAGGACCGAGATTCGACACTTACACTCCTTTGAATGACACCATCGAACACATCTTCCTTGCCACCCAAGACGAAGTTAGATACAAACGCCCACCATACAAGAAGGAATCAGATAACGCACAAAAATCTGGAAAGTTCTGCCGCTTCCACGAATCTCATGGGCATGACACCAATGAATGCCATCATCTCCGGGACTTGATCGAAGAACACATCAGAAGGAAGAGACTGGAACGCTATGTAAAAGGTCAGAACAGGACTCCAGCTCTTGCCAATGAGAACCCAAGGCTACCCTCACCAGAGATAGGCAGAGGAAATGGCAACACTAGCAGCTCCAGTCAAGAGAAGATAGTGGTCCATACCATCTCGGGAGGACCGCACATCGCTGACAGAAGCTGGGCAGAAATGGAAAGATATGGGAAGTTGCTTAGAAACAATGAAGACTGTGTTAATTCTATTATAGAAGAACGCCACCCGAAGCGGAAAGAGAGTGATGACATCACATTCAGTAGGCGTGACCTAGAGGGAAGGCAATACCCTCACATGGATCCCATGGTTATCTCTACCCGGCTCGGTCCAGCCGAAGTTTTCCGAATTCTAGTAGACACTGGAAGTTCAGTAAATATCTTATTCAAGCATGCATTCGACAAAATGAAACTATCAATAAAGGACGTTCCTCCCTGCAATAAACCACTACACGGTTTAACTGGAGATGAGAAGATGCCCCTCGGGCAACTGGACCTCTTTGTTGAAATTGAAAGTCATCCCCGCTCCGTTGTGCGGAAACAGACATTTGTGCTGATAGAAAACCACTCGGCCTACAACGCCTTCTTAGGAAGGCCAGCCTTGTCTGACTTCCAAATTGTCCTGGCCCCATGGTGCCTAAAGATGAAATTTCCAACGGACAATGGAGTAGGGGAAGTAGAAGGAGACCAGGACGTTGCTCGAGACTGCTATGTAACTGAACTTCGCAACAACCACAGGAAGGATAAATGGAAGAGTGTAGAGGTTGCCCTCTGCACAAAAAGTTTGGAAGCATAGCAACTAAAGAAAGCCCTTCCTCTTCGATATACCAGCGACCCTTTCAATGAATTAGACCCTAGGGACAAAGAGGAGGAGGCCACCGCCGAGCCTGCAGAGGCTATGGAATTTGTATCTGTAGATAAACATGACTCTAGTAGACTATTGAAAATTGGGTCCTAACTAAAAGCAGAGTTGAAGGAACAACTCATTGACTTTCTCCGTCACAACTTGGATGTATTTGCATGGTCACATGCTGACATGACCGGAATCTCCCCTGACATAGCATGCCACGTAATAAACATTGATCCTACCAAGGCGCCCGTAAAACAAAGAAAGAGAAGTATGGGGGCAGAACGATCAGCAGCCCTCGATGAAGAAGTAAAGAATCTACTTGCCAATGACTTCATACGAGAAGCCATCTACCCAGAGTGGATCGCCAACCCAGTACTGGTAAAGAAGGCTAATGAGAAGTGGCGAACATGCATTGACTTCTCCAACTTAAATGACGCATGCCCGAAGGATTGCTTTCCACTTCCCCTAATCAATCAACTTGTAGACAGCACAGCCGGGCACGAACTCTTATCCTTTATGGATGCATACTCAGGATATAACCAAATTCCTATGCATGCTCCCGATCAAGACCACACTAGTTTCATCACTGATTGGGGTTTGTACTGCTACAAGGTAATGCCTTTCGGACTTAAAAACGCAGGAGCCACCTACCAGCGCCTCGTCAACAAGATGTTTGCAGGGCTAATAGGACAAACTATGGAAGTGTATGTGGATGACATGCTGGTAAAGTCAAGGAAAGCCGACGATCATGTAAGCCACCTGGGCGAGATGTTTCAAGTACTTCGCCAGTATGGAATGAAACTTAACCCTCTAAATGCTCCTACGGAGTATCATCAGGAAAGTTCTTGGGATTCATCATCCATGCCAGAGGGATTGAAGCAAACCCTGAACAAGTCCGAGCTCTAAAAGATATCAAAATACCTTCCACTCGAAAGGAAATGCAAAGCCTGAATGGGAAAGTGGCCGCCCTAAGCCGATTCATCTCCAAGGCAACGGACAAGTGCGTCCCCTTCTTCGAAACTCTAAAGAAAGACAAAGGAAAGTTTGAATGGACTGACGAATGCTTAACTGCTTTCCTTAACTTAATCGAACACCTCCAGAAACCGCCGGTACTCTCGACTCCAAACGAAGGGGAAGAGTTATACCTATACCTTGCTGTATCATCTCATGCTCTAAGCGCTGCTTTGGTAAGAGAAGACAACCGCACGCAGCGGCCGGTATACTTTGTAAGCAAGAGGTTTACAGGGGCAGAAGTCAGATATCCTAAATTTGAGAAGCTAGCATACTGTCTACTAATCGCATCACGAAAACTGCGACACTATTTTCAATCCCATTCCATCATAGTTCTGACCGATCAACCGCTGAGGCAGGTACTCCATCGTCCCGACACTTCTGGGCGACTACTTAAATGGTGCATTAAACTAATTCAATATGATATTACCTACCATCCTCGCACCGCCATCAAGGGGCAAGCCATGGCCGATTTCATTGCTGAATTCACTACCAGCGAAGGTGAGGAGCAATCAGAAATAGCAGAAGACATCAAGTGGAACCTCTTTATGGATGGTGCATCAAACGAACAAGGCTCGGGGGAAGGTGTGGTAATAATTACTCCTAGGGGAAATAAGCTACACCATGCTATAAGGTTGGAATTCGCTGCCACCAAAAACAATGCAGAGTATGAAGCAGTGATAGCTGGATTAGAACTTGCCTTAGAAATCGGAGCCAATTCTTTGTGTCTTCATAGCGATTCTCAACTTATTGTTAATCAAATACTAGGAGAATTCCAGGCTCGAGAAGAACGACTCATAGCATATCTAAAGAAGACCAAGTTACTTCTCAATCGATTAGACCACTACTTAGTCAAACACATCCCTTGAAAAGAGAACCAAGAGGCCGACGAATTGGCAAAGCAAGCCAGCATGAGAGACGGCGCTATTTCCGGAGCAATAGCCATCTCAAAGCAGCTGACCCCAAGTTTTGAGCAAGTGAATCTGATAGCTACAACTGAAGAAGCAACTTGGATGACTCCCATCCGAGACTACTTACAAAGTGGCACACTACCCGACGGGCGTAACGAAGTCAAGAAAACCTTGAGGAAAGCTTCCCGCTACACAATACAAGAGGACACCCTCTATCGGCGTGGCTTCTCTTACCCCTTATTAAGGTGTGTCGCTGGAAGGGAAGCCAAGGAAATCTTATCCAACATTCATCAAGGAAGCTGCGGAGATCACACCGGAGGGCAAACTTTGGCAAAAAAGATACTCCGATATGGATATTTCTGGCCCACCATAAGCAAGGACGCCTTAGATTTCGTCAGAAAATGTGACAGATGCCAGAAGTTTGCTAAGATTCCACAGCTACCAACCACTGAGATTACTCAAATGACCAGCCCTTGGCCCTTTGGAGTATGGGGAATTGACTTAATCGGCGAACTGCCAATGGGCCGAGGCGGGGCCAAATATGCTATAGTGGCAGTCGACTATTTCACCAAATGGGTGGAAGCAGAACCCCTAAATAAAGTATCATCAGCGAAAGTTATTAACTTCTTGATCAAAAATGTTCTATGCAGGTACAGAGTCCCATTCAAAATTATATCGGACAATGGACTTCAGTTTGACAGCGAGGAGCTCGCCAACTGGTGCCAAGAGCACGGAATTCACAAGAGCTTCTCATCCGTAGCTTATCCCCAGGCAAACGGACAAGTCAAAGCCGTCAACAAAATTCTGAAAACTCTAATAAAAAAGAAGATCGAAAAGTCAAAGGGCGCTTGGGTGGATGAACTCCCTACGGCACTGTAGGCCTATCGCACATCTTTCAGAACATCAACAGGGTATACCCCTTTCTCTTTGGCATACAGATCGGAGGCTATGCTCCCAGTTGAAACCATCGTGCCTTCCCACTGTAGGATCCACTATAACCCAGAAGAGAACGAAGAACTCCTTCACATGTCTTTGGATCTAATTGAGGAGAGAAGAAATGATGCAGCCCTCAAAGCAGCAGCCCACAAGCAAAAAGTGGCAGCACACTACAACTCCAAAGTCAAGCATCGTACCTTACAAGAAGGAGATCTTTTTCTCAAGCGAATCTTCCCTCGCCCCGGAGCACTAGATCCAATCTGGGATGGACCATATGTAATTCATAAAGATCTCCACAATGAAGCTTATATTTTGTCAACAGTGGACGAAGAGGAGTTCAAGAGGGCATGGAATATCCAACACCTCCGTCGATACTTTTCTTAACTTGTACTGCCCATATGAAGTGAATTAACAAAGAGAATCAGTGGACGTAGGCATTTTCGTGCCGAACCACTTTAAAAACCTTGTCTCTTTTTTAACTTGTTCCTTTATATCTTGGCTGCTTGTTAACTTTATCCTTTTCTGTTGAACAAAATCCTGTGCATATAGCATTTCCATTCAAGGCACTCCATAGCGCGACTTCTCCTGGACAAGACCTAACATGTACTATACGAATCTATGCCCTCACCAATGAGACACTTTTGCTCCGACATCCCTCTGCTGCGGGTTAACTCATTGCTCACGACGGCTCTCAAAGCCAACTGTAATGAGCCGATAATAAGCCACCAAGAAGACCGACTATAGCCATGGCAGCTCATTACGGCGTTCGGCTCGCCGGCAATTGTGAACCTACTTTAAGCCCCAACATAAGGTGTGGCCAGCCAGGGGTAGTTCACGGTTGACGATCGGCACCCACGCTAGCCGACCACAGTAAATTGAATAATACCTACGATTACGAGCCATAATGGCCCGGGTAGTTATTGTGCGCGATCTCGGCTCCGATGTGTCTTAAGTACGGCTGTGGTAAAAAAGATTAACTCCCCGCGGAGGCGTAAGAAGGGTGACAAATGTCTCCAAGACCCACAGCTAGGGAAAGTGACTATAAAGCCCGTTTGCCACGAACTTAAGCACATCGAAGGCCTTCCGTGATTGGAAGTTTTACTATTTCTCATATTTCAATTTTATTTAAAAAACTTTTCTCCTATCCTCTGTGACAATCTCTAAAGTACAGGACACAGAATAGGAGACATTCACTAATGGAAGCGGATACTCACAGTAAGACACTGGACCGCATTCCAGACTCAGTCACGCATGACATTCGAAGCTGCCATCTACAAGTAAAATATGAAGGGCGGTATTTTCTTCTTTCATGTATGAACATGTGGCTATAATTTATTCACACATCACGCTAACATTGCAAGACATGAAATTATGTTTTAAGCAAGAACTTGACATCAAACACAATTGAATTACAAGCATATGCATAGCTATATTTCTCATACGACATGACAAAATAACAAAAGCATTCAAATACGACAGAGTCAGCTTAAGTTAAAAAATTACACATTAAGAAATACATTGTTTATTACAAGTAGCATAATTACAACCTAAAAGTTACGTTACTGTTTTGAGACTAACATATACAACAATGTCAAGTCCATAAAAAGATATCCAGGTCAAATCAAGGAGCCGGCTGCGTCGGTATTTCATCCTTGTCCTGTTGCCCACCTGCCCGGTCAAAGAAAGAATTCATTAGTGATAAGCAACCAAGTTAACGAAAATACTAGAAAGGAAGACTTATCCGCACCTACTTCCTGACCATCCTGGTCATCATCCTCTACTTGCACACCCGCCTCCTCAGCAGCAAGTAGCCGCATACCCTCCTTCACCGCCACCTTCTCCTCCTTGGTAAACTGGGCAGTGACCACATCCATCCTGAAGACTGCGCCACCCTCTTTATCTGCATCAGCCCTAGCCTCCTCCAAGGCCCGGAGATAAATCCTGGCCATAACTCGGGGGTAATCATCCATCCAGGATAAATTACCCTGCTTCCAAGTGCGGAAATACATATCCTGGAACATCTCATCCATCATCCCCTCATTTTCCTCAAGCTCCCTCATTCGGGCCTCAGAAGCACGCAGCGTAGCGACGGCAGCATCCCTCTCCGATCGGTATCGTGAGCGGTCAGCCTGAAGGGATATCCTCATCGCCTCCATCTCCTCCTTCAACCTGGACTGAGCAAGCTCCGCGGCGTCAAGTCTCCCCGATAATTCCTGCGCCCGATTGAGGTCCGCTTGTCGAACCTCATCCACCGTCGTGATGGCCATGTCAATTCGCTCCTTGCAGGCGGCCTCCATTTTTCTCAACTCTGCCCTGCTGGCCTCTTCCATAGTCTTCTTCAGTTGCCTGGATGCGGCCTCGTGCTGATAAATTTGGATGGCTTGATCGGGAAGCTGCTTAGCCTAGTCAGAGATCATTAACCGTAGCCGAATGTTGGCACTCCCAATTTCCTCCCCGGCCTTGACTAGTCGGGCATGATGCCCCATCAATTTCCTGGTCTCCTCAGCAACTCGGTCAATATTCGCCTTAGCTTCATCTCCAAGAGCTACAACCCGGGTAGTAAGCAAATCAAGGTCCAGGGACTTAGCTTCGTCAAGCACCCGTACCATAGGATTGCGAGGGAGACCATGCTCACCAGTAACCTCATCGAAGGAGATGTCATGAGAGGCCGAGTCCAGGTTTGGATGGACCGCAAACGGGTTATGAACCAAGCCAGGGTGATCTATCGGGGTGAAGGTTGGATTCTGAGATGGATGTGGGGAAGGCATAAGATCAGTATCATCCTCCGTAATATCGTGAATAGGCTGGAGTTGGGTCGGAGGATCAGGAAGAAATTCAAACGTAGATCGACTCCTCTTCCTCTTTTGTATATCTTCTTCAATAACTCCAAGAAGAGGGCGATAGCCAACTACGTCTCCAGGACGGTTAGTAGGAGGCTTCGGCTTGGCGGAAGCTTTGAGGAGTTTGTATTGTTCAAGCCTATGCCGAAGATCTGAGGTCTTGGCCATTTTGCCCGCTTCTGGAATAAAAACCAAGTGTCACCAGCATGTATTGAGCCATCATTCAAGAATTAAAAAGAATAAAGAGAAATTCACCTTGAATCGCAGAAGTTGCCTCAGTAGAAGCGCTCCCGGAAGATAAATCGGCGCCGGTCCCGACCTTACCAGCTTTCTTGGACTTCTCCGTTTTCTCCAACTCTTCGAAGGCTTGGCGGAGAGCGTCATCTGTCCACTCTTGAATCACGCCCGCCTGCCCGGGAGGCAAAGCCCTGGTGCCATCACCGCCCTGTCCTTCGCCACCATCATCACCGTGACGATCACCGTCACCTTCTCTACCACTTACGCTCTCCGCCTCACCTCCTTCGTCCTCACCTTTTTCCTCCTCCTGAGCATCTGGATGTGTGCTAGGAGAGGGTCCATCGGACTTCTTGAGTTTCTTCCCCCCGGCGACTGGATGCATCGAGAAGGGTCTACTTTTGCTGCTTTTCGCCGTGACCCCTCCTGTAACTTTGGCAGCTCTCTCCTCCGCCGTGTCTCTCTACTTAACCACGGACTGATGTGGAAGGATCAGGTTGTGCCCCAGAAGTGTAGCATTCCTAATCAAGTAAGAAGCCGACCTGTCCCTTCCCTTAATGGCTTCTATTTCCACAGCCATCTGAACCAGGCGATCATTCTCCACGACCGCAAAACCACCTATCGCTAGCAAGAAATAAAAACACATAAGAAGAGGCATTGCAGTCAGAATGGAAATTATAAATAAGCTTAAGACTTACAGCCAGAAGTGAAGCGACGGATGGAAACAGAGTCATCCTTGATAAAAAAAACCATTCTTTCTTAAACATGCGGAACTTCGAGTATAAGTCCAGGACCGACTTGAAAGATATGGCTGAATCCAAGCTAATGTATGGAGACCCCTTCTTATAGCCTCTCAAATTGTACAAGTACTGGATCTCCCGGTTGGAGAGAGGATGCCCATACCTCCTCTGGAAAATGACAAACAGGCTCACCAGGATGGCGTAGGAATTAGACTGAAGCTGAAACGGAGCTACCTTCAAGTAGGTGATGAAGCTGATTATCCAAGCATTGATCGGGGGAATGGCCCCACACATACAATGGTACCGGCTATAGGCGAAATACCCTTCGGGGGGATTATATGGCATCACTCCCTCCCCCGGCAATAGCATGCGCGCTCTGTCAATCCCAAAGGAGCGGGAGAAAACATCAAGCTGCTCGCCTTTGAGAGAGCTTGGGAAGCAGTCAGGAGGTGAGTTCAGAAGCTCCTGAGGGCCGTACCCATCTACTAGTGACCTCGGGGTGGGCCCATGACGTCCCGGTTCTGACTGAGCTAGGGGCACTACGGAAGGATCATCTCTGTCCTGTGATTTTTTCTTCTCTGATCGGGTTTCAACTTTATGAGACATTATCTCCAACACGAGAAAACACATTATTAGAATAAGGAGATAGAGATATAAACGAACGAGTGTATGTTGTCCAGAATTTCACTTATAAACACATAAACTCATTCGGTATAACAAAGTTCAAGTTTCATTCGGCCTTAGTCTCCTAAACTCATTCGGTAAAGCAAGGCAAAAGGTCACTTGGCCTTAGTCTCCCAAGCTCATTCGGTAAAGAAAGGCAAATGGTCATTCGGCCTTAGTCTCCCAAGTTCATTCGGTAAAGCAGGGGGTCATTCGGCCTTAGTCGCCTAAACTCATTCGGTATAACAAAGTTCAAGGTCATTCGGCCTTAGACCCCCAAGCCCATTCAGTTCGTTCGTTCGATCATAAAAGAAAAACCATTCGGCAGAGGAAGACTCACCTGGTCCGGTAGATGAGTTGGTTCGGTATACAATTGATTCAGCTGTCTCAAACGGTGAAGGATGAACTTATATGCAAGGTCCATACTTATAGGCGAATAATGACGACCGAACCAACTGGCTCGGCACACAGGACTGGATGAAACTGTCCAAGCTAAAACAAAGCGAGACATATGACTGGAATATGCCCCACTTTGGGGGGCAAATGTTGGGCATGTTTTCACCGAACCAAAGAAGGGAGGTAAGTCTTCGCCGAACCAGGGTAAACCAGATCCCACCGGACCAACAACTTCGCCTACCTACCGAACCAGATCCCACCGAACCAACAACTTCGCCTACCTACCAAACCAGATTCCACCGAACCAACAACTTCGCCTACCTACCGAACCAGATCCCACCGAACCAACAAAGTCGCCTACCTACCGAACCAGATCCCACCAGACCAAGGCGTTCCGGACCAACTTTGCTAGGCCAGATTGTATCAGCCCAGGCCCACCAGCAGCTATATACATCCAAGACCCCTACCCCCAGCCTCACTCTATAAATAGAGGGGCAGGGGTACAACAATGGGGCACAAGTTTGAGAGCTCAAGCACGGATAGAACTTTCAAACAACTTTCATATACTTGTATCAAAGCTTTGTACTTGTAATTTGAATAGAAAAAGGAGAATAACATATAAAGTGGACGTAGGCACAATCTGGCCGAACCACTATAAATCTGCGTGTCTTTTACAGTTTAGTCCCTACTTTTCATATATTTGCATAAATCACCCAAATCACTACGAACAACATAAAATCAAGTAAACCATACGACTTGGAGATGTTTGTCCATTTTTTGTGCAAACACTGACCATGGCTGTCAGATCTGGTGTTTGTATGGAAGGCGGAAGGTTAGAGCCTGTTCTAAGTGACTGTCCATGCTGATGCCTCCTCTCCTGACGATCTGCCAAACGTGCATCTTGAGGTTCGACGTTGTTAGCGTTTTGATGGTTTGGGTCTCCAGCCTCCACTTGCACTCCAGTTCCTAAGTTTCCAACTCCGGCTTGGTCACGGTCTCCAGCTGTTTGAACAGCAGCGCCTGCCCGTGCAGTTTCAGCCTTACGGCGTCTATGCCTGGGGGTTCATCGGAGGAAGTTGAGCTATCGGATGAGGAATAAGGAGCGAGATTGCCCCCAGCATTTTGTTGCTGCTGTTGAGTGAGTTGTGCCATCAGGTTGGCGTTAGCTTGCATCTGCTCTCCTAGTTGTCTCCTGCTTTCCCTGAGTTCTCTCATCAAGTCGTTGAACTCTATTCTGGTGACAACTGGAGTCTGGTCTTGGGCGGCAATTCCTACCCCCGGAATCGTCGGCTGATTTCTAGGTCCTGCTTGTTGCACGCTAGCAGTTTCATGGGCGTCCGCATTATGAGAAGCTGACCTGGTACGTGGTCTTGCCGTTGTAGAGTTATTGGTATGAACTCTAAGTAGAATCAACGGACGTCCTATCAATGAGTCGGATCTTCTTTGGGGAATTTGTTCAATCTAGTAGCTTCAAAGCAGATCCTTGAGGTCTGAGATTTCAATTCTCAGTGAAAGCACCAAAGTGTTAGCACCAAAATTGGTCACTAACCTCGTTGAGAAAGATTGTGTAGAGATATAAGTGATGAAGATAAATTAAACAAGGAAGAATATGCTAATTTAAATGCAGAAAGTAAGAACACCGGATTTATAGTGGTTCGGCGTAATTGCCTATGTCCACTTTGAGGTTAAACTTTATTGATCTTCTTAATGATTGATTACAAATACAATTCGTAGATCAAATGCTTGAATGAAATTGCTAAGTAAAGAAGATGAGTTTTGAAAATGGTAGAGTCTCCCCAGTGTTCTCCAAAAAAGGTCCCTTTCATTGTGCTACTGCCCTCCTATTTATAGACGAAATGGGTTGGACTTCCCTCATGGGCTTAGGAACAAGGTGCCTCTGCCCATAGTAGGTGAATCTGCGCACTAGGCCAGGCAGGCCGAATGCTCTTGCTTTGTTGTGGGCCTGACAACTTGCTACCACCTTCAGTCTCTTCTTGATCAGAATCTTGTCTAGTGCTAATGATAATTTCTTCAACTGTCGTTTTGTAACCGGGCCAAGATGCCGGTTAACAGTTGGGCATATATTCAAAGAGCTATTCTTCATTGCCTTCGAGAGGAGTGGTTTCAACATAGTCGAAAGGTCTTTATCTAGTCGAAAGGTTTTAAATGAAGGCGGAAGGGTGCTTTCGACTCCTTCATCTTCTTCGAAAGGTAAGTACCCTATGGATATTAACTGGAGAAACCTTCCGACACCTTCGAAATATTATGTTGCTCCCAGACTTTGATGGTAGCATCCCTTCGACTCTTTCGAAAGGCTTAGCTGGAGCTCTTCTGTCTTGTTCTTTGCTTAAAGAGGTCTCAACTTAGTCGAAAGGTTGATTTTTATAGTAACATTTGCCCCTCTTGCGAAGGGATGCACTTAACTTTCCAATTCAACTTTCCGAAACCTAGAAACTTCCCGCCTATTGGTCTTCTCGTGTGGATCTGGGTTGTTATTATAAATTTGATCCAGTGGCTGATAATTCTTGGCGACTTTTCTTATAAAGTAAGCTTCTCTTCTTCTTCTTTTACTTTTCTGCAAATCAAAATTCCAGTACCAGTAAAAGAACTGTCAAAAGCTTTTCAAACTTTTTATTTGCTTACAGAAATCAAAGTAACCATTAAATCTAAATCATTAGTTTAGATTCATCCCTGATTTGTTAGTTTTTCCCCTTTGTTCCTGTTTTAGTCGAGTTTAATTTTTTTCGATTTCAAAATTGAAATTCGATTTTTGAAATGCTTGAATCTCGGTTTTCTGAGGGTAGATTTGGTTTGATTTACTGAGAAACTTTTCCTAATTTTGTTTCAGGAATTAATATGGTTTGTTTCACATTTATAATTTTGGAATTAACAGTGGTTGACATTTAAAACCATCCCTTTATTGGGTTTGGATTATCATTGAAAATTTTTGATTTTTGTTCTTCAGTAGTAAATCTGAGTTTCTATTTTGAAAGTACTTTTTTTACTTTTGAAATCAACAAACTTTAATTTCTGTTAAAATCCGTTTTCCTAACAAGTTTAATTTGTTTACATTAAGAAATTTTGGAATCCTGGATTTGCAATAGGGTTTGGGGGAAGATGGAGGAACCCGTTTCTTCACCTGAAAATTTCAAATGAACAGATGAAAATTTAGCACCACAAAATGACCTTTCTACCCCTTCGAAAGGGATTGAGGCGGCAACATTGGTTTTGATTCTTTAGCCCCTTTCGATGGGGTCGAAAGGTGTTGTAGTGCCAATTTGATCAACCTTGTCGAAAGGGTATGTTGTTAAGTAGAGAGTAGTAAACCTTTCGATTGGAAAACGTTTCAACTTAGTCGAAAGCCCTTTTGTTTTGATTGCGATCCATCTTCCTTGGTTGATTTTAGGAATCATAAGACCCCTTCGACCCCTTCGACACCACTTTAATCCACTGAGTCAAAACCCTCTAGAGGTGCTTTTGTCAAGCATTGTTGAAACGTCCTAAGTGCAAGTAAGTTTAACTTAGAACCTTTCGACTCAATGGGTATGTTAGGTTTCGACCACATTTGCATTTCTCCTAGGAAGTCTAAGTTATTGGGTTCGACAATGTCGAAGGGTCTTTTTACTTGGTTTATGAAATGTTTGTAGTGTAAGTTTCTACTCAAGTTCTTAGGTTAAACTTAATTCTTCCTTTTAATAATTGGGTTCCTGTAGAGCTTTCGACACTGTCGAAAAGTGCTAATTTGAACAAATTTTTTGACTTGTCCTTTCGACCTTGTCGATAGCTCAAGGAATACCTTTATTTATGCTTCCGACAATTTCAAGATGTGATTGCTAAGTGTTGATGCCTTTTTCTTTTCGACTCTATCGAAAGCCCGATGTTTGTGATTTTTTACTTAAACTTTTACAGAATTTTGACATTTCGAATTTGGTTCATGTTTAAGTAATCTAAGTACGTTTCTAGACTAACTCTTAAAAGAATGCTATGTCCATATCAAACTTAAAAATTTTAATTGAAACATTTTCACCTGGCAGAGTCATGAGTTCCCCAAAGAAAGTTGAAGCTACTTCGAAGTGCTGTCTGCTATCCACTCAAGATGAAGTAGATGATTTTCTCAACGACTTTGGGATCTCTGGTGTGGAAGCCATTCCGCCTAGAGAAATTGAAACCATCAGCAGCCTTCCTGATGGGTTCTTTGCCTATACTTCTATTCACATATGGCACGTTGGATTTCTTCCATTCCCGGACTTTCTATCTAGGTTCCTGACTAATCTTGGAATTGCCCCGATTCAGCTATCTCTGAAAGTACACACCTACCTTCTCTCTTTGGTGCTGTTGGTGATTGAATCCGGAATTCCTTCACTGAACGTAGAAGTATTGAACTATTTGACTCGATTAGTAAAACTTAGCACCCTCAACCATCAGATTTTCAGAGCTAACCCCCTCAAGAAGCTTATATCGGATGGGGTCAACAAATTTAAAGAGTGGGAAAACTAGTTTTTCTTCGTTCGGAGTTTCCCAAATGTTAGTGGGACCTTCTCTTCTCCTTGTAAGTTTAAATTTTCACAATCTTTTCCCTATTTTATTACTTCCCGTGTTTAATATTCATCTTATACCAGGTTCTCCTACCAAGGAACTTAACGTAGCAGACAAGAAAACGATGGAATCTCTTATCGCAGCTTCCGCTAAAACTGGGAATTGACTAAAGCTGCTGATACCCTCCAACTTGAGGAAACATTTCCTTCTTCTCCCTGGCCAAAGGGTTTTGGGATTACCCTCTTTGGTCCAACATACTTCGGAAGGAAAATGCTTCCTTGCCTTGGGAGATGCTGAACACTTTTCTCCCATGTCTTCCATCTGTGCAGACCATTCCAGTAAGTTATAGGCAAATAATTTTCTTTCTATCTCTGTTGCTTCCCAAATTATCTCGCTAACTCTTAATCTACTTGAACTTGTTTCAGCTTCTTCTTAAGCCATAGTGCTTACTAGCGGTGTTACCTTCCTTCTCGAAACTTCTGGTGCACTATCCATTATTGATTCCTTTGCTTAAACCAAGAAGACTTTTAAAAGGAAGTTAATGGAATCTACTGAAATAGAGCCTCCAAAGAAAGCCGCTAAATTTTTGGATGTAGAGGAAGAAGAGCGTTTATCTCTTGAAAAAGCTCTAAAGAGCCCACTTGTGGAGGCTCCCAAAGATAAGCCAGTGCAAACTCCTGTTAGAGTTGATCCCATCTCTCGCATCTCCGTTTCAAACTTGCCAACTGCTCTTGCACAAATGCAGTTGGTTCAGACTATGCCTACTACTCCTAAGCACAATCCTTCTCAACCATCGTCTCCTTCTCCTTCTACCATCAACTTCAAAGAGATAGTCGAGTCTATCCTTCACTCAAAGTCCTTCACCTCTATTCAACCACCCTCTTCTGCTCTAGATTTGACGGGGCATTTTTGCTTTCTAATGGACAACAACTTCTGGTAAATTTCTCTCCAATTGACCTTATCGTCATTAGTTTTCTATAAATCACTAACTGGTGTTTCATTTATCCTTTTAGATTTCTAAGAGTTGGCTAGCTTTGAATGAACATGCATCAAAATCCTCTGCCGAATCCTCCAAATTTCAGGAGGAAATTTACGACCTTAAAAATCAAGTATCTTCTCTTTTCATTTCTAAAGATGAAGCAGCCTCAGAGCTAGAGCGATTAAAAGCTAATCTTTCCCAGGCCGAGACTGATCTTGCGTCGGAAACATAAGCTCGTCAACTCCTTGCTGATGAGAAATTTTCCATGGAGCTCACTTTACAAGATTCTGAAGGTGAGAAAGCTCGCCTAGTCGCAAAAATCATTCTTCTGAAGGAAAAGTTTAAGAAGACCATGGCTTCATTGAAAGTCGCTGCCAACACCATTATCGACGCTAAGCAGCGAGTGTCTTATTTTATTGGAATTAAACTCGGGCAAATTATACTGAAGTCTTATGAAGAAGGCCTTATGCTTGCATATGCTAAAAACTTCAAGAAATGTCTAGACTTTGGCTTCCCCTCGCTTGATTCTACCCTAGTTGACAGATTAATGAGCAAGATTAATCAGATAAAGAAAGGGATTGAACCTATAGACGAGGAGGAAATCAATGCCTCTAGATCCTTTCTTTTGATGTCCCCCCTTCAAAATCAAGTTAGTCTCTAAAGATGAGGGTGAGAATCGGGGAGGAAGGCGAGGATGATGGTGATGACAATGATGATAATAATGATGATGATGACGATGATAACCTTGCTGGTGCTCAGAGCCCAAGTGGAGATGGCGGAGATCACAACGGACCTTCCGACAAGGATGGTGACGACAATACCAAAGCTTCAGAAAAAGAGAAAACCCCTCCTGCAACTATCTCGCCTGAATCTGCTGGGCCATCTGCTCCCCAAGAGTATGAGCATGTTCCTATTAATTTCAAAGAGCCTACAGGGAAAGAGAAGGTTTCCCAATCTTCTATTCCTGTATCATAGGTATGGGATTCTCCATTTAAATATCTTTCACTTCGAACTTAATAATATTAGTGCATGTCATTCATTTAGATAAGGAAGAAGTTCATCCTTCCCTATAAAACAAAACTTAAGAGGAAACAAGCTGAAATTAACAGGTTATATTGGGAGTTAGATAAGCAAATACGGGAGCAAAATGTACACTCTGAAAGGTATCATAGGCTTGACAGGAGTGCCTCGGTGCTGACATCTTTTAAATATCAGAAGGCTGCCCCCTTATTAAAGAGAGTGTGCCTCCGATACGATACTCTCTTAAAGGAAAATCGGGAGTTAATTATTTTATTTTGGATGCTAATTGAAGAGAGAGACATTTTGGTCAACTTTCTATATAAAGCTTATTGTAAACATTCAATTACCGATTTTTCATACTTGAGTGAATTCAGTGGGGGCCTATTAAGATGTTTTCACAAAAGATACTTAGATGAATTTTGATATGACTCGCATCCCGGAACGTGCTGGAACTTACCAAGATTCAGAACGATTCCTCAAGATATACCCCTAAAAAGCTTAAGTATTATAAATACAAATTTGTATCTGAATTATTTTCTAAATCTGTATTGTATGAACTAGACGAATAGTTGTAACATGTAACATAGTGTTGATTTAAAAATATTTGTTTCAGTTTTGTCTTTTATGCTTAGCTACCTTTTATTATATTTTTTATAGTGACTGTTTATTAGGTCGCCTTGTCTCCAGGGACTATGTAAGCCAATATATGAAATTGAGGCGATTTTATCTCGAAAAGGCATCAATATTAAAATCTTCAAAATTAGCGAGATACTACTTCCTCAGAGACTTAAAAAAACTTTATTTGGAGTACCCTCGACTTAGGTTTGATTTTCTTGGTGATGGGAAAGAGAGTTTTCTTAAAGAAATCAGGACATTTCATACAAAATTAATTTGTGGTCGTGATAGTCCTCCAGCTGGGATGTGGGACTATAGCAAATGTCCACCAGTGTTAACCCCAGAGGGACTAAATATTCCTCTTGATTCTACATTTAATCTTTCTGCTAATTCATTAAACAAAGTTAAAAATTTAGTTTCTAAGCTTTAGATGTCAATTAGTTGTCCATTGTATTTTTTTTGACTTCGTTGTTTTTTGAATTGTAATTCTTTGTTGTAATAATAAAGAAATTTTTCATTATGATTTTGACTCTGTTTTATTTCTTTTGCTTAAATAGGAGCTGCAGTTATCTACGACTTCTCTTCCTTATAATTTATCGTCTCGCGTCGATGCTCTTAGAGAGAAGTTGTTGCAAGCAAGTGGAGGGATTGTGCTTAGCGACGATGTCTTATTAGAACACATCAGTCGTAATGTCGAAGCTATGAAATGCCATAAAAGATATTTTGTATACAAAACCATGGCTAGTAACTTAAAAGACCAAGTTTCCTATCTTGAGGGTGAAATTAAATGTAGAGATGAAACAATCACCGCACTTAAGCGACAAGTGAAGACAAGTCCCTCCATTGACTTTGATCACAAGATGTTTGAACTTATTCAACAAATAAGTGACTTGGAGCTGAAATTAAAGGATGGTCAGGTACAGTGTGCTTCTTTGGAATTCATAATTGGGAACAAGATTTTAAGTATCGATTTGCCAGTCCTTCACGCCACTCCTTCGGCTACTAAGCCTACAAGGTCGAAGCTCCCTGTGGCCCAGAAATTACGTACCATGCTCAACCCTCCCCCAGGTTTAAATGAGAATGCCGTGGGTAATTGGTGCAGGAGAGTCAAGTTTGAAATAGCCAAGTATTTCGATGAGCAACAAAGGGTGAAATATTCTCAGAATACAAATGAGTATGCTGCCAAAGTTGAAAAGCTCGAACACGACAAATACTTCCTCCAGAAACGCGTTGCGGAACTAGAAAGGGATAACAAAACCCTTAGTGCTATAAACAGAGCATCTAACTGTGCTCTGAAGACTAACATTGAAGCGATCGATGATGAAGACAGAGTAAGAGGAAAGGAAAGAAGCTCAAAGAATTTCACTACGCAGCGATTTGTCATGTAGTGGATCCTTCAGTTGCTGAGACTCTTGACAAGGTTGCTAAAGATTTATAATTTATTTGTATATTTGATATGCTTAAACTCGTCTTGTACATATGTAGATAACTTCGTGATTTTGTAAATTATCTCATGACTTGTGCAAATCATATAAATTTTGTAAATATCACCTGATGTGTAATTGCTTTCTGTAATGTCATTTCTAAGACGGTTTTTGATAGCTCAATCATTACTTCTGTATTTGCTGAATCTTTCATTTCACTTTACTGTGTTGATTTTCCAGTAAAGTGTGAAGAAAACAATATCTCTAATTGTTAGCTTGAAATTGTCATATCAGTCTACGTATATCATTTTCTTAGATTAACAAATCATCTTGTTAATTACATGGAAAGTAATTTGTAATAAACATTTAGATCCCATCTTTTAACCGTGATGAGAGATAATCAAGAATTTAACTTCGACCATTCAGCTGGAATATCTAAAATTTGTTGATAGAAAATCCCGCCTTATCACAAGGGTATTAGATAATAATTCTTCAAGAGATAGTTTATAAGGGTCTGAATCCAAAAATCATTGGCTGATTATTTGTAAAAGAATCTCGGAGTCTCATCCTTAGGACTTAGTGAAATTTGAAAAATTAGAAATCTGATACTTAGATTCAGGCATTTGTGATAGATAAATAGAAGTCCATTATTGAAATTTTACACGCAAATTAGGGCTTAGATAAATAATTGTCTCAATACCCAGATTCAGGTATATTAAGATAATCAGTGATTGATAGAGACTTGAAACCCATATTTGGGTATTAATAAATGAAGTTCTGAAATAAATATCCCGAAACTCAGATTCAAGTACTACTTGGCGACATTTATACATGGAAGACCCGAAACCCAGATCCGGGTATTAATAGATGAAACTCAAGTATGAGAAACCCGAAACTCAGATTCGGGTATTTATACAGGATGTTTAGAAATAAAAGTCACAAAACCCAGATTTGGGTATTTATAATTGGAGCCTTATTCTACTCCTTTGATGTGTGAACCCATCAGGTCTTATATAGAAGTAATTTGTCTAGTTGCCTCTTGAGCTTGGGCATCTTAGTCCAAAATTTGAAATGCCTCTTTCTCGAGCTTGAACATCTTTGTTCATGATCTGATGAGCCTCTTCTCGAGCTTAGACATCTTAGTCTATTGTTGAACGTGCCTCCTCTTGGGCTTGGACGTATCGGTCCATTATAGAATGTCTCTTCTTGGGCTTAGTCATCTTAGTCCATTGTTTAGCGTGCGTCTTCTTGGGCCTGGACGTCTTAGTCCATTGTTGTCCGATGCTCTTGGTTAGCTCATCTTAGAGACTGGAACCAAGGACTTACCCGACCTCCCTCCAGAAGGCGCCCTGCCCTGGCCCTTTAGCGGTGCAATCAAGGGCTTGTTCGGTGCTCTACCCTGGCCATCTTATAGCGTGGATAAAGGGTTACTCCATCCTCCCTCCAGGAGGTGCCTTACCCTGGCCCTTTTGAGGTGCGGATAATGGCTTGTCGGTGTATTACCCTGGCCATCTTATGGTGTGGATAAAGGCTTACTCTGTCCTTCCGCCAGGAGGTGCCTTGACCTGACCAGAGGAGCGGCCAAGGGCTTGTCTGGTGCTTTAACCTGGCCATTATGGCGCGCCTAAAGGCTTAACCGCCCTCCCTCTAAGAGGTGCCCTGCCCTGGCCAACTCAGCGCGAACAGAGGCTTTTCTTCCAACTTAGGTTGACTAGCATCTTAGGTAGTATCCAAATATAAGGAGTATTTCACTCCCAACCATGTAGATTTTTCTTTGAAAAGCAACTCTTTATTGATTCTTTCTCAAATTTTCTTTACCTATTCTTTGATCTTTCCTTGTCGAAAGAAATTTATGATCATCCCCTCCAGGGCTTTGCAATGGTTAGTTTCATGGTCATTCATCATGTGATAATGACAATAGGATCATCTCTGGTTTCTCTCATATTTTGGCCTCCTTTTCTGTGATGGTCTGTAGTTAAGCTCATTCTTTGTAAGCAAGTAGACATTCTATATGGAAGTTGTTAAGTTGCATTCCTTCGAAAGTCTAGACTTGAAACTTGATTCTTGTGGATGGCCTTTTGACTTTTTATTTCTTGGCCTTATTATTTCACACTCTTCGATTGCTTTTCGTTTTACCACCCTTTGAATTTCTTGAGTTGGAAGTGTTTTTGCTGTAGTTGGTTGCCACTTTTGTGCAAAGGCGTTGTAATCATCCATTATCTCTTTCTCAAAGATGGTGCCTTCGGAATAATGTTGGATTGTTCTTCTCATTTGATTGAAGATATTGTCACTTCCATTTGTTTTCTTTGCTACTGCAAAGATGGGGGTGGGGCCAATATGAACAGAATTTAGATTCCATTTTTCTGGATCATAAGATTATGCTTTTTTCTTATTTATAATTCTAAGAGCTTCTAGCCATAATCTTTGCTCTTCATCTTGGTTGGAATCTTTGATGATCATTGGGGAGAATCTTTTCAAGAGGGGTTCAGATGTCCCTTGTTCAGATCTTTTTATCCTTCTAGCCATGATCAAACCAAAGTAGATGAACTTAAGATTAGGTTGAGAGGGGTTAGAGAATAGTATTGTTGGCGGTTTAACCAAGTCAGAGGTTCGAGTCCTCCTTGCGCCAAAAATGTTAATAAGATTTCTTGTCAACACCCCAAAATAATACTAAGGAATGTGAATTATCCTTTAGGCAAGTAGAGCAAAAAAGAAGGTATAAATCCTCTTAGAATCTCATCCCGATTAGTCTTTAGCAAGTAGGAACTACCCAGACAGATGTTTCGACTATGTCGAAAGGGTCAGATTCCGTGCTTTGTAACCGTTGAACCTTGTTGGGATGGATAAATTTTCCTTTTGAAGGCCTTCCTTTCGAATTGATAGAAATATCTCAGAAAGTTTTCCCTTGATAGGTTGCGACCCTGTAAGAAGCGAGGTGATCTTAATGATAAAGTTTGAACCAGGAAACTTGGTCTGAGTTCCGACCTTGTCGATGGCTTATGGCTATTGAACAGTTTGGACTTAAGTAGAGATTAATGGTGAGGGTTTCGACCTTGTCAAAAGCTGGATCCTTAGACTTCTTTTGTTAGTTGAGAATTTAAGTGTGTAATGACTTGGTTTCGACCTTGTCGAAGGCTATGGCTCCAAAGAAGATAACTTGGAATTTGAAGAGGTTTCAACTGTGTCGATGATGACCTTTCGATGAAGGTGAAACCTGAAACATAAAGGTGAATCCAACAAAAGCTTTAAGGAAATAGTAAAGTATACTAAAGTATTTAAGACTTCCCCTTTATCCAGCAAAGAAAAATGTATTTCTCTAAATTCCCAAACCAATTTACAAATTAGGGTTACAACCAATTTTTTGTAAGAGTACACGAGTTGAGAATGAGAGGAATCCGTCACCCCAAAAGCGTGACCCCTTGGGTCTTATTTAATGATGTGGGTTAGCACCTTCCAATCCTAATGCATTCGACAGGGTTGGAAGGTGGCTGTTGAAAGGCCTAAGCATGTTGCCACCTTTGTTGAAAGTTATGGTGGTGCTCCTCTTCTTTGAGTTGTCCTGTAAGTGCTTCTTACTCTGTCGATAGCCTTTGCTCATGGGTTTCGATGATGTTGGTTACGCATGTACTCTTGTTTCTGATCTGATGCGAAACCCTTCCTAGACCACATTGGTTTCGACCGATTCGAAAGGCTTACTATAGCTTTCGAAGGGGTTGTTCAAGATAATACTTGTCTTTTAGCAGTTTGATAAAGGCGAAACCATTGGTTTTGAATGGTTTGGCATATGTTCAAAGAGCTATTCTTCATTGCCTTCGAGAGGAGTGGTTTCGACTTAGGAGAAAGGTCTTCATCTAGTCGAAAGGTTTTAAATAAAGGCGGAAGGGTGCTTTCGACTCCTTCATCTTCTTCTAAAGGTAAGTACCCTCTGGATATCGATTGGAGAAAGCTTTCGACACCTTCGAAAGGTTATGTTGGTTCCAGACTTTGATGGCAGCAACCCTTCGACTCTTTCGAAAGGCTTAGCTGGAGCTCTTCTCTCTTGTTCATTGCATAAAGAGGTCTCGACTTAGTCGAATGGTTGATTTTTGGAGTAACATTTGCCCCCCTCCCACGAAGGGATGCACTTGACTTTGCAATTCAACTTTGCCAAAACCTAGAAACTTCCCGCCTCTTGGTCTTCCCGTGTGGATCTAGGTCGTTATTATAAATTTGATCCAACGACTGATAATTCTGGGCGACATTTCTTATAAAATACGCTTCTTTTCTTCTTCTTTCACTTTTCTGCAAATCAAAATTCCAGTACCTGTAAAAGAATCCTCAAAATTTTCAAACTTTTTATTTGCTTATAGAAATCGAAGTAACCATCAAATCTAAATCGTAAGTTTAGATTCATCCCTGTTTTGTTAGTTTTCTCCTTTGTTCATGTTTTAGTCGAGTTTTATTATTTTCGATTTCAAAATTGAAATTCGATTTTTGAAATGCCCGAATCTCAGTTTTCTGAGGGTAGATTTGGTTTGATTTACTGAGAAACTTTTCCTAATTTTGTTTCAGGAATTAATATGGTTTGTTTCTCGTTTATAATTTTGGAATTGACAGTGGTTGACATTGAAATCCATCCCTTTATCGGGTTTGGATTATCATTTGAAAATTTATGATTTTTGTTCTTCATTAGTAAATCTGAGTTTCCATTTTGATAGTACTTTTTTGTACTTTCGAAATCGACAAAGTTTGATTTCTGTTAAAATCCATTTTCCTAACAAGTTTAATTTGTTTACATTAAGAAATTTTGGAATCCCTGATTTGCAATTGGGTTTGGGGGAAGATGGAGGAACCTGTTTTCTTCACCCGGAAGTTTCAAATGAACAGATGAAAAATTAGCGCCACAAAATGACCTTTCTACCCCTTCGAAAGGGATTGAGGCGGCACCATTGGTTTTGCTTCCTTAGCCCCTTTCGATGGGGTCGAAAGGTGTTGTAGTGCCAATTTGATCAACCTTGTCGAAAGGGTATGTTGTTAAGTAGAGAGTAGGAACCCTTTCGATTGCAAAACGTTTCGACTTAGTCGAAACCCCTTTTGTCTTGATATTGATCCATCTTCCTTAGCTGATTTTAGGAACCATCATAAGACCCCTTCGACCCCTTCGACAACACTTTAATCTACTGAGTCGAAACACTCTAGAGGTTCTTTTGTCCAGCATTGTCGAAATGTCCTAAGTGCATGTAAGTTTAACATGGAACCTTTCGATTCAATGGGTATGTTAGGTTTCAACAACATTTGCATTTCTCCTAGGAAGTCTAAGTTATTGGGTTCGACAATGTCGAAGGGTCTTTTTACTTGGTTTATGAAATGTTTATAGAGTAAGTTTCTACTCAAGTTCTTAGGTTAAACTTAACTTCTTCCTTTTAATAATTGGGTTCTTGTAGAGCTTTCGACACTTTCGAAAAGTGCTAATTTGAAAAAATATTTTGACTCGTCCTTTCGACTTTGTCGATAGCTCAAGGAATACCTTTATTTAGTCTTCCGACAATGTCAAGATGTGCTTGCTAAGCGTTGATGCCTTTTCCCTTTTGACTCTATCGAAAGCCTGATGTTTTTTATTTTTTTACTTAAACTTTTAAAAAAAATTTGAAATTTGAAATTTGGTTCATGTTTAAGTTATCTTAGTAGGTTTCTTGACTAACTCTTAAAAGAATGCTATATCCATATCAAACTTGAAAATTTTAAATGAAACATTTTTACCTGGCAGGGT
Organism: Allium fistulosum; assembly: GCA_030737815.1. NCBI lineage: Eukaryota > Viridiplantae > Streptophyta > Magnoliopsida > Asparagales > Amaryllidaceae > Allium > Allium fistulosum. The sequence continues at coordinate 1,414,602,527 of CM060901.1, read as the reverse complement.
CATGAGTTCCTCAAAGAAAGTTGAAGCTACTTCGAAGCGCTCTCTGATATCCGCTCAAGATGAAGTAAATGCTTTTCTCAACGACTTTGGGATCTCTGGAGTGGAAGCCATTCCGCCTAGAGAAAATGACACCATCAGCAGCCTTCCTGATGGGTTCTTTGCTTATACTTCTATATACATATGGCACAGTGGATTTCTTCCATTCTCGGACTTTCTATCTAGGTTCCTGACTTATCTTGGAATTGCCCCGATTCAGCTATATCCGAATGTATACACCATGGTTTTAAATCTCCTATATATCGTCCGAGATCTCCTCCGAGAACTCCTTTTCACACTTAAATGAGATGAGACATCAAATCTCCTCCATATCTCCCTTGACACTCATCTCGGCCGAGATATTCAAATCTCACCCGAAATATGGATCAAAATCTCAATCCGAGATATCACCCGAAATTATACATTTGTCTTATTTTCCATAATATTTTTTATTTTCATATTGATTCAAAAGAAACTACTCAATCCAATTATAAATTACCAACTTCTTGAACATATTCTTTACTTTTTATCTTAATGAGTCATGGCGAAAGGTTTCACTTCTTTATTATGTTCAAATAAATGGATATTATTCAATCATTACCAAATCAATTAAGCTAATCAAGCTACTACTCTTCTAAAACTATTCATTTTTCCATGTAAATCAAGTATGTTACCATTTTTATTTTTACTAAGAAAGTTATAACTGTTAAACATATTTTTGACACATCACTTTAAGACACATAAGTTCATCCGAGATATTCCCGAGATGCATTATAAGACCCGAGATGTCAATCCGAGATGTACACTCGATATGTACTCATCTCCTGCGAGATCTCCCCCGATACGAGATAACTTGTGTAAAAATTCCGAGACGAAACATGGCCGAAATCCGATATTTAAAACCTTGGTATACACCTACCTTCTCTCTTTGGAGTTGTTGGCGCTTAAATCCGAAATTCCTTCACTGAACGCAGAAGTATTGAACTATTTGACTCGATTAGTCAAACATAGCGCCCTCAATCATCAGATTTTCAGAGCTAACCCCCTCAAGAAGCTTATATCGTATGGGGTCAACAAATTTAAAGACTGGGAAAACCAGTATTTCTTCGTTCGGTGTTTCCCTAATGTTAGTGGGACCTTCTCTTCTCCCGTAAGTTTAAATTTTCACAATCTTTTCCCTATTTTATTACTTTCCATGTTTAATCTTCATCTTATACCAGGTTCTCCTACCAAGGAAATTAACGAAGCAGATAAGAAAACGATGGAATCTCTTATCGCAGCTTTCGCTAAAATTGGGAATTGACTAAAGCTGCTGATACCCTCCAACTCGAGGAAACATTTACTTCTTCTCCCTGGCCAAAGGGTTTTGGGATTACCCCATTTGGTCCAACACACTTTGAAAGGAAAACGCTTCCTTGCCTTGGGAGATGCTGAACACTTTTCTCCCATGTCTCCCATCTGTGCAGACCATTCCGGTAAGTTATGGGCTAAGTATTTGCTTCCTATCTCTGTTGCTTCCCGAATTATCTCGTTAACTTTTAATTTTCTTGAACTTGTTTTGGCTTCTTCTCAAGCAACAGTGCCTACTAGCGGTGCTGCCTCCCTTCCCGAAACTTCTGGTGCACTATCCATTATTGAATCCTTCGCTTAAACCAAGAAGACTTTTAAAAGGAAGTTAATGGAATCTACTGAAATAGAGCCTCCAAAGAAGTCCTCTAAATTTGTGGAAGTAGAGGAAGAAGAGCGCTTCTCTCTTGAAAAAGCTCCAAAGAGCCCACTTGTAGAGGCTCCTATAGATAATCCAGTGCAAACTCCGATTGGAGTTGATCCCATCTCTCGCATCTCCGTTTCAAACTCACCAGCTACTCTTGCACAAATGTAGCTGACTCTAACTATGCCTCCTACTCCTAAGCACATTCCTTCTCAACCATCATCTCCTTCTCCTTCTGCCATCAACTTCGAAGAGATAGTCGAGTCTATCCTTCACTCGGAGTCATTCACCTCTATTCACCCACCCTCTTTTTCTCTAGATTTGGCGGGGCACTGTCGCTCTCTAATGGACAACAACTTCTGGTAATTTTCTCTCCAATTGACCTTATCGTCATTGATTTTCTCTAAATCACTAACTTTTGTATCATTTCTCCTTTTAGATTTCTAAGAGTTGGCTAGCTTTGAATGAACATGCATCGAAATCCTCTGCTGAATCCTCCAAATTTTAGGAGGAAATTTCCGACCTTAAAAATCAAGTATCTTCTCTTTCCGTTGCTAAAGATGAAGCAGCCTCAGAGCTAGAGCGATTAAAAGATTATCTTGCCCAGGCCGAGACTGATCTTACATCGGAAAGATGAGCTCGTCAACTCCTTGCTAACGAGAAATTTGCCATGGAGCTCACTTTACAAGATTCTGAAGGCGAGAAAGCTCGCTTAGCCGCAAAGAACATTCTTCTGAAGGAAAAGTCTAAGAAGACCAGAGCTTCATTGAAATTCACTACCAACACCATTATTGACGCTAAACAGCGAGTGTCTCAATTTGTTGGAACTACACTCGGGCAAATCCTACTGAAGTCTTATGAAGAAGCCATTATGCTTGCATATGCTGACAACTTCAAGAAATGTCTAGACTTTGGCTTCCCCTCGCTTGATTCTGCCCTAGTTGACAGAGTAATGGGCAAGATAAATCAGATAAAGCAAGGGTTTGAACCTGCAGACGAGGAGGAAATCAATGTCTCTGAGATCATTTCTTTTGATGTCCCCTCCTTCGAAATCGAGTCAGACTCTGAAGATGAGGGTGATAAGGATGATGCCGCTAGGGAGGAAGGCGAGGATAATGGCGATGACAATGACGATGATGGCGATGATAACCTTGTTGGTGGTCAGAGCCCAAGTGGAGATGGCGGAGATCACAAAGAACCTTCCGACAAGGATGGGGATGACAATACCAAAGCTTTAGAAAAAGAGAAAACCCCTCCTTCAACTATCTCACCTGAATCTGCTCGGCCTTCTGCTCCCCAAGAGGATGAGCCTGTTCCTGTTAATGTCGAAGAGCCTATAGGGAAAGAGAAGGTTTCCTAAACTTCTATTTCAGTATCACAGGTATGGGATTCTCTGTTTAAATATCTTTCACTTTGAAGATAATGATATTAGTGCATATCATTCATTTAGATAAGAAAGAAGTTCATCCTCCCCTATAAAACAAAACTTGAGAGGAAACAAGCTGAAATTACCAAAGTTATGTAGGGAGTTAGATAAGCAAATATGGGAGCAAAATGTACTCTTTGAAAAGTATCATAGGCTTGACAGGAGTGCCTCGGTGCTGACATCTTTTAAATATCAGAAGGCTACCCCCTTATTAAAGAGAGCGTGCCTCCGATACGATACTCTCTTAAAGGAAAATCGGGAGTTAATTATTTTATTTTGGATGCTAATTGAAGAGAGAGACATTTTAATCAACTTTTTATATAAAGCTTATTGTATACATTCAATTATCAATTTTTCATACTTGGGTGAATCAGTGGGGGTCTATTAAGACGTTTTCACAAAAGATACTTAGATGAATTTAGATATGACTCGCATCCCGGACCTTGCTGGAACTTACCACAGTTTAGATCGATTCCTCAAGATATCCCTCCTAAAAAGCTTAAGTATAATAAATACAAATTTGTATCTGAATTATTTTCTAAATCTGTATTGTATGAACTAGACAAATAGTTGTTACATGTAACATTGTGTTGATTTATAAATATTTGTTTCAGTTTTGTCTTTTATGCTTAGCTACCTTTTATTATATTTTTTCAGAGTGACTGTTCATTAGGTCACCTTGTCCCAAGGGACTATGTAAGCGAATACATGAAATTAAGACGATTTTATCTCGAAAAGGCATCAATATTAAAATCTTCAAAATTAGCAAGATATTGCTTCCTCAGAGACTTACAAAAACTTTATTTGGAGTACCCTCGACTTCGGTTTGATTTTCTTGGTGATGAGAAAGAGACTTTCCTTAAAGAAATCAGGACATTTCATACAAAATTAATTTGTGGCCGTGATAGTCCTCCAGTTGGGAAGTGGGACTATAGCAAATGTCGCCGGGTGTTAACCCCGGAGGGACTAAATATTCCTTTTGATTCTACGGTTGATCTTTCTGCTAATTCAATAAACAAAGTTAAAAATGTAGTTTCTAAGCTTTAGATGTCAATCAGTTCTCCATTGTATTTTTTTTGACTTCGTTGTTGTTTGAATTGTAATTCTTTGTTGTAATAATAAAGAAAATTTTCACTCTGATTTTGACTCTGATTTATTTCTTTTGCTTAAATAGGAGCTAGAGTTATCTACGACTTCTCTTCCTTATAATTTATCATCACGCGTCGATGCTCTTAGAGAGAAGTTGTTGCAAGCAAGTGGAGGGATTGTACTTAGTGACGATGTCTTATTAGAACGCTTCAATCGTAACGTTGAAGCTATGAAATGCCACAAAACATATTTTGTATACAAAACCATGGCTAGTAACTTAAAAGACCAAGTTGCCTATATTGAGGGTGAAATTAAAAGTAAAGATGAAACAATCATCGCACTTAAGCGACAAGTGAAGACAAATCCCTCCATTGACTTTGATCACAAGATGTTCGAACTTATTTAACAAATAAGTGACTTGGAGCTGAAATTAAAGGATAGTCAGGCACTGTGTGCTTCTTTGGAATTCATAATGGGGAACAATATTTCAAGTATCGATTTGCCAGTCCCTCACGCTAATCTTTCGCCTACTAAGCCTACAAGGTCGAAGCTCCTTGCGGCCCAGAAATTCCCTACCATTCTCAACCCTCCTCTAGGCTTAGACAAGAACGCCGTGGGTAATTGGTGCACGAGAGTCAAGTTTGAAATAGCTAAGTATTTCGATGAGCAACAAAGGGTGAAATATTCTCAGAATATAAATGAGTATGCCGCCAAAGTTCAAAAGCTCGAACGCGATAAATACTTCCTCCAAAAACGCGTTGCGGAACTAGAAAGGGATAACAAGACCCTTGGGGCTGTAAATAGAGCTTTTAACCGTGCTTTAAAGACTAACATTGAAGCGATCGATGACAAAGACAGAGTAAGGAGGAAAGAAAAGAAGCTCAAAGAATTTCTCTATGCAGCGATTTGTCATGTAGTGGATCCTTCAGTTGGTGAGACTCTTGACAAGGTTGCTAAAGATTTATAATTTATTTGTATATTTGATATGCTTAAACTCGTCTTGTACATATGTAGATAACTATGTGATTTTGTAAATTATCTCATGACTTACGCAAATCATATAAATTTTGTAAATATCACTTGATTTGTAATTGCTTTCTGTAATGTCATTTCTGAGGCGCTTTTCGATAGCTCATTCATTACTTCCATATTTGCTGAATCTTTCATTTCTCTTTGTTGTGTTGATTTTCCAGTAAAGTATGAAGAAAACAATATCTCTAATTGTTAGCTTGAAATTGTCCTATCAGTCTACGTATATCATTTGCTTAGATTAACAAATCATCTTGTTAATTGCATGGAAAGTAGTTTGTAATAAACATTTGAATCCCATATTTTAACCATGATGAGAGATAATCAAGAATTTAACTTCGACCATTCAGTTGGAATATCTGAAATTTGTTGATAGGAAATCCCGCCTTATCACAAGAGTATTAGATAATAATTCTTCAAGAGATAGTTGATAAGGGATTAAATCCACAAATCATTGCCTGAATATTTGTAATAGAATCCCGAAGTCCCGTCCTTAGGACTTAGTGAAATTTGAAAAATTAGAAATTTGAAACCTAGATTCAGGCATTTGTGATAGATAAATAGAAGTCCATTATTGAAATTTTACACGCATATTAGGGCTCAGACAATTAATTGTCTCGATACCCAGATTCAGGTATATTAAGATAATCAGTGATCGATGGAGACCCAAAACCCAGATTTGGGCATTAATAAATGAAGTTCTAAAATAAATATCCCGAAACCCATATTCAGGTATTAAATGGCGACATTTAGACATGAAAGGCCCGAATCCCAGATTCGGGTATTAATAGATGAAACTCTAGTATGAGAAACCCGAAACCCACATTCCGGTATTTATAGAGGATGTTTAGAAATGAAAGTCCCAAAACCCAGATTTGGGTATTTATAAGTGGAGCCTTATTCTACTCCTTTGATGTGTGAACCCTTCAGGTCTTGTATAGAAGTAATTTGTCTAGTTGCCTCTTGAGCTTGGGCGTCTTAGTCCAAAATTTTAAATGCCTCTTTCTCGAGCTTGAACATCTTTGTTCATGATCTGATGAGCCTCTTCTCGAGCCTAGACATCTTAGTCTATTGCTGAACGTGCCTCCTCTTGGGCCTTGACGTTTTAGTCTATTATAGAATGTGCCTCTTCTTGGGCTTGGACATCTTAGTCCGTTGTTTAGCAGGCCTCTTCTTGGGCTTGGACGTCTTAGTCCATTGTTTTCCGGTGCCCTTGGTTAGCTCATCTTAGAGATTGGAACCAAGGACTTACCCGACCTTCCTCCAGATGGCGCCCTCCCCTGGCCCTTTTGCACTGCGGACAGGGGCTTGATCGATTCTCTACCCTGGCCATCTTATTGCGTGGATAAAGGGTTACTCCATCCTCCCTCCTGGAGGTTCCTTACCCTGGCCCTTTTGCAGCATGGATAAGGGCTTGTGCGGTGTTTTACCTTGGCCATCATATGGCGTGGATAAAGGCTTACTTTGTTCTCCCTCCAGGAGGTGCCTTGACCTGACCAGAGGAGCGGCCAAGGGCTTGTACGGTGCTTTAACCTGGCTATCTTATAGCGCGCCTAAAGGCTTAACCGCCTTCACTCCAAGAGGTGCTCTGCCCTGGCCAACTCGGCGCGGACAGAGGCTTTTCTACCAACTTAGGTAGACTACTAGCTTAGGTAGTATCCAAATATAAGGAGTATTTCACTCCTAACCATGTAGATTTTTGATGTGCACGTAAATGTGCATATTTTTACCATCATATTTAATCTAATTAAATTAAATAAATGATCATATTGTGTATTTTCACATGTTTAAACCAAAATTCAAATTATTTTCAAAACGTCACATATTCATCTTCATATAGGGGAAAAATGGTCATTTTTGTGCATATATTATTTTGAGAAAATTTAATTGGAAATTTCTATATTATTTTATAGGAATTTGCCTTCATATACAAGTGGTTTCATGAAGATATATGCATGCACAAAGAAGATACAAAGGAATGGAGATGTAAATAATTCAAAGTGATGATCATGGAGGACCCCACCTACCTACATACCTTCATGTACACTTAGGAGCTAATACTTATGCTAATGGAAATTAAAGCAACATGTACATTTAAGTAGGGGATTAAGACATGCTAATGATTACTTGGTTGCGACATTACCTCAAGGGTAGTTTGGGTAGTTCCCAAAAATATGAATTAGGGTTTCCATACTTGTATAAATTCCCCTTATGTTTCATGTAACCTCCTCTCTTCTCTTTAGGCTCTTCTTCTCTTTAGTCTAGTGTAGGATCTCAAATAAAAGAAAGCTCTCTTTCTCTTTTCATGGCTACTTAGCCATTTTTATTTTGTGTAATTTTCTTTCTTTTTTTTATGCAATTTAATACATGCTCTTTTCTTTTACATGCTTATTTACATTTCATGTTGGTAGTTAATATTTACTTTTTATGCAAGTAGCTTAGTTTTTCTTACATTTAGCTCCCTTTTTCCTTTTCTTTTTCTTTCATGTTGCATGCAACATTTGTTGAAATGATAACAAATATAAGAGGCTAAACCCCTTCAATTTAGGGGTAATGAACCTCTCTAATCATGTAGTTTCAACATAATTTGATGTTTATGCTCTCTTTTTGTGCTTAATGAGAATGATTAAAGTGGTTTAACTTGTTTTTTTTGCTTTGAATTTGATAGCCTATATTGTTGACACCAAATAGGCTATGCTTAAACAATCATTAAATAATAATTAACTCTTCATCTACGTATGCTGATGGTAATAAAGTGAATGTTGAAATTAAAATTTGATGATCTATATTTCTAATTCATAGTTAATAGGCCATGCTTAAAATAGATTTCAATTTCAACTTTGTTGTTATATTTCATGAGAATTAAATGTGTATTAGTGATTGTGTTATAGTTTGATTGTTTATATTGGGCTATTTAATAACACAAATATACCATACTTATGATAAGCACATCATTTAATTACACTAATGACAAGAAAAGAGAGATCATAACTTCATTTTGTTGATTTATGTGATCAAGAGAGTGAAAATTGTCTCTAAATTGCCTTCACACTCTCATATTTCTATCACTTTCTTTTTGTTAGTTTGTTAGTTATTTACATTTTTTAGCTTAACACTCTCTTCAACTTCGGTTTAATTTGATTGAATAGATTTTTTTAAAGTCAACAATTCCCTGCGGATCGACCCTTACTCGCCACGTACTAGAATTGTACGTCGTGCGCTTGTGGTATAAATTTTAATTTGAAATTTATCGGAGATTTTCTAATCTGATAGAAAATTTGTCATTAAATAAGTTTTGGGCGCCGTTGCCAGGGAATTACTTTGATTTTGATTTTCTATTCTTCGAATTATTTTTGTTTGATTTTTGTGTGTTTGTGTTGTGTGTTAATTTGCATTTAAAAAAAATTGTGTGTTGTGTGTGATTTTATTTGTATGCATCTCCTGTTTTCAATTTGCATTTGCATTTCTTTTCTCCACAATTTCATTTCAAAAACAATTTTTTTATATTTCGTTTCATATATTTACATTGCATATGCATTTACATTAAAAAAAACAACACCACTCTCTTTTACAAACTTTGCACTGTGCACTTAATTAAGCACTGCCACCAACAGTTCTGTGCAACTATTTACATACTTCTCTGATCTCTTCAATTTTTCTTCATTACTCACATGCACAACTCACTGGTGCCACACTACAATTACTGTCGACCACCTACTGCGTTCTCCAAACAACTTCCACTGCCAAATCACACCACATTTCTCAGAAATCATAGTTCATCACTGCCCCATCACCACTTACCACCATCAGTCTTCATTCAACATCATTCTACCACATCCATTTGCACTCTTGCATTAACAGCCACATACACAGCCAACACTGACCATCCCCTACAAAACTAACCATCACAATTTCCTCGTAACCACCATTCTCATCTGCTACGACCAAACAAACATCAAGTGTCACTTACTGCCTATCCTAGGTGTCGACATCATTTCAATCAAACCACAACTCCACTTCTTACACTTCTTCACATTCAATCAAACCAAAGAACCTCATCCCAACATCATCATCTTTCAACAAACTACAACTCCACCACTGCAGATCAAATACAATTCTCTCCTCTACTATAACAAACCCAAAGTTACCCACAAATAACAACATCCACTTTCATCTCATACACCTCCACCATTTCATCAATCTTCACCATACACTCCAACTTCAAAACCACATCCTCCACTGCCTATCAGTCCTCCATTCATATTTCCGCTTCCACTTCAACACAACATTCACACCTAACTGCCACCACTTCAACCCATCACCCCACACCATCAAAACTGCCCAAATGCACAAAGCAGTGACAACACCCTGCTATGCACACAATACTTACCGCATTCTTCCTTCACTTCCACCCACACTTCATCCACCAGAACAAAAAAAACTGCCACAATAACCTGCACTTCAATAAGATACCACAGCTTGACTTCAAATCCTGAAACAGTCATCACCACTTGACTTCATCCAGCAACTTGCTTTCCACTATTCCACTGCCCCAGAAAAATACTTCCAATATCATATATACTCGACCCATATTCACCTACCACAAGCTTCACCAAGCATAGCAACATCACCTACTCCTCCTCTCTATACACTACACACCATACCAGACCACCCATTCACCTCATCATCCCCTCTTCAACATCTCAACCCGCCTCATTAACCCACTGCCTTTCACCATCTCAAAACACCATTCATTTCAAAGCAATCTACATTACCCCTCACAAAAACTTCCATCCTCATTCTCTGACAACCCATTATCATCCAGACTCCTGCCTTGAGCAACCCGCCGATAACCCATCACTGAACAAGCTCTTGCAACCCAAATTCGCAAACAAATCCACTTCGAATCAACAATAATGCTACCTCCGCACCCAATACAAACCCAAACAGCACCCTTATACGTCCACAATTGACCGACATCATCTTCAATCACCCACTAGTAACTAACAAACCATCACCATCTCTGTTAACCAAAGCCCGCCTCGCCACTTCACTCACTACTGCCATTCATTGCCACTGTCTCCACCAGTAGCAACAAAAAAAACCAGATACACAAAAACATACCTCCTTTCCTCCAGCATATCATCACAGTCATCTACCTCCAGTTACTAATTGCTCCTCACAAGACCATCAACCAGAAACAGCAGTAAGAAAACCACACTCCTGCCACCAACTCGAAACCGCCAACAATCCCCCAATATCGACTTCGCCGCCAACAATCGAACTTCACGGCGACACCTTCCAGCACCACCGCAACGAACAAGTTTTGTTTTTAATTTCGGTGTCGTTTTGAATTTGAGGGTTTGTGAATTGGATTGGGGAAGTTGCGAATTAAATTGTTCATGAAATTATTATTTTTGTTAGTTGAGGTGAAGTAATTTGAGCTAGGCGAATTTTTTTTAGTAACGAGAAAACTGGGCCGGGCCAGGATTTATTTCCTTGCTCTTGTTTTTATTTTTATTTTTATTTGTTAGTTTTCCTTCCTTTGGTTCATCTTTCATTTTGTTCTGTATATAAAAAAAGGCCCAACAAGTTTCATTTTTATTTTCATTTTATTTTGTTTTGTTGTGTTTTGTTCTAGTTCTTTCTCTTAAAAAAATTTCAGGTGGTTTAATTTTCAATTTGTTTAGTTTTGAGTTTTAGCCTTATATTAAAAAAACTTTAGTTTTGTTTTGTTCTTCTTTTTTCAATTCTTCTTTTAATTTAAAAAATAATAAACTGTAGGATGTAGATTAACCCTAGAGGGGGGGTGAATAGGGTTATAGCAAATCTTCTCGAATCTAAACACAAAACAAACTGCAGAGAAGTAAATATGCTGAAAAGTAAATCACACACAAAATTTACCCAACTTCGGCAACCCTTACCTACTGCTGCATTCCCAGATTTCTATTAGAATTAAACAGTCTCCCGCTTACAAACACTCTAACAGACTTGCACACCCTACTACCGCCTATAGAGTTTTGCAAACTCGCAAACCTTACTTACTGAACTAATCCTAACTAGACAATCTGACACAACCTAAAACCTAGGTGGTGATTTACCAAGAGTTGATTCGAAAAGTAGAAAAAAAATAAAAACAAGAATAACTTGAAACCCTAATTTAAAATATTAAAGGCCAAATATAATTTATAACACAATAAAACCGACCCAAAATATTATCGCTCAAAAAGAAAAATGCGGCCCTTTTTCTTTTATCAATGTTGGCCCGTTCCTTTGTGAGATAATGGCGACTCTGTTCCTTTTCCTTGATCGATCAAATTTAGGGCTTTCAGAATTTCAAAGATGCCGGCTTTGAATGGATGATTTATCACGTTGTTTACTTTGTTGATCGTACGTTTCTCTGAGTTGCTCACGGCTCTTTGAAATTGATCGAGTTTGTGGATATTTGCTTGTTTGATTTATCGATCGAACGTCTTCCTCTTCGCTCTGGAAATTAAGGCTTCTGGATATCGACTTCTGTTGATCGATTGAATAGATGATTCTGCGTGTAGCTTTTGATCAATCGTTTCCTTGTTGCTCTGCTTCGATTTTTGATCGAGTTCGACTCTTGACTTTGGTACGTGATTTTTGCCTTTTGCTTTACTGTTTATGCGTACTTGAACTCGATAATTTGCCGATGATGATTATTAGGGCTTTATATAGGATTTGAAATCCTTGATTTGCGTTCGAATATTTTATACGAATTCGTTTGAATTTTTCAACTGATTTTGCTTGGCCGCTTGATTTTCTTTGATTGCTTGAGATTCATTCTGACTTTCTCACTCACGTATATTTGGCTTGTCTATTACTTGATAATCACGGCTTGGGTTTCGACTCCTTGGTCATCACGGTGTTGACTTTGACCATTTCTGATTTTGTGAATTTCCGGCTTATACTTGTACGTTCGAATTTGAATTTGTCAAGTACTTATCTTATTTTTGTAACTGCTGTACATATTTCTTGTGTGTTCATCCCTGAGCACTTTTCGACCTGCTGTTTGCACACTGCTTCCACTGTTTCGACTTGAGTCTGCATTTGCATTTGGTACATCTTGCAGTTTCAATCACTTGAGTACGTTGTAGTCTTCGTCGCACTTGATTGTGATGTTGTGATTGTTGCTGTGCACTTGAGTCTTTTGTGTACTTGATAGATGTGCACTGTGATGCATTGAGATGTGTATACTTGATGTTCACTAGTTCGTTCCATTTGATCTGAGCATTGACTTCTGTCCACTGTACTTCGAGTCATGTTGCAATTGTGGTTGTACTTCAGTTGCTTGTATATATGTACATTGTTCATTGTCCTGTGCCATTTGTAGTTTGTTTGGTTCCCTCGAGTTTTGCTGGACTTGTATAGTTGTTTTATACACTTTGTTTCTTTGGCCTGATTTCTTTGTGAATAGCATGTTATACATGACTTTGAGCCTAGGCAGTTTGGTTGTATTTGTATAGTGAGTTGATGTGCATGCTTTGAACTTGTATTCTGTTGGCACTGCTTATTGGTCTTGATTTCATTGGTGTCACTGGTGCATTTGTGTGCATTTTTATTTGCAGTTACACTTCATGTTGTTGGTGGTCTGATCTTTGATGTTGAGGCTGCTGTGTTCATGTGGTCTAGTCTGGTCATCATGTAGTTGTATGTCACTGATTTGTTGTACTTGAGTCTGGTTCATTCAGACTTGAAGTCTAGTTCCTTTTGTAGCATTGAGTTGCACTGCACTTGAGTCTTGTCTCCATTTGCTTGATGTCTTTGATTGGTTCTGGTCTTGCTACTTTGAGTTTGGTTTGGCTTGTGTACTTCACTGCTATATGTGCACTGTGCTTGTTGACATGTTTGTTGCACCACTTCATATGTGCACTCGTTTACATTTGCCTGGACTTGACTGTTGCATTGCTCCATTGTATTCATGTAGTCTGGTCTGGTCATCATGTAGTTGTATATATACATGTCTCTGATTTGATGTACTTGAGTCACTTGTGCATTATCAAATTTCTGTTTCAATTTTGTCTGGTTAAACTTGAGACTGTATCATTCATGTGTACATTACTTGTTTCACTGATGGTCTTTGCTTTTGGTTTCACTTGTGTTGAATCCAGCTTGCAGCTCGGATTTGACCTTGTGCTGGAAATTATGACATTGTTTTATTGCACTTGAGTTGAACCCAACTTTTGGTTTGGGTTTGACCTGTGCTTACCTGTCCCTATTACTATATCAAGTGTATATACATATATCAGTGTGCACGGCCTTGTGGCATGTACAGTGATACACTGTGCATGTCACATTGTTCGTGCGTGATGAATTCAAATGATGACGAACAACCCAAATAATTGAGGCAAATATTATTTTCAAAATTCATATTTTGTTTTATACTGCAAAAACATTTTGTTTTCAATTTTACCGCGTCAATGTATATTTCTGCAGATTGCTCAGATGCTGGATTCACATTGGAATGAAGTTGAAGATAAATACGAGTGTGAGTGATATGTAGTGAGGAACTGATGTAACTATGAAATTGTGATGTAATTGTATTGTGACTGAAATTGTATAGTTATAGTGAGAGCTTGAAATTGTACTATCAAAATTGTAATAAATATTTTTTTGAATAAAATATTCGTTTGAATTCCAATTCTGTGTTATTTATTTTATTCAGCAAATATTTATTTTATCTGTGAAAAATAAAATAGTACAATATCAAATACATTTAAATGAATGTATATATGTTTATTATCATCAAACAAAAAATCATATACATGCATATTCCATAATCTCCCCTTTTGATGATAACAAACATATATTTAAGATTTTGACTATTTTAAATGTATTTGATTATTCAATTTGCTCCCCCTATTTAAATGCTCTCTTTCTACACAATACTCCCCCTACATATATGCATGAGAATAAAAAATTCAAATGAGCCTTATCTTAACTTTTCTCTCCCGCTTTTGTTATCAGCAAAAGAATAATAGTAATAGAAAAATAGAGATATAGTGATAGACATTAATACAATATTAAAGCTCAGTCGAGTGTAAATATTAATTTCAATAAGAAAATCAAACAAAAATCATAAATACTTTAATCGACGCATATTCCACTTTAGAATGATAGGATGATATCATCAAATAAAACCATATAGTTGTGTCCATTTGTGGTATATTTATTTCAGGAAATTTGAATATCTACTAACCATGCATAACCGTTATGACTTTTAAATGAGATTAGTAGTATTTTTATTTTTATTTTAAAAATGAATTCAAGTATCTTCTAACCACGCATAACCGTGAGGACTTTTAAATGGGATTAGAATCAACTTGTCTATTTAATCAATTAATTTTGATATGCGTTCCATACATGCATAACCATGAGGACTTTTAAATGAGCATGGAAACACATAGTCAAAAATCCAAGTAATTCACTAATGCATAACCGTGAGGACTTTTAAATGAGAGTGAATATTTTGGATATTATTATTTATTGTTAGAAATATAATAAAATTGAAGCACAAATGATTTCCCGTTTAAACTACCACATATTGACATACTATATTGTCTTTTGATGAGTGATGGTCGATAGAAAAATGATAGAAATAGAAATGATCATGGAATATTTATCAACAAAAAGTTTTTATAACTCTTGTTTAAATTTCTAAAGAAATTTTCTAATTATACTTTCTCAAGTCATAATATATGATTAATATCAACACTCATCTTATTTTCAATCACTATCTATCTTTTTAGATAATTATTAGGGGGTCAGATCAGTTAATCAATTTCAAAAATAGTTATAAAATCAAATTTTCTTAAATAACTAATGTGATACAAGGTCAATAGAAATTATTTTCTAGAAGTGGTTTTTTTAAGAAAAATTTCTGCTAAAATAGAAATTATTTCAAGTGAAAAATATGCAGATATTTTCTTTGAAAAATGATGCAGCAAATGAATGTCTCGAAATATATTCATGTTCCACTAGTAATTTTTCTATCAACTATATTACTAGTGTGATCTGCATCTGACTTTAAATTTCACTCAATATTACCTCGTTGATGTCATAGACCAGATTGTGAAATTTCAACAAACTATCTCAGAATTATTTTCAACAATTTTTAAACGAAATTTTCTTGACTTTGAATTGAAGTCGCGTTAACCATCAAACAGATATCATAGTGTCAGATTTAGAAACCGTAGGATCAACAGTCATTAAACCATCATCATTATTTCAAAACAATTTCTTGAAGTTGCACCAATTTCATAAAGTTTCAACAATTTCAGCAATTTCTTAAAAACCTTTTTATAGCATGAGTAACCAGTAATTAATCAACATCATAAATTGACCAAATAGATTAAGTTCAATGATGAAAAAAAATGGTTGGTCAACATTTAAGCACAAATCAAAGTCATAGATAAGAACAAGTCATGTAAGATCATATCAAGTTAGTTAGAATCTGTCAACCATCATAATTACTTCAAGTAATTCTATTTGAAGATGATTGGTTAATAAAAAATCAGAATTAACATCATCAATCATAACTGGCTGATTTAATTTAGATTATGGTGTAGATTTTCACATTTTATCTATCGTTTGAAAATAAATACAATTACCTGTTTTACCTGTACGATAATCTTTCGTTGTTTGCCCATTGTGAATCTGTCACCTTTATACTAGGCTAAGGAACGTTGATTTGTCACCCGTTGTGTGTCTGGAACAGACAGAATCCAGATAACACTAATGTTGTTCCTTAGTCTGCCACCATACCTACATGGTAAAAGATTTTTGTGACCTATTTGTTTTTATAGGTCCATGGTTGTCAGTGGCAGAATAATTTGATGAATATGTTTGAGTAGACCCAAAACTATTAATATATGTTCCTTTTCGCACCCAAACTTGTTTTGTCCTTTTATTCTTGTTCCAATAGACATGAAATTTGTTTGTAGAATTCTTAGGAACCCAAACTTGTATAAATTTTGTGTTCTTGTTCATATGACTATAACTTTCAGCACAATGTCTAATTATTCCACATCTAGCAAAGACACTCTTACCTTTTGCATTATCATCAACTTGTGTTTTCCCAAAACCTAGTCCTTTTCTGTTGTTAGCAAAAAGTTGATTTCCCAATAACATGTTGAATGATTTTTCTCCTCTTGAAAAGTTATTCAGAGTTTTCTCAAGATTTTGGACTTTGGTTTTTAGTGTTGTGTTTTCAGTCACAAGTGAGGTGCATCTATTTATAAAATCCTTTCTCCTAGTGTCAATGGTTTCCTTAAGACTCAAGTTTTCTTTTTCAAGATTCTCAATGATATTCTTAAGCTTTGATAATTCTGAATCTAAAATTTTACATTTTTTACAGTCTAGGTTTTGAATATTTTCAAGTTCAGTTTCTAACCTAGTATTTTCATGGACAAGTTCTCTCCTATCAGATTTCAGTTTTTCAATTTTAGAATCAAGAGTATCAATTGTTTTAGTAAGATCACAACACATCAAAACAAGTTCTTTATAAGAATAGTCACTTACCTCACTAGATTCCTCTGAGCTTGCTTCTGAATCTGATTTTTTCATAAGACACAAATTAGCCTCCTCTGAGCTATTATTCGAAACTTCCTCTCCTTCATTATCCCAAGCCGCTGCAAAGGCCTTCTTCTTCTTTTTCTTTCCTTTATTGTTTTTGAGAAATGGACAGTTTTGTTTGAAGTGGCCAGGCTTATTGCAGTTATAGCAAGTCAATTCATTATCGGAATTGTCAGAATCTTTTGACCTATTACCATTTGTTTTCTTCTTGTGTGGCCCGAATCTTGACCATTTTCTAAGATTATTGACAGCCATTGCAAGCTCTTCAATTGGATCTTCTTCTTCTTCATCGCTCTCTTCTTTGCTCTTTAAGGCAATCGTCTTCTTCTTTGATTCGGAGTTGTTGCGTTCCTCCTTTGTTTTTAGCTCAAGCTCATATGTCATCAAGTTGCCGATCAACTCCTCCATGCTTAGTGTTTGCACAAAAAATGGGCAAACACCTCCAAGTCATATGATTTAGTTAATTTTATGTTATTCTTGTGATCTGGGTGATTTATGCAAATATATGAAAAGCAGGGACTGAACTGTAAAAGACACGCAGATTTATAGTGGTTCGGCCAGAATGTGCCTATGTCCACTTTATATGTTATTCTCCTTTACTGTTCAAATTACAAGTACAAAGCTTTGATACAAGTATATGAAAGTTGTTTGAAAGTTCTATCCGTGCTTGAGCTCTCAAACTTGTCTGCCATTGTTGTACCTCTGCCCCTCTATTTATAGAGTGAGGCTGGGGGCAGGAGTCTTGGATGTATATAGCTGCTGGTGGGCCTGGGCTGATGCAGTCTGGCCTGGCAAAGTTGGTTCGGTCGGCTTCTTGGTCCGGTAGCACTTGGTCCGGTGGCACTTGGTCCGGTGGCACTTGGTCCGGTGGCACTTGGTCCGGTGGCACTTGGTCCGGTTGTATAGTCCGGTAGGTTGGTTCGGTTGTAGGGTGAGTAGGTTGATTCGGCTGGGACATGGTTCGGTGGAGGTCGGTTCGGTGGAGGTCGGTTCGGCAATAGTTGGAGTAGTATTGGTTCGGCTGGGACATGGTTCGGTTCGGCAGGGGTTAGGAGACCTGTTGGTTCGGCTATGGTTGGACTGGTGGGGAGAATTCTCCCAACATTTGCCCCCCAAAGTGGGGCATATGCTGGCATATGGCTTACTTTGTTTTTTGGTCATCTCCATTCGGTCCCTGAGTGCCGAACCAATTGGTCCGGTATCTTATATCTGCCTATAAGTAGGGGTTATACACTTTCGTTATTCCTTACCAATCCGATATAGCCGAACCAGATTTTTCTTTCTGCCGAATCAATTACACTGCTGAAACCTTCTGACTACCGAACCAGGTAATTGCCGGATGATTTTAATGTTTTTGAACTACTGAATGACATTGAGATCCTGAGTGCCGAATGTCCCTTAGCCTTGAGCCACCGAATGAGATTGGTGATGTCGATTACCGAATGAACCTTATACTGGAAATGCCAAATGAACCTACGTTGGAAACGCCGAGCGAACTTGTGTTGGAAATGCCGAATGAACCTTGGTATCGAACCCCCGAATGAGCATGGGGAGTTTGATTATCGAACGAGTTATCAGGCCCCTTGTGCTCTTAAATTACAAACGAAACCCTAGATTGTACACACTCGCTTGTCTGTATCTCTACACTTCCTTGTTCTAATAACGTGCCCTTTTGTGTTTGCAGATAAATGTCTCACAAAGTGGAAACCCGATCAGAAAAGAAGAGATCTCAGGATAGAGAAGAGCCTTCTACCGTGCCCCCAGCCCCATCAGGACCGGGACGTTATGGGCCCGCCCCGAGATCATTAGTACATGGGTATGGTCCTCAGGAGCTTCTGAACTCGCCTCCCGATTCTTTCCCTAGCTCACTCAAAGACGAGCAGCTCGATGTCATCTCTCGCTCCTTTGGGATTGATAGAGCACGCATGCTACTACCGGGGGAGGGAGTGATGCCATATAATCCCCCTGAAGGATATTTCGCCTATAGTAGGTACCACTGTATTTGTGGGGCCATCCCCCCGATCAATGCCTGGATAACCAGCTTCATCACTTACTTAAAGGTGGCTCCATTCCAGCTTCAGCCGAACTCCTACACCATCCTGGTGAGCCTGTTTGTCATTTTCCAAAGGAGATACGGGCGTCCTCCCTCCAACCGGGAGATCCGGTATTTGTACAACTTGAGAGGCTATAAGAAGGGGTCTCCATACATCAGCTTGAAATCAGCCGTATCTTTCAAGCCGGTCCTGGACTTATATTCGAAGTTCAGCATGTTTAAGAAAGAATGGTTTTTTGTTAAGGATGACTCTGTTTCCATCCGTCGCTTCACCTCAGGCTGTAAGTCGAAGTTTATTTATGATTTCTGTTCTGACTGCAATGCTTCTTCTCATGTGTTTTTATTTCTTGCTAGCGACAGGTGGCTTTGCGGTCATAGAGAATGACCGCCTGGTTCAGATGGCTGCGGAAATAGAAGCCATCATGGGAAGGGATAGGTCGGCCTCTTACTTGATTAGGAACGCTACACTTCTGGGGCACAACCTGATCCTACCACATCAGTCTGTGGTCAAGCAGAGAGACACGGCGGAGGAGAGGGCTGCCAAAGCCACAGGAGGGGCCACGGCGAAGAGCGGCAAAAGGAGACCCTTCTCGGCACATCCAGTCGCCGGGGGGAAGAAACTCAAGAAGTCTGATGGACCCTCTCCCAGCACACATCCAGATGTTCAGGAGGAGGATAAAGTGGAGGGGGAAAAAGGCGAGGATGAAGGAGGTGAGGCGGAGAGCGGAAGCGGTGGAGAAGGTGACGGTGATCGTCACGGCGATGATGGTGGCGAAGGATAGGGCGGTGATGGCACCGGGGCTTTGCCTCCTGGGCAGGCGGGCGTGATTCAAGAGTGGACGGATGAAGCTCTCCGCCAAGCCTTTGAAGAGTTGGAGGAAACGGAGAAGTCCAAGAAAGCTGATAAGGTTGGGACCGGCGTTGATTTATCTTCCGGGAGTGCTTCTACTGAGGCAACTTCTGCGGTTCAAGGTGAATTTCTCTCTATTCTTTTTAATTCTCGAATGATGGCTCAATGCATGCTGGTGACACTTGATTTTTATTCCAGGAGCGGGCAAAACGGCCAAGACCTCAGACCTTCGGCACAGGCTTGAACAATACAAACTCCTCAAAGCTTCCGCCAAGCCGAAGCCTCCTACTAATCGTCCGGGAGACGTAGTCGGCTATCGTCCTCTTCTTGGAATTATTGAAGAAGATATACAAAAGAAGAAGAGGGGACGATCTACGTTTGAATCTCTTCCTGGCCTTCCGGCCCCATTCCAGCCAATTCATGATATTGAGGAGGAGGATACCAAGTTTATACCTTCCCCACATCTGTTTGAGAATCCAACCGTCACCCCGATAGATCACCCTGGCTTAGTTCGCAATCCGTTTGCGGGTCATCCGGACCTGGACCCGGCATCTCATGACATCTCCTTCGATGAGGTTACTGGTGAGCATCTTCTCCCTTGCAATCCTATGGTACGGGTGCTTGACGAAGCTAAGTCCCTGGACCTTGATTTGCTTACTACCCGGGTTGTAACTCTGGGGGATGAGGCTAAGGCAAATATTGACCGGGTTGCTGAGGAGACCAGGAAATTGATGGGGCATCATGCCCGACTAGTCAAGGCCGGGGAGGAAATTGGGAGTGCCAACATTCGGTTACGGTTAATGGTCTCCGACCAGGCTAAGCAGCTTGTCGATCAAGCCATCCAAATTTCTCAGCACGAGGCCGCATCCAGGCAACTGAAGAAGACTATGGAAGATGTCAGCAGGGCAGAGTTGCGAAAAATGGAGGCCGCCTGCAAGGAGCGAATTGACATGGCCATTACGACGGTGGATGAGGTTCGACAAGCGGACCTTGAGCGGGTGCAGGAATTATCGGGAAGACTTAAGGCCGTGGAGCTTGCTCAGTCCAGGTTGAAGGAGGAGATGGAGGCGATGAGGATATCCCTTCAGTCTGACCGCTCACGATACCGATCGGAAAGGGATGCTGTCGTCGCTATGCTGCGTGCTTTTGAGGCCCGAATGAGGGAGCTTGAGGAAAACGAGGGGGTGATGGATGAGATGCTCCAGGATATGTATTTCCGCACCTGGAAGTAGGGTAATTTATCCTGGATGGATGATTACCCCCGAGTTATGGCCAGGATTTATCTCCGGGCTCTGGAGGAGGCCAGGGCTGATGTGGATAAAGAGGGTGGCGCGGTCTTCAGAATGGATGTGGTCACTGCTCAGTTTACCAAGGAGGAGAAGGTGGCGGTGAAGGAGGGTATGCGGCTGCTTGCTGCCGAGGAGGCAGGTGTGCAAGTAGGGGATGATGACCAGGATGGTCAGGAAGCAGGTGATGGTAAGTCTTCCTTTCTAGTCTTTCCGTTAACTTGGTTGGTTATCATTAATGAATTCTTTCTTTGACCGGACAGTTGGGCAACAGGACAAGGATAAAACTCCGACGCAGCTGGCTCCTTGATTTGACCTGGATATATTTTTGTGAACTTGACATTGTTGTGTATGTTAGTCTCAGAACAGTAACGTAACTCTTAGGCTGTAATTATGCTACTTGTAATAAACAACATTATTCTTGACGTGTAATTTTTTAACTTAAGCTGATTCTGTCGTTTTTGAATGTTTTTGCTATTTTGACATGTTGTATGAGAAATATAGCTATGCATATTCTTGTAATTCAATTGTGTTTGACGTCAAGTTCTTATTTAAAACATAATTTCATGTCTTGCAATGTTAGTGTGATGTGTGAATAAATTATAGCTACGTGTTTATACATGAAAGAAGGAAATACCACCCTTCATATTTTGCTTGTAGATGGCAGCTTTGAATGTCTTGTGTGACCGAGTATGGAATGCAGTCTAGTGTCTCGTTGTGAGTACCCGCTTCCATTAGCGAATGTCTCCTATTCTGTGTCCTGTACTTTAGGGATTGTTACAGAGGATAGGAGAATAGTTTTTTAAATAAAATTGAAATATGAGAAATAGTAAAACTTCCAATCACGGAAGGCCTTCGATGTGCTTAAGTTCGTGGCAAACGGGCTTTATAGTCACTTTCCCTAGCTGTGGGTCTTGGAGACATTTGTCACCCATCTTACGCCTCCGCGGGGAGTTAATCTTTTTTACCACAGCCGTACTTAAGACACATCGGAGCCGAGATCGCGCACAGTAACTACCCGGGCCATTATGGCCCGTAATCGTAGGTATTATTCGATTTACTGTGGCCGGCTAGCGTGGGTGCCGATCGTCAACCGTGAACTACCCATGGCTGGCCACACCTTATGTTGGGGCTTAAAGTAGGTTCACAGTTGCCGGCGAGCCGAACGCCGTAATGAGCTGCCTCGGCTATAGTCGGTCTTCTTGGTGGCTTATAATTGGCTCATTACAGTTGGCTTTAAGGACCGTCGCGAGCAATGAGTTAACCCGCAGCAGAGGGATGCCGGAGCAAAAGTGTCTCATTGGCGAGGGCATAGATTCGTATAGTACCTGTTAGGTCTTGTCCAGAGAAGTCGCGCTGTGGAGCGCCTCGAGTGAAAATGCTATTTGCACAGGGTTTTGTTCAACGGAAAAGGATAAAGTTAACAAGCAGCCAAGATATAAAGGAACAAGTTAAAAAAGAGACAAGGTTTTTTCAAGTGGTTCGGCACGAAAATGCTTACGTCCACTGATTCTCTTTGTTAATTCACTTCATATGGGCAGTACAAGTTAAGAAAAGTATCGACGGAGGTGTTGGATGTTCCATGCCCTCTGGAACACCTCTCCGTCCACTGTTGACAAAATATAAGCTCCATTGTGGAGACCTTTATGAATTACATATGGTCCATCCCCAGATTGGATCTAGTGCTCCGGGGCGAGGGAAGACTCGCTTGAGGACAAGATCTCCTTCTTGTAAGATACGATGCTTAACCTTGGAGTTGTATTGTGCTGCCACCTTTTGCTTGTGGGCTGCTGCTTTGAGGGCTGCATCATTTCTTCTCTCCTCAATTAGATCCAAAGACATGTGAAGGAGTTCTTCGTTCTCTTCTGGGTTATAGTGGATCCTACGGTGGGAAGGCACGATGGTTTCAACCGGGAGCATAGCCTCCGATCCGTATGCCAAAGAGAAAGGAGTATGCCCCGTTGATGTTCTGAAAGATGTGCGATAGGCCCACAGTGCCGTAGGGAGCTCATCCACCCAAGCGCCCTTTGACTTTTCGAGTTTCTTTTTTATTAGAGTTTTCAGAATTTTGTCGACGGCTTCGACTTGTTCGTTTGCCTGGGGATAAGCTACGGATGAGAAGCTTTTGTGAAATCCGTGCTCTTGGCACCAGTTGGCGAACTCCTCGCTGTCAAACTGAAGACCATTGTCCGATATAATTTTGAATGGGACTCTGTACCTGCATAGAACATTTTTGATCAAGAAGTTAATAACTTTTGCTGAAGATACTTTATTTAGGGGTTCTGCCTCCACCCATTTGGTGAAGTAGTCGACTGCCACTATAGCATATTTGGCCCCACCTC
The DNA here is from genome assembly GCA_030737815.1 of Allium fistulosum. NCBI lineage: Eukaryota > Viridiplantae > Streptophyta > Magnoliopsida > Asparagales > Amaryllidaceae > Allium > Allium fistulosum. The sequence goes on along the minus strand of CM060901.1, from coordinate 1,414,579,107 downwards.
GGCCCATTGGCAGTTCGCCGATCAAGTCAACTCCCCATACTGCAAAGGGCAAGGGCTGGTCATTTGAGTAATCTCAATTGTTGGTAGCCGCGGAATCTTAGCAAACTTCTGGCATCTGTCACATTTTCTGACGAAATCTAAGGCGTCCTTGCTTAAGGTGGGCCAGAAATATCCATATCGGAGTATCTTTTTTGCCAAAGTCTGCCCTCTAGTGTGATCTCCGCAGCTTCCTTGATGAATGTTGGATAAGATTTCCTTGGCTTCCCTTCCAGCGACACATCTTAATAAGGGGTTAGAGAAGCCGCGCCGATAGAGGGTGCCCTCTTGTATTGTGTAGCGGGAAGCTTTCCTCAAGATTTTCCTGACTTCGTTACGCCCGTTGGGTAGTGTGCTGCTTTGTAAGTAGTTTCGGATGGGAGTCATCCAAGTTGCTTCTTCGGTTGCAGCTATCAGATTTACTTGCTCAAAACTTGGGGTCCGTTGCTTTGAGATGGCTACTGCTTCGGAAATAGCGTCGTCTCTCATGCTAGCTTGCTTCGCCAATTCGTCGGCCTCTTGGTTCTCTTCCCGAGGGATGTGTTTGACTAAATAGTGATCCAATCGATTGAGAAGTAACTTGGTCTTCTTTAAATATGCTATGTGTCGTTCTTCTCGAGCCTGGAATTCTCCTAGTATTTGATTTACAATAAGTTGAGAATCGCTATGAAGACACAAAGAATTGGCTCCGATTTCTAAGGCAAGTTCCAATCTAGCTATCACTGCTTCATACTCTGCATCGTTGTTAGTGGCAGTGAATTCCATCCTTATAGCAGAGTACAGCTTACTTCCCCTGGTAGTGATTATTACCACACCTGCCCCCGAGCCTTGTTCGTTTGATGCACCATCCACAAAGAGGTTCCACTTGATGTCTTCTGCTATCTCTGATTGCTCCTTACCTTCGTTGGTAGTGAATTCGGCAATGAAATCGGCCATGGCTTGCCCCTTGATGGCGGTGCGAGGATGGTAGGTAATATCATATTGACTTAGTTCAATGCACCATTTAAGTAGTCGTCCGGAAGTGTCGGGACGATGGAGTACCTGCCTCAGCGGTTGATCGGTCAGAACTCTGATGGAATGGGACTGAAAATAGTGTCGCAGTTTTCGTGATGCGATTAGTAGACAGTATGCTAGCTTCTCAAGTTTAGGATATCTGACTTCTGCCCCTGTAAACCTCTTACTTACAAAGTATACTGGCCGCTGCGTGCGGTTGTCTTCTCTTACCAAAGCAGCGCTTAGAGCATGAGATGATACAACAAGGTATAGGTATAACGCTTCGCCTTCGTTTGGAGTCGAGAGTACCGGCGGTTTCTGGAGGTGTTCGATTAAGTTAAGGAAAACTGTTAAGCATTCGTCAGTCCATTCGAACTTTCCTTTGTCTTTCTTTAGAGCTTCGAAGAAGGGGACGCACTTGTTCGTTGCTTTGGGGATGAATCGGCTTAGGGCGGCCACTTTCCCATTCAGGCTTTGCATTTCCTTTCGAGTGGAAGGTATTTTGATATCTTTTAGAGCTCGGACTTGTTCAGGGTTTGCTTCAATCCCTCTGGCATGGACAATGAATCCCAAGAACTTTCCTGATGACACTCCGAAGGAGCATTTTAGAGGATTAAGTTTCATTCCATATTGGCGAAGTACTCGAAACATCTCGTCTAGGTGGCTTACGTGATCGTCGGCTCTCCTTGACTTTACCAGCATGTCATCCACATACACTTCCATAGTTTGTCCTATTAGCCCTTCAAACATCTTGTTGACGAGGCGCTGGTAGGTGGCTCCTACGTTTTTAAGTCCGAAAGGAATTACCTTGTAGCAGTACAATCCCCGGTTAGTGATGAAACTAGTGTGGTCTTGATCGGGAGCATGCATGGGAATTTGGTTGTATCCTGAGTATGCGTCCATAAAAGATAAGAGTTCGTGCCCGGTTGTGCTGTCTACAAGTTGATCGATTTGGGGAAGCGGGAAGCAATCTTTCGGGCAGGCGTCATTTAAGTTGGAGAAGTCAATGCATGTTCGCCACCTCCCATTAGCCTTCTTTACTAGCACCGGGTTGGCGATCCACTCTGGGTAGATGGCCTCTCGTATGAAGTCATTGGTAAGTAGATTCTTTACTTCTTTGTCGAGGGCTGCTGATTGTTCTGCCCCCATACTTCTCTTTCTTTGTTTTACGGGCGCCTTGGTAGGATCAATGTTTAGTACGTGGCATGCTATGTCAGGAGAGATTCCGGTCATGTCAGCATGTGACCATGCAAATACATCCAAGTTGTGGCGGAGAAAGTCAATGAGTTGTTCCTTCAATTCTGCTTTTAGTTGGGACCCGATTTTCAATAGTCTACTCGAGTCATGTTTGTCTATAGATACAAATTCCATAGCCTCTGCAGGCTCGGCAGTGGCCTCCTCCTCTTTGTCCCTGGGGTCTAATTCATTGAAAGGGTCGCTGGTATATCGAAGAGGAGGGGCTTTCTTTAGTTGCTATGCTTCCAAACTTTTTGTGCAGAGGGCAACCTCTACACTCTTCCCTTTATCCTTCCTGTGGTTGTTGCGAAGTTCAGTTACATAGCAGTCTCGAGCAACGTCTTGGTCTCCCTCTACTTCCCCTACTCCATTGTCCGATGGAAATTTCATCTTTAGGCACCATAGGGCCAGGACAATTTGGAAGTCAGACAAGGCTGGCCTTCCTAAGAAGGCGTTGTAGGACGAGTGGTTTTCTATCAGCACAAATGTCTGTTTCCGTACAACGGAGCGGGGATGGCTTCCAATTTCAACAAAGAGGTCCAGTTGCCCGAGGGGCATCTTTGCATCTCCAGTGAAACCGTGTAGTGGTTTATTGCAGGGAGAAACGTCCTTTATTGATAGTTTCATTTTGTCGAATGCATGCTTGAATAAGATATTTACTGAGCTTCCAGTGTCTACTAGAATTCAGAAAACTTCGGCCGGACCGAGCCGGGCAGAGATAACCATGGGATCCATGTGAGGGTACTGCCTTCCCTCTAGGTCGCACCTACTGAATGTGATGTTATCACTCTCTTTCCGCTTCGGGTGGCGTTCTTCTATAACAGAATTAACACGGTCTTCATTGTTTCTAAGCGACTTTCCATATCTTTCCATTTCTGCCCAGCTTCTGTCGGCGATGTGCGGTCCTCCCGAGATGGTATGGACCACTATCTTCTCTTGACTGGAGCCACTAGTGTTGCGATTTCCTCTGCCTACCTCTGGGGAGGGTAGCCTTGGGTTCTCATTGGCAAGAGCTAGAGTCCTGTTCTGACCTTTTACTTAGCGTTCCAGTCTCTTCCTTCTGATGTGTTCTTCAATCAAGTCCCGGAGATGATGGCATTCATTGGTATCATGCCCATGGGATTCGTGGTAGCGGCAGAATTTTCCAGACTTAATCGCGTTATCTGATTCCTTCTTGTGCGGGGGGCATTTGTATTTAACTTCGTCTTGGGTGGCAAGGAAGATGTTTTCAATGGTTTCATTCAAAGGAGTGTAAGTGTCGAATCTCGGTCCTGGCCGATATAGGCGCTTTTCTCCCTTCTTGCCCCCAGCATTGTCTCTAGAATCATTTCTTCGAACGTCCTTCGCTGCAGCGGGCGTGTTACCGTGAGCTGCCTTATTTTGTTGCCCTGACCGTTCCTCAGTGGTAGCGTCTTCAAGCCTCATATATTTCCCGGCTTCATGGAAGAAATCGGGTAAATTAGCTGGTTTTTCTTTTGTCAATCTTCTAGCAAATTTAGTATCCGGATGCACACCACTACAGAGGGCCATTAAGACAAGCTTCTCATCGGCATCTTGGACTGCGGCCGCTGCACCATTGAATCGGGTTAAATATTGCTGCAGCTTCTCTCCAGGTTTCTGTTTGACATTGGATAAGGAATAAGCGTCCTTGGGTTATTCCACATGAATGCAGAATTGGCTGATAAACTTTTCTTTCAACATCTCCCATTAGCTGATGGATCCTTGGGGTAGATGGTAGAACCAAGAGGTAGCTAGATCTGCTAAGAATAGTGGAAAGCATTTGCACAGTACCCCCTCGGTTGCCCCGCTCATGAGCATATGCTGTGTGTATCTCTGCAAGTGTACAACGGGGTCAGAGGTTCCTTTGTAAGGTTCCATTGTTGGCATTTTCCATTATCGGGGGGTGACAGCAATTTCGATATTGCGGGCGAAAGGGCTGGTTACCCTAGCGCATATCCCTCGATCTCTTTGATCCCGTTCGACGCACTCTCTGAACAAGCGTGCCATCCTTTCATCAGAATTTGGAGCAGATGAAATGAGTTCGGTTCTGTTCTGTGGGATTGATTCCATCCAGATGACCTGTAGGGATGGTATCGTCTATCATTCCTAATACTTTCCAGTGGCTGCCTTCGGTCTTCTGGGAGCATGTTAGGGGCCAGCTACAGTTGGCCCTTGCCTTGATCTTCCCCTGCTGGGGTCTGATCTAAGCACTTCCTCGGGTCCAACTTCGGGCTGGACTCTAGCTCGGCCCCATTCATTGGTGTTTCCGTGGTTAGGCAGTACGACCGGCTCGGCTACAGTTGACCTCCGCCCGGTACCTCCCCTGTTGGGTTCGGTTCGAAGCATTTCCTCGGGTCTAATTTCGGGCTGAGCTCGGTCTCGACTCCTACCATGGCCGCTTCTGTCGTTAGCTCCTTCGAAGAAGGAAGATCTTTGTTGTCTCTGAGATCCTCCAGACCTGGACTCATCCCATGATTCAATGTTGCGGTTGGACTCTTCAGCATCCCTTAAGCGTGACATGAGATGGTCCACCAAGGCTTCCTGCTGGGATGTGAAGCGGTTAGTCACTTCAGCCACAACCCTGTCTAGATCTGCCCTAGTAATTGCTGCCGGCTGTTCTGTGGCAGGGGTGGTCGGATTTGCTTGATTTTCAGTTGGTACTGCTGCTGGAACGGGACGATCCTCTTGATTTGTGACCACTGGATCTGGAATACTGCTAGTCATGATGTTCTTTCCTCTGTTAACATCTTCCTCTGCTTGGGAGCCATGTTTTTCCAAGCAATGAACGATGCTGTTAGGAAGAAGGTTAAGTGGGAGAGGCTGAAGCTTCGAGCTTCTTGCTCTCAATGAAAGCACCAAAAATGTTTGCACAAAAAATGGGCAAACACCTCCAAGTCGTATGATTTAGTTGATTTTATGTTATTCTTGTGATCTAGGTGATTTATGCAAATATATGAAAAGCAGGGACTGAACTGTAAAAGACACGCAGATTTATAGTGATTCGGCCAGAATGTGCCTACGTCCACTTTATATGTTATTCTCCTTTACTGTTCAAATTACAAGTACAAAGCTTTGATACAAGTATATGAAAGTTGTTTGAAAGTTCTATCCGTGCTTGAGCTCTCAAACTTGTCTGCCATTGTTGTACCCCTGCCCCTCTATTTATAGAGTGAGGCTGGGGGCAGGGGTCTTGGATGTATATAACTACTGCTGGGCCTGGGCTGATGCAGTCTGGCCAGGCAGAGTTGGTTCGGTCGGCTTCTTGGTCCGGTAGCACTTGGTCCGGTGGCACTTGGTCCGGTGGCACTTGATCCGGTTGTATAGTCCGGTAGGTTGGTTCGGTTGTAGAGGGAGTAGGTTGATTCGGCTGGGACATGGTTCGGTGGAGGTCGGTTCGGCAATAGTTGGAGGAGTGTTGGTTCGGCTGGGACATGGTTCGGTTCAGCAGGGGCTAGGAGACCTGTTGGTTCGGCTATGGTTGGACTGATGGGGAGAATTCGCCCAACACTTAGTTTACTCAGATTTTTTGATTCTTGTATTACCGTGACTTTTGCCTCAAAGTTCATTGGTAAGACTCGTAGCACCTTCCTCACAAGCTCTACCTCAGTGAATACCTTCCCAAGCGCTCTAGCATTGTACACAAAAGTTGAAAAGCGTCCAAACATGTCCTTTATGCTCTCGCCTTTGTCCATCACAAAATTCTCATATTCAATGCTGAATAGGGCTAGACGAGACTCCTTGACTTGAGAAGTTCCTTCATGTGTCACCTCCAAGGTATACCAAATTTACTGCGCAGTTTTACAATGAGAAATTCTATTAAATTCATTCTTATCAAGAGCACAGATCAAAGCATTCATGGCTTTAGCCTTTGTAGTTTTTAATTTCTTATCGTTAGCGTCCCACATATCCTTAGGTTTAGGAATCTCAGTATCACCAACAGTTATAGTGGGAGATTTATAGCCAGTTTCAATAATATCCCAAACATCATAATCAAGAGAGCTAAGATAAATACCCATCCTAACTTTCCAATAAGCATAATCATTCCCATTAAACATGGGTGGCCTAACAATATATTGCCCCTCAGAAAAATCATTATTTGGTGGATTCATGACTCTAGAGTTAAAAAAATACCGTGCTTTGATACCACTTGTAGGATCTAGATTAACCCTAGAGGGGGGGTGAATAGGGTTATAGCAAATCTTCTCGAATCTAAACACAAAACAAACTGCAGAGAAGTAAATATGCTGAAAAGTAAATCACACACAAAATTTACCCATCTTCGGCAACCCCTGCCTACTGCTGCATTCCCAGATTTCTATTAGAATTAAACAGTCTCCTGCTTACAAACACTCTAACAGACTTGCACACCCTACTACCGCCTATAGAGTTTTGCAAACTCGCAAACCTGCTTACTGAACTAATCCTAACTAGACAATCTGACACAACCTAAAACCTAGGTGGTGATTTACCAAGAGTTGATTCGAAAAGTAGACTAAAAATAAAAACAAGAATAACTCGAAACCCTAATTTAAAATATTAAAGGCCAAATATAATTTATAACACAATAAAACCAGCCCAAACTATTATCGCTCAAAAAGAAAAATGCGGCCCTTTTTCTTTTATCAATGTCGGCCCGTTCCTTTGTGAGATAATGGCGACTCTGTTCCTTTACCTTGTTCGATCAAATTTAGGGCTTTCGGAATTTCAAAGATGTCGGCTTTGAATGGATGATTTATCACGTTGTTTACTTTGTTGATCACACATTTCTCTGAGTTGCTCACGGCTCTTTGAAATTGATCGAGTTTGTGGATATTTGCTTGTTTGATTTATCGATCGAACGTCTTCCTTTTCGCTCTGGAAATTAAGGCTTCTGGATATCGACTTCTGTTGATCGATTGAATAGATGATTTCACGTGTAGCTTTTGATCGATCGTTTCCTTGTTGCTCTGCTTCGATTTTTGATCGAGTTCGACTCCTGACTTTGGTATGTGATTTTTGCCTTTTGCTTTACTGTTTACGCGTAATTGAACTCGGTAATTTGCCGATGATGATTATTAGGGCTTTATATAGGATTCGAAATCCTTGATTTGCGTTCGTATATTTTATACGAATTCATTTGATTTTTTCAACTGATTTTGCTTGGCCGCTTGATTTTCTTTGATTGCTTGAGATTGATTCTGACTTTGTCACTTACGTATATTTGGCTTTTCTATTACTTGATAATCACGGCTTGGGTTTCGACTCCTTGGTCATCACGGTGTTGACTTTGACCATTTCTGATTCTGTGAATTTCTGGCTTTCACTTGTACGTTCAAATTTGAATTTGTCAATTACTTATCTTAATTTTGTAACTACTGTACATATTTCTAGTGTGTTCATCCCTGAGCACTTTTCGACCTACTGTTTGCACACTGCTTCCACTGTTTCGACTTGAGTCTGCATTTGCATTTGGTACATCTTGCAGTTTCAATCACTTGAGTACGTTGTAGTCTTCGTCGCACTTGGTTGTGATGTTGTGATTGTTGCTGTGCACTTGAGTCTTTTATGTACTTGACAGATGTGCATTGTGATGCATTGAGATGTGTATACTTGATGTTCACTAGTTCGTTCCATTTGATCTGAGCATTGACTTCTGTCCACTGTACTTCAAGTCATGTTGCAATTGTGGCTGTACTTCAGTTGCTTGTATATATGTATATTGTTCATTGTCCTGTGCCATTTGTAGTTTGTCTGGTTCCCTCGAGTTTTGCTGCACTTGAATAGTTGTTTTATACACTTTGTTTCTTTGGCCTGATTTCTTTATGAATATCATGTTATAGATGACTTTGAGCCTGGGCAGTTTGGTTGTATTTGTATAGTGAGTTGATGTGCATGCTTTGAACTTGTATTCTGTTGGCACTGCTTATTGGTCTTGATTTCATTGGTGTCATTGGTGCATTTGTGTGCATTGTTATTTTCAGTTACACTTCATGTTGTTGGTGGTCTGATCTTTGATGTTGAGGCTGCTATGTTCATGTGGTCTGGTCTGGTCATCATGTAGTTGTATGTCACTGATTTGTTGTACTTGAGTCTGGTTCATTCAGACTTGAAGTCTAGTTCCTTTTGTAGCATTGAGTTGCACTGCACTTGAGTCTTGTCTCCATTTGCTTGATGTCTTTGATTGGTTCTGGTCTTGCTACTTTGAGTTTGGTTAGGCTTGTGTACTTCACTGCTATATGTGCACTGTGCTTGTTGACATGTCTGGTGCACCACTTCATATGTGCACTCGTTTACATTTGCCTGGACTTGACTGTTGCATTGCTCTATTGTATTCATGTAGTCTGGTCTGGTCATCATGTAGTTGTATATATACATGTCTCTGATTTGATGTACTTGAGTCACTTGTGCATTATCAAATTTCTGTTTCAATTTTGTCTGGTTAAACTTGAGACTGTAGCATTCATGTGTACATTACTTGTTTCACTGATGGTCTTTGCTTTTGGTTTCACTTGTGTTGAATCCAGCTTGCAGCTCAGATTTGACCTTGTGCTGAAAATTATGACATTGTTTTATTGCACTTGAGTTGAACCCAACTTTTGGTTTGGGTTTGACATGTGCTTACCTGTCCCTATTACTATATCAAGTGTGTATACATATATCAGTGTGCACGGCCTTGTGGCATGTACAGTGATACACTGTGCATGTCACATTGTTCGTGTGTGATGAATTCAAATGATGACGAACAACCCAAATAACTGAGGCAAATATTATTTTCAAAATTCATATTTTGTTTTATACTGCAAAAACATTTTGTTTTCAATTTTACTGCGTCAATGTATATTTCTGCAGATTGCTCAGATGCTGGATTCACATTGGAATGAAGTTGAAGATAAATACGAGTGTGAGTGATATGTAGTGAGGAACTGATGTAACTATGAAATTGTGATGTAATTGTATTGTGACTGAAATTGTATAGTTATAGTGAGAGCTTGAAATTGTACTATCAAAATTGTAATAAATATTTGTTTGAATAAAATATTCGTTTGAATTCCAATTCTGTGTTATTTATTTTATTCAGCAAATATTTATTTTATCTGTGAAAAACAAAATAGTACAATATCAAATACATTTAAATGAATGTATATATGTTTATTATCATCAAACAAAAAATCATATACATGCATATTCCACATAAACAACAAATTTCAATTTGTTTGGTTTTGATTTCATCTTTTAGTTTGGTTTTCCTTTGATTAATTTTTTTTTGTATATATCTTATTTTTCGTTTTAGGTTGTCAAAGCAGATAAAGGAAGGAGTAGCTTGCCAAAAATAACTGCTTGCTTGCTTATAAAAAATTGCTGCTTTTAACCCCCATCTATTGTTTTTATTTGTCTTGCATTGTTGTTTGCTTACATTTAAAAAAAAATCAAAAACCAAAATAAAAAACAATTTCATTCGTAGTTGCATTGTTAATACACGTTTAATTTCTTCTTTGCATTTTATCTTTGAATTTGTTAATAATAACAATTAGACATCAATGACACTTAATTATATATTGACAAATTGTCTTCTTTGAAAAATTTAATTTCTTGGTGTCTTGGCTACGGCAGAGCAATAATCAGTTATAAATATTACGGTGATTCGTAAATATTATAGTGGTTGTTTCTTTGAAGGTACTTAAACCTTCGGTTGTATTGCTACAGTGATTCGTGGTGCACCGATAAATAATGTCCGTCACCTGGCCGAGAACTATCTTATTTATTTAAGACATTGTGTGATTATACAATTTTGGGTTAACTTAGGATAAACATTTGTAATTAAACCCTTGCACTCATTTAGTTGCATTAGTTCATGCATAATTAAAAAAAATTCAAAATCAAAAACAAAAAAAATTGTAAATATTTCTTAACTTAGTTTTTTTTAAATCCTTTATTTTGAAATTTATTTTTCAATCAAAAATAAAAAATTAAAAAAATCTTTGAGTTAGTTTTTTTAAAACCAAAAATCCAAAAAAAAACCTTTCAAAAACAGAAACAAAAAAATTTGAAATTTAAAAAAAACAAAAATTAAATTTTTTTGAAAAATAAATTCCTTTTGGTAAATATTTTTCCTTTATAAAAAAACCAAAATTTTTTTTTATTGAAAATGTCCAAGTTTCTTTTCCCTACTCACTTGAATTTTACAATAGTTGTGAAAATCAATATAGCCCATATGATTTCACTCCAAATTCGTATGGATATTTTAACAACTTTTGTTTAAACAATTCGAATTTTGAACAACAAAGTTTTCAAAACGATGACCAACCCTCCACTCTTGAAAAGAGCATTTCGTCTTTACTTGAACTCTCTACACAAAAAAATCAAAGTATAAATGATTTGTGTAATAACTTGAGTCAAGGATTTCAAAATTTGATTTTAATTCAAAATTCAAACGATTTTGAGTATAACCTGTGCCCACTCAATTTCGAACTTCATAATGAATTTCAAAATCAAAATGAAAGTGGAAACAACTTTTCAAATAATTTTGGCAATGGAAATAATCTCGATTACGATGTGATCGATAATTTTTGTTCTCAACAAATCAAAACCAAAAAATTCTCAAGCTAATAACTATAAATTGGATTTTGTTGAACAAATGGACGAAATCTATCATGATTACATGGATCTGTTGTTCGAAACATATATGAAACAATGTGGAAAAAAAACCAAATCCCAACGTGTGATGAGTTGAGTGATAATCCACCTTTTACCCAAATCGATGATTTTCAAATAATAACTTTAGAAACTGAAAACGACAATCTTAACGAAGTTGTTGAAAAGACGGTAATTGAAATGGATTTCAATTCTTTTAAGGGTAAGAAATTTGATTTAAAACTCGATCTTCCTTTTCTCGATTTAAAATTTTTGAATACAACAACTTTGGATTTTGAACTTAATATATGCAATGAAGTTGTTGATAATCCAAATAAGGAAGACGAATTCAGTAAACACGATTTCTTTGGACTTTTCGAAAACGAGTTGTCGAATTCTGAAGGGGAAGATTTAAAACACCATTTTGATTTTGAAATCCAAATTTTGAAGAAGTTTTCAATGATAAATTTGAGTTTCAATTTGGTGAAAATAAACTTGAACTTCAATCACTCGTTTTATCAACCTCAAAAATCATCGAAAAGGAAACGACTCGTAAGATTTTTAATATAACGACATTCGTTTTCCCGAATCAACATTCAACTTTGAAATCATGTATGGTTTGGTTTTTCGAGCTTAAGCTATGTATCACATACTTGACGAGACAAATGAATCGGTCTTTGGAAGACCGTTTCATTTACTTTTTGACTATATACTTTCTGATCTCGTGTAAATACCGTTCATTTTCATGTAAATATAGGTCATCTTTTTATTTTTCTCCTTCCTGGGTTGATTGTAGGAACACAGTCAGAATCACGTGTTGGGGGAGACTCATCATCATTTTTGATTTTTCATGGTTTATTTTTACATTTTCTTTCCAATTTTTTTTTTCTAAAAAAAATCTCAAAAACAAAAAACAGAAAAACAAAAAAAGTTTTTTAAGCATTTTGGTTTATTTTTAAAGAAACACTATAGGATAAATACATGGTTTTGGTTAACTAAATTGAAATTTTTGAAAAATTTATTTGTCTCAACAAAAATAAAAATGAAGTTTGATTACAAATAACGATGGTTTAACTAGTATATAGGAAGGTTCATATGTGTTAATTATGAAATATCCTAATAGAAAATCTTTGTTTTAAAAAGTGGTGAATTCAAATAAAAGGATATAGCATTTTTTTTGTCTTCTAAGTTAAATGGTGCTAAGATGATTTTGCAAAACTCTCCAAAAAATACAAAAAAAACAAAAAAACAAAAAAAAAATTCTTGTATATATGTATGTAATTTTCTTTCTTTTTTTATGCAATTTAATACATGCTCTTATCTTTTACATGCTTATTTACATTTCATGTTAGTAGTTTAGATTTTCTTTTATGAAAATAGCATAGGTTTTCCTACATTTAGCTATCTCTTTCCTTTTCTTTTTCTTTCATGTTGCATGCTATATTTGTTGAAATGGTAACAAATATGAGAGGCTAAACCCCTTCGGTTTAGGGGTAATGAAGCTCTCTAATCATGTAGCTTCAACATAATTTGATGTTTATGCTCTCTTTTTGTGCTTAATGAGAATGATTGAAGTGGTTTAACTTGTTGTTTTTGCTTTGAATTTGATAGCCTATGTTGTTGACACCAAATAGGCTATGCTTAAACAATCACTAAACAATAATTACCTCTTCATCTACATATGATGATGGTAATGAAGTGAATTTTGAAATTGAAATTTGATGGTCTATATTTCTAATTCATAGTTAATAGGCCATGCTTAAAATATATTTCAATTTCAACTTTGTTGTCATATTTCATGAGAATTAAATATGTATTAGTGGTTGTGTTATATTTTGATGGTTTATATTGGGCTAATTAATAGCACAAATATACCATACATATGATAAGCACATCAACTAATTACACTAATTACAAGAAAAGAGAAATCATAACTTCATTTTGTTGATTTATGTGATCAAGTGAGTGGAAATTGCCTCTAAATTGCCTTCATACTCTCATATTTGTATCACTTTCTTTTTGTTAGTTTGTTAGTTATTTACATTTTTTAGCTTAACACTCTCTTCAACTTTGGTTTAATTTGATTGAATAGATTTTTTTAAAGTCATAAATTCCCTACGGATCGACCCGTACTCGCCACATATAAAAATTGTACGTCGTGCGCTTGCGGTATAAATTTTAATTTGAAATTTATCGGCAATTTTATAATCCGATAGAAAATTTATTGTTAAACAATTTTTCTTTGAAAAGCAACTGTTTATTGATTCTTTCTCAAATTTTCTTTTCATATTCATTGATCTTTCCTTGTCGAAAGAAATTTATGATCATCCCCTCCAGGGCTCTACAATGGTTATTTTCATGGCCATTCATCATGTGATAATGAAATTAGTATCCTCCCTGGTTTCTCTCATGTTTTGTCCTACTTTTCTATGATGGCCAGTAGTTAAGCTCATTCTTTGTAAGAAAGTAGACATTCTCTATGAAAGTTGTTAAGTCGCATTCCTTTGGAAGTCTATACTTGAAACTTGATTCTTGCGGACGGCCTTTTGACTTTTTATTTCTTGGCCTTATTATTTCACACTCTTCGATTGCTTTTCTTTTTACCACCCTTTGAATTTCTAGAGTTGGAAGTGTTTTTGTTGTAGTTGGTTTCCATTTATGTGCAAAAGCGTTGTAATCATCCATTATCTCTTTCTCAAAGATGGTGCCTTCGGAATAATGTTGGATTGTTCTTCTCATTTAATTGAAGATATTGTCACTTCCATTTGTATTCTTTCCTACTGCAAAGATGGGAGTGGGGCCAACATGAAAAGGATTTAGACTCCATTTTTCAGGATTATAAGATTCCGCTTTTTTCTTGTTTATAATTCTAAGAGCTTCTAGCCATAATCTTTGCTCTTCATCTTGGTTGGAATCTATGATGATCATTGGGGAGAATCTTTCCTAGTGGGGTTCAGATGACCCTTGTTCAGATCTTTTTATCCTTCTGGCCATGATCAAACCTAAGTAGATGAACTTAAGATTAGGTTGAGTGAGGTTAGAGAATAGTAGTGTTGGGGGTTTAACCAAGTCAGAGGTTCGAGCAATCCTAGCACAAAAAATGTTAATAAGATTTCTTGTCAACACCCCAAAATAATACTAAGGAATGTGAATTATCCTTTAGGCAAGTAGAGCAAAAAAGAAGGTATAAATCCTCTTAGAATCTCATCCTGATTATTCTTTAGCAAGTAGGAACAACCCAGATAGATCTTTCGATTGTGTCGAAAGGGTCAGATTCTGTGCTTTGTAACCCTTCGACCTTGTTGGGATGGATAAATTTCCTTTTGAAGGCCTTCCTTTCTAATTGATAGAAATATCTCAAAAAGTTTTCCCTTGAAAGGTTTCGACCCTGCTAGAAGCGAGGTGATCTTAATGATAAAGCTTGAACCAGGAAACTTGGTCTGAGTTCCGACCTTGTCGATGGCTTATGGCTATTGAATAGTTTGGAGTTAAGTATGGATTAAGGTATGGGTTTCGACCTTGTCGAAAGCCGGATCCTTAGACTTCTTGTGTAAGTTGACAATTTAAGTGTGTAATGACTTGGTTTTGACCTTATCGAAGGCTATGGCTCCAGAGAAGATAGCTTGGAATTTGAAGGGGTTTCGACTGTGTCGATGATGACCTTTCGATGAAGGTGAAACCTGAAACATAAAGGTGAATCCAACAAAAGCTTTAAGGAAACAGTAAAGTAGACTAAAGTATTTAAGACTTCCCTTTTACCCAACAAAGAAAAATTTATTTCTCTATATTCCCAAATCAATTTACAAATTAGGGTTACAACCATTTTTTGTAAGAGTATACAAGTTGAGAATGAGAGGAATCTGCCCCCCAAAAATGTGACCCCTTGGGTCTTATTTATTGATGCGGGTCAGCACCTTTCGACCCTGATTCTATCGAATGGGTTGGAAGGTGGATGCTGAAAGACCTAAGCATGTTGCCGCCTTTGTTGAAAGGTATGGTGGTGCTCCTCCTCTTTAAGTTGTCCTGTAAGTGCTTCCGACTCTGTCGATAGCCTTTGCTCATAGGTCTCAATGATGTTGGTTACGCATGTGCTCATGTTTCTTATCTAATGCGAAACCCTTCCAGGACCACATTGGTTTCGACCGATTCGAAAGGCTTACTGTAGCTTTCGAAGGGGTTGTTCAAGATAACACTTATCTTCTAGTAGTTTGATAAAGGCGAAACCATTGGTTTCGAATGGTTTGGCATATGTTCAAAGAGCTATTCTTCATTGCCTTCGAGAGGAGTGGTTTCGACTTAGTCGAAAGGTCTTCATCTAGTCGAAAGGTTTTAAATGATGGTGGAAGTATGCTTTCGACTCCTTCATCTTCTTTGAAAGGTAAGTACCCTCTAGATATTGACTGGAAAAACCTTCCGACACCTTCGAAAGGTTATGTTGCTTCCGGACTTTGATGGTAGCATCCCTTCGACTTTTTCGAAAGGCATAGTTGGAGCTCTTCTCCTTGTTCTTTGCTTAAAAAGGTCTTGACTTACTCGAAAGGTTGATTTTTGGAGTAACAATGGGAATCTGAAAAACCAAGCGAATCAAATTGCTACTAAAGAAACCGCTTCCCTGGTCCTTCTAAAAATGAGTTTCGCCAAATGACGCTAAAGTTTGTTTCTGTTACAGCCCAACAATTGGATGACTAACAAACCGAGGTCAAGAAAACTTTTGTTGAATTAGAAAAGAAAGTCTTGGTAATAATTAAGGAGGACAAGAATCCTCTCACTATCGAATGGAATCTCGAAAAACTGCCAATGACTAATGAATACTTGTAAGCTGAGCCCACGATGGCTAAGGAGGCAACAAAGAATGTCGAAACCATAAGGGTAGCTAGTGCGGGACTGTTGGTGTCAAAATTGGCCACCAACACCTAGTTGTATGAAAGCACCAATATCGATTCACAGATCACATATAGTATCTTATGTAGAGACTATAATATAAAGAACAAACAAATTAAAAATGAAAGCAAGTAAAAAGAGTCAAGATTTATAGTGTGATGCAGCGCGATTTACTAGCTCGTCTTATTTGAATTGTTCAAAGCCTTTAGGTCGCTCACAACCTAGTGATGTCTTAGGTCGCTCACGACCTAGTGAAGGTCGCTCATGAGTTACTAGATTCAGCGTAAAGGCATGCAAACGACCTAAGGAGATAGACAAACTAAACCACATTTTATTAGGTCGCTCGACCTTATGTTGCGGGAAGAAAGACGAGTTACGACCTAAGTTAGGTCGCGGGAAGTTAGGTCGTTGGAAGTTAGGTCGCGTGAAGATTGGTCGCGAGAAGAAGAGTCCGTTGCTGAATATCTTAGGTCGCTCAAACCTAACGAGCTACGACCTTAATCAGCTACGACCTATCTTAGGTCGCTCAAACCTAACGAGCTACGACCTTAATCAGCTACGACCTACCTTAGGTCGCTCAAAGGCTAGGTTGCTCAATCCTATAATTCGCATGTGATGAAGACTCTATGCCGCTCAACTGTAGGTCGCTAGAAGATTTCCTGAAGCCGCTTCTTTAGGTCGCTCAAGATAGGTCGCTGCCGTGTATTTTTAGGTCGCTCGACCTTGTGTGTTGTTGTACTTTGTTGTGTTGTAATGTGTTAGGTCGTTTACTTGTTGTAACTTGTATCTGTTAAGTCGCTATTTGTTAGGTCGCATGGCTTTATTTTAGGTCGCATTTTGTTAGGTCGTTCACGACCTAAGTGTTGTCAAATGTTGAGTCGTGTGTGTTGTAAAACTCTATAAATAGCGGGGTTGAGTCAGTTGTAAGAGGTTGTTGAATTTGAAATAAAAACTTGTTTGTGTGCTTTGTGCCACTTCTCCAATTGGTAGTTGAGTGTGATCTCCTATCTCCACTTTCGGTAATCGAGTGTGCTCGATTCAACGACTGCTAAAGCCGATTCACGAAATCTAGTGCGCTAGATCAACGTCGAAGAATCGTAGATCTTTAAACACGGTATCGTGTGCAATCAACGTGTTTGGGATAGCTAGAATCTGGTATCTTTGGATCAACGAATTTGGGCCATTCGGTATCTTCTATTCCATCGATTGCTACTTTCACCGATTTATCCATTTCAGTTATCCGCTGCTGCGTCATTTGGTATCAGAGCTAGACTTAGCCAATCATAGCTAAGCCGAGTCTTGGAGCCAATTTTATTTGAAGTGTAAATCCGAGCAATTGAAGGCCGTGCATCATCTTTAAAGTTCAAGCCGAGAGTTAACTTTTGTTTGAAGAGTAATCATGCCGCCAAGAAGAGCTAATCGCCATCAGAATGTTGAAGCTTTGTATAGAAGAGAAGAAGCCGATGAGATGGAGCAAAGAATTAATGAAAACTTTAGCGAGAAGCTTAATGAAGGGATTGGTCGATTAGAGAAGATGATGTTGGAGATGAATCAAAATCAGAGAAGGGTTTCACCTGAATCTAACCATGGGGGAAGTAGAGTTTCACCACATTCCAATCGAGAGAGAAGTGTTGATAATGATCATAGAAGTATGAGTCGAGATTGTCATAGAAATGTTAATGATCGAAGTCGTGATAGGAATGTGAATGATCGTGATCGGAGGAATGTAGATAGAAGTGATGTTGGTGGAAGAAATGATGGTAGTAGAGATGTTGGTGGTCAGGATCGACATCGATATACATCAGATTTTGAAGAGGAGTTTGATGGTGGTAGTGTTCATGGACGAGGATGGGGTCAAAGAAGCAATCATTCGGAGTATGATCAAAAGTGGGAGTCTGGGATGAAAACTGAAATACCGGAATTCAAGGGAGGTATGCATGCCGAGGAATTTCTTGATTGGCTAGCTTATGTTGAGGAAATTTTTGACTTCAAGGAGGTTCCGGAGGATCGTAAAGTGAAGTTGGTTGCCACTAGGTTGAGGGGGAGAGCTATGGCATGGTGGCAGCAAACCAAACTTACTAGAGAGCGGATGGGGAAGTCGAAGATTGTTGATTGGGAAAAGATGAAGAAGTTGATGAAGGCTACTTTCTTACCCTACAATTACCAATCACTAATGTATCAGAGATTACTGAACCTGAGGCAAGGGACGAAGGCTGTTACTGATTATGCAGATGAGTTCTACCAGTTGATTGCTCGAAATGACATTATGGAGACAGAAGAACAATTGACCGCTAGGTTTGTTGGTGGACTTAGAACACAGATCCAGGATATGGTGAACATGTTCGACCCCAGATCTGTGGCAGAAGCACACCAAAAGGCGTTGGCTTGGGAGAAACAAGGTAGACGTGGGGGAGGTGTGTTTCCAAGTTTTACGCGGCAGAACAAAGGAGCGGGTAGTAGTTCTAATATTCCTAAAGCATTGAGTAAGCCGGTTGTTCATGAAGGGGCTAAATCAAAAGTCAACACCAGTTTCAAATGCTATAATTGCCAGGAAGTGGGTCACAAGAGCAACGAATGTCCGAAACCGAAGAAGAGAACTATGATTGTTGAAGTGGAAGATGAGGATGCAGAGGCTGAATGTTCTAATTCACTACATGATGAGGAGGAAGAAAATGTGTCGGGAGATGAAGGGTATTCATTGATGATAAAGAGAAATTGCTTAACACCAAAGCAGGAAGAAGAAACTAGCTGGTTGAGGAGTAACATCTTTCAGCCAACGTGCACTATCTTGGGAAGGGTTTGCAAGTTTGTCATCGATGCGGGAAGTTGCGATAACATTATCTCTATAGAGGCTATGTAGAAGTTGGCATTGAAGACTGAGAAACATCTGAAAGCTTACAAGTTAGCTTGGTTGAGAAAAGGCGGGGAAGTGAAGGTTGGACGAAGAGCTTGTGTGAATTTTTCGATTGGGAAGAAATACAAAGATGAAATTTGGTGTGATGTGGTTGACATGGATGTATGCCATCTGTTGTTGGGAAGACCATGGCAATACGATAGAGCGGTGCAACATGATGGTCGTACTAATAGTTATAGTTTCATGTTTGAAGGTACAAAAATCACTTTAATTCCTAAGAAGCGACAACACGAAGAAAGCAAGTCGGAAGAGATTGAAGAACTTAAAACTTTGCTATCTTTGAAGGAGTTTGTTAAGGAAGTAGAAGAGGAGCCCGAAGTGTTTTTGTTGATTGGACGTGAGATTAATGAAGTGGTTGAGATTCCTGAAGAAGTAAAGCCAGTGCTGGGATAGTTTGACGATGTATTTCCTAAGGAGCTACCAACGGAGTTATCGCCGTTGAGAGACATTCAACATCAAATTGACCTTGTTCCAGGAGCTGTGTTACCACATAGACCACATTACCGCATGAGTCCAAAGGAACACGAGGAGTTGAGAAGGCAAGTGGAAGAGTTGCTTGAACAGGGGCGTGTACAAGAAAGTTTAAGTCCTTGTGCGGTACCAGATTTGTTAGTACCAAAGAAGGATGGAACGTGGAGGATGTGCACTAATAGTCGAGCACTGATTAAGATTACAGTGAGATACAGATTTCCGATCCCGAGGCTTGATGATTTGTTGGATCAGTTGAGCGGGGCTACTATCTTTTCGAAGATTGATTTGAAGAGTGGTTATCATCAAATTCGAATCAGACCAGGGGATGAATGGAAGACAGCATTCAAGACGAGAGAAGGATTATATGAATGGCTGGTTATGCCGTTTGGTCTTTCGAATGCACCGAGTACATTTATTCGGGTGATGAATCAAATATTTAGACCATTTATTGGGAAATTCGTGGTGGTGTATTTTGATGATATACTGATATATAGTAGAAGCTCAGAAGAACACTTGCAACATCTGAGGGAAGTGTTGATGATATTGCGACAGGAACAATTTTATGCTGCAACGAAGAAATGCGTGTTCATGACGCATAGTGTTTTATTTTTGGGATATGTTATTTCAGATGGAGGTATACAGGTGGATTAGAATAAAGTTGAAGCAATCAGAAATTGGCCACAACCCAGGATGATAACAAAAGTTAGAAGTTTTCATGGTTTAGCATCATTCTACCGAAGATTCATTCCACACTTCAGTAGCGTGATGGCACCAGTTACTGATTGTATGAAAGGGAAGCAATTTTTATGGTCAGAGGAAGCAGGATTTTCCTTTGAACGAATCAAAGAACTTTTGACGACAGCACCAATTCTAGTATTACCAAATTTTTAGTTGTTGTTTGAGTTACATACTGATGCATCTAAAGTTGGGATTGGAGGGGTGTTGAGTCAGAAGGGACATCCTATTGCATATTTCAGTGAGAAGCTATCGGGAGCCAAGATGAGATATAATACTTATGATGTGGAGTTTTATGCTATCGTACAAGCTGTGAAACATTGGAGACATTATTTGTTTAATAAAGAATTTGTTTTATATACTGATCATGAAGCGTTGAAGCATATGCAGGGACAGGACAAGATCGCAGCTAGGCATGCTTCGTGGATTGCATACTTACAACAATTTACATTTATGGTGAAGCATAAGTCGGGAATTACTAACCGAGTGGCAGATGCATTGAGTCGAAGGAATCATTTATTGACTACAATGAAGGTTGAAGTGACGGGGTTTGATGTGTTGCCAGAATTATTTGTTGATGATCCTTACTTTGCGAAGTTTGTAGATGAAGTCAAGAAGGAAAAGACTGATGAGTTTGTATTAGTGGATGGTTTTCTATTCAAGGGAAACAGATTATGTATACCTGAGTGCAGCTTACGAATGAAGATTGTGAAGGAGTTGCATGAGGAAGGTCATGTGGGGAGAGACCGTACATTACAGTTGATTTCGCAATCATACTTTTGGCCAACTATAAGAAAAGAAGTTGAGAGGTTTGTGGAGCGATGTCATATTTGTCAAGTATCTAAAGGAACAACGACGAATGAAGGATTGTATATGCCATTACCTGTGCCTATTAGACCATGGGTGGATATCAGCATGGATTTGTTTTGGGTTTGCCTAGAACTCAAAGGGGAAATGATTCTATATTTGTTGTGGTAGATAGATTTTCCAAAATGGCCCATTTTATCGCTTGTAAGAAGATAGCTGATGTCGTCCGTGTTGCTTAATTATTCTTTAAAGAGGTGTATCGATTACATGGGTTACCTGAATCTATTGTTTCTGATCGGGATACTAGATTTCTAAGCCATTTTTGGTTAAGTTTGTGGAAGATGGTCGGAACGAAGTTGAATTTTAGTAGCGCCTATCATCCGCAAACAGATGGGCAAACGGAAGTGGTTAATAGATCATTGGGAAATTTGTTGAGATGTTTTGTGAAAGACAATTTGAAGAGCTGGGATATGAAATTATGTCAGGCAGAGTTTGCACATAATCACTCTGTTAACCATAGTACGGGTTTCAGTCCGTTTCAAGTTGTATACTCAGCAAGTCCGAAAGGTCCATTGGATTTGACGACAGTGCCATATCAGAAGGGAGTTGTTAAGTGGGCTTGTGATTTTGCAACTGAGTTGTAGGAGTGCCACAGAACTGTTCATGAACGATTGCTTGCATCAAACGAAAAGTATAAACAACTGGCGGATAAGAGGCGAAGGAGTGTGAACTTCAGAGAAGGCGATTTGGTTTATGCTGTGTTGACAAAAGATCGTTTTTCAGTGGGAACGTACAATAAGTTGAAAGCTCAAAAAATCGGTCCAGTGAAAATTTTGAAGAAAATCAATGAGAATGCATATCAGTTGAGATTGCCGGATGATGTTCATACTTCTGATGTTTTCAGTGTCAAATATTTGATTCCGTATCATGGGGATGAGCTTGTTGTGGAAGAAGAAGGTGCAAATTCGAGGACGAATTCTTGTCAACAGAGGGAGGATGATGCAGCGCGATCTACTAGCTCGTCTGTTTTGAATTGTTCAAAGCCTTTAGGTCGCTCACGACCTATTAATGTCTTAGGTCGCTCACGACCTAGTGAAGGTCGCTCACGAGTTACTGGATTCAGCGTAAAGGCATACAAATGACCTAAGAAGATAGACAAACTAAAGCGCATTTTATTAGGTCGCTCGACCTTATGTTGCGGGAAGAAAGACGAGTTACGACCTAAGTTAGGTCGCGGGAAGTTAGGTCATTGGAAGTTCGGTCGCGTGAAGATTGGTCGAGAAGAAGAGTCCGTTGCTGAAGATCTTAGGTCGCTCAAACCTAACGAGCTACGACCTTAATCAGCTACGACCTATCTTAGGTCGCTCAAACCTAACGAGCTACGACCTTAATCAGCTACGACCTACCTTAGGTCGCTCAAAGGCTAGGTCGCTCAATCCTATAATTCGCATGTGATGAAGACTCTATGCCGCTCAACTTTAGGTCGCTCGAAGATTTCCTGAAGCCGCTTCTTTAGGTCGCTCAGGATAGGTCGCTGCCGTGTAATTTTAGGTCGCTCGACCTTGTGTGTTGTTGTACTTTGTTTTGTTATAATGTGTTAGGTCGTTTACTTGTTGTAACTTGTATCTGTTAAGTCGCTATTTGTTAGGTCGCATGGCTTTATTTTAGGTCGCATTTTGTTAGTTCGTTCACGACCTAAGTGTTGTCAAATGTTGAGTCGTGTGTGTTGTAAAACTCTATAAATAGCGTGGTTGAGTCATTTGTAAGAGGTTGTTGAATTTGAAATAAAAACTTGTTTGTGTGCTTTGTGCCACTTCTCCAATTGGTAGTTGAGTGTGATCTCCTATCTCCACTTTCGGTAATCGAGTGCGCTCAATTCAACGACTGCTGAAGCCGATTCACGGAATCTAGTGCGCTAGATCAACGTCGAAGAATCGAAGATCTTTAAACATGGTATCGTGCTCGATCAACGTGTTTGGGATAGCTAGAATCCGGTATCTTTGGATCAACAGATTTGGGCCATTCGGTATCTTCTATTCCATCGATTGCTACTTTCACCGATTTATCCATTTCAGTTATCCGCTGCTGCGTCATAGTGGTTCGGCTAACTCTGGCCTACGTCCACTTCAGAATAATCCCTTTTATTATACTGTAGTTTGTTTAAAATTACAATCCAAAATTCAGGAATAAAATTGGTAGAGTGTAGGCTAGGTTGGAGATAAAGAAATGCAGAAAGATGATCCTTTTTCTGACAGCTTGCCTACTATATTTATAAGGGAAGATGTGCATGGATCAGGCTGAAATTTCGGCAGACGGTTCAAGAGACCAAGACTAGGCCACTCAAAATTTCCAGGCCTATCGGGGTTCACAATAGGGATCGATAATGATCCCTTTTAGTGTGTCCAAATGGGTTGTGATCCCTATAAGGAGTGCCATATGGTCTTAGCTAGCCGCTCCAAGAATTCCGTGCAATTTCGACGTACGGTTTGTGAGATATCGCATTTTAGATGAAGTGGTGTTGCTTGAATTCTGATTTCTGTCGATCCCTCAAATTTCTTCTAATTAGATTGAGATCCGTAAGGGGTGTTCCACATGTTGTAATTAGCTTGTGCTCCAAGTTTCATGACTATTGGATATGTAGATGTTGAGATATTGATCGATCTTTGCTATAAAGATGGGTTCAACCGATCCCTAATAGGGAAGAGGGCCGATCCCTATTGGGGACAGAGGACGATCCCTCCAAACTACTCCAAATTTCATGCGATCGCTAGGGGAGCTTCTCCATATGGTATTATACTTAGCCTCCAAGTTTCATGCTAATTGGAATAGAAGAACTCAAGTTATTGATCAACCTTTGTTGCAATATGTTGTGAAGGTTAATTATAGCCAATCCCTATGGAGGGAAAAGGGCCGATCCCTCCAACTTGCTCTATTTGATGTGCGATCCCTAGGGTCCCCACATATTGCTCACAAAATTTTATATGCATTGGACTTATGGACTTTGAGATATTTATTGTTTTCCATTGAGTTGTACTTGCTTGGATGAAATATGCCAATCTCTTTTATACCAATCCCTTTTATGTCGATCCATTTTTATACGATCCCTTTCTTAAGTGAAGTAATTTCCCATTACTTGCGCATACTAACTCCAAACAACTTGAGAATTGTAATGTAGCCTCATGGGGCCTTCCTTGTCACTTTATACGGGTCTCACCTAGTTTAGTACAAGAATTAAGGACATGTACCGATCCCCTAGAGGAAGGGATATGCACCGATCCCCTACCTAGGCGAGGTACTAATCTGTACTTAGAATATTCTGGAGATTCTATCTTTTGGTCTCGGTTGATCGCTTCATATCATTGCCTGCATCACAATAATCGCGCTTGGTTATTGGCCTTGGTAATTGTGAAGTCCGTTGGTTTAAATCCGCCTGTCTACTGCCTTGACAAAAGATGGGTTAACATTTTCCCTTCAAAATATGCCTTGTGATAGGAAGGTGTGTTTTGAATTTTCATAAATACAAATTCCGAAATCCATAACACATTGATAGCTGTATTTTCCAATACAGTATCCAATCCAAATCCACGATCACTTCAGATCATTTTATCTGAATCTGCATCCATCTAAAGCCAAATCCACTATTGTTTGAAACTGATATCCAAATCCATGACCTCTTTGGGTTATTATCCTAATCCAAATCCTCGATCTCACCAGATCCTTGCCGAGCACAATCAGTACTTGATGGCCCGAGTAGCCCGATCCATCAGATTCGAGTGAAGCGACCTACCCCTTGCCGGGCATAATAGTCCAACCTGATGATCTTGATCTCTTAGAATCCTTGCTGAGCACAATCCATACTCGACGACCTGCGTAGATCGATCCATCGCGTTCGAGCGAAGCTACCTATCCCTTGCCAGGCATAGTCCACACCTAATGACCTTAATCTCTCTGGATCGTTGCCGAGCACAATCCATACTCGATGACCGGAGAAGGTTGATCCATTGCGTTCGAGTGAAGCGACCTACCTCTTGCAAGCATAGTCCATACCTGACGACCTTATTGGGTTTTATTCTTCGGCCTCGATACCCAGTTGAGGACTTAATCCATGATCCACGAGTCCGTTTCATCTTGTTCGCTTGACGAAAAGACCCTTACCTTGCGACTATTATCCCATCTCTCCAGACAGGACCACAATCGTGACCTGTGTTATCTATTACATTGATCCAAATTTAAGCATTTCTAAGTCCATTTGCCAAAATATAAAATAAAAGTCCATAAAACCAATAAACCAGAGTTCAAATAAAAACTAGAAAAACACGAGTTCGATGTAAACAAGAAGAAAAATACAAATTTCACAAACCCGGGCACAACGTTTATCATAATCTCAGAGCATGCCTAGGGACCGTCCTCGATTGCGTAGATGTGTAAGTGACTTAGCCGCCATACTGTGGAGTCTGTTACTTATTCCATGCCATCCCGATCAATTGATCACAAGTTGATGATGATCCCTTGATCCAGTGCCATTTTCATTCGAAGTGGACGGTGGCTGCACTTGTTCCACTACTGCAGCCCGAGTCCTTACATATTGTTGTAACTGACCATTCGTCATGTGTTTCTCAATGAAATTCTTCAAATGCCTATAGTCATTTGTAATGTGCCCATCCAGCTCATGAAATAGGCAGCGCTTTCCTAATGTTCGTTCACGTTCAAAAGGTTCCCTCCTTACTGGCCATCGATACGGAAGGCGTCCTCGAGTATCTAGATATATTTGTTTTAGGGTTTCATTCAATTCCGAGTAAGAAGAGAATTTGGGTTCTCCTCTCTATTGCTTTGATCCATCGAAGCTATTGTCCATGTTCCATTTACCCTTGTTTTTTGCTGAGCTTTCACCGGGCGGTTCTCCACCGCGTACCGTATTAACTTCTGTTGCCTCTTTATCAGCTTTCCCATCTTCTTGTCATAGAAACCTTTCTACTTCATGGTAGAATTCCACGAGATCCGTCAATGGATCCCGTATTAGTGATATCTTAAAATCTGAATTACTTGCAACTCCTGACACTACCGCCATCCAAGAAATCAATGGATCAAGTCGATCTACCGAAACAACTGCCATATTGAACCTGATTAAGAATTCTGGGTGATTCTCCTACCCACTGCTTTACTGATGTCAATGCCATCACATTCTTGGGTCTCGTAATATGAACTCGAAACTGCTTCATAAATCTTTCGACAAATTCCATCCTTGTGCTAATAGAACCGCTCTCCAACTATTTGAACCATAGCGCAGCTACATCCGTTAAGTACAGGGGGAAGCAACGTGCCAGAACTTCTTCTGATGCCCTAAGTAATTCCATGTGATGTATATACCTCATCATATGCATAGTTGGATCCGACTTTCCATCAAAAGCTTCCAGTATTCGTAGTTTGAATTCTGGTGGATTCCTAAGTTTCCTGATATTAGGAGTGAATGGACTTCTATTTACATCCTCCAGATCCGTATTCACTAATCCTCCACAAATAGCTTGCCTAATCATCTATACAAACCTATAATTGTCTTCCAGTGGTAGTCTCTTAGCATCATGTCCAAGCTGCCACCCTCCCCTCGAGTCTGTGAGGGAATTTTAGAACATATTCCTCCGGTCGAGCATCCAAATTCCGATTTGCACCAATCTCTAAGCTCTAAGGGATTGTGTAACATCCCCACTTTGAGGCCCAAAACTAACATCTACGGATGCTATAGTCATCCATAGTTATTAATCCTCATACATTGATATAACAGAAACACATGGATATGGAAAAAATTTAAAATCATTAAACAACTTTCACATTCCATTTCAAATCATTTCAAATTCATTACATAATCCCACATTCCAATTACAACCTAAGCCAAGAGAGACATTTGAGGATGCCCCCTTGGATGACCAGTATGTGTGTAGGAAATTAAACAACTTTGCCTTTACAATAAAACACAGCGGAATCAAAATAGAAATGAACTCCTACTAGCTAGCTTGCCTCCTGCACATCTCCGGAAGCTTATTCGTCTAATGAGGTACCTGAAAACCTCAACTCTCAAACTAATCAAACTTAATTGAGCACTCGAGGGTTTAAGGGGAAAGCATAAACTTCGAGTCAGACATAAAACCTGGTATGAATAGTAACCTACCATCTAAAACCATTTAGATATCTAGTGAGACCACACCGCTTAGCGGAACGAGTTTTCGGCTCACTGGTATCTTATCAAAAATTTATGATAACCATATACTGTGCTCCTGCATGCACAACGGTTAAAAACATAGCAATTTAAAATATTATAATGATATGCAAACAAGTAAATTATTCTGGATTTCCCATCCCCATTCATTTGACTATCTGTCTCAGTTATAGTTTCTAGGGTCACTATTAACCTATTAGTTTTTATGGGCGAACTAATAACATGTTTAAAGCTTATGAACTATCTGTCAGGTTTCATAGTTTTCATGGGATCACTAAGAACCAATTGGCCCCTGCCAATAACTTCATTAATTCATGGGTTCTCCCTGAACCTATTAGCATCTCCAATAACTTCTTTCGTATCTTATTTTTCATGGGTTGACTAAGAACCTATTGACTTCTATCAATAACTTTATCCGGATATAATTTTCAAGGGTTCACTACAAACCTATTGGCCCCAGCCAATAACTCTTTCTAAATATAGTTTTCATTGGTTTACTACGAACCTGTCTATCTGACAACTTCTTTAATCGTTATTTAGGCATCCTATATTATGGTCTTCCTGACCTCCTGGATGCAACTCTACTCATTCAAGAGTTAACTCAATTTATATTCACTACTGGATCAACCTAACTGGTTATTCTGCCCTTTCTCCTCAAAATACAGTTACAGGTTCATTTTACAGTGAATATTTATATTAGAAGAAGCAAACATAATAACATAGTAACACCAACATCTATGGTTTAATATCCTTGAAATCATTTTCATATGAAACATGGTTAATCCCTTTAACCTATTACTTTATCAAGGAAAGCTTCTTCAAAAACTCTATACTTCAAAGCCATTTCGAAGCTCATTTATTTTGCCATGGACTTTCTTTTAAAAATGAGATTGGTTTCTTTGTTTTGAAAACTAAGGCTTTCGAAACCTTAGACCTTTACTTTCAAAACCATTGGAAAAACTCCTTCGAAAGCATTTAAATCTTCTTTTTAAAACACTAAGCATATGCCTTTAGAAACACTCAAAATATATGAATTTCGAAACCTTTTGAAAGCATCAAACCCTTCCTTTCGAAACCATCAAAATAATCCTTTCGAAACCATTAAAGTATACATAGAAGCATTGCTTCAAAACCATTAGAAAATACCTCTTTCGAAACCATTGGGTTTATCTTTAAAATATCTTTTGGGTCAAAGTGAACATAAACAAAAGTACCCCTTTCGAAACCAATAACCTTCAGGTAAAAGAGTTTGGGGAAAACTGATGGCTTCGGAACTATCCTTTCGAAAGCTTAAATCATTTAAGTAAAACATTTGGAAGGATAGCTTTGAAACCCTTTCGAAGCCATTTCCTTCGAAACCTTTAAACCCTTTTGAAAGTTTTAGGAAGTGGGTTATTATATATATAAAACAAAAGTTGTCTTTCGAAAGCATTGATGACTTCAATCCATTCGAAAGGCATAAGGTTGGTAGCATGGTTTCAACTTGGTTCAAACAACCCTTTCGAAAGCATTGATTTAAAAACAAGGCAACCCATTTGAAACCTATCTTTTCAAAACAAAAGGACAGTGACTTCTTTGAAAGCTATAGTAAACCCTTTCGAAAGCATTCTTTTGGAAACAAGGCAAGCACATTTCTTTGGATAGTAAAACAATGGCTTCGACCCCATTGAAAGCTAGGTTTTGACTCCATACCTGCCACTATTTTCCAATCCACTACGTACCAATGCTTTGATACCTTGTGTATTGATTTCGACTTGGTTGATGCGGAAGTATAGTGTTGAAAGGGTACCAATGAAAGTGGCTAAACCATATTTACGTATAAAAATTATTTTATTGCCTTTTCAAGTATTTGCTTTTTAACTAACCTGCCTGTTTGTAAAATTTTAATTGGTTGTCATAAATTTTTCAATTTCTTTCCCAAATAATACTACCGCATTCATTCAGATCTAACTAAAATAATTTAGGAAATATGCCCTTCAATAAGAAAAACAAATAAAACATTTAAGTCCTCCAACCGAATTAATTTAATTTCCATAAGAAATTACTTAGGAAAATTCCCCGTAAATCATAGAAATTCACTTTTAATATGTTATCTAACATATAGAAATTTCAGACCCAAATTCCTTCATATAATAGCCAAAATAATTTTAAACCCAATTTATTCATTTCTTCCTTCAAATATTCATAATAAATATTCCATGGCTTGGAAAATTACAAAAATTAAAATACATTTCCAAAATAATGTTTTACATAACATATAAATTCCCCATGGCATTCAAAATCTAGAAAATACAATTTTTGCCTAAAAACCGAATTAAACATTTATCAAATAATCTTGTTTGAATCAAACATATGATATAGTCCATGCATATCATTATTAAATTATCACACAAGGTTTTAAACATAAACCCGAAATCAAATGATTTATGAAACAAAAATAGAGATGGTTTTGATGATTATTCACCTTGATTAGGATAAGGAACTTGAGATTTGATCTTTGATTAATTCCCCATGCTTGATTGCATAGCTTTAATTAATTTTTCCTCTTTTTCTTCCCTAGGGAATGGCTGGCTTGAGCTTTCTTTAATTTACGTTTTTATGTTTTGAAAAATGAACGTGCAAAGTATAGGAAACGAGATTTTAAGGGTATTGGGATTATGGTGTGGCAATTACCCATTCAGCCCTTGTTTTGTTCTCTCCTTAGTTATCTAATATACCATTACCATACACTCATCCTTAATTTTTTTATTTAAGCATGACCTCTAGTTATGTTTTCAAATCTCAATCCCCTTATCACTCTAATATTTACATTATTCTATTTAATTTATCTAATTAATTCTCCTGAATAATGTTATTAAAAATTAGGGGTGTTACATGCTCCCCTCCTTAAAGAATTTCGTCCTTGAAATTCAGTAAGGACTAAATACTAAACATAGCAATCATCTGTAACAGCTCCTAACTACCATACTTGCCTACCTGACAAGCAATAGTCTATATAAAGCTAATATAGAACATACCTGCATAGCAGATCAGGATAAGTATCTCTATTCCTATCTTCTGTTTCCCAAGTATAATCCTTCTCGTTGTCGCTCCACTGAATTTTCACTAACTTGACTGTCTTCTTTCTCAACCTTTTCTCATCTCTCGCTACAACCCAAACTGGTTGTCTAACAAAAGTAAAATTCGGTTCTACTATCAACTCTTCCTACTCAGTTAGAGGAATAGTAGCCTCTGGATCATGCACATACTTACGAAGATCGTACCACACCCTTCATCGGTGATACCTTAATGAAAACCTTATCTCCAACTGAGAATTTTAGGTCTTTACGTCTTTTATCTGCATAACCGTTCTATCTGGACTGAGCTTCCTTCATCATTTCTCGGATTAACTCAATCTTCTTTGTCGCCTCTCTAACCAGATTTGGACCTAAGACCAATCTTTCTCCAGTCTCCAACCAACATGCTGGTGATTTCCATGGCCTTCCATACAAAGCTTCAAAAGGCACCATTCCTATACTAGTTTGATAACCATTATTATAGGAAAACTCTACTAAGTGTAGGTGATCTTCCCAAGATCCACCAAAGTCCAATACACAAGCTCTAAGTAAATCCTCCAGTACCTTATTGACTCCCTCTATCTGCCCATTCGTCTAAGGGTGATACACAGTACTCATCTTAAGCTTGGTACCTAACACATCCTGTAGACTCTTCCAGAATTCACTAGTAATCAAAGCATCTCTGTCACTGACTATACTACTAGGAATTCCAAGAAGTTTAACCATGTTCTTCATGAAGAACTTACGATAGTCGATACACATCCTTAACGATCCATCTGGTTTCTTCATGAACACCGCGGTCGCTCCCCAAGGAGAACTGCTTGGCCTAATAAAATTTCTCCCTTCTAGAACCACTAGTTGCACCTTCAATTCCTTCATCTCGGTCGGTGTCATCCTGTTAGGTGGTCTACTAACAGGTTCAGCTCCTGGCACAAGATCTATTTGAAATTCAACAGCTCGTTTCGGTGGTAGTCCTATAACCGGCTCAGAAACATCTGCAAATCCTCTTGCTATCCGAACCTGACTTAACTCCTCTTCCAAATCCATAGCTCTCACCAAAGCACAAACACTTATGTTCGAATTCTCTACTGAGAGTATGATTCGGTTATGACTATCAGCGTGTCTCAACGATATTTCCCTATCCTGGCAAAATATCCTAGCCTCGTATTTATCCAACCAATCCATACTCAAAATAATTCCCAAATCTACAAAATCAAAAACATACAGACTACATGCAAACTTATGACCTAACAAATCAAGTTCTAACTTGTCACATCTCATCCCGAGAGTTGCATACCCCCCTATCAGATTCACAACCCTTAAGGAAGTAACTAGGTATGTGAGTTCTAAACATAACCTATCAACTAAACACTGAAATATATAAATGAATGTGATGCACCGGTATCAAATAGTACCCTAACGGGTATACTCAATCAAAAGCGTACCTTCCATTACTGTCTTTCCCTTCTCAGCAGTAGTTGGCCAAGCAGATGATGGTCC
This sequence comes from Allium fistulosum, assembly GCA_030737815.1. Classification (NCBI taxonomy): domain Eukaryota; kingdom Viridiplantae; phylum Streptophyta; class Magnoliopsida; order Asparagales; family Amaryllidaceae; genus Allium; species Allium fistulosum. The sequence goes on along the minus strand of CM060901.1, from coordinate 1,414,547,657 downwards.
AATAGCAAAAACTTTTCCCTTGTCCGCCCTGATTGGTTCTGGACACCGATTCTTATAATGCCCAACTTGGTCGCAGATAAAGCACTTCACGCTCTTCTTTTCTACAGCCTTCTTTCCCTTGCCTGTCCGAAATTCATGAGCATAATGACCCTTCTTATCACAGTTGAAACAAACTAAATCATCTTTTGACTTCTTGGTAGCCTCTCCCTTCTGGGTTCCCTTCTTCTTAAAGAACTTCCTCTTCTTCCCCTGAGAACCCTAGGTTTCAACTGGCTTTTCCTTCCGACAAATAGCAATCATTTCCTCATGTTGGATTGCCATCTCCACAACAGCATTACCAGGATCATGAAGATGTGGTAGGGTCGCCCTAGCAATCTCAGGTCTCAATCCTAGAATAAACTTCTCATTCCTCTTGATGACGGTATCAATAGTAGCATACCCATATCTGGACAGCTCATCAGACTTAGTAGCATATTCAATCACTGACTCTCTCCCTGCACCAAATCCATGAACTTTATTAACAATGCCGACTTAGCAACTTAAGACAATAACCTCTACTCGAATCTCCTTTGAAATTCTGCCCAAGTTAACTCTTTCTCGGGAACTCTGGCAGTAACAATATTCCACCAATGGAGCACTGCTCTCTGCAACTGTGTAGAGGCTAGACTCCTCTTCTGCTCATCATTCAATCCTGAGTCAGCAAAGATTCTCTTACAATGCAACAGCCAATTCTCAACTTCTATGACATCCTACGTTCCCACAAATGGCTTCCCACTAAGAAAGGTGTAATCTTTGCTCAACTAGGCATAATTATTCCCAATTGGAGCCACGGGATTAGCTCCCCCAACATTCCCAGCAACTCCAGCAGCTTCTCCTGCTTGCATCAGATTGATGAAGAACTAATACATCATCCCCATATCTACTGGCGGATTTTCAGCACCTACATTGGCATCTGCATTTTGATTAGCATTAGCCTGTCGACCCGGGTTCCTCCTGGTATTAGATCGAACAATTCCATTTGTTGTAGTGCTTCCTCCACCGAGATTTCCTCTTCCGTTTGCTACCTCTATATCTTCTTTCTTGTAATTCTGCATACAAGCCTTAGTAAGATATAGAAAAATGGTCCAAAGGGAAAGGAATACGTACTCTTATATATATATATATATATATATATATATATATCAAATACAGGTACATTACTATAGCGTTAACTCAAACCCCGATCTTATTTTCTGATTCATTGGTTTATGTTTTGAAAAATCTTTTAGGCTTAGACTACTTTTAAGTTTTCATAAACCTATGCTCTCATACCAACTTGTAACATCCCCCATTTGGAGGCCCAAAACTGATGGCAATGGATGTTGCAGTCGTCCATAGTTATTAATCCTCGCCGACCAAATAAGATAATGTTAGATACATTATTATAATAGAAACACATGGATATGGAAAAAAATTAAAATCATTAAACAACTTTCACATTTCATTTCAAATCATTTCAAATTCATTACATAATCCCACATTCGAGAACCACGTTCAAAGAAAATATAATTATTACAACATACGCCAAGAGCGACATATGAGGATGCCCCTTGGGATGATCAGAGTTTATATATAGGCAATTAAAAAACTTTGCCTTTACAATAACACAACAGAATCAAAATAGAAAAGAACTCCTACTAGCTAGCTTGCCTCATGCATGTCTCCAGAAGCTTATTCGTCTAATGAGGTACCTGAAAACCTCAACTCTCAATCTACTCAAAGTTAATTGAGCACCCGAGAGTTTAAGGGGAAAACATAAACTTTGAGTCAGACATAAAGCCTGGTATGAATAATAACCTACCATCTCAATCCATTTAGATATCTAGTGAGACAAAACCACTTAGCGGAACGGGTTTTCCCCTTACTAGTATCTTATCAAAAACATATGATAACCATATATTGTGCTCCTGCATCCACAATGGTTAAAACCATGGCAATTTAAAATATTATGATGATAAGCAAACAAGTAAATTATTCTACATTTCCCTTCCCTATTAATTTGACTATCTATCTCAGTTATAGTTTCTAGGGTCACTATTAACCTATTAGTTTTTATGGGCGAACCAATAACCTTTTTAAAGCCTATGAACTATGTATCCGGTTTCATAGTTTTCATAAGATCACTAATAACCTATTGGCCCCTACCAATAACTTCATTAATTCATGGGTTTCCCTGAACCTATTGGTATCTCCAACAACTTCTTTCATATCATAATTTTTATGGGTTGACTAAGAACCTATTGACTTCTGTCAATAACTTTATCCGGATATTGTTTTCATGGGTTGACTACAAACCTATTGGCCCCAGCCAAAAACTCTTTCTAAACATAATTTTCATGGGTTTACTATGGACTTGTCTATCTGACTACTTCTTTAATCAATATTTAGGCATCCTATATTCTGGTCTTCCTGACCTCCTAGATGCAATTCTATCATTCAGGAGTTAACTCAATTTATATTCGCTACTGGGTCAACCTAAATTGTTATTCTGCCCTTTCTCCCCAAAATACAGTTATGGGTCCATTTTATAGTGAATAGGTATATTAAAAGAAGCAAACATAATAACATAATAAACCAACATCTATGTTTAATATCCTTGAAATCATTTTCATACGAAACATGGTTAATCACTTTAAGCTGTTACTTTATCAAAGAAAGCTTCTTCAAAAACTCCATACCTAAAAGCCTTTTCAAAAATCATTTATTTTTCCATGGATTTTCCTTTAAAAATGAGATTGGGTTTTTTGTTTTGAAAACTAAGGCTTTCGAAACCTTAGACCTTTACTTTTGAAACTATTGGAAAACCTCCTTCGAAAGCATTTAAATCTTCTTTTCAAAATAATAAGCATATGCCTTTCGAAACATTCAAAACATATGACTTTTGAAACCTTCCGAAACCATAAAAACCTTCCTTTCGAAACCATCAAAACAATCCTTTCAAAAGTATTAAAGTATACATAGAACCATTGCTTCAAAACCATTTAAAAGTACCTCTTTCGAAACCATTGGGTTAATCTTTAAAATATATTTTGGGTCAAAATGAATATAAATGAAAGTACCCCTTCAAAACTATTAACCTTCATGTAAAAGAGAAAACTGATAGCTTCAGAACCATCCCTTCGAAAGCTTAAATCATTTAAGTCAAACATTTGGTATGATTGCTTCGAAACCCCTTTCGAAGCCATTGCCTTCGAAACCATTAAACCCTTTCGAAAGCTTTAGGAAGTGGCTTATTATATTTATAAAACAAAAGCTACCTTTCGAAAGCATTGATGACTTCAATCCATTCGGAAGGAATAAGGTCGGCAGCATAGTTTCGACTGGGTTCAAACTACCCTTTCGAAAGAATTGATTTAAAAACAAGGCAACTCATTTGAAAGCTATCTTTTTGAAACAAAAAGGCGTCGACTTCTTCGAAAACTATAGTAAACCTTTTTGAAAGCATTCTTTTGCACACAAGGCAAGCGCATTTCTTTAGATAGTAAAACAAAGGGTTTGACCCCTTTGAAAGCTAGGTATCGACTCCATACCTACCATTATTTTCCAATCCACTACGTACCAATGCTTTGATACCTTTTGTATTTGTTTCGACTTAGTTGAGGCAAAAGTATAGTGTCGAAAGGGTACTACTAAAAGTGGCTAAACCATATTTATGTACAAAAACTGTTTTATTGCCTTTTTAAGTATTTGCTTTTTAATTAACTTGCCTATTTGTAAAAATTTAATTGGTTGCCATAAACTTTTCAAATTCTTTCCCAAATAAAACTGCCACATTCACTTCAGATCCAGTTAAAATAATTTAGCAATTAAGCCCTTCCTTAAGCAAAACAAAAAAACATTTAAGTCCTCCAACCAAATTAATTTAGTTTCCATAAGAAATTACTTAGGAAAATTCCCTGTAAATCATAGAAATTCACTTTTAATATGTTATCTAACATATAGAAATTTTAGACCAAAATTTCTTCATAGCCGAAATAATTTTAAACCCAATTTATTCATTTCTTCCTTCAGATATTCATAGCTTGGAAATTTTCCATAGCTTGGAAAATTACAAAAATTAAAACCCGTCTCCAAAGTAATGTTTTACATAACATATAAGTTCCTCGTAGCATTCAAAATCCAGAAAATACAATTTTTGCCTAAAAACCGAATTAAACATTTATCAAACATATCAAAGAATCCATGCATATCATCATTAAAATCTTCACACAAGGTTTTAAACATAAACCCAAAATCAAATGATATTTAAAAACAAAAATAGAGATGGTTTTGAATATTATTCGCTTTGATTAGGATAAGAAACTTGAGATTTGATCTTTGATTAATTCCTCTTGCTTTATTGCTTAGTTTTAATTGATTTCCCCCTTTTTCTTCCCTAGGTAATGTCCGGCTTGAGCTCTCTTTAATTTACGTTTTTGTGTTTTGAAAAATGAACGTGCAAAGTAAAGGAAATGAGATTTTAAGGGTAATTAGATTATGGTGCGGCAATTGCCCATTAAGCCCTTGTTTTATTCTCTTATTAGTTATCTAATATACCATTTCCATTAACTCGTCCTTTATTTTTTATTTAAGCATGACCTCTAGTTAAGTTTTAAAGTCTCAATCCCCTTATCACTATAATATTTACAATATTCTATTTAATTTATCTATTTAAATCTCCCGAATAATGTTATTAAAAATTAGGGGTGTTACAGATTGATCATAGGTCCTCCAACATTGCGATCAACCAGACCCAGGGACATGCCCCCTAACCTTTGGGGATCTGTAACATCCCCCTACTTGGAGGGCCAAAACTAGCAGCTACGGATACTACAGTCGTGTATAGTTATTAATCCTCGGCAACCAAATACGGCAATGTTAGATACATTGATACATAGAAACAAATAAATATGCAAAAAAATTAAAAACAAACAAGTCCATATTCAATTTCAAAATATTTCAAATTCATTACATAATCCTAGAGCGCAGATCACGTTCAAACAAAATACACTTATTACAAAATACGCCAAGAGCGACATATGAAGATGCCCCCTTGGATGATCAGAGTATTTAATATGGAAAAAAAATAAGTTTGCCTTTACAACCAAACATAGTGGATATAAAACAACTCTAAGTAGCTAACATGCCTCCTACACGTCCTCGGAAGCTTTATTCGTCTAAAAGAATACCTGAAAATCCTAAACCTCAAACTACTCAAAATCAATTGAGTACCCAAGATTTAAGGGGAAAACAAAAACTTTGAGTCAGACATAAAGCCTGCCACGAATAATAATCTACCATCTCAAATCATTTAGATGTCCAGAGAGACCACGCCGCTTATCGGAATGGGTTTTCCCCTCACTAGTATCTTAAAACCTTTATAAAATAGTATTTTGTGCTCCTACATCCACAAAGGTTAAAAGAATTCAAAATAATATGATGATATGCAAACAAGTAAGTTAATTCTGGATTATCCATCCCCATTCATTCTGACTATCTGTCTCAGTTATAGTTTCTACGATTACTATTAACCTATTAGTTTTCATGGGTTCACTAATAACCTATTGGTAACTCCAATATATTTTCTCTTATCCTAGTTTTCATGGGCTGACTAGGAACCTATTGACTAACTGTCAATATCTTAATCTGGATATATATTTTTCATGGGCTAACTATAAACCTATTGGCCCTTGCCAATATAAAATCATAGTTTTCATAGGATGACTATGAACTTATTGGCCCTTGCCAATATCTTTCCCTTTGCATAGTTTTCATGGGATTACTGTGAACCTATTGGCCCCTGCCAATATCTTTAATTAAGATTTTAACATTTCTTAAGTTATATTCACTATTGGGTCAAGCTAGCTAGTTATTCTGCCCTTCCCCAAAGTACCATTAAGAAGCTATCTATATAACAAAGTAATACCCTCAAGAATCTTTATTTATGCTATGGTATTTCCTTTAAAATGAGAATGGGTTATTTGATTTGAAACCTTAAAACATCACTTTCGAAACCATTGGACGACCTCCTTCGAAAGTATAGAGAACCTCCTTTCAAAACTATAAGCATATACCTTTCAAAGCTTTATAAATAAATCCTTTCGAAACCAAATCGTATCTTTCGAAGGTGTTAAAGAATTGCTAAATAATCTTTAGAAATATAGCTTCGAAACTAATGAAAGTAACCCTTTCCAAAACATTGGGTTTTACTCTTTAAAAACATATTTTGGGTCAAAGTGGTTACACACGGAAGTATCTCTTTCAAAACCTTTAATAAAATATTTTTGGGGAATAAATTGATGGTGTCCGAACCGTCTATTCGATAGCTCAAAACCTTGGAGTAAAACTTTGAAGGATAGCATCGAAACCCCCTTTCGACACCATTGCCTTTGAAACCCCTGAACCCTTTCGAAAACATTTAGGAAGTACTAAGCTTATCTTTAAAACAAAAAGAACCCTTCGAAAGCATTGATGGCTGCAATACATCCGAAAGGTAAAAGAATAGCGGCTGGGTTTCGACCAGGTCGAAACCACCTCTTTCGAAAGCATTATATACAAATTAAGGAACCCATTCGAAAGCTCCTACTTAAAACACGGTATGGCAACCTACTTAGAAAGCTATTTAGAAAAACCCCTTTCGAATACATAGGTTTCGACTACATCAAAAATTTTAGGTAAAATAAAGCAAGCACTTAACGTTTGGAAACATAACTAAGGTTTCGACCCCATCGGAAGCACTTCTTTCGACACCATAGCTTCCGCCTTTCCTCTAATCCACTACGTACCATCTAAGTGATACCTTGTGTATTGGTTTCGACTAGGTGGATTTCGGCTGGGTTGTTTTCGACTGAGTTGGAGCGAAAGCAATGGAGTCGAAGGGTAAAACTAAATGAGGCGGAACCCTCTTTTCTGATCATAGGCTAAAATCATGCTCATTTTTAGTAATTGCTTTAACTAACCTGCCTATGTGTAATCTTTTAATTGGTTGCCTTTAAAAATTTCAAATACTATATAAAATAACTACCGCATTTATCCGATCTAAATCAAAGAAAAATTAACGTTTAAGCCCTTCTATTAAACAAAACCAATATTGCAATTAAGTCCTACTTTTAAAATAAATTACTTTCCATAGAAAATTAATTAGGAAAAATCCCCAAAAATCATAGAAATTCATTTTCATCGTGTTAGCAAACATATTAAAATTTTAGACCCAATTTCTTCCTGAAACAACCAAAATAAACTTTAAAACCAAATATATCATATTTTACTTTATAAATTCATAATAAATTTTCCATAGCTTGGAAAATTATAAAAATTGAAACCCATCTCTAAAATCTTTTTTTACCTGACATATAATTTTTCCATGGAATTCTAAATTCAATAATAATCGTTTTGCCCTAAAACCGTGCAAATTCATATGTAAATGAATTGGTCTAAATCGAACATTTAATAATTCAAGCATATCATCATCCAAAACATCATAAAACGAACTTAATTTTAAATTTGAAAACATATGATTATAAACAAATACAGATGGAATGAGTTATTATTCACCTTAGATATGATATGGGATTTGAGATTTGTAGAAGATTGATCCTTAGCTTTGATTTAATTTTTCTTCCTCTTTTCCCTTGATAACAACCGGCTCTATTCTTAGGTTTTTGATTTGCATTTTTTAAAATGAAGTACGTGAATGGGTAAGAACGTGAAAATATAGCCATGAGTAATAATGGTGCGGCTGTTTACTAATATACCCATGTTTTTAATTAATAATATAAAAGCCATTTTAAGCCCATTTAGGGTAAATTAAGCAAGACCTTCTTATAATTTATTCAAATCTCAATCCCCTTATCATCATTATTCTATTTAATTTATCTAATTAAAACTCTTAAATAATGTTATCAAAAATCAGGGGTGCTACAAGCTCCCCTCCTTAAAAATTTCGTCCTCGAAATTCAGTAAGGACTAAATACTAAAAATAGCAATCATCTGTAACAACTCCTAACATCCATACTAGCCTATCGGATTAGCAACTGTCTATATAAATCTAATATAGACATACCCTTACAGCAGATCATGATAAGTATCTTGAATCCTGTCTTTTGTCTCCCAAGTACAGTCCTTCTCGTTGTCGCTCTACCGAACTTTCACCAACTTAACTGTCTTGTTGCTCAATCTTTTCTCATCTCTCGCTACAATTCGCACTGGTTGTCTAACAAAAGTCAAATTAGGCTCTACTACTAAATCTTCCAACCCTGTCGGAGGAATAGTACTCTCTGGATCATGCACATACTTGCGAAGATGAGACACATGAAATACATTATGGACACCTGCCATACTTCTCGGCAACTCTACTCTATATGCAAGATTCCCAATCCTCTCAATAATCTGGAATGGACCAACATATCTCTGTGCTATTTTCCTTGATTTTCCAAATCATACCACACGCTTCATTGGTGACACCTTAATAAAACCTTATCTCCAACCGAGAACTCTAGGTCTTTATGCCTCCTATCTGCGTAACTCTTCTGTCTGGATTGAGCTTCCTTTATCCTTTCTCAGATTAACTCGATCTTCTCCGATGCCTCCCTAACCAAATCTGGACCTAAGACTAATCTGTCTCTAACCAACATGCTGGTATTTGCATGGCCTTCCATATAAAGCTTCAAAAGGCGACATTCCTATACTAGTCTGGTAACTATTATTATAGGAAAACTCAACTAAATGTAGGTGATCTTCCCAAGATCCACCAAAGTCGAAGATATAAGCTCTCAGTAAATCCTTGAGTACCTTGTTGACTCCCTCTATCTGCCCATCCGTCTGAGGGTGATATGCAGTTCTCATATTAAGCTTGGTACTTAATACTTTCTATAGACTCTTCCATAATTCAGTAGTGAACAAGGCATCTCTGTCACTCACTATGCTACTAGGAACTCCATGTATTCTAACTATGGTCTTCATGAACAACTTAGCTAAAACAAGTGCCGTCCTAGTTGACTTAACTGGAATGAAATGGGCACTCTTGGTCAGTCTATCCACTATAACCCATATACTTTTGTTTCTCTTATTTGACCTTGGAAACCCGTCTATAAAATCCATAGATATCGAATCCCATTTCCAAACTGGATCTTTAGAGGTTGAAGCAATCCACTCGGCTTCTGATGTCGGCCTTCACTTATTGACAATTTGCACACTATCTAACCCACATGCCAACGGCCCTCTTGATACCTTCCCAATAGAAGCTCCCCTTCATATCCTAATACGTCTTGGTTCCTCCGGGATGAATCATAAACTTGAACGATGACATTCTGCAAGAACTTCTTTCCTTAAGTCCTCCATATTCGAAACACACAACCTTCTCTTCTTTCTCAACCATCCTCTTTGGTCAAGACTAAAGTCTTTTAGATCATCGATCTCATCTCCAATCTCGAGCCTTTTAATCCTCCCCAGCTAACACTGGATCCACTTTTTGCTTAGAAGTAATCCTTTCGATCAACGTTGGTCGAACCTCTAAACTGAACAGCATGGCGGTACTTTGACTAGAACTAGCAGCCGATCTTGACTGCACACCACAACTGGCAAAGCTTCTAAATCCTTCCACTCCGCCAATATAGCTAACACCACATTCTGATGTCTTCTGCTAAGAGCATCTGATACCGTATTACCTTTCCTAAGTGTATACTCTATAGCAAAATCATAAGCAACCAAATACTCCATCCACCTCTGATGTCTCATATTTATCTCCTTTTGAGATAATAAATATCTTAAAGACTTATGATCGGTATAAAGCTCAAACCTCTCCTCTAAGAGATAAATCTCCAAATCTTCAATGCAAAGATCACCGCAGCTAACTCCAAATCATGTGTAGGATACCTCACTTCAGGCGGTCTAAACTCTCTGGATGCGTAGGCAATAACTTTACCCTTCTGCATCAATACTGCTCCCAATCTAGTTCCGCATGCATCGTTATACATCACCAACCCTTGGTTTCCGTCTGGAACTACTAAAACTGGTGTATTGGTCAACAAATGCTTTAACTTAAGAAATGCTTCCTCACATTTGTCGGACCAGATAAACTTCACCTCCTTCCTGGTTAACTTAGTCAATGGTGCTGCTATCCGCGAGAAATCCTTGATGAATCTCCTGTAGTAGCCAGCAAGTCCAAGAAAACTTCTAATCTCAGTTACCGTCCTCGGTCTCTTCCAATTATTGACAGCTTCGATCTTATCTGGATCGACCGACAAACCTTTCTCTGAACCCACATGACCTAGAAACTTAACTTCTTTCTTTTAGAAATAACGGTTGGTAAACTTCGCCTTTAGCTGATTCTGTCTCAACGTCTCAAGTACCACTCCAAGATGAACTTCAAGCTCTCTCTCAACCTTAGATTATACTAAAATGTCATCTATAAACACTAGCACAAACATATCCAAGTACTCTCGGAAGACTCGGTTCATCAAATCCACGAAGAAAGCAGGTGCATTTGTCAATCCAAATGGCATCACTAACCACTCATACGAACCATACCTGGTCTAAAATGCTATCAAAGGAATACTGCCTTCTGCTACACTTAACTAATGGAAACCAATCGCCAAATCTAACTGGGAAAACACTCTGACTCCACTCAATTGATCAAACAAATCGTCTATTCTTGGCAATGGATACTTATTCTTAATCATTCTTTCTTTAAACCTACGATAGTCAATACACATCCTCAATGACCCATCTAGTTTCTTTACGAACACTGCGGTCGCTCCCTAAGGTGAACTGCTTGGCCTGATAAAATTCCTTCCTTCTAGATCCACTAGCTACACCTTCAATTCCTTCATCTCTGTAGGTGTCATCCTACAAGGTGGTCTACTAATAGGTTCAGCTCTGGGCACAAGATCTATATGAAACTCAACTGCTTGTTTCAGTGGTAGTCCAGTGACTGGCTCAAAGACATCTACAAACTATCTTGCTACCCAAACCTGACTTAATTCATCTGCTATCTCCATAGCATTAAACAATGTACTAACACTCTAGTCAGAATTCTCCACTGAGAGTATTACTCGGTTATGGCTATCAGGATGTCTCAGTGATATCTCCCTATCCTGGCAAAATATTCTTGCCCCATACCGACCCAACCAATCCATACCCAAGATGATTCTGAAACCTACAAAATCGAAAACATACAAACTCCATGCAAACTTATGCCCTACCAAATCCAGTTTTAACTGGTCACATCTCAACCCTAGAGTTGCATACCCTTGTATTGGATTTGCAACCCTTAAGGAAGTAACAAGGTAGGTGGGTTCTAACCATAATCTATCAACCAAACACTGAGATATAAATGAATGTGATGTACCGGTATCAAATGTACTCTAACTAGTATACTCTAAATCAAAAATGTACCTTCCATCATGGTCTTCCCTTTATCAGCTACAGTAGGCTTAGCTGGTCCAATAGCAAAAACCTTTCCTTTGTCCTCACTAATTGGCTCTGGACATCGATTCTTGTAATACCCAACTTGATCGCAATTGAAGCACTTCACATTCTTCTTATTTGCAGCCTTCTTCCCATTACCTGGCTGGCACTCATTCACATAATGACCCATCTTGTCACACTTGAAGCAAACTAACTCAGCCTTCGCCTTCTTGGCAGTATCTCCCTTTTAGGCTCCCTTTATTTTAAGTAACTTTCTCTTCTTCCCTTGAGAACCCTGAATTTCCACTGGCTTCTCTCTAGCATAACTAGCAAGCATCTCCTCGTGGCGAATGGCCATCTCCACAACTAAATTACTTGGGTTATAGAGATGTGGAAGGGTTGCCCTAGCAAATTCGGGCCTTAGTCCCCTAATGAACTTCTCGTTCCTTTTGATGACGGTGTCTATAGTATTATGTCCATAACAGGATAACTCCTCAAACTTTGTGGCATACTCAATGACCAACATCTCTCCCTGCTCCATATCCATAAACTTCCTCATCAGCTCTAACTTAGCAAACTCAGACACAAACTTTTGCTTGAACCTCCTAAACTCATCCCAAGTCAACTGTTCTTCCTGAACTCCGATAGTGACGCTATTCCACCAGTGAAGCACCGACCCTTGCAACCGTCTAGAGGCCAACCTTCTCTTTTGCGCATCATCTAGACCCAAATCAGCAAATATACGCTCATAATGCAATAACCAATTCTCAACCTCAATAGCATTCTCCGTCACCATGAATAGCTTCCCACCAAGACTGGTGTAGTCCCTGCTCAACCTAGCATAATTATTCCCACTTAGAGCTATAGGATTAGCTCCTCCAACATTTCCAGCGATTCCGGCAGCATCTCCTGCTTGGATTATATTGATGAAGAACTGATACATTTCCCTCATATCTACTGGTGGATTTCCAGCACTGACATTGGCCTCAGCATTTTGGTTATTAGCATTAGCCGATCGACCCGGGTTCCTCCTAGTGGTGGGTCGAGCATTTCCATTGGTTGTGGTGCTTCCTCCACCAAGATTTCCTCTTCCATTTCCTGCTTCCATACCTTCGTTCTCGTAAATCTGCTTACGAGCCTTAGTAAGATACAAAAGAACGGTCTAAGAGAGCGGGGAATACGTACTTATATATATAAATATATATCAAATACAAGTAGGTTACTATAACGTTAACCCAAACCCCAATCTTGCTGTCTGATTCATTGGATTATGTTTGAAAAATCTTTTAGGTTTAAGATTATTTTAAAGTTTCATAAACCTATGCTCTAATACTAACTTGTAACATCCCCTTACTTGGAGGCCCAAAACTAATGGCTACGGATGCTGTAGTCATCCATAATTATTAATCCTCGGTGACCAAATACGGCAATGTTAAATACATTGATACACAGAAACAAATGAATGTGGAAATTTTTTAAAAACAAACAAGTCCACATTCCATTTCAAAATATTTCAAATTCATTACATAATCCCTGAGCGCAGACCACGTTTAGGCAAAATATACTTATTACAAAATTTGCCAAGAGCGACATATGAAGATGACCTCATGAATGATCAGAGTATATAATATGGTAATAAAACAAGTTTGCCTTTACAACCAAACACAACGGAAATAAAAGAACTCTAAGTTGCAAACATGCCTCCTGCACATTCCCGGAAGCTTTATTCGTCTAAAAGAACACCTGAAAACCCTAAACCTCAAACAACTCAAAATCGGTTGAGTACCCGAGAGTTTAAGGGAAAACAAAAACTTCGAGTCAGACATAAAGCCTGGTATGAATAATAATCTACCGTCTCAAATCATTTAGACATATAGTGAGACCACGCCGCTTAGTGGAACGGGTTTTTCCCTCACTAGTATCTTAAAACCTTTATAAAACCATATTCTATGCTCCTGCATCCACAATGGTTAAAAAAATTCAAAATAATATGATGATATGCAAACAAGTAAGTTAATTCTGGATTTCCCATCCTCATTCATTCTGACTATCTATCTCAATTATAGTTTCTAGGATTACTATTAACCTATTAGTTTTCATGGGCTCACTAACAACCAATTGGTAACTCCAATATCTTTTCTCTTATCCTAGTTTTCATGGGCTGATTAGGAACCTATTGACTAACTGTCAATATCTTAATCCAGATTTAGTTATGGGCTAACTATAATGAAGTGACCCACTTCTTTTTACTCTAATTTATGTGATTTTTTTTGTTTTGTGGTCACTTCTTTAATTCATTTTCCCAAGATCCATATTTTACCAATATAAAAATATCAGTATTTCAATCTAATCATGTCATTTATATATATGAAGATATATATATGTTTCTTTGCCTATTAGAGTAATTAAATTATCAAAGAAATTCAATCACACAATGTTTCTCATATTCAAGAGGTTTTGAGTCACATAGCCATCTCTTTGATTATTATTTAATTCTGATATAAACACTTTTTTTTTATTTCTCAAATCAGATATTTAATTTACTTAATTCACAGCTTGTTTTATAGCCCAATAATTTACTCATGCTTTTAATGTCTGGGAATCTAGGAGTTTGTTGCTTAGTGTTTTCCTTTGAATTTATGTAAGGTACTAAAACAACTCAAGTTTGAGAATTTATCCCAGGGTGTTTATTGCTTACTCAAACAATGTTTGTGTCAGGTAAATATACTCATGTCTTAATATATTGGTAATGATCTTATGAACATTTGGTGATAAGTGTGTTATAGACCAGGCAGAAGAAAATCTACAGGCAAGCAAAATGCTAACTTAATCTAGCATACCAAATATGGACTTGCATGAATATAAAAACAGAATGATTGGAGCAATATCAAAATCAGCCTAATGCAAACTTTCAGATGAACATTTTGAGAAGGGTGCTGATAGGTTCTCAGATTATAAAACAAATGATAGTGATCAATCAAACAGTGGGATTATTAGCATGTTTAATATCTAGGTAGACTACATGGCAATGCATTTTTTTTTCAACAGATTTGTTAATGACAAAACTCACTTAACTTAAACCAAATAGGTGGTTGGCTAAGCTCAGTTCAATATAGTTGCATTCCAGATTATAAGTAAAAAGCATGTATTTCATTTTTACTATACAATACAATGCAAATTCTTTACTGCAAAATCAGATGTTCAAGGAGAATTAACAGGCTAAGATTTCAAGCTTCTCATGGTCTTATATCAGTTATAAGTCATGGTCAAGCTCTTCTGGTTAGCCAATGCCAGATTCATTTATCATTTAACAATTTTTTAGCTACATGCTTATCCATAAACTACTACACCTTTTCTATTTAAAAATTTAACAAACTTTGATAAAGAAAGCATGTCCACATATTAAATTACATGGCATAATTTTCTCCATCACAACCCACCAGAAACCATCAAAGTTAGTTACTTAGATCAGTAGCTCAAGACAGATATAATATTTAAGTTTTACAAATTCTTTTCAAATGAACAAAGCCACTACAACACTGAAAGGTCTGCATAGGCTTAAGAAAGTTTGTCTAGCTATCTTTATTACAATGTACTACTGCATTTTTAAAAACTCAAGAAGGTCTTCTAATTTTCCAAGCAAGCAAGCTATTCATACATCTCTACCTGCAACAATATTTTGAGCTGCCTCAATAAAATGAGACACCCCAAATATTGCAAAGGCAATAAATAGGGTCAGAATAAAATTCTGGTATGAGTGAAATCATTATTAAAACAACTTATAAATTCTTAAAACTGTGCAGAGAACATATATACTTGACACTATTCAATTTCATGTTAAACCTGAGCATATGTACATTTAAATTTATCTAACAAACATACACCCAAGCATTCATCCATTCAGTTGTACATGTACAAACTCCTATGGATTTTATCTTCCTAAAATACATAGCATACCCTTTCAATCCCATTTTATATTTTATATGGTCTAAACTCTTGCCTTTGAACACAAAGTGTGCATTGCAAAGGACTCAATTATGTTAACCTTTACATAGAGGCCTTCGGGACTTGAACAAGTCATGCACATACCCATCATCCACCTGATGATGAGTAGACCAAGGCACCTCTCCTAAATTACTTTGTAATTTAGAGACCATGCTCATTTAATTGCTGAGAAATTTTCTTTTTAATTCCAGAGGTGCTCATGTTCTTCCTTTCATTACGTAAACCCTAAAATTTATTAAACTCACTCAAGGGTTTACATCCAATCATACAAAGCATTCATGCAAAATTGCACATCCAAAGTCATTCTGGCTTAATCTTATTTTATAAAACTGCCTGTATATTTTTTTCTAGAAATTTTCCCATTGCTTGCATAAATCTGATGAAACCATAAGAAATACTATATTTATTTTACTGTGAACATAGGATAGGGTTTTTAAGAAAAACCCATAAAAACATATTGGCTCATGATCTGAACAAATCAGCACATGTTTATTGTATTGCATTGTTCATACCATTTTTAATATGAACTAGGCATGAGCATGAATCTCATTATTCACACTGCCCACTTCACTTCCCTTTGATATCCTATTTCTTAGTAAAACATTTAGTTCATTCTTCATATAAAACTGGATTATAAAATCCATTTCTATAATATGAATATATGTTTGATTATTTATATTTCAAAGCAAAAATTGAAACAATTATAACAACTCAAAACAGATCAAAACATTAACCAGAAATTCAACCAAAATACCCTCCATGATCAACATGTATTTATTCAAAGAATAAAATCAAACAGAAAAAAAAACATAATATGATTTTATATAAAATAATCTGGCTGCCCTTACTTGGGTCTTAATGCCTTAAGTCTTTTAAATGATTATCACTCAACTTTCTCTTCTTTTCCCCGAGAATGCTTAAGCTTGCAAACAGTGTGAGCTCTTCCTCTTTTTTTTTAATGTGTTACTGTTTTTCCCTCAGAGAAAACCTCTGCTTTCCCTTTTGATTTAAATCATTTTACTAGGGTTTTACTAAAGGAAAAACCCATTTTAACCTTGCATTACTCAGAGAATTAGGTGTGTGCAGTTGTGGCTAAATATGTCATTTTCTTTTGATTTCTATTTCTGGTTAAATAGTTTGTTTTTCTCTTTTTTGAATGCATGCTATTTGCATGATTTTTACCTGCACATTGTTTTCCTATGACTCAACTTGACAATGTATTTTTATTATACCCGAGTAATTTTTTTCATGTTTCTTTTTATAAGTTTAATTTTTAGTTGACCTATTTTATCATTTATTTCTCTCTTGATTTATTTCAAAAATGCATTCACACTCATAAATATTTCTTGACTGGTTTTTATGCATTTCAATTATCAAGAGGATTTTTATTTTATCATTCCATACTTCTCTGATCATATGTATATACTTTCTATACAATATTCACATATATACAAGTCATGTGAATTTTAGAATTCATTTTATACTTAATCATTTTCCTCTCATCACTGTATATAAAAAAATAATTATCCCCTTGCATAATTACTTCACTTACTTATGATATTCATTTTCAAGCTATTTTTATTCTTTGGTTATTTATACAATACATATATATACACATAAAATATGTGAATATAATGCTCCTCTTTACTCAGCTATTTTTCTCCCCATTTTTATTTTCTCTAACTATCATTCTCTCACTTATTTACTTCATTCACTCTTGGTATTTATTTTCCATTTCCTGTTTTTTTTTCTTTAAAGTAATTTTTATTCTCAATTTGGGTCTTCACATATAAACCTATTGTCCCTTGCCAATATAAAATCATAGTTTTCATGGGATGACTATGAACCTATTGGTCCTTGCCAGTATCTTTCTCTTTGCACAGTTTTCATGGGCTTACTATGAACCTATTGGCCCCTGCCAATATTTTTAATTTAGATTTAAACATTTCTTAGGTTATATTCACTACTGGGTCAACCTAGCTAGTTATTCTGCCCTCCCCAAAGTACTATTATAGGTTAATTACAATGTGAATAAATATATGAAGAAGCAATCTATATAACAAAGTAATACCCTCAAAAATCTTTATTTATGCTATGGTATTTCCTTTAAAATGAGAATGGGTTATTTGATTTGAAACCTTAAAACATCACTTTCGAAACCATTGGACGACCTCCTTCGAAAGCATAGAGAACCACCTTTCAAAACTATAAGCATATACCTTTCGAATCTTTATAAATCAATCCTTTCAAAACCAAATCGTACCTTTCGAAGGTGTCAAAACATTGCTAAATAATCTTTAGAAATATAGCTTCGAAACCAATGAAAGTAACCCTTTCCAAAACATTGGGTTTTACTCTTTAAAAACATCTTTTGGGTCAAAGTGGTTACACAGGGAAGTATCTCTTTCGAAACCTTTAATAAAATATTTTTGGGGAATTAATTGATGGTGTCAGAACCGTCTATTCGAAAGTTCAAAACCTTGGAGTAAAACTTTAAAGGAAATCATCGAAACCCTCTTTCGACACCATTGCCTTCGAAACCCCTGAACCCGTTCGAAAACATTTAGGAAGTACTTAGCTTAAGTTTAAAACAAAGAGAACCCTTTGAAAGCATTGATGGCTGCAATACGTCTGAAAGGTAAAAGAATAGTGGCTGGGTTTCGAACAGGTCGAAACTACCTCTTTCGAAAGCATTGTATAAAAATTAAGGAACCCATTCGAATGCTCCTACTTAAAACATAGTATGGCAACCTACTTAGAAAGCTATTTAGAAAAACCCCTATTGAAAACATAGGTTTTGACTACGTCAAAACTTTTAGGTAAAATAAAGCAAACACTTAACGTTTGAAAATAGTACTAAGGTTTTAACCCCATTAGAAGCATTACTTTCAACACCATAGTTTCCGCCTTTCCTCCAATCCACTACGTACCATCTAAGTGATACCTTGTGTATTTGTTTCAACTAGGTGGGTTTCGGCTGGGTTGGTTTCGATTGAGTTAGAGCGGAAGCAATGGAGTCGAAAGGTATTACTAAAGGAGGCGGAACCCTTTTTTCCGATTAAAGGCTGAAATCATGCTCATTTTTAGTAATTGCTTTAACTAACCTGCCTATGTGTAATCTTTTACTTGGTTGTCTTAAAAATTTTCAAATACTGTATAAAATAACTGCCGCAATTATCAGATCTAAATCAAAGAAAAATTAACGTTTAAACCCTTCCATTAAGCAAAACCAATATTGCAATTAAGTTCTACTTTCACAATAATTTATTTTCCATAGAAAATTAATTAGGAAAAATCCCCAAAAATCACAGAAATTCAATTTCATCATGTTATCAAAAATATTAAAATTTCAGACCCAATTTCTTCCTTAAACAAGCGAAATAAATTTTAAACCCAAATATATCATATTTTCCTTTAGAAACTCATAATAAATTTTCCATAGCTTGGAAAATTATGAAAACTGAAACCCATCTCTAAAATCCTGTTTCGCCTAATATATAATTTTTCTATGGCATTCTAAATTCAGTAAAAATCGGTTTTTCCCTGAACCAATGCAAATTCATATGTAAATGAATTAGTTTAAATTAAATATATAATAATTCAAGCATATCATCATCCAAAACATCATAAAACGAATTTAATCTTAAATTTGAAAACATATGATTATAAAAACAAAATAGAGATGGAATGGATTATTATTCACCTTAGATATGATAAGGAATTTGAGATTTGTAGAAGATTGGTCCTTAGCTTTGATTTAATTTTTCTTCCTCTTTTTCCTTGATAATGGCCGGCTTTATTCTTAGGTATTTGGTTTGAGTTTTTTTAATATGGAAAGTGTACATGAATGGGCAAGAATGTGAAATATATAGCCGTGAGTATTAATGGTGCAGCTATTTACTAATATGCCAATGTTTTTAATTAATAATTTAAAAGCCATTTTAAGCCCATTTAGGGTAAATTAAGCACGGCCTTCTTATAGTTCTATTCAAATCTCAATCCCCTTATCATCATTATTTTATTTAATTTATCTAGTTAAATCTCTTGAACAATGTTATAAAAAATTAGAGGCGTTACAGGATCGGTGTCGATCCCTCTAAGATGGCCGGGTATTGCCCCCGGCTGCTCTGTTCCATTCCTTTGTCCACTGGATCCATTTTCATGTTCCCAGTTCCGATTTCCAGCGATTCCTGCTACTTCAACACCTTGATCTAAGTTTTCATTAGCTCCTGCTACTCCATTCCCTTGATTCTGTGCTCCAGCTTGTCCTATCTATCGGAGTAAATTCTGCATCGTCTCCTCTTGTCTTTTCAACATCCGCTCCTGCATAGCATTCACCATTGTTTTTATATCTTCCCTAGTGATGTAGGTGGAAGTTTAATTAGTTGTAGTTCTTGAGGAAGCCTCTTGACTCCCTTTACGATGGCTCATATCCGCTACCTATCTTCTTGTAGATTGCTTAATCATTGCTTTAAATCCAAGCTCTAAGTCTTTTCCAAACTCTAAATCCGAATTCCAAATCCATGGGGGCTAGATTTCTTAGTGAAAGCAGCAAAAAATTGGCGTCAAAATTGGCCACCAATACCCAGTTGTATGAAAGCACTAATATCAAGTCAAAGATCTCAGATAGTATCTTATGTAGAGAATATAATATGAAGAACAAACAAATTTAAAACGAAAGAAAGTAAAAAGTGACAAGATTTATAGTGGTTTGGTTAACTCCAGCCTACGTCCACTTCAGAATAATCCTTTTTTATTATACTGTAGTTTGTTTACAGTTACAATCTGAAATTTAAGAATAAAATTGGCACAGTGTAGCCTAGGTTGAAGATAATGAGAAGCGGAAAGAAGATCCTATTTCTAATGCAATGCCTGATGTATTTATAAGGGAACACATGCACGGATCGGGCTAAAATTTCGGCAGAAGGTTCAGGAGACCAAGATGAGGCCACCTCAAAATTTCTAGGCCCTTCGGGGCCCGCAATAGGAATTGGTACCGATCCATATTAATGTGTCCAAATGGGTTGCGATCCTTAGGAGGGGTGCCCTACAATGTTAACTACATGCACCCAAATTTTGTGCAATTCCGACTTACGGTTTATGAGATATTGCGTTTTCCGTGAAGTAGTGGTGCTTGAATTCTGATTTCTACCGATCCCTCCAACTTCCTCTAATTGGATTAGGATCCCTAGAAGGTGTTCCACATGTTGTAGTAAGCTTGTGCTTTAATTTTCATGTCAATTAGATGTGTAGATGTTGAGATATTGATCGATCTTTGCTATAAAGTTAGGTTCAGCTGATCCCTAAGAGGGAAGAGGGCCGATTCCTATTAAGGGATAGAGGCCGATACCTCCAAACTCCTCCAAATGCCTTGCGATCCCTAAGGAAGCTTCTTTATGTTGTATTATGCTTAGCCTCTAAGTTTCATGCAAATTGGATTAGTCGAACCCAAGTTATTGATCAATCTTTGTTGTAATATGTTGTGAAGGCTGATTATTGCCGATCCCTATGGAAAAAAGAGGGTCGATCCCTTCAACTTGCTCTATTTGATGTGCGATTCCTAGGGTGTACTCCCTAGGGTCCCCACATCTTGCTCACAAAATTTTGTATGTATTGGACTTATGGACTTTGAGATATTGGTTGGTTTCATTGAGTTGTACTTGCTTGGCTGAAATATGCCGATCTCTTTTATACCGATCCCTTTTATACCAATCCCATTTTATACGATCCCTTTCTTAGGTGAAGTAATTTGCCCATAACTTGCGCATACGAACTCCAAACGAATTGAGATTTGAAATGTAGCCTCGTGGGGACATCCTTGTCACTTTATACCGGTCTCACCCAGTTTGGGACAAAAATCGAGGACATGTACCGATCTCCTAGGGGAAGGGATAGATACTGATCCCTTGCATGAGCGAGGTACTAATCCATACTTAGAATATTCTAGAGATTCTATCTTTTGGTCTCGTTTGATTATCACTTCATATCCTTGCCTGCACTTGATTTCTGGACCTCACAGTCATCGCTCTTGGCTACTCGCCTTGATAATCGTGAAGTCTGTTGGGTTAAATCCGCCTGTCTACTACCTTGGATAAAGGTGGGTTAACAAGGACCTTTGAGAAGTACTTAACTTTAAGCTCAAAAAAGATAAACTTTGGGGGATGGCAGCCACGCAGGTCACAAACCCAAGGTATTGAAGACGAGACTCTGAAGCTTGGTGGGGACCAGAGGATGGAAACTTTATTAATGAAGTTATCGAAGCAAGTACAAAAGCTACAAGAAGACCGGTCTAGCCTTACTTAAGAGAAGAAGCTTCGAAAGGTTCAACCTTTCTCCAAAGAGATTATGAGAGCCCCCATGCCTTCGAGATTCAGGATCACAAAGCTTTCTTATGATGAATCTTACGACCCTGAAGATCACCCGCCCTGTATGAAATACAGATGCAAGACATTTAAGCTTTAGATGAAGTAAAATGCCGGTTTCTGCCTGCAACCTATAGTGGACCTTCTTTGAAGTGGTTCCAGAGTTACCCACCATATTCTATTAGTTCTTGGAAGCAGCTGACCATAGAATTCTTAACATAGTTCTTTGCTTCAAAATACACTAGGACAGGACTATGTTTTCTTGCTGACTTTAGGCAAGGGCGTGGACAATCCCTAAAAGATTATTGCAAGAGATTCGATGATGTTGCTACCTGGTGCAAGAGGATGACTGATGAGACTAAGCTAGTCGCTATCACTTTGAGGTTATGGAGGAGTACCCCTCTGGGATGATTTGCTGAGGCAAGAGTGTAAGTCCTTGAAGGAGTTCTTTTATCGAGATTGAGGAGAAATTCGAATTGAAGAATCCAAAGGGGCTATCCGAAAGAACCAGGAATAGGGAAGCAATAATAAGAAATTCATTCCCTACCTAGAAAAAGAGAACCTGAAGCGAACCAAGGTGGAAAATACTGCAATTACCATCGGCAAATAGCCACAATACTGAAGAATGCAGATTTTTGAGGATCTCCATCAATGAGTTGGTCAAGGAAGGGAAGTTGGATGAATTCTAGAAAGATGACAATGCTTAAGGAGCCATTACCCCAGCAGGAAACAAAAGCATGCAACCTCAAGCACTAATATCAAGATCTCTATCAGCACATAGGAATTTTGTACGCATCATTCTAGGAGGACCACATATTGCTAGGGCGGGCAATGGTAGTTGGAAGAGGTATATGAATGAAGCCAAAGCAGGAGACGTCTCGATATATGAGGTGAAAAGATTGGAGAAAAAACATAAGGTAGGGTTAGTAATCACATTTGATGATTCTGATAAGCAGGGTGTCTACCAACCCTACAATGACCCACTTGTGATTACAGCCCAGATTGGGCTTTCAGAAGTGGCAAAGATAATGGTGGACATTGGAGGTGCCATCAACATAATCTTCAAGCATGCATTCAACAAGATGGAATTACCCAAGAGCATACTCAAGCCTAGTCAAACCCCTATATATGGATTCAATGATGAAGGAACAATGCCTCTCGGAGAGTGTAAACTAGTGGTCAAAATCTGAAATAATCCTCGCTGTAGAATTTTCGAGACAACTTTTGTTGTTACAGAAATCCCGTCAGTATATAACGCTTTCTTTAGAAGACCAGCTCTTGATGCTATGGATGCGTATGTTACTACCTATCGTTTACTTTTAAAATTTCCTATCAAAATAGGAGAAGATTTTGTGAGAGGAGATCGGTGGATCTCCAGACAATTGTATTATCCAAGCCTTAACACAATAAATAAATAAAAGACTTCATCTTATGAGAACGATGTCAAAGTTAACCAACCTACACCTCTCGAAGTTAAAGAGACAACCAACACCATAAGTTCAAAACCCAGGGAAAGCCAAAGGAAACCATTCAGAATTTTTCCAAGATAAGAAGATCTCATGATTGGAGAATTAATCTACGTATCAATCTATCATGAAAGATTTAAAGAAATTAAACGGAGGCAGAGTAGTAAACCTTCCGAAAGAAAGAGAAAGGATATCCACACTATATAGGAAACTCAGAAAGAAGAAGAAATTGAGCTTGATCTTGATATGAGATAAGGGACCAAGACAGCTTCAGCAGCTAACTCTCGAAAAAATATACCTCATTGAAAATGAAAAGTCTAAGACAGTCAAGGTAGGGACTTATTTCCCCCCTCTATCCGAGAATAGTCGATTTCCTTTCTCAAACACAATGAAGATGTATTCGCATGGACTTATGATGATATGTAGGGAATCGACCCCTCGTTCATTTGCTATTGCTCAAATATAGATCCAAAATTTACTCCCTTAAGGAAGAAAAGAAGACCTTTGGACATGAACCGATATGTGGCTTTACTAGAGGAGGTCGAGAGGCTACTAAAGAACAATTTCACCTGAAACATGTATTGTCCAAAGTGGATTGCCAATCCGATACTACTAAATAGATCAATGGGAAGTGGAGGACTTATATTGACTTCACCGATCCAAACAAAGGTTGCCCGAAGGATTGCTTCCCTTTGCCAAGAATTGACCAATTATTTGACACTACTAGTTGGCACTAGTTGCATTCATTTATGGATTCTTATTCTAGGTATAATCAAATTCAAATGTTTAAACCTAATGAAGAGCTCATAAGTTTCATCACCAACACGGGGCTGTTCTACTACAAGGTGATGCCCTTCGGTCTTAAGAATGCAAGGGCAGCATATCAAAGGTTAGTCAACCAAATGTTCACCAAACAAATAAGTTGAAACATGGACGTATTTTTGATGACATCTTAGTCAAATCTAAGCAATTAGAAAGTCATTTTTGGATCTGGCTGAGACCTTCGAAGTCCTCTTAAAATATCAAATGAAGCTAAACCCTCAAAAATGTACCTTCAGCATACAATCTGAAAAATTCCTAAGTTTCATAATAAGTGACAGAGGAATAGAAATAAATCCAGAGCAGATAAAAGCCATAATATACATGAAGGCTCCAACTAATGGAAAAGAGTTAATGGGCTTAAATGGAAAGATTGCTGCTCTGAATAGGTTCATAAGTCGGTCAACTGACAATTGTGTTCCTTTCCTCAACCTCTTAAAGAAACATGTTATCTTCAAATGGGCAGATGAATGCCAAAAAGCCTTCAAAGACCTACAAAAGCATTTGAGCTCTCCTCTGGTGTTGTCTAAACCAATAGATGAGAAACCTTGTTCCTCTACTTGGCCGCCTCAGACTAGGCCATAAGTTTAGCCTTAGTGAGAAATGATGATGGGACCCAGAGACTAGTACATTATGTAAGCAAAAGGTTTGATTCAGATGAGAAGCACTACCCAATGTTTGAGAAAATCGCTTATAGCTTAGTGTTCATAGCCAGGAAGCAATTGCCATATTTCCAAGCCCATCCTACTAAGGTCCTTACGGATTGACCACTTCAACAAGTTTTCAAGAAACCTGAGAACGTAGGAAAGTTAATTAAATGAGAAGTAGAACTCAGACAGTATGAGATATCTTATGAACCTAGAACAACAATCAAAGGTCAAGCACTAGCTAACCTTGTCACCAATTGCACTAGTTTTAGGGCCGAAACCGAAAAGGAAAGCAGCAAGGAAAAATAGTTGTCTTGGTAATTTTATGTAGATAGAGGCTTAAATAAACAAGGGGCAAGTGCCGGTTATATTTTGGTAACCACGGATAATCATTAGATTTACTGTGCAATCAAGCTCACTTTCTTGGCAGCTAATAATGCAGCCGAATACGATCCCTTGATTGCGGGGTTACGAATGACTATTTCCACAAAGATCTTGGAAATTCGAATATACAGTGACTCTAAGATAGTCGTTAATCAAGTTCTTGGCTGCTACTAGGCCCAAGACCCAAGTTTAGCTCTCTATATTAAACAGGTGAAGCAGTTACTTGCAGCTTTCCGGATCTATCACATTGAAAGCATTCCAAAGGATCGAAATGCTAGGGGCGAGGCCTTAGCAAAATATGCAAGCTCGAGAGACGCAAGAGAGTTTAATTTCATCACAGTCGAGATCTTGGAGAAACCCAGCATACAAGTACCAGAGAAAGTATTTGTTATAACATGAGCCTAAGCTACTCGAGATAAAGCCACAACGCCAATAATACCTAAAGAAAATTGGATGTCGTCATATATCCGGTATCTAAACGAAGACATTCTACCCATGGATGCCACTGAGGTAAGATGAATCAAATATAATGCTCATCCAGTATTATAGATGGAACAATCTATAGAAGAGGATTCTCAACTCCATACTATTGGTGTGTGATGCCCTCGGAAGGGCATCAATTATTAAAAGAAGCTCGCAACGGAATTTGTAGAGACCACTACAGTAGGCAAAAGTTAGCGAAGAAAATACTTAGGTAGGGCTTCAATTGGCCAACACAAAATCAAGATGCCTTAGACTATATAAGAACATGTGACAAATGCTAATTTTATGCAAAGGTTCTAAGAGCTCCTCCTAGTGTGCTCACCCCAATGATGAGTCCTTGGCCATTCGATATCTGGAGCATTAATCTTATTAGGCCTCTTCCTACTGCGAAAGATGGGACAAAATATGCCAAAGTGGGAATTGACTACTTTACATGAAACCGGACCGTCGGCTACCATAACCTCTCATCGGGTAATTAAGTTTGTGATGAAGAACATCATATCCAAATTCGGTCTCCCGTATAGGATTATTACGGATAATGGCACTCAATTTGAATGTTGAGAATCTGTAGAATATTGCCGAGATTATGGTATCATCAAAAGTTTTTCCACGATGGCACACCAACAAGCTAATGGGGCCATAGAAAATATTAAACAAAGCAAAGGGCAAGTGGGTAAATTAATTACCTTCTATCCTATGGGCTTATAGGACAAGCTCCAAGACTTCAATGGGACATACGTCTTTCTCCTTAGCTTACGGATTCGAAGCTATGCTCCTAGTTGAATTAGTAGTTGCCTCCCACCGAAGGCATTATTATACCACACAACAGAATATAGAGCTCCGAAAGGAGTCATTGGATCTGTTACCAAAGCTTCGAGATCAAGCCCCTTTAAGAACAATGGAAAACATTCATAAGATAACTCGATACTACAACCAAAGTGTTCGAACAAGGAAGTTTGAGAAGGAAGACCTCGTCCTTCGAAAGATAATGCCCAAAGGATCTGGCAGAAGGAACTCCTGGTCCTAATTGGGAAGGACTTTATATAATTCATGACATCGTCCCCCCAGGAACATTTAAGTTTAAAAGGCCAAACGACAGCTTAATACCTCGGACTTGGGATGCCGAGTTTCTAAGACAGTACCATAGTACAGAGCTATTACATGAATAAAAGTTTTATCCGCAAGTGAGAGACAATAACTGATATCTTAACCATGCCTCGGGTATGTCACACAAAACTTCGATTCTTTTAAGTCTTAAGCATTTCAAGTATTGCATCAAAAAAATTTAGTCCTTATTATTGCCATGATCAAGTGGTATTACTGATGTGCACGTAAATGTGCATATATTTACATCTATATTTTATCTCTTTTTATTTAAATAAACATCATATTTGGGCATTTTTACATGTTAAAACCAAAATTCAATTATTTTCAAACCATCATTTTTTCATCTTCATTCATGGGCAAAATGGTCATTTGTGTGCATGTGTTAATTTAAGAATTTTTACTTGGACAATTTTTATGATTTTTATAGGATATTTTGATGCATATGGAAGTGGGATTCATGATGATATATGCATGCACGAGGAAATACAAAGGAATGAAGAGGAAATAATTCAAGTTCAAGATCATGGAGGACCCCACCCACTTACCTAAATGTACAATTAGGAGCTAATGGACCACTAAGTGGAGGTTAAAGCTTCATGCACATCAAATGATAGATTAATTAGGGCCTAATGGTTACTTGATGGCCACACTTCCTAAAGGGCATTTTGGGAAGCACCCTAAAAATAGAATTAGGATTTTATGCATGTATAAATAACCCTCTTATGTACATGAACATAACTTTTACTCTTTCATTTTACTTAGGAAATTAAGAGATCAAATTGTAAGCTCAATGTTCTATGAAATAAAAATGGCTTCCAAGCCTCTTTCTTCTCTCTTTTCTACATGCTTTTCTTTGTTTTATTGTTAATGTTTATTTCTATGCTCTCTTTCCTTTAATGTTCACACCTTAGATTTACATTTATTCAAGTAGTGTAGCTTTAATTTTTATGCAATTAGTTAGTGGTTAATCTCTCTTTCTTCCTTTGCTTAGTTTTCATTTCTTTGGTCTTTCATGTTGAAATTTACAAGTGTTGCTTCAATGCCACAAATGAGTAGCTAAACCCTTCAATTTAGGGGTATTGAAGCTCTCAAATATTATGTAATTTCAACATTTTTTTATGATTTATGATCTCCTTGTTTGTGCTTCATTAAAGTGAATTTTGATGCAATTTTATACAAGTGGGTTTGATAGCTTATATTGCTTATGCAAATGAGCTATTCTTATTCAACATAAACACAAGTTGCATCATCATTTGCTAATCCATTTTTGATTTTGAAATGAAAGTAAAAATGAAATTTGATGATCTATATTACTAGTTACAATAGTAAATAGGTCATACTTAAAATAACTTTTGCTTCGGCTTCATTTTCATGATATTTATAAGTGGTATAATTGTTGTATTATAGTTTGATGGTTTGAGTTATGTTAATTAATAACATAAACAAACCATACTTATGATAAATGCAACACTTATTTCACTTAATATCAAAGTTAGAGATCATAAATTCTTTGTTTGTTGATTTACAAAAATATTAGAGTGGATTTGCCTCTAAATTGTTCTTTAGTTTAATAGTTTTTAAATCACGTTTTAATTCTAGCTTTAGTAGTTAACAACTTCATCTCACTTTGGTCTAATTTGATTGAATAGGAAATTTTAAAATCTCATCAATTCCCTGCGGATCGACCCGTATTTGCCACGTACTACAAAGTGTACGCCGTGCGTTTGCGGTAAATTTAATTTGAAATTTTTTCGGCAAATTTCTAAACCGATAGAAATCTTGTCGACGAACAATTACACAACTTTCAAACATTGCATCAAAACATTTTAGTCGTTATTATTGCCGTGATCAAGCAATATCATGCAACTTTCAAATATTGCATTAAAATATTTTAGTCGTGATTATTGTCATGATCAAGTAATATCATGCAACTTTCAAACATTGCATCAAAACAATTTAGTAATGATTATTGCCATAACTAAGTAATATCATGCAATTTTCAAATATTGCACCAAACATTTTAGACATAATACTACCCTGATCTAGTATCATCGTGCGAATTTCAAAACCATGCTTTCACCTCTAGGTGGGTAAATAGTTTCACTACTCGACAGTTATTCAGTTTTGCTTCCTGTTCATAAAGAAGTCTCATCCTTAGATGCATAATATAAAGAAAGAATCCACCTTGTAATCCAGTTTAAACTATACCTCATTAAAATAGTTTCACTTTTCACTTAATCTAGATGGTTTCAAGTGTCAAGAATAGTTTTTAAAAGTTTTGACCTCACAGTCACAAGTTAAGTTTCACCTTTCGGCACTCGAATGATTTTTCTTACCGCTTAGCCCAGATGACTTTAAGTAACAAGCGTAGTTTTCAAAAGTTTTGACCTCATGGTCACAAGTTAAGTTTCGCCTTTCGGCAATCAAATGATTTCGCTTACCGCTTAGCCTAGATGGCATCAAGTGACAAATATAGTTTTTAAACGTTTTGACCTCACGGTCACAAGTTGAGTTTTGCCTTTCGACACTCAAATGATTTCTCTTACTGCTTAGCCTAGATGGCTTCAAGTGACAAGCATAGTTTTCAAAGGATTCGACCTCACGGTCACAAGTTAAGGTTTTCCTTTCGGCACACAAATGATTTCTCTTACCGCTTAGCCTAGATGGCTTCAAATGACAGGCATAGTTTTCAAAGTTTTTGACCTCACGACCTCAAAGTAGATTTTACCTCTTGGCACCGAAATACAACGTGTTGGGTAGATTCCCGATATGGTGAGCTATGGTCAAGTAGTAACATGCATCGGGTAGGTTCCTAAGAAAGTTAGAAAAATTGGTAGATTCCCAAAATAGTGAGCCATGGTCAAGTAGTACCAAGCATCGAGTAGATTCTCGAGAAGATTAGAAAATTGGGTAGATTTCAAATAATAGTAAATCATGGTTATGTAGAACCATGCCTTGGGTGGATTCCAAATGATAGTGAGAGACCAACAATAGTGTTGTGTAAAGAGTGAGCCACGACCAAAAAGTGTCGTGCAACTAGTGGGCTATGACTAATAGTGTCGTGTAAAGAGTGAGTAATGTGAAGTCGACCATGCTGAATGAACCAAATGAGTCACAACCATGGCATTGTGCAAAGAGTGAGCCGTGGCTAATTCGTGTCATACAGATTGTGAGCCATGTCAAAAGTACCATGCACGATGATGTATAGTGAGTTACATCAACCGCATGCAAAATATAGGCTTTATACTGTCACTAGTAGATTTCTAAAACCTGATACCTACGCGAGACTATGTCTAGATAACTGGAGCATGGAATCAAAGTATTTTTGCCTCTAAGCACTCATTTCAAATTATTTTTGAAAACCCTCTAGATGAGGTTAGATTTCAACTTATTTTCAAAACCCTCTAAACGAGGTTAGATTTCAAGTTATATTCAAAGCCCTCTAGACGAGGTTAGATTTCAAGTTATTTTCAAAGTCCTATTGACAAGGTTAGTATTCAAGTTATTTTCAAAAACCCACTAGATGAGGTTAGATTTCAAATTATTTTCGAAATCCTCTAGATGAGGTTAGATTGTAAATTGTTTCTGAAGTGAGGTTAGATCTTCACATGTCTTCTCGGTAAAGCAATACTTCAGAGATTTCTCAGAATGCTACTCCACTCGAAAGCTTAGGCACCAGACTCATTATCCGAAAGCATATAGGCCGAGACATTAGTTAAGGCAATAACAAAGACCGAGATAATTGTCCAAATAGAACAAGAAGCTTAACCGAGAGCAGAAACTATTGGGAGCAGCAAAATTCCAACTAGTCTCAACAATCAACGGCTCAGATAGCCCAAACTGAGATCAAAGATAAAGATAGATGAAAGAAATCAAAGAAGTTATATATAAATGTGCCACATCAGCTATTCGTATCAAAATACTTTCAACCAGATAATGACAAGTGTTTGAATCAGAGCCACCTATAGCAAGTTAGGTCATCAATCTGAGTTAAAGCTTCCACACCAGTGGAAGAACCTTATATCTGCTATAAATAGAGGGCTATGTGCTGCTGAAAAGGGGTCGGCTAATGAATTTCTGACATTCTACAATCATTTAGTATTCTATACTACTTTTAAAAAAGCTTCAATTACAAGATCATTAACGGCGGACTTAGTATCAAATGTATTTATACACCAAGTTAAGGAAAAAGAGCTTACAGCAGAATCTTCAAAGTGGACATAGGGATCAAGGTCCTGAACCACTATAAATCTCGCTTCTCCTTTACCTTTCGGCACTTATTTTCTGTTTGAGTTTCAACATTTACATAATCTACCTTCATTTTCAGCCCTTTTATCTTAGCCTACAAGTTCAAAAAGATCTAATATTAAGCAATAAAAAAATACTACATTAAGATATCTAACAGCATACAAAATTTTAATATGTATTCTTACTATGTAGTAAACAACAATAAAATTAAGTGGTTCTCCTTTTTGTGTGGCCTTTGCACAACAAATTATCTCTACTGATTCTCATTAGCAAGCATTTTCCTTTTTCTCCAAAAGAAGCATCGGAACTGAACCACAAACTAGGTTCACAAGAATCTGAATTATGTCAACGTATAAGTTGTTCGTATGTTTTTTCTATCTTACAACCCCAACTTAGCTCAAGTAATAATCACGTTGCTACATGCTTATATAATTATGATTTGGAAAATCTAAGTAATACTAAGTCACCATTTTAAGTAGCATTTACTCCACTTTAGTGCTTACATAATTATGAGGGGTGCAATTTAATTTTTAAAATGCCTAAATGAATCAATCTAAATCCAACGTACAAAGAAAACAAGAGTTAAAGTACTAAAAAGTAAAATACATAGAAATTTACGTTGTTTGTATATTAAGGAAACCTACGACCATGAATCAAATCTTTCACTTTAGGTTTATTCCTCTTTTTTTGTATAAGCACTTAATTCAATAGGGACTTAGTACAATTTTGACAATATATAATATTCTGCATAAAAGTTCGACCTCATTCTCTGCTTTAGTAATTTTCATTTTATAGCAGAAAAGATATCACATGGATTACTAATGTCACTCCCTCATATCATTTTTCTACCATCGGATCTTACCATGTGTCCTTCATTTGTTGTATTTAGCTTATATGAATGGCTTGCTGATGTGGATTTAGGTAGATGGATTTGTTTTAACTCGTAGAATTTCATTAAGGTGGGGACATTTGAATTTTGGAATATTGGGCTAGGGAGTGGTGCTGTGAGATAAATATTGCTTAGCTAAGACTGACACAACATAAGGGGCTTGAATTGCACTCTTTGTGTGTGTATCCCTTTGCCTTATTATATGCATAGCTTTTGGGATAGCATAGCTAAAGGGAGATATGCATTATTGTTGTCTTAGCTATGGCAGAGAATTTTGGAGATTCGGATTGTGCCGACTTTAGCCATGGTGGCGCATCTTAGAGACTTGAAATATGGTTACCTAATTTTGGCAGTGTGTCTTGTTGATTTTGGTTAGGGTGGCACATCATAGAGATTGGGCTACATTGTTTTTTGTTTAAGCTTTAGAACTGCGTAAGTTTATATGTGAAGTTTATAGTCGTGTAATTTTTAGTAGGAATTCTTTCAGGCTTTGCATGCTATATTTTGAAACCTGCACATTCTCTATTTAGTGTAGAAGTAGCTCATCTTATTCCTTTACTGCGTTGCACTATCTGTTAAGTTCGCAAATCTTGACATGTGCCATATATTTGTACTAAAAAAATGGGCGTAACACTTCTCCTCCAAATCTACGTTAATGAATACTAAGATAGGCTTGTTACTTCACATCCAGTTTGCCTAATAGTCTAATTGACTGTTTTTACATTTAATGCTCCGTGCATATGTCATGACATGATTAGCCGATTTATTTGACAGTTGTTAGTTGGATAGTTCCATATATCGAGAAATCCATTTTTTTACATGACTACCTTTTTTTATTATTTGTACCTAACAAATCGTCTATTTATGTTGTTTTAATCTTACGGATAAGATCTTCCTTATCACACTGTATGTTTTTCCATCTTTCTCCATTTGTCCTTCTTTACTTTCCCTAAACAATTTAACTGCAGTGTATCATCTCTTTCATTATTATCTTCAAAGAACAATTTAAAATTTATTTTCTCTTGATATTATTCATAGGTGAAATTTCCATTCCTTTTTAATTGTTTTCACTCTTCTTTTTAGGGATCTCTATTTGATTTTACCCATTTGATTTTGATATTTTTTAATATGTTCCCTTGACTTGTTTAATCAAATATTTATATCGACATGGCATATCACTTAATGGATTAGATGTTAACATTTAATTATTTATATATACCGTTTAAGTTAAATTAACTTAACATGAATCCATTAGTAATTTTAGTTCCATGATTCAAAAAGTATTATCTTCCCACTCACAAATCAGTACCTTTATTTAATTATTTTGAGTTCATAATGGCTTTCGACAAGGATCCTAGTAACTTCAGTCAAGACTCTTCTTCTTTTAAATATTTAACTTCGCTATATGTGAATGGAGTCCTATTGGAAATATTCTAACTAATTTTGGAATGGCTAATTATTAATTTAAGGATCCCTCACCATTTGGATCCATTTATTTTCCCCTAGAGGGGTTTATCTCGCTAACCTAAAAACATATTAGAAGTGGCTTATTCCTTCCCATTCACATCATTATGAAGGAATGGCTAACCGCAGTAGGCATATCTTCTATTTTGTGGGCAGCCATATCATATTTCCTCTTAACATGCACTTATGTCCTCTATGTTGAAAACCTTAGGCCTCGTTTAGTTTCGTTTTGAGTTTTGTATTTTGTTATTCAACATGCACTTTAAAATACGAGAAAATGCAAGAAAATGATTTACAATTCTTAACCATTACAACGATGGATCGACAACGAAGGAGAAGGATTATTTTTCATGCTTTTGTTGTGTCCCAAAATACAAAAAACCAAAAAAAAACTTTTTTTCTATTTCATATGTTAATTTCATTTTTGAAAATTAATTGTTTTTCAAAAATATATATGACGTACGTATTTTTGTTTAGATAAAAACACAAAACTAAAAATAGCAAGCCAAACGGGCCTTAATTTCTCCACCTTCTCATTGAGTGTTACTCTTTTTATATTTTATTCATAAGAGCCTTGTTTCTAGCTGTGAATGATTCTACTTTATTGAAGCCATCAAGTTTCTTTTCTCTACTTCTCTTTGAAAGATGCGGATATGGCCTAATCAGTTCTTTTTTGTTTTCAACCAAGATGGCATTTTCCTTCTTTTTAAAAAGTGAGTATTACCTCTCCCCTTTTTTATTTCTTTTCTTAATTCTCTTTCTGGATCTCCTTTTCTCCTTTAGTTGAACGTCCTAAATTTACTTACATAGAATGAGAATAGTTCGTAGAGCATAGAGAGACTATGTGCTCACTTGCTAATGGTCTATGAGTGGGTTCAAAATTTTTTGTTGAATCCTTAGTACACCGACACAGTTTTCTATGCAACCATCGCCATTTTTCTCATTAAATATTTATTTGCATTTTAGCTTCTCTAGCACCTGATGGTATATTTTTACTTACTCGATTCATTCTATTTTTCTTATAACCATTTATTTTTGTCTAAGTTTACATTCACACATTCACATCATTGTTTGAACCACACAGGTACCTTATGTTCAAAGAGATCGACCTCCCTTTTTAGATCCAAACCTTCATCTGTGAATGAGAAGATAAAGCAAGGAAGTGACCAAGGGAAGTTCCTTCTACATTGGGGTAGGCAACTAAGAAACATAGGGAGAATGTTGTGCCCCCATGGTGTATTATGCTTCACTCTCAGTTGATCCTCCTTTATCGCTCCCACCCCCTCTAACTCATTGCCACTTTTTTAGTGTAGTGGGGGGGGGGGGGGGGGGGAGGGGTAGTGAAGTTCCTGACTTGGTAAAGAAAATGGATCCTTTACTCATTTCTGACCTTGCCACTGCATTTTCTTTGCCACCTACTAATATCCCTGCTTCTTAAATACCGATCACAGAGGTCTTCGAAGGTTTCCATAGAAGCCTCTTTTATGTAACTGTTTGATAGATGATTTAATGTTCCACATACATTCACTATTTCTTAACTGTGTTTGTGTATGTATAGTTACTTTTATATATATATATATATATATGTATATGTATGTATGTATGTATATATGTATGTATGTATGTATGTATGTATGTGTATGGGCGTGTGTAATTTGGATGGCACCTTGGTTTTTGAGAAGTACCAGTACCTTGAAGCTATGGTGTTGGAAAGGTTGAAACTTCAAAATTACATTGGCTTAGGCAAATGTATTTTGCTTAGAGAAAGATGTAGGTGATTTACCATTGATTTGAAGGCGAGGTATATCAAGGGCAGTCTTTAAGACTAAGATGGATGAGGCTGCCTAGAAAATTATGGCAATGCAAATTCCTATGCACTGATAGAATTATACCTAGACTGGGCATGACTAGAGATGCTTTTGAGAAAGTGGAGCTAATAAGAAAGAGAATATAGACTTCGTAGGGCATAAATAAATCATACGTTGATAGTAGATGTACATAGCAGGAGTTTGCAGTCCTTGATATGGTATTTGGGAAGGTCTCGTTTTGAAGAATGCAATGTGTTTTGGCAGTATTAAAAAGTTAGCATAACATTTTGTTAGGCCTTTTCCAATAATAGAAAGAGTAAAGAAGTTAGCTTATAAAGTTGACCTTCTTCAAAAGTTGACAGGGGTTCACAATGTTTTTTATATGCCACATGTACGAAAGTGTATTCATGATCCAACAGAGGATGCGAAAGTGGAGCCAAAGTCTATAAGACCTCGTGGACCTATTCATATTATATAACATAGGGTAAAGAAGCTTTGAAATAATAAAGTGAGGTCGGTCGGAGTATAGTGGGGAAATAATCCGTTGGAGAGAACTTGGGAACTAGTGGAGAAGATTCATGCTTCTCACACTAAACTCTTTACCAATATGTTTTTTAGCTGGTCCAAAAGGTGAGATTGATCACTATTGATGATTGATTTCTTTATGTGGATTGGAAGCTTGGATTATGTGAATGGTTGTTAGGATTATGTTGTATTCCAGATTATGGCTAGTTACTTAGGGAGTTGTACTTGATAATCATGCTTGGAAGTGATGTGCTGTAGCATTCAATATAAATTAGATGCATTATATTAGGTTGTATGCATACATGGCTATATACCATGATACTTGTGTTAGAGTTAATGGTGGGTGTAATCTAGGGTCAATCTTGTAATTTGATAGTATGACTTAACTCTTATAGCAAACTTTATTCAAAATAAAGTAAGCTTTTATTTTTATATTTTATTGTA
This sequence comes from Allium fistulosum, assembly GCA_030737815.1. Taxonomy (NCBI): domain Eukaryota; kingdom Viridiplantae; phylum Streptophyta; class Magnoliopsida; order Asparagales; family Amaryllidaceae; genus Allium; species Allium fistulosum. Next base: position 1,414,511,582 of record CM060901.1, on the reverse strand, counting down.
TAATGATATTGGGATAGAAATAATGTTATAAATAAATTAAATATACACAAGTAGAAAATTATTAGAAAAAGAATTCAATGATTGCGAGTATGAAACTTTTTGTAACCATGACTATTGAATCGAATAAAATAATTACTTATCCTTAAATATTTTAGTCAAAATGTATCGAGAATGGGATATTGATATACCCGTGAGACTATTGTAAGTAATGCTTTCCATATGATGGATGACAAATTACTCTTTACCATTGGAGGCATCAAGGGTTACTTATGTGTACTTGTTTGGAACAGCTATAGATGACTCATTGGAAGTCTTCTATTGGGTAAAAATCAAATAATGATCTCATGTGATGATGTGCAGTAGTATTTTGACTTAAGAGTACTATGAATATTGTGTGTCTAAACTATACCTTGATTACAGTCATTGACAAAACAACATTGATCGTGTTAATACTATAGTTGACTATAAGTTGAACCACTTGATGTGAAACACCATTCAAGAGAGAATTTGTCTCCTTTGAATAGAAGGTTAGCATCATAATGATTGGTATCACTGGAAAGTCAAAGTTTTGGTTAAAGAAAAACAATCAATCAATAATTGTTATAGATTGAACCATAGACTATAGTGTCACAATTAATTATGGATATTATATAGAATTTTGACCATTGATCAAGCTTTAGATATCTAAGTGATATAGTGATGATGAAGAGAAACGTTCATAGTGTATCGTCGCTTAAGGGTGTCACATTAAAAGATAAGATATTAGATTTTACCTAGATAATCTATAAGCAACCAAACTCGTTTCCACTATTATGGTTCAGCAATATCTATATAAGCTTTAATATTTAAATTATTTAAATATTATTGAGAACTGAGCTCACACCTAGGAGTCACACAACCACAACTCTCGATTTTTGATCGAAAATAATTCATTGAAATAATTTATAAAAGTTATAAACTATTATTATGGAAAAATTAATATAATGGTTATGTCAATTAAAATAGTATTATTTTAATATTATATAAGGCATGAAATTAATTAATAAAATATACAATTGTTATATATATTTATTTATTTTTAGGGCAATATAATAATCAAAATATTATATATATATATATATTATTTTGGTAGTCAAAATTTTTAAAATTGTTTTGGAATAAGGCGGGCCAAACTATATGTGGGTATGAATTAATTAACGATTTTAATTAATTAAATGAAATTAAATCCCACTTATAATTGGTTATACACTTAATGTTGAATTTGGATAAGATACTTTACATAACTTAATAATGCTAACATAAATATTACTTGATTCATCATTCTACAAGAAATAGAAATTCATTCTCCCAATCCATAAAGTAAACTACATCGTAATGGTAGACTTTGCAACTCAACCGTTGAGTTAGAGATAGGATCTCTCTATGGAAAAGCTAATGGTTCAAGGTGAGTTTAATTGGCACAAGTATCAAGGAAGTTTTTCATTTTATTTTGAAAAAAATGAATTTTTAAATCCTTTAAAAATTTGTTTCTAAAATAAATTGTTATTCTTTAAATAAAAAATTGTAATTTTGTGCATGTTGATTTCCCTTTGCATATGTACGTGCACATCCATGTCGCGACCATCATCTCCAGTCATCCCTACTCTAACACATCGTAGATTGGTGCATGCATGCATCACTGACTCATCAACACTAGATTGAATGACATAAAGCTAGTGGTGATGGCTTGTCTAATTATGGTAGTCGCGATAGCATGTGTTGGCAAAAAGATGGTGAAGGCGGTTAGGTTTTGCACCATTTGATCTGGAATGAGGTATGAAGTCCCATTTAATTTATTAACTGCAAAATTGCCTTTATAATTTGTAGTCCCTATAATTTTCACATAAAACTCCATTTTACACACAACTTGCACAATTGGTTTGTACTAATAGTTTGGACATTTTAATGTTATATACATATATCACACATTTGAATATGTCATTATAAATTAGATATTTATATATTAATTTTCCCATAGTATATTTATAAGTTAATAATATTTAATACAACACACATACATATATTACGACACTTTATTATTTAAAAAATTTCACATACAAATCAACGAAATCATAAATCATTTATCCTTATATATTTAAGCATATAATACATATAATTATAAAGCATTATATTGGAATAATTATTATTCAAAACTAAAAAATTATTTTATTAAATTTTATATTGGAATAAATGTTATTTAAATTAATAATATATATATATATATATTCAAATATTTCATTTCAATTAAATTTAGCTATAAGTTAAAATGAAATTATTTCAGTAATATCACACTTGAATAAGTGTTATCAAATTAATATAATATATCTTAAATTTCAATCCAAACATCCAATGAAACAGTAAATATGATTTAATGTTATCAACGTTATTCAAGATAACACTAGAAAGGTCTAGAAGAGTGAAATAGAAAGGAAATTTTTTTGAAATTTGTCCCTTTTACCCCATTGTCTAATGCACCTAATCCAACAACTTACAAACACATAGGAGGTTGATTGTTACATTTTACTTTTTAATTTCATTTCCTACACATCATTTATACCTATATATAGATGTTGACTTGATTTGTATGAATGCTTGATTGGATTTTAGATGGATAAACGTCTATATGTTATGTGTATGTTGTATAATATCGATTAGTATGAGAGAGTGAGAGAGATTTATCATGTTCGTACTTTAGAATTTTTGGATGAAAATCTTTTAAGGTGGGGAGAATAAAACATCAAGTGAAATTTAAAAACTTAGATAAAGATTAATTTGGGTAAAATAGTAATTTTACTAATAATAGGTAAAAACAAATATTCTAAAAAGAACGAGTTAAGCAATGAAACTTGTACTATTGAAAAGATAATGTTTTTGCTATCAAGTTTCACTAAAAGAACGTACGAACCAAAAAATGGAATTCAAGTTATAACCCGATGAAAATTTGGATCTGAATTTGATTAGGTTGGATCCTAAGGCCCATTAGAACCAAATTAGACTTAAACTAAATTTCTAACGCAAAAGAGAAGTACATATGGTTAACTTCTCATCCTCTTCTTCTTTTTAAACGAACAAAAACAATAACCTAAACCTAGATTTACAAATTTGAAGATAAACCTTCACCAATTTCAGTAACTTTGAGGCTAAGGAGATCAGAATAAAGAGAGCAACAAAGGGATACCAATATTGAATGGATTCACAGAGTTTGGAGGCTAGGGCAGTATCCGAATATAGAAGGAGAATGGGTTTCTAATCGAATATGGGACTTCCTCGGATAATTTGTAAGTGATCTATTAATAGATATATGCAAAATTTTATATGTCACTATTTCATTATTTGTATCCTAAACTAGGTTAATGGCCATATTGATATGATTTATATATTCAAATACGTTCAACCTAGGATATTGATATTGGAGTTAACATTAGAAATGAGTAATTGTTCACTAATGATAAGTTATGACCTTAAGTTAAGAAAAGGGGAAGAAGATTAATAGAGTGTACTAATAGGCGAACAATATATTAATTTATTTTATCTAATTGAATATAGTTGCAATTAAATCAAAATGATACAATTACACTTGACTAATATGATTATAAAATTATAATCGTATAAACATACGTTATAAGTATGAAGATGAAGGGGAATGTAGGAAGCATAGGACTACGAATATAACAAAGTCATAATACAATAATAAAGATGAGTTTGTTGGAGAAAAATCCCTCAAGATCGCCTTAGGAACAATAAACCCCACCTTGCGGAAAAACAAATAGGTCCACATTGATGGTGAGGCAAAACAAACAGCAGACAGCTAAAAGCAATCACAGATCAAGCAATGAAAGAAAATAACAATGTGATTTACAGTGGTTCTACTACCGCGACTTAGTGTAAATCCACTTGGGGAAAGGAGATTTTATTACTTTCTAAGAGGAGAAAATTTTACAAGATTGATAATGGAGAAGAAGAATAAGAACTACAACTGAGAGAGATAATTTTACTCATGCTAATCTCTACCTTTATATAGAGATTATTACTTGGGGTTGAAGTAATTAATTTATGGTCATAAATCAATGCCTCATTAATTCTCCTATTCATACAAAAAACGTTTATCCATTTGATTTTCCAGTTTTTCCCAATTTACATGCGCCTGATAAGATTACTTTCTTAATCAGCTAATTAGGGAATTAATTGATTACCTCAATTTCCTAAAATAATTCTTCTTTTCACGTAGGTAATTTATTACTCTCTTTAATTCAATAAAAGAGACAATATATATTTGAGTAATTATCTCAAATGTCTTTCAAATCTTCTGCAATTGGAAATATTATATCACCGAAATCAACAATATCTTCCAAATCTTCTGCAATTGGAAATATTGTATCACTGAAATCAACGATATCTTCCAAATCTTATGCAATTGAATATTGTATCACCAAATCTTACAATCTCCACCTTGATACTACATTTCCCCACAAGCTTATCAGCTCCACCTACATCCTCTTACTCCAAGTACCACTGGGACAGGACACCACATATACTTTCTCATTGAGCTTCGGAATAGCCATCACCCATTGCGCTATGTCAAAGAACTCAGGCAAGGCAACCGCCTGCCAACAACGTGTTGAAAGTACTCTCTCCAAGTAGGACCTATCAATCCCTACAATGAAAACAAACATCTCCATCTACCTACTAACTCTCCCCTATGCCACCCTATGCAGCTAGCACTTCATCAAGCGAATCAAGTTCGAGTAGTGCTCGAACTTTGCAATGGGTATCGACTTTGCAAACATATCCACTGCATTCTCCTCTGGGTGAACCTTCTGAAGACGTACAAGCTTCTCTTCATCCATAGAGACAAGAAATGACTCTCTCACCTCAATATGCTCTGTCCTTGAGCTGAAAGCTAGATTTTCAGCTAAGTGAATTGCACTTTGGATTTCGCAATTCACTTCTATACTTTTATACACGAAGCCAAAGTCACACAACAAACGCTTCAAGTAAAGCACCTCCTTAGCTGCTTCAACCACAACTATAAGCTCTGCGTCTATAGTAGATAAAGCCGCAATCGTATGCAACCTCGAGCTCCAACTAATAGATTTCCCACCAATGGTGAATACATAACCTGATGTTGACTTCCTTTGATCTCTATCACCGGCATAGTCAGAATCATAAAATCCAACCAAGCTGAAATCTCTATCTCTGCTGCCAAAGACAAGCCCATGGTCTGGAGTCCATCTAAGATATCTTAAAATATACTTCACTTCCTCCTAATGCGTCTTTCCTAGATTTGGCATGAATCTACTAATCAATCCAACTACTTGTGCAATGTTAGGCCTAGCGCAAACCATGGCACACGTCATGCCACTAAATGCACTCGCATAGGGAACCTTCTCCATATAAGCCTTGTCCTTCTCCGAGATCAGAGAGGCTCTACTAGAATGATGTATGTGCAAAGGCATGGGTGTGCTAATTGCCTTTGCTCCTTTCATGCTAAACCTAGCAAGCACTTTCATAATATATTCCTTTTGAGTAAGCCTAAAAAGTCCAAGCTTCCCATCCCTTTGGATTCCCATACGCAAAATCTTCATTGCTTCTCCAAGGTCTTTCATCGCAAATTCCGCCTTAAGCTTCAACTTCAAACTATCAATTTCAGCTTTATCCTTGAAAGCAATCAACATATCATCCATATACAAGAGTAAATACACCCAATAACTATTACTCAAATTCTTAAAGTACAAACAAGCGTCTTTGATACTACGATCAAAACCAAGTGAAAGAATAAAAGAACCAAATCTCTTGTACCACAGTCTAGGCAACTGCATAAGTCAATGCAATGACTTCTTTAGCTTGCAAACCCAATTCTCTTTTCCATTTACGACATATCTATCTGGCTGCTTCATGTAAATGGTCTCATCCAAGTCTCCATGCAAGAAAGTGGTCTTCACATCAAGTTGCTCCAACTCCATGTCATGAGCGGCAACTATAGCAAGAAAAATACGGATGGAGGTGTGTCTCACTACAGGGGAAAAAATCTCATTATACTCCAAGCGCTTCCTCTGTGAAATCCCTTTAGCAACAAGTCTAGCCTTGTATCTTCCATCATCCTTCACCTTAAAAACACCCAATTGCAACCTATGGCTCGGCTTCCTTGAGGAGGAGGCACCAAATCCCAAGTCATGTTCTTCTTCAACGACTCTAGCTCCATTTCCATAGTGCATATCCACTTCGAACTATCACATGACTTCAAAGCTTTATCATGGTCAAGCGACTCCTCATGAACCACATGTAGGGCATAATCAAACTGATCACTAAGGCTAAGTTTTGCATATTACCAATCACCATACCTCTTAGATGGCCTAGTAGTCCTACGTCTGGCCCAAGTAGGTATAACTTCACCTAAAATCATTTCAGCTCCACCTTGAACTGAACTTCCTCTAGTCTCATGCACATCACCAAAAGTACTAGAAGGCACATGTGGACTACTCTGTGATGTCACAACAGCTGCATCTATCTCAATCTCAACAGCATCAACAACTCTACTAATAATAGGTTGTAAAATAGGAACCTCTTCCATCTCCTTAGGCCTATCAGAAACATATGATGTGGTGGGTAAGTCTTACTTTGGACTGAACAGTGCTGACTCATCAAAAGTAACATGTCTGGAATGAACAATCTTCCTATCAATAGGGTGCTAAATACGATACCCTTTGATACCATTTGTACATCCCAATAGGATGCATTTCTATGCTCTAGCCTCCAACTTATCATCACCTATATGGTGAACATTTACAGGACAACCAAAAATATGGAAATAACCAAGGTACACAGCTTTACCTCTCCACTTCTCTTCTGGAATCTTCCCATCTATGGTTGAGCACAGAATCCGATTAATAATATGCGCCGCAGTCGATAATGCCTCAGCCCAAAAGCCTCCAAATGAGCCCGCCGTCAATCTCAAGCAACGAGCCTTCTCAAATAAAGTCCTATTCATCCTCTTAGCAACCTCATTGGATTACAGATCACCTGGTGTAGTGAAATATCTCTAAATGCCATGCTATCTACAAAATTCGAGGAACTCCCTAGAAACAAACTCGCCGCCGTTATCAGATCTCAGAACCTTCAACATAGAATCAGATTAGTTCTCAACAAGCAACTTCCAAGCCTTAAACTTCTCGAAGCTCTCTAATTTGGCCTCCATCACATACACCCAATATTTTCAGGAAAAATCATCAATAAAAGAAATAAAATACTTCGCTCCTCCAATAGAAGTAGTACCAGCTAGTCCCCAAACATTTGTATGCACATAATCAAGTACCTCTCTGATCTATGGAGTCCAACTCCAAAGGATACCTTAGTTTTCTTATCTAACACACACTGTTGGTAGAAATCCAACTTTTCGAAGTCACCTTTGATCACCTTCCATCCACGAAGAAACTCTAAGCCCTTCTCAAAAATATGACCCAACCTGAGATGTCAAAGTCTGGTGGTATCCAAAGCACGAGAACTATCAACTCCAACAAACGACTCTCCAAGAATTGTGGTCCCCTTAAGCAAATACATATTTCGGGACACATCTCCCTTCATAAGAACAAGAGCACCTTTCAAAACCTTCAAACCATCCTTCTCTAAAGTGACCTTGCACCCCATGGATGCCAACTACCCCATAGAAATCAAGGACTTCCAAAGACCCGGAACATACCGTACACCTGTCAAAGTGCGTGTCACTCCGTCAAACATCCTAACCTTCACTATACCTTCTCCTATGGCTCTACAACTAGCATCATTACCTATAAGGTTGCACTTCCCTCTCTATCAACTAAAGAACTGAAGTAATTCCTATTAGGCGTCATATGAAAAGACGCCCCTGAATCAAGCACCCAATGGTTTGATACATCTGATACCGCTACAGATAAAACATCATCATATATAGCTTTCTCCACCGTAAATGACGAAGAACCATCTTCTTCTTCCAATCCGGACAGTCTCTTTTCCAATGGCTTAGTTTCTTACAATGGTGACACTTTCCATCCTTAGAGTTTTCTTTATAATTATTACTAGGCTTTCTAGATTTAGAACGCCCTCTAGAATTCCAATTCTTCTTCTCCTCTCTCCCTCTCTCAACAAAAGGCTTTGACTACTACTTCCTCCTCTACCTTCACCCATCTCCTTGATCTGATCCCTCAAGTCCTAAGACAAAAGAACCGACTTCACATCTTCAATTGTCAAAGTATCTCTTGCAAACATAATGTTGTTAGTGAAACCTGTTTAACGCTTTGGAAGGGAACACAAGAGCATCATCGCTATATGCTCTTCATCAACCTTCAAATCCACAGTCTTCATAATCATCACTAGATCGTCGATGAATCCTAGATGCTCATTGATAGAAGTACCATATCTCATGGTAGAAAATGTCTTCAATAAAATTAGACTGTTAGTCAAAGATTTCTTCAGATAGAGATTTTCCAGCTTGGTCCAAATACCCTTAGTAGTAGTTTCACTGCTAATCTTAGAAATAACATTTTCTCCCTTAGCTAACTGCAAAGTAGTAAACACCCATTTTTCCATCTCCTTCCTTTCCACAGTTGAAAGTTTAGCCATCAACTCCTTAGGAGAAAACACCACAAGATGACTTTATTTCTCATTAGAACAGATTTCATCCTCCATTGCCACTTCTCGAAGTTTTAATCACCGTTCCACTTCTCTATTGCTAAATTAGATCCTGATGCAATATAGGTCCCTCTAACATAGGGTCTTGGTACAACCGCTGCAGCCTCCTCATCTCCTACCATAATGCATAAAACTCTTCCTCAATCAACCTTGTCACTCTGATATCAGACCGTTGGGAAAAGTCTCTCAAGATCTTCTTAGAAACAAAATGGCCAAGCTTGCGAAAAAAAATAGGAATGGATTAATGGTGAGGCAAAACAAACAATAGATAGGCACCAGCCAAAAGCAATCACAGATCAAGCAATAAAAGAAAATAACACACGTGATTTATAGTGGTTCCACTACCACAAGGTAATGTACATGCACTTGGGGAGAGGAGATTTTATTACTTTCTAGGAGGAGAAAATTTTACAAGATTGATAATAGAGAAGAAGAATAAGAAATACAACTAAGAGAGGTAATTCTAATCATGCTAATCTTTCCCTTTATATAAAGACTATTACTTGAGGTTGAAGTAATTGATTTATGGTTTTAAATAAATGCCTCATTAATTCTCCTATTCATGTAGGAAACGTTTATCCATTTGATTTTATAATTTCCTCCAATTTACATGCGTCTGATAAAATTCCTACTTTAATCCGTTAATTAGGGAATTAATTGATTACCTTAATCTCCCAAAATAATTCTTCTCCTCACGTTGGTAATTTATTACTCTCTTTAATGCTGTAAAAGATATAATATATATTTGAGTAATTATCTCAAATATCTTTCAAATCTTCTACAATTGGAAATATTGTATCACTGAAATCAACAATATCTTCCAAACCTTCTACAATTGGAAATATTGTATCATTGAAATCAACAATATCTTCCAAACCTTTTGCAATTGGAAATATTGTATCACCGAATCTTACAGAGTTGGGTAAGGATAACATTATAAATTTGATGAAATGACTGTATAAATTTTGTATTATTCTATGGTAACTTATATGAAGATATAAAAATAGTTTGAATGGAGATTAATAAAGTGTTAATTGAAAACCTCAACAAAATAGTAAAAAATTAGAACTAACTGCAAAACGGACATTTGGAAATAATATACAAACACCTAAAAATTTATAAAGTAAACCCATATATTCTCCATTAATATTCACAAGATCGGACATTAAAACTATGGTTTAGACGTCTAAAATCAATAACCAAATGGTTGAATGGTTAGTTTAGAAGTCTATTAGTTGAAGGGATTTTCCTTCGAACATTCAAAAGTTTGAAAAATGAGACCAGACATTTGAAATGTGCTGAAATGTATGAATATGTAAATAAGATATTTTAGTGTCTGCACCAAACCTAGATCAAACCAGGACCTCATAGGGCCTATATAAATGGTTGAAGGCGCTTTATATCGATCAAGTGATAATGTTAGGGCATTGTAAGTTGTATGTGACTTTGAATGGAATGATACTCGAAGTTGATTAGTTTCAGAGAAGATAAATATTAATGCAACATGAATACATGGATACAACATAGGTCGATCACTATATGTAGCTGGTTCTTTTAACATACGGTGTATAGACTAAGGTAGATGGAGATGTTCATCTAATTCACTATGGTGACTGCATTTTAATCAAAGTTTCAATAGGCCGGTTATAGTAGGGAAAAGATTTGGAAAAAAGCCAATCTTCACACAAGAGCACACGGTAACCAAAAATAAGAAGGTTGGGATGCTTTATACGTTGTAATGCATATCAACATTGAGGTGTTATCGACCTTATCATCACCTCTATGATTGGTATTGGGATGTTTGTCGACATTGTCATCATCTTAGTTATCTATATAAATAATATATATACGTTATTGACCTATAAATAAGTAATACCGCAATGTTGTAGTATTATAGTCTAAATTTGACAGATACTAGTGAATCATGAAAGAATATGTTAATATTAGTCTATAACAATGTTTTTTTGCATGTTCGTATTGTACGCTTAGTGACATTTTCTACTCATATAGGCTTATGTATGGTCCTGTCTATATTTCCCTTTTGTACCAATCTTTGATAGCTTGATTGGATGCTAGCAAAATACTTGGTGTGAGAGGAAGACAGTGGAAACTTGATGGATTTATTTTATTATATTCGGCTATATACTGTTTCATTTATGTATATATGTTGTGCAGGAAGTGTTAGTTTAATTTGATGTATCACAGTTGAAACTACCATATAATACATATTCTTAACCTCTTATATGTGTGTGTTCTACTACTTTTTCTTCTTTCAGATTTAGTTAAAGTATATAGTTTTGTGTGCTATTATACCATATTTCACCCTAACGATCTGTTGTTTATATGTGTCAATTAGACATAGAATCTAAAAGACGTTATGGATGCTAAGGACATGTATCAATTTTACAGATTTGAATAAACAATGTCCAAACTATTGTTATCCAAATCCTAAAATTGACCAGTTGGTCAACACAAGAAGTGGGCATAGACTCTCCTTTATGGATGCATATCAGGATAAAATTAAATTCTGATACTAAACCAGAAAAATAGCACACCGACATTATAATCCATTAGGGAATGTATTGATATAAGGTTATGCCTTTCTGACTCAAAAATGTTGTGTAACTTACCAAGGACTGGTTAACTATATTTAGAAATCATATAGGGAAAAACAATAAAGTTTATGTGGTTAATATGTTGGTTAAAGCAAAGGAAGAAATTGATTGTATAAAGGACTTGCATGAATTTTAATATATTATTGCATAAATAGGATATAAAGCTAAAACAGCAAAAATGCACTTTTGAAATACAATCAGGAAAATTATAATGGTAGAGGGTGTCCATATTTTGGCGGAGTTCCCCGTAGGCCCAATCGTAAGTGCATGTGGAATAAGAGCCAATGTGGAGAAAATATATATAGTAAAGAATATGGCTAAACATAGACCAACAGAGATGTGATGTGCAACAGCCTATATTTTAACTATTAATTAATTAAGGAATTAATTACAAGACTATAGATTTAAATGATTTAATTATGGAAATTATACAAGGGAATGTGCGAAGTAAAATAGATGATGACTAGGTAAATACGGGGGACCATTATTTGCTTATTATCATTTAAACAAAAATAAGTAATAAGTTACCATGATAAGTATTTCGGTTTACATTTACTTATTATATTTCAACTTAATGAAACATAATAAAATAAATTAAATGAGACAAAGGTTAAAGGGCTGTTAGCGTCAAAATTGGCCACTAACACCCTATTATAAGTGAAAGTACCAATATCCAGTCACAGAACACAAATAGAGTATATGTTGAGAGTATAATATGAAGAATAATCAAAATTAAAATAAAAACGGTAAAAGAGGCAAGATTTATAGTCGTTCGGCTAACTCCATCCTACGTCTACTTCAGAAAATTCCTTTTCGTTATACTAAAATTTGTTACAGTTATAATTTGGAATTTCAGAATAGCAATGGCAGAATAGCTACTAGGCAAAAGATGAGAAATAAAGTGAAGATCCCCCTTTCTGACGCCAACTATATTTATAGTTACAATTTGGAATTCCAGAATAGCAATGGCAGAGTAGCCTCTAGTTGAAATTTGGTACAGTTACAATTTGGCCACGCCTGCTGTATTTATAGGTGAAATACCGGCTACAGGGCCTTTTCACCTACGTGGGCCCACAATAGCGATCGTTGAGCCCAAATTGTCCATCCTACGCCGACCCGAACCAAGCTATATCCCGTCCCGAGCGCTTACCCGAAGTGAAGATAGTGCCGACCCGGAGCACTTCTATATGCCAACCCCATGTAGTTCCTTCTCTGCTGACCCGAGTGCCGACCCGAAGACCAACCTGTGCCGACCCGAAGTAATCCCCATAGCCGACCAGAATTAAATACAATGTCGACCCCTAGCCATTCGTCTATGCCGACTTGATGCCTTGTCGACCCGATGCTTTGCCGACCCAAAGCCCAGGCAATGATGACCCGAATTGAAATGCCTCCATCCTAATGTCAACCCCAAGTCTTATACCGACCCGAAGGTTCCCTGATGCCGACCCAAAGAAGTGACCATGCCGACCCGAAGCCAATGCCGACCCAAAGAAGTGACCATGTCGACCCGAAGCCAATGCCGACCCGGAGTATTATGCCAATCCCTAGCAACTCTTTACAACGACCGGAAGCCAACCACGTGGAGACCCAAAGTAAACCCTTGGATGACCCGAAGCAATCCCTTTGGTGACTCGAAGTAGACCCTATGAAACCATCTTTATCCAAATCCATATCCCAAGTACCCTGCATCATTTGTCCGTTGACCATGCTGAATCCCGGCTTCTTATATTTATTATCCATAATCGATTGTTCATTCATCCATCCGAACCAAATCCATAATATTCCAGCCTTGATAACCATGCAGTCAATTAAGTTCAATCCGCCTTTATATGGCCTTGCCAAAAGGCAGGTTAACACTTGCCCCCCAAAACATGCCTTGCTATTGGAATGCGTGTTTTGAATTGCCATGAGTCCAAAATCCAAAGTCCATAATCCATTTATCGCCATATCATCCAACCTTGAGTCCAATCCATTGCCAATCCAATTCCTTGATCTCTCCAGATCATTTGCGAAATCCATGACGATTTTGAGTTGATATCTAATTCTGAATCCATTCAAATCCATTAATCGAATCCGCAATCTCTTTCGATCATTTTATCCAAGTCCGAGACCACTCCGGGTCCTGTAATCCAAATATGGGACCTCACCGGGTCTATATTCAAATCCAGGACCTCTCCAGGTTCATATCCAAATCCGGGACCTCTCCGGGTCCATATCCAAAGTCAGTACCTCTCTGGCTCCATATCCAAAGTCGAGACCTCTCCCGGTCCTTTTATCCTACTCCGGGCTCGACTCTCTAGTCGGAGGCTTATCCATGGTTTTCCTTCTCCGGCCTTGACTATTCGGTCGAGGACTTAATCCGTGGGGCATCCTACTCCGGCCTCGATCCCCAACCGAGGTCTTAATCCATGAATATCCTTCCCCGGCCTCAACTCTCCGATCGAGGACTTAATCCATGGGGTATCCTACTCCGTCCTTGATCATTGGTCGATGCCTTAATCCGTGTGGTATCCTACTCCGGTCCATAGTCGAGGAGTTAATCCGTGAATATCCTTCTCCGGCCTCGACTCTTCGGTCAAGGACTTAATCCATGGGGTATCCTACTCCGGCCTCAATCCCTAGTCACGGACTTAATCTGTGTTCGAGTCATCCTATCACTCTCTAGCGAAGGGATTCGTAACTTGTGGTTAGTGCCCCGTCTCTTCGGTCGGGGCCATAACCTTGACCTATGTTATTTATTACATTAATCCAAATCCAATCATTCCAGAGTTCAATTAACGAAATACAAAATAAAAGTCCGCACAACCAAGAAAACTAAATAGCCACAGTACCAAGAAAAAAACTAGAGTTTGCCGAAAACGGGAAAAACAGGATTACATAAACCCGAGCACCACGGTTCATCGTCATCTCAGAGCATGCCTAGGGACTGTCCTCGATCCCATGTGTAAGTGACTTATCCGCGTTACTTCGGGGTTTATTAATTATTCCATGCCATAAATCCAATCAACTAATAATAAGATGACGACGATGCCTTGATCCAGTGCCATCATCGTTTGAGGTGGGCGATGGCTGCTTTTGTTCCACTGCCACATCTTGATTCCTTACGTATTGTTGCAATGACCATTCCTCGGATGTTCCTCAACGATATCCTTCAAATGCCTGCACTCATTCATGTTGTGCCCATCCAGCTCATGGAATAGGTAATGCTTTCCTGATGCCCGCTCGCATTCGGAGGGTTCCCTTTTTGCTGGCCTTCGATACTATAGGTGCCCTCGAGTAACCAAATAGATCCTTTCCAGAGTTTCAATCAAATCCATGTAAGAAGAGAATTTTGGTTCTCTCCATTGCTTTTTCGATTTTTTACTACTGTCATTCATTTTCCATTTTCCTTTATCATTCTTGTTTACATTTCCTAATGATCTGCCAGCTTGCACAGCATTCACCTCCTGTTTGTTTTCTCGTGCGTCTTCCTATCCTAGGAACTTTTCTACTTCATGGTAAAACTCCCCTAAATCCATAGGTGGATCCTGTGCTAGCGAATCCTTGAACTCTGTGCCATCAATAATGCCAGATATAGCTGCCATCAAAACCATGGATGGATCTGGACGATCCATCGATTTCGCCGCTGCATTAAACCGTGTTAGAAAACTCCTCAAAGACTCTTTGGTCCTCTATTTCAGTGTTGCCAAACTCATCACATTCTTGGTTCTCGAGATGTGAACTCTAAACTGCCTCATAAACCTTTCGATCAATTCTGTCCACGTTCAATAGAGATGCTTTCCAATTGTCTAAACCATAGCGCTGCTATATCCGTCAAATATAAAGGGAAGCACCATGCCATGACCTCCTCCGATGCCCTCAGTACTTCCATATGCCTCATATACCTTGTTAGATAAACAATGGGATCCGTCCTACCATCATATATCTCCAGCGTTAGTAGTTTGAATTCCAGTGGATTCCTAGCTTGCCTAATTGTAGGAGCGAAGAGGCTCATATTCACATCCTCCAAATCTCTATTCACCAATCCTCCTCTCAAAGCTCGTCTGGTCATTCCCGCCAACCTATCGTTATTATCAAGTGGTAGTCTTTTTCCATTGTCTCCAACCTGCCTCCCGAGTCCACGAGGAAATCCTGGAACCTACCCTTCTAGAGGAGCATCCATATCCCGATCAACGCCAAACTGCATAGCACTGCCTGGCATCCTGCCTGGGATCGAGCCAATATGATCCGGGGGCATGCCCCCAAGTTCAGGGGCAGCTCCTGATGGCTCCACTTTATCCCGTATCCTGGTTGCTCCGTTTCCTTAGTTCTAATTCTGGACTTCCTCTGCTCCTGCTACTCCAACTCCGTGATCCACATTTCCAGCATTCCATGCTACTCCATTCCCTTGGTTTTACACTTCAGCTTGTCAAATCTGTCGGAAAAAGTCCTACATCATTTCCTCCTACCTTTTGAGCAACCTTTCCTGCATAACGTCCATTATCATTTCCATCTCGTCTCTGGTGATGAAGATTGAGGTCTGATTAGCTCCTGAGGAAGCCTCCTGACATCCTTCATGATGACTCCTCTCTGTTCTCTGTCTCCTTGTTGATTTCCTAGCCATTGCTTCCCAATTCCAAGTTCCTAAGCTTTCAAATCTAAGGTCCAAACTTCAAAATCCCTGAGTGCTAGCGCTCTCAGTGAAAGCACCAAAATGTTGGCGTCAAAATTGGCCACCAACACCCAATTATAAGTGAAAGCACCAATATCTAGTCACAGAACACAGATATAGTATATGTAGAGAGTATAATATGAAAAATAATCAAAATAAAAGTGAAAGCAGTAAAAGAGACAAGATTTATAGTGGTTTGGCTAACTCCGGCCTACGTCCACTTTAGAAAATTCCTTTTTATTATACTGAAATTTGTTACAGTTACAATTTGGAGGTCCAGAATAGCAATGGAAGAGTAGCCTCTATGTGGAAGATGAAGAGAAACAAAGTGAAGATCCCCCTTTCTGAAACCACGCCTGCTGTATTTATAGGTGAAATCCCAGCTATTAGGCCTTCTCACCTATGTGGGCCCACCGTAGCGATCGTCTAGCCCAAATTGTCCATCCTACTCCGCCCCGAACCAAGCTATATGCAGACCCGAGTGCTGACCCGAAGTGAAGATAGTGCCGACCCGGAGCACTTCCATATGCCAACCCCATGTAGTTCCTTCTCTGCTGACTTGAGTGCCGACCGAAGACCAACCAGTGCTGACCCGAAGTAATCCACATAGCCGACCCGAAGTAAATACAATGCCGACCCCTAGCCATTCCTCTATGCCAACCTGATGCCTTGCCGACCCGATGCTTTGCCGACCGAAGCCCAGGCAATACTGACCGAAGCCCAGGTAATGCCGATCCGATGCTTTGCCGACCGAAACCCAGGCAATGCCGACCGAAGCCCAGGCAATGCCGACCCAAAGTGAAACGCCTCCATCCCAATGCTGACCCCAAGTCTTATACCGACCCGAAGGTTCCCTATTGTCGACCCGAAGAAGTGACCATGCCGACCCGAAGCCAATGCCGACCCGGAGTATTATACCGATCCCTAGCAACTCTTCACACCGACCTGAAGCCAACCATGTGGAGACCCAAAGTAAACCCTTGGATGACCCGAAGAAATCCCTTTGGCTACTCGAAGTAGACCTTATGAAACCATCTCTTGTCCAAATCCATATCCCAAGTACCCTGCGTCGTTTATCCGTCGACCATGCTGAATCCCAGCTACATATTTATATTAATTATCTGTGATCGGTTGTCCATCCATCCATTTGAACCAAATCCATAGTCCATTGAGTTAAATCTGCATGTATACGGCCTTGCCAAAAGCGGGTTAACAGGGGCCGACATTCTAACTCATTATGTGATAATGAAAATAATATGTCTCTTGTTCTATTCATTTATTATTCACAAAACAAAAATAAATTCTTTAAAGAGCAATAATGCAAGCCTAGAGGAGAGAAAGTAGGAGAAAAGGATAAAAGCTATGGAGATTTAACCCTATTAAAGATAAAGTTAATTAAAATAGTTAGGTGAGTAATATCACTCCATTTTTGTCATTTGCCTCCATGTTTAATACGGTTTGGATTAATTTGATAGTGCTCATATGTGTTATGCATTAATATATGATAGAATAACGTTTTAATGTTGAAATGACTTTACTACGGGCTATTTAGTTATGATTCCCTACTCTAATGATTTCAAAGTTATGTGAAAATTTAATATGTTGTTTCAAATGTATTTTTGAAAATAGGTTTTAATATTAAGATTTTTCCTATATTAAAATACGAAGTAATGGGTTTGAAGGGATCATTTATTACGTAAATAAGAGAAAGTGGCCATAGGAGATTTAGTAAACATATGTTTGAAAATACATTTGCAAATTTTCTAAGAATTGAGCAAATTTTTATAAGATTTATTTGAATTTAAAAACATATATTTCCAAAATGAAAATATGGATGTCGAAACCAATAATAGAATGCCAATATGTATTTTAACAAAAAATAAAATAATTAATAAATGGATATGAGACATGATCCAAAATAAGGGTTACAAAGTTAGCTAAAGAATTGTTGTCAACTGGAAAAGATGGAGGTGGAATGAATAATGATGTGACATGTGTAAAGACGATGGCAGACGCACACAAGCGATAGACTTTACTATACGTACCATAGGGGCTTGTATCGAGGTATATATCCCAAAACTATAACTAACTAATAAAGACAAAGAAAATTCTAAACAAAAAACTAAGAATATTCAAAGCTAAACAAGAATGTTGAATAGTCGAGATGAAGGTTCCAATCGAAGGTGAATGCAAACGGTGATGGCCTCTAGTTTCTATAACATGATGATATAAAAGAGGCTTCCCTAATACAAACTAGAGGTAGTGATTTGTCGATACTTATTAGTTTTTGGAGAAAAGCTAATACTAAGATTTATTAACCTTTGATAGAAAGTAATTGCCTATTGATTTTGGGGGCAGAGCCATAACTGAAAACTAATGCCTTTCAAAGGAGAGTTAAAGCTAAGATCCAAGGCTTAAGAAGGACGAGGTTAGAAATTAGAATTCATAAAGGTTATTGAATAGCAAAATGCAAGAACTATTAAATGAATAATTAGGTAAATCATTTAGTAACGAGGCATAAGGCCTTTGACAACCAAATATCCAAGTACGACATTGCACTCCATAAAGAGGTGTAAGTCCTTCATGGCAAACCAATGTCCAAGTATTATATTGCATTCGATAATGAGGTGTAAGCTTTAATGGCAACCAAATGTCCAAGCATGACTTGCATTAGGTAATGGAATGTAAGGTTTTCGTGGCAATCCGATGTCCAAGTATGACATTGCATTTAATACCGTGGTGCAAGGCCATCTCAATAGCCCAATATCTAAAGTGAAATTGCATAAGGAAATGTGGTGTAAGACCTTAGTCGCAACCATACATATAAATATGACATTATTCAGAATCATTAGTGTAAGGCCTTAGTGGCAACAAAATGTCCAAAAGTGATCCTGTATTTGGTAGTGAGTGTAAGGCCTTCGTGGCAAGACTATATGACATTTTATTTGATAGCATGGTGTAAGTCCTTCATGATAACCAAAAGTCTAAGTATCACTTTATATTTTGAAAAGTTGAAGTAAGCCTTAATGGTAGCCATAAGTGTAATAATCTTAATACAACACCGGGAAGGCTAAATTGCAATGGTTATAAGCATGAGCAATTACATTTCTAATGGTTATTCCCGTTAAAACAGTAGCCATGGGAAATTTCATCATACTTTTCCTCATGATTATAACCGTTAGAAAATCCATATTTTTTAACACTTATAACCATTAAAATATCAAAATTACCAATGGTTAAAACCGTTACAACCTAAAATATTCCAACAGTTAAAACCATTAATATCATCAAGATTATAATGCTTAAAAATGATAGAAATTTGTATATTCTAATGGTAAAAATTGTTAAAAATAGAATAATATATTTTATAATAGCTAAAACCGTGATAAAACCTAGTACTCCCATATGCAAAGCCGCCATAACCCATTAAATAAACAATCATCTATATTTCATTGTAGTAGCAAATTATATTCCATTACAATAACAAGCAATCAATACAGTAGTAAATATATAGTCGATAATATTGAGAACAACAATGTACACAATTCTCATTAAATATAAATAGAGTATTTACAAGCTTGAGCAATTTTTTTCCTTAAATGTAAACATTATTTTAAAAAATTGAAAAGAAAAAAATTCATATACAAATAGGATATTTACAAGCTTGGGTATTTATTTCCCAGGCTGCTTTCTACTTTGGTGGCTGTTAACCCAAAAAATGGATTAACACCCTAGATCGAGTGTGAAAGCACCAATGCAGATAATCAATAGCATAAATATCAGATAAACAACAAATAAAAGGTAGAAGTAAGAAAGGAGACACAGAATTTTTATAGTGATTCGGTTGACTCTAGCCTACGTCCACTTTAATCAATCTTTATTATGATTCTACTAGTTGAATCTCTCTGGATATCAACTAGTTAGTCCTTAGATCTAAGTTACAATGAGTTTGAATAAGTCACTAGTACAAGGGTTGACTAGAGAATCACAGTAACCTCTTTGATGACCGTTGCGTGGGGGAAGGAAGTTGAAGAAGTGAAGGAATTCTAGTAGATTAATTGTGGTTCTCTCCCTGGAAAAGATCCATCTCTACTTGCAGTTAGGATTATATATATATATATATAGGGGTAGGAAAGTACTTGGGCCAAAGCCAACTTGTCAGAAGCCTCTACTCAGTGCTAGGAAGAAGTCCAGAAAAACTCAAGACGACCCGAGCTAACATAATGGATCGCTAACGATCCATGGGTGATGGATCGTTAGGGATCCATGCCCTTAGACTATTTTTAATTCTACCCTTTTGGGTTGCCTTCCTTTCATCTATTTGAATGCATTGTCCAAATATCAAGTCATTTGGTGTTTGTTTGATCATCCATCTTCATAGGTCATCAGGTCTAGAAGAACCATCATAATTCGCTCAAAAATTAATGAAATCAGATGAAACTTTGTGGGTACAGTTTAGATGGTATTTGGGACCTACCATAAAAAATTTAGATGGTGGGGCCTAATCTACCTGCATCATTAGCGATCCATCTAGTTAGGTCACTAGCAATCCACCAAACAACCTCCTAATAATATCAATTTTGTGAGCCTTCTATTATGTCTTCTTAGTGTTCTCCAAAAATTACAAGTCAATCCGCCTTAATATGAGTTAACTAGGTCCATTTTAAGTTAGCTGCTTTTGGTCGAAATAGCTTGAATTAGATGAGTCTTCACTTCTCGAGCTAGATTGTTTGGCATGCTATGAAACTTGGCAAGCATGCTTAGAAATGGTAATGAATCATGACGTAATAGGTTTAGGTGATTGGTGATGCTTCCCTATGGATCGCTAGTGATCCGTAGGTGATGGATCTCTAGCGATCCATCTACTTAGTATTTTATTGGTCGATTTTCCTTAAGTCCAATTGACTTGTCCGCTTGGTTGTTTTGGTTGAGTCTCGAGTTATTCTAGCTTGGTCTGAATGTTCTTACTCTTATTGAATTCTAACAGGTTAAAAACCAATTTAACACTAGCCCTCTAAAGTATGCCTTTTGAAGTTAAAAACCCGGTTAACACTTGCCCCTCAAAGTACGCCGTTTGAATGAAATGTGTGCTTTGCTTAAGAACAAATTCTTGTCTCCAGTCTTCGATAACTGAGCTTTCCAACTTCTTTAGCCTTGGTGAATAGTTCAGTTCCTTCAGATTCTCTTGCCAATCACAAGTCGTTCCAAACCTATTTTAAGGCTTGATCTCTCCTAATTGTTTAATTTTAATGCGCGATCTCTCCAGGTCATTTAATGTTTAGTTTAATGCACGATCCCCCTGGATCAATTAATATTTTAAGTTAAGGCGCCGATCTCTACGGATCGTTTGTTTGTTAAGTTAAGAGGGATTAAGTAAACCCATCCACTCACTCTCCGATGAGGGGACTTACTTCTTGCACTCATGTCCCATATCTCCGTTCGGGACTCTAAGGCGATCAATATCGTACAAGTCAATCCACTCGCTCTCTAGCAAGGGGATTTGCACCCTACACTCTAGTCCCATAGTGGAACTCTAAGGCGATCAATGTGGATTTTTCAAAACTCAAATATTCAAATCAAAACAAACAAGCAGAAATCAAACAAGGAGGAATCAAAACAAGAAAAAATCCTAAATGTTCACCTCGGAGATCCGACTCAGAGCATGCCTTGAGACCAATCTATGTCTCGTATACGTGTAAGCAGTCTGAGGTTATTATTGTCCTAAATAGTCATCTTAGGCATCCGACTCATAGCGTACCTAGGGACTGTTCAGGATCCCGTATAACGTGTAAGTAGCCTGAGGTTATTATTGTCTAAATACCAAAATAAAATTGCGGAAAAAGAAATGAAAAAGAAAAGCATGGCAGCCGGATCCAACTTCTATCTACCTCGATCATGGGATATTCTGTCATAGCTCAAATCCCTGGCCGATTCTTGATGCATTTGCCATGGGTGGTCGTTGTTTTTGTAATTCTACCACAGTTCTGTTCCCTAAGTATTGTGGGAACTGGTTGTTCCGAACCAATTCTTCTACCAAATTACGAAGGTGTCGGCATTCATTCATTTCATGCCTTTTCAGCTCATGGAAGATGCAAAACATTCCAGGTCTTTTCTCTCGATCTGTGGGCTCCCTCCTTGGTGGCTTCCGGTAGAGGTTCTGCCCCCTAGTATCCAAGTATATCCTCTCCTGGGTTTTAGTTAGGTCAGTGTATGAAGAGAATCTCGGCTCCTTCCTTTGTCATTTCGACTCCGCGAAGGCGTCATCAGTTTTCCTTTTCCCATTGTCTTTTCCAATTCCAACTTCAGACGGTCCCCTATCCTCCATGGCATTTATTTCAGCAGCCACATCTTCATCCTCGGCTTCAGTGTCTTCCTAACGCAAATATCTCTCAGCTTCGTAGTAGAATTCCACAAGATCCATCGGTGGAACCCTTTTCAATGCAGCTTTGAAATCAGTCATACTCACCACTATAGATACTACTGCCATTAGGATAAATGATGGATCCGGCTTGTCGATCGTAGCTGCTGCCTCATTGAATCTTTTTAAATAACTTCTTAAGGACTCTTCAGGCCTTTATTTTACATTTGAGTGCGTAAGTATATTCTTTGGTTGTGAGACATGAACTCTGAATTGTCTTAAGAACTTACTCACCAAGTCGGTCCATGCGCTTATGGACCCATTTTCCAATTGTCTGAACCACATTGCAGCCAAATCCGTTAAGTATAATAGGAAGCACCACCCCATTACCTCCTCATAAGCACCCAATACCTCCATATGTTAGAGTTATCTCATCATATAAATAATAGGATCTATCTTCCCATCGTACATTTCCAACATCGGAAGCTTGAAATCTAGGGGATTTCTCGCATTTCTAATATTAGCAATAAACGGATTACTGTTCACGTCTTCCAGACCCTGGTCTGGGGTTCCTCATCTAATTAACCTTTGTACCAATTCAGCAATTCGGTTCTCACCGTCAAATGAAGGTCTCCGTCCTAAAGCAATACTTTGCCCTCTGTTCCGGTAGGGGTATCTTGGGATGCACTCTTCCAGCCGCATGCCTGTGTTCCGATTCATAACTCTAGCTTCATTCAGACATGTGTTCCTTCGAGGAAGTTCTGGTACATAAACCTCTGTCAATTGCATCCTAGTATTTGGATTAGCTCCCGTACCACCAGTTCCTGGTGTTTCAACAATCATTCCGTTATTAGGATTGATTCCCATGTTGATTCCAGTGTTGTCCGTAAGTATCGTTTGCTCTGGGTGTAGGGGAAAGACTCCATATTGTTCCAATCCAACTCCGGCTACTTCTGCATTGTTCCATGGAGTTTGATTCCTATTCCATGTAGATCTAGTCATCCCTTACTGCTCCATCCTCTAGAAGAAGCCGTCCATCATCTCATGTTGTCTAGCTAAGATTCCATCTTGCAACTCTTTCATCATCCTTTCCTTCTCCTCTCAAATCACATAGTTGAGTTGATGATAATTTGAGGACACCTCTTGGCTACCCCCAAGCTATGGTTGACTTGCTATAACTCTAGATCTACATTAGGCCTACTCATCTTCTCTAAATCTGGGATTCAAACTTCAATTCTTCAAATCTCGTTCAAGATTCTCAATGAAAGCACATAAATGTTAAACCAAGAAATGGATCAATATCCTGGATCGAGTGTAAAAGTACCAATGCAGATAATCGGCATCACAAATCTCAAATAAACAACAAATAAAAAGCAGAAGTAAGAAAAGAGACACAAAATTTTTATAATGGCTCGGCTGACTCTGGCTTACGTCCACTTTAATCAATCTTTATTATGATTATATTAGTTGAATCTCTTTGGATATCAACTAGTTAGTCCTTAGATCTAAGTTACAATGGGTTATAATAAGTCATAAGTACAAGGGTTGACTGGAGAATCACAGTAACCACCTTAATGACTGTTGTAAGGGAGAAGAAAGTTGAAGAAGTGAATGAATTCTAGTAGAGTAATTGCGGTTCTCTCACCGAAAAAGATCCATCTCTAGTTGCAGGTAGGATTGTATTTATAGGGATAGGAAAGTACTTGGGCCAAAGCCGACTTGTCAGAAGCCTCTACTCAGTGCTAGGAAGAAGTCTAGAAAAACTCAAGACGACCAGAGCTAACATGATGGATCACTAGCGATCCATGGGTGATGGATCGCTAGCGATCTATGCCCTTAGACTATTTTTGTGTCTACCTTTTTGGGTTGCCTTCCTTTCATCAATTTGAATGCCTTGTCCAAATATCAAGTCGTTTGGTGTTTATTTGATCATCCGTCTTCATAGGTCATCTGGTCCAGAAGATCATCCATAACTCTCTCAAAACTTAACAAAATCAAACAATAATTTGCAGGTACACTCTAGGGTGTGTCTGGATCTATCATACAAAATTTCAGATGGTGTGGCCCGATCTACATGGATCGTTAGTGATCCATCTTGTTAGGTCGCTAGAGATCCATCAAATAATCTTCTAATGCTCTTGTATTTTCTATGAGCCATCATTTATATCATCTAAGTGTTCTCTAAAAATTTCATGTCAATCTAACTCCATATGAGTTCTCTATATCCATTTTAAGTTAGCTGTTTTTGGTCGAAACAGCTTGAATCAGATGAGTATTCACTTCTCGAGCCGGATTGTTTGACATGCTATGAAACTTGGCAAGCATGCTTAGAAATGGTAATGAATCATGACGTAAGAGGTTTGGGCGACTCATGATGCTTTCCTAAGGATCACTAACGATCCATGGGTGATGGATCGCTAGCGATCCATCTACTTATTATTTTATTGGTCGATTTTTCTTGAGTCCTATTGACTTGTTCACTTGGTCATTTTGGTTGAGTCTCTAGTTATTCTAGCATGGTCAGAATGTTCTAACTCCTATTGAATTCTAATGTGTTAAAAACCCGATTAATACTTCTCCCCACCCCCCCCCCCCAAAGTACGCCTTTTGAATGAAAGATGTGCTTTGCTTAAGAATAAATTCCTGTCTCTAGTCTTCAATAATTAAGCTTTCCAACTGCTTTAGCTTTGGTGAATCGTCTAGTTCCTTTGGATTCTCTGGCCAATATAAGTTGTTCCAAACCTGTTATATCCTAAGACTCTAGACTCTGCCTAAGTGTAACCTATACATCACAATCATTCGGATTTTGTTTGGAGTTATTACATCACATATCTCTAATTAAATCACATGTTTCCATTTACATCACATGTCTCCAATTACATCACATATCTCCATTTACATCACATATCTCTAATTGTCCCATGTTCATTCGGGATTTACATCACTATCAATTTTTGCTTCTCATTCGGAGTTGTCACATCATATATCAAAATCACGTTATATATCAAAATCACATCATATATCATAATCACATCATATGTCAAAATCATCCTGTGTTCATCGAGAATTTATCAGTTTTATTCTATTTAGAAGGCATTCAAATCCTTTTATTAAATGAAATTTGTTTTAAGGCTCTATCTCTCCTAATTGTTTAATTTTAATGCAAGATCTCCGGTTCGTTTAATGTTTAGTTTAATGTACGATCTCTCTAGATCGTTTAATGTTTTAAGTTAAGGGGACGATCTTTACAGATCGTTTGTTGGTTAAGTTAAGGGGGAATAAGTAAACCCATTTGCTCACTCTTCGGTGAGGGGACTTACTTCTTGCACTCATGTCCCATCTCTCCAGTCGGGACTCTAAGGCGATCAATATCGTAAAAGTCCATCCACTCGCTCTCTAGCATAGGGACCTAAACCCTACACTCCGGTCTGGTGGTGGCGCTCTATGGTGACCAATATCGGTCATCACAATTAATGTGAATTTTTCAAAATTCAAATATTCAAATTAAAACAAACAAGCCGAAATCAAACAAGTAGGAGTCAAAACAAGCAAAATTACTAAATGTTCACCTCGAAGATCCGACTCAGATCGTGCCTATAGACCAATCTGGGTCTCGTACACGTGTAAGTGGTTTGAGGTTATTATTGTCCTAAATGGTCATCTCAGACATCCAACTCAGAGTGTGCCTTGGGATCGTTTAGGATCATGTATCACGTGTAAGTGAGCTAAGGTTATTATTGTCTTAATACCAAAAGAAAAGTGCAGAAAAAGAAACGAAAAAGCAAAGCATGGGAGCCGGATCCAACTCCCATCTACCCTGATTATGCGATAATTTGTCTTGGCTCAAATCCTTGGGCATTTCTTGATGCATTTTCCAGGGATGGTGGTTGTTCTTGTAATTCTACCGCGATTCCTTTCCTCGCATATTGTGGCAGCTGGTTGTTCCGAATCAGTTCTTCTATCAGATCACGAAGGTGTCGACACTCATTCGTTTCATGCCCATTCAGCTCATGGAAGATGCAAAACTTCCATATCCTTTCTCTTGATCAGTGGGCTCCCTCCTAAATGGCCTTTGGTAGAGTTCCCACCGCCTAATATCCAAGTATATCCTCTCCGGGGTTCCAATCGGGTCAGTGTATGAAGAGAATCTTGGCTCCTTCCTTTTTCGTTTCGGCTCCCCGAAGGCGTCATCTGTTTTCCTTTTCCCTTTGTCTTTTCCGATTCCAGCTCCGGACGGTCACATATCCTCCACTGCATTTATTTCTTCATCCTCGGCTTCAGCATCTTCTTAACGCAAATACATCTCTGCTTCATAGTAGAATTCCACAAGATCCATCAGTGGATCCCTTTTCAATGTAGCTTTGAAATCAATCTTACTCACGACTCAAGATACTGCTGCCAGTAGGACAAATGATGGATCCGACTTGTCGACCACAGCTATCTCCGCATTGAATCTAGTTAAATAAGTTCATAAGGATCTTTAGGCCTTTATTTTATGTTTGAGAGTGTAAGTACATTCCTCAGTTATGAGACATGAACTCTGTACTGTCTCAAGAAATTGCTTACCAAATAGGACCATGTGCATATGGACCCATTTCTAACTGTCTAAACCACATATCAGCCAAATACGTTATGTATAATGGGAAGTACCTCCCTATTACCTCCTCAGAAGCACCCAACACCTCCATATGTCGGATGTATCTCATCATATAAATAGTCAGATCTGTCTTTCCATCATACATTTCCAGCATCAAAAGCTTGAAATCTGAAGGATTTCTCGCATTCCGGATATTAGCAGTAAACAGATTCCTATTCACGGCTTCCAGACCCTGGTCTAGTGGTCCTACTCTAATTAACCTTCATACCAATTTAGCAATTTAGTTCTCACCGTCCAATGAAGGTCTCCGTCCTAAAGCAATACTTTACCCCCTGTTCCGGTGGGGGTATCTTGGGATGCACTATTTCAGCCACATGCTGGTATTTTGATTCAAAACTCTAGCTTCATTCATACATGCATTCCTTTGAGGAAGTTCTGGTATATATTCTTCTGTCGGTTGCATCTTAGTAATTGGATTAGCTCACGTACCACCAGTTCCCGGTGTTCAATAATCAATAGTCACTACGGCATTGGGATTGATTCCCATGTTGATTCCAGCGTTGCCCATAAGTATTGGTTACTCTGGGCTTAGGGGCAAGACTCCATCTTGTTTCAATCTAACTCCAGTAGCTCATGCGTTGTTCCCTGGAGTTTGATTCCTATTCCTTGAAAATCTAGCCATCCCTTGCTGCTCCATCCTCTTGAAGAAGTCGTCCATCATCTCCTGTTGTCTTGCTAAGATTTCATCCTGCATCTCATTCATCATCATTTCCATCTCCTTTCTAATCACATAGTTGGGTAGATGAGAATTTGAGGACACCTCCTGGCTGCCCATAGATTTCGATTGACTTGCTACAGTTCTAGATCTAGTATTAGGCCTAATCATCTTCTCTAAATCTTAGATTCAAACTTCAATTCTTTAAATCTCGTTCAAGCTTCTCAGTGATAGCACCAAAATGTTAACACAAGAAGTGGATCAACACCCTGGATCAAGTGTGAAAGCACCAATGCAGATAATCAACAACACAAATCTCGGATAAACAACAAATAAAACGCAGAAGTAAGAAAAGAGACATAGAATTTTAATAATGGTTCGGCTGACTCTGGCCTACGTCCACTTTAATCAATCTTTATTATGATTATACTTGTTGAATCTCTCTGGATATCAACTACTTAGTCCTTAGATCTAAGTTACAATGAGTTAGAATAAGTCACAATAAAAGAGTTGACTGGAGAATCACAGTAACCTCCTTGATGACTGTTGTGAGGTAGAAGAAAGTTGAAGAAGTGAAGAAATTCCAGTAGAGTAATTGCGGCTTTTTCCCTGGAAAAGATCAATCTCTAGTTGCAGGTAGGATTGTATTTATAGGGGTAGGAAAGTACTTGGGCCAAAGCCGACTTGTTAGAAGCCTCTACTAAGTGCTAGGAAGAAGTCCAAAAAAACTCAAGGCGACCCGAGCTAACATGATGGATAACTAGGGATCCATGGGTGATGGATCGCTAGCGATCCATGCCCTTAAACTATTTTTAAGTCCATCCTTTTGGGTTGCCTTCCTTTCATCTATTTGAATACCTTGTCCAAATATCAAGTCTTTTGGTGTTTGTTTAATCATCCATCTTCATGGGTCATCTAGTCCGGAAGAATCATCCATAACTCGCTCATAACTTAGCAAAATCAAATGAAACTCTGCAGGTACACTCTAGAGGGTGTCTAGGACCTACCATAAAATTTTCAGATGGTGGAGCTCGGTTTATATAGATTGTTAGTGATCCATCTAGTTATGTCGCTAGCTATCCATCAAACAAGCTCCAAATGATCCCAATTGTTCTATGAGCCTTCTATTAGGTCTTCTAAGTGTTCTCCAAAACGTTCAAGTTAATCCGACTCCGTTTGAGTTCCCTAGATCTATATTAAGTTAGCCGCTTTTTGTCGAAACAACTTGAATCAGATGAGTCCTATTGACTTGTTCGCTTCATTGTTTTGGTTGAGTCTCGAGTTATTCTAGCATAATCTGAATGTTCTAACTCTTATTGAATTCTGATAAGTTAAAAATCCGATTAACATTTGCCCCCCAAAGCACGCCTTTTGAAGTTAAAAACCCGGTTAACAGTGGCTTGGCCTGCTCCTGGAATTATTTATGTTAGGATTATTCCCTCTACATTAGGTGCGGCACTTCAAAGTATGACTGGAGCCCCATGTTTGCTTGCTGCAATAGCCAATGATTCTGCCTATTCTTAAATATTTTAAAGTGAGTGATGGAAGCGAGCCTCATCTAGCAACTCTATTCATGACATTCATATGTATAAGGCGTGTAGTTTTATAATTTATAATTTATAATTTATTTTCCAGAAGCATGATAAAAGGAAACACTTAATAGGAATTAATGGCTTTGGAATGACAAATAAAAGACAAATCAATACAATAATACTTATTTTGGAGACTGTGATAAAAGCAAGAGACTAAAAGGAATAAACTTCAAAATTTCATTTGATTTCAAAATTTAAAATCAATTTAGTTGGAAAATTATTTGCAATAAATTGAATATAAATTGTGTTCACTCACATTAATTCTCTTTAACTTTTGAAATTCAAACGAAATTGATTGTAATTATTGAATTTCGAATGATTTTCGACATTATACATGAATAAGGTGGTAAAACAAATGAAGAAGGAAGTCTTTGTTACACGAAACCCAAATAGTAATAATAATAATAACAAAGAAAGATCTTTCTTTGTCAACTTGTTGTTATAGGGATATTTCTTACAGCAAAGGAAAGAGGATTTAACACTCGAAACCAATGGAACATAACCTTAAAAAGCACATGTTAATTATTTTAGCCAGTGTAGTAAAAATTTGTCATGCTATGTTTGCATGATTGGTAGATATAATCCTAATAAATATATTTCATTTCTTGAGAATTAGTTAAAATCAAAGAATTTATTACCAAATATATATCCTTTAATGTAAAATATAACAAAATTCATTAGTCTTATGTGCAAATTAAACTCATCTTAGGCTAGGCTCTAGATTTTACATGGAAGTATCTATGGACCGTTAAATTATTTGTAATTGAATACCATATAAATGATACATAATTATATGCAATTTATTATCGTTCACTACTGTTTTTTATTAGATAATTTCATGTACAAAAAGTAAGGCATAAAACATAAAAATTATCAAATATCTATCAATGGGAGAAAATATGAAAGGAAAACAACAAATTTCTCCTAATGAGCATGATGCAGAAATAGAGCAAACACAATATTATTTATTTAATTTGGGTGGCATTCATATGTTTGTAGTAACAAGCCTTATCTAGCAACTCCGCTCTTAATGGTTTGTGTTTTTAACCTTTAGATGTCCTTATATTCAATATTATTTAATTTGAGTGGGATTATAATGGTATATATTAGATGTTTATGTATAAAATATCTGCACTTATATGCCGCTTACTCTCTTGTGTTATTTCAAGGTAGATAAGATGGTTTGAGAATTGAAATGGGGCCTTCGGTTAAAAGAACTCGATTGATTAAAGAATGTAGTTTTAGTTCATATACACTGCTATTTGAATAAATTCTTCTTCATCTTCGTCTTCTTCCTTTTGTTTTCTATTTTTGGGTTGTTTTTTGTTTTTAGAATAACGAACACACATATATATTTCAAATTTATATCCTATTGATTTTTAAAATGGAACAAGCAAGATGAGTAAATGGAAATGTCTAAGATGCTAATGAGTAGATCTCAACATTATCAATCCATCAATTTAACTAGCATGAATTTTCATATGTGATGCATAGTTAATCTAAACTACATTAATAAAGAAGAGAAGGCTATGCAAAGAATAATGAGGAAGAAAGTGAGTTTGATTAATTATGTATTTTTAATTTTTATTTGTTTTATTTAACGGTATAATTTATAAGCAGTAATCAATATTTAGTAATCAACTATTATAATATATATGTTTATGAACTGAAATATATGATATGAACTGAAATTATGAACTGATATACTAAGTTAATCTTTAACTGATATAATTTCATTTCATAATTCACAACCATTATACCATATATAGGTATGAAATGATGTCCTAAGTTATGATACGAACATTGTTGTTTTTGTATTTATATATACATGGTTAGTTTGATATATATTTTTGTGTTGTAGATTTATTTTCAAATTGTGCATATGTGATGTATTTTATTATAGTATCATAGCAAAGAACCATTTTTTAATCTTTAAATCAATTGATAGTACAATCACCTTCATTTTTTCAGTAATAAAATTTATTCTTTGCAAAAACAAAACTGAAAATTTATAAAATTACCATAAAATGGTTGTTACAAAGAAGTGTACAAAGAATATATCATTTATACATGAACAAAATTTTGCTTCTATTTGAAAACAAACACCGACATAGGGTAAACTAAATCATATATCTTCTTGGAAATAAAATTATGAATACAAAGGATCCGACTGTCATTTTGGTTTCCAACTTATCAATATTTTAGCATTAATGTCCATGACATCTAAAATTTTGTATTAGAAAAAGAATATGGTATATTTTACATAGTGAGTTGTCCTTGCATAAAATATGTTTGCACCCTAATGAACTTTTTACATCCTTCACTATATATATAATTTGTCTAAAATGCTACTAAAAGGCAAATAAGTAGTTAGACAAATTTTTGTATTTGCAAAGTAAAATAAATGCAAACTGTTTAATTGCTTCTAAATTATTATTCTTAAAAGGAATAATGTGATATGTCTCATATATGTTATACAATTATTGGTGGTAATCAGGTTTTCAATGTCTCCTCGCATCAAATAAAATTTGTATGCTTTTACATATGCATGTACTTTAATTGTAGTTTTCTTCCATGAAAATTGGATTATGAATACACATAATGTAACCTAATTTACACATAATTCAATATGTCAAATGGTATAGTGGATACCTAAGACAAAATAATAATTGTTTGCACTACTGTTACATTCTAATCTTCTAGCAGGTAGTTATGTTGTTCGAGGCGGAGTAGAGCGCTAGGCGCTAAAAATGTCTTTAGAGTCCAAGCGGAGCCTGGACGAAAATAAGCGCTTGCTACAAAATTTGGTACAAATTAAATTTTCACTAACTAGTAATAAAAACAGTAACTACGTATAATTAGAAACTCAATTTGTGTTGATTAGATCATCATTATTTATTATTGTAATCTGGGTGATATATACAGACACAATCAAAGTTTATCGTTAATAAACTAAAATAAAGAACAATATCATATCATAGTTTACAACAGTAATAAAACTTATACATGTTCATACATAATGAAATTTATGCCATAATTATAACTAAATATTTGTATACTTAATAATCATGACTTCAAAAACTACAAGAACATGGAATAATTTAATTTATTTAATTTTAGTAGAATATATCAAGTTATACTTCAAAAATATTTAGAATGGAATTTAAAAATTAATGGAATAAGAAAATGGAAGGAAGAACCATTAAAATCATATTTCAAAGAAGTGAAAATTAATGTGTAAATATTATTGTATATTTAATTTTTTGAACTAGAAAATTAATTAAGTAAGCTTTGAGAAACATGAAAATTTCACGTTTATTTTGAATTATAAAGAGAATATTAATTTAATGATCTTTTATATATTTTGGTTTGGAATACATAACACATAAATAAATTTTAAAAGTATACTAGAAGATGAAGAACTTTAATAAATAAACAAAATAATTGAGTCCTTTTGGTGCAATTATATTTAATTTAGTTAAAGTACAAAAAAAGTTACACCGAAAATGCCTATTTTTTACCATCTCAAAAACTTAGTGCTTAGACGGCGCCTCAAGCAAGGGGCGGAATAAAGCTACAAAGGGAAAAAGAAAATCGGTAGAATTGCCAAATAGTGCCTAAGTGGCGATCAGCGATGCCCTTGACAGCATAGCTGTCAGTAATGTATTGGTATTGTTCATTTCATAGTTACTTGGCCTAAATTTGCATTAATCCCTGCCAATTTCTTAAAGATGCTTTCAATTTTTTCCATTCCTTTCTCTAGTGAAAAAGAGTAGTAAAAATTGTCATTGATGATATTATTGATCGATGGATTACATCAGTTAGGTTAGTTGATGCTTTCATACACAACAATATTAAATTAAAATGACTAATCCAACGCTTGTAATAAACTACCGTTTTGTAGATGTTATGCATACCAAAAGTGATTTTTAAAGGCAAAAGGTACGTTATTCAAAGTCTCTGCTTTCTAGTTAGGACAAACATTTTTAATGTGGACATATGTAATTTTGGTTATAAAAGTGTTGAGGTAGAATAATTATATTCAATCGAGTAGTTGAATTTCCAAGGGCTAGTAAATCATGAACTGTAGGTGAAACTATATTTTTCACCCTAATATTTGTGGTTGTATACACGTGTCATGTATGAACGATATATGGTTAATGATGTCAAAGTGTGTGTATCGTATTCAAGTACATTATAGAAATGAATAACGACACCTTCTTAAAGCGTTACTGTGCCGTGTCGGAAAGAAACAGGCACATAATTTTAAATAAATATGAACTAATATAATTCACATCAGCCATAACCATAGTTGCTTCTATATGATTTATAAAATTTTGTTTTCTTATAAACTATATTGGAACTCAAGTGTAGCAATGGGGATGAAAATTTAAAAAAGTGCCGGCACGTTATTGCAAAAAACAAACTATACCAGTAGAAAATGAAATCATATAAACATAAATTGGTAAAGCATGTAAAGTGCAAATGATGGGCTAAACAGTTGTACCAAAGAGTATGCCTACAAATAGCATTTTGACAGGCGCAGACATGTAGACCGACTGATTGTTCATTGTTTGTTCTACAAATCTAAATTTAATTGATAATCATATACTGCATCTGATAATTCATCACTGTGAGAAAAAATTGGTGCAGCAAACATTAGTTAATGGTCTATGAGCATGCATTATGAATTTATACCATTACCACTTATATTTTCTAAATAAACATATCATACCAACCGAGGTACCTTATTGTGCACTGGTAAAGATGAGTATCATCCACTATTTAGTATTTTCCTTTATCACCGAGTGATGTTGATGCTTCAGTGGACCAACTTCTCAACAAATATGTACTCAAAGCAGTCCAATTTATACTTTCCCACTATTTCTGGTTGTTGATTAACCTGCAATGTTCGAGGATGAGGTACATATTAGTCATGGCACATATGAAAAATTCGAAAACAGTAGTAATAACTATGTTTTTGGAAAATAATCAGACAATGAAAGTTGATGCTTCATTTTGCTTTCGTGGGAAATGATATTTGCTCTATAACATTTTAATTTGTGCAGTAGGAAGTAACGTTAGTCTGTGAGATATTGCTATGAAATTTGAACATTACGCTAGAAGTCAAATTTTGTAATGAAATTTAACCAAAACCCGAAGTTACGATTCTTCCAATGTAGTATACTAAAATGCGGTAATATATCAGCTGTGGTGAAAATTTATCAGTTAAAATTAAAATATGAAAACTTCAGTAATATAAATCAGTGAACTGCATTGATGATTTTTGAACAAAAGTTAGAGTATACCGGCGTAGGTTAAAAAAAAGCTCAAATTTACAGAAACTACTTAACATATGAAAACAATAACTCAATATCGCAGGTTATCTAAATCCTAATGTGAGCTTATTCTTAAGATTAAAGCTCAAAACAGACCTAATTTTATGCAGGTTTTTATATAATTGTTAGAACTTAACTAAAAAATTCCCCCCTTGTACCGATCATGATTAATACGTTTCGATCACTTATTAATAATATTGACTAATTAATATTGATCACTTATGTTAACTAAGTAATATTGATCACTTATCAATACATTTTTATAATGTTAACTAATTAAAACTGATCACTTATGTTTTCTTCCTATTTGAGTATAGAAGGCAATGCAAAAGAGTATCTAATGTATAAATGTTATCAACATGTACTTTCAAATACTTAATCATTATTTTTTAGTACTTGCTGAAGCAAATCTAGATAAGAAAGTTACCTCTAATGCATAACTAAAATCTAGTGCCAAATAATAATTAGGAAATCAAGAGAAAAACAATATATTGGTTGAAGATTCCAATGAAAAAAACAAAAGATATACTTAAGATCATACGCAAACGAGAAATAAAATTATCTGTGGCCAACCCAATAGGCACACCTTGAAAAATAATGGTAAAAATTGTTATTGAACCTGAAGTACTAATGCTTCCTTCCTCAAACCTATTAATCATAACCTCCTTTTCAATATTCCTAATCCCAAAATGTGCTAAGCCCTCTACCACAACCATCATCACAAAATGCAGCCAAAGAATATACATTTCTCCACATGCACGATTATAGTCTTACTAAAATCATCTAATACAAATGCGTTGCTACAAAAAAATACTACCAGCATTACAAAGAGAGGAACTGCGGAGGAAATGGTAGGGAGAATGAGGAAGGGCAAGCGTTTAGTGAGGAGAACTGGAAGGCGACTAGGTCGTAGTTGATCAAGGCGTAGACATGGTATATGGAGAGGAGCCTAGAGAAAGGCGGAAAGACCATGAATGGAGTGATGATGGGAAGAGAGTTCAATGAAGATGAATAAGAGGAGGTAGATAATGGTAAAGATAGTGAGATGTTAAGGAGGTATTGTAGGCTGCAACATATCTAGGATGTATCCAGAAATCGAAATGGGTTTGTTTTTGCCATGGTATAGTTGCACTTGAAACAGTTATGAAGGGGAAAAAGAAGAGGAGAAAATGGGATGGATTCAGATTCTAGTTCATCAAAAAAATGTGTTGACCGAACATGAGATAATTATTTTGAAATAAGGAGCAAATAATGATGCAACATAAGCAAGGATTAGTTCTTGTTTTTATATTTGAGTAATAGATTTCTTTTTATTACAGTACAATTCAGTTGATATTATAACACAATCTAATTTATGCATAATGCAACACAATTTATATTACAAGTGATTAATTTTATTTTTTTATGTTATCTAAAAGAGGTTCAATCTATTTATTTTATAGTACAGTCTAAGTTCGCTTTCAATGATAGAAACTGAAGTTAGTGTGATCATGTGAGAGAAAGTGAATCCGAAAAGAATTCAAACTTTTATTTCTTTCTAAATTTTTTGTAGTTACTGAAATAAACATTTATGGCTAAATACATTATTTTGGTTGAAGCTTAACATTTCATATCCAATATTAACTTTGTGGAAAGGGGAAAGTGTTATTTAATTAAACAGTGAAGTTCAAGTCATCGAAAGTATGGTTTTAAGTTTTAACAAAGTCCCTGGCCTTTATGCCTATAAAATGCAACATTGGAGTCCTTCAAACAACATTTTGGAAAACCATACTTGAACTCCTACGCTCTGAATAAACACAACTATTGACCAATTAGTACCATAATATGTTCATGTACAATTATTCATGTTAAAAATACATTTGAACTTGAAATTGTGTCTCCATAATTCATGGTTGAAGATTATGAACTCATAAATGCCAGTTTTGATATACTTTATGTTTTCTTTTATAAAATAAGCAGAAATAAAGAATATGCAGTTTTCATTTATAAATTGATTTATTAATAAGTAGTTTTCATTTATACATTTTATTTCATGTTATTTTGTCGAACTGAAAGGGGATTAAGTGCAGTTTCTAACTTAAATATTTTATATTTTTGTTATTTGGACTTTGGTGTTATATTAATGTAATATTGTAATCCAAAATATGAGGACTAAGTGCAGTTTTAACCATTGTAATCCCAAATACAGAAAATATATAAAATTCAAAAATATGATTGAAAATATCAAAAATCCAAATAATTTCTGAACAAAAATGTAAATAACATGTATGCCACATTTCAAAAAAATGCATGTAATTATCAAAGTTCTCAAAAAGACAATGTACAACATTTTAAAACATGTGGTTGTAAATATCAAATTTCTCAAAAAGTTAACATAGAACATTATTATTAAAATTTAAGCGATAAACTTCTCTCATATTAAAATTTGTAAAAAAAATTAGCCTAGGCCTACATAATTTATAAGTGCTGACAAAACACTCTGAAAATGTTACAGATTTTTTCAGATGTTATTAGTATACGATATCTATTAACTCAACTTCTCAAGTTGAAAAGGTACTGCATTACTTAGAGCAAGCTAAATTTATGCTAAATCCTTAGACTATGAAAATGTGAGGAGGGTCATTTTAAAAATAATCAAAGTACACATAAAAAATGAAATATTAGATCTATGAAATAATATTTGAACCAGTATGAGTATTCATTTAGATAGTTCTAACAAAATGCATTCCTATTACATTCCAAAACAAATTTGAATCAATATGAATAATCATTTGGTCAATTTCAAAAGGTTCCACCTGATTACTTTTCAAAACGAGTTATATAGTTCGCTACAATTATATAGTTTTATATAAAATTTGATCGAAATTCAAAATAAAAAAGAAACTAATTCAAATCGAAACTGGTTCAACACATAGAATCACATCTAAAGTAAATAGTAATACGATTTTAATATACCTAGATCTCGACGTGAATAGTAAATCCTGACTTGAATCATAAATCTCGACATAAACCCCAGATCCTGACTCAATAGAGTGAACTATTGGAGAAATCTTGACTATTGAAGAGAGTGAATCAGAGGATTCAAACCCTAAATCGCGACAGTGAAGTGTTTTGATAATAGGGGAATGCGTTGAAAATGGGGAGAACAGGGAGTGAGTAAGCGAAAAAAGGAATTCCATAGGCCTCTTTCGGAGTATGAAGTATTTATAGAATTACCACCATTTTTCATAGTTATAAATGCGATGACAGTTTTCCACGGTTATTTATGTTGTTAATTTGTCACGGTAATAGCCATCTTAAATTTCTAGAGAAGAAGTGTTACAAACCTGCTTATTTGGTGTTGTGTAGAAGGCCTTAGTGGCAACTGTAAGTGTAATAATCTTAATATAAAATGTAAGAAAGGTACAATGCCTTGGTGGCAACCGAAAGTGTAATAATCTTAACATTAAGAAGAAATAAAGGTATAAGTCTTAATGGCAGTTAAAAGTGTAATAATCTTTACATTAATAAGTAAGAGAGACATAAGGCCTTAGTGGCAGTCGAAAGTGTAATAGCCTTGACATTAAGAATCCACTAGAGAAAGGCCTAAGTGGCAAATTAATTGACTTGACTAAAAGACCTACTCATGGTTTAGTTGTAAATGTAGGGCACATTTATGTATGAAACAATGACTTGTGATTATGATTCATTTGTGATGAATATTTTGTTTGTTATGATGAATCGATGTTGTTGAATAGTGAAGGGAAAACTCATTCCCTGCCTTTGTGGCATAGTCTCACTACATGTTATGTTAGGGAAACATACTGCTCATACAAAGCTTTATGTTTAACCCATGTTTTTAGTATTGTTTTCCCTATAAAATAATGGTACTTGTTCGAGCAGGTTGAGTTTATGGGTTTAGATAGGTTGCTTTCAGAAGACGAATAGAGAATACCAATGACAAAGAAGGGAGCTTTTTAGCCCGTCCCTAACCTAGCACCTCCTTCTGCTCCAGTCACCTTTTCAACCTCCTCTGCCCTTCCTGCTTCTTCCCCTTCTCTTATTAACTCTTCCTCCGCTCCACATGAACAATCTTGGACTTTGCTTTTTAAGAAGCTGCCTCACAATGCAGGGAAGTACACACATGTTCATCTAGATCTTGCTTATCATGGTGATGTTTTGATTCCACCTCCGTCAGTCATAGATGCTGGTAAAGATATATGGGGTGAGTATATTGTAGGTTTCTTCCTTGACCAACCACTGTCTTATATAGCAGTAATGCAACACTTGAAGAAAACATGGAAATTAAGAGGGAATGTCAAAGTAAGCTCAGATGGGAATAATTTTCTCTTTCTTTTGTCTGATTAGCAGGATAGAAGTAAAATGATTCGAAGTGATCCAATTTTTATGAGAAACAAACTTCTATATTAAAGGAATGGGATCCTGTAGTTAGTAATGTGTGTGGAACTATTAGGGCTATTCCTATTTGGGTGCACCTGTCTAATATCCCTATATTTGCTTGGTCCCCTGTGGGTATAAATTGGTTAGCTAATAGGCTTGGAAAACTGATATGTATGGATGAAATAACTGAAAAACAAGAAAGACTAAATTTTGCAAAGTGTTTAACAGAAATAACCCCCAATCAGGAACTGGTTGATTCATTTATAGTTCGACTAACTGATGGCTCCACAAAAATGATATATGTTGACTACTTATGGAAACCTGATATTTGTATTAAGTGCAATGTCTTTGGTCATTCTGACCAGAACTGCCTTCATAATGAAAATAAAATTGATGAGGAAAAAGAAAATGCTGAAACACTTGGTGATAAGCAGGTCAGTGTTGTTGAAGTTATGAATAATAGAAGAAATGATAGAAAATCAAAATGGTTTTGAGAATAGGAAGATCTTGGAAGAAAGTGGAAAACAAGAGTAAAAACTTGATTGAGGTAGCTGATGCTGATGTTGTGGTAGAAAAAATAAATGAAGCAAAGTAGTCAAATGCAATTGACACAAATATTAAACAAGAGAATGCTTTTTGCAAGTGTCAAATAAATTCAAACTGTTAGAATCCATAGATGAAGAAGAAGAATGTGATGATAGTGAAAATTAGTCAGATGATAAAGAAAAGTATAACATTGATATAGAATATTTGGTTAGAGAAAAAACTGAAAGGATAGAAATTGAAAGATGTAGAGCAGAAGAGGAAAGGGAACAAATGAATGCAAACTCTGTTGCATGCAAAAGTACTTCAAAATTGAATGCAGTAATGCATGATACCATAATACAAACTGATGAACTTGCATGTAGTCTTGCTCAAGCTGCCTTAGATGCTAGTACTCATGAAAGAAATGAAAATCCCTTCCCGAAAACAAATGCAAGCTTATTAGTACACGAAATTGCTACTTCTACTGTACATGCATGTACAACATTAAATGCACACTCTCCTCAAAATTTTCATGCATCCACCAACCTCATAATTAATCCTATTTCCCTCCAACTCTCCCATTCACAACTTTCTCTCAGCAATTCCCTTGCCAATCTAGTAACATCAAAATCTATACCATGCACAACATTATCTGAGATTACCCCAAATTCTGATCCCCACCTGCAAATTATGACCCCTGCCTGCATAGAAATCAGTACATCTCCACTTTCTAATTCAAAATCTACAAATGCACAACCCATGGCCAACTCCAATCTTCTACATATTTAGATTGAGGTTTTAGAAATATCCCCCCTTAATCCTCAACCTGATATTTCTAAAACCTCAATCTTCCCCTAACCAAACTCAAACCAGCACTCCAGCAAGAAAAATCCTTCCAAAAAGAAAAGCAAGGCAGAAAAAAGGACAACTCCTCTAAAAAATCATTCAAACACCAAAAAAGGGAAGAAGAAAAACTACTATTTGATTAGCCAATCTCATATAGATTCTGAAGATGACTTTGAGGACACAAATGACAAATACCCTGAAATAACACCAAGCACCTCTCAAGGAGGTAAGAGAACTCTGAGAAAACAGCAGAAGTATACTCAATGATGCACAATATAGGAGCATGAAACATCAGAGGAGCTCACATGAATTCTAAACTTGAGCAAGCTAAGTCTATCATCAATGAGCACAAACTATCAATGCTATCCTTATCAGAAACTAAATTAGACCTACCTCTTTCCCTTACGGCAACCAAAACAATCAACCCTACTTGGAGCTATCTGAAAAACCACTCCCATGCTCCTTATGGGAGATCACTAATCATATATGATCCTGCTATTTTCTCTCTCAGCCCTATTCTTTTTGATGGCCAATTCATCCATTCTCATGTAAAACACCTTCCTACTTCTACCTCTATGTTCTTCACTTTCATTTATGCTGATAACACTCCCTCTAAAAGGCAAACACTCCATGAATATATACCTCACTTGAGACAAAATTCTCACCCATGGATCATAATTTTAGATTTCAACTGTTCCTTCCTTTCCTCTCATAAAGCAGGTGGCTCCCCTCTTCATATCAGAGACTTAACTCCTCTAAATGACACCATCCCTAATGCAGAATTAATTGAAATTTGCTCAACTGGATCAACTTTTACTTGGAATAATAAAAGTCACTCTGGCATAAGAACCCTAACCAAAATTGATCATGTTTCACCAATCACAAAACTATCTCTCACTGGCCTTCTATTCAAATTCATATCCCAATGCCTCTTCTATCAGACCACTGTCCCTTGATATTATCCTTTGGAGAAGAATCTATAAACAAACATGTGAATTTTAAATTTTTTGATGCCTGGATTAATAACCAAAATTTTATGCAGATAGCCTCTATATATTGCCTGGAACATGCACACATTTGGAAATCCAATGCTAAAGCAAAGAAAACTGAAAAACACAAAAAATGCTTTGAAAAATTGGTCAAAAAACATATATGGTGAGGGAAAAGATAACTTCTGACATAAAAAATAAACTTGAACAGGTTCAGGTACAAACAATGAGTATTAGCAATGATACTACTCTCAATTCTCTTGTGAAGGACATGATAAGACAACTTGAAGAAGCTTATGCAACTGAAGCCGGTATGGCAAGGCAAAAGTAGAAAGAAAACTGGACACTCAATAGAGACAGGAACACTAAACACTACCATGCATCCTTGAAGATAAAGCAGGCCAAATCTTTTATACACCAGATAGATGATATACATGGAAACTCTCATTCTGCTGCTGATGAAGTTGACACTGCTTTTGTGAAATATTTCAAAACTCTACTTAGTACCTCAAATCCCCCCCGATTTCAACTTTCTAAATGATCTTACTCTCCCTACCCTTTCTAATGAACTACAAAGCATCCTTATAGCTCCTATTTTAGATGAAGAAATAAAAATTCCATTTTCACCATAAGAAAGTCTGCAGCAGGAGGTCAAGATGGGTTTAATGCTGTTTTTTTATCAACTTCTGGGATATAATATCATCTGATATAAATAAAGCAGTGCAAAATTTCTTTGAGAAATCCAAAATTCTAAGCTCAATTTACTCAACAAACCTAGCATTGATTCCAATGGTTGACAATCCCAGAAGTGTAACACAATATAGACCCATAGCCTGCTGCAACATCATTTATAAATGCATATCCAGGATTCTTGCCTTTAGACTAAAGCATGTTCTTCCATCCATCATCTCTTCTAACGAAGCTGCTTTTCTCCCCAATAGAAGCATCCTTGATAATGGTCCCCTATAACATGAGATTCTCAATGGATATGCAAACTCAAATATCAGCCCTAGAGCAATGCTAAAAATTGATATAAAAAAGGTATTTGACTCTATTCAATAGTCATCTCTTATGCATATCATGACAAAAATGAACTTCCCACCAAAATTCTGCAATTGGAAATTGCAATGTATCTCCACAGTGAGATACTCCCTAGTTTTCAATGCTCATACAATAGGATACTTTAAAGGTAAGAATGGATTGAGACAGGGAGATCCAACTTTTGCTTACCTTTTCATTCTGATTATTGAGATCCTCACAATAGCCTTTCAAAAATAGGTTAACCTAAAGAATTCATTCTTCATCCCAAATGCTTGTCTCCTATGGTCACTACTTTGGCATTTGCTAATGACCTGATAATCTTCATCAAACCTACACTACAGTCTTTGAGTTCTATCATGTCAACCCTTGAGTCCTTTTATAGATTTTCTAGCTTAATGCTTAATAATGAAAAATCTCATATACTTATGGCTAGCCTAAATTCAATTGAGAAAGCTCAATGTTTATCTATAACCAAGATGTCTCTCCTTGAAACTGACATGTCTTATTTAGGCATACCTTTGGCATTCAAAAGAATCGCTGTCTCTCAATGTATCCCCCTATACGAAAAAATCACTTCTGTTTTTGGTAAATGGCACAATAGCTTTATATCACAGGCTGGTAGGTTGGTCATCATCAATGCTGTTAGCTTCTCAATGACAGTGTATTAGTGTAGGACTTTCCTTCTTCCAACAAAACTGATAGCTATGATTCGATCTGCTATGATCAGATTTTTTTGGACAGGAACCACACATAAAAGGAAACTATATCCCATAGCATACAACAAGCTTGAAGTGCCTAAAAGAAATGGGGATTGGGAATTAAAAATCTGAGAAGATGGAATGTAGCAGCTTTATTAAAACACTTTGATAACCTTCTGAACAAAAGGAAGACATCATGGGTAGATTGGTGCCTCAAGCACAACCTTCAAAATGGTGATATATGGTTGGTGAAGCCAAAAGTAACAAACAGGTGGGTCTGGAAACTAATGCTGAAAATTAGAGATGAACTTCTACCTCACTCAATTATATCCTTATGCCAAATGAGCAATGAAAAATTCTGGCATGTGCCATGGATAACAAAAGGCCTAATTTTAAGCAAAATTATGTCATATTTAGAAATTCAAATGACAGGAATTCCTATGAATGTTAAAGCTATCTCCTATATTAGGAATGGCTTAATTGCTCTAACTTCTACTAGCTGCTCTGAAATCAACTCCAAATGGGATAGATATAATAGGCAGCAGTACCTTTTTGATACTAAAGATGAATATTACTGGTCTGAAAAACAAATTGATTATTCAACTGCAATATTATATACTTCTTTATCCAATTACAATGCCATCTGCAGATTCCCATGGTATAAAATAATTTGGAATCTTCAAACTAGTGAAAAGCTAAATTTCATGCTTTGGAAAATCCTTAAAAATGCATTGCATACAAA
Organism: Allium fistulosum; assembly: GCA_030737815.1. Lineage (NCBI taxonomy): Eukaryota > Viridiplantae > Streptophyta > Magnoliopsida > Asparagales > Amaryllidaceae > Allium > Allium fistulosum. Next base: position 1,414,467,788 of record CM060901.1, on the reverse strand, counting down.
AGCCAATTTGAGAAGAAAAGGATTCAATGTTAGCGCTGCTTGTTTATTCTGTAATACTGGTTAAAAGAATGTGCAACATCTATACTTCTCATGCCCATACATGAATTTTATTTGGAAGAAGATAAAAGCAAGAGGAGGTTTTGATCAACCTATCTGGGACAGCAAGCTAGAATGGTGTCAGATTTTCAAAGCAACAAAGTGGAATAGTTCAGCAGCTTATGACTTACTGCTATGTATTAAAGTTACTGTGGCAGAATTATGGAAATAAAGAAATGAAATAATTTTCAATAATAAAAGAAGAAGAAGAAGAAGAAGAAGAAGTGATGTATACTATCGAATATGCTATGAAATCCACAATGCAATTTCCTTTTCTCCTTACCACTTTGATGCAGCAGTGGAACAAAAATGGTCTTAGTGATTGTTTCTTTTGTTTATGTTTAATTTTCTTGATTTTTAAATCCTCTTTGTTTTTATTTTCTCTCCTTTTCTTCTATTGCAATCCCTGTATTCTAATTTATGATTGCAAGAACTTCCTTATTGTTATAAATAAATGGTAGGGGCCATTCAACCCCACTGGCTTTGCCAAAAAGAAGGGAGCTTAGCTTATAATAAAAGTTGATTTGAATTCTGACATGTAAGTGTTCATAATGGCATCTTCATACGTTGCATATGACATTATTATCTATGTTATATATTTCCCCTGAATGGACATGGTTTGGGATCTTGAAATTGTAAGGGCAATTATATGTAATGAATGTTATTCTGCTTCTATATTTACTTCAAATATTAGAGGAAAAAAATAACAAATCTCATTATGTCACTGAAAGATAATTCCAAGATGACTATAACATATTGGGGTTTCATCTTTGGTTTCAAAATTAAGATGTTATAATTTGGTATCGGAGCATAGGTTGTGGACTTGTAAGTAAAACAGAGCTAGAAGCAGTTGAGTACTTAGTTTAAAACTAATAACTTGAGGAGGGTATGTGCTATTATTTATTGTACTTATGCTTTATTGTATGGATATATATTAGGATATATCTATCATTCAACTACTGTCTCACTTCATTTCAATTGATTCTAATGAAGACTTTCTTAACAAGAAAACAAGAATGGAAAAGAAAAGTGGAAGGATTGTAGTAGTAGGAGTGAGTGCAAGGAGAGAAACCAAAAGTACTTCGAAAAATGGGAGAAACTTATGCGAAGTGCCACGGGCGGTTGGAAACATAGCTATTCCACCTACAAATGCCATGGGTATAGACGTGAATGCTTTGTTTCGACAATATATTATGTAAATGATGAGGGAGAACATGCTGGATACCGTTGAGTCGAGGCTCGTAGCTAGGGAAGACTTTTAAAAGATGAACCAAGACTATTAGCACTTGGGAGGGTGGATGTTTACTAGGAAGGATCCCACTGAAGAAGTGCCGAATTGGTTGAAGTTTTGTGAGCATATGTTTGGTAGATCTTCCTCTTGAAGATTGACTGATTTGGAGCAATACTTGGTTCTGGTTTTGATAGACCTTCGTTTTTGAAGATCGATTCGATGCTTTAGTGAAGCCTTTGATGACGGCACTAAAGGCTTACTCCATCCTCCCTCTAGGAGGTTCTTTAGTGAGGCCTTTGATGATGACACTAAAGAATTCCCGATGCTGTAGTGAGGCATTTGATGATGGCACTAAATACTTACTCCGACCTCCCTCTAGGAGGCGTTTCAGTAGGGCCTTTAATGATGGCACTAAAGGATTTCTTGATTTTTTAGCGAGGCCTTTGATGATGGAACTAAAGAGTTACTACGAGCTCCCTCTAGGAGGCGCTTCAGTGAAGCCTTTGATAATGGAACTAAAGGCTTAGATAAGGCCTTTGAGGACCAGAGACCTCTTGCAGTCATGAGTCTTTAATGGCTAGGGTCTTTGATGGCCAGGGGCCTCTTTCGGTCATGAGCCTTTGATGATTAAGGCATTTGATGGTCAGGACCTCTTGCGGTCATGAGCATTTGATGGCTAGGGCCTTTTTGCCTTGGGAGAATTCGACCCCTTTTCTCGCCGTGACGCTATCATCTGGTCGGTAGAGTCTATAGGTCCCAAGTGGGATTACTTTATATATGATTAGGGGTCCTTTCCAATTTGGTCCTAGCGGCCAGTCCATCGAATTCTTAGTATTTGTCATGACTCTTCAGAGCACTAGATCTCCTTTTTAAAATGATTTTCCTCTTACTCTAGAGTTATAATATTTAGATATTTTTCGTTCATACTCAGCCATTCATATGCCTGCTTCGTCGCTTAACTCATTGATTAAGTCAAGAGATTCCCTCTTTAACTCTTGATTTGGATTGAATGCATATTCAATCCTTCGATGAGAAGGTACTTTAAACTCAATTGGGAGCATGGCTTCACAACCATATGTTAGGGAATATGGGGTATTCCCTATTGTAGTTTAGTAGAAGTTCTATATGCCCAAAGAATGAGAGGTAGTTCCTCAAACAAATTCCCTTTTGCTTTGTCCAACCGCTTCTTTAGAATGGTCTTTACAATTTTATTAGCTTCTTTGACAGCTCTATTTGCTTTGGGATGAGCTACAAATGAAAAACTTTTGATGATTCCATTCTTGTTAAAAATTGCATGAATTCTTCACTTTCAAACTAAGTTCCATTGTCGGATACTATCTATTTCGAATCCAGAATCTGGTAACGATATTCTTGATTACGAACTTGAGAACTTTTCCTGATGTGATATTGGAAGTGGCTCATCTTCTACCCACTTTGTGAAATAATCAATGGCTACCACTACATATTTAGCCCCTCCTTTGGATATAGGAAGTGGCCCTATTAAATTGATTCCCCATATGTCAAACGGACATGGACTTAAAATAGAAGTCAATTCACTTGATGGTAGGCATGGGATCTTAGAGAACTTTTAACATTGTTTACATCTTCTTACGTAATCAATGGCTTGACTAGTCATCTAGGTCCAATAGAAGCCTTGTCTTATAACTTTTTTGGCTAAATTTATACCATTGGAATTGTCTCCATAGAATCTTTCGTGGGCTTCCGTTAGCTATTTTGCTCTGTCTTTGGATTAACACATCTTAAGTAAGGAAGTCAGTATTCCTTTTTATAAAGTATCCCGTTTGTCATGACAAAAGTTGGGGGCTTGCTATTTTTTCCTCATTGCCTCCTTTTTATCCACTAGTAGTGTTTTTTTGTTAAATATTTGATGATATGTGTTATCCAATTATTCTCGTATTGATCACTAATTTCCATATAAGGGGGTCTTTCTTGGATAATCTTAGCTTTGCCTTCTTTCTCCTTGTCTATACCTATTCAATTCTAAAGCCTCATTTTCTAGATTAGGGCTTTTCTCCTTTATACTAGGATTCCTTTGGTAACCTACTGGCACAATTCGTGCTTTTGGTACCCCTCGTGAGCTGGCCAACTTAGCTAAAGAATTGGCTTGAGAGTTCTTGCCTTTGGGCACTTGGTGTATTGAGAAATCTTCGAATTAAGTTAGCATATTCAATATCTTCTTGACATATAGGATCAGTTTGGCATCTTTCGTCTGATATTTTTGGGTTAGTTGATTTAACGCGAATCATTAAAAACTTCGATTCTAAGGATTTTCAAATGGGGCTAGAGTAATTCCCACTATCATAGATTCATATTCTGCTATATTACTGGTGCCTGGAAACCCTAACTTCATTGCATAGTGAAAATGATGTCCATCAGAAGTTATAACCATATATCCGGCTTTGGCTCCTTGTTCATTTGATTCCCCATATATGAATAGTTGCCACTTAGGTTTTAGGTCTTTTTATGATTGATCTTTAATGAGTCTAGTACATTGGTTGACAAAATCAACTAGTGCTTGTCCCTTAATGGACATCTACGGTAGGAATTCGATATCGTACTGGCTAAGTTCAATTCTCTACTTAACTAATCATCCTAAAGTTTCCAGCTTACTAAAAACCTGCTTGAGTAGGAAATTAGTTAAGACTTTGATTGGATGTGCTTGAAAATAAGCCCTCAACTTATATGCGGTGAGCATCAAGCAGTAAGCCAGTTTCTCTATGACTAGATATCTAATTTCCAAATCCTTTAGTCTATTGCTGGTATAATATACTGGAAGATGAGTCCCCTTCTCTTCTCTTATCAATATTAAGCTAACTGCACGTTTAGAAACTACCATATAGAGATAAAGACTTTCCCCATCTACATGGATAGAGAGAATTGGTGGTTTTTCATAATGATCTTTCAGATCCTTAAAATATTTTTGACAATCATTAGTCCATTCTAAGTTTTTCTTCTTCTTAATCACATTGAAGAATGGAACACATTTGTATGTAGCCTTGGAAATAAACCCGTTCAATGCTACCACACTTTCATTCAGGCTCGTTACATCTTTGCTTGTCTTAGGTTCTGCCATATCTCTAATAGCTTGAATTTGGTCAGAGTTGGTTTTAATTCCCCTACTACTTGCGATATATCCAAAGAATTTGCCAGACTGAATTCCAAAAGAACATTTTTGTGGGTTAATTTTTATTTGATATCTTCGCAATATATCGAACATTTTTTCTAGGTCATTTAGATGTCTGCTTTTCTTCTTGGACTTGACCAACATGTCATCTACATATACTTCCATGTTCCAACCAATTTGTTCCCTGAACATTCTATTCACTAGTCTCTGGTATGTTGCTCCTACATCTTCAATCTAAAGGGCATCACTTTGTAGCAATATGTTCTCCAATCTATTATAAAACTGTTGTTTCTTTCATCTGGTTTGAACATTGGAATTTAATTGTATCTAAAATACGTGTGCATGAAAGATAAGAATTGGCATCTGCTCATTGTATCATCTAATTGATCTATCCTCGAAAGGGCATAGCAGTCTTTTGACATGCTTTGTTCAAATTAGTATAATCAATACACATTCTCCACTTCCCATTGGATTTCTTGACTAGCACCGGATTAGCTAACCATTTCGGATAGCATACCTCCTAGATAAACCCATTTTCAAGCAGTCTTTTGACTTCTTCTTTTAAAGCACTGGACCGAACTTTATCAAACTGTCTCTTCCTCTACCAGATTGGTGCAGCATTTAGGTCTATATTCAAGGTGTGACACATGATGGTTGGATCTATTCCGACCATATCTAAGAGAGTCCAAGAAAACACATCTTTGCTAGATTGAAGGAATTGAATTAGCTCTCCCTTGATTTTTCTCTCTAGTTCTTTTCCAATTTTTAACTTTCTTCGTTGTATCTACCGAATCCAGGAATATTTCCTCAAGATCTTCTATTGGCTTTATTTTCTTGTTCGTTTCTATAGTCTAGTTCAACATAAATTTCTCATCTTCTATTTTACCTTCTACCAAGTTCACTTCTTTCCTTTTCCTTTTCTTTTCGGAGAAGTCAAATTTCCTCAACACATATTTTGTCATCTTAATGGGTACTGTATTTTCTTTGGGTAATGAGTTTGAAGAATCATCATCCAAAGACTTTTTAGTATTAGTTCTGGTTAATTCGTATTTTTACGAATCATAACAAGAAGGATAGTCTTGTTTTATATTGCTTGTGGTTGCAAAATACACCTCAAGAGCACTAAATTTTTCTCCTCTTATGGTTCCTCGCCAATTTTTTGTTAAGAATCTCAACATGAAGTACTTTGGCGAAACAAAAGTATCAACTTAATCCAAAGATGGCCTTCCAAAGTAAGCATTATAATAAGAAGGCTGGTCTATGGTAACAGAGAGAGTTTCAAAGGCTCAAGAGCATGATAGGACCCCCATTTGCATGAGAAGCTTTATTTATCCTACATGAGTTGACCCTTTATTATTGAAACCAAAAATAGGTTCAAAAATAGGTTCGAGTATTTCTTCTAGAATTCCCATCCGATCAAATGCATGCTTGAAAATTATGTTGCCTGCACTTTCGATGTCTACCAAAATTATAGCGACCACTGAAAGTCCAATTTGTGCAGTTACGAATCATTATGCAGATGGCGAACCCCCCTTAGTTCTTGCAAGGTGATGGTCAAATTATGCTTCCAAATTTAGAATCTTGGGCTCTTGAGTGGTGGTTCTTCTTGAATACATAAAATCCCTTCCTTTCCTTCCCTAATATAGTGACTTCTTGCTCCTTTGCTGTTTCTAGACAGGTGTGGGCCCCTATGAATAGTGTCAATTATGTCGAGAGGTGGGATAAATTCTGGTTGAATATCATCTTCTACCAGATTTACAGTGTTGCTTGGCAGCCTTAGGCTGCCATTTTCAGAGAGGACATCATTTTGATTATCCTTAATGAACTCCTTTAAGTGTCCAGCATGGATCATTCGTTGGATTATGCCCACCTGTACTCGGCACTCATCTATTTTATGTCTGTTCGATTTATGATAAGCGCAGTAATCTCCCCCATTCCTTGGTTCGAGATCAATTTTATCTTTGTAGAAAATCGAGCCGTCATCTTTTTCCATAATTGCAGCATATATGTAAGATATTGGGTTGTTTAAAGCAACATAGTTAGTATTTGAGCTTTCTTCTCATCTTGGCTTCTTGTGGTTGCGGTTACTATTAATTTTCCCTGTTTCCATTTTGGCTTGGGCCTTCTTTCTGGTGTGATACATTTCATCCATGCGGATGAACATATCAGCTTGAACATGGAAATCTTGTAAGTCTTTGCATCCGTGTATATAGAGTTCCTACCAAAATGGGTTTTGTTCGATCAACCCAAAATCTACCACCACTAGCTTATCTCTATCAGTCATATTATTAGCCTTCAAGGCCTCCGCATTGAACCTCTTAATATAGTCGCCTAATAACTTTCTTGGTCTTTGTTTGATGTTAGCCACTACAGTGTCGTCAACAGCATGATCTTTATAGATGCATAATTATGCTGAGAATTCATAAGAAAACTGCTTTCAAGAATAGATTGTCCTTTCTTGATATTGTCGATACCATTTGGTTGTTGCTCCCTCAAAAGTGGAAAAGGCCTATAACACACAGATCTATATATGTTGTATAAGTCCATCCGACTTTCAAAAGCTAATAAGTGATCATCTAGATTAGTCATTCCGTTATGACTAATGGACAGGATTTTGATGTGAGAAGGAATTTTTATGGACATGATTTCATCTGTGAAAGGAGATTTTCGATGATTGTTGTTGACTCTGTCATCTAGAGTTCTTTTCCTGAGATTGAGCATGTCTTTTGCCATTTTTTCTGCCATGTCTTGGAAGTAGGCCTCATCAACATGGTAGTTGCTCTTTTCAAGTTTGTACCCTTTGGAGGTTGAGCTTCCAGATTGCTCTTTGGATTTTTCCTCTAATCTTCTTGATAGTTTGCTTTAGTTTTATGGTCGCTTCTTTTCTTTTGTGGAGTCAGGATAAGTTCGCATTTACTTCTATTCCTACGTAAAGAGGTGTCCAAATTCCTTCATGGAGACTATGCTTTATCTCCATCCATGAGTTTAGTTATTTTGTAGGATTTTTGAGCAAGTATTCCTTTCATAACTTCTTTCATCATTAACACTTGCTGCTCTAAGCTTTTAATTTTGGCTTCAATACTGGTTGGTCGTGCCGATGCCAATAGCTGTCCAGATTCTACACTTCCCAAGTTAAAGTTGGGAACCACATTCTCTTTTAATGTTGTAATCTGTATGACCTCTTCATTTGAAGCTAAAAATGTTAGATCAAAAACTGGTATAACATCTATGATGCTAACTATGACATATTAATCCTTGATTTAAATGTACGTGATGATGTGATTAGGCTTGGCTTAACCAACGTTGTCCAAATAATGTTGTCAAGAATCAATTTGTCACTTGAGATTTAATGCGAGATGGAACCATTGAAGGTTGGATTTGTGATGCCCATGGGTCTTTAAGATGAATTATTAGAAAGTCCCTATGTTTTCTTAAAACATTATGTTCGAGTTCCTTGAAGATATCTTAGAGTAAATATGTCCAAGAACCCATATAGACGTTGGAGGTGATATTCTCAAAAAGGTACAAGTTATGTTATATGTTCATGAGAGACGAAGAAGTCAAGCAACAAGTTCGTGCAATAGTCCATCAGGCTCAGCAATGGACTGTGTGATTCGTTCTTATTCATAGTCCAATGTCCATATGCAGTAGGAAAGGAAAATATTATGCATATCATCGGCGTCATAGTTCAATACTCCTTTAAAGTAGTAATTGTCAAATTTTGAACCGAAAAAGTTCGAATATATGCGTGTCCAAGTCAATAATGTTCAAAAGGCATACTCAAAATAAGAGGCAAGTCCAATATCTTGTTCATATAAATTATGCATGATTACAGTTAGATAGGATTTGTCCCTAATTTGATTTAGGGTTTACAGGAGTTTGATTTCAAAGAGTATAGAGGAGTAGAAAAATTTGTTCCCTTTGTGCACCCATGGGTCTATGTTTATAGGGGTTGTGTGGCTCCACTCCGCCTCTCATGCCTTCGACATACTTGATTTCGTTAAGGTCAACAAATTGCATAGCATTGGATTCGTCGTCACATGGTAGTGGTCCTTATTTTATGACGATCTTCGATGATTTTGGGTTCTATCGTCGGCCTTAATAACACATTGTCATAGCTGATGACTCTCGGCATCAATCATCTCGTATTAAGGCACGTGGCGTTCTTTAAAAGGTAATGATATAATATTGGCTATCGACGGAGTCAACAATAACTCTCGGTGTCGATGATCTCATGCGCTAACCCGTAGCTGATCGTTGACGTCATTGTCTTGAAGCAATATTAAGTTTTAGCGAAGAATAGCATTACCAACTATTCTTTCGGCTTTGTTGATCCTTGGCATCATTGAAGAGCGATATCCTCAAAGCACTGTAAGATGCGACATCGCTTTAATGTATTGTTGGTAGCTTTCGTGGTTATCGATGGCGAGCCTACTTTGGTTACAATGGGTGAATAGTGCCGCCATCAATGAAATGCGATATGGGTTGTATCAACATTCATTGATGGCTTACGATGTTGATTGTTTTAAATATCTTTGCCTCTTTGGTTACATGCAAAGTTGGTCTTTTTTCCTTATTGAAGTAATGCGATGCTAATGGATCGCAAAGTAATGAATTGTGGTGTGGTTGAGGGGAGAAACCAAAGAGATACATCACCGATTTTATACATCATTGATCTCATGGGGCACTGTTGTCTTTGACGTAGAACTTAGTGGCAACAACTCCTTTGTGACGCTATCATTCATGCCATCATTTTTTATATTGAAATTATATGGATAACATGTATACTACACGTTCCTTAAATAAAATAATTATCTTTTATTTAAATGATATATATTATTTATTAGCTTCCTTAAGCTTCCTTCATTTCAAAAATAAGTCAACACATTTTTAAGTTATAAAATCTTCCAATAATTTCAACCCTATGACATAGTCCAATAAGACCTAGCATTTGTCTTCTAAAATGTCCCAAGCATCCATTATTTTACTTATAAAAATATAGCATCCCATGCTATTGTGACTTATTCTTTGTCATCGCATAACGGTTATGCGACAGCCTTGGGGCATTTTAGCCTAGCTGTCATGAAATTGCTATCCCATAGTCATCACTAGTTATTTATCCCAGGCCATCTTATAGTATGACTATATAGTTATAGCAGGTTAATAGCATCACAAGCTATATCGTATTACACTCTAAAGAGTGGTCATGAAAAATCTTCCATTTAGCCATCGTGTGCTATTTTAAACCAAGTAATCGCAAGCAATCCACCAAAGCCATCACACAGTATTAATACTAACGCTATCGCATCTTATAAAAATGTTGGCTATCGTGAGCAAGTTTACATAATCGCCTGCCTTTATACGTCCACGCTTATGCCATGCTTACATGTGTCTCTACCTCGTCATATGTTATTTTTCCCATGCCTTGAATCATTTAAGGCCATGTACTATATACTTTGTTTATGAATCATGCAGGTGAGCTGGCATACATACATATATGCGTGTGGATGTGTTCAATATTTAATCACGTGTGTTGTACAAACTTTGGTGCATTCTACATTTGCATACCTTCGTGAACTATATTCGTTCATGAATGGTGAAGTACGTGCTAAATTGTGCTTTCGTGAATAAATATTTTTGTTTAATTTAACTTTCGCATATTTCATCTTTTGTACAGTAGCTTTTGTAACAACTAATGCCAGCTAGCCACTAGAATCCTAAACAATTGTAATTCTGGCCTTACATTTGTAACGGTAAAAAGAAATAAAGCAAATTTGTTATAACTAATTTTATATATTGCGCAGCTTTATTCCAGTAGTTTGGCAGGTGCACAAGGTGGGCCGGGTCACAGGTAAATGTAGCCGTATCATTACCGCCCGCTTGGAAAATGACCTTATCCTCAAGGTCAAACTCCGAATATGTTGCTTTACATGAGATACTCCATCCGGATCGAATATGAGAACTTTACTTTCAATCATTTTTATCTTGCATTCAACCCGATCCATCAATGACTCCAGAAAATAATTTCTCATCATAGCAACACCAAAACCAATAATCATATGCACCACGGGACTAGTTTGATATTGAATTAAACCCATCAAAAAGTATTTGTAATTCTTACTACATAATCCCTTATTTTCCATCTTTTTCCTATTGTCAACTATTAGTGATGTTGCTTGATGATCACAAAAGAGTGTGGACAGCCGCGTCGCTTTTAGATCTGAAGCATGATCAAGGGCATGGAGTGAAATATCTTGGCTGTTGAGCTGCTTTGGAACTGTCAGTACATGTATTTCTATAGATTGTTGCTCGATATTTGGATCTTCATCGGGTAGCACAAGAAGGATTCTCTTAACCGGACAGCGATGGCTAGGGGTGTCTATGTCGTTGCAGTTGAGGCATAATCCTTGGTCATGGAGCTGCTGCATCTCCGAGTAGGTAAGGCGTTTAATGGGGTATGATGATGGTAGTGTTGGTTTTGAGGGAAAGATCGAAGAAGGTGTTGTCGGGTTTGAAGGTAGAGGTAGTGAGAGAGGTGCTGGTGTGTTAATGAGTTGTACGGATGGAGTAAGTGGTGGCTTGTTGATTCTTGCAGAGAGTTCAGTTAGTGAATGGAGGATGTGGTTAAGGGAGGTTTTGATTTCATACATAATTGGGTTGTGGATGATAGTGTTGGTCATGGTTCAAAGTCAGTGAAATAGTGAGGAGTGGAGGAGGAGAGGTCAATGGTGAAAGCACCAAATGATAGGGGGCTGGGACTAGAAGGCAGAAATGCAAGCTAGAAGAAGACAATTTAGAGGAGGAAGAAGAATGAAGAAGTTATAGGAAGGAGAATTAGCACCAAGAAGGAAAATATTTCATTCACTCCATTTCATTACAGATATCATGTATATATAGATCCTAAATTGTAACAACTAATGCCAACTGGCCATTAGAATCCTAGACAATTGTAATTCTGGCCTTACATTTGTAACGGTAAAAAGAAATAAAGCAAATTTGTTATAACTAATTTTATATATTGCGCAGCTTTATTCCAGTAGTTTGGCAGGTGCACAAGGTGGGCCGGGTCACCGGTAAATGTAGCTGTATCACATTTTTCCTCCAAAAGCTTTTGTGCATTACATCCTCGCATAGATTTCATGAGTTATTATTTTTAATGCTACCGTGTGCTTTTATTTAGCCTTCGCAGATAATAAGCTATCGTCTGTTTTATAGTCTTCGTGAATAATGAGCCATCGCCTGTGTTTATATAGTCTTCGCGTATTAACACAGGCCTTTGTGAATTATAATGTTGGGTCTTCATGTGGTGTCCAGTTTGCTATTCTAGCTTTTATTCATATATTTTTCTTGGTTCAGTGTAAAGTTTAGCCTTGAGTGTTATGTTTCAACCGAATTATTTGGGATTATGCATTAGGCCAGTTAAATTACACAAGGAAACTAGTTTCCCATCATTAATAAACTTGATAGTAAACTGGCTAGATAGAAACGAAGTTCTCTCTCGAAGGCTGGAAGGTTAATTTTGGTAAATTCTACGCTTTCGGCTTTGCCTCTTTATTGGCTATTTTTTTTATAAATGCCCCATTTAGATATTAAAGAAAATTGATGCAATTAGGAGCTGGTCTTGAAATAAGGATACTAGTGCTTTTAGCTGTTTGATTGCTCGGGATCAGTTTTGCAAATCATTTGAACATGGAGGTTTGGGTATAGTCAATTTGAAAGAGATAAACTCTGCTCTTTTGTGTAAATGGTTGTGGAATATGAAAAGTCATTAGAATGTATTGTGGGGATAATGGGTTGTCAATGCTTATTATGATGGAGTGTTCTCTTTACATGCTGTTTTTAATCATTATTCAAGATTTTGGAAGGATTAATGAGTAATGTGCATATCTGCAAAACTAGAATTGAAGCTAATGTAAATAATGGTAGTAGTTGCTCTTTTTGGTTGGATAGTTGGTTACTGTAAGTTCCTTTGGCTATTGAATTTGATCTTTTATTTGAGATAGCAAAAGAAAAAGACATTTAGTTGCTGAAATGTATGACATGTAATCAAAAGAATTCATATGGAAGTTATCATTCAACAGGATTATAAAAGGGAGACAATTAATCAATTACTAAAACTTATACATTTGTTGGAGAATGTTGGATGTAGCTGTCTAAAGATGGTCTAATAAGAAGATTTTTAAAGTGAATAGCTATTATAAATTTTTAAATTGCTCTGGTAGAGGATATTAGTGTTTTAATAAAATATGGAGTTAATAGATGGTTCCTATGAAAGTACAACTTCACATGTGGATATTAATGCATGGGAAGCTCAACACAATAAGCATGTTGTAGAGTAAAAATATAAATATAAATATCTCTGAAAATGGCTTGTTTTGTGGATCTGGAGAAGAAAATTACATTCACTTATTTTATAAATGCGATGTGGCATTTTATATTTGGACTAAATGTTTAGTTCATTTTAACATTGCTTTGGAGTGGAGTGATTTTATCAAATACTAGTTTGATTTTTGGAGCTATAAATACAACAAAATCTCGGATTATGACATGTTAAATAAATTTTTTCACTTAACTTTTCATATTGTTGGATCTTGTGGAATAAAAGAAATAATAGATGTTTCAAAGAAGTTGCTAGAAGTACTAATTCAATACTATTTCTTGTGCTGATATATATATATATATATATATATATATATATATATATATATATATGGGCAGATATAGGCAGTTGGAAGCATATTGATCTGAATGGTGACAGCATTAGTGACAGGGTTTGAAGAAGGAATAAGGGCAACTACTGAAGCTATGCTTTATTATGATATATGTAACGACCCGTAATTTTCGATAATTAAATTTATTAATTAAATAAGTTTTGGAATTTAATATTGTGAAAAATTAAAGATTTAAGATTTAATAATGAGAATGTAACTAGAATGAAATGTAATAATATTAATTAAGGTAATTGATAGCTATTTTAATGCAATTTAAATTAATTGAAATGATTGTAAAGTTATAATTGGTTATAAATTGTAAATAAGTAAATAAACAAAATGTTGTATTTAAATGGTAAAATAGCATGTAGTTAATTGGAATTGGTTAATATGGAATGATTAATCAGTATATGAATTTATTAGTTTTGTTTGTTAACAATAAACATAGAAATGTGTTCGAAATTATAAGCTGTAACAATTGTTAATTATCATTTCACGATTTAATTCGTTGAAAATAAAATGGAAATCAATTGCAATTAATCTACTTAAATATTGCAGTTAATGTGAATTAAAATGGTAACTGTAGAATGTTGTTGTAATAAATGGTAAATCAAAGTTAACTATATCCATAAAGTAATGATTAATTGAATAATAAGATTGAAATCAAAATAAATTAATTTATTGGGATTTTAAATTATAATTAATTAATTTATTACAGTTGAAACTGAACGCTGTAATTAGTGTAATATTTAACATTGAATTGATATGGAAATTTTTTTAAAAGATTATAAATTACTATGTAATCAAAAAAATGATAAAAATTGTTAATTATTAAATTTGAGTTTGAAAAGTGATTTAATTTATTTAATTAACGTGAAAATAGTAATTTTGGTCACTGTCTCGGATTTCGACAAAACTAGTTTCATCAGATTCGTAACGGTGAATTATTGTAGAATTTCAAGTTTCGTAGCGATCGGACTTGTCGTTTGATCGTGCGGGCTCGAAACGCTTAGAAATCAATTTAATAAATTCAATTTGAAATAAGCTAATTTTAAAAGCCAACTTCTTCATACAATGGAATTAGGACTTGAAACCTATTCCACTGAATTTAAAAATACCGAAAACATCTAATCGATATATTGGATGACCCACTTTCATTTCGGAAGTGGAATGGGCTTTTCGGGTCATTATTGTCATTTCAAACCGATTCGATATGATTATTTTTTCTTATCAGGCTTTGTTCATATAAATAGCTTTGTTTCTCAAACCCTAGCAATTTTCCATTTTATTCTGTACGTACATCAACTTCTATCTATTCCTTTCTTCAATGGCAGAAACCTGTTCCAATCAAAACCCTAAATTTAATTTCCAAACCAATTTCAAAATTAAAACTCCTCAAACTATACCATATTATATATCGTGGAAAAGCTCTCGAAGAGCGCAATCTACTGCAGTAATTCGTTTTTCGATTTGATGCATCATTTGTCCATAAATCGAGGATGAACCTCGGCCGTCGAAATTAGGTTTTAGCGATCCAACGATGGATCTCCATCCGATCGACGATCGAGAAGCGGCGTTGGGAAGAGGGTGGAGAGCAGGTCGTGGGGTAGTTGACGTTCGTTGTAACTCAATCTGGATTCACCCGAAAATGGCATAGAGTATGGACGGAGGCGTAGGCCTTAGGGGGTGCCATGGTGGGCCGCTCGGCCAGGGGAGGGGCGGTTTTGGTCAACGAGGTCACTGTCGTCTTATGATCTGGACGTAGACATGTCAGGCGGCGGCGATGTTGATCAAAGGGTGGCGGCCGTGGTGAGGTTTGGTTCGATTGCGTTGTTCAGCAGGAGCTAGGGTTTCTGAGATAGGTACGAATGGATATGACGTGTATTATATTATTTATTATTTTATTAATTTTAATTTAAATCATATAATGTTCTAATGTGTATAACTTTTACGTATGGGGTCTGATTTACGCGCGATTTATTCTGCTGCAATCGTATCGAAATTCCAGACATTATGAAACAATTTTGGACAAATTCTGAGACTGTTCAATTTTGGGCCTTTATTTGGATTTCAAATCAATTTGAAATCAATGGTGAGTTTTTTAACCCACTCACAACTACTAACTTATCTTATGTTAGTTAAATTGAATTTGTGATGTGATTAGAAGTTGATTGATTACTGTTTGATATATTTAAATTGTCATTCCAGTTAAATCCGACTTGATTGAATTTAATCACCATTTAATTTAATATTGAAGTTTAAATTTCCTGTTAAAGACCTGTTAATGGTAATCAGATAATTGTGTTGTTTATTGATCGATTTGATTGGTGATTGTGATGGATGTTTGATTGTTGATATTGGATGACCAGATGTTACATTTATATTGTTATAACACTGCAAGTTCCCTTAGTTATTGTTAGGAAAATCACCATGGGTTGAAATGATACATACCTGAACGATCTATAGATTAGGGAAAAATCGTTATGGGTTTAAATGATAAACTCGAGCGATTTTATGGATTTTGAATTTATTCGGGATTGCGGGTTGAAATGATATATACCCGTAAAATCTAAAATTATTGCGGGTTGAAATGATATATATCTGTATCACTTGACCATAGGGTAGAAAATTATATACGGACACTGGATATAATTTAAATTAAATGATTTTAAAATCCTTAATTTTGAATTTAGTTAAATGATATTTTGTAATAAAATTTGATTTTTATATGTAACTCTTTGGGTGTATTAATAAACTGGTAGGGGTCCAGTTAACCCCGTCGACTTTGGCTAAAAGATATATTTGATTTATATAAACTGAAATATTTTCGAAAATCCAAGTTTTAATATAGAATTTGAAATTGGGTTGAATGAATGGTTTAAGGAATTTAAATTGAAATTTCAAATTTGAATTCTGAGATAAATGGAATTTATTAAAAAGTTGAGTTATTGTAAACGTTGGATATTTAACTTTGAAATCTATGAATTTGTAGTGGTTTAAAGTTGTAGTTCAACCATGGATTTATAATCAAAATAAATTGAGATGGTTTAATGAAAAATTGAATTGAAAGTTTAAATTTGAGTTGGTGATTTGAAATCTGGATATGGTCCAGATTTGTTGAAAAGGCAGAAATAGTTTATTTTGATATCAATTTCAAACTTAATTATTTTAATATAAACTGTTTAAAGATATATTATTTTAAAAATCCTGATTATTAAGACTTTTCAAACTATTTCAAACTATTTTAACCTATTTTAAAACCATTAAACTATTTTAACCTAATTTAAACTATTTTAATATGTTTTAATATATTATAAACTACTTAAACTATATTAAACTATTTTAATCTATTTTAAACTAATTAAACTATTTTATTCTATTTTAAACTATATTAAAGTATTTTAATCTATTTTAAACTATTAAACTATTTTTAAAACTATTTAATCTATTTTAATCTATTTTAAACCATTTAAACTATTTTAAAGTATTTTAAACTATTTTAACTATTTTAAACTATTTATGACTATTTAAACTATATTTCTAAATTTCTAACGATGCAAGGTTGAATTGTTTATATCTAAATTCTTGGTTTTAAAGCGAATATGGTTAAATGATGTTATAATCTAAATCGAGATTTGAAATGATGTTTTCTAGTGAAATATCATATTCTGAGTAAATATGATGATTTTAAAGTGAGGGTTTAACCTATTTTGGAAGTATGATTTCGGAAGTGTTCAAAAGTGAATATGATTTTGAAAGTGAATATGATTTCGAATGTGATATGGTTTTGAGAATATGATATTTTGACATCAATTATGAATTGATTTTGGAAATGTAAAAGAACCATCCGATGTGAAATAAGCGTTTGGTTGTTAAAGAGACCGGGATCAGATATTGTCATACTCTCTGCCAATATTGAAAACCACTTTAACAACTGTGTAAGTGGTGGAGATTCCAAAATGTAGTAGGATGGTTTGGCAAACGATTCTGTATGAGGTATTTACGTAGCCCTGACTCCCACGAGTCAGCTTGATGTGGCTAAACCAGGAGCTATACCGGGCCAAACGATCCTCCTATCGGGCACATTTCCTCGATACCATATGAAGACTTTGTGATTAATTTGGTAGCCACCCCTCGATTTGATTATGGGAGTGTGTTCTGAGGTGGGCAAGAGTAGCTGTTGGACGAATTCTCATCACCAAACTAAGGCCACTACCAACCCATCTCTCTCCCTATGCTACCAACCCATCCTCCTTCTTCCAAATGCCTCACCGAACCAGCCCATTCGGCGTCAATCCCTTCAACCCCTCCTCTCCACCGAATGAAGCTGTCCACCGAATGAAGCTGTCCACCGAATGAAGCTCTCCACCGAATGAAGCTCTCCACCGAACAAGCGGTCCACCGAATGAAGCTCTCCACCGAACAAGCTCTCCACCGAATGAAGCTCTCCACCGAATGAGCTCTCCACCGAATGAAGCTCTCCACCGAATGAAGCTCTCCACCGAACAAAGTTCTACCGGTCCACTCAACTTCCTCCGCCGAACCAAGGGAAACCGGACCAAATCCACCAGGCCAGATTGCATCAGCCCAAGCCCACCAGCAGCTATATACATCCAAGATCCCTGCTCCCAGCCTCACTCTATAAATAGAGGGGCAGGGGTACAACAATGGAGGACAAGTTTGAGAGCTCAAGCACGGAGAGAACTTTCAAACAACTTTCTTTTACTTATATCAAAGCTTTGTACTTGTAATCTAAACAAGAGAAGAGAAATAACATATAAAGTGGACGTAGGCACATTCTGGCTGAACCACTATAAATCTGCGTGTCTTTTTATAGTTTAGCCCATTCTTTTCATATATTTGCATAAAACACTTAAATCACTAAGAACAACATAAAATCTACTAAATCATACAACTTAGAGGTGTTTGTCCATTTTTTGTGCAAACATTTTTGGTGCTTTCACTGAGAACTAGAAGCTCGAAGCTTCAGCTTCATCCACTTAACATTTTTCCTAACAGCTTTGTTCGCCACTTGGAAAACATGCCTCCCAAACCAAGAAAAGATGTTAACAAAGGAAAAAACATCGCATCCAGCAGTCTTCCAGATCCAGCTGTCACGAATCAAGTAAATCGTCCTCCTCCAGCAGCAGTAACAAATGAAGGACAGGCTAATCCGACCACTACTGCCACAGAACAGCCCACAACAATTACTAGGGCAGATTTAGACAGGGTTGTGGACGAAGTAACTAACCGCATCACGTCCCAGCAGGAAGCCTTGGTGGACCATCTCATGTCACGCTTAAGGGATGCTGAAGAGTCCAATCGCAACACTGAATCATGGGGCGAGTCCCAGTCTGGAGGATCTCAGAGACAACAAAGGTCTTCCTTCTTCGAAGGAGCCGACGGTAGAAGTAGCCATGGTAGGAGCCGAGATCGAGCACAGCCCAAAGTTAGGCCTAAGGAAACATTTGGTACCGAACCCAACGGGGGAGGTACCGGACGAAGGTCAACTGTAGCTGAGCCTGTCATACTGCCTAACCACGGAAACGCCAGTGAACGGGGCCGAGCTAGAGTCCAGCCTGAAGTTGGACCCGAGGAAGTGCTTAGATCATAACCCAGCAGGGGAAGATCAAGGCAAGGGCCAACTGTAGCTGACCCTAGCATGCTCCCAGAAGATCAAAGGCAGACATTACAAAATATGAGGAATGATAGACGATACCATCCCTACAGGTCATCTGGACGGAATCAATCCCACAGAACATAACCAAACTCATTTCTATCTGCTTCAAATTCTAATGAAAGGATGGCACGCTTATTCAGAGAGTGCGTCCAACGGGAGCAAAAGGATCGAGGGATAGGCGCTAGGGTAACCAGCCCTTTCGCCCGTAATATCGAAATTGCTATCACTCCCCGAGAATGGAAGATGCCAACAATGGAACCTTTCAAAGGAACCTCCGACCCTATTGTACACTTATAAAGGTACACACAACATATGCTCATGAGTGGAGCGATAGAGGGAGTACTATGCAAATGCTTTCCGCTCTTCTTAGCAGATCTCGCTACCTCCCGGTTCTGTCATCTACCCCAAGGATCCATCAGCTCGTGGGAAATGTTGAAAGAAAAGTTCATCAGTCAGTTCCGCATCCACGTGGAACAACCTAAGGACGCTTATTCCTTATCCAGCGTCAAACAGAAACCTGGAGAGAAGCTGCAGCAATACCTAACCCGATTCAATGCCGCAGCAGCCGCGGTCCAAGATGCTGATGAGAAGCTCATCCTAATGGCCCTCTGTAGTGGTGTGCATCCGGACACTAAATTTGCTAGAAGGTTGACGAAAGAAAAACCAGCTACTTTACCCGATTTCTTCCATGAAGCCGGGAAATATATGAGGCTTGAGGATGCCGCCGTTGAGGGGCAGTCAGGACAGCAAAATAAGGCAACTCATAGCAATGCCCCTACTGTAGCAAGGGACGTTCGAAGAAATGATTCCAGAGACAATGCTGGGGGCAAGAAGGGAGAAAAGCGCCTATATCGGCCTGGACTGAGATTCGACACTTACACTCCTTTGAACGAGACCGTCGAAAATATCTTCCTTGCCACCCAAGGCGAAGTTAGATACAAACGCCCACCATACAAGAAGGAATCAGATAACGCGCAGAAGTCTGGAAAGTTCTGCCGTTTCCACGAATCTCTTGGGCATGATACCAATGAATGCCATCATCTCCGGGACTTGATTGAGGAACACATCAGAAGGAAGAAACTGGAACGTTATGTAAAAGGTCAGGACAGGACTCCAGCTCCTGCCAATGAGAACCCAGGGCCATCCTCACCGGAGATCGGCAGAGGAAACCGCAACACTAGCAGCTCTAGTCAAGAGAAGATAGTGGTCCATACCATCTCGGGAGGACCGCACATCGCAGACAGAAGCTGGAAAGAGATGGAAAGATATGGAAAGTCGCTTAGAGACAATAAAGACTGTGTCAATTCGGTCATAGAAGAGCGCCACCCAAAGCAGAAAGACAGTGATGACATCACATTCGGTAAGCGTGACCTAGAAGGAAGGCAATACCCTCACATGGATCCCATGGTTATCTCTGCCCGACTCGGTCCTGCCGAAGTTTACCGAATCCTAGTAGACACTGGAAGCTCAGTTAACATCCTGTTTAAACATACATTCGACAAAATGAAATTATCAATGAAGGATGTGTCTCCCTGCGATAAACCACTACACGGTTTCACTGGAGATGCGAAGATGCCCCTCGGGCAACTGGACCTCTTTGTTGAGATTGGAAGCCATCCCCGCTCCGCTGTACGGAAACAAACGTTTGTGCTGATAGAGAACCATTCGGCCTACAACGCCTTCTTAGGAAGGCCATCCCTGTCTGACTTCCAAATTGTCCTAGCCCCATGGTGCCTAAAGATGAAATTTCCAACGGACAATGGAGTAGGGGAAGTAGAAGGAGACCAAGACGTTGCTCGAGACTGCTATGTGACTGAACTTCGCAACAACCACAGGAAGGATAAAGGGAAGGGTGTAGAGGTTGCCCTCTGCACAAAAAGTCTAGAAGCATAGCAACTAAAGAAAGCCCCTCCTCTTCGATATACCAGCGACCCTTTCAATGAATTAGACCCCAGGGACAGAGAGGAGGAGGCCACCGCCGAGCCTGCAGAGGCTATGGAGTTTATATCTGTAGACAAGCATGACTCAAGTAGACTATTGAAAATTGGGTTCGAACTAAAAGTAGAATTGAAGGAACAACTCATCGATTTTCTCCGCCACAACTTGGATGTATTGGCATGGTCACACGCTGACATGACCGGAACCTCCCCCGACGTAGCATGCCACGTACTAAACATTGATCCTACCAAGGCGCCCGTAAAACAAAGAAAGAGAAGTATGGGGGCAGAGCGATCGGCAGCCCTCGATGAAGAAGTAAAGAATCTACTCGCCAATGACTTCATACAAGAAGCCATCTACCCGGAATGGATCGCTAACCCGGTACTGGTAAAGAAGGCTAATGGGAAATGGCGAACGTGCATTGACTTTTCCAACCTAAACAACGCCTGCCCAAAGGATTGCTTCCCACTTCCCCGAATCGACCAACTTGTAGACAGCACAGCCGGGAACGAGCTATTATCTTTTATGGACGCATACTCAGGATATAACCAAATTCCTATGCATGCCCCCGACCAAGACCATACTAGTTTCATCACCGACCTAGGTTTATACTACTAAAAGGTAATGCCTTTCGGACTTAAGAATGCAGGGGCCACCTACCAGCGCCTCGTCAACAAGATGTTTGCAGGGCTAATAGGACGAACTATGGAAGTATACGTGGATGACATGCTGGTAAAGTCAAGGAAAGCCGACAATCACGTAAGCCACCTAGGCGAGATGTTTCAAGTACTCCGCCAGTATGGAATGATGTTGAATCCTCTAAAATGCTCCTTCGGAGTATCATCAGGAAAGTTCTTAGGATTCATCGTCCATGCCAAAGGGATTGAAGCAAACCTTGAACAAGTCCGAGCGCTAAGGGATATCAAGATACCTTCCACTCGAAAGGAAATGCAAAGCCTGAATGGGAAAGTGGCCGCCCTAAGCCGATTCATCTCCAAAGAAACGAACAAGTGCATCCCCTTTTTCGAAGCTCTAAATAAAGACAAAGGAAAGTTCGAATGGACTGACGAATGCTTATACCTATACCTTGCTGTGTGATCTCATGCCCTGAGCGCTGCCTTGGTAAGGGAAGACAACCGCACGCAGCGGCCAGTTTACTTCGTCGGTAAGAAGTTTACGGGGGCAGAAGTCAGATATCCTAAACTTGAGAAGCTAGCATACTGTTTACTAATCACATCACGAAAACTGCGTCACTACTTCTAGTCCCATTCCATCAAAGTTCTGACCAATCAGCCACTGAGGTAGGTACTCCATCGTCCCGACACTTCTGGGCGACTACTTAAATGGTGCATTGAACTAAGTCAGTATGATATCACCTATCACCCTCGCACCGCCATCAAGGGACAAGCCATGGCTGATTTCATCGCAGAATTCACTACCAACGAAGATAAGGAGCAATTGGAGTCGGCAGAAGACATCAAGTGGAATCTCTTTGTGGATGGTGCATCGAACGAACAAGGTTCGGGGGGCAGGTGTGGTAATAGTCACTCCCAGGGGAAAAAGGCTGCACTATGCTATAAGGTTGGAGTTCGCTGCCACCAACAACGATGCAGAATATGAAGCAGTGATAGCTGGACTAGAACTTGCCTTAGAAATCGGAGCCAATTCTTTGTGTCTTCATAGCGATTCTCAACTTATTGTTAATCAAATACTAGGAGAATTCCAAGCTCGAGAAGAACGGCTCATAGCATATTTAAAGAAAACCAAGTTACTTCTCAGCCGATTGGACCACTACCTAGTCAAACACATCCCTTGGGAAGAGAACCAAGAGGCCGACGAATTGGTAAAGCAAGCAAGTATGAGAAACATCGCCATCTTTGGAGCAGTAACCATCCCAAAGCAACTGACTCCAAATTTTGAGCAAGTGAATCTGATAGCTGCAACCGAAGAAGCAACTTGGATGACTCCCATTCGAGACTACCTACAAAGCGGCACACTACCCAACGGACGTAACGAAGTCAAGAAAATCTTAAGGAAAGCTTCCCGCTACACAATTCAAGAAGACATCCTCTATCGGCGCGGATTCTCTAACCCGTTATTAAGGTGTGTCGCTGGGAGGGAAGCCAAGGAAATCTTATCCAACATCCATCAGGGGAGCTGCGGAGATCACACCGGAGGGCAAACATTAGCAAAAAAGATACTCTGTTACAGATATTTCTGGCCCACCTTAAGCAAGGACGCCTTAGATTTCGTCAAGAAGTGTGACAGATGCCAAAAATTTGCTAGTATTCCACGGCTACCAACAACTGAGATTACTCAAATGACCAGCCCTTGGCCCTTCGCAATATGGGGAATTGACTTAATCGGCGAGCTACCGATGGGCCGAGGCGGGGCCAAATATGCTATAGTGGCGGTTGATTATTTCACCAAATGGGTGGAAGCGGAACCTCTGAATAAAGTATTTTCAGCAAAAGTTATTAACTTCTTGATCAAAAATGTTCTGTGCAGGTACGGAGTCCCACTCAAAATCATATCAGACAATGGACTTCAGTTTGACAGCGAGGAATTCGCCAACTGGTGCCGAGAGCATGGAATTCATAAAAGCTTCTCATCCGTAGCGTATCCCCAAGCAAACGGACAAGTCGAAGCAGTCAACAAAATTATGAAAACTCTGATAAAAAAGAAGCTCAAAAAGTCAAAGGGCGCTTGGGTGGATGAACTCCCTACGGCACTATGGGCCTACAGCACATCTTTCAGAACATCAACAGGGCACACTCCTTTCTCTTTGGCATACGGATCGGAGGCTATGCTCCCAGTTGAAACCATCGTGCCTTCCCACCGTAGGATCCACTATAACCCAGAAGAGAATGAAGAACTCCTCCACATGTCTTTGGATCTAGTTGAGGAGAGAAGGAATGATGCAGTCCTTAAAGCGGCGGCCCACAAGCAGAAAGTGGCAGCACAATACAACTCCAAAGTCAAGCATCGTACCTTACAAGAAGGGGATCTTGTCCTCAAGCGAATCTTCCCTCGCCCCGGAGCACTAGACCCGATCTGGGATGGACCATATGTAATTCATAAAGATCTCCACAACGGAGCCTATATTTTGTCAACAGTGGACGGAGAGGTGTTCCAGAGGGCATGGAACATCCAACACCTCCGTCGATACTTTTCTTAACTTGTATTGCCTATATGAAGTGAATTAACAAAGAGAATCAGTGGACGTAGGCCTTTTCATGCCGAACCACTTTAAAAAACCTTGTCTCTTTTTTAACTTGTTCTTTTATATCTTGGCTACTTGTTAACTTTATCCTTTTCTGTTGAACAAAATCCTACGCGTATAGCGTCTCCACTCAAAGCACCTCACGGCGCAACTTCACCTGGGCAAAACCCAACAGGTACTATGCGAATCTATGCCCTCGCCGATGAGACACTTTTGCTCCAGCATCCCTCTGCTGCGGGTTAACTCATTGCTCGCGACGGCCCTTAAAGCCAACTGTAATGAGCCGATTATAAGCCACCGAGAAGGCCGACTATAGCCGAGGCAGCTCATAACGGCGTTAGGCTCGCCGACAACTGTGAACCGACTATAAGCCCCAACATAAGGTGTGGCCAGCCAGGGGCAGTTCACAGTTGACGATCGGCACCCACGCTAGCCGGCCATAGTAAATCGAATAATACCCATGATTACGGGCCATAATGGCCCGGGTAGTTACTGTGCGCGATCTCGGCTCCGATGTGTCTTAAGTGCGGCTGTGGTAAAAAAGAATTAACTCCCCGCGGAGGCGTAAGATGGGTGACAAATGTCTCCAAGACCCACAGCTAGGGAAAGTGACTACAAAACCCGTTTGCCACGAACTTAAGCACATCGAAGGCCTTCCGTGATTGGAAGTTTTACTATTTCACGTATTTCAATTTTACTTAAAAAAACTATCCTCCTATCCTCTATAACAATCCATAAAGTACAGGATACAGAGTAGGAGATACTCGCCAATGGATGCAGAGATTTACAATCGAATGGCAGGGCATTCGACTGCATTCCATGTTCGGTCATACAAGATATTCAAGACTGCCATCTACGATTGAAACATGAAAGGCGGTATTTTCTTCTTTTGTGTACAAATACATGACTATAATTTGTTCACACCACACACAAACATTGCAAGTCATGGAATTATGTCTTAAACCAGAACCCGACATCAAACACAATTTAATTACAAGAATGTACATAGCTATATTTCTCATACGACATGCCAAAATAACAGCAAACATTCAAAAGACGACAAAATCAGCTTAAGTTAAAAAATTACACATCAAAAATAAGACTGTTTATTACAAGTGGCAAAATATTACAACCTAAAGGCTACGTTACTATTTTTCGACTAACATATACAACACTGTCAAATCCACAAAAAGAGTTTTTCCAGGTATAATCAAGGGGCCGGCTGTAGTGGAGCTTTATCCTTGCCCTGTTGACCCCCTGTCCAGTCAGAAAAAGGAATCATTAGCAATAAGCAACCAAGTTGATGGAGAAACTAAAAAGGGAGACTTACCAGCGCCTGCTTCCTGACTATCCTGATCATCATCCTCTACCTGCACGCCTACCTCCTCAGCGGCAAGCAACCGCATACCTTCCTTCACCGCCACTTTCTCCTCCTTGGCAAACTGAGCAGTGACCGCATCCATGCTAAAGGCCACACCACCCTCTTTATCTACATCCGCCTTAGCTTCCACCAAAGCCCGAAGATAAATCTTAGCCATGACCCTAGGATAATCATCCATCCAGGATAGGTTGCCCTGCTTCCAAGTTCGGAAGTACATGTCCTGAAGCATTTCATCCATCATCTCCTCATTCTCCTCAAACTCCCTCATCCAGGCCTCAGAAGCCGACAACCTTCCAACAGCAGCTTCTCTCTCCAAACGGTATCTCGAGCAGTCAGCCTGAAGGGATTTCCGCATCGCCTCCATCTCCTCCTTCAGCCTAACCTGAGCGAGCTCTGCGGCTTCAAGCTTCCCCGATAGCTCCTCTACCCGCTCAAGATCCGCCCTCCGAACCTCATCCACTGTCGAGATGGCCATGTTTATCTGTTCCTTGCAGGCGGCCTCCATCTTCCGCAGTTCCGCCTTACTAGCCTCCTCCATAGCCTTCCTCAATCGCCCGGAGGCAGCCTCATGCTGAGAAATCTGAATGGCTTGGTCAGCGAGCTGTTTGGCCTGGTCTGAAACCATCAATCTTAGTCGAATGTTGGCACTCCCAATCTCCTCTCCAGCCTTAACCAGCCGGGCATGATGCCCCATCAGCTTCCTAGTCTCCTCCGCCACCCGATCAATACTAGCCTTGGCCTCGTCTCCCATGGTAACTATCCGAGTGGTAAGTAGATCAAGATCTAAGGACTTAGCCTCATCAAGCACCCGTACCATGGGATTGCGGGGAAGAAGGTGCACACCAGTAACCTCGTCAAAGGTAACGTCATGGGAACTTGGATCCAGATCAGGATGACCCGCAAATGGATTACGAGCCAAGTCAGGACGGTCGATATGAGTAACAGAAGGGTTTCCAGACGGGTGCGGAGGAGGTGAAAACTCGCTGTCCTCCTCTGTGATATCATGAAGAGGCTGAGCCGGGAGCTGAGGACCGGGAGAAGGTTCGGATAAAGGGTGACTCCTCTTTCTCTGCTGAATACCCTCTTCAATAACCCCGAGAAGAGGACGGTAGCCGACTACATCCCCGGAGCGGTGAGTCGGAGTCTTTGGCTTGGAGGAAGCTTTAGAGAGCTTGTACTGTTCAAGCCGGTGCCGAAGATCTAAGGCCTTGGTCGTTTTACCTGCTCCTGATATGAAGAAAAAGTGTCACAAGCTTACATCACTATATGATTCGAGAAACGCGGTAAAGTACAAGTTAAAAGAAGAAAGAAAGCACGTCTTTTATACAAACCCTGGGGAGAAGTAGGATACTGCAATAAGTCATGGATTTCATTCCAGGACGGGAGCGGATCATAAAATATTCCTAAGTCTCTATCATTAATGAAGCATGCAGGAGTCAAGAGTTCACCTTGAGTCGTCGGAGCCACCTTGGCTGGAATGGTCTGAAAAGACTCGCTTGCACCGGTCCCGGCCTTGTCCGCTGTCCCGGTTTTCTCTACCAAAGCCGGATCTTCGTCCAGCCCTTCGAAAGCCTGGTGGAACGCATCATCCGTCCACTCCTGAATCTCACCCGCCTGCCCAGGGAGCAAGGCCCCGATGCCATCGCCACCTTTATCACCTTCCCGACCATCTCCACCCTCACCTCTTTCCTCCTCTATGTCTTCCTCCTCCTGGGTAAGTGGACAATTGCTGGCGGAGGGACCGTCCGACTTCTTGAGTTTCTTACCTCCGACGGCTGGAGGTTTTGTGAAAGGTTTCCTTTTGCTACTCTCTACCGTAACACCTCCCTTAGTCTGAACAGCCGCCTTCTCCTCCGCCTTTTCCCTCAGCTTGACTACTGACTGCTGTGGAAGGATTAAGTTGTACTCTAGAAGAATCGCATTTCTGATCAGGAAGGCAGATGATCTATATTTCCCGAGAATAGCTTCTATCTCAGCCGCCGTCTGAACCAGGCGGTCAGTCTCCACAACCGCAAAGCCACCTATCGCTAGCAAAAATGAGGAAGTATGAGAAGAAGCATCGCAATCGAAATGGAAATTATAAGTAAAAGCATCAACTTACATCCAGAAGTAAAGCGCCGAATTGATACAGAGTCGTCCCTAACAAAGAACCATTCCTTCTTGAACATGCTGAATTTGGAATACAGATCCAAGACCGGCTTGAAGGTCACAGCTGACTCCAAGCTAATGTATGGGGACCCCTTCTTATAGCCCCTCAGGTTATATAGATACCGGATCTCTCGATTGGAAGGAGCACGACCATACTTCCTCCGGAAAATGACGAAGAGGCTCACCAGTATAGCATAGGAGTTGGGTTGAAGCTGGAACGGGGCCACCTTAAGATATGTAAGGAAGCTGGCTATCCAAGCGTTCAGAGGAGGGATGGCACCACACATGCAGTGGTATCTGCTGTAGGCGAAGTACCCTTCAGGAGGATCATACGGCATAACGTCTCTCCCAGGCAATAGCAAGCGCGCCCTATCGATTCCAAAGGATCGGGAAATGACATCGAGCTGCTCCTCCTTGAGGGAACTAGGAAAGCAATCGGGCGGGGAGTTCAGAAGCTCCTGAGGGCCGTACCCGTCCACTAGTGATCTCGGGGCAGATCCGTGACGTTCTGGATTCGGCTGAGCTGGGGGCACGACAGAGGAACCTCCTTCACCTTCGGATTTCTTTTTGTCTGATCGAGTTTCCACTTTACGAGACATTATCTACAACACCGGAAAAACATGTTGTTAGAACAAAGAAAAAAAAGTAAGTATATAATATGGAATTTCACTCATAAAATCAGAATGTTCAAACTCCCGTTGTCATTCGGTAAAGTAAATGCAAAATTCTCAAGGCCGTTCGGTAGTTCTCATATCCATTCGGCATTTCCAACGTCATCCGGATATGACCCCATCCGGCATCTCCATGCTATAACCCACTTGGCATTCCCAACTCCATCCGTTTATACAGATATACAACTACCTTCGATAAACCATTTGTCCAACATAGAAAGGATCTCACCTGATTCAGTGAATATAGGGAAATTGATTCGGGCACCACTTTGATTCGGCTATCACTTTGATTCGGCTATCACTTTGATTCGACTACCAAATTGATTCGGGCACCACGTTGATTCGGCTATCACTTTGATTCGGCTACCAGGTTGGTTCGGCTACCACGTTGATTCGGCTACCACGTTCGATTCAGCTACGAAGTTTGATCCGGCAAGAGCAAATGTTTAGTTCGGCAGGTAGGAAATAGCAAAGGCGTACGGTCCCTACTTATAGACAAAAGGACACGACCGGACCATCTGGTTCGACATCCAAGGGCCAATTGAAAATGTCAAACAAAGCACGCCATATTCAAGAATATGCCCCACTTTGGGGGGCAAATGTTGGGCGTGTTCTCACCCAGAAGACCTCGAGACTAAGAAGCTTGATTCATTCGGCATTCTCGTTTTCCAGGGGCCATTCGGCATACCCCATTCGGCATACCCCATCCGGCAGACCTCATTCGAACTCATTCGGCAGACCAACCTCTCCTAACTCCATAACCGGACCAACCTTCCTAACTCCCACCGAACCACCTCCTGCCGAACCAACCGGACCAACCCTCCTGCCAAACCAACCGGACCATCCCATGCCGAACCATCTCCACACCGGATCAACCTCACCATCCCACCACCGGTCCAAGCAACTGCTGGTCCATTCTACACTCCAACCACCTCCGAACCAAGCAATGACGAACCAAGACGTACCAGGCCAGATCACATCAGCCCAGACCCATCAGCAACTATACACATCCTAGACCCCTACCCCCAACCTCACTCTATAAATAGAGGGGAAGGGGTACAACAATGGGGACAAGTTTGAGAGCTCAAGCACGGAAGGAACTTTCAAACAACTTTCTTTTACTTGTATCAAAGCTTTGTACTTGTAATCAAAAGAAGAGAAGAGAAATAACATATAAAGTGGACGTAGGCACATTCTGGCTGAACCACTATAAATCTGCGTGTCTTTTTACAGTTTAGCCCCTGCTTTTCATATATTTGCATGAATCACTCAAATTGCTAAGAACAACATAAGATCTACTAAATCATACAACTTCGAGGTGTTTGTCCATTTTTTGTACAAACATATAGCGGTTCAGCGTAATTGCCTACGTCCACTTTTTTCAACTTTATTGATTTCCTTTATAGTTGATTACAAATACAATTCGTGATTCAAATGCTTGAGTGAAGTTGTTAAGTAGAGAAGATGAGTCTTGGAAATGGCAGAGTCTCCCCGGTCTTTTCTCTCCCAAAAAAAGGATCCATTCCACTGTGACCCTGCCCCTCTATTTATAGACAAAGATGGGTTGGACTTCCCAAGTGGGCTGATGGCCGAACACTCCAGCCCGAGTACAGTGGTCGCTGTATGCTGAGTAAGGTTTGCCGAACGCCGCTACGCCGAACCATTCCTTCTATGCCGAACGGTGTGTTGGTGTCGTGGGAAGTGTAGGATGGTTGTCTGTTGAGGCCGAACGTGCCTCCATCTCAAGCTCTTGAACGAACGGTGTATGCAGGCCGAACGATACCGGTATCTTGAGTAGTTGTGCATACTGAATGTCTTCTGGATGTCGAGTACTACGCCGAATACCATGGGATGCCGAGTACTCCTGTTGCCGAGTACTACGCCGAACACCATGGGATGCCGAGTACTCCTGTTGCCGAGTACTACGCCGAGTTCCTTGGGATGCCGAGTACTCCTGTTGCCGAGTACTACGCCGAGTACCTTGGGATGCCGAGGACTCCTGTTCCCGAGTACTACGCCGAGTACCTTGGGATGCCGAGCACTCCTGTTGCCGAGTACTATGCCGAGTACCTTGGGATGCCGAGCACTCCTGTTGCCGAGTACTACGCCGAGTACCTTGGGATGTCGAGCACTCCTGTTGCCGAGTACTACGCCGAGTACCTTGGGATGCCGAGCGCTCTTGATGCCGAGTTCTCCTATCACCGAGTTCTAATGATGCCGAACGCTAGCGCTGAGCATTGGTTGTCGCCGAGTGCCAGTTGACGCCGAACACTGCTGGATGCCGGACACTATAGATGTTGTGTACTTCGCCGAACACTGCTGGATGCCGGACACTATGGATGCTGTGTACTTCGCCGAACACTCCTAGATGCCAAGTGCGTCGCCGAACACTGCTGGATGTCGGACAGTCTGAGATGTCGAGCACTAGTTGCCTGGTCAAATCTCCAGGAAACACTTGCCCCCCAAAGTGTATCGCGTGGCCGAATGTGATGCGCTTTGAATCTGGTCCAATTTTCCTTGATGATGCTTTCTTGAGGAGGCCTGTGACGGAGGTGCATGACGAACATGGTTTTGACGCCGAACGGTACGTTCGAAGCCGGACAATGCTCATGTGCCGAATGGTACTTAGTTTCGATGCCGAGCACTCTGGTATTGACCGGTTCTACCGGGTATAGCCTTTTCAACTTCTACCTCCCTCTATATAACTAGGTCCTTCCCGTCCCTTCTCCTTTACCTTTTCGTTTCTGCCATTCTTCCAAGATTTCTAACCTTCTCTAGTCGAACAGATTTACAACTTGAACATTCCTTCCTAAGCTCCTAACTGCAATCTAGGTACCACTCCTCGTATTACTTGAATAAGTTTCAAATGAGTCAAGTGTGTCCTATAGGAAGTTTTCGAGTAGGTTGTCCTCATTGCCGAACGATAATGCGAGGTGAGGAGGAACGATTCGTGGTGTTTGCACATGTGGCTATTGTACTTAGCTCCATCGCGTCGAACCAAAGTCAAAAATGAAGGAAAAGGAAAACGTTGGAGGTTGTAAGGGTGTTGGATGGCATAGCTATGGTTCGGCGTATGTTGTCATGCGCCGAACGATAGAGGCTGCCAAATAGTATTTCGTCTGAATGTGGCCGAACACTCGCTAGAACGCCGAAGAACAACTTAGCCGAACGAACAAAAACCGAACACTTACTAAAATGCCAAACAATAACTTAGCCGATCAAAACCCAAGCCGAACATTCTTAGATGCCGAACAGTATCTTGGCCGAACGATACGATTGCCGAACAGAACTTAGACCGAACAATTTCAACGCCGAACAACATTCAAATGCCGAACAAACACATACATGCCGAACAGAACTTAGGTCGAACAATTTCAATGCCGAACAACATTCAAATGCCGAACAAACACATGCATGCCGAACAGAACTTAGGTCGAACAATTTCAATGCCGAACAACATTCAAATGCCGAACAGTATAAATGTCAGACTACACTTAGGCCGGTCACTTTATAAATCATATGTTTCCTGCATCTGGAACTGTACTCACCTCAAGGCGAGCTTTTTGAGACGGTCAGCGATGACGGTCTTCGAAGGCGACGATTCGAAGCTAATTTTTATATCTTTAAAATCTTTAGATTCTTATCGCTTGTACACAATTGCTTGCACTAGTTCACACACCACGTGGGGGGAAAACTCGTGTTGCTAATTCTAACGTTCAACGTTTTTTAAGTATAGTTTTCTCAAGCACTTAGCCAGGTTCGTTATTTATTGGGGATGTCGAGAAAATCTAGCTCTGCCACCATATCCGACAGGCCTGGGCCGTCATCAAGGCAAGGAGCCGCTGATACTTCCAATCCGTCGACTTCTCCTGCTCGTAACTTGGCACTTGATGCTCTGGAGGCAACAATCTTACTAGACAATCCGATCGATTCACAAGCCTCGAAGATCAACGAAGCTGCTCTGCGACGGATATGCTCCATTCACGGGATTCCTTCTGCCGACGTGTTAGTTCCTTAGAGACACGATCGCCCTCATTTGCTCCCAGTCGGGTACACTACCTGCAACAAGTTCATGTGTTGGATGGGCAGCGTGCCTCCATTCAATTTATTTCTCCGGGATGTACTGCAGTATATAGACATAGTTCCATCGCGGCTGCACCCGAATGGCCATGCATTTCTATATGGGACTTACTTACTTTTCATGGCTGTCTTCTCCAGACCTCCAACCGCCGGTGATATCAGATACATTTATATGTTCAAGAGACGGAAAGACAGTCATTCCTTTATGTTCCTCGAGCCATACCACAAATGCCAGATCTTGACAGGGGCATGTAGTAAATTCGCCCTGTACAAACAGGAATGGTTCTATGTGCGCTGCACTTCTGGTTTCGCTGGGAGATGGGTTGAAGGCAGTAAGTCTCTCTGCTTAGTCACTATTCGTATTTGATCGGAGTCATGCTTTTCCTAACTCTTCATTTCATCCTTTCAGGTATCAACCCGCATCCGGAAGGCCGAGGATATTCTGAGGCTGTCGATGCCATTAGAGCTCTTCCTTCCGAGGATCGAGACATCCGGACTATCATTTCAAATGAGTCGCTGTCGGGGTTTGGCTTGCTAGCCCCTGGTCGTCGGATCAGCCTTCCAGAGGGTGTCATCATTCCCAAACATCCGTCCGGTAAAGGGAAAAAACAGGCTGGGTCATCGTCGTGCCGTACTCCCGATACGCACGGAGAAGGCGAGCGCAAAGAAGACGAAGCTCCTGAGACTCAGGGCGAGAACGTGGGTCCCGCTTGGAATCCAGCAATCGAAGTTCAGGATATTGAGACATCATCCTCCCCTTCGAAGGGAAAGAAGAAGTTGAAATATACAGTTCAAAAGGAGAAAGTTGGTGGCACTTCAAAAGTTACGCCTACCCCGCCTGAGAAAGAGGCTTCTTCGCAGCATATGGAAAGTTCCTTGAGGGGTCTATCGAACCTTTCTATTCCCGAAGACATACTTAATTACGGGTTTGATGATCCTGAAGCCCTCAAATTCTCTTTACCCGTGAAAGACAATGCAGGAGTTCAACTTCCGACCCAAGGAGATACCACTCCGATTAGCAAAGATAAACGAACGGGTCCATCGGGGGGAACACTAGGACACACACGCACATGCGCATTCCATAATATACTTCAAGTCTTTTTTCCTATCTCGTGAATTTCCCTTAACTCGTTGTTATCTCCATTCTTTGCAGGTGATATGGGGCGTTCTCACGGACTCGATCGCCTTCAGGGCTCTTCTATATTTCATCACTCTGGACGAGATTCTGGTTCAGGTAGACGCAGGGACAGAGGCGACTATGAAGATAGGGACAATCGCCCCCGCGAGTCGTCTCACCGCAAGAAGGCACACTCTCAATCTTCCCAGTCCCGTGATCTTCCTCCTCCAACTGAACCGGATAGGGAGAAGTCTTTACAGAAGGGTTATCAATCTGATGCTCCTCGAGAACAACATTCCAGTTCATCGAGTACAAGGCAAGTCCGAGAGCAACGGAAAAGAGCGGAATTCTCAAAGCCTCCTCCTCCTACTCCTGCGGTGGACCCAACTGTTGTGGAAAAGAAGGTCGATCTTAAGGCCAAGTTTCCAAAAATTTGCTTCGATGGTCTGAAGTTCCTCCCGGCCATTCATCATATTCACGGGCATGTGAAACAGAGTGCCATTGCCTGCAATAACGACGTCTATGTTCAACATGACGCGTTTGTGCACTTGGTGGAGAAGATCTCGGAAGTATCTGTTGAGCATCAACACGAGATTGATCATCTGAATCTGGAGGCCGACAGCGATAAGAAAATCATCAAACTCCAAGACGAAGAGATCGCTTCGTATAAGTCGAAGCTGGAAGCCGCTGAACAAAGCGCAAAAGATACTGCAGAGGCAGTTACTCGTTTAGAGGCGGCTCACAAAAAAGAGCTGACGAAGCAGTCCAGCGCAGCGGTGCCCTCGCCCTAGAAAAAGACTGTCCAAAAAGAAAGGGACGCGCTCGCCACCCAAGTCAAAGAGCTAAAAGAATTACTCTCCAAGGAGAAGGAGGATAAGGTAGCTGCTCAAGAAGAATCACAACGATATTGTGATGAGATCGTTGCTATCCGACTCCTGAAAACAATGCTCGATGACGAACTCGCTGGGGTTGAGAAAATGAAGGATGAGGCCCGTGAGGAGGGCAAAAGAGAGGCTGCGGAGGAGATTGATTCTTGCCTCGAGGCGGCCGCAGAAGCCGGCAGGGAAGAGGTCAAAAACATGTTCGACCCGTTGATTGCTGAATATGGAGCCCGCGTCCTTATGCACCGTGACTTAACATTCTTGGGCGACGGCTACCTTGAGTCCCTAGCCGAGGCCTGGGAAACCTTGATAAGGATCAGGAAGATCGAGTCGGGTTCCGAATAGGTTGATAAGGCGGCCTTGGTGAAAGAGTTCCTTAGGGGGAATGAGCCATCGGATTTATCCGCAGCATTGACACTTTACAGCAAAGGCTCTCCCCTTCCAAAAGAGAAAGATGGTGAAGCTGGCCCGTCTGGGGTTAATATTACTGCTCTTCATACTGCTGCTCAATCTGCTGCCCAATCGGCCAGTCGGCCGACACTTGATCCATTTGAGCAGCATGTTGGTTATGACCCCGAAGACCCCGGGCTCAGTGCCCATGTGCTATCACCTATCCTGGAGGGTGAAACCCCACGTGCCACCGATAGCCAACCGGGACCTGGTAGGAAATTCTTCTTTCTCTAGAAGTTGAAAGATCCCGTCATTTTTCAGCAGTGGCTATTCGTTCTAATGCTCATTCCTTATGTTTTCGTGCAGGTTGCTCTGACGCCGAGCCAACTCCGAGGAGCAATGACGCCAAGGAGGAAGCAAAGAAAACAAGCGACGTTGCTCACGCAGGAGTAACTCCCGGTCCAGACACTCAAGTGATCGGGGCGCTAGATGATGACAAACTTGATACTTCATCTCCTGCCGTAGGAAGCGATGAAATTGAAATCACTGGCGCCTCTGAGCATACTTCAGAGATGAGCATGAAGGACCGTCTCGCCGACGAGGAGAAGAAAAAGGTCAAAGTCAAAGTTGAATCTGAAATACTGGAACTCACTGACCCGCGGAACAGACCTTTGAAAATCATTCTCCCGGGCAGGTCCAAACCACTAGATGTTCCGTCTCCTACTCCTGACTCCGTTTCTCTAGCAAGCAAAAAGTCCAAGAAAAAGCGTGAGGGAGAGGAGTCGTCGGAAACACCAAAGGAAGACAAGAAGAAGAAGTCGAAGAAATAATCGATGCACTTGTTCAACAAGTTTCCTGCTTAAGTTTTGTAATTGTTTTTATCTTCCACAACTTGTAGTTTGTATAGAGAGGTCTGAATTTTGTAGGAGTGATCATGTATCTGAAAGTATATATGGATCGATAATATAGTTAAACTATTCTAGCAAGTGCGGAATTATAACTAATAGTAAATAGCAGTAATAAAAATGACACCAGAGATTTTTATACTGGTTCGAACTTCCCGTTCTACGTCCAGTCCCAGACTCCTTCTGGAATTTCTAGAATAACCCTCACTTAACCCGGAGGAACAGGTATTACACCGCCTGAGCAACCGAACAGGACTTTTCCGCCTAAGCAACCGAATAGGACTTCAAATACAATTTGATAAATTGTTTCTTGACTTGTGTGTTCTTTAAATAACACGAATATAGTCAATGTAGTACACCCTTCCTATAATCTTCTTGATATGATGATTTGAATGTGCAAAGATAGGAAGTATAGATTGAAAATCACTTGTGATTATGATAATACAAAGCAAGTATAGATAGAAAGAATTAGTTTTTGAAATAGTGAATTTTCATCTCTATTTATAGTGTTGAATAGTTTTAATTCAATAGTTGCAACTATTAGAAGGAGTGCAACTGTTGGTGAAGAAGACAACTCTTCAAAATTTGAATTTTCATGAAGAGATGCTTCAGTTCGTCAAGTTCAGATGTCTGAGAAAAAGTGACAGATGGCTAAGTAAGTTTAAACAGTCAAATAGGCAGAAGAAACAAATTTCTGTGAATTTAGACGTCTGTTCATTTAATTTAGATGTCTGTTTTTATGACAGACGTCTGTATTAAAGTGACAGACGTCTGTTTTTATGACAGATGGCTAAATAAAAGTGACAGATGTCTGAATTTGTACTGATTTTTTCCTCTTCTTTATTTTAGTGATTCTGAACTTGAGAAACTTTTGAAAATACTTTTATGTCTATAAAAAGATATTTTATATTTGTAGAACATGTTTTCCAAAAAACTATTTGTGTGTGTGTGTTATCATCATATCAGAGATTGTACAAAAATATCTAACCGGAAATAATAATCAATATCTTTGAGCTTTGTTTGTTGACGATATGATAATAGCTTTTCTTTGTGGATTCCTGCAAGAATATTTGTTATCATAGTATATAGTTTGAAATATATAGTTGTTACATTAAAATCGAAGAAGGCAGGTTCCAACATTCTCCCCCTTTTTGATGATGACAACTATATAATTCAACGGTTAGTATAAACCATACCTTTTGCTCCCCCTGTCAACATGACCATATTATATAGCAGAATGATTAATATTTCTCCCCCTTTGTCATTAACAAAAAGGAATTTGTAAGGGGTTTTGTTAGAAATGTGATGATAAAACACATTGTTGAATAGCAATATGAACTTTGTTCAGAACATACCAATGATAAAATTTTGTTGTGGAAGAGTCAGAATATTTGGAGTATAAAAACAGATTTGAACATATGTTTGAACAGGTTCCACATCTTAATATACTAAACAAAGAGAAACAGTGATATAGGACAGAAATACATATTTATAAAAAGATACAAAACATAAGAATAAATTACTTATAGAACAAGTCACATAACAGACGTCTGATGTTCTGTAGAAAATAAAAAAGATTGAAAAAATTAATAGATTTTGACCTCTAAAAATTATATTAGACGGCTAAGTATGATGACAGACGTCTAAAAGATTTTGTTCAGACGTCTCAGAGGTTTTATTTTTAAACAGAGAGTAAAAAACATTTTGAACTAAATTCAGACGTCTAAATTTTTGTAGCAGACGTCTATTTTTGAGGACAGACGTCTGTGACAAAATGTTCAGACGGCTCAAACAATATATAGGTATACAGACGTCTGTTAATAACTATCAGACGTCTGTTTGTCTGATTTTTAGTTTTTGAATAATATTAATATGTTTAATGGTCCCCATATGTATAACTTCTACCCCTAAGTATAATATCTTGTAAATAACGAGATAAACTCATTATTAATTATGAAGGAAAAATAAAATAGATTTTACCATATTTGCTGAAGTCCATATTTCATTGTAAGCACGTAATTCTATTAAACGTATGGAACATTCTTTAAAATTCCAAAATCTATCCTTTTCCTTTTGTTTCTTTGAGTACCTGCAAATAATAATAATAATTTTTGGTACCCACTTATTATGTTAGGGTCCGGGGGTTAGATCTTGGGAAACCATACCCATTTGGGTGTGGTTGAATCTTTATAAATATAATTTTCATTATTAACTACCATATCAAAATAACCATTAATGTATTTTTCTCTATTTTTCCAATTAACAGGAACCCAAATACTTAGATAATTTTTATTCATATTTCTAGTCAATGATTTTGTATTTCTAGAGAAATTATAAACATTATTGGTCATAGCAGTATTTGAATTTCTATAAAAATTGGATTTAGATTTTACTCGAAATTTAGTACTAGCACTAACATTTTTACTATACATGAAAGCATATCTAGTGCTATTTCTACGATCAATTTTATTATAACTTAAACCACTTTTATCATTGTGAGCTTTTGAATTTGTAACTAAGGAAGATAATATATCTTTACCTTTGTTAAAATTTATGATTTTTGTATTTAATCTTTCAAAATTAGCTTTAGAATCACAAACTTTTTTTTGAAAAATATTATTATTAACTTTTAAAATCTCACATTCTTTAGATAATTCTAAATTCTTTTTAATTAAAGTTTCATTCTCTTTTTCAAGAGACAAAATTAAAGAACTAGAATTATTTAAAGAATTTTCCAAAAAAATATTTTTATTTTGCAAAACATTGATTTCCTCCAAAAGATCATTGTTTTTATCTTCTAACTGCTCATTTTCTTTTTGTAGGAAATCTTTTTGTAAAACAAGTTCTTCGACGGTATTTTCAA
Organism: Allium fistulosum; assembly: GCA_030737815.1. Classification (NCBI taxonomy): domain Eukaryota; kingdom Viridiplantae; phylum Streptophyta; class Magnoliopsida; order Asparagales; family Amaryllidaceae; genus Allium; species Allium fistulosum. Next base: position 1,414,429,328 of record CM060901.1, on the reverse strand, counting down.
AACATTTAGTTTGTTTTACCAAAAATTTATTTTCCTCTTTTAAATTTGAAATTTCTTGCTCACAATCTTTTAACTTAGCTAAAGCAATTGTATTAACTTTATTCAAAGTTTTACAATCTTTTAATAATTCGTCATGTGCTAACAGAAGATCTTTATATAAAGAATCTGAACATACCGATTGTGATCTGAGTTTAGCTATGAAGCATTTGTTTGTTTGCTCCTTTGATTCTTCTTTATTGCTTTTCCTCTTCTTATTGCCTTGACTAGATCTCTTTGTAGCCATTTATTCTAGGATGTTGTTACGATCTCTAGAATCCAAGGCTCTGATACCAAATGAAAGTGAATATGGATCGATAATATAGTTAAACTATTCTAGCAAGTGCGGAATTATAACTAATAGTAAATAGTAGTAATAAAAATGACACCAGAGATTTTTATACTGGTTCGAACTTCCCGTTCTACGTCCAGTCCCAGACTCCTTCTAGAATTTCTCGAATAACCCTCACTTAACCCGGAGGAACAGGTATTACACCGCTTGAGCAACCGAACAGGACTTTTCCGCCTAAGCAACCGAATAGGACTTCAAATACAATTTGATAAATTGTTTCTTGACTTGTGTGTTCTTTAAATAACACGAATATAGTCAATGTAGTACACCCTTCCTATAATCTTCTTGATATGATGATTTGAATGTGCAAAGATAGGAAGTATAGATTGAAAATCACTTGTGATTATGATAATACAAAGCAAGTATAGATAGAAAGAATTAATTTTTGAAATAGTGATTTTTCATCTCTATTTATAGTGTTGAATAGTTTTAATTCAATAGTTGCAACTATTAGAAGGAGTGCAACTGTTGGTGAAGAAGACAACTCTTCAAAATTTGAATTTTCATGAAGAGATGCTTCAGTTCGTCAAGTTCAGATGTCTGAGAAAAAGTGACAGATGGCTAAGTAAGTTTAAACAGTCAAATAGGCAGAAGAAACAAATTTCTGTGAATTTAGACGTCTGTTCATTTAATTTAGATGTCTGTTTTTATGACAGACGTCTGTATTAAAGTGACAGACGTCTGTTTTTATGACAGATGGCTAAATAAAAGTGACAGATGTCTGAATTTGTACTGATTTGTTCCTCTTCTTTATTTTAGTGATTCTGAACTTGAGAAACTTTTGAAAATACTTTTATGTCTATAAAAAGATATTTTATATTTGTAGAACATGTTTTCCAAAAAACTATTTGTGTGTGTGTGTTATCATCATATCAGAGATTGTACAAAAATATCTAACCGGAAATAATAATCAATATCTTTGAGCTTTGTTTGTTGACGATATGATAATAGCTTTTCTTTGTGGATTCCTGCAAGAATATTTGTTATCATAGTATATAGTTTGAAATATATAGTTGTTACATTAAAATCGAAGAAGGCAGGTTCCAACATTCTCCCCCTTTTTGATGATGACAACTATATAATTCAACGGTTAGTATAAACCATACCTTTTGCTCCCCCTGTCAACATGACCATATTATATAGCAGAATGATTAATATTTCTCCCCCTTTGTCATTAACAAAAAGGAATTTGTAAGGGGTTTTGTTAGAAATGTGATGATAAAACACATTGTTGAATAGCAATATGAACTTTGTTCAGAACATACCAATGATAAAATTTTGTTGTGGAAGAGTCAGAATATTTGGAGTATAAAAACAGATTTGAACATATGTTTGAACAGGTTCCACATCTTAATATACTAAACAAAGAGAAACAGTGATATAGGACAGAAATACATATTTATAAAAAGATACAAAACATAAGAATAAATTACTTATAGAACAAGTCACATAACAGACGTCTGATGTTCTGTAGAAAATAAAAAAGATTGAAAAAATTAATAGATTTTGACCTCTAAAAATTATATTAGACGGCTAAGTATGATGACAGACGTCTAAAAGATTTTGTTCAGACGTCTCAGAGGTTTTATTTTTAAACAGAGAGTAAAAAACATTTTGAACTAAATTCAGACGTCTAAATTTTTGTAGCAGACGTCTATTTTTGAGGACAGACGTCTGTGACAAAATGTTCAGACGGCTCAAACAATATATAGGTATACAGACGTCTGTTAATAACTATCAGACGTCTGTTTGTCTGATTTTTAGTTTTTGAATAATATTAATATGTTTAATGGTCCCCATATGTATAACTTCTACCCCTAAGTATAATATCTTGTAAATAACGAGATAAACTCATTATTAATTATGAAGGAAAAATAAAATAGATTTTACCATATTTGCTGAAGTCCATATTTCATTGTAAGCACGTAATTCTATTAAACGTATGGAACATTCTTTAAAATTCCAAAATCTATCCTTTTCCTTTTGTTTCTTTGAGTACCTGCAAATAATAATAATAATTTTTGGTACCCACTTATTATGTTAGGGTCCGGGGGTTAGATCTTGGGAAACCATACCCATTTGGGTGTGGTTGAATCTTTATAAATATAATTTTCATTATTAACTACCATATCAAAATAACCATTAATGTATTTTTCTCTATTTTTCCAATTAACAGGAACCCAAATACTTAGATAATTTTTATTCATATTTCTAGTCAATGATTTTGTATTTCTAGAGAAATTATAAACATTATTGGTCATAGCAGTATTTGAATTTCTATAAAAATTGGATTTAGATTTTACTCGAAATTTAGTACTAGCACTAACATTTTTACTATACATGAAAGCATATCTAGTGCTATTTCTACGATCAATTTTATTATAACTTAAACCACTTTTATCATTGTGAGCTTTTGAATTTGTAACTAAGGAAGATAATATATCTTTACCTTTGTTAAAATTTATGATTTTTGTATTTAATCTTTCAAAATTAGCTTTAGAATCACAAACTTTTTTTTGAAAAATATTATTATTAACTTTTAAAATCTCACATTCTTTAGATAATTCTAAATTCTTTTTAATTAAAGTTTCATTCTCTTTTTCAAGAGACAAAATTAAAGAACTAGAATTATTTAAAGAATTTTCCAAAAAAATATTTTTATTTTGCAAAACATTGATTTCCTCCAAAAGATCATTGTTTTTATCTTCTAACTGCTCATTTTCTTTTTGTAGGAAATCTTTTTGTAAAACAAGTTCTTCGACGGTATTTTCAAAACATTTAGTTTGTTTTACCAAAAATTTATTTTCCTCTTTTAAATTTGAAATTTCTTGCTCACAATCTTTTAACTTAGCTAAAGCAATTGTATTAACTTTATTCAAAGTTTTACAATCTTTTAATAATTCGTCATGTGCTAACAGAAGATCTTTATATAAAGAATCTGAACATACCGATTGTGATCTGAGTTTAGCTATGAAGCATTTGTTTGTTTGCTCCTTTGATTCTTCTTTATTGCTTTTCCTCTTCTTATTGCCTTGACTAGATCTCTTTGTAGCCATTTATTCTAGGATGTTGTTACGATCTCTAGAATCCAAGGCTCTGATACCAAATGAAAGTGAATATGGATCGATAATATAGTTAAACTATTCTAGCAAGTGCGGAATTATAACTAATAGTAAATAGTAGTAATAAAAATGACACCAGAGATTTTTATACTGGTTCGAACTTCCCGTTCTACGTCCAGTCCCAGACTCCTTCTAGAATTTCTCGAATAACCCTCACTTAACCCGGAGGAACAGGTATTACACCGCTTGAGCAACCGAACAGGACTTTTCCGCCTAAGCAACCGAATAGGACTTCAAATACAATTTGATAAATTGTTTCTTGACTTGTGTGTTCTTTAAATAACACGAATATAGTCAATGTAGTACACCCTTCCTATAATCTTCTTGATATGATGATTTGAATGTGCAAAGATAGGAAGTATAGATTGAAAATCACTTGTGATTATGATAATACAAAGCAAGTATAGATAGAAAGAATTAATTTTTGAAATAGTGATTTTTCATCTCTATTTATAGTGTTGAATAGTTTTAATTCAATAGTTGCAACTATTAGAAGGAGTGCAACTGTTGGTGAAGAAGACAACTCTTCAAAATTTGAATTTTCATGAAGAGATGCTTCATTTCGTCAAGTTCAGATGTCTGAGAAAAAGTGACAGATGGCTAAGTAAGTTTAAACAGTCAAATAGGCAGAAGAAACAAATTTCTGTGAATTTAGACGTCTGTTCATTTAATTTAGATGTCTGTTTTTATGACAGACGTCTGTATTAAAGTGACAGACGTCTGTTTTTATGACAGATGGCTAAATAAAAGTGACAGATGTCTGAATTTGTACTGATTTGTTCCTCTTCTTTATTTTAGTGATTCTGAACTTGAGAAACTTTTGAAAATACTTTTATGTCTATAAAAAGATATTTTATATTTGTAGAACATGTTTTCCAAAAAACTATTTGTGTGTGTGTGTTATCATCATATCAGAGATTGTACAAAAATATCTAACCGGAAATAATAATCAATATCTTTGAGCTTTGTTTGTTGACGATATGATAATAGCTTTTCTTTGTGGATTCCTGCAAGAATATTTGTTATCATAGTATATAGTTTGAAATATATAGTTGTCACATTAAAATCGAAGAAGGCAGGTTCCAACATTCTCCCCCTTTTTGATGATGACAACTATATAATTCAACGGTTAGTATAAACCATACCTTTTGCTCCCCCTGTCAACATGACCATATTATATAGCAGAATGATTAATATTTCTCCCCCTTTGTCATTAACAAAAAGGAATTTGTAAGGGGTTTTGTTAGAAATGTGATGATAAAACACATTGTTGAATAGCAATATGAACTTTGTTCAGAACATACCAATGATAAAATTTTGTTATGGAAGAGTCAGAATATTTGGAGTATAAAAACAGATTTGAACATATGTTTGAACAGGTTCCACATCTTAATATACTAAACAAAGAGAAACAGTGATATAGGACAGAAATACATATTTATAAAAAGATACAGAACATAAGAATAAATTACTTATAGAACAAGTCACATAACAGACGTCTGATGTTCTGTAGAAAATAAAAAAGATTGAAAAAATTAATAGATTTAGACGTCTAAAAATTATATTAGACGGCTAAGTATGATGATAGACGTCTAAAAGATTTTGTTCAGACGTCTCAGAGGTTTTATTTTTAAACAGAGAGTAAAAAACATTTTGAACTAAATTCAGACGTCTAAATTTTTGTAGCAGACGTCTATTTTTGAGGACAGACGTCTGTGACAAAATGTTCAGACGGCTCAAACAATATATAGGTATACAGACGTCTGTTTGTCTGATTTTTAGTTTTTGAATAATATTAATATGTTTAATGGTCCCCCTATGTATAACTTCTACCCCTAAGTATAATATCTTGTAAATAACGAGATAAACTCATTATTAATTATGAAGGAAAAATAAAATAGATTTTACCATATTTGCTGAAGTCCATATTTCATTGTAAGCACGTAATTCTATTAAACGTATGGAACATTCTTTAAAATTCCAAAATCTATCCTTTTCCTTTTGTTTCTTTGAGTACCTGCAAAAAATAATAATAATTTTTGGTACCCACTTATTATGTTAGGGTCCGGGGGTTAGATCTTGGGAAACCATACCCATTTGGGTGTGGTTGAATCTTTATAAATATAATTTTCATTATTAACTACCATATCAAAATAACCATTAATGTATTTTTCTCTATTTTTCCAATTAACAGGAACCCAAATACTTAGATAATTTTTATTCATATTTCTAGTCAATGATTTTGTATTTCTAGAGAAATTATAAACATTATTGGTCATAGCAGTATTTGAATTTCTATAAAAATTGGATTTAGATTTTACTCGAAATTTAGTACTAGCACTAACATTTTTACTATACATGAAAGCATATCTAGTGCTATTTCTACGATCAATTTTATTATAACTTAAACCACTTTTATCATTGTGAGCTTTTGAATTTGTAACTAAGGAAGATAATATATCTTTACCTTTGTTAAAATTTATGATTTTTGTATTTAATCTTTCAAAATTAGCTTTAGAATCACAAACTTTTTTTTGTAAAATATTATTATTAACTTTTAAAATCTCACATTCTTTAGATAATTCTAAATTCTTTTTAATTAAAGTTTCATTCTCTTTTTCAAGAGACAAAATTAAAGAACTAGAATTATTTAAAGAATTTTCCAAAAAAATATTTTTATTTTGCAAAACATTGATTTCCTCCAAAAGATCATTGTTTTTATCTTCTAACTGCTCATTTTCTTTTTGTAGGAAATCTTTTTGTAAAACAAGTTCTTCGACGGTATTTTCAAAACATTTAGTTTGTTTTACCAAAAATTTATTTTCCTCTTTTAAATTTGAAATTTCTTGCTCACAATCTTTTAACTTAGCTAAAGCAATTGTATTAACTTTATTCAAAGTTTTACAATCTTTTAATAATTCGTCATGTGCTAACAGAAGATCTTTATATAAAGAATCTGAACATACCGATTGTGATCTGAGTTTAGCTATGAAGCATTTGTTTGTTTGCTCCTTTGATTCTTCTTTATTGCTTTTCCTCTTCTTATTGCCTTGACTAGATCTCTTTGTAGCCATTTATTCTAGGATGTTGTTACGATCTCTAGAATCCAAGGCTCTGATACCAAATGAAAGTGAATATGGATCGATAATATAGTTAAACTATTCTAGCAAGTGCGGAATTATAACTAATAGTAAATAGCAGTAATAAAAATGACACCAGAGATTTTTATACTGGTTCAAACTTCCCGTTCTACGTCCAGTCCCAGACTCCTTCTAGAATTTCTCGAATAACCCTCACTTAACCCGGAGGAACAGGTATTACACCGCCTGAGCAACCGAACAGGACTTTTCCGCCTAAGCAACCGAATAGGACTTCAAATACAATTTGATAAATTGTTTCTTGACTTGTGTGTTCTTTAAATAACACGAATATAGTCAATGTAGTACACCCTTCCTATAATCTTCTTGATATGATGATTTGAATGTGCAAAGATAGGAAGTATAGATTGAAAATCACTTGTGATTATGATAATACAAAGCAAGTATAGATAGAAAGAATTAGTTTTTGAAATAGTGAATTTTCATCTCTATTTATAGTGTTGAATAGTTTTAATTCAATAGTTGCAACAATTAGAAGGAGTGCAACTGTTGGTGAAGAAGACAACTCTTCAAAATTTGAATTTTCATGAAGAGATGCTTCAGTTCGTCAAGTTCAGATGTCTGAGAAAAAGTGACAGATGGCTAAGTAAGTTTAAACAGTCAAATAGGCAGAAGAAACAAATTTCTGTGAATTTAGACGTATGTTCATTTAATTTAGATGTCTGTTTTTATGATAGACGTCTGTATTAAAGTGACAGACGTTTGTTTTTATGACAGATGGCTAAATAAAAGTGACAGATGTCTGAATTTGTACTGATTTGTTCCTCTTCTTTATTTTAGTGATTCTGAACTTGAGAAACTTTTGAAAATACTTTTATGTCTATAAAAAGATATTTTATATTTGTAGAACATGTTTTCCAAAAAACTATTTGTGTGTGTGTGTTATCATCATATCAGAGATTGTACAAAAATATCTAACCGGAAATAATAATCAATATCTTTGAGCTTTGTTTGTTGACGATATGATAATAGCTTTTCTTTGTGGATTCCTGCAAGAATATTTGTTATCATAGTATATAGTTTGAAATATATAGTTGTCACATTAAAATCGAAGAAGGCAGGTTCCAATAGTATCCCCATTTTGGACTTATTGAATAAAGTTTTTAGCTTCTTTTTCGCTTGAGTGATTCTCTTGTCTTTCCTTAGTTTGCTGACTAATTGTAGCCATAACTCAAGTTCTTATGAGTTGCATTATCTCCCAGTCCATTCTCGTGTTGTTCAAACATTTTCTAGACATGGCGTGCTTCTCGTACCACATCTCTCGAGTTCTTGGACCTTCCGCTGACTCTAGTCCGCGCTCTGGGGACTTAGAGTACTTCGCTCCGCACTCTGGGGATTCGGAGATTTGAAGTCGTTTATACTCTAGTCCGCACTCTGGGGACTTAGAGTACTCCGCTCCGCACTCTGGGGATTCGGAGATTTGGAATCGTTTATACTCTAGTCCGCGCTCTAGGGACATAGAGTACTCCGATCCGCGCTCTAGGGATTCGGAGATTTGGAATCGTTTATACTCTAGTCCGCGCTCTGGGGATTCGGAGATTTGGAATCGTTTATACTCTAGTCCGCGCTCTGGTGACTTAGAGTACTCCGATCCGCGCTCTGGGGATTCAGAGATTTGGAATTGTTCATACTCTAGTCCGCGCTCTGGGGACTTAGAGTACTCCGATCCGCGCTCTGGGGATTCGGAGATTTGGAATTGTTTATACTCTAGTCCGCGCTTTGGGGACTTAGAGTACTCCGATCCGCGCTCTGGGGATTCAGAGATTTGGAATTGTTTATACTCTAGTCCGCTCTCTGGGGACTTAGAGTACTCCGATCCGCGCTCTGGGGATTCGGAGATTTGGAATTGTTTATACTCTAGTCCGCGCTCTGGGACTTAGAGTACTCCGATCCGCGCTCTGGGGATTCGGAGATTTGGAATTGTTTATACTCTAGTCCGCGCTCTGGGGACTTAGAGTACTCCGATCCACGCTCTGGGGATTCGGAGATTTGGAATCGTTTATACTCTAGTCCGCGCTCTGGGGACTTAGAGTACTCCGATCCGCGCTCTGGGGATTCGGAGATTTGGAATCGTTTATACTCTAGTCCGCGCTCTGGGGACTTAGAGTACTCCAGTCCGCACTCTGGGGACTTGGAGGTTTAAGTTGAGAGCAGTCGTATTTCCACTCTTTATTTTGTATTCATCTACTGTATCGAGGCTAATGTCGTCGAATGAACAATCGAACCACGTTTGCTCATGGAATGAGATTCTGCCCCCCAGGATGAGGGACGAAATTTGAAAAATGGACGATCGATTCTCGTCCGCATGGTGATTATAGCTCTTCTAATCAAGTCAAGGAAGGAGGTATATGACAGATGGTTGAATCACATCCATGTTGGGTTAGATAGCCAAATATCTTACAATTTGCTCCGTATCTCCTTCTAGAAAATAAGGATAATAGATTGTTGAGTAGACAAAGTAAGTTGCATATGTTCCAAGGTGCAGTCGTGTCCATATATTGACAGTGATGGTTAGCGAGTACGCAGTCTACCATAGCTACTTCAAGTTGGGCTTTCGAACAACCTTTCGTGTTCAGGGTAGGATTTGATGTGTAGATGATCAAATCACGTCCACTTTTGACGGATCCCGGCGTCACTGAGCTTCATGAGGGGTATCTGTATTTTGTCGAACTTTGTTCTATGACTCGATTGGAGTGGATGATCGGGCCATATTCATTCCAAGCAGTTTAGGTCTCCAAGTCAAATGTGGAGGTTGATGGATGGATGGTCGGTTGTTCGAATCGACCATAAGTTGATCATACGAACTCAGATCGTCTTGAAACTTTGGCTTCCCTGGCTTTGATTGTTATGTCTTGTTAATCGTGGCTCGATCCAGACTCGGACAAAATTCATCGACATCCATAGTGAGCCTTTGTGTAACCGATCTCCAAGACGAACTGTCACTGGTTTCTAATCAAGTTCTTGGTGTCACGGCCTTTCCCAGTTCTGGGGATGAGTATGGAGTTGATGTATGTTTATACTCCGTCTCGCACTCTGGGAGTACGGAGTTGAGTAGATGTTTATACTCCGTCTCGCACTCTGGGAGTACGGAGTTAAGTAGATGTTTATACTCCGTCTCGCACTCTGGGAGTACGGAGTTGATTAATGTTTATACTCCGTCTCGCACTCTGGGAGTACAGAGTTAAGTAGATGTTTATACTCTGTCTCGCACTCTGGGAGTACGGAGTTGATTAATGTTTATACTCCGTCTCGCACTCTGGGAGTACGGAGTTGATTAATGTTTATACTCCGTCTCGCACTCTGGGAGTACGGAGTTAAGTAGATGTTTATACTCCGTCTCGCACTCTGGGAGTACGGAGTTGATTAATGTTTATACTCCGTCTCCCACTCTGGGAGTACGGAGTTGATTAATGTTTATACTCCGTCTCGCACTCTGGGAGTACGGAGTTAAGTAGATGTTTATACTCCGTCTCGCACTCTGGGAGTACGGAGTTGATTAATGTTTATACTCCGTCTCGCACTATGGGAGTATGGAGTTGATTAATGTTTATACTCCATCTCGCACTCTGGGAGTACGGAGTTGATTAATGTTTATACTCCGTCTCGCACTCTGGGAGTACGGAGTTGATTAATGTTTATACTCCGTCTCGCACTCTGGGAGTACGGAGTTGATTAATGTTTATACTCCGTCTCGCACTCTGGGAGTACGGAGTTGATTAATGTTTATACTTCGTCTCGCACTCTGGGAGTACGGAGTTGATTAATGTTTATACTCCGTCTCGCACTCTAGGAGTACGGAGTTAAGTAGATGTTTGTACTCCGTCTCGCACTCTGGGAGTACGGAGTTGATTAATGTTTATACTCCGTCTCGCACTCTGGGAGTACGGAGTTGATTAATGTTTATACTCCGTCTCGCACTCTGGGAGTACGGAGTTAAGTAGATGTTTATACTCCGTCTCGCACTCTGGGAGTACGGAGTTGATTAATGTTTATACTCTGTCTCGCACTCTGGGAGTACGGAGTTGATTAATGTTTATACTCCATCTCGCACTCTGGGAGTATGGAGTTAAGTAGATGTTTATACTCCGTCTCGCACTCTGGGAGTACGGAGTTGATTAATGTTTATACTCCGTCTCGCACTCTGGGAGTACGGAGTTGATTAATGTTTATACTCCGTCTCGCACTCTGGGAGTACGGAGTTAAGTAGATGTTTATACTCCGTCTCGCACTCTGGGAGTATGGAGTTGATTAATGTTTATACTCCGTCTCGCACTCTGTGAGTACGGAGTTGATTAATGTTTATACTCCGTCTCGCACTCTGGGAGTATGGAGTTAAGTAGATGTTTATACTCCATCTCGCACTCTGGGAGTACGGAGTTGATTAATGTTTATACTCCGTCTCGCACTCTGGGAGTACAGAGTTGATTAATGTTTATACTCCATCTCGCACTCTGGGAGTACGGAGTTAAGTAGATGTTTATACTCCGAGTTGGATCTTTCCCGAGCTGTCTCCAGACTGCTTCATAGCAATGTTGCTTTTTATTGACTCCTGGACAGGCCCTGGCGCCTTATCTCGTCGTACCCACCTAGCTTCCTCTCTTCTTATGAACTGGTGTGCCTTAGAGTAGAAACGCTCTAGCGTAGCCGGAGGTTTTCCTGCTAGCCAGTCTCCAAACTCAGAGTCTGGATCCACACCTCTCATTACAGCCATCAGAATTGCATGGTCATTGGGATTACTGACTTCAGTTGCTGCTATGTGGAACCTTTGTAAATATTCCTTCAACGACTCCTCGGGATTTTGGGTTACACTTGACAGAGACATCACGTCCTTTGGGCGCGTAGTGTGTATCTTGAACTGCTCAATAAACTTCTTTGCCAACTCCTCAAAATTTGATACGGATCGTGGAGGAAGTCGGGTGAACCACATAGTAGCGATCCCAGATAGAGTGATCGGAAAGCACCTACACTTGGTGGCATCATTCGCTCTAGCTGAATCCATCATCCATTCATACCTCATGACGTGCTGTCTGGGGTCAGTCTTCCCTTCATACGCAGGGATAGTAGGCATACTAAACTTCCTGGGGTACGCCGCTTGCAACACAACATCTGTGAACGGAGTATGACCTCTTGACACTCCTCAATCATCATTCGATAACCCCTGATTTTCTTTCATCAACTGCCTGATCATGGCTGTCAGATCTAGTGTTTGTATGGAAGGCGGAAGGTTAGTGTCTGTTCTACGTGCCTGACCATGCAGGTGCCTCCTCTTCTGGCGACCTGCCAATCGTTCGTCCTGAGGTCCGACATCGTTAGCGTTTTGATGATCTGGACCTCCATCCTCCATTTGTACTCCGGTCCTGAAGTTCCCAGCTCTTGTTTGGTTACGGTCTCCAGTCGTTTGAACATCAGCTTATGCTCGTGCAGCTTCAGTCTTACGTCGTCTGCGCTTGGGAGGTTCATTAGAGGAAGTTGAGCTGTCAGATGAATAGTAAGGAGCGGGATTGCCCCCAGCATTCTGTTGCTGCTGTTGAGTGAGTTGTGCCATCAGGTTGGCGTTAGCTTGCATCTGCTCTCCTAGTTGTCTCCTGCTTTCCCTGAGTTCTCTCATCGAGTCATTGAACTCTATTCTGGTGACAACTGGAGTCTGTTCTTGAGCGGCAATTCCTGCACTCGGAATCGCTGGTTGATTGCTAGGTCCTGCTTGTTGCACACTAGCAGTTTCGTGGGCATCCGCATTATGAGAAGCTGACCTGGTACGTGGTCTTGCCATTGTAGAGCTATTAGTATGAACTCTGAGTAGAATAAACGGATGTCCTATCAGTGAGTCGGATCTTCCTTGGGGGATTTGTTCAATCCAGTAGCTTCAAAGCAGATCCTTGAGGTCTGAGAATTCGATTCTCAATGAAAGCACCAAAGTGTTAGCACCAAAATTGGTCACTAACCTCGTTCAGAAAGATTGTGTAGAGATATAAGTGATGAAAGTAAATTAAGCAGAGAAGACAATGCTAATTTAAATGCAGAAAGTAAGAACACCAAATTTATAGTGGTTCAGCGTAATTGCCTACGTCCACTTTTTTCAACTTTATTGATTTCCTTTATAGTTGATTACAAATACAATTCGTGAATAAAATGCTTGAGTGAAGTTGTTAAGTAGAGAAGATGAGTCTTGGAAATGGCAGAGTCTCCCCGGTCTTTTCTCTCCCAAAAAAGGATCCATTCCACTGTGACCCTGCCCCTCTATTTATAGACAAAGATGGGCTGGACTTCCCAAGTGGGCTGATGGCCGAACACTCTAGCCCGAGTACAGTGGTCGCTGTATGCCGAGTAAGGTTTGCCGAACGCCGCTACGCCGCTACGCCGAACCATTCCTTCTATGCCGAACGGTGTGTTGGTGTCGTGGGAAGTGTAGGATGGTTGTCTGTTGAGGCCGAACATGCCTCCATCTCAAGCTCTAGAACGAACGGTGTATGCAGGCCGAACGATACCGGTATCTTGAGTAGTTGTGCATACTGAATGTCTTCTGGATGTCGAGTACTACGCCGAATACCATGGGATGCCGAGTACTCCTGTTGCCGAGTACTACGCCGAACACCATGGGATGCCGAGTACTCCTGTTGCCGAGTACTACGCCGAGTACCTTGGGATGCCGAGTACTCCTGTTGCCGAGTACTACGCCGAGTACCTTGGGATGCCGAGGACTCCTGTTCCCGAGTACTACGCCGAGTACCTTGGGATGCCGAGCACTCCTGTTGCCGAGTACTACGCCGAGTACCTTGGGATGCCGAGTACTCCTGTTGCCGAGTACTACGCCGAGTACCTTAGGATGCCGAGCACTCATGTTGCCGAGTACTACGCCGAGTACCTTGGGATGCCGAGCGCTCTTGATGCCGAGTTCTCCTATCACCGAGTTCTAATGATGCCGAACGCTAGCGCTGAGCATTGGTTGTCGCCGAGTGCCAGTTGACGTCGAACACTGCTGGATGCCGGACACTATGGATGCTGTGTACTTCGCCGAACACTGCTGGATGCCGGACACTATGGATGTTGTGTACTTCGCCGAACACTCCTAGATGCCAAGTGCGTCGCCGAACACTGCTGGATGCCGGACAGTCTGAGATGCCGAGCACTAGTTGCCTGGTCAAATCTCCATGAAACAGTTCATCTACACATCAAATCCTACCTCGAACACAAAAGGTTATTCGAAAGCCCGACTTGAAGTAGTTCTGGTGGACTGCCTACTCATTAACCATCGTTCTCAATATACGGACACGACTACACCTTGGAACATATGCAACTTACTTTGTCTATTCAACAATCTATTATCCTTATTTTCTAGAAGGAGATACGGAACAAATTGTAAGAGATTTGGCTATCTAACCCAACATGGATGTGATCCAACCATCTATCATATACCTCCTTCCTTGACTTGATTGGAAGAGCTATAATCACCGAGCGGACGAGAATCGATCGTCCATTTTTCAAATTCCGTCCCTCATCCTGGGGGGTAGAATCCCATTCTGTGAGCAAACGTGGTTCGATTATTCATTCGATGACATTAGCCTCGATACAGTAGATGAATACAAATTAAAGAGTGGAAATACGACTACTCTCAACTTATACCTCCAAGTCCCCAGAGTGCGGACTGGAGTACTCTAAGTCCCCAGAGCGCGGACTAGAGTATAAATGAATTAAACCTCCAAGTCCCCAGAGTGCGGACTGGAGTACTCTAAGTCCCCAGAGCGTGGAATATAGTATAAACGACTTAAACCTCCAAGTCTCCAGAGCACGGACTGGAGTACTCTGAGTCCCTAGAGTACGGACTAGAGTATAAAGGAATTAAACCTCCAAGTCCCCAGAGTGCAGACTGAAGTACTCTAAGTCCCCAGAGCGCGGACTAGAGTATAAACGACTTAAACCTCCAAGTCCCCATAGTCCGGACTGGAGTACTCTAAGTCCCCAGAGCGTGGACTAGAATATAAACGACTTTAACCTCAAAGTCCCCAGATTGCGGACTGGAGTACTCTAAGTCCCCAGAGCGCGGACTAGAGTATAAATGACTTAAACCTCTAAGTCCTCAGAGTGCGGACTGGAGTACTCTAAGTCCCTAGAGCGTGGACTAGAGTATAAACGACTTAAACCTCCAATTCCCCAGAGTGCGGACTAGAGTACTCTAAGTCCCCAGAGCACGGACTAGCGTATAAACGACTTAAACCTCCAAGTCCCCAGAGTGCGGACTGGAGTACTCTAAGTCCCCAGAGCGCGGACTAGAGTATAAACGACTTAAACCTCCAAGTCCCCAGAGTGTGGACTGGAGTACTCTAAGTCCCCAGATCATGGAATAGAATATAAACGACTTAAACCTCCAAGTCCCCAGATTGCGGACTGGAGTACTCTAAGTCTCCA
The DNA here is from genome assembly GCA_030737815.1 of Allium fistulosum. Classification (NCBI taxonomy): domain Eukaryota; kingdom Viridiplantae; phylum Streptophyta; class Magnoliopsida; order Asparagales; family Amaryllidaceae; genus Allium; species Allium fistulosum. The sequence goes on along the minus strand of CM060901.1, from coordinate 1,414,414,257 downwards.
GAGCGCGGACTGGAGTATAAATGACTTAAACCTCCAAGTCCCCAGAGTGCGGACTGGAGTACTATAAGTCCCCAGAGCGCGGACTAGAGTATAAATGACTAAAACCTCCAAGTCCCCAGAGTGCGGACTGAAGTACTCTAAGTCCCCAGAGCGCGGACTAGAGTATAAACGACTTAAAACTCCAAGTCCCCAGAGTGCGGACTGGAGTACTCTAAGTCCCCAGAGCATGGACTAGAATATAAACGACTTAAACCTCCAAGTCCTCACAGTACGGACTGGAGTATTCTAAGTCCCCAAAGCGTGGACTAGAGTATAAACGACTTAAACCTCCAAGTTCCCAGAGTGCGGACTGGAGTACTCTAAGTCCCCAGAGCGCGGACTAGAGTATAAATGACTTAAACCTCCAAGACCCTAGATTGCGGACTGGAGTACTCTAAGTCCCCAGAGCACAGACTGGAGTATAAATGACTTAAACCTCCAAGTCCCCAAAGTGTGGACTGGAGTACTCTAAGTCCCCAGAGCGCGGACTAGAGTATAAATGACTAAAACCTCCAAGTCCCCAGAGTGCGGACTAGAGTACTCTAAGTCCCCAGAGCGCGGACTAGAGTATAAACGACTTAAACCTTCAAGTCTCCAGAGCACGGACTGGGGTACTCTGAGTCCCCAGAGCGGGGACTAGAGTATAAATGACTTAAACCTCCAAGTCCCCAGAGCGCGGACTAGAGTACTCTAAGTCCCCAGAGCATGGACTAGAGTATAAATGACTTAAATCTCCAAGTCCCCAAAGTGCGGACTAGAAAACTCTAACTCCCCAGAGTGCGGACTCGAATATAAGCGAATCGGATCTCCAAGTTCCCTGAATATGAACTATGACCCAAATGACTTGAATTTTTCAAATCCCTGACATACGGGCTGGAAAGTATTCTAAGTGCTCGAAGCACAGAATGGAAGTTCAATGACTCCCGAAGAGTTTCCGAGTTATATGAAGATGGACTGAGAAGTCTATGTTACTCACAACTGCTTGGATTAAAATCACAATCACAAAGAAAACTGAACAATAAGAGTCTTTTGTAAGACAAAAAAAGGAACTAAACCTTATTCAGAAATGAGTTTCTATTACAACCCTTCCAACGTTTGGAGTCGACATTCTATTTACAAGGACTAAGGAAATAGATGAAAATAATTACATGACTTAAACTAACTCTCGTTGAACGAGGATAGTAATCACTTCTTGTGGTTCTTCAACTTCTCCTCTCCAGAGCATTTACCCTTGGTACTCTTCTTTGATAGAGGGGTAGCAACTGAAGGAGTACGGGGGCCTTTCATGGGCTTGGACCCGCCAGGAAGGATGACCTTCAACGGCTTGTTCAAAGGATCGTCCAAGTCCACAACTCGGGGCTCTACTATGACCTTGACCGTCTCCTCCTTCTCTTTCTCGAGCCGCTCCTCCATGCTCAATTCAGATGTGTGCTCAAAGGTGCCTGTAATTTCTACTTCATAACCCTCGTCGGTAGGAGAGGAGGTTTTAGACTTGTCTTCATCAAGCGCTCCGATCACCTGAGCGTCTGGACCAGGAGCCTCCCCTACGTGAGTGGCTTCACTTGTTTTCTCCCCCACTTCCTTGGCGACATCGCTCCTTGGAGTGGGCTCAGGGTCAGAACGGCCTGCACAAAATCGTGGAAAACAAGCATTAAAATGCAATAGTCCTGCATAAAGAATAATGACTTTCGAAATCTTAAAGAGAATCTTAAAGAGAAGGATTATCTACCAGGTTTAGGCAAACTATCAGCCATCCGGTGGGTCTCACCCTCTGGAACAGGAGACAGAATGCGGACTAAAGTACTCTAAGTCCCTGAGTGCGGACCAGAGTATAAATGACTCAAAAACTTCTAAGTCCCCGGAGCATGGACTAGATTATAGACAACTTCAGAAAAATCCCTAAATCCCAGAAGCGGACCAGATTACTCTAAGTTCCCAGAGTGCGAACTAGAGTATAAACGAGTTGACGAAAATCTCTGCGTCTCGAACTGTGGACTAAAGCATAAACCGTTCGACAAATCTCTAAGTCCCCGGAGCGTGGACCGAAGCATGAACACAAATTGGGCGCGAGTCAACCGGAGGGAGAATAACACTAAGTCACCAGAATGTAGAGTGGTGTATAAACATCGATAAATAGACGAGTGGATTCCGACCATTTTCTATTCCATAAACTTCGGCCTGGAATCGACAAGAGGATTATTAACCCGCTGAGGATGGAGTTCGACCATCCAACTAGTGACCTGGCCAAATCAATGCTGGGGGCAGGGGTACAAAACACTAAAAAGCCGAATACGACAGCTTACTATAGCCCTAGCGTGGCGTTCTTTATAACTTGAGGCAGCGACTGCAGGGAGGCCTTAATATAAAACCAATCGAAACGGCATCCAAAGCTACAAGCAACCTACTATATCATACCTCAGACCAAGGGTCAATGCCAATCCGCACCAAGCACATACGAATGTGCCTCGGATGTTTTTTGAAAAACTATGACCCCCAGAGTATGGAAAGGAGGGTAAACCATGAATACTTGGTCAAAAATTCTCCAGCACCCTCATTCGATTCGTCAGGAGGAGTATGAAACTGGATGAGCATAACTCGACTGCATTTGTAGCCAACTTTACCCCGAGATCTGATTACAGAGCATGATCCAAAGTGAACGTGGATGACCATCCACTGTCCAAATTACGCCCTGAAACTTACGTGGCATCGAAGTATTCCTCTTGGAATGAAAAACCACGATAAAATCCAAGATAGGCGAGACCTAGTCTCCCATCGACTGACATGATCCCATGATTCAACGGGAAAGAGAGTGAAGCTAAAGTGGGCGTGGCTGGCCTTCCTACTTATCGGTATATGCGCCAGACCCGGGGGCACGAGCAAGAAGCAAGATGAATGTGAACCGACTATTCACCAATCACCTCTATGTCTTTAGAGTTTAGGTGAAAACATAAACATAGCTAGGACGAGACTCAACCGTCCATGCCGTACATTTATCAACCCGAGACTGGGAGAAGACGCATGGTCATCCAAAAACTGGCTATGATAGCTCATTATTGAAACTTATATATAGTGCTTACAGCTACTCAAGGCAACGACCAAAAGGATGCCTAGAGATAGAATCATTAAATAGATGCCAAAGCTTGTGGGCAACTGACTGTCACTCCACCCCGAAGGGCGAGTGAAGGATCATGAATGCATTGAATAGAAAATGCGTTACTCGAATATACATGCAAATTCAAACTCATAGCAATATCCAGCTATGTAGTTGCACGCAACTCGAGGCTGGCCCCTACTCGACATTTCCTTCAACGCGCTTTTAAGCCTGATTTTTGGCCATTTGCTGATAATCTATTAGAGCATTCAGAGCCCTTCGCTATTAGACTCAATAACTCATGACAAGACTCTAGGATTCGACTAGAGTAACCACCAACATTGGCCGTCCCAACCAAATTTCACATTGAATGTTATGCAAAATAGTTACATCTTTACTCAAAGAATATGGGATGGCACCTGCTAAGCTGACGGTCGACATTATAGCCAGCCATGGCGACCCTTTTCGGGTGCTGAATATCGGATCACAGCTCAGTGCAGCGATGATAAAAGAATTAGTTGGATTTTTGAATAAATGATGATATGTTCCCATGGACCCATTCTGACATGCATATGTGATTTCATTAACTATCGCGAGCCATGCATTGGATATCAACCCGAAGCTACAAAAGCTAGCACAATCTCTATTGATTTCATCATGAAAGCACCACTCTTACTTTTAGGCTCACCCCATCAACGTCTATGCCTACCAGCCATTGCGACAAGGCATACAATGACCTGAGACGTCTGAAAGACTACTTAAATAGAATATCAAACTAAGCTAATTCGATATCACTTATTTCCTACGAAGGGCTATCCAAGGACGGAAATTAGCAAACCTCACACCCAAATTCACTACCTCAGATGACTACTCGAAGAGCAGCAGAGAACCAACCATGAGATGGAAAATGTATGCAGATGAAGCATCCAATGATCAGTGTTATGGCATAGGGGTCATGATAATGACTCCTAAGGACGATCAATCTGCTACATCCTAAAACTCGATTTACCTGTAACAAACAACGATGCTTAATATGAAGCCTTGACTGCCAGCCTCAAACTTGTAGAGGATTTGAAGTGAAAACTTTACATATCTATTGTGATTCTTGATTGGTAGTATACAAATTTAAGGAAGTTGATCTTGCTAGGGGGCATTGTCTTGCTCCTTATCTCGGCCAAGTCCAAGAGCTACTAACCGACTTCACGTATTACATCATTACACACGTACTCAGCGAACAAAATGAAAAGGTGTCATGGTTGACTCCTATCAAAGATTATCTACAATGAGGAATTCTTACTGAAGGGAGGAATGGAAATCGACAGATCCTCCTCAAAGCTTCACGCCAAATCATCTAAGAAAAAGCCGTGTGTCAAAAGGAGTTTATCCATCCCCATGCTTCGGCATATCGCCTATGATGATATCTTGAGCAAAGTCTATGAAGAAGAATGCGGTAATAACATTAGGGGGAAAACCATGATAAAGAAGATACTCTGCTACAGGTATTACTGGCCAACTATCAACCCAGAAGCGGTTGATCATGCTAGACAATGTGACGAGTGCAAGGTGTTTGCAAAAAATCTGGGAACCCCGCCGATGGAAATTATTCAAATGGCTAGTTCATAGCCGTTTGCCACTTGGGGACACTGAAATCATCTTCTTGTCGATCCTAAAGGTGGTGCGAAATACACCATCATAGCAGTTGATTACGTCACCAAATGGGCAGATGAAGAACTCTTAACCACGACCAAGATGAAGAAAATAATCAACTTCTTTATCCGTAACGTCATCTGTCCTTATGACCTCCATGATCCATTATAACTGCAAATGGACAGGTTGAAGCTGTGAACAAAATCATAGAGTCTGTACTGAAGAGAGGTTTGGAAAACTCCTTAAGTGGCTGATTGCAACCCTTATTTCACAGAAAATACAAACAAGGAATCGCGATTGAATTGCAATTAAACTAGATGGAGTTGGCGACGACTTATGAGCATATAAAATGCATCCGAGAGCCAATGGCAAGAACATGTATCCGAACGTGCATGTGTACGTCCGAAAAAGTTCGACTTCTTGAAATCAACAGAAATTGAATTCTCACTAAGGGTTATTAAGAGAAGACTAGATCAGATAGTCGAAGCTTATTAGCTCTGCAGAATCAGACATGGATGGCCACTGATGAGCTACAACCCTGGATTTATAATATTGGGAATCGACCAAGCATCACGATGACCAAAGAAGGATACAACACCTTAGGAGGATAAATTGGAGGATAATGACTATTCAAGAAACATGGTGGATTTCTTTCTAAAGACTAGGAATACTCGCTGATTCAAAGCATGTTGTGTTGCTTCACACGACACGCTTTGGGGGGAAAATGTTAACCGGCATCTTGGCCCAGTTACAAAACGACAGTTGAAGAAATTATCATTAGCACTAGACAAGATTCTGATCAAGAAGAGACTGAAGGTGGTAGCAAGTTGTCAGGCCCACAACAAACCAAGAGCATTCGGCCTGCCTGGCCTGGTGCGCAGATTCACCTACTATGGGCAGAGGCACCTTGTTCCTAAGCCCGTGAGGGAAGTCCAACCCATCTCGTCTATAAATAGGAGGGCAGTAGCACAATGAAAGGGACCTTTTTTGGAGAACACTGGGGAGACTCTGCCATTTTCAAAACTCATCTTCTTTACTTATAAATTTCATTCAAGCATTTGATCTACGAATTATATTTGTAATCAATCATTAAGAAGATCAATAAAGTTTAACCTCAAAGTGGACGTAGGCAATTACGCCGAACCACTATAAATCCGGTGTTCTTACATTCAGCATTTAAATTAGCATATTCTTCTTTGTTTAATTTATCTTCATCACTTATATCTCTACACGATCTTCCTCAACGAGGTTAGTGACCAATTTTGGTGCTAACACCAAACTATTCAAAACCAATGGTTTCACCTTTATCAAATTGCTGAAAGACATGTATTATCTTCAACAACCCCTTCAAAAGCTATAGTAAGCCTTTTGAATTGGTCGAAACCAATGTGGTCCAGGACGGGTTCCGCATCAGATCAGAAAGAAGAGCACATGCGTAACCAACATCATCGAAACCTATGAGAAAAGGCTATCGACATAGTCGAAAGCACTTACAGGACAACTCAAAAAAGAGGAGTGCCACCATAACTTTCAACAATGGCGGCAACATGCTTAGGCCTTTCAGCAGCCACCTTCCGACCCAGTCGAAAGCATCAGGGTTGGAAGGTGCTGACCCGCATCTATAAATAAGACCCAAGGGGTCACTTTTTTGGGGGGCCAATTCCTCTCATTCTCAACTTGTATACTCATACAAAAAAGGGTTGTAACCCTAATTTGTAAATTGATTTGGGAATTTAGAGAAATACATTTTTCTTTGCTGGATAAAGGGGAAGTCTCAAATACTTTAGTCTACTTTACTGTTTCCTTAAAGCTTTAGTTGGATTCACCTTTATGTTTCAGGTTTCACCTTCATCGTAAGGTCATCATTGACACAATCGAAACTCCTTCAAATTCCAAGCTATCTTCTCTGGAGCCATCACCTTCGACAAGTTCGAAACCAAGTCACTACACACTTAAATTCTCAACTAACACAAGAAGTCTAAGGATCCAGCATTTGACAAGGTCGAAACTGTCACCTTTAATCCCTACTTAAGTCCAAATTGTTCAATAGACAAAAGCCCTCGACAAGGTCGGAACTCAGACCAAGTTTCCTGGTTTAAGATTTATCATTAAGATCACCTCGCTTCCAATAGGGTCGAAACCTTTCAAGGAAAAACTTTCTAAGATATTTCTATCAATTCGAAAGGAAGGCCTTCAAGTGGAAAATTAATCCATCTCAACATGGTCGAAAGGTTACTAACCATGGAACCAGACCCTTTCGTCACGGTCGAAAAATATGTCTAGGTAATTCCTACTTCCTAAAGCCTAATCAGGAGGAGATTCAAAGAGGATTTATATCTTCTTTTCTGCTCTACTTGCCTAAAGGATAAATCACATTCCTTAGTATTATTTTGGGGTGTTGAGAAGAAATCTTGTTAACACCCATCGTTCACACCAGTTCTTCAACTTCTTTATCCTATATAAGGGAACAAAGAGTTTTTCGAGAGGAAATCTTTGACTTCATGTATGGTGGAATGGTTGGAATTTGCCGGATTAGAGAAGGATGGAGGTTCAGGCCCTTCTTCTAGCGCCAAAAATTTTACATAAATTTTTCGTCTAACTAATACCCCCCAGAGTTCTCGGAAGTTTGTTCCAAGAGGATGAAGTGGATTAAGCAAATGTCGAAACTTAAATAGAATGTAAGTGCCGAAAGGTAAAGTTGACGTGAAATTTATAGTGGTTCGAGACCTTGATCCCTAGGTTCACTTTGAAGATTATACTGTGAACTTTTATTCCTCAACTTAGTGTACAAATACATTTGATACTAAGTCCTCAATTAATGATCTTTTAACTAAAGCTTTTCTAAAAGGAGTAAAGAATAATAAATGATTGTAGAATATTAGAAATTCATTAGTCAGCCCCTTTTCAATGGCACGTGACCCTCTATTTATAGCAGATTTAAAGTTCTTCCATTGGTGCATTAACTCAAACTAACGACCTGGCTTACTATAGGCGGCTCTAAATCAAACACCTATCTTCATCTAGTTGAAAGTCTTTTGACATGGATAGTTGACATTCCACTTCTATATATAGCTTCTTTTATTACTTTCATCTATCTTGGTCGTTGATCTCGGTTTGGTCTATCTGAGCCAGTGATTGTTGAGACTTATTTGAATTTTGCTGTTCATGACAGTTTTTGCTCTCATTAAGCTTCATGCTCTATTTGGACAATAATCTCGGTTTTGGTTGTTGCCTTAACTCATGTTATTGGCCTATATGCTCTCGGATACTGAGTCCAGTGCCTATGCTCTCGATGGAAACTAAACAATGAGTCTTGAAACTACAAGCAAAGGGAATCTCTTTCCGAATATTCGTAATTTGTACCTTGTGGAAATTATGGTGTAACAGGTTTACTTTGCTTTTTAAAAATTACAGAAGAACTATAAGTTTTCTATTTATCATTTACTAAGAGGAACTATCTTTATGGTTCTTTCCAATAAACAGTAGTTGCATATATAGTTAAATTTGATTAGGTAATTTTGGTTTACTTTTCTTTTTAAAAACAACAAGAGAGATCTTTCAATCACATTATTGCTACTCTTTATTTTACTTGTAATCTTTTTGATGAAAATTATTTTTCATTATAACTATGTGATTTGATTTTCTATTAGTGAAATTTATCATGGTTGTTTAATGAAAAATATATGAGGCGTTATCCACCTTTTTGACCCGGCTATATTCGGGCTCACTAGACAAGTTAGACTTGATGAAAGACAAGGAAAGCAGTTCAGAGAGGTGATCGCAAAGTCCAGTGATCAAAATCAGACCATAATATGAAGTAACGATTAAGCAAAACCAAGAGAATGAGTCTACAAAACATTCTAAGTATGGATCGATGCCACCCCTAGGTAAGGGATCGGTACATATCCCTTCCCCAAGGCAGGGGATCAGATCGGATAACTATGCCTATGAACAACTTGAATCAACAATTTAATTTAACGGGAATCAATCGATATCCTAAAAACATGAAGACAACTATGTAAACATCTTTAGAAACATAAAGCTAGCACGTAGAGGACCCACACTACCGATTGCATGACCCCTATTGGTCATCTAGACTGATTGGCCCTGATCGCTCTCTTATGTGAAGGGCCTTGAAATTTTCTAGGTGCCTCATCTACATCTGGAGATTCTCCTGGCGAATTTTCAGGAAGATATTCGATCGTATACCCCTATAAATATAGTGTTCATTGTTCATTTGAGGGATCTTTATGCTATTTTTTTGCTTGGACGTCATTGTATTTACAGATTTCGATCTGATCCCTCCTGTACTAAGAAATTCAGGTGATCGATAAAGTTATTTCATCAAAGTGGACGTAGGCATTCAACGCCGCTATAAATCAGTTTGTCATTGTTTTTTACATGTTTTATGCTTTTGTCCACTATTTTAATTTTGATTTCTTCATTTATTTTTCTACATATAATCTATGTGGGTTTGTGCCAACTTTTGGTGCAAACATTTTGGTGCTTTCACTGAGAATGAATTCTCAGGTTGATTGGATCTCATCATCTACTTGTGGGTTCCCATATTCGCGAGATTGATCCAGATTTTTGTCGACAAGTTTATGTTTCTACTTAAAGAAGATCTAAATGGAAGCTATTAGCCATGGCTAAATGAAAGTGTAGCACTTCTCGTGCTGTTGAACACAGTAAAGATACCAGTGTTCAACAGGTTGGTCAAAGCATACAACCGGCTGCTGCCAATCCTTAGAATCCAACCGACTACGTCACCAAAGCAGACTTTGAAGTACTAATGAAGGAATTGATGGGTATCTGTCAGCAACTAAACATGTGAATATAGGTTAACATCAACCAGTTGAAAGATCAACATGGAAAGACAAGGATCAAGCCTGCTCCTATTAAGGATCAAAAATATCCTCCTCATCTGATGACTATCACAGAAATAGATGCTGCAAAACAGATGCATATGCAGCTAGAATATTGGGACGGAACTAGGCGATGGGCTATGGCTGATTAGCACTGATCGGTACCGAACCCCCTAGAGGGATCGGCACTAAACCCTCAAATCATGGGGGTAATCAGCATGCAGGTGGAGGAGCTCACTCTGGAGATGCCACGATCGATCAAGGTGTTGAAGCTCAAGAGAATGTGGTTGAACCGCAACTGAGAGACGATAAAGAACCGTTGCTCAGGAAATGGATAAAGAGCAAGAGGAGCCAAGCCAACGTGGCGCTACTCGAAGATGTGGATTGGGTCGCTCACATGAGGTGGAACATGACTATCGCCTGGCACTAACTCTCTAAACATTAGACTTAACAGCTATGTGAGGCAGCTAGTGAAAGAAAGTCAAGGTTTGACCAACGATGATTGGGGACTCTCCAGAAGTCATACTCCATTCACAAACAACATTTTACATGTAGAATATCCGTAAGGTTCCATATGCCTATGATGATTGTCTATACATGAAAAACCGACCCCCGGTAGCATCTCTTGAAGTACGAATGGCACATGGACTCCGCCCGAGCTACTGATGCTGTCAAGTGTAGATGTTTTTCCATTTTTCTGGAAGATGTTGTGACCCTGTGGTTTATAAAGCTTCCACCGCGGTCAATCTCTTCACTTGATGAGTTAGCAATGAAGTTTCTGTAGCAGTTCCACATGCACACGACTTTCCCCAAGGATATAATGTCACTGTCCAACTTGGTCCGGGCATCGGGTAAGTTAATGAATGATTTTCTGGAAAGGTTTAATACAGCCGTTATAGAGGTTAGTAATCTAAATGATGATGCAATACCCATGGCACTTACTAGGGGAGTCGAGCCCGATTCTATGTTTGGTGATTGATTAGCAGAAAAGCCTGCTTCTACATTGGATGATTTCTTTGCAAAGGCGGCTCAGTTTCCGAGGAAAGAGGAGACAAAGCGAACCTGGAAGAGAGATGCTGCAAGCCCAAGGGCCGAGGGAGTATGAATTAATGTGGTCATGAAGCAATCAAGTGTTAGTTTCAGAAAAGTTCAAATCAATGTTCAGAATAAATCGAATGAGCAAAAGAAAGACGGTGATAGGAACCGCGACCGAAGATGGGATTTGGGATAGGGAAGCCAAGTATCCCATTATTTGACATATACATGTCGCTGAATACATCGCTAGAGAATGTTTATCTATTGACTTGTAACACTATGTAGTACATGAAACCACCTCCGAAGGAACCGACGGAGAAGTGGAGAAAATTCGAAAAGTATTGCAGATTTCATGAAAGTTATGGACATACCACGAACGAGTGTCGCATCTCCGTGATGTTATTAAGAAGTTATTTCGAGAAAGAAAGTTGCAGTAATTTGTTAAAGCCCCTTAGGATGGCGAGCATGGGACATCTGACCCCAATCAAGGACAAGTTCCACCCAATGCTGAGGAATCTTGAAGGACAACAGGGAGATTAGCTATTAATACCATTGTTGGAGGACCACATCCGACCGACAAAAGCTGGAATGAAATGAAGCGTTATGTGAATGCTATCAGACATGTTGACATTGAATGTTACTTGAACATAGAGTACGGTGCTCTAGCAAAGCATCAATGAACTATGATGGATGATACTGTATTTTAGAGTAGGGATGCAGACAAGGTAGAGGCCTCTACGATCGACCCAATGGTGATCTCGGCCATGATCTACCACACCTTAGTGAGAAAGGTTCTGATTGATTGTCAAATTTCTGTTAATATCATTTTTAAGAAGGCATACGACTAGATGTTATTGGAAGCCAAAGATCTAAAACAGTGCAAAGCCCGTATTCATGGCTTTAATGGTATAGCAATTGAAGTGGTAGGCTCTGTCGAGTTACCGGTGGAGTTAAGAGACGATAGCCGAAGGAGAGTGCAGGTGCTGTCGCTTGTTGTGTTAGATGTGAACTCTCCATACAATGCTTTTTTGGGTTGACCAGCCCTTGTTGAATTCAAGGTAGCTATTGTCCCTTAGTGTCTGACACTCAAATTCCCGACAGAGAATGGTATGGGAATTATTCATGGAGACTAGGCAACTGATCGTGCCTGCTATTTTGTTGAGTTGAGGGATGCTCAACGAAAAGAAAAAGGAAAGAACTTGGAGACGTATCTCTGCATCAAAACTAACGAAGCTTAGAAATCAACGTCCGATCCTTGGTTGGGCACCACAGTCGGTTTTATAAAGATATAGATCCGAGAGACAAAGAAGAGGAGCCTAAAAAGCTAAGGCTGCACCCACTGAGCTAACGATCGACATCACGATCAGCCATGACGACCCATCACAGGTCCTGAACATCGGATCACAACTCAGTATAATGATGATGAAGGAATTAGCTGGTTTTCTCCAACCGAATCTTGATGTGCTCTCTTGGACTCATTCTGTATGTATGGGATCTCACCGATCATCACGAACCATGCATTGAATATCGACCCGAGGCATGTCCCAATGAAACAAAAATGACATGGCATGGATCCGGACAGATCTGCTGCACTTAAAGAGGAGGTGAATAAACTTAAGAACAATGGGTTTATCCACCATGCTCTATACCCTAAATTTATATCTAATCCAGTCTTATATGAAAAGCTAATAGAAAGTGGTGGACATGCGTCGGCTACTCAAATCCGAATAAAGCATGCCTAAAAGACAGCTTTCCACTTTCGAGGATCGACCAGCTGGCAGACTGAACCGCTGGACATGAACTGCTTCATTCATGGATGCATACTTTGGGTACAATCAGATCTCGATGCATGTCCCAAACCAGAAACACACCAGCTTCATTACCGACCTGGGATTATATTGCTACGTTGTGATGCCTTTTGGACTAAATAACACTGGAGCTACTTACCAATGACTGGTCAATCAGATGTTCAAAGACCAGATTGGGCGATCAATGGAAGTATATGTGGATGATATCCTTGTGAAGTCATGATGATCAAATGACCACATCGATGAATTATAGGAGATGTTTAGTGTTCTCCGAGAATATGGAATGAAACTTAAACACTTGAAATGCTCTTACGTCATTACTTCGGGGAAATTCTTGGGTTTCATCGTCAACTCTTATGGAATTGAAGTCAATCCTGAGAAGATTCAAGCTATCAGAGATATTCAAATACCAAAGATAATTAAACAGCTGTAGAGCATAACAGAAAGGTCATTGCCCTGAGTCGATTCATCTCCAGGGCCATCGATAAATGCATCCCTTTCCTTGACTTGATCGGGAGAGGGAAAGGAAACTTCGAATGGACGCAAGATTGTATTAAGGCATTTCACGCTCTAGTACATCAATTAGAGAGACCCCCATCTTGTCCAAGCCATTGGATCACAAAGACTTGTATATTTACTTGGCAGTGTCGATACATGCCATAAGTGTCGCACTGCTACGCGAAGAGGATTGGACCCAAGGGCCGAAGTATAATGTTAGAAAGCGATTGGCGGGTGCTGAATGAAACTATCTGAAATTTGAGAAACTCCCTTATTTCCTGTTAATTGCATCAAGAAAGCTCTGCCCTTATTTCCAGGCTCATCCCATCAATTTCTTCACCGACCAGCCGTTGCGAAAGATCTTACATCAACTTGAGACGTTTGGAAGGTTACTTAAATGGAACATCGAATTGAGCCAGTTCGATATCACTTATCTCCCTCGGGGAGCCATCCAGGGACAAGCACTGGTGGACTTCGTAGCCGAATTCACTACACAAGACAACATTCCAAAGAGCAGTAGAGAACTTACCATCCAATGGAAGATGTACATGAATGGAGCATCCAACGATCAGTGTTCTAGAGCCAGAGTCATACTGGTAACTCCTAAGTAGCACTCAATCTTCTACGCCCTAAAACTTGACTTCCCTGTAAAGAATAACGAGGCTGAATATGAAGCCTTTATCGTTGGGCTTAAATTTGCTAGAAAGATAAGAGTAACGGCATTGCGAATTTTCCATGATTCCAAGTTAGTAGTAAACCAAGTCAGGGGAGAATATTAAAACAAAGGAGTGCAACTTGCTCCTTACCTCAACCAGATCCATAAGCTGCTAACCGATTTCGAGCATTACATCATTACACATATCCCTAGAGAAGGAAATGAGAAAGCAAACTTACTGGCCAAGCTAGCCAATTCTGGGAATGCACAACAAATGGGCTTGATCCCAGTTGAAGTACATAATGCTCCAAGCATTAATGGGATAGAGATTGATTGGGTCTTAGAGATGGAGCCCAAGAAGGAGTCGTGGATGAATCCGATTAAAGACTATTTGAAAAGGGGGATCCTTCCCAAATGGAGGAACGAAAAATGATAGATCCTTCGTAAAGCTTCACGACACATCCTTCAATAAAAGGTCATGTACATAAAGGGTTTCTCCATCCCCCTACTTCGGTGTATCTCCAACGATGAAATCAAGCGAGTATTAAGAGAAGTTCATTATTAGCAAGAAATCTTGTTAACACCCTAAAGTTGGAACAAAAGTGAAAACGACCTCTTCAAAACCACCTTTAGAATCAGTCAAGACTCCTTCGAAAACACCTTTCAAAATGTTGCGGTAAGTAGGATTAAAAGTAAGAACATCCTCTTACCTCCTTTCGAATATGTCAAGATAATCTAAGACTCCTTTGAAATCTCATTTTGAAATGGTTGAAGTAATTGAAGGATGTAGCCTAATGGTGACTAAGGGTTTTATTCCTTCGAAATGTATCCTTTCGACAAGCTTTGATGCAAGCACTCAATAATCAAATTCATATATTACATTGAACCAGATCCTATGTACTTGAAAACACCATTGTCTTGTTTCATTAATAATTATTCATGAATACAAGAGGTCTAAGTATTACAAGGAAGTAAAATCACCAATTTGATTTAAGGATTTAGGGTTTACAAATTTAAAAAAAGAACAAGTATCGGATGAATAAATTCGAATCCCTAAAACGACACCCTTAGGGTCTTATTTATAGGTGCAGATTGGACCCTTTCGCATTAGTCCTTTCAACTTAGTCAAAAGGATGCCTTGAAGACCTTTTATCGATGTTGAATTTGGGATGCCCTTCTAATTTCTCTTTTGGAAGGAAATTGGGCTTTCGACTCCATCAGAAGTTATAAAAGCGGCCTTCACCTTATTGTTGATGCGTTGTGTAAGTTGAAGAGGCTATTTGCTTTTGACGCCTTTGAAAGATGTATTTTTAGGGATTCAAATGAATTGAAGCATAGTAGAAGACTTAGTCACAGAATGTAGCTTACGAAAGAATTCTCATTGATTAATGAGGAACCTTCATCTTCTGGTGTTTGAGGAAGCAATATTGGTCATATACAAGATCTCCTTCACATTCGTCGAAGCTTTCAACCAATTCGAAAGGTTGATCTACGCTTTCAAAGCGGTTGGTTTGGCCAAATTTTCTTTTGAAGAAGGTAAACAATAGCAAAACCAACTACTTCAAATGGTTCAGAATGTATGCAGAAGCTTGCTATCTGATACCTTCAAAAGATGCCTTTAACTCATATGAAACCTGTTTATGCATGTGGAATCGATTGTTTCAAAAGGGGTTAACTAAAACGAAAGGGTTGCCTCACTCCCCTTTGACCCCTTTGAAAGTCCATTGCTCATCTAAAAGTTTGCAAAAGCATCCCTTCGACTCCTTCGTAAGGTCTTTCTATTGCTATAAATCTTTATGAATCCTTCTTCTATATTCCTTAAGGTTTCGACAAAGTTGGAGTGATTTCTAATGATAACTCTTGCCCTCCCCCTAGCGAAGGGATGCGCTTGACTTTTCAAATCAATTGTTTCGACACCATCATTATTTCAGCATAATTTTTTTCCCACCTTTTAGTATTCCCAAACGAATCATGGCCATTCGTTTAAATATGATCAAATGGCTTTCTTTGCATACGCTTTGCTTATAAATCACGCTTCCTTCTTCTCCCTTTTCATTTACTTGCAATTAAAAACCTTGAAACAAGAATCAAAAATTTCAACTTCTTACTAAATTATTAATTTCAGGAGTTGCAAGTTCAAATTTAAGGTACGTATCTATCATTCTATATTATGGATCGATTTTTCACGTTTAATTTCAATTTCAAATTCTTAGGTTTGAATTTGTGTTAGTTTTTAATTTTTTTAGAATGATTTAAGTTTATCGTTTGTAAGAAATAATTTTTAGATTCATTTTGTATGCTGACTTGGATTAATCCATGGCATCAATTTATAGTTCGAGCTTGGATTTATTGAATTTGGGGTTTTTACTGCTATTGAATGCAAATTCAGGCGCGAATTCTGTTATGCTTGAATTCATTCGTGTTTATTTTTTTAGGTTATAAATTAACATCTCTCACTATGAATTGAACTAAGAAAATTATACTTTTTGTTATAGTCAAAAACATTATACAACCTTTCGACTTGATCGAAACCCCCAAAATTGAGACATGCTTATCTGTTTGCATGCTTTCGAAATTCTATCATGCCCTTTCAAGCTATTCGAAACCCATAATAGTTAACAGGAATATAACTATCATTTTTACAACATAAACATTGTCAAAACGTCTTAAGGCCCTTTCGTTTGTATTGGAATTACATTACTTCGAGTCTTTCGACTTAATGAGAGTATGGCGCTTCGGTAATGTTTATATTTTTAAGTAGAATAAATTTGTCGGTTTCAATGTTATCGAAAGGTATATTTGACTTAATTAGGGAATGTTGTTAATGGTTTCGACAATGTATATATCCAATTTTGTATTGTGCGGATGTTGCACTTGTTAATAGTGTGAGAAATGCGGATCACGGATCTTAAGGCTAGAATTAACACTAGAAGGGGGGAGAATAGTGTTTTAAGGAATTACTAATACTTTTTGAGTTTATATTAATTTGAACACAAATGTATGCAATATTCAGACACAGATATGATCACTGAATCAAACACATATGCATATATAAAGTAAAAGCAATAAAGGAAAGAACACACCGAATTTTATACTGGTTCAGAGTTACCCTACATCCACTCCCGCAACACAAGTACGGATTTCCTTTCAAAATCAATTCTTATAATTACACCCTTGATTTCAAGGCCACGAGGTACACCGCTCCAGATTCACAA
Source organism: Allium fistulosum (assembly GCA_030737815.1). Classification (NCBI taxonomy): domain Eukaryota; kingdom Viridiplantae; phylum Streptophyta; class Magnoliopsida; order Asparagales; family Amaryllidaceae; genus Allium; species Allium fistulosum. The sequence goes on along the minus strand of CM060901.1, from coordinate 1,414,397,404 downwards.
TCCTCTGGGTAGAGATACTTGATTTTACGGGCAACAAGTTCACCCGATTGATTTTCCAGGCTGCAATCACACCTTTTTCTTGCTCGATTGAATACAAAAAAGTCTATAACCCTGAATAGCACTGGGATCTTGTTGAGATAGTGATAGAGAATCAAATCGGAGATGATCTAGTTAGATTCAATGGTGATTTCGGCAGAGTAATGGTAACAATGTATATAAAGAAATGTGGAAGAAGAAGAGGAGTGAAATAAGAGAAAATATGAATGTAAATTCGTTTTAAACAGCCCTTATTTATAGTAGAACACAGCCATGTCCATTCGGGAAAGGATATGACGAATAGACACTTCCTTTGAATTTCAAACTTTTGAAATAAACTGTCACCTTGTCGACAAGGGGTCCTTGGGGTTGTCGATAAGCCTAAGTTATTTTTGGTAATTTGTTTTTCTTTGAAAATAACTTCTATCTTGTATTAAAACTATTTTAAACTTTATAAATATACTTAACTATAGTGAAAATACATAAATAAGTATAGAGAATAATATTTTGGTATATATAAAATTTTACTATAATTTTATATTTAAATCTAAGTATAAATATTAAAAGTTAAATATAATATAATTAAAAGATAGTTTAAAACCAAGTATAAATTGATATTGAAAATAAAGATTATTTTGAGGCTAAAAGTATTTTAAAACCAGGATATATGTTTTTGATTTAAAAAGGAAGATTTTGAAATCATTTTGAAAACAATATATAATTTTGTAAAACATTTGAATAAAAGTTAGTGGATACAAAACAATGTTCCACTAGATTTTTCGTAGGTTTCATCCTACTTAGGGTTCCATCTCTTTAACGGGCTTGAAGTGGATTCCATTCCACGAATAAAATGGATTTTAAGATGTCAGTGCTTTTCTAGGAGTTTTAACAAAATTCCTATCTAAATTACTTATCTTGAAATCTTGAACTCTTGATAATCTTGATACTCATGAGTCTTGAATCTTGATATCTTCGATCTTGAGTTCATCAGTTCTTGAATCTCTATACTGACATGTATATATATCCTGCATATACATATATATTTAAACAATAATGTTAGTATTTATATTTTATAATCTTATTCTAAGGTTGTTGTCATCAAAACCAACTTCTCAAGGACTAACAATCTCCCCCTTTTTGATGATGACAACCTTTGTTTGTAAAATATTACTTCTATCCTAATAACTCCCTCTAAAACTAATAACTCTCCCTTAATCTATGCTTAACTATCCTATTTTTTACTTCTCCCCCTTTGTCATCAACAAAAACAAAGTTTAAATCTATACAACTCCCCCTTAATCTAATACTATATTATATGTGATTATAATGATAGTGTTACCATAAATAATCAACACTTAATTCTGAAACTAAAACTTAGCCCTTAATAACTTACTCTCCTCACTAAGAATCCATATATGATAATATTTATAATAATGATAATGTGAGAATTCAAATATGAGAACATAAATCATTTATTAATTATATAATGTTATATTTACATTTGGGTAGAAAACGTAAGTAAGATCATATACAAATAACGATAAGAAAGAGAGAAAAGAAACTAATGTGTATCCTTGACAATGGGAGATCTATGAACTGAGCAATTTGGGTAGTGGAAACAGAAATTTCCACGTTGTTCGACTAGCTTTCCATCCTTGTAAAAGCACACTTCACCAACGCAAACAATTTTATCGTCATCTTCAGCGTGCTCTTCTTCCATGGGGGCTTCTTCTTCTTCTTCCTCGATGTCCTCTTGCACTTGAACACTTGAGGATTCTTCATCGATCAAGATAGGATTGGCGTGATTGTCCATTAGAAACTTTTGCAAGTTTCTAAGAATTTTGCCTTCTCGTTCTTGTTCTTTGGCCATTCTGATTTGCACCACTTGAATTTCAGTCATAAGTTGCAGTGCATCCTTCAAGGAAACCTCCATTTTCATCACTCATGCAAGCGTAGTTCGTTGAAATGGTCCGGTAGAAGGAGAAGGGAACGAAAGGTTGAATTTTTGTTTGATTTGGAGGAGGAGACCATTGTTTTATTGTTTTCAGAAGTTAGATCAGTGAAAGAATAGAAAGAATGAACAAAATTTCGAAATAAGAAGAATATATAACCACCCATTTGAATTTTTATGGGAAAATTTCAAAAGAAAAAAATTTGTTATATGTCGACAGGGGTAAAGGAGGGTTGTCAACAAGGTACTTATATTTTTGCTATTTTATTTTAATTTAATTTTAATTATACTTGTTATATAATTATATTATATATTTCAGTTATTGAACAAATACCTAATTCTCTTCTTAATTTAGTAAATATAGATTCATTTAAGGGTTTTGTTAAGATATCAGCAATTTGATTCTCGGAATTGATATAATCGAGAGTAATTACTTCCTTACTTATATTATCTCTGAGAAAATGATGTCTGATATCAAAACGTTTAGTTCGAGCATGATGAGTAGTATTTTTGGATAAATTTATTGCACTAGTATTATCACAATAAATTGGTGATTTTGAGATATTTAAACCAAAATCTTCCAAAGTTTGTTGCACATATATTACTTGAGAACAAACCAAAGCAGCAGAAATATACTCTGCTTCGGTTGTTGATAAAGAAACTGTGTTTTGCTTTTTACTAAACCAGGAAACCAGAGAATGCCCCAAAAAGTGACAAGTTCGACTTGTACATTTTCGATTTGATTTACAACCAGCATAGTCAGGATCATAGTAAGATATTAATTCAAAAGAATCATTTTTACGATAAAATAAGCCATAATCAAAGGTGTGTTTAACATATCTTATGATACGTTTTACAGCTTTTAAGTGGGTTTCTTTAGGTTGGGATTGATATCTTGCACAGAGACAAACACTATGCATGATATCAGGTCTACTAGCAGTGATATAGAGTAGTGATCCAATCATTCCTCTATATAATTTTTGATCTACATCTTTCGAGAGATCTTCTTTACTTAGGTACTCATTGGTTGCCATGGGAGTGGGTTTTCCACTTGTAGTAGTCAAACCAAAGTTACTAACTATGTCTTTAGCATATTTTTCTTGACTGATAAAGATACCATTATCTAATTGTTTTATTTGCAATCCTAGAAAGAAGTTTAATTCACCCATATGACTCATCTCAAACTCTTTTGTCATTATTTCATAAAATTCTTTATTCATTTCAAAATTAGATGATCCGAAAATGATATCATCTACGTAAACTTGTACTAGTTGAATATTATTTTTATTTATTTTAGTAAAAAGAGTATTATCTACTTTACCAATTTCAAAGTTTGATTGTAATAAGTAAGATCTTAGTCTATCATACCAGGCTCTAGGAGCTTTTTTTAGACCATATAGAGCTTTATTAAGTTTGTAAACATGATTTGGTAATTTTTCATCTTCAAAAAGTGGTGGTTGTTCAACATATACTTCCTCTTTTACAAATCCATTTGAAATAATTTGAAATTATTATGATTTACGAAAGCAAGTAGAATCCTAATGGCTTCTAATCTTGCTATAGGAGCAAAGGTTTCATCACAATCTATTCCTTCTTCTTGACAAGAACCTTGAGCGACTAACCGGGCTTTATTTCTAACGACCTCACCTTGTTCATTCGTTTTATTTTTATAAACCCATTTAGTTCCAATTATAGTTTTATTTTTAGGTCTAGGAACAAGTTCCCAAACATCATTTCTAGTGAATTGATTTAGTTCTTCTTGCATAGCCAAACTCCATGAATCATCAGTTGATACTTCTTTTGGATTTTTGGGTTCAATAGTGGATATAAAGGCTACATTTCTCATTTTACTTAGTTGATTTCCAGTTGTAACAACAGACTGAATATCTCCTAGTATATTTTCTATAGGATGATCTTTTAAAAGTTTAATCTTTTTATTAGGATGATTAATTTCATTATTAGTTTCAGCTGACTCCTGATTTTGAGTAATTAAATCCTCTTCATCATTTGTATCTTCAAAATTTTTGAGATTTTCATCGAATGAAACATGCATTGTTTCTTCGATGGTGTTAGTTCTTAAATTAAACACTCTGTATGCTTTACTTCTATTAGAATATCCGATAAAGTTACCTTTGTTGGATTTATGATCAAATTTATCTAAGTTATCTTTTGTATTTAAAATAAAACATTTACTTCCAAAAATTCTAAAATAAGATACCTTAGGTTTCTTTCCATGAAGAAGTTCATAAGAAGTCTTATCAGTTAAAGGTCTAATTAAAATTCTATTTAAAATATAACAGGCGGTAGCAACTGCTTCTGCCCAAAAATGTTTTGGTAATTTACTATCCGACAGCATAGTTCTCGCACACTCTTGAATCGTCCTATTTTTACATTTTACTACTCCGTTTTGTTGTGGAGTTCTTGGAAATGAAATTTTTTGAGTTATTCCCTTTTTATTGCAGAATTCCTCAAACTTTTCATTTTCAAATTCATCACCATGATCACTACGGATGGTTATAATTTCTACAGAAAGTTTATTTTGAATCCTTTTTGTAAAGTTCTTAAAACTTTCAAAAGTATCACTTTTATGTTTCAAAAATATTGTCCATGTAAATCTAGAATAATCATCTACAGTTACAAAAACATATTTACTATGATTTATTGACTGAATTTGAGATGGACGAAATAAATCAAGATGAAGTAATTCAAGAGGTTTTGAAGTTGAAATCATATCTTTTAATTTAAAGGAACTTTTTCTATGTTTTCCTAATTGACATGCATCACATAAACTATCTACTTTAAAATTCATTTTAGGGAGACCTCTTACTAGATCATGTTTTGATAGTCTAGATAAGAGTTTTAAATTCAAATGCCCAAATCTCATGCCAAATCCAAGGGTCACTTGTATTTGCCAAAAGACACAGGTTATCATTTGAAACTTTCATACTAAGAATATAAATATTATTTTTCCTAATTCCCTCAAATATTATGGTTGAATTATTATCTTCAATGTGACACTTATCTTTTTCAAATTTAATTTTATATCCTTTATCGCAAAGTAGACTAATACTTAGCAGATTATGTTTCAGATTCTTAACTAGCAAAACATTAGTAATAATAGGAGTTTCAGAGTTACCGACATTGTCGATGCCAATCACATATCCTTTTGAGTTGTCTCCAAAGTTAACCAGTCCTCCGTCTTTGTATATTATATCATTCTGCATATCCGGATTACCAGTCATGTGTCTAGAGCATCCACTATCGAGTATCCATTTATTCTTTTTGATCTACACAATTTGTCCATTGTGGATTGATTCCTCAACACCCATAAAACATGTTTCCTGCACATCATACAATTTTGGTAGACAACTTGAATTTGAATATCGATTATATGCAGACTCATGAGATAGTGATGATCTGAATATTTCTAAACTAGTATTAACAAGTTTTTCAAACATAGCCATTTTAAAAGCTTTTTAAAAATTCATATTATGAAACTTTGAAAACCTTGCTCTGATACCAAATGTGAGAAATGCGTATTACGGACCTTAAGGCTAGAATTAAAACTAAAAGGGGGGGGGGGTGAATAGTATTTTAAGGAATTACTAATTCTTTTTGAGTTTATATTAATTTGAACACAAATGTATACAATATTAAGACACAGATATGATCACAGAATCAAACACAGATGCAGATATAAAGTAAAAGCAATAAAGGAAAGAACACATCGGATTTTATACTGGTTCGGAGTTACCCTACATCTAGTCCCGCAATACAAGTACGGATTTCCTTTCAAAATCAATTCTTACAATTACACCCTCGATTTAAAGGTCACGAGGTACACCGCTCTAGATTCACAATCCCCCGGGTAGAGATACTTGATTTTACGGGCAACAAGTTCACCCGATTGATTTTACAGGCTACAATCACACCTTTTCTCGCTCGATTGAATACAAAGAAGTCTATAACCCTGAATAGCACTGGGATCTTATTGAGATAGTGATAGAGAATCAAACCAGAGATGATCTAGTTAGATTCAATGGTGAATTCGGCAGAGTAATGGTAATAATGTATATAAAGAAATGTGGAAGAAGAAGAGGAGTGAAATCAGAGAAAATATGAATGTAAATTCGTTTAAAACATCCTCTATTTATATTAGAACAACAGCCATGTCCATTCGTGAAAGGATATGACGAATAGACACTTCCCTTGAAATTCAAACTTTTGAAATAAACTGTCACCTTGTCGACAAGGGGTCCTTGGGGTTGTCGACAAGCCTATGTTATTTTTGGTAATTTGTTTTTCTTTGAAAATAACTTCTATCTTGTATTAAAACTATTTTAAACTTTATAAATATATTTAACTATAGTTAAAATACATAAATATGTATAGAGGATAATATTTTGGTATATATAAAATTTTACTATAATTTTATATTTAAATCTAAGTATAAATATTAAAAGTTAAATATAATATAATTAAAAGATAGTTTAAAACCAAGGATAATTTGATATTGAAAATAAAGATTATTTTGAGGCTAAAAGTATTTAAAAACCAGGATAGATGTTTTTGATTTAAAAAGGAAGATTTTGAAATCATTTTGAAAACAAGATATAATTTTGTAAAAGATTTGAATAAAAGTTAGTGGATACAAAATAATGTTCCACTTGATTTTTCGTAGATTCCATCCTACTTAGGGTTCCATCCCTTTAACGGGCTCGAAGTGGATTCCATTCCACGAATAAAATGGATTTTAAGATGTCAGTGCTTTTCTAGGAGTTTTAACAAAATTCCTAACTAAATTACTTATCTTGAAATCTTGAACTCTTGATAATCTTGATACTCATGAGTCTTGAATCTTGATATCTTCGATCTTGAGTTCATCAGTTCTAGAATCTTTATACTGTACAGTCTTCATTCTTTGGAACCTGTATATATATCCTGCATATACATATATATTTCAACAATAATGTTGTATTTATATTTTATAATCTTATTCTAAGGTTGGTGTCATCAAAACCAACTTCCCAGAGACTAACAAATAGTAAAATCTTTTCCTTCGAACTATCGACATTGTCGAAGGGTGTGTTTAAGTGCATGTATTCCATCTTCCCTTTTGACATTGTTGAAAGCTCAATGAATGTCATAATTCTTATTAACCTTAACCCCTTTCGAAGGCATGGAACCATATGCTTCAGAGAATATTTGAGCCATTGCTATAGACATTCGACACCTTCGAAAGGCATTAATAGTGAAATGAATTATAACTTTAGTGAAACTATTTCACCTGGAAGGACCATGGGTTTAAAAAGAGCTTCTAAGAAATCAGAAATGGATACAGTTTCTGAGCTAGAATCTTCCCTAAAGAAGATTGAAGCAGTTTCAAGGCATTTCCTTATGTCTTCACAAGACAAAGTAGATGCAATCCTAAATGTCTTCGGAATTACAAGAATTGAAGTTATTCCTCCTGGAGACAATGAAACCATCCAAAATCCTCCCGAAGGATATTTTTCTTACACCTCCATCCCCATTTGGCATGGAGGTTTCATTCCATTTCCTGAGTTTTTGTCAAGATTTCTGAGTTACCTTGGCATAGCTCCCATTAAATTATCGCCGAATGTATATACATATCATGTCTCCTTGGAGCTCATGGCCTTGGAGTAAGGCATTCCTTCTCTAAGTGCTAATGTTCTCAATTATCTGGTGCGACTTGTCAAGCTTAGCAATCTGAACAGCAAAATTTTCAACGCTAACCCTCATAAGAAGTTAATTCAGAGGGAGTAAAGAAGTTTAAAGACTAGTAAACGCAATTCTTTTATGTAAAATGCTTTCCAAATATTAGTGGAGCTTTCTCTTCTCCTCGTAAGTAGATCATTACCATTGTTTTTCTTATTAAACTATTTTCCTTTGCTGAATTATGTTTTCTTATTAAGCCCTGCTCCTAAGGATCTTGATGATCAAGGGAGGAGAATTATGAAGTTGTGAACCGCCGCCTCGAACAACATTGGGAATAGGCTCACTTTGTTGAATCCCAACAATCTTCAGAAATATTCTCTCCATCCAAAAGGCCAGAGGATTCTTGGACAACCTCCCCTTGTCCAACATACTTGTAACATCCCTAATTTTTTATAACATTATTCAGGAGATTTAATTAGATAAATTAAACAGAATAATGTAAATGTAAGTGATAAGGGGATTGAGACTTGAATTAATTAATTCAGGCCATGCCTAATGAACTAATTAATGGGCTTAAGAATGGGTTTTGGTTAATTAAGTCATGTAAGGGTATATTGGGAATCCGCCCCTAGCTTTCATCCTTATATATATTTCGTTCCCACCTTCTTACTTCCCATTCACGTCATTTTAAAACACAAACAAAAATATAGAGAACGGTCGGCCATTAAGAAGATCAAGAGAAATTTAAATTTAAGCTACAAAATCAAGCTTAGGGGAGATCAATCTCAATCCAATCTCCTTATCAAAAGCAAGGTGAATAATAATTCCATCTCTATTTTGGTTTTAAATCATATTTTTTCAAACTTAAAGGATAAATTCGTTTTTATGATATATTGGATGATGATATGCTTGATTCATGATTTATTTGATTTAAACAAGTTTGTTTAAAAGCGAATTAGCACAGTTTTAGATCAAAACTGAGATTTAAATGCCATGGGAAAATTTTATGTTATAAGAAACATGATTATAGAGTTGGGTTTCAATTTTGAGAATTTTATAAGTTATGAAAGGATTATTATAAATTTTCAAAGGAAAATATGATTATTTGGGTTTATAATTTATTTTGGAAAATATATTGAGAATTTGGGTCTAGAATTTTATATATTAGATATTATGATTAAAATGAATTTCTGGAATTTTTGGGGATTTTTCTAAAGAGATTTTCTATGCAAAATAAATTGTTTTAGAAGAGGGACTTCTTTTGCAAAAATTGGAAGGGCCTATTTGATTAACTTAACCATGGTTTAGATCTGATTAGTAGCAGCTATTTTTGAAAAGGAATTTGAAAAAGTTGAGGCAACCAATCTGGTGTTGACACGTGGTAGGTTAATTAGAGAAAAATTTACCTAAACAAGTGGTTCCGCCTACTTAGGAAAGCGCCTCTCGACACAGTGGCTTCCGCCTTCATTCTTATCGAAACCAACTATGCCGAAACCAATACACATGATGTCACTATGATGGTACGTAGTGGATTGGAGATAGGCGGAAGGTAGATTGTCGAAAGCATAGCTTACGAAGGGGTCGAAACCTTGGTTTGTTTTGAAAAGAAAAGTGCCTGCCTATGTTTTATTTTAAGCCTTCGACAGGGTCGAAGCCTAAGGTTTCGAAAGAGGTTTTAAATGGTTTCGAAAGGGGTTTCCATTAACTTATAATTGCTTTCGACTAGGTTCCTTACTTACAAAAGAATGTTTTGAAAGAAGGGGTTCCGACCAAGTCGATATCCTGCTGCCATTTTATAGCCTTTCGATGGTGTTGAATATATCAATGCTATTTGAAGATACTTTGTTTTATAAAGTTCAAGCCACTTCCTAAAGCTTTCAAAAGGGGTTAGGGGTTTCGAAGGTGATGGTTTCGGAATGGGTTTCGACACCAACCTTCTTATGTTTTACCCAGATGTTTTATGCTTTCGAAAGAGATGGTGCCGATGCCATCATGGTTCCCAATGTTTTATAAATGATAAAGATAGTTTCAAAACAAATGTTTTCGACTATATTCACTTTGACCCAAATTATGTTTTAAGTATAAATCAAATGCTTTCGAAAGGGGTACTTTCAATGGTTTCGGAAGGGTTACTTCCATAAGTGTCGAAAGGGGTACTTTCAACCAGTTTCGAAGCTAAAGCTTCTAAAGTTATATGCTAATACTTAAATATATTTGAAAGGTTTTGAAAGGTAGAATTTAATGTATTATAAGGCAGGATCCTAATGTTTTTAAGAGCTTTCGAAGGAGGTTATCCTACGAAGTCGAAAGCTTGGTTTCGAAGGTATCAAAAGGTTTTATGACCTAAACTCTATTTTTAAAGGAAAAACCCATGGCTATATTATAGGAGTTTTTATAATGATTTTAAGAAGAAGCTATCTTTGATAAAGAAAGAGGTTAAAGGGATTAACCTTGTTTTATTTTAAACCCACAGGAGTGGTATTGCTATGTTGCTATGTTGCTTCTTCTAATACGAATATATTTGCTTTATAATGGACCCATAACTGCATTTTTGGAATAAAGGGTAGGAGAACCAGTTACGTTAACCCAATAGTGAATATAAATTGAACAAACTCCTAAATGAGTACAATTTTATCTAGGAGGTCAGGAAGACCAGAATATAGGATGCTAAATTATAAAGGAAAGATATTGGCAAGGGCCAATAGGTTCACAATAAGCCTATGAAAACTGTATGATAATGGCAGGGGCCAATAGGTTCATAGTTATCCCATGAAAACTATGTATAAGAAAAAATTCCAGATAGATAGTTTCATAGTTAGCCCATGAAAACTATGTATAAGAAAAGATGTTAGATAGACAGGTTCATAGTTAGCCTATGAAAACTGTGTGTAAAGGAAGATGTCAGATTGACAGGTTGATAGTAAGCCCATGAAAACTATGATTGGATACTGGCAGGGCCAGCAGGTTTGTAGTTAGCCCATGAAAACTATATCTAGATAAAATATTGATAAATGTCAATAGGTTCCTAGTCAACCCATGAAAACTAGGGTAAACACTGAGGATATTGGTGTTACCAATAGGTTCCTAGTCAACCCATGAAAACTATGATAAGAGTAATATTGGGTTACCAATAGGTTCATGGTGATTTCATGAAAACTATGTAATTGGATATGTAGTCCTTAAATGTTTAACAGGTTATTAGTCAGCCTATGAAAACTAATAGGTTAATAGTAATCCTAGAAACTATAATTGAGACAGATAGTCTAAACTGAATGGGGATGGGTAATCTAGAATTAATTCAATTGTTTTGCATATCATCATAATATATCATTTTGAATTGTTTTAACCATTGGGGATGTAGAAAGCGCAATACATGGTTTTGTAAAGATTTTGAGATATTAGTGAGGGGAAACCCGTTTCGCTAAGCAGCGTGGTCTCACTAGATATCTAAATGATTTGAGATGGTAGATTATTATTCATACCAGGCTTTATGTCTGACTCGAAGTTTATGTTTTCCCCTTAAACTCTCGGGTACTCAATTGATTTTGAGTATTTGAGAGTTGAGGTTTTCGAGTACCTCTTATGACGAATAAGCTTTCGGAGACATGTATGAGGCATGATAGATATTTAGAATTCTCTTTCTTTTGATTCCGCTGTGTTCATTGTAATGGCAAAGTTATTATATTGCATGTATATACTTTGATCATCCCTAGGGGCATCTTCATATGTCGCTCTGGGCGTGTAATAAATATATTTTCTTTCAACGTTATTTGCGAACATGGAATTGTGTAATGAATCGAAAATGATTTGATATGGAATGTGATTTTGGTTGAAGTTTGAAAATTTTCAATATTCATGTGTTTTTGTGTATCAATGAATCTAACACCGCCGTATTAGGTCGCCGAGGATTAATAACTATGGATGATTGCAACATCCGTAGCCATTTGTTTTGGGCCTCCAAGTAGGGGGATGTTACAAGTTGATATTAGAGCATTGGTTTATGAAACTTTAAAAGAAAGTTAAACCTAAAAAAATTTCAAACATAATCCAATGAATTTGAAAATACGATCAGGGTTTGGGTTAACACTATAGTAACGTACTTGTATTTGATATATATATATATATATATATATATATTTAAGTACGTGTTTCCCTCTCTTTTAGACCGATCTTCTGTATCTTACTAAGGCTCGTATGTAGATTTACGGGAAAGAAGATATGGAAATAGGAAATGGAAGAGGAAATCTAGGTGGTGGAATCACCACAACCAATGGAAATGCTCGACCTAATACCAGGAGGAACCAAGGTCGACATGCTAATTCTAATCCAAATGCTGAAGCCAATGTAGGTGCTAGAAATCCAAAAGTAAATGCGGGGATGGTATATCAGTTATTGACCAATCTTTTGCAAGCTGGAGTTACCTATAATGTTGGAGGAGCTAATCATGTGACTCCAATTAGGAATAACTATGCTAGGCTAAGCAGAGACTACACAAGTTTGGGTGGAAAGTTGTTTGTTGGAACGGAGGATGCTGTTGAAGTATAGAATTGGCTACTTAGTTGTGAGAAGTCTGTACTAACCTAGGCTTGGATGATAGGCAAAAGAGAAGGCTAACCTCTAGACATTTGCAAGAGGCAGCGCTTAACTAGTTGAATAGTGTTACCACCGGGGTACCGGAGGAAGAGCTGACATGGGCTGATTTCAGGGGAAGGTTTGACCAAAGGTTTCTGTCTGAAGTTGCTAAGTCTGCATTGATGAGAAAGTTTATGGATCTGGTTCAGGGAGAGATGTAAGTGGTTGAGTATGCTGCTAAGTTTGATGAGTTGTCTCGATATGGATATGCTTTGGTTGACACTGATGTCAGGATGAATGGAAAGTTCATTCGAGGATTGAGACCTGAGCTTGCGAGGATGACCATGACCCATATCCGAGATCCTTCTAATGTTGTGGTGGAGATGGCCATATGCCATGAAAAGATGCTTGCTATTTCAGCTAGAGAGAAGCCCGTTGAATCCCAGGGTCCTTAAGGAAAGAAGAGGAAATTCTTTAAGAAGAAGGGAGCTCAAAAAAAGATGCTACCAAGAAGGAAAAGGCTGATTTGGTTTGCTACAAATGTGACAAGAAGAGTCATTATGCTAATGAGTCCCGATCAGGCACGGGGAAGAAAGCTACAAACAAGAAGAATGTAACGTGCTTTAACTATAATCAAGTGGTGCATTATAAGAACCGGTGTCTAGAGCCAGTTAGGGCCGACAAGGGAAAGGTTTTTGCTGTTGGAACATTAGCTAAGCCTACTACAGCCGATAAAGGGAAGACTGTGATGGAAGGTACGTTTTTGATTCAGAGTACACAAGTTAGGATACTTTTTGATACCGGTGCATCACATTCATTTATATCCCAGTGTTTGGTTGATAGGTTATGCTTAGAGCCCACATACCTTGTTACTTCCTTAAGGGGTGCGAATCCAATAGGAGGGTATGCGACTCTGGGGATAAGATGTGACCAGTTAGAACTTGATTTGTTAGGTCATAAGTTTGCATGCAGTTTGTATATGTATGATTTCATAGATTTCAGAATCATTTTGGGTATGGATTGATTGAGGAGGTATGAGGCCAAGATATTCTGCCGGGATGGCGAGATATCTTTGAGACACCCAGATAGTCACAGCCGAATTATATTCTCGGTAGAGAATTCTGACTAGAGTTTGCTTTGTTAAATGCAATGGAAGTGGGTGAAGAGTTAAGTCAGGTTCAGATTGCAAGAGAATTTGCAGATGTCTTTGAGCCAGTCACAGGGCTACCATCGAAATGAGCTGTTGAGTTTCGGATAGATATTTTGCCAGGAGCTGAACCCGTGAGTAGATCACCTAGCAGGATGACACCGACTAAGATGAAGGAATTTAAGTTGCAGCTAGTGGATCTTGAAGGAAGGAATTTTATTAGACCAAGCAGTTCGCCTTGGGGAGCGTCCGCGATGTTCGTGAAGAAACCAGATGGGTCGTTAAGGATGTTTATCGACTATCGTAAGCTGAACAAAAGGACGATAAAGAATAAGTATCCTTTGCCGAGAATTGATGATCTGTTTGATCAATTGAGTGGAGCCAAGGTGTTTTCCCAGTTGGATTTGGCGAGAGGGTTCCGTTAGTTGAGAGTGGCAGAGGACAATATTCCTTTGACTGCATTTCAGACTAGATAAAGTTCGTATGAGTGGTTAGTGATGCCATTCGGATTGACGAATGCACCTGTTTTCTTTGTGGATTTGATGAATCGATTCTTCCAACAATATTTGGATAGATTCGTGTTGGTGTTTATAGATGACATTTTGGTATACTCTAAGGATGAGAGAGAGCATGAAGATCATCTTAGAGTTGTTCTAGAGACGTTGAGGCAGAATCAGCTAAAGGCGAAGTTTTCCAAGTGTCATTTTTGGAAGAAAGTAGTTAAGTTTCTTTGTCATATGGTTTCAGATAAAGGATTTTCAATCGATCCAGATAAGATCGAAGCTGTGAACAATTGTAAGAGACTAGAGACGGTGACCGAGATCAGAAGTTTTCTTGGACTTGCTGGCTATTACCGAAGATTCATTTAGGATTTCTCGTGGATAGCAGTGCCTTTGACTAAGCTTACCAGGAAGGAAGTGAAGTTTGTTTGGTCCGACAAATGTAAGGAAGCATTCCTTAAGTTAAAACATTTGTTGACCAATGCTCCAGTGTTAGTAGTCCCAGATGGTAACCAAGGGTTGGTAGTATACACATATGCATGTGGGATTGCATTGGGAGCAGTGTTGATGTAGAAGGGCAAAGTCATTGCTTATGCATCTAGGCAGCTTAGACCGCACAAAGTAAGATATCCTACTCATGATTTACAGTTGGCTGTGGTGATTTTTGCCTTGAAGATTTGGAGGCATTACCTTTTGTGGGAGAGATTTGAGTTGTATACCGATCATAAGTCTTTAAGTTATCTATTCTCTCAGAAGGAGTTGAATATGCGACAACAGAGGTGACTGGAATATTTTGCTGCTTATGATTTTGATATAGAGTATACCCCAGAGAAAGGTAATAAAGTGGCAGATGCTCTTAGCAGAAGACATCAGAATGTGGTGTTGGCTATGTTGGCAGAGTGGAAAGATCTAGAAGCTTTGGCAAGTTGTGGTGTGCAGTTAAGATTGACTGCTGGTTCTAGTCAGAGTACTTCCATGTTCTCCTGTTTACAAGTTTGACCGGTGTTGATCAAGAGAATTGCTTCTAAGCAAAGGGAGGATCCATTATTAGTTATGAGGATTGTTAACGTAAAAATCGAAGCTAACACCCCGGTGTGAGTATTAATAATGTGAAAGCACCACCCGTTGGTACGAGACTTAGAAATAAGCAGAAAATAGCAGAAAAGTAAAGAGACAACAGTTTTATAGTGGTTTGGATCAAGATTTAGCCTACGTCCACTTTAATCTCTTTTATTGATGATTCGATTACAATTCTTTACAATACACTTTGATTACAACACACTTTAGACGAGTAGCTAGAACTTGTATGGAGAAGAATCTTTCGAATTCATGTTGAATGTGTTTGATCTCCTCTTGAAGTTCGTTGAAGCGTCTTCGGTGTTTGGAGTGCTTCAAGTGTTGGATGAGTCAAGAAAACAGCAGAGTATAGGCGTTCCAAAAGTGAGCCAAAAGTTCTCCTGAAGTTGGAGCTGGTGTTGTATTTATAGAGGAAAATCTGGGCAGGTGATAGGTCGTGAACGACCTAAGATAGGTCGTAGGTCGCGAGCGACCTTAGTTAGGTCGTGGGTCGCCATCGATTTAGAAGACACGGCTTTATGGCTTGATAGGGCCGCACTTGATCTGTCTGAACGGGGTAGTAAGTTGTAGGTCGTGAGTGACCTAGGGGAGTAGTTGGCGACTTTACCATGTTGAAATATCTTGGTGGAGCGACTTAAGCTGGCTCGACCTATAAATTAGGTCGTTTAGTTGTTAAAACGCTGGGTCTCTAGGTCATTAAACTGTTCCATCTTTAGGTCGCTAGGTTGCTTTGTGATGTTAGGTCGCTAGAGCTATAGGTCGTTGGAGTTTTAGGTCGTTAGGTCGTTAACCCACTATGATCTTCAGAAACTTTAGCCCGTTAAATCGTTAGGTCGCTGAGTCCATTAGGTCACTAGGTCGCTTATGAAGTTAGGTCGCTAGATCGCTTCAAAAAGAGGAGTTAACACTTGCCCCTCGAAGTACAGGCCTATGTCATAGGTCGTGTGCTTCGATTTAACTCTGCTAGGTCGTGAGCGACCTAAATCATGTGCTAACTCGCGTGCCATTCGCCTTCCTCTCTTTGCCCCATATAAACTGCTAGGTCGCTGCTTCTTCCTTACTTAACTGCTTCGGTTTCCCGCTCTGCCATTAACGAATCTTCTAGCTTCCAAGGGCGAATTCAACCTATACAGTCGTCAATTCATCTTTACCATCATATTGTGTAAGTAAACTCGATCTTTATCCATCAATCGAACCACAAATTCCAATCTTCAAACCCCAGACCAATTTCGTACGTCGCGTTTCTCTTTCGAGTCATGTTGCGATCAATTTTCGATCGCCATTAGCTATGTTGTTGTTGTGATGCACGAGAACACAACAGGATGTTGGATGAACTACAGATCTGAGATGATTTGAATTGGTTTTGGGTGATTTAGTGGTATGGAGAGGTAACAGATTTCACTGAGAGAGTGATCGATTTCATTGAGAGAGTGATGGATTTCATTGAGAGAGTGATGGATTTCATTGTGAGAGGTGATAATGGGTTATCGGGTTTACGAGTTAACGAGATAGCGAGCTGTTGAGTGGAGAAGAAGTTAGTGATTTTAGTGAATCTGAACGACCTAAGAACGCTCGCGACCTAAGGATCCTTGCGACCTAAAGAAAGCTGAACGACCTTCGAATCTACGACTTAACTTTTAGGTCGCGTTGGGATTCAAACGACCTAGGACTTGGCTAGATTTGCACATGAATTCCAAGCAGAACGACTTATGACTTAGGAGTTTGGACGCGAATTGCACGATCTAACTTTTTGCGGCATAGGTTTTAGGTCGCGGCCGAGCTAGTACTTGGACAAATTTACATTATCTTGACCTGAAGCCTTATGCCTTGAACTCTTTGACTTGCACAGTGCGACTTAAGAAAGCTCCGACCTATGCTAGGTCGCTGGACGACCTAAGAGATGAACAAAATTGGAACACTTGTAAAATTTTGAAAGAACTTGCTCGAACTGTTTGAACTTTGTTGCGCTTCCCTACAGATTATACTAACTTTTAATCTAACAACCTGTTAAACACAACATTTGCAGAAAACTAGGGCGAATATACTGCCATTGACTGCCCACATCGAATGACAGATTAGTCGATAAAGAATAATCAACTTAAATGAACTGTGTGAAGGAAATGCTGTGAATCAACAAATTCAAATGAAGTATTAAAGCAAAGCTAAAATAATCAACTAAAGATTATTTGCTTGCATCAACACTGCACTTGGACTTAATATAACAAGCCCTGAAACTCTATAATTGACACATGTCAACTAATTTGATTCCAGTTATATTTGCTTGTCATTTTACTAGTTTTGCACAACACTTCACACTTTTAGGAAACATGCACCTTCATATTTGAATATCCAGTTCCTTGTGTAGAATGACTTCTCAACCAGAAGAAACAGGACTAGCCGAGGAGGTTTTCCCAATTGCTAACCCATTGAACGATCCTCCGGAAAGAACTTCGACCACCTTGAACCACAGAGCTTTCAGTCAATTGTGCATTCAGTTTGGCATTGCTGAAGCAGACGCTCAGCTTCCTGGGACAAATGATACTGCAGATAGGCCACCTCACGGCTTCATTGCAGTTAACCGACAAATGTGCTTAAGTGGAGCTATTCCTCTCTTTAATGATTTTCTTCGACAACTTCTCCTTCGAGTAACTATCTCTCCCTTCCAGCTACACCCCAATGGTTATGCCATCTTGATGGGGTTGTGTGTGCTGTTCAGGAGGACGCTCGACCGTCTTCCAAGTTTTGAAGAGATTTGCTATTTGTGCACTTTTGAGAAGAACAAAGATCACCCTTCAATTATACTTGTGAGAGGCGCAAGAAACCAAAAATTGATTCTAGACTTGCCCAAGAGTGCACACAGGTTTTTAGGCCATTTTTTCTTCATTCGCTACACCCCGAAGTTCTATGCCGTCTGGAGAATTGGAAGTAAGAAGTCTTATCTCTGCTCACTTCAATTTTTCCGAATTTCTTGAAACTCGAATTGCCAAGTACTTAACTTTAATCTTTACTTCTGTAGCACTTCCTCCTCCTTCTAGAGATTTTGGCCACAAACCGACCTTCGAAAGACTAAGTGATGTGGCTGTTGAAGAGAGAAGCATTAAATTTTTGCTGAAAGACGAATTTCTTCACCAATTCGGACTTTTACACCCTTCTCGGAATACTCAGCTTCATGATGCCCTTGGTTCTCAAACAGAGACATCAGATGCCCCAGTTTCTGCAGAAGAAATTACATTGAAAGAACCTGCTGTAGAGGCTGCATTGGTGAAGTGTTCTACTCATGCCAATGTCGCGGGGTCATCTGGCAAGCTTACACTTTCCTCGGTGATTGAAGAAGGAGTTGAAATAGAAAGTTCCGCTGAGCATGACGGTGGAGATACTTTTGATGAGCTAAGCGACTTAATGATAACTTCACAAGAGCTTTTTAAGGATGACCCTGTTACTACTAAAGTTATTTCTTTAGCAATTGAGGCGACATCCGCCTTGCAGCAAACTCCATCAACCCAAGAGTTAACGCCAGCTGCAAAAGTTGACATTACCCCCAAGCCGAAGAGTGGTTTGTAGCTTGACGCGCATAGTTTACACGCCACACACACTTAGAATTTTTTGGCACTAATATGCACTTAGCTTCTTTACTTCGAAGATTTTGAAGTTCCGTATCTTTTTTATTTTCAGATTCTCCGATGGGGCAAAGCGATTCGTATTATGACGACTTCTGATGCTATGGAGGGCGTGACACTTATGATCACATGCGTTATCTCCCTGCCCGTAGGGAAACTGACGAAGAAAGAGCTGCTAGGAAGGCTCAAGAAAGAAGAGCCCATGAGGAGTGATACGAGAGAAGGGATGAACGATACGACTCTTCTCACAAAGGTGATGATTCCCATAAAAGAAAATCCCATGATGATAAAGGGAAGAGTCACATCGTCGAAGATCCAAGCAAGCGGGCCAAGCTTAATGACGCGTCTGCAATTTCTGAAAAGACCGCTGCTTCTATCCCTCTTGACATACCCTTTGGTTCTCCTGCTCTCAAGAAAACTGATATTCAGAAAATCATTAACAGGCCTCAGTACCGAGTTGAACAAGGTCCGGCTACTCTTCAAAGTCGGTTCCCGCAGTGGTGCTTGAAGGGAGTGCGCTTTGATCTTGATTTGGTCCCTATCGATAAGCAAGCCATGTTGAGGAATCTCGATGCCGTCAAGCTTGACATTGAGAGAATGTAGGGATGGCAAAAACTTGTCGACGAGCTTCAGAGAGTCAACCGTGCAAATCTTGAAGCCATGCTGACTATGGAAAACGATAAATCCGAGTGGCAGAAAGTTCTTGACCAGCATGGTGTAGAAATGAAGAGCATCGCCGATGATTATGAGAGACTTGAGGCTGAAGTCGAAAAACTCAAAAATGAGATTGTTACTTCTTCTACTTCCTATACTCAAAAGGAAGAAGTACTTCAAAAACAAGTTCGCGATGCTCATGCCGCTCAACGGTATGCCGAGGCTCAACTTGAAGCTGAACAGAAGATGACAGAAATCTATCGCACCGACATTGCCCAGGTACGGGAGAAGGCAAGTTCCCATGATTTGGAAATTATGCGGTTGCGAGCTTAACTGTCAAAAACTGAAAAAGAGCGTGATGAGGCTATTGCTGGAAAAGAAGCAGCTGAACAGTCGCATGAAGCAACAAAAGCCAACGTCAGCTCTACTTTATTTGTTTTTTTATCTCCATAGTGTTTTGGGGCGCGGAAGCCTCTCATTCTTGGGCCCGAAGTATGAGATCTCCTTGGCTGAAGTATGGGAGGCCGCAATTGATATGCTCGGAGGTGCTGGCTATGATGAAGCAGACCTTGAGGCATATTATTTTGATGATGAAACTCGTGCCGCTCTAGCCAGAGGAAAGGAGCAACTTGCTAAAGTGCGAGCCGGATCGACGGAAGAGGAGCATCTAGGGAAGGAAGCACCTTTAACTGCCCCTGTTCATACTTCGATTACGGCCGACGTTGATATCATAGGCTCCAGTTCCCATTCTCCGCCTCTTGCTAAGGCCAAAACTGAAATTTCAACTGCATAGGGCAGAGACGAAGGCGAAGAAAGAGCCAAAGCACAAGCCTATGAGATTGACGTTATAAAGCCGACTCCTCCAGGTAACTTCTACGTTGAACCAGGTCAAGCAGATTACTTGTTTGCTTCAACTGAGTTTGATGAATTTCTCGCTTGTTACTTAAGTCTCGATGAGCCACTGTCTCCTCTCTTTACGAGGAATACTGATTTTGACTTTTCTTCTTATGTAGCGGAAATACCGAGTGCTGCACAAACTTCTCCTCCTCCAGCTGCTATTCCTCCATCTTCTCAAGTTACTCCTCCTTCTACTTCTCAACCAGGGTCGCAGGAAGAAAAAATAGAAGCTCTTCAAGACTTGGACGATCCGGCTGCTTCGCAAGAACAGAAGGCGGAAGAACTTGAGGAGAGCGAGAAGACCCCGGAGCAAACTTATGATGATGACACAAAGATTTCTGCATTGATTACTCTGGGAAGTGAGTCTTCTTCAAAGAAGAAAGGAAAACGCGCAGTTTCGAAGAAGAAGAAGAAAAGCGCTCCTGCTGGTGAAGAAAAAGTGGAAGCAGATCCAGCTACACCTCCCTCTCCTTCTTCACCGACCCGTCCACGCCGGATTCAGAAATTAATCATCAATCCGGGCAAGAGCTCTAAAGGTGGCGGGAAGAAGGAGTAATGAGCTTGACTTTACGCTTCTTGTTTTTCTTTTTTTTGCTTTTTGCATGTATTGACCGGAGACTGTGCGGGTACCGGCCCCCGCTTGTTGAAACCTGCACATGTACAAAAATTTCATAGTATGGAATAAAACGATTCTTTTTACTTGTACAATTTCTTGTCAGTATATGTGTGAATGCATTTATTTCTTGTTTTTGCACAAGTTTCTTTGTATGATATTACAGTGAGCTCGTGGTATGATGTTTGAGCGTTGTTTTTATTAGTATAGCTATATGCCCCCATACTACGGCTCATTGCAATATTCTGAAAAGACTTGTTCTCTTATTTTAGAGAATAGTTCTTCCATTTTGAGGAAATATTACTCTGCTTTTAATAGAGTATGCCTTGTATTGGAGAAGTTTTTCTTTCTCTTTTTTTTTTATACTTCAACTTTCGGAGATGGTCACTTTTTATTTTTTGAAAAGTGGACTCCCATACGTAGTGAAGTGAGCTTCCGAAGAAAACTTCGATCTATTTGCCAGAAAATTATATTTCATCGTTGAATGGGCCCACAGGACAGACGTCAGCTGTTTTATCGGATATTTGTTTGTACAAATAATCATAAGCATTCAGCTGACGCCTGAAACCTTCTTTTTGAGAAGGCGCCCCTTTAGTGGTTCCATCGACGAAGTTTTTGGATGTGCCTCGTTAGAGGGCTTTACTTGTTTAGTGCTTCCAAAGAAGGCTTTGTGCCTTCGAAGAGGGCTTTTTAATTTGTGCCTCGGGAGAGGGCTTGTTTGATATGCCTTTGGGAAGGGCTTTTCTTTTTTGATTTGTGCCTCGGGAGAGGGCTTTGTGCGGTTTTGCCAGAAAGTTACTTTCTCACAGTTGAATGGTCTCATGGAGCAGACGCAAGCTACTCGATTGGATGTTCATTTGCATAAACGATCACAATCAAGCAACAAGGGCCTGGAACCTTCTATCTTGGGAAGGTGCCCCCTTGGGTGGTCTCACCAACATTCTTGGGCGAGAGAAGCATTTCGATTTGGGCATGCCTCGTTGGAGGGCTTTTGCCTCCGAAGAGGACTCCTCCGAAGAGTTGTGCCTCCGAAGAGGGCTTGTGGCTCCGAAGAGATCTTTTGCCTCCGAAGAGGTCTTTTGCCTTCGAAGAGGTCTTTGTTTGTGTGCCTCCGAAGAGGTCTTTTGCCTCCGAAGCAGTTTTTTGCTTACGAAGAGGAGCATTTGGCCTCCGAAGAGGAGCATGTGGACTCTGAGGAGTAGCATTTGGACTCCGAAGAGTAGCATTTGGACTCCGAATAGTAGCATGTGGAATCTGAGGAGTAGCATTTGGACTTCGAAGAGTAGCATGTGGAGTCTGAGGAGTAGCATTTGGACTCCGAAGAGTAGCATGTGGACTTTGAGGAGTAGCATTTGGACTCCGACGAGTAGCATTTGGACTCCGAAGAGTAGCATGTGGACTCTGAGGAGTAGCATTTGGACTCCGAAGTGTAGCATTTGGACTCTGAAGAGTAGCATGTGGAATCTGAGGAGTAGCATTTGGACTCCGAAGTGTAGCATTTGGATTCTGAGGAGTAGCATTTGGACTCCGAAGAGTAGAATTTTTGCTTGTGTCCTTCCACCCATCTGCTTCTTAGTGATTCCTCGTTATCACTTCAAGTACATGTCCCATTCTTTTGCAAGTTGTTTGCTTTTTGCCGAAGAAGTATGGCTTGGGATTTGTTTGTTGAGTGATTTGTAGGAATCGTTTGGCTTTGTGATGTGTCGAATAGGTAAGCTTTGCTTTTATAGCCTGTAATATTAAATCGACATTTTAGCAATATTTTTTAAAATATTTGCAGATCGAAATGATACAGGTATTTTAAAGCAGTAAAAGACACAAGATTTATAGTTCTTTATTATCGATTCGCACTGATTTCTCAATGGTTTACAATACAAGAGTTATATATCCATCATCATTTTACAAATTTAAGCAATGCTTTTTAAGTAAAATATGGACGCAGTCATTGCTATTCCAGAATCTCGGGATTGAATTTCCATTTTTCCTGGATTCATAGTTTTGGATCCATATGCCAGATAGAATGAAAGATGCCCAGTTGCTGTTTTGTGGGTAGTTAGCAGCACTTTGGTTAATTTCATCTCAAAGCATGAGCATATCTCTCTAACTTGTCCCAACTTCTGCCTGTTGGGTGAGGACCCCCTGTGACAACATTAATGACAAGCCTCTCAGATTCCTGCACTGTAGCCTTGTCTTCTGAGCCGGATTGATGAGTAGGAAGTTGTTGCCCCTGAGTGGATGAGGTTGGGTCGACTCTGTTTTTCTTCACATATTGTTGCAGTTTATTCTGTTTCAGCAACTCTTCAATCACATTCTTTAACTGGCGACATTGGTTAGTGTCATGGCCAGGTTGATTGTGGAATCAACAGAATCTCCTATTATGCATTGCCCCTCTCCCCATCTCAGGTGGTTTGGGATACTTGACAACATCCTTCGTCGCGAAGAAGATATTTTCCGGTGTATCAGTTAAGGGAGTAAAATCTAAAGGATTAAAGTGGCGAGGTTTCTTCTCATTCCCCTGCTTCCTTCCTCCGTCATTTTCCCTTTTTTGGTTTCTAGATTCTCTTTTGGTGGAAGCAACATCGTTATTCTTGACTTCGGCAACAACTACTTTCGCTGGCGCAGAAAGGCTTTCTAGGCGCATGAATTCGTCGGCCTTTTTATAAAACTTCTCAAGTGAATTCGGTTCCTTCATTTTTAGCCATCTTCCGAATTCACTTGATTTGTCGATGGCTCGCATCAAGTAAGTCAGGATCATACAGGGTTCTGCATTATCCACTTCGGCCAAGGCTGTACTGAAACGGTTCAAGAAAGATCTTATAGATTCTCCGGGAACTTGTTCAAAACTGGACAGTGACATCATATCCTTAGCCTTTGAAGCATACAACCTGAACTGATCTTTGAATTTTCGAGTTAAGTCATAGAATTGATCTACGGACCGAACTGGTAGTTTTGTGAACCAAAGTAGAGCCACTCCTTCCAAGTACACTGGAAAGTATCGGCATTTAATCTCATCTGATGCTCTTGCACCGGTCATATGCTAGTCGTACTTATATAGGAAATGATTAGGGTCACTTGTCCCCCTATAGACCGGGATAGTAGGAGGTACAAATTTCCTTGGAAATTCTGCTTTCAGGATCCTTTCAGTAAACGGAGTTTTACTTAGAGCAAATCCCCAGTCGCTCTCATTTTCTTCCCTCTGCATGCTCTCTTTCATGATTCGGCGAACCATCCCTGATAGGTACTCCTCATTGTTCAGAGGCATCTCCGGGCAGACGTCAGCTATTCTTTCGGAAGTTTGCCTGGGCAAATGTTCGCGAAAAGTTGGCTGCGGCCTTGAACCTTCAGCTTGGAAAGGTAGCGCTTCGGCGGTGCCAGTTGCTCTTTGAGGAATCTCTTTCTCTTGGGAATTATGGGTATTTTCGGCAAAGGTTGTTTCATTGTTTTCTGGTTGTCAGTTTGCCCCGAGCAGAGCGTTTAACCTGTCCATCATCAAAGCATTTTGAGTCTCCATTTGTTGGTATAACCCCGACACAACATCATCAAGTTCGGGCCTTGTAATTCCAACAGTAAGAGTTGCCTGATTTGGCGCTGGAGAAGAGGCAGCCCTGTCATTAGCATCTCCGGATCTCATGGATCTACTCATTTTTCCAGGAGCCATGATTTCAGATAGACTTCTGGTTTTTAAGGAGATTCTTTCAATAGATCTTTGCGAAGCAATGGTGAAAATATTCCTGAGTTGGGTTCTCTCAATGAAAGCAACAAAATGTTAACGTAAAAATCGACGCTAACACCCCGGTGTGAGTATTAATAATGTGAAAGCACCACCCGTTGGTACGCGACTTAGAAATAAGCAGAAAATAACAGAAAAGTAAAGAGAGCAGTTTTATAGTGGTTCGGCTCAAGATTTAGCCTACGTCCACTTTAATCTCTTTTATTGATGACTCGATTACAATTCTTTACAATACACTTTGATTACAACACACTTTAGACGAGTAGCTAGAACATGTATGGAGAAGAATCTTTCAAATTCATGTTGAATGTGTTTGATCTCCTCTTGAAGTTCATTGAAGCGTCTTCGGTGTTTGGAGTGCTTTAAGTGTTGGATGAGTCGAGAAAACAGCAGAGTATAGGCGTTCCAAAAGTGAGCCAAAAGTCCTCCTGAAGTTGGAGCTGGTGCTGTATTTATAGAGGAAAATCTGGGCAGGTGATAGGTCATGAACGACCTAAGATAGGTCGTAAGTCGTGAGCGACCTTAGTTAGGTCGTGGGTCGCCAATGATTTAGGAGACACGACTTTATGTCCTGATAGGGCCGCACTTGATCTGTCTGAACGGGGTAGTAAGTTGTAGGTCGTGAGCGACCTAGGGGAGTAGTTGGCGACTTTACCATGTTGAAATATCTTGGTGGAGCGACTTAAGCTGGCTCGACCTATAACTTAGGTCGTTTAGTTTTTAAAATGCTGGGTCTCTAGGTCGTTAAACTGTTCCATCTTTAGGTTGCTAGGTTGCTTTGTGATGTTAGGTCGCTAGAGCTATAGGTCGTTGGAGTTTTAGGTCGTTAGGTTGTTCCATCTTTAGGTCGCTAGGTTGCTTTGTGATGTTAGGTCGCTAGAGCTATAGGTCGTTGGAGTTTTAGGTCGTTAGGTCATTAACCCGCTATGATCTTCAGAAACTTTAGCCCGTTAAATCGTTAGGTCGTTGAGTCCATTAGGTCGCTAGGTCACTTATGAAGTTAGGTCGCTAGATCGCTTCAAAAAGAGGAGTTAACAAGGATCAAAAGGCTTGAGGTTGGAACTGAGGTCGATGATTTGAAAGATTTTTATCTTGACCGGAGAGGAGGGTTGAGAAAGAAGGGATGGTTTTGTATTCCAGATGTGGAGAACTTGAGAAGAGATTCCTTGAGGAATGTCATCGATCCAAGTTTACGATTAATCCTAGAGGGACCAAGATGTATCATGATATGAAAAGAAGCTTCTATTGCGAAGGCATGAAGAGGGATGTTGGCTTCTGGGTTATGAAGTGTGTAAACTGTCAACAAGTGAAGGCCGAACATCAGAAGCCGAGTGTGTTACTTTAGCCTCTAGATATTCCAGTTTGGAAATGGAATTCGATATCCATGGGTTTTATTGATGGTTTGCCAAGGTCAAGAAGAGGAAATGAAAGTATATGGGTTATTGTAGACATGTTGACCAAGAGTGCTCATTTCATTCCAGTAAAGTCGACCAGGATGGCACCGGTTTTGGAAAAGTTATTCATAAAGAACATAGTTAGACTTCAAGGAGTTCCTAGTAGCACAGTCAGCGACAGAGATGCTTTATTCACTAGTAAATTCTGGAAGAGTCTACAAGATGTGTTAGGCACTAAGCTCAAGATGAGTACTGCATATCACCCACGGACGGATGGGCAGACAGAGAGAGTCAATAAGGTACTCGAGGATTTGTTGAGAGCTTGTGTTTTGGATTTTGGTGGATCTTGGAAAGATCACTTACATTTGGTTGAGTTTTCCAATAATAATAGTTATCAGACTAGTATAGGAACGACACCTTTTGAAGCTTTGTATGGAAGGCCGTGCAAATCCCCTGCATATTGGTTGGAGACTGGAGACAGATTGGTATTACGTCTAGATTTGGTGACGGAGGCATCAAAGAAGATTGAGTTAATCCGAGAATGGATGAAGGAAGCTCAATCTAGGCAGAAGAGTAGCATAGATAAGAAGCGTAAAGACCTAGAGTTCTCAGTGGGAGACAGGGTTTTTAATAAGGTATCATCGATGAAAGGTGGGTACGTTTTTGACAATCGGGAAAGTTGGCCTCGAGATATGTTGTTCCATTCCAGATTATAGAGAGAATTGGAAAGCTCGTGTACAGAGTTGAGTTGCAGAGCAATATGGCAGGTCCATAATGTGTTTCATATGCCTCATCTTCGTAAGTATGTGCATGATCTAGAGCTACCATTCCTCAGACGGAGTTTGAGGACTTGGTGGTAGAGCCCGATTTGACTTTTGTTGGACAACCAATTTGGGTTATTGCGAGAGATGAGAAGAGATTGAGGAACAAGACAGTCAAGTTGGTGAAAGTTTAGTGGAGCGACAACGAGAAAGATAGTACTTAGGAGAAAGAGGACAGGATTCGAGATACTTATCCTTATCTGCTTTGAGGGTATGTCTATATTAGATTTATATAGATTTTTCCTAGTCTGGTAGACCGGTATGGTTGTTAGGAGTCATTACAGATGATTGCTATGTTTGATATTTAGTCCTTACTGAATTTCGAGGATGAAATTCTTTAAGGAGGGGAGCCTATAATACCCCTAATTTTTTATAACATTATTCAAGAGATTTAATCAGATAAATTAAATAGAATAATGCAAATGTAAGTGATAAGGGGATTGAGAGTTGAATTAATTAATTAAGGCCATGCCTAATGAACTAATTAATGGGCTTAAGAATGGGTTTTGGTTAATTAAGTCATGTAAGGGTATAATGGGTATCCGCCCAAAGCATTCACCCTTATATATATATATATATATATATATATTTCGTTCCCACCTTCTTACTTCCCATTCACGTCACTTTAAAACACAAAAAAATATATAGAGAAAGGCCGACCATTAAGAAGATCAAGAGAAATTCAAATTTAAGCTAGAAAATCAAGCTTAGGGGAAATCAATCTCAATCCAATCTTCTTATCAAGAGCAAGGTGAATAATAATTCCATCTCTATTTTGGTTTTAAATCATATATTTTTGGATTTAAGGGATAAATTCGTTTTGAGGATATATTGGATGATGCTATGTTTGATTCATGATTTATTTGATTTAAACAAGGTTGTTTAAAAGAGAATTAGCACACCTTTAGATCAAAACGGAGATTTATAGAGGTTTAAATGCCATGGAAAAAATTTTATGTTATGAGAAACATTATTTTGGAGTTGGGTTTCAATATTGAGAATTTTTCAAGCTATGGAAAGATTATTATGAATTTTCAAAGGAAAATACAGTTATTTGGGTTTATAATTTATTTTGGAAAATATATTGAGAATTTAGGTATGAAATTTTGATATGTTAGATAACATGATTAAAGTGAATTTCTGTAATTTTTGGGAATTTTTCTAAAGAGATTTGCTCTGCAAAATAAATTGTTTTAAAAGAGGGACTTCTTTGCAAAAATTGGAAGGGCTTATTTGATTAACTTAACCATGGCAGTTGTTTTTGAAAAAGGAATTTGAAAAAGTTAAGGCAACCAATCTAGTGTTGAAACGTGGCAGGTTAGTTAGAGAAAAGTTTACGTAAACAAGAATTAAACCTAGTTTTGCTCAGAAAAGTGGTTCCGCCTACTTAGGAAAGCGCCTCTCGACATAGTGGCTTCCACCTTCATCCTTATCGAAACCAACTATGCCGAAACTAATAAACATGTTATGACTATGATGGTACGCAGTGGATTGGAGATAGGTGGAAGGTACAGTGACGAAAGCATAGCTTTCGAAGGGGTCGAAACCTTGGTTTGTTTTTAAAAGAAAAGCGCCTGCCTATGTTTTATTTTAAGCCTTCGACCGGATCGAAGCATAAGGTTTCGAAAGAGGTTTTAAAGGATTTCGAAAGGGGTTACTATTAACTTATAATTGTTATCGACTGGGTTTCTTACTTATAAAAGAATGTTTTGAAAGAAGGGGTACCGAGCAGGTCGATACCCTGCTGCCGTTTTATAGCCTTTCGATGGTGTTGAACATATCAATGCTGTTTGAAGATACTTTCTTTTATAAAGTTCAAGCCACTTCCTAAAGCTTTTGAAAGGGGTTAGGGGTTCCATAGGTGATGGTTTCGAAAAGGGTTTCGACGCCAACCTTCTTATGTTTTACCCAAATGTTTTATGCTTTCGAAAGAGATGGTGTCGATGCCATCATGGTTCCCCAATGTTTTATAAATGATAAAGATGGATTCGAAACATATGTTTTCGACTATATTCACTTTGACCCAAATTATGTTCTAAGTATAAACCCAATGCTTTCAAAAGGGCTACTTTCAATGGTTTCGGAAGGGTTACTTCCATAAGTGTCGAAAAGGGTACTTTCAACCGATTTTGAAGCTCAAGCTTCTAAAGTTATATGCCAAAACTTTAATATATTCGAATGGTTTTGAAAGGTAGGATTTAAAGTATTATAAGGCAGGAGCCTAATGTTTTTAAGAGCTTTCGAAGGAGGTTATCCTATGAAGTCGAAAGCTAGGTTTCGAAGGTATCGAAAGGTTTTATGACCCAAACTCTATTTTTAAAGGAAATAACCATGGCTATATTAAAGGAGTTTTTATAATGATTTTAAGAAGAAGCTATCTTTGATAAAGAAAAAGGTTAAAGGGATTAACCATGTTTTATTTTAAACCTACATGAGTGGTATTGCTATGTTGCTACATTGCTTCTTCCAATACGACTATATTCAGTTTACAATGGACCCATAACTGCATTTTGGGAATAAAGGGTAGGAGTACCAGTTAGGTTAACCTAGTAGTGAATATAAATTGAACAAATTACTAAATGAGTAGAATTTCATCAAAGAGGTCAGGAAGACCAGAATATAGGATGCTAAAATATAAAGGAAAGATATTTGCAGGGGCCAATAGGTTCACAGTAACCCCATAAAAACTGTATGATATTGGCAGGGGCCAATAGGTTCATAGTTAGCCTATGAAAACTATGTATAAGAAAAGATGTCAGATAGACAGGTTCATAGTTAGCCCATGAAAACTATGTATAAGAAAAGATGTCAGAAAGACAGGTTCATAGTTAGCCTATGAAAACTATGTGTAAAGAAAGATGTCAGATAGAAGGGTTGATAGTAAGCCCATGAAAACTATGATTGGATACTGGCAGGGCCAGTAGGTTTGTAGTTTGCCCATGAAAACTATATTCGGATGAAATATTGACAGATGTCAATAGGTTCCTAGTCAACCCATGAAAACTAGGGTAAACGGAAAGGATATTTGGGTTACCAATAGGTTCCTTTTCAACCCATGAAAACTAGGATAAGAGTAATATTGGAGTTAACAATAGGTTCATAGTGATCCCATGAAAATTATGTAATTGGACGGGGAGTTCTTAAATGTTTAACCAGTTATTAGTCAGCCCATGAAAACTAATAGGTTAATAGTAATCCTAGAAACTATAATTGAGATAGATAGTCTAAATTGAATGGGGATGGGTAATCCAGAATTAATTCAATGGTTTTGCATATCATCATATTATACTGTTTTGAATTGTTTTAACCATTGTGGATGCAGGAAGCACAATATATGGTTTTTTAAAGGTTTTGAGATACTAGTCAGGGGAAACCCGTTCCACTAAGCGGCATTGTCTCACTAGATATCTAAATGATTTGAGATGGTAGATTATTATTCAGGTACCTCTTATGACGAATAAGCTTCCAGAGACGTGCATGAGGCATGATAGATATTTAGAATTCTCTTTCTTTTGATTCCGCTATGGTTATTATAATGGAAAAGTTGTTATATTGCCTGTATATACTCTGATCATCCAGGGGGCATCTTTATATGTCGCTCTAGGTGTATGTTGTAATAATTATATTTTCCTCGAACGTGGTTTGCGAATGTGGGATTATGTTATGAATCGAAAATGTTTTGATATGGAATGTGATTATGGTTGAAGTTAAATATTTTACATATTCATTTGTTTCTAAGTATCAATGCATCTAACACCGTTGTATTTGATCACCGAGGATTAATAACTATGGATGACTACAGCATCCGTTAGTTTTGGGCCACCAAGTAGGAGGATGTTACAATACCTCCAAGAGCAAATGCTTCCTATCCTTGGGTGACCCCAAAAACTTTTAATCTCTGTCTTCGATTTGTCGTGACCAACCTAGTAATCTTAAGTGTATCGTTTGTAACTTACAGTTGCGTTACTCTTTAGATTGCTTTGCTAACTTATGCTTCTTGGTTTTAACTGCTACTCCTTCAACTGAATTATCCATAATATATCCACTCCCACCATCTTTTGAATTTAGTGCTTTAGCTTTGACCTAGGCCATTGCTAGGTCGATAATGATGGCTAAAAGAAAATTGAGCGGAGTGACTGATGCATGTCCTTCTTCCAAGAAAATTAAAACTGTTGATGTCCAGCCTTCTCTTCCTCCGAAAGAGGGTGAACCTGTTGATGTAGGCAAAGCTCTGGAAGCTCCTACCCTTGATGCCACTGCTGACCAACCCAAAATTATCCTTTCTAAGGACGACTTCAAGTCTCACATAGTCGTGTCTGATTCTCCCAGTGTCATTGAGCAAATGCAAAAGGATTTAGGCACTTCAACTCCCTCTCAGGAGTTGAAACCCTCTAGATCCCCATCACTGGTGTCTCCTAATGATTTTGAAAAGATTGTACAATCAATCATGAATTCCCCATCATTCACTTCTATTCAACCGCCTTCTTCTATACCCGATCCAGCATGTCACTATCGATCCCTCATTGAAAAAAACTTCTGGTATGTTCCATACTACTTGATTTTCTTACTACCATTTTATATTGAATCTTGATTTATGCTTTACTTTTCCATTCAGATCTCCAAAAGTTGGTACTCCCTCTAAGAAAATGTTTCAAAGTTTTCGCCTAAGACATTTAAGCTCAAAGAAGAAGTCTCAACTCTAAGTAACCAGATTACTTCCCTCACTGTTGCTAAAGAAAATGCAGTGAGGGAACAAAAAAGATTGAGCGCTTCTCTTGTTCAAGCGGAATCTACAATTTTCAAGGAAAGGACGGCTAAATAAATCTTAGCCAATGAAGTTTGGCTTTTAAGATGACTCTTTCAGAGTCAAAGGATGAAAAGGCCATGATGAATACTAAATATGTTTCTCTTAGGAAGAGATGTACACTTTTCAAGAAGAATTTAGAGAAGAAAACGAATTCTTTAACTGTGGCCATCAAAACCATCTCCGAGGCTAAGAAAAAGGTGTCTCAATTTCTGAGCACTTCTCTGAATGACATAATTGTAACTTCTTATAAAGATGCACTCATGCTAGCTTACGCTGATAATATTGAGAAGTGCCCAGATTTGAGCTTTCCCTCACTTGATCCTATATTGGTTAAATGATTCATGAACAAAATCAAAGAAATCGAGCAAGGGATTGAGGTCCCTGACAAAGAAGAAATTGATGCTGCAAAGCTCCTATATTTCGAAGTCCCACCTATAGATGGAGATTCCTACTCAAACGAGGAGGAAGACGATGAAGATGATGAGGCCGTTGTTGAAGAAGGTGGCAATGATGATGATAATGACGGTGATAGCCTTGATAATGATGATAGAGGTCAGGGTTCTGGCAGTAATGTGGGCGATCATGATGACTCTCACGGAGGAGGTGATGATAACACTTCCAAAGCTTCATATAATGTCATCCCCGATCATAGTGCTCGTGAATTGGGTCAAACTGAATTTCCTAAACCTCTGATCTCCATGAAAAAGACAATGATACTGATGCTAGAGAGCAAGAGGGGAAAAAGCAGACCCTTCAAACTTCAATCCATGTTCCTTAGGTATGGAATTCTTTGTCAAATGGATTTCACTTCCAAGATAACATTGGCTAATATCTTTCCGTATTAGATAAGGAAGAAATCATTCATCTTTATAAAACAAAGCTTGAAAGAAAACAGGCAGAAATAAATAGCTTAGATAGAAAGTTAGACAAACAATTAAAAGAACACAATGCACTTTCTAACAAGTATCATAAGCTTAATAAAAGCGCTGCAGTATTAGCGTCTTTTAATGATCAAGAAGCTACACCTCGACTGAAAAGGACGCGCCTTCGTAATGACAAGCTCTTAGAAGAGAATAGGGAATTGATAACACTCTTTTGGACGTTGATTGAGGATAGAGATATCTTGGTAGATTTCCTATATAAATCTTATTGCAGACATCTATAGATTTTTCATACTTGGGTGATTTAAGTGGAGGTTTACTTAGATATATACATAGGAGGTACTTAGACGAATTTGGATCTGATCCTCATCTGGGGGCTTGCTCGAATGTACCGTGAGTCAACTCAATTCCTCATGTATTGCCTCCAGAAAAACTTAAATATTACAAGCGTAAATTCATTTCTGAGTTATTCAAAAAATCAATTTTGTACGAACCAGATGATAATTTGTAATCATGTAACTATATTAATATGTAAATTTTCTGCATTAGTTTTCTTTTATACTTAACCATATTTTATTATGTTATTACAGGGTGAATGTCTTTCAAGCAGTTTTGTTACTAGGGATAACTTAAGCAAACACGTCAAATTAAGAAGAGTCTACATAGAAATGGCCTTGCTCTTGAAATCCTCAAGATTGGCTAGATAATGCTTTCTTAGAGATTTACAGAAGCTTTATATGCAACATACCTGCCTTTGCTTTGATTCTCCTTGGGGAAGAAAAGGAGAAGCTCCGTAAGGAATTTCGTACATACCATACAAAATTGATTTGTGGTCGTGATAGTCCTCCAGCCGGAGAATGGAATTAAAGCAAATGTACCCCAGTTATTACCCTAAAAGGATTTAATACCACTTTTGACTCGACTATCACCCTTTTGGCTAACGCTTTGAATAAAGTTAAAAATGTTGTTTATAGAATTCAAGCGTGATAGGGTGAAGCATGTATTTGATTATAACATTGATATTGTACCTTTTGTTCTATTTCTCTTTGATTTATAACTTTTATTATTGTAATAAAGATATTTGTTCTTTGGGTATTAATTTGTTTTTTTGTTCATTTGAATAAGAATCACGGTTAGCTATCACACCACTCTCACTTGATCCGTCAACTCGTTTCACCAATATTAGAGATATGTTGGTGGTGGATCTTGAGAAGAGAAGCCTATTTAAAGGTCCGTTGTCTACCCGACTTCAAGGTAATACTAAAGCATTGGAATGGCGTAAGAAATTTTTACTTCAAAAGGCGATTATTAGAGACTTTAATGATCAAATCAATAGTCTCCAAACGGATATCAAGAATAAAGATGAAACAGTTTCCCAATTGAAACGCCAAATTAAATCGAACCCTTCGATTGACTTTGATCATGAGATGTCTAAGCTTCTCCAACAGGTAAGCGACTTAGAGATAAAATTAAAAGATAGTCAAGCTCAGTGCAAGTCCTTGGAATTTATCATGGGAGGAGACATTTCAAATATCAATTTACCAACTTCTCCAATCACTTCATATGTTGTGAAATCAACAAGGTCTTCGTCTTTAGCTATCCAAAAATTTCCAGCTACAACAAAAACTTCCCTAGGTTTAAATGGGATGGTGGTAGGTGAATGGTGTAGAAGGGTTAAGTTTGAAATGATGAGATATTTTGACAATCAATAGAAAGTAAGGTGCCGCAACACATTAATGAATATGCAGCCAAAATCCAAAGGCTTAAACATGAAAAATATATTCTTCAAAAGCGTATCGTCGATTTAGAATGACAAAACAAGACCCTTAAAGGTTCTAATAACGCTTCCAATCATACTTTGGAAACTCGTACTGAATCTTTTGATAATGCAGACGAAACGAAGAAGAAGGAAAAGAAGCTCAAAGAAATTCTTTGCGTAGCAGTTCGTCATATTGTTGGTCCTCTAATTGCTGAGAATTTAGACAAAGTTGTCCAACTTCTTTGAAATATGCACTATTGTCATATAACATTCTTGTAAATAATTTTGAAGATTATGAAAATTATGTAGATATCACCTAGTTTGTTCATCTTTCATGTGCTCATAATGTTGTTTCTGAATTTTCCTTTTGATAGCTTTGACTATGGTTTTCTTTCATGTTTGTTGAATCATTCTATTAACAAGATTTCTTGTCAACACCCTGAAATGATGCTGAGAAAGGTGATTAATTCTTTACACAAGTTGTGTAGAAAAGAAGACATGAATCCTCTTAAGATTGCCTTTCTATCAGGCCTTATTTGATAACAATCATCAAGCAGGCCTTTCGACCGTGTCAAAATGGTCAGATTCTGTGTTATATTACCTTTCGATTCAGTTGGGTAAGTATGGCTTATCCTTCGAAAGCCTTCCTTTCAATCCGGCTGAAATATCCTGAGTTAGGCTTTCTTAGATGGGTTTCGACCTAGATAGAGGCCTTAGGTTATTAACTAACTTGAGTTTTGGGTTCTTGAGCGGAGATTAGGGGTTTCGACCTTGTCGAAAGTTTGATAATTTTTCCTTCTTGTGTATAAGTAGGAACCTTAAGCTTCAATGGATACAAGACGGGCTTCTATCTTGTCAAAAGCTTAAACTTGAGTTCTTTGTGTTGGATGAAAACCTTTAGTGAATTTTAGCTTGGTTTCGACCTTATTGAAGACTTCAGCTTAGAGCAAAAGTTATTAGAACTTAAAGGGATTTCGTCTATGTCGGCAGTACCCTTTCGATGGAGGTGAAACCTGGGATATAGAAGTGAATCCAGGAAAAGCTAAAATGATATAGTAAAATAGCATAAAGTAATTGAAACTCCCCTTCCTCCAACTCTAAAGACTTTATTTCTCTAAATTCCAAAATTGATTTACAAACTACGGTTACAATGCTTTTCTTAAGAGAATACAAGTTCAGAATGAGAAGAATTGGATCCTCCAAACGTGACCCCTTAGGTCTTATTTATAGATGCGGCCTGACACCTTTCGACCCTGATGCTTTCGACTGGGTCGGAAGGTGGCTATTGATTGACCTAAGCAAGTTGCCGCCTTTTTCGAAAGGTATGGTGGTGATTTCGTGAGTTATCTTATGAGCACTTCCGACTCCGTCGACAGCCTTCAATCTTTGGTTTCGATGGTGCTGGTTTCACTCATGCTCTTTTCCTGATCTGATGCGGAACCCTTCCTAGTCCACACTGGTTTCTACCGATTCGAAAGGCTTACTATGGCTTTCGAAGGGGTTTCTCCAAACAATACTTGCTTCCTAGCAGCTTGAATGATGGCGAAACCATTGGTTTCGAATGGTTTGGCGTATATTAAAAGGGCTATTCTTCATTGTCTTCGGAAGGTATGGCTTCGACTTGATCGAAAGACCTTCATCTAGCTGAAGAGTTGTCAATGACAGCGGAAGGGTGCTCTCGACCCCTTTATCTTTTTCGAAAGTTTGAAACCCTCTGGATATTGATAGAAGGAACCTTCTGACACCTTCGAAAGGTTTTGAGGCTCCTAAACTTTGATGGCAGCATCCCTTCGACTCCTTCGAAAGGTTTGGCTAAAGCTCTTCTCCCTTGCTCTTTGCCTAAGGAGGTCTTGACTTGGTCGAAAGGTGAGTATCTGGAGTAACATTTGCCCCCCACGAAGGGATGCTCTTGACTTTCCAAGTCATCTTTGCCGAAACCTAGAAGCTTCCCACGTGGATCTGGGCCGTTCATTCAATTCCTATCCAACGGTTGATATTCTGGGCGACTTTTCTGATAAAATACGCTTTCTTCTTCTTCCTTTTTCACTCTTCCTACAATTGAAATTTCAAACACGAGCAAACCGTTCTAAAATATTTCACGCTCTCAGTTTACTTCTAGAAACCAAATTAGTCATCAAATCCAATTTGTAAGTTAAGATTTAACTTTGTTTTATTAACTGCAAACGAATTCTACCCTTCCAGATTTTAAAATTGAGATTCGAATATTCTAAAAGGCGAATTTCAATTTTTCTGATGGTAGATTCTGATTGACTTATTGAGAAGTATTTTCCTAATTCAGTTTCAAGAATTTTTATAGTTTTATTTTTCGTTTTGGATTTTAAAATTGTTAATGGATGATACTTAAACCCATCCCCTTATTGGGTTTAGATTTTATTTCAAAATTTTCTATTTTTTTTCGTGATTAAGAAATCTGGGTCTTCGATTTGATAATTATTTTCATTCTTTTGAAATCAAGAAAGGTTGATTTCGGTTCGAATTCATTTCATTAATAGATTTGAGTTTTCTTGTTCGTTAAGAAATTTTTGAAACCTGGATTTGTAATCGGGTTTAGCGGTTAGAAAAACATGATTTCTTTACCAGGAAGTTTCATGAGTACGGATGAAAAATTTGGCTCCATAAAATGACTTTCCTACCCCTTCGAAAGAGATTGAGGCGGCAACATTGGGTTTGCATCCTTAGCCCCTTTCGATGGGGTCAAATGGTTTTGTAATGCCAATTAGATCATCTTTGTCGAAAGGTTATGCTATTAGGTAGGGAGTAGGAACTCCTTCGATAGCAAAATGTTTAGACTTAGTCGAAACCCCTTATTTCGATTGTAATCCATTTTCCTTAGCTTAGTTAATTTTTGGAATTTCCAAATCCTTTCAACCCCTTTGACACCATCTTTACTTTATAGGTTGAAACCCCCTATAGTTGTTTTTGTTCAGCTTTGTCGAAACGTTCTAAGTGTATATGGGTTTAACTTGGAACCTTTCGACTTCAATTAGTAGGTTAGGTTTCGCCAACATTAGTATCTTTCTCAGACTACCTAAGTTATTGGTTTCGATAGTGTCGAAGGGTCTTGCTGCTTGGTTTATGAAATGTTTGTAGTGTAAGTTTTTGAGTTGATCCTAACTATCTTTCCTTAGCAATTAGGTTCCTATAGAGCTTTCGAAACTATTGAAAAGTGATGAATGAATGATTATTATGTCCTATCCTTTCGAACCTATCGATAGCTCTGGAAATACCTATATTTGGGCTTTCGACAATGTTGAGCTGTGCTTGTTAAACGTTGGTGTCCTCTTCCTTTCGACTTTGTTGGAAGCCCAATGTCTTTTAATTTTTAACTTAAACTATTTGCACAAACTTAAAGTTTCATATTTGTCTTTATGTTTTAGTTATCTAAGTATGTTTCTCTGATTAATCTTTGGAAGTATGCTAAACTCATAATTAACTCCAAAAGTTTAACTAAAACGTTTTCACCTGGCAAAATCATGAGTTCTCCAAAGAAAGCTGAAGTCGTCTCCAAGCACTCTCTCATTTCAACTCAAGATGAAGTCAATGCCATTTTTAACGATTTCGGCATCACTGGAGTCGAGGCCATTCCTCAATGGAGTCTGATACCATCATCAACCTTCCTAATGGGATTTTGCGTATACTGCCATCATATATGGCATGGTGGATTCTTGCCTTTTCCAGAATTCTTGTCTTCATATCTATCTCATGTTGGGATCGCCCCAATCCAGTTGTCTCTAAATGTCTATACTTATCTCTTGTCTCTAGAGATGATGGCATTGAAATCCAGACTTCCTTCTCTTAACATTGAAGTGCTAAATCATTTGACTCGGTTAGTCAAGCTGAGCAATCTCAACAGCTAGATTTTTAAGGCCAATCCCCAAAAGAAGTTAATATCAGATGGGGTTAACAAATTCAGAGACTGGGAAAACCAGTTCTTCTTTGTTAAGTGCTTTTCTAACGTCCGCGGGATTTTCGCTTCTCCCCGTAAGTCTTGGTTTGTGTTGCTTTTCCTTACTCGAAATTTTTTTTGTTGTCTAATCTTTGTTTTTATCAAGTGTGCCTGCTAAAGAACTTAGTGATGCTGACAAGAAAACAGTTGAATCTCTAATTGCAACTTCAAGTCGAGTTGGGAGCAGACTGACGTTACTAACTCCCTCCAATCTACGAAAATACTCTCTTATGCCGGTAGGCCAGAAGATCTTGGGAACTCCACCCACTGTCCAGCACACTTCACATGGCAAATGCTTTCTCTCCCTGGGAGATGCTGAACACTTCTCTCCAATGTCTCCTATCTGTGCAGACCATCCAGGTACGTTATTGGTCTAGTATTTGCTTTTCGCCCTAGTATTCTTTGAATTATTTTGACCGACTTTTAATTTGCTTGAATTTGTTTCAGTTTCTTCTCAAGTCATAGTGTCTGCTAGAACTGCTGCCCCTCTTCCTCCAACTTCTTGGGTATTGTCAATCATAGAATCACTTGTCAAGTCTAAGAGGACTTTTAAGAGAAAGTTGATGGAACCATCCGAAGCTAAGCCTCCAAAGAAGGTGACCAAAATTGTTGAGGAGGACGAGGAACGTTTATCTATCAAAAGAGTTTAGAAGAGCCCTATTGTTTAAGACCCTAAAGATAAACCGAAGAAAACTCTGCCTAATCCTGCGCGCATCTCTATCTCTGATTCCCCCACTACACTTGAGCAGATGCAGTTGGCTTTATTGACGACTCCTTCCTTGAAACAAATTCCTGCAAAGCCATCGTTTTCTACTCCACCATCTACAAATTTTGAAGAGATAATTGAGTTCATTTTGCATTTTGAATCTTTCTCCTCTATTCACCTGCCTTCAACTGTTCTAGATTTGGCAGGGCACTACCGCTCCTTGATCGAGCAACAACTTCTGGTATATTTTATTTTGATTGACTTTATCACCATCGGTTTTTTCTTAAATCACTAATTTGTGTCGCATTTTTCTTTTAGATTTCTAGGAGTTGGTTCGGTTTGAATGACATGTTTCAAAGTCATCCGCTGAATCCTCTAAGCTCCAGTAAGAAAATAATGAACTCAAAAATCAGGTGTCTTCTTTGTCTGCAGCCAAAATTGATGTTTCCATAGAGTTGGAACGAGTTAAGGCTTCTCTTGCCCGAGCTGAAACCGATCTAGAAATAGAAAGGCAGGCTTGCCAACTCTTAGCCGATGAAAAACTTGCAGTAGAGCTCACTCTAAAAGATCCAAAAGACGAGAAGGCTTGCCTGGTCGCATGGAACATCTCTTTAAAGTAAAAATTCAAGAAGACCAGAGCCTCGTTAAAGCTTGTTTTCCACACCATCATCGATATCCAACGGCAAGTGTCTCAATTTGTTAGCACCACTCTAAGGGCAATGATGCTGAAAACTTATGAAGATGCTCTCATGCTTGCATATGCCAACAATTACAAGAAACGCCCTGACTTCGGCTTTCCTTCACTCGATTCTACCCTAGTCGACAGAGTGATGGGAAATATTAAGCAAATGAAGCAGGAGATTGAGCCTGCAAATGAAGAAGAGATTAATGCTTCTAAGATCATTTCTATTGATGTCCCCTTCTTCGAAATCGAATCAGACTCTAAGGAGGAGGGTGATAAAGATGACGCTGCTGAGGAAAAAGATAACGATGATGGTGAAGACAGTGATGATGATAACGACGACGATGACAATGATGATGACCCTGCTGGAGGCCAAGGTCTTGATGGAGAAAAAAGGGGTCCTTCCAGAGTTTCTAAAAAAGATGGTGGCGACCAAGCTGAATTTATTGAAAAAGTGCCATCTCCTCAGAAGGATATGCCACTTCATCACCCAAGCCTTCTGCTCCTCATGAGGACGAGTATGCTCCCATTCATACGGAAGATCTAAAAGAGAAAGAGCTGGCCTCCCAGGCTTCCATTCCAGTTCCTCAGGTATGGGATTCTCTGTTTAAATATCTTTCACTTCAAAGATAATAATTAGTGCAAAATCATTTGTTTTAGATAAGGAAGAAGTCTGCACATCCATATAGGACTAAACTTGAAAGGAAACAAGCAAAAATTAACGAGTTATATAGGGAATTAGATAAACTGGTAAAGGAGCATAACGTTCTTTCCAAAAAATACCATAATCTCGACAGGAGTACCTTTGTACTAGCGTCCTTTAAATATCAGAGATCTGCCCCTTATTAAAGGAGAATCAGAGTTACTTACTTTATTTTGGATGATGATTGAAGAAAGAGAAATTTTAGTTAAATTTTTATACAAAGCTTATTGTAGACATTCGATTATAGATTTTTTGTACTTAGGAGAATTCAGCGGGGGTTTACTCAAACGTTTCCACAAAAGATATTTAAACGAATTCGGATCTGATTCACATCCCGGAGATAGTTGGAACTTGGCATGGGTTAGGTCGATTCCTCAAAATCTCCCCGTTCACTTCCTCAAAAATTGTACTTGTAATACCCTCGTCTCCGTTTTGACTTCCTCGGCGCTGAGAAGGAAACTTTTCTTAAAGAGATCAGAACACTTCACTCTAAATTAATTTGTAGTCGCGATAGTCCCCAAGTTGGGAAATAGGACTATAGCAAATGCCCGTCGGTCATAACCCCTGAAGGAGTTACTATGCCTTTTGATTCGACAGTTATGCTTTCAGTTAACTCTCTAGATAAAGTTAGAAAAGTAGTTTCCCAGCTTTAATGTAATCAAGTTATTTATTGTACCTTTTAATTTCGTTGTTGTCTGAATTGTAATCTTTTACTATAATAATAAAGAGATTTCTTAGCTTGATTTTGACTTTATTTTATCTCTTTTGCTTAAATAGGAGCTTCAACTATCTACAACTTCTCCTCTTTATAACTTATTGTCACGTGATGATGTTATTAGAGGGAAAATGTTAACCATGAGCGGAGGGATTGTGGTTAGTAATAAGGTCTTATTAGAACGCTTCGTCGGTAACGTCAAAGCTGTAAAATGGCACATGAGGTATTTTCTTCAAAAAACCATCGCCAACGGTCACAAAGATCACATTGCCTACCTTGAGGCTGAAATCAAGAATAAAGATGAGATGATCACCGTGCTTAAACGACAAGTGATGACAAGTCCCACAATCTTCTTCGATCAAAATATGTCTTAACTTATTCAGCAAATAAGTGACTTGGAGTTGAAATTAAAAGATCGTTAGGCATAGTGTGCCTCTTTTGAATTCATTATAGGGAATAGGACTTCAAGCATTGACCTACCGGTCCCTCACGCTGCCTCTTTGGCTACTAAACCCATAAGATCAAACTCCTTGCGGCCTAGATATTCCCCACCATGCTCAACCCTCCTCTGGGCTTAGATGAAAATTTTGTGGGGAATTGGTGTTGGAAGGTTAAGTTTGAAATAGCCAAGTACTTCGATGAAAAATAGAAAACCAAGTATTCCCAGACTATCAACGAGTACGCTGCCAAGAATCAGATGCTTGATTGTGACAACTACTTGCTTGAAAAGCGCGTCGTAGAGTTGGAAAGGGAAAACAAAACCCTTAGGGCAGCAAACAGAGCTTTAAACCGTGCCCTGAAGACAAATATTGATGCTATTGACGACGAGAACAAAATAAGAAGAAAGGAAAAGAAACTTAAGGAAGTTCTCTGTGCCGCAATTCATCATGTTGTAGATCATTCAGTTGCGAAAACTCTTGATAAAGCCGCTCAAGATTTGTAATCCATTTACATGTTTGAACCATGTAAATTTATCTTGTATATATGTAAATAATTTTGTAGTTTTGTAAACAATTTCATAACTTATGTGAATCACATAAACTTTGTAAATATCACCTGATTTGTAATCCTTTTCTTTAATGTCACTTTTGAAATGCCTTTGAATTGCTCATTCATTTATTTTTGGACTTGCTGAATCTTTTATTATTCCTTGATGTTCTAATTTTCCTAAAAAGCATTTACCAAACAATATTTCTAATTGTTAGCTTGAAATCGACATATTTGTTTATATATGTCATTTGCTTAGATTAACAAATCATCCTATTAATTTTATGAAAAGTGGTTTATACAAAATGTTAAAATCTCATCTTTAACCACGATGAGGGGTGATCAAGAATTTAACTCCTTCCACTTGGCTGGAATGTCCGAAATTTGCTGATAGAAAATTCCACCTTATCATGGTGGTATAAAAATTGGGATGTAACCTTTATTTAATAAAGAACCAAATCCAGAAATTGGTGTCTCGAAATTTGAAGTAGTAATTCTCCGACCGATTCCTTAACATTAATGGGATTTGAAAAGTTAGAAATATGAAGTTCACATTCGGAAACTCTTAATAGCGATCTTTATGATAATGTTCTTTGACCCAAATTCGGGCATTTGTGATGAATAGAAATCTGAAGATCTTGCACCCGATTAGAGTTTAAATAAGTAGCAGTCTTGATACCCAGATTCGAATATAATAAGTTAGTGATTGATAAAGACCCAAAACCCAGATTTAGGTGTTAGATGATGAAATTCATATATGAAAGACTCGAAACCCTAATTCGGGTATTAATTGCTGATGTTTAGAAACAAGAGTCCCGAAACCTAGATTTGGGTAATAATAAGTGGAGTTCTGTTCCACTCCTTTGCTTCTGTGTTCTTTGACATTAATGGGATTTGGTAAATTAGAAATCCAAAACTCAAATTCAAGAACTCTTCATAGTGATCTTCATGATAATATTCCTTTACCCAGATCAGGTATATTAAGATAATCGGTGGTTAATAGAGACCTGAAACCCAGATTCAGGTATTAAATAGTGGAGTTCTGAAATGAATATCCCGAAACCCAGATTCGGGTATTAATTGATCTCATTTAGATATAAGGACCCAAAATCCAAACTCGAGTGTTAATAGATGAAATTCCGGTATGAGAGACCCGAAACCCAGATTCGGGTATTAATTGATCTCATTTAGATATAAGGACCCAAAATCCAAACTCGAGTGTTAATAGATGAAATTCCGGTATGAGAGACCCGAAACCCAGATTCGGGTATTTTTATATGATGTTTTAGAAATGAAAGTGCCGAAACCCAGATTCAGGTATTTATAAGCGGAGCCCTATTTTACTCCTTTGATGTGTGAACCCTTCAGGTCTTGTATAGAAGTAATTTTTCTAGTTGCCCCTTGAGCTTGGACGTCTTAGTCCGTAATTTGAAATGGCTCTTTCTCGAGCTTGAACATCTTAGTTCATGATCTGATGTGCCTCTTCTCGGGCTTAGACATCTTAGTCTATTGTTGCATGTGCTTCCTCTTAGGCTTGGACTTCTCAGTCCATTATAGAATATGCCTCCTCTTGGGCTTGGACATATTAGTCCATTGTTCGGTGGGCCTCTTCTTGGGCCAGGACGTCTTAGTCCATTGTTGTCCGGTGCTCTTGGTTAGCTCATCTTAGAGATTGGAACCAAGGACTTACCCGACCTCCATCCAGGAGGTGCCCTGCCCTGGCCCTTTTGCGGCGTGGACAGGGGCTTGTTTGGTGTTCTACCCTGGCCATCTTATGGCATGGATAGAGGCTTACTCCATCCTCTCTCTAGGAGGTACCTTACCTTGCCCTTTGGCGGCGTAGATAAGGGCTTGTTCAGTGCTTTACCCTGGCCATCTTATGGCGCAGATAAAGGCTTACTCCGTCCTCCCTCTAGGAGGTGCCTTGACCAGACCAGAGGGCAGTCAAGGGCTTGTTTGGTGCTTTAACCTGGCCATCTTATGGCGCGGCTAAAGGCTTACCCACCCTCCTTCCAGGAGGTGCTCTGCCCTGGCCATCTTGGCGTGGACAGAGAATTCTACCATCTTTGGTAAACTACCATCCTAGGAAGTATCCAAGTATGAGGAGTATTTCACTCCCAACCATGTAGATTTTCTCTTTATAGAAAGTTTCTCTTTATTGACTTTATCTCAAATTCTTTTTTACAACTTCATGGATTTTTCCATGACGAAAGAAGTTCATGATCATCCCCTCCAAGGCTCTGCAATGGTTGGTTTCATGACCATTCATCGTATGATAGTGGCAGTAGGATCCTCCAAAATTCCTTTTATGTTTTGGCATTCTCATTTGTGATGGCCAATAGTTGAGCTCATCCTTAGTAAGCAAGTAGACATTTCTATAGATGTTGTTAAGATGCCTTCCTTTGGAAGCCTAGATTTGAAGTTTGATTCTTGAGGATGACCCTTTGACTTTTTGCTCTATGGCCTTATTGTTTCACGCTCTTCGATTGCTTTTCTTTTCGTTGCCTTTTGTATTTCTTGAGTTGGAAGTGCTTTTGTCGTAGTTGGTTGCCATTTTTGTGCAAAGGCATTGTGATCATTCATTATTTCTTTCTCAAAGATTGTGCCTTTGGAATATTGTTGAATGGTTCTTCTCATTTGATTAAAGACATTGTCACTTCCATCTATTTTATTTCCTAGTGCAAAGATGGTGGTAGGCCCAACATGAATTGGATTTAGACTCCATTTTTCAGGATTAAAAGACTCTGCTTTTTTCTTATTTATAATTCTAAGAGCTTCTAGCCTTGGTCTTTGCTCTTCATCTTGATTGGAGTTCTTGATAAGCATTGAAGGGATCTTTATCTCATGCGGCTCAGAATATCCTTGTTCGATCTCATGATCCTTCTAGCCATGATTTACCAAAGTAGATAAACTTGGAAAAGGATTGAACTAAGCAAGGTTAGAGAGTAGCATTGTTGGGGGTTTATCCAAGTCG
Organism: Allium fistulosum; assembly: GCA_030737815.1. NCBI lineage: Eukaryota > Viridiplantae > Streptophyta > Magnoliopsida > Asparagales > Amaryllidaceae > Allium > Allium fistulosum. The sequence goes on along the minus strand of CM060901.1, from coordinate 1,414,352,538 downwards.
AAGATTAGCGCACTCCTTCTAGCACTAGAAATGTTAATAAGGTTTCTTATCAACACCCCGAAATGATGCTGAGAAACGTGATTAATTCTTTACAGAAGTTGTGCAGAAAAGAAGGTATGAATGCACTTAAGGTTGCCTTTCGATCAGGCCTTATTTGATAACAATCATCAAGTAGGCCTTTCGATCGTGTTGAAAGGGTTAGATTCTGTGTTATATGACCATTCGATTCAGTTGGGTAAGTATGGCATATCCTTCGAAAGCCTTCCTTTCAGTCCAGTTGAAATATCCCGAGTTAGGCTTTATTAGATGGGTTTCGACCTAGATGGAGGTCTTAGGTTCTTAACTAACTTGAGTTTTGGGTTCTTGAGCGGAGATTGGGGGTTTTGACCTTGTCGAAAGCTTGAGGATTTGTCCTTCTTGTGTATAAGTAGGAAACCTTAAGCTTCAATGCATACGAGATGGGTTTCGATCTTGTCGAAAGTTTAAACTTGAGTTCTTTGTGTTGAATGAAAACCTTTAGTTAATTTTAGCTTGGTTTCGACCTTATTGAAGACTTCAGCTTAGAGAAAAGATGGTTCTGAGTTGGCTACAAAAGTTATTAGAACTTAAAGTGGTTTCGTCTATGTCGACAGTACCCTTTCGAAGGAGGTGAAACCTGGAATATAGAAGTGAATCCAGCCAAAGCTAAAATGAAATAGTGAAATAGCATAAAGTAATTGAAACTTCCCTTTCTACAACTCTAAAGACTTTATTTCTCTAAATTCCCAAATTGATTTACAAACTACGGTTACAATGCTTTTCTTAAGAGAATACAAATTCATAATGAGAAGAATTGGATCCTCCAAACGTGACCCCTTGGGTCTTATTTATAGATGTGGCCTGACACCTTTCGACCCTGATGCCTTCGACTGGGTCGGAAGGTGGCTATTGATTGACCTAAGCAAGTTTCCTCCTTTCTCGAAAGATATGGTGGTGCTTCCATGAGTTATCTTGTGAACGCTTCCGACTCCGTCGACAGCCTTCAATCATTGGTTTCGATGATGCTGGTTTCGCTCATGCTCTTTTCCTGATCTGATGCGGAATCCTTCCTGGTCCGCACTGGTTTCGACCGATTCGAAAGGTTTACTATGGCTTTCGAAGGGGTTTCTCCAAATAATAATTGCTTCCTAGCAGCTTGAATTATGGCGAAACAATTGGTTTCGAATGGTTTGGCGTATATTCAAAGGGTTATTCTTCATTTTCTTCGGAAGGTATGGCTTCGACTTGATCGAAAGACCTTCATTTAGCTGAAGAGTTGGCAATGATAGCAGAAGGGTGCTCTCGACCCCTTTATCTTCTTCGAAAGGTTGAAACCCTCTGGATATTGATAGAAGGAACCTTCCGACAACTTCGAAAGGTTTTGAGGCTCCTAAACTTTGATGGCAGCATCCCTTCGACTCCTTCGAAAGGTTTGGCTGAAGCTCTTCTCTCTTGCTCTTTACTTAAGGAGGTCTCGACTTGGTCGAAAGGTGAGTATTTGGAGTAACTCATTCGGTATTCCTTATTAATCTGGTTTTCCTGCAAAGTATAAAGTAGGCAACATTTCTTATCATTAGTTTGAAGTTTATGCAAAAATGTGTCCAGTAGTTTGCTCATAGCATTATTGAATATAATATTAAAACTTTTGATAATAAAATTCTAGGATTTTAATTTTGAGGTAATGGAAATTCCAAATAATAAGTGGCAAGAAATCCACAGTTGAGAATCATATTGGACCGGAAATTCTCATCCAGTAATAATAGAAGCCCCCATATCTAGCTTTGATAATAATGAAAAAAGTTCAGAATTTTAGCTCTGGCTGTATTAATAGAAGATCAAAAACCTGATTATGGAAATAATAGAGGACCAAAAGTTTAGATCTAGTATTAACAATAGAAGTTCATAAATCTTCTTTCGGAAATAATAGAAGATCCAAAACTCAGATTTGTGTAATAATTTGATACGTGGAGTCCAGAAGTTAATAGTTGTAGAACCAAGACCCAGATTCAAATACTATAAGAGATCTAAAAATTATTATTTGAAAATTAATAGAAGGCCAGAAGTCTGTAGCAGAAGACTTGAAATAACATGAGACGCGAAACCTAGATTCAGGTATTAGTAAGTGAAGTTCCAAAATCAACTTCTGAATATAATGGAAACCCGCTAGTTCATAATAGAATATTTGAAACCCAGATTCAGGTATTGATAAGCGAAGTCAAAAAATTATCTTTCTGGAAATTAGCTGATGGTAGTGAATTCATATGTAATCTGAAAGTTATTATCCAGAAATAACAGAAGATTATAAATCCATTTCTGGCGATAATGGATGTTTAGAAATTCTTATATGAGCCTTTTATTTTGTGTCACTCTTTGGACTTTGATTATCTAAATCTTGTGTTTTGTGTTGCTTCTTTGATTCTTGGAACTAGATTCTTTTGATACATGCCATCCCACAGGCTTTGTATATTGTTGATGTTTTGTGTGCCACTTCTAGGTCTTGGACATCTTAGTCCTTTGTCGTCCAGTGCGCTTGGTTTGCTTATCCACAAGCAAGACCCAAGGACATACCCAACCTCCCTCCAAGAGGAGCTCCAGCCAGGCCTTATAGATGGGACCGAAGGCTTGTTCGGTGCCTTGACTAGGCCATATCATGGGGGGTCAAGGGCTTACTCCATCCTCCTTCTAGGAGGTGCTCCAGCTAGGCCTTATAGGTGGGAATGAAGGCTGGTTGGTGCCTTGACCTGGTCATAGAGTGGTGCGTTCAATGGCTTACTCCGTCTCCCCTCCAGGAGGGCGCCTTGATCTGACCATAGCATGGCGAGATCAAGGGCTTAAAGATATTTTAACCTGGCTATAGCGTGGCTTGGGTAAATGTTTACTCTAACCTCCCTCCAAGACGCGCTTTGACCTGGCCAACTCGGCGTGGATAAAGGCTTAATACCATTTAAGGTAATTTCCAAGTTTAAGGATAATTGTTTTCCCGACTGTGTAGATTTTTCTTATAAAAGAGGTGCTTTATTGAATTTCTCTAGGGTTGCTTTACAAATCTGTTGATTTTTCCTTGTCTGAAAAGGTTGATGACCATTCCTTTAATACCTCTCCATTGGTTTGTTTCGTGCCTATTCATCATATGATAGTGACACTAAGATCCTCCCATATTCCTTTAATATTTGGGATTTTTCTTTTTGGTTGGTTAATAGTTGAGTTCCTCCCTTGTTAATATGTAGAAGTTCTCGATTGATGTAGTCAAGTTGCACTCTTTAGGGTGTCCCGAATTGAAGCTTGTCTTTTAAGGTCGAATTCTAACTTTTTTATTGCTCGATTTGGGAAATTCGTTCTAAATGACCAATTTCCTTTTTAAAACCTTTTGAAGCTCGTATATGGGCAATGATCCACTTGTTGCTGGACGCCATTTTTGAGCAAAGGTGTAATAATCAGCCATCATTCCTTCTTCAAAGATAATTCCTTTTACATAGAACTGGATAGCTTTCTTCATTTGAACAAACAAATTATCACTGTCACATCTTGCTTCTCCTAAAGAAAAAATGGTTATAGGACCAATATGCAATGGGTTTAGGCTCCAATTGTTTGGATCATAAGATTTTTCTCACTTCTTTTTCATGACACTTAAAGCTTCCAATCGTAACATTTTCTCTCATATAGCCTTGAACCTTCAACAACTTTATTAAAGGAACTAGCCAAATGTGGTTCTGAAGATACTTGCTCGGATTTTTTGACTTTGCTGAGCATTATGATGGAGGATCTAATGTTAACTTGGAATGAAATAGGGATAAAGGAAAGTAAGGTTGGAAATTTAACAAGATCGAAGGTATAAGCCTTCCTTCTAGTGCCAAAAATGTTAACAAGAAATCTTGTCAACACCCCAAAGTAAGAATAAAAGTGAAAACGACCTCTTCGAAACCACCTTTCGAAATGTTGAGGTAAGTAGGATTAAATGTAAGAACATTCTCTTAGAAACCTCCTTTTAAATATGTCAAGATGATCTAAGACTCCTTTGAAATCTCCTTTCAAAATGGTTGAGGTAATTGAAGGATGTAGCCTAATGGTGACTAAGGGTTTTAACTATGTCGACAGGGTTTTATTCCTTCGAAATGTATCCTTTCGACAAGCTTTGATGCAAGCACTCAATAATCAAATTCATATATGACATTGAACAATATCCTATGTACTTGAAAACACCATGCTCTTGCTTTATTAATAATTATTCATGAATATTAGAGGCCTAGGTATTACAAGGAAGTAAAATCCCTAATTTTATTTAAGAATTTGAGGTTTACAAATTGTAACACCCCTAAACTTTTTATAATATTATTAAGGAGAGTTAATTAGATTAATTAAATATAATAATTTAAATATTAGTGTGATAAGGGTATTGAGCTTTGAAAATTTATTTATAGGCCATGCTTAAATAAACATAAAGAATGAGTTTATGGAAATGGTTTATTAAATAATTAATAAGAGAATAAAACAAGGGCATTATGGGTAATAGCCGCACCCATAATCTTATTACCCTTAAAACCTCGTTTCCATTTCTTTGCACATTCTTTTTTCGAAACTCAAAAACGTAAATAAAAGAAGAGCAAGCCGGCCATAACCTAGGGAAGGAAAAAGGAGAAAATCAATTAAAGCTAAGCAATCAAGCAAGGGGAATTAATAGAGATCAAATCTCAAGTTCTTTATCCTAAGTAAGGTGAATAATAATCTAAACCATCACTATTTTTGGTTTTTAAGAGCATTTGATTTCAAGTTTAAGTTTAAATCCATTATGATGATTTTTTATTATGATATGCTTGGATTTCATGATATGTTATATTCAAACAAGTTTGTTTGATATATGTTTTAATTTATTTTAAGGCTAAAATCATTTATATTGGATTTCAAATGCCATGAGGATTTAATATGTTATGCAAACATTATTTTGGAACTGGGTTTAATTTATATAATGTTCCATGCTATGGAAAATTTATTATGAATTTTTGAAGGAAGAAATGAATATTTGGGTTTAAATTTTATTTCGGCTGTTAAATGAAGGAATTTGGGTCAGAAAATTTTATATGTTAGATAACATATTAAAAGTGAATTTCTATGATTTTTGAGGATATTTCCTAAGTAATTTACTTAGGAAATTAAAATAATTTATTTGGAGGATTTAAATGTTTTAATTATTTTTCTGAAGTGAGGGGTTTCTTTGCTAATTACCTTTATTTAGATCTAAAATGAATGCGGTAGTTTTTAGAAAAGAATTTGAAAAGTTTATTCAACTAATTAAATTTTCACAAATAGGCAGGTTAGTTAAAAAATAATTACTTGAAAAGGCAATAAAATAGTTTTCGTACAGAAGTATGGTTGCGTCACTTCTAGTAGTACCTTTCGACCCTATACTTCCGCCTTAACCAAGTCGAAACCAATACATAAGGTATCAATGCATTGGTACATAATGGATTGGAGAATGGCGGTAGGTATGGAGTCGAATGCTTTCGAAAGGGTCGAAACCTATTTAAATAGCTTTCGAAGATGTCACTTGCCTTGTTTTCAAAAGAATGCTTTCGAAACGGTTTAAAATAAATTTCGATGAGGTTGCCGCCTTTTTATTAAAGTGTAGCTTTAGAATGAGTTGCCCTGTTTTTAAATCAATGCTTTTAAAAGGGTAGTTTGAACCCAGTCGAAACCATATGCCGACCTTATACCTTTCAAATGAAATAAATTCATCAACCAGTTTGAATGGTAGCTTTTGTTTTATAAATATAATAAGCCACTTCCCAAAGCTTTCGAAAGGGCTCCCGTAGCCATATAAGCGTTTCGAAGGCAATGGCTTTGAAAGGGGTTTCGAAGCTATCCTTGTAAATGTTTTACTTAGATTATTAATGCTTCCGAAAGGATTGTTCCGAAGCCATCTATTTTACCCCAAACTCTTTTTAATGGTTTCGAAAGGGGTACTTTCGCTTGTATTCACTTAGACCCCAAAAGGATATGATTAAGATTAAACCCAATGTTTTCGAAAGGGGTACTTTCAATTGTTTCGAAAGGGGTACTTTCAATGATTTTGAAGCTATGCTTCTATAAATAAGCAAGTGATGCTTTAGTACTTTCGAAAGGTATATTTCGATGGTTTCGAAAGAGATGTTCTAATGTGTTTTGAAATACACATGTTTAGTGTTTTGAAAAGAGGATTTGAATGCTTTCGAAAGAGGTTTTCCAATGGTTTCGAAAGTAAAGGTCTATGGTTTCGAAAGCCATAATTTTCAAAACAAAGAACCCAATCTCAATTTTTAAAGGTAAGACCCATGGCATTATAAAAAGAGTTTTTAAATGCTTTTAAATTTGGAGTTTTTGAAGAAGCTTTCCTTGATAAAATAATAGGTTAAAGGGATTAACCATGTTTCCAAATGAAAAATGATTTCAAGGATATTAAACCATAAATGTTGGTATTATTTTTGTGTATATGCTTCTTCTATAAATATATTCGACCCATAAGTGTATTTTGGGGAGTGATGGAAAAATAATCAAGTAGGTGACCTAATAGTGAATATAAGTGAAGTAACTCATGAATGAATAGAGTTGAGGAGGTCAGGTAGACCAGAATATTGGATGCCCAAAGACTAATTAAGAAATTGTCAGTTTAGACAGGTTTATAGTGAACCCATGAAAACTATGTTTAAAGAGAGTTATTGGCAGGGGCCAACAGGTTTGTAGTGAACCCATGAAAACTATATCCAGAGTAAGTTACTAACAAAAGTCAACAAGTTCACTATCAACCAATGAAAACTATGATATAAGGGGAGTTATTGGAGATACCAATAGGTTCAGGGAGAACCTATGAAATAAATGTATGAAGTTATTGGCAGGGGCCAATAGGTTGTTAGTGATCCCATGAAAACTATGAGACCGGACAGATAGTCCGTAAATTATAAACAAGTTATTAGTGAGCCCATGAAAACTAATAGGTTAATGGTAACCCTAGAATCTACAACTACGACCAATAGTCAAATGAATGGGGATTGGAAATCCAGAATGATTTACTTGATTGCATATCATCATAATATTTTAAATTGCTGTGTTTAACCATTGTGGATGCAGGAGCACATCATATGGTTATCATAAATTTTTGATAATATACTGGTGAGGGGAGAACCCGTTCCGCTAAGCGGCGTGGTCTCACTAGATATCTAAATGGTTCGAGATGGTAGGTTATTATTCATACCAGGCTTTATGTCTGACTCGAAGTTTATGTTTTCCCCTTAAACTCTCGGGTGCTCAATTAACTTTGAGTAGTTTGAGAGTTGAGGTTTTCAAGTACCTCTTTAGACGAATAAGCTTCCAGAGACGTGCATGAGGCAAGCTAGCTAGTGGGAGTTCTTTTCAATTTTGATTCCACTGTGTTTTGTTGTAAAGGAAAAGTTGTTTAATTGCCTATGTTTAGACTCTGATCACCCAATGGGGCATCTTCATATATCCCTCTTGGCGTATGTTGTAATAACTATATTTTCTCTGAACGTGATTCTCGAATATGGGATTATGTAATGAATTTGAAATGATTTGAAATGGAATGAGAAAGTTGTTTAATGATTTTAATTTCTTTCCATATCCATGTGTTTTTGTTATATCAATGTATGTAACATTACCGTATTTGGTCGCCGAGGATTAATAACTAAGGATGAGTGAAACGTCCATAGCCATTAGTTTTGGGCCTCTAAGTGGGGGATGTGGATTGCTTCAACGTTTGGAGATACTAGTTTGGAAATGGGATTCAATATCCGTGGATTTTATAGACGGGTTGCCAAGGTCGATTACAGGAAATGGAAATATATGGGTCATGTGGATAGGGTGACTAAGAGTGCCCATTTCATTCCAGTTAAGTCAACTAGGACGGCACCTGTTTTAGCTAAATTGTTTATGAAGAACATAGTTAGACTGCATGGAATTCCTAGTAGTATACTCAGTGACAGAGATGCTTTGTTTACTAGTGAATTCTGGAAGAGTCTATAGGATATGTTAGGTACCAAGCTTAAGATACCGCGTATCACCCTTGAAAGGGACGCAGAAGATGATCTTAAGGCTATTTAACACTAGAGGGGGGGTGAATAGTGTTTTAAGAATTTCTTTAAAACTTCTTTGATTTAAATTGATTTAACTAACTTAATGCAAATACACAATCACAGATCAAATCACAGAATCACAAACAGATGCAAATATAAATAAAAAGCAAGTAAAGGAAAGAACACACCAGGAATTTTATACTGGTTCGGTGTTACCCTACATCCAGTCCCGCACAACTTGTACGGCTTTCTATTCAATAATAATCTAGATTACAATCCCTCGATTCCAAGGCAACGAGGTACACCCTCCAGATTCTCAGGTCTCTGGGTAGAACCACTTGATTCACAGGACACAAGTTCACCCGATCGATTTCCAAGGACACGATCACACCTTTATAACCCCACACAAGTTTCTTTGAGTACAAATGTATCTATAACTCTGATAAGCACTGAGATTCTTTCAAGAGAGTGACAAAGAATCAAACTAGAGATATTCTGGTTTGATTCACTTAAGATTTCGGCAGAATATGGATAGGATGATTAGAAAATAAGATAAGAGAGTAAAGAGGAGAGAAAATAAAGAAAGTAGTTACTGGAAAACGTCCATAACAGTCTCTATTTATAGAGAATGAATGGATGTGTCCATTCAAAGAGGTTTAAGCGAATAGACACTTCTTTTGAAAACAACCTTTGCTATAACGGGAAGCATGTCGACATGACGAGTAACTATGATGTCGACATGGTCTAGTAAAAATGATGATTTGCTTTACTTTGAAAATGAGGATTTAAAACATATGCAACTTTATTCAAATGGACTCTATGTATTTGTAGAAGGTATTTAGAAGTAGAAATACTTATGAATATATATATAAATGTATATATACTAAAATATATTTAAAATCAAAGTAAATAAACTAAAGTAAATATAATATTAAAATAGATTTTGAGGCTAAAATATCAAGGACAATTTTGAAATCAAAATATAACAAAATGATAAATATGATTTTGAGGCTAAAACATTTTTGGAAATGTGAACGAAGGTTTTTCTTTTGAAAAGGAATATTTGAAAATCATTTTATAAAACAAGAGATAATTTTGAAAATCATTTTGAATCAAAATTAGTGGATAACAAAATAGGGCTACTATCCGTTCCACTAGATATTTCGTGAGTTCCATCTCACTAGGGTTCCATCCCTTTAACAAGAACGAAGTGGATTCCATTCCACGAGTAAATTGGATAAAAAAGAATGATAGTGCTTTCAAGAAGTTTTAACAAATATCTAACCTAACTATATTATTTGCCTTGAGCTCTTGAATATCTTGAATCTCATGAGTCTTCAATCTTGAACTCTTGATCTTTGTCTTCATCAATTTTGTCTTCTTTACTGTACAGTCTTCTTTTGTTGATACCTGCATATAGATTTCCTGCACATATATATTTTATAACACTTCTATAGTTGTTGTCATCAAAACCACTATCCTATAGACTAACATTCTCCCCTTTTTGATGATGACAACCTTTGTTTATAAAATATTTATATTCTCCTTATAACTCCCCCTAAATCTAATAACTCCCCCTTAATCTATGCCTAACTAACCTATTTTATACTTCTCCCCCTTTGTCATCAACAAAAAAATGACATTAACTCCCCCTAAATCTATGATATTAATGATAGTGTTATCATTAATAATACTGAAACTAGATATAACAATGCTAAATATTGTATACTCAGAATGATATATAAGTAATATAAGAATGAGAATAATAAGTGTAACCACAAATTATTTTATTCATATCACTATATACATAACTGTTAAATGAAAAGAAAATGCATACAATAAGTAGACAAATCAATCAAACATAAGCACACCTATTTATGTCTTATTACATAATCAATATAGTAAGTTATCATAAATCAACCATGTTTAAAACCAAATCAAGTATTTCAAATCAAATCAATTTTTAAACCAAATCAAACAAGTTAAATGTTACGTGGAACTTCAACCCATCCCTCTTTTCCAAAGATGGGATCCGCTTTGATTACTTCCCAATCTTCATCGTCCTGGAGCAATGTCTTCGGTGGATTTACTTGGAGATCCTCTTTGTTGAGAGCGGAGATCATCCATCGTAGTGCATCGAAATGCCTTTCTTGTTCCTTTATCACCTGCATTTGACTCAGTTCTAAGTGCCTCTGATTTCGTAGAATAAAAGTAAGAATATCTTCGAAGGATTTAAGAGTCTCTTCAAGATTATCACTTAGATTTGAAGAGGATGAAGCCATTTTGATGATAAGTAAGAAGGAAATAAGTAGATAAGAGTAGAGAGAAGTTATGAGAAGTTTTCTGGAAGAAAATAGGACTTAAATAGACAGGAAAGTCATTTGAAATGAATAGACATTAGGAGTTATTTTGAATTTCAAATTGAAATGTCCATTCAGAATATTACCAGTATATGTCGACATGACCTCTATACAGTATGTCGACATACATAGCAGATTTTGCACATCTTATTTTTGAATTTTCAGTATATATACATATGATTTATATATATATATTACTTGACATAAATAAGAGTAACAGTAAGATAAACAAAGAATAAGCTTCATTTCATACTAGAACAGAGAAGTACATGAATTTCATAGAGAAAACATAAAGATACAACTTTCAATATACCAAATTTCATTGATATACAAAAAGTAAACTCTAGAAACTAGTAGATGAGGATGAAGATGATGAGATATTGAGCTTCTTGTTGACTTTGGAGAAGAACTTGTTCATAGTATTGGACATTCTGTCCAATTTTTTGTTTACGGAGTGTTTGAGAGCTTTTTGATTTTTCACAATCACTCGTTGATTGTGAAGGAGAATCTTGTTTGATGGTCGTGTGGGAAAATCAATACTCTCTAAGGAAGTTTCTTCACTTTCTTCCTCTTCTTCTTCCTCACCTTCTTCTTCTTCACCTTCTTCTTCCTCCTCTTCCTCTTCTTCTTCTTCCTCCTCATCTTCTTGCATTTCTTCATACCCCAATCGTGCTTCTTTTTCCGTTAGTGTTTCGTATGGTTGAAACACGTGCGGAATTTTCATTAGTGAAATATTGGAATGATTAAAAACCTTTCTTGGAAAGAATTCTTCACCTCTCATATCCACTCCAAAGTAATTAAAAATTCTAGTGAGGTATATTCCATGATATAATGCATTCTCTCCCGAATCCAAGTTTTTGTGACGAAATTCATCCAAGATAACTTGTGCCCAATTAATATCATAATTTCCAAAAATTGCAAAAAGAGCCTTACACACTTTTTGAGTCGGGTTATTGTAATTTCCCGATCTCGGAGTAATAGTGCGTTGAAGGAGAAGATTAACAATATGAGCTTTTGGTCGAAAAAATTTGTTTTTGAAATCCATTTCTTCCTCAAAAATATTGTGAAAAGTTTCACGATCGGTTTCCTCGATTTCAAAAGAAGAAAGATTGGAACCGGTACTTTTACACTCAAGTATGGTTCCTAAAACATCGGTATCCAAAACAATTTGTGTCCCCTTGACACTACTCCACACTTAATCATCCCTTCCATTATAAAAACCACGATTTAAATTTGCATAAAACATTTTGACAAGGTTTGGATAACAAACAAAATCATTTTGGTTATTGTCAACCAAGCTTAGAATACCATTGTTTTGAAAGAGAGCATCAATTTCATAAGAAGCGAAGTCATTAAAAATAGCAAAACTACCCGAATGAACTTTTCCATAAGTTGCATAATTAATGTATGCAAGTATGGCATCTCTATTATTGTAGAGATGATCTTTGGTGGCTTTTGACAGACTCATTCCGGCTACGTTGCTAGTGGATGCCATCTTTGAAGAGATAAGAGTGTTTGAAGATAAAAGTTGTTTTGAATTTGAATTGAAGATAGAGATAAGTGTTGATAGAAGATAGATATAAAGAGGTTGAATAGGTGGATTCTCTGGTCAAAGAGTCATAACTATTCAGAACATAGGAGTTAGTGAAAAGGTGGAGGGAAATTTGAATTTTGAATTCAAATTTAGAAATCTGATTTGCTACAGGTATGTCGACATTACCAATAAGTGCCATGTCGACATGCACATCAGATTTTGCAAAAATGATTTCAAGCATGTACAAGATTTATATATATATATATACTTATATATATTATGATTATTGTCTGAATATATTTTGAAAATATATTATATAGAAAATATATAAAAATAATATTTTATAAATTTTTAAAAGATATTTAAAAAATTTTAAGTTAATAAAATCAATTATATACTTAATTAATAAACTATTCTAAGCAACCAATTTTCAACCAATTAAAATAGTAAACGTGTACCTTGTTTGAGTTCCATATCATCCTGATTATCTGAATTCTGAGTTGTCATAAAACACATATTTGCCAATTCTGTTTTCTGTTCATCATCACTTGAGGACGTATCTGAATCATCCAGTGTTGCTGCAAATGCTTTCTTTCTTTTCTTTGAATATTCTTTGTTTGATTGAGGAGTTTGCTTTTCTTGATGTGGACAGTCTCTTTGATAATGACCAAACTCATTGCAATTGAAGCATTTGATGTTGTTGAGTGATTCAGTGTTATTTCCAAAACTTTTTCTCTTGTGATTATTCATTTTTCTATACTTCAAGAATTTCCGAAAGTTTCTTGTCATGAAGGCTATTTCTTCATCATCATCACTAGAGTCTGATTCACCAGTTAGTGCATTGAAGGCAATGGACTTTTTTTCTGATGACTTATTCTCCCTTCTTCCCTGAATTTGAACTTCATATGACATCAGATTTCCAATTAATTCATCTATCTTCAAGGTACTGATGTTATTTGCTTCTTCAATCGCCAGTGTCTTCAGATCCCATTCTGGAGTGAGTGAATTCAGAATTTTCCTGACTTGATCTTCTTCGGAGATTGCTTTTCCCAGAGATACTAGTGAATGAACAATATCCTGAAAATGACTATACATATCTGGAATAGATTCACTAGGCAACATCTTAAATAATTGAAATTGATTAGTAAGAATAGAAATTTTGGTCTGTTTAACTTTGCTTGTTCCTTCATGAGTAACTTGCAGAGTTTTCCAGATTTCATATGCAGTTTTACAAACAGATACCCTATTAAATTCATTTCTATCTAGTGAACAAAATAAAATATTCATGGCTTTTGAATTGTTTTGAGCCACTTCTCTTTGAACGGTCGTCCATTGAGCAAAATCAGTTGTGGGCTCAGTGTATTCAGTTTGTGTCATATTCCATGTTTCTAAACTAATGGATTGTAAATATATCTTCATTCTACATGCCCAATATGCATAGTTACTGCCATTAAAAAGTGGTGGTCTGGCAGTGGACTGACCCTCTACAAATGAACTAGAAATACCAGTGTTGGTAGCCATTGTTACTTTTCAAAAATCAGGTTATGAATACTTTGAAAAACTTGCTCTGATACCAAATGAAAGGGACGCGGAAGATGATCTTAAGGCTATTTAACACTAGAGAGGGGGTGAATAGTGTTTTAAGAATTTCTTTAAAACTTCTTTGATTTAAATTGATTTAACTAACTTAATGCAAATACACAATCACAGATCAAATCACAGAATCACAAACAGATGCAAATATAAATAAAAAGCAAGTAAAGGAAAGAACACACCAGGAATTTTATACTGGTTCGGTGTTACCCTACATCCAGTCCCGCACAACTTGTACGGCTTTCTATTCAATAATAATCTAGATTACAATCCCTCGATTCCAAGGCAACGAGGTACACCCTCCAGATTCTCAGGTCTCTGGGTAGAACCACTTGATTCACAGGACACAAGTTCACCCGATCGATTTCCAAGGACACGATCACACCTTTATAACCCCACACAAGTTTCTTTGAGTACAAATGTATCTATAACTCTGATAAGCACTGAGATTCTTTGAAGAGAGTGACAGAGAATCAAACTAGAGATATTCTGGTTTGATTCACTTAAGATTTCGGCAGAATATGGATAGGATGATTAGAAAATAAGATAAGAGAGTAAAGAGGAGAGAAAATAAAGAAAGTAGTTACTGGAAAACGTCCATAACAGTCTCTATTTATAGAGAATGAATGGATGTGTCCATTCAAAGAGGTTTAAGCGAATAGACACTTCTTTTGAAAACAACCTTTGCTATAACGGGAAGCATGTCGACATGACGAGTAACTATGATGTCGACATGGTCTAGTAAAAATGATGATTTGCTTTACTTTGAAAATGATGATTTAAAACATATGCAACTTTATTCAAATGGACTCTATGTATTTGTAGAAGGTATTTAGAAGTAGAAATACTTATGAATATATATATATATGTATATATACTAAAATATATTTAAAATCAAAGTAAATAAACTAAAGTAAATATAATATTAAAATAGATTTTGAGGCTAAAATATCAAGGACAATTTTGAAATCAAAATATAACAAAATGATAAATATGATTTTGAGGCTAAAACATTTTTGGAAATGTGAACGAAGGTTTTTCTTTTGAAAAGGAATATTTGAAAATCATTTTATAAAACAAGAGATAATTTTGAAAATCATTTTGAATCAAAATTAGTGGATAACAAAATTGGGCTACTATCCGTTCCACTAGATATTTCGTGAGTTCCATCTCACTAGGGTTCCATCCCTTTAACAAGAACGAAGTGGATTCCATTCCACGAGTAAATTGGATAAAAAAGAATGATAGTGCTTTCAAGAAGTTTTAACAAATATCTAACCTAACTATATTATTTGCCTTGAGCTCTTGAATATCTTGAATCTAATGAGTCTTCAATCTTGAACTCTTGATCTTTGTCTTCATCAATTTTGTCTTCTTTACTGTACAGTCTTCTTTTGTTGATACCTGCATATAGATTTCCTGCACATATATATTTTATAACACTTCTATAGTTGTTGTCATCAAAACCACTATCCTATAGACTAACAACCCTATTGTGATGACCCGTAATTTTTGGATATTTGAAATTTGGATATTTAATTGATTTTAAATATTTCAAGGTTAATTTCTAACTTGAATTTCAAATACTACCATTTATTGAGTGATTTAATTGTTTGATTAAATAATTGGAAATTGGGTAAATGGTTGAATATGAAATTTTAAGCTTGTTAAAAATATTTCGGAGGCTTATAAAATTCATATTAATAATACTGAAGGTGATAGAACTTTCAAAATTGAATTTGAAAATGTTTTGTTCAGTTTTGAATTTATATCGTTTAAAAATAGCCTTCCGGGGTATAGTCTCGAATTTTGACAAAACTAGTTCCATTGGATCCGTAATATTGTATTATTGTCGAATTTTAATTTTCGTAATAATTGGAGTTGTTGTGTGAGCGTACGATAGGTAAACATGCTTAAATCTATATCGAAATCTAATATTAAATAACTGGTTCAAAAAGCTATCTTCTCCATACGATCGAATTTGGACTCAAAACCTTTTCCATTGCGTTCGGAATAAGGGCATAACCTTATAAACGCCTAGCGGCACGCCTTGACAGGAGGTCAAGTTTTTAAGTTGCATTTATCCGAACGATTTGAATTTGGATTTAAATTGAATATTTATACTAGTCAACTGTAGTTGAAATTATCTCACATCAACTCTTTTCCAGTTCTTATCAAATCACTGTAGCAAGCTTATTCGTGCACGCAACTGGATTCAAACACGCTACCTCTTATACGAAGTTGTTCTTCTCGTTTTAAAAACAATGATGATGGCCTTCCCTTTTCTGCCCTTAAATTGAAATCAGATTCATTTCGTTCTAATAATAATTGCATCTTCGAAGGCAAATTTAAAATCCTTCCTCTTCCACTGTAGATCCATGTTTTCTTCCCTCATTTCCCTTTGTTTCAGACCGTGTCGAAATCGAATTCAAATTCGTTTAAAAAATAAAATAAAATCATGCGTTCCACGGCAATTCAAAATCACCTTTTTCCTCTCGTCCCAGCCTATATCTCCTCTCCCTTTCAATTGGAATCGCAACCCCTCCTTTCTAAAGTCGATTGAGTGAAGAGGAAGAGACGCGCTTGATTCGGTTTGGAAGTGGTCACGCTGCGAGATCGGTTGAGGTCGCGTCTGAAGCATAGGAGAGGGATTCGACAAGTTCTGGGTGAGTCAAGCGACAGCACTGACGAGGGTGGGAATTCGTGGCTCGTAGGCTCTGGCGAAGGCAAGGTGGGCCTCGGGTTGATGTTCGCATGATGGTTCTGACGTTTTGGTGTGGTCGACATGACCTAGGTAGCAGGTGGTGGCTTCCGTGGTCCAAATAGAGGGAAGTCGAGTAGTTGGTTTTGGGTATCTCTGCATTTCGGCAGGTCGGGTTTGAGCAATAAGGTATAATTAATGTTTTACAAATGTACACATGCCTATTTTAATTTAAATATATATAAATAGAGAAATGTATATATAAGGTTTTGAATAGAAAAGCAGGAGTTCAAAAATGCTTGAAGTTATATAAAGTTAGATTTTAGAATCCACATAGATCTTATATAAATATATATATATGTGTGTGTGTGTGTGTGGGGGATCGAAGGAAAATAAATAAATAAATATACGTGTTTTAAACTGGCTATATAATTTTAAAATAGTGTATTGGTGATTAACGTGATTAAATAATTTAATTATTTTAGTTAAAAAAATTGTTTATCATAGGAAAATTTATTTAGAATTAAATTATTGGTTTAAATTAAAGTATTAAATGATAATTGACTGTTCGACTATTTTAAATATTAATAAACCATATAATGATTTTACAAGGTCTGAATCATGAAGAAATCAAGCTGGTTTGGTTTGGACTGCAAAATAAAAATCAAAGGTGAGTTAATCTCACTCATCTGGATTATTATTTAAATTCAAATGGTTAAATTTAAATATTTGGTTGAATGATTGAATTGATTGGATGTGATATGATAGATATAATAGTATATATATATTGGAGTGATTAATTTCCCGCATTATATAGCGGATGAGACCATATGCACCGCAAAATAGCGGATGATATTTTATAAACCCATATACCGCGATATTCCACCTCGAAGTGGAATTGGTATTGTGCTAACGTCTGTGGATGCAGGGAAACAGGTTGGAGGGATCCAACCGGATTCCTCAAAAACGTTTGAATTTATTGTGTATATTCAACGTTATGACTATGTGATGAATCTTATTGATCATATGGGGAATTGGAATTTATTGATTACTCTGGCTTGATTATATATATATTTTGGAATTTTGAGAATTGAAATATATATATATATATGAAGTTTGAATTTTTTTTTAAAGTAAATAAAAAGGAATCTTTTTAAATAAATAATTATAAGGAACTTGGATAATTTAAAATGATTTGGAAGAATAAAAGTTGATTTCTAAATTGTAACAAATAAACCCAAAGTATGGAAAAGGAGATATTTGGAATAAATAAATTCAAGTGATAAAATTTAAAAGGAGTAAAGAATTTAATTTTAAAATTCAAGATTTAAATTGGTTTGGAAAAGATAAGGAAGAAATTTGAAAATAAACATGAAATTTGTAATTTCAAGTTAAATAAGATTTTAAAATCCTAATTTAGAAGCTGAATCTGGAATTAATGAAATTAACGGATTTTAAAGTAAACTAGAGTAAGTAAAAGAATTTATTTCAAAATGGAATTGATTTGGAAATCAATTTGGAAATTTGATTAAGTGTTTGAAATTGAAATTTTAAAAGGAAGATGAGACTGTGAAATTTATAAATTGGGTTTATAAAAATGAAGTAATATATCAGTGGATATTTGGAAGAATAAATTAAAGGTGGGAATTTATAAAAAGAATGGATAAATTTGGTTAAAAATAAATAGTGATTTATTTTTAAAGATGTGAAAGAGAAATATATTTTCCTGGATAGCCAAGTACGTTTTCAAAGCAAATACTTAAGTATAAGTTAAAGTTTCAAAGTTGTTTTAAAAGTATGTTTTGGAAAATCTATTATTTTTAAATGTTTAAATTTTAAAGTAAGTATTCTTCAAAATTATTATTTTAGTAATTATTTAAAGGTGACTTGGTATTTTGTTTGGAAAAGATAAAAATTTAGTTTTATATTTTCTAAAGTAGCTTTATTTTAAATATTCTTAAAGTATATATTTTTGAATAAGTATTAAAGTAGTTTTTAACTTAAATGTCTTAAAGGATATTTTAAAATAAAGAGTTTTAAATTATTTTAAAAATCTAAAGTTTTGTACTTGATGTTCCAGTGGAAATAAATATTTGGGAATTTATTCCATAAAAGGAGTGTGGTTATGAAACTATTTTCAAAAGGGTTAAAATGGAAATATATCTTGCTAAGATATTTGTGAGGTAAATTGTGATAACCCTGATTTTTGTGAGTAATTTCATGATTTAATCTAGTTTGTATTTGTTTGAAATTGCATTGAAAAGGTAGAGATAGGAAACTGATTTGCAGATACATAGTTTAAAACCTGTACATATGCACAAGATAGTGCACAAACATGCACACATTTTTCTGTGTGATAAAATAGGCAACAATTAATATATGATGGGATAAATAAATTACAAATATATATGTAGGCAGAAATGATCAGGTCTTTAAAAAGTTTAGCATAAAGAAAACAAATGTGTATATAGGCAGAAATAGTAAAAAAAAAGACTTAGGCAAAATTAAGCATACAAATGTTATACATGTACACAGTTAAATATGGCAGATAGGAAACAAAGCTTGCATGGAAATGGAATGAACCTTTTAATTTACACTTTATCCATTTCCAGCAATTCTTTTGCTTAGGGAAAATTAAAGTCATGCATATGACATGACCCGGGGTAAGGTTAAAAGAATAAGATTGATTTTCTGGAAAAAACTAATAATAAGGACCACATACCCTTTTCTTCTTTTAAATCAAGAGTGAGGCAAACCATATTATGGGGTAAAATTGACATTGGGTAATTCCATAAACCCTATTAACAGCCAGGAATTATATAAAGAGGCTTAGGGTAGTGAGATCATACCCAGAAAATGAGGCATAGGTTTCATGTTTAAAATGATCATCTGTGTTGTGGATTAACCTTGAGATGAAATGTTTTCTTTTATGTGTCTTCTCCATACAGTTATTTATTTAAATCCCAGGGTTCATGCTGTAAATCTATGGTCCAAAGGAAAAATGAAAAAAATATAGGACTGCAGCATAGTGTTGTTGCTTATGTCTCATATTAATTGAGCAAATAAAAATGTAGGAGTGCAATGTTATACATGTGTTGAGCTTCTATATTTTACCAATAATCCAGATCAGAACATATACTTGTGGTTTAGCCAGATCTTATAAATTGATGAGTATCTGATTAAACGAGAGGTAAAAAGGAAGCAACCAAAGAAACTATCTATGACCATATATTTATAACATGATCCATTGAAACCCATGAACAAAATAACATGTATACTGAGAATTCACATCTACTTGTTTGATTAAATGCATGTTTATGAGAACAGGACTTACCAACCCTTGAATAAGTATATGTTGGTTGAATTGTTTGTTTTTCTTCGATTAGACTGTGATATGCAGAGGGGATTAGCACAATTGTGAAAAAGGGAAAATTAACACTTAGTAATTTAACTAAGGATTTTGGATCTTAGGGCTACAAAATATAGCTTGGCAAGGGGAACATTGCAAGCTCACACATGGTATGTTTACACCCAGGGGCCTGAGTGTGCTGGGTTAACAGAGAGATGTCCCAGGCAGTGTGTGTTTAAAAAGAGAAAGTAGCTAAAGACCATATTATATTTGATAGTGAATTATAGAAATTGGTTTAGGAGAGGCTTGGGCAAAATCCCTAATGGCCAGTAAAATGTGTAAAGGGGGCTTGATGACTGAATTGATGGTTGCTTTGGATGGTTTATGATGTTTTATTGGTGAATCTTATGATTGTTTTCTATGAACTAAATCATTACGATCATATATAATTTGTTTAACACTAATATGAATGCACATGCCTCACAAAAACATGTACAAAGAGGACACTTAGTTTCTTTATTCATACAAAGTACTGGAATATAAATAGAATTGAATAAGATCATGTTTTCAGTTAGATTATTCATACCAGACAATTAGTCTGACCCTTTTGTGTTTATGCACCATTGGGTGTCTCATATTTGTATTATGCAGTTCATGGTGATTATGCAGGTAAATAGGAATTTTGTTGATCATGCTTTGGATGAGTTAACTGCTTAAAGATTTGGATGCTATTTTTAAAAGACTTTGCTGAAGTAAATTAAATATTCATGATGAACTATGTTAAGATATTTTGTTTAAGTTTCTTTGAGAAACCAATGTATTGTTATTTGCTGTTTTGTAAGTGTTGAACTTATATGTAACAGCTGGAACTTATGTATTTTGTTTTGGAAAATGCTTTGCTAAGAAAATGAATTTTAAGCTTCAAGAACAGTTAGGCTATAATGGTAGAAAAATCTGAGAATAAAGGATTTGTGAATTGAATATATATCCAAAGAACTGACATAAGAAAATCCATGTTTAAGTAAAGGAAAATCTGGCAAAAAGGTTTTGAGTTTCCTTAGAGAAGAAAACCAAAATAACATGTGTTTTGTTGAGAAACAGTGCAAATTGAATAGGGCTAACATAGCCATTTTATTGGGTCTGGGCTAAGCCAGTACTCAAGAGTTTTAAGTCAAGTTTTCAGACCTGTTTAATAACTCAAGTGTAGGGTAGACTCAGATATTTTGTTAACAAGAAAAAATATAAGGCACCTGAATTACCCACTGACACACACATGCACAGGAACATGCACACACACATGCACAAGCAAAAGCACTGTCTATACAGTAATAAAATTATGGAAATTCATGTAAAATGATAAGCCTTGAGACATAAAATCAATAGGTATGCATTAACTCGAATGTACTTTTAAAATCTAGTTTTTTTAGAAACACTATTGCTATGTAGAGAGTATTTCCTTTAAGTAATACTCAAACAGATTTCTTCTTTCAAATTTCTGTACTCTGATTCAAGTAGAAAATGACTTATATATCCTCATATATATAAGTTTAAGATAATTTAAGCATACCAATATTCTTATTGGCACAAAGATCCTGGATAGAAGAAAAATGGGAATTAAATATTTTCTTGATTAAATGGCCACTGTTTAAAGAATTTTTTTTTCAAGTGGGTCATTTCATTTGGTATCAGAGCTATGTTGTTAAATAACATAGCAAAATTTTGTATGGACTTGTTTGCATTGGATGTATGGAAGTGTTGACTGCTCTGGATGCTTTGGTTGTTAATGTTTACACTACTAATATCTATTATAACAGAATAGTGATAGATTAAAATAAATTAATCTGTAGAGTATTATGCAAAACAGACTAATCTAAGTGTTATATCCATAGAGCTATGGTAGGAACCAGACATCAAAATGTAGGAACAAGTGAACCACCCATGGTGAATGTGAAAGAATTCATGAGAGCCATAAGGGATGGAGTAGGCAACAGGCAGGAAAATCCACATGAGGAGCTTTCCAAACTACTCAAGACTTTTACCAATCTTGGAGGCAAAAATTTTGATGGCACAGAAGGAGTTATGGAAGTTCAAAATTGGCTCAGAATTTTGGAAAGAATCTTTGCAGACATGCAAGTTGAGGACCAAAGGAAGATGCAGATTGCATCTAGGCAATTGAGAGGAGCAGCTTTGGATTGGTGGGAGGTTATCATAGCTGGAAGACCTGAAGGAGAAGTGACATGGGATCAATTTAAAGCAATGTTGGAAGGTAGATTTGTCCCTGCATCAGCCAAGGAATCTTTGCTAGAGGAATTTATCAAATTAAGGCAAGGGGCTATGAGTGTCACTGAGTACACTTAGAAGTTTGAATCATTGGCAAAGTATGGTGCAATACTCATCACCACTGAGGAGGCTAAGAATGGCAGGTATATTCAAGGGTTGAACCCTGGCCTTAGTAGAGCCATGCTACCATACAAGGACAAGACTTTTGATCAAGTTTTGGATTTGACTCTGAGCATTGAACAACATGATAAAGCAGAGAGAATTTCAGGGCATTCAAGAATAATCAAAACAAGAAGGGAAAGGGTAAATTTCACCCCTATGATAAGAAGAAAACAGACATAGCTTCCACCAAGAAACTAAAAGAAGTTAGGGCTACTAAAATTAAGAAGAAGATCACTTGTTATAACAGTGGCCAAGAGGGGCATATGAAGAATAGATGCACAAATGTTAGGCCTGCATCCTTCAATTGTCACCATTATGGGAAGGAAGGTCACATAAAGAGGAATTGTCCAGATTTTAAGCAAGGAAAATTAGGGGCTTTGGAAGGAAAAGGCAAGGCAGCTGAGGGATCAAGTGTTGAAAAGCATGGTCAAGTTGAAGGTACTTTGCTTATTCACTCAATACCTTTTGCAGTAGTGTATGATATTGGGGCTACACACTCATTGATCTCTCATGATATTGCACAACAATTAAAATTGAATTGTATGATTGTTGATAAGCCACTGTTAATTAGAAGCCCTATAGGTAGTTCATGTGTTCTAGGTATGATATGTATGCAACTAGGATTAAAAATAGGAGGACATGTGTTTGAGTCAGACCTATATGTGTTGCAATATCCGGGCATAGGGATTATTTTAGGAGTTAATTGGTTGAGTAGATATAAGGCTATCATAAATATAGAGACATCCACCATATCATTGAAAGTTTCTGATGGACAAAAAATAGTTGTTCTTTGTGAGGCAAACAAGAATAGAAGTATAGCCAACCTTTCTACATTGTCTAATGAAAAACCCATGCCTGCATTAGAAGAAATCCCCATAGTGAATCAATATGATGATGTGTTTGGTGAAGTAAGAGGAGTTCCAAACCACAGACCAGTTGAGTTTTCAATCAAAATAATTCCAGGAGCTAGCCCAGTAGTTAAAAGACCAACTAGAATGAGGCCTAAGGAGTTGATGGAGTTGTTAAAGCAATTGGTTGAACTAGAAGAAAAAGGTTTTATTAGACCCAGTAGCTCATCATGGGGAGCACCAGTAGTCTTTGTTAAGAAACAAGATGGATCCCTTAGGTTATGTATTGACTATAGGGAATCAAATAAAGTCACAGTTAAAAATAAATATCCCTTACCAAGAATTGATGATCTCTTTGATCAATTGAGTGGTGCAAAAATATTTTCCAGGCTTGATTTAGCTTCAGGCTTTCATCAGATGAAAGTAGAAGAGGAAAGTATTAAGTATACAGCCTTTAACACCAGATATGGACTTTATGAATTTTTAGTAATGCCATTTGGTTTGACAAATGCTCCTTCCTATTTTGTTGATTTGATGAATAGGATTTTTAGAGAATACTTGGATAAGTTTGTATTGATATTTATTGATGATATACTAATTTATTCTAAGTCAATCAGAGAGCATGAAAACCATTTGCATATGGTATTTGAGAAATTGAGACAGGAAGACTTAAAAGCCAAATTTTCAAAATGCACTTTTTGGCAAAGTGAAGTGAACTTTCTAGGCCATATTATATCAGAAAAAGGAATATCTATAGATTCCTATAAAGTCATTGCAGTGCAAGCTTGGAAAAGGCCTACTAATGTCACTGAGGTCAGATTGTTCATGGGAATGGCTGGTTACTATAGGAGATTTATAAAGGATTTTGCAAAAATCTCAATTCCATTAACCAGGTTGACTAGGAAAAATCAACTGTTCACTTGGACTAAGGAGTGTGAGAAAGCCTTTGGGAAACTAAAGGAAGCACTAATACAAGCTCCAATTCTTAAAGTGCCTGAAGGAAATGAAAACTTGGTGGTATATACTAATGCAAGTGGACAAGGGCTTGGGGCAGTATTGATGCAACAACATCAACTGATAGCTTTTGCTTCTGGGCAGTTGAAATCAAGTGAGGTAAGGTACGCTACTCATGACCTTGAATTGGCTGCTATAGTGTATGCTCTTAAGTTATGAAGACACTACTTGTTAGGAGCAAAATTTAAAGTTTATACAGACCATAAATCACTTAAATATTTGTTTTCACAAAAAGAATTAAATATGAGGCAGCAAAGATGGATTGAACTCTTAGCCTCATATGATTTTGAAATATTATACACACCTGGTAAGGCTAATAAAGTAGCAGATGCCCTAAGTAGACAACATGCTAAAGTGGCTAGATTAATGATAGAAGTGTTTAACACTTTATCATTATTAATTGATTCAGAGATAGAAAGTGATAACATAGAAAATATGAGCTTATGCAGTGGGAATGTAGAAATGGGAAAATTAAGTTTTATTACTCTGGGATCAGAATTGAAGAATAAAGTTGTAGAGCTACAAGACCAAGATCCATTTTTATTTCAAAAGAAAACTCAGATATTAAATGGTAAGGCAGTGGAAGGTTTTCAATTGAATGATCAAGGCCATTTGAAGAAAGGAAAAAGATTATGTGTTCCAGCAGTTGATGAGTTGAAGCAAGAAATCTTAGATGCTTACCACAAAAGCAAATATACTATACACCCAGGAAGCACAAGAATGTATCACAACCTCAAGAGAGATTATTGGTGGAGTGGTATGAAGAGTGCAGTGGCAACCTATGTATCGAAATGTATGGTTTGCCAACAGGTGAAGGCTGAGTATCAAAAACCCTCAGGAATGCTTCAACCTTTGCAAATACCACAGTGGAAATGGGAAGACATATCAATGGATTTCATTGATGGTTTGCGTAGAACTAGGAGGGGAAATGATAGTATTTGGGTAGTGGTTGATAGGTTAACCAAGTCAGCCCACTTTATACCAGTGAAATCAGAAAGAAATGCAAATACACTAGCCCAGTTGTTTATTAAAGAAGTAGTTAGGCTGCATGGTATACCAAAGACTATAGTAAGTGATAGAGATACCATCTTCACTTCAAAGTTTTGGTAGAGTTTTCACAAGGCAATGGGGACTGATTTATGCTTAAGCACAGCATACCATCCTCAATCTGATGGCCAAACAGAAATTTTGAACAAATTGCTTGAAGACATGTTAAGAGCTTGTGTACTAGATTGTGGAGGAAGTTGGGAGGATCATATCTTTTTAGCCGAATTTGCATACAACAATAGCCATCATAGTAGCATAGTCATGGCACCCTTTGAAGCTCTTTATGGGAGACCATGTTTATCACCCTCAAGTTGGCTTGAATCTGGGGAAAAAGTGGTCTTAGGACCAGAAAATGTGAAGGAGACTTCTGAAAAGATAGCTTTGATCAGAAAAAGAATTGCTTCTGCCCAAGATAGGCAAAAGAAATATGCAGATCAAAGAAGGAAGGCAATACAATATGATGTTGGAGATTATGTATTTATCAAAATACCACCCATGAAAAAGGTTCTAAGGTTTGGGAAACAAGGAAAGTTGATTCCTAGATATATAGGGTCATATAAAATTTTAGAAAGAATAGGAACTGTAGCATATAAGCTAGAGTTGCCAGAAGAAATGAGAGCAATGCATGATGTTTTTCATGTGTCTCAACTTAGAAGATGGGTTCATGATAAGGAGGCAATCCTAGAATCCTCTAAGGATGTGTAGATTGACCCTAGAATGATCTATGAAAAGGAGCCAGTGGGCATAATTTCTAGAGAAACCAAGAAATTGAGAAATAAAGAAATTAAATTAGTAAAAGTGCAATGGAGTCTTGACCCAAATGATTGCACATGGGAAGTGGAAGATAAAATCAGAAATGATTATCCACAACTGTTTGATTAAATAAAAGGTAAATTTATTTATATTGATGAATGTTTTGATTGAAATATGCATTATGATTTTTGTTTTAATATGCATAGTGTTTAAATAAGTGATTGGCTTGAGAATGGTTTTGAGATCAGAAAATTGATTTTTCTGGAGAAATGGTACTTAAGTTAAGTATGAAAGAATTGTGGGACACAATTCCTAAAAGGAGGCGTATATGTGATAACCTTGATTTTTGTGAGTAATTTCATGATTTAATTTAGTTTTTATTTGTTTGAAATTGCATTGAAAAGGTAGAGATAGGAAACTGATTTGTAAATACATAGTTTAAAACATGTACATGTGCACAAGATAGTGCACAAACATGCACACATTTTTCTGTGTGATAAAATAGGCAACAATTAATATATGATGGGATAAATAAATTACAAATATATATGTAGGCAGAAATGATCAGGTCTTTAAAAAAGTTTAGCATAAAGAAAACAAATGTGTATATAGGCAGAAATAGTAAGAAAAAAAAAGACTTAGGCAAAAATAAGCATACAAATGTTATACATGTACACAGTCAAATATGGCAGATAGGAAACAAAGCTTGCATGGAAATGAAATGAACCTTTAAATATACACTTTATCCATTTCCAACAATTCTTTTGCTTAGGGAAAATTAAAGTCATGCATATGACATGACCTGGGGTAAGGTTAAAAGAATAAGATTGATTTTCTGGAAAAAAATAATAATAAGGACCACATACCCTTTCTTCTTTTAAATCAAGAGTGAGGCAGACCATATTATGGGGTAAATTTGACATTGGGTAATTCCATAAACCCTAGTAACAGCCAGGAATTATATAAAGAGGCTTAGTGTAGTGAGATCATACCCAGTTTGCTCTTCATAACCTAAAGGAAAAAAATAATAAGAATATAAGCCAGAGAAGATAAGGAGTACTGGCCATTAGAGTTAAAGGAAGGCAGAGGATTAAAAGAAAAGAAAGGCTTAGGAAAAAGCATTAAGGTGAGTAACCTCACTGAAAACTTTGGCATTAAGTCCTGAACATTGACGCAGCCTATTTGAATGAACAATTTATTTTTGCAAGTTATGTTCATTTTATGATTTGATGACTTTGGTTTGTTAATGATCTGTTCAAGTGTAAAACCCTTCATGGTGATTTACCCAGAAAATGAGGCATAGGTTTCATGTTTAAAATGATCATCTGTGTTGTGGATTAACCTTGAGATGAAATGTTTTCTTTTATGTGTCTTCTCCATACAGTTATTTATTTAAATCCCAGGGTTTATGTTGTAAATCTATGGTCCAAAGGAAAAATGAAAAAAATATAGGACTGTAGCATAGTGTTGTTGCTTATGTCTCATATTAATTGAGCAAGTAAAAATGTAGGAGTGCAATTTTATACATGTGCTAAGCTTCTATATTTTACCAATAATCCAGATCAGAACATATACTTGTGGTTTAGCCAGATCTTATAAATTGATGAGTATTTGATTAAACCAGAGGTAAAAAGGAAGCAACCAAAGAAACTATCTATGACCATATATTTATAACATGATCCATTGAAACCCATGAACAAAATAACATGTATACTGAGAACTCACATCTACTTGTTTGATTAAATGCATGTTTATGAGAACAGGACTTACCAACCCTTGAATAGGTATATGTTGGTTGAATTGTTTGTTTTTCTCTGATTAGAATGTGATATGCAGAGGGGATTAGCACAATTGTGAAAAAGGGGAAATTAACACTTAGTAATTTAACTAAGGATTTTGGATCTTAGGGCTACAAAATATAGCATGGCAAGGGGAACATTGCAAGCTCACACATGGTATGTTTATACCCAGGGGCCTGAGTGTGCTGGGTTAACAGAGAGATGTCCCAAGCAGTGTGTGTTTAAAAAGAGAAAGTAGCTAAAGAGCATATTATATTTGATAGTGAATTATAGAAATAGGTTCAGGAGAGGCTTGGGCAAAATCCCTCATGGCCAGTAAAATGTGTAAAGGGGGCTTGATGACTGAATTGATGGTTGCTTTGGATGGTTTATGATGTTTTATTGGTGAATCTTATGATTGTTTTCTATGAACTAAATCATTGTGATCATATATAATTTGTTTAACACTGATATGAATGCACATGCCTCACAAAAACATGTACAAAGAGGATACTGAGTTTCTTTATTCATACAAAGTACTGGAATATAAATAGAATTGAATAATATCATGTTTTCAGTTAGATTATTCATACCAGACAATTAGTCTGACCCTTTTGTGTTTATGCACCATTGGGTGTCTTATATTTGCATGAGGCAGTTCATGGTGATTATGTAGGTAAATAGGAATTTTGTTGATCAGGCTTTGGATGAGTTAACTGCTTAAAGATTTGGATGCTATTTTTAAAAGACTTTGCTGAAGTAAATTAAATATTCATGATGAACTATGTTAAGATATTTTGTTTAAGTTGCTTTGAGAAACCAATGTATTGTTATTTGCTGTTTTGTAAGTATTGAACTTATATGTAACAGCTGGAACTTATGTATTTTGTTTTGCAAAATTCTTTGCTAAGAAAATGAATTTTAAGCTTCAAGAACAGTTAGGCTATAATGGTAGAAGAATATGAGAATATAGGATTTGTGAATTGAATATATATCCAAAGAAGTGACATAAGAAAATCCATGTTTAAGTAAAGAAAAATCTGGCAAAAAGGTTTTGAGTTGCCTTAGAGAAGAAAACCAAAATAACATGTGTTTTGTTGAGAAATAGTGCAAACTGAATAGGGCTAACATAGCCATTTTATTAGGTCTGGGCTAAGCCATCACTCAAGAGTTTTAAGTCAAGTTTTCAAACCTGTTTTATAACTCAAGTGTAGGGTAGACTCGGATATTTTGTTAACAAGAAAAAATATAAGGCACCTGAATTACCCACTGACACACACATGCACAGGAACATGCACACACACATGCACAAGCAAAAGCACTGTCTATACAGTAATAAAATTATGGAAATTTATGTAAAATGATAAGCCTTGAGACATAAAATCAATAGGTATGCAATAACTCGAATGTACTTTGAAAATCTAGTTTTTTTAGAAACACTATTGCTATGTAGAGAGTATTTCCTTTAAGTAATACTCAAATAGATTTCTACTTTAAAATTTCTGTACTCTGATTCAAGTATAAAATGACTTATATATCCTCATATGTATAAGTTTAAGATAATTTAAGCAAACCAATATTCTTATTGGCACAAAGATCCTGGATAGAAGAAAAAAGGGAATTAAATATTTTCTTGATTAAATGGCCACTGTTTAATGAAATTTTTTTTCTTCAAGTGGGTCATTTCATAAATAAATAATTTGGAAAATTATTTATTGTTTTATGGATGTTTGTGAATGCTAATTGATAGTTAAATAACCGACTATCAATATTGGCCAATGCGTTGATCGTTTCGAAGAGACCGGGATCTGGATTTATTTCTCGAAAACCACTTCGATCCAGTTTGTACGTTTTCATGGGGAAACAAGTTTGAATCGAAGATGGTATAGTGAAGTGTAAGGGCTAATCGCTACTAATCCTGAGGGTGATTCCAAAATGGATGTAGTAGGAGTAGTGCCTTCGGTTCCGTTTGAACCCGGAACGGACTTGTATGGATGAATGCTTTCAGAACATCGTCAGGTGGATGATGGGCATTCTAAGGGAAATGTTCTATAAAGGTAACGCTTAGCCTCAAGCCTCATCAACCGGGAATGACTGAAACTCAGGGTTTATGCAGCAAGGCTATGTGGTTAGCGCCCATTAGGGTGAGATCATCCCTGTTTGGATGTCCCTTTTTATTTCGGCTGTGTGGCGGTTGGTCGCGCAAACCGTGGGGTGATCTTACTTGGAATTACTCTTAGGTAGTTCCAGTCTTGTGTTGCAGGGGATTGGGCGTGGTCCTCGGTACGTTGATCTAGACCAGGTACTGTGACAGGTGGTACCCCAGTGCCTTGTCATTAGTTGGATATCCATTCTCCCTACGTGCCTTTATGGTTTTGTTTGTATACCCATTAGCTGGAATTTAATAGATGTAACAATTTCGGCTATTTGAATAAGTATTTGTATATAGACACTATTATAATATCAAAGGATTTTGATAAAAAGTGTTTTGGCTATCGTAAGGTAAAAACCCGACATGTTTATTTATGGCGTGGTCTTACGAGATGCTTTTGATTTCAAAGGGTTTGGAAAACTTTAATAATCCAATTGAGTGTGTTTTCTCACGCTGGATTTCCAGACTTACTCGGGTGTTATTTTATTATAATGCTCGGGTCAGACCGAGTATTATAGGATACAGGTTATGATGTCGTGGAGCTCAGGGGACGAGCTGGATGGCGAGATGTATCACATGTATATCATGTATATTCCGCTGTGTTGTAAGTTGTATTATCTGTTGGTGAGGACAAGTTAATAAAACTGTCCAGTTGTATGTTATTGATTGTGTGTACTCTGATGATGTAATGTATAAACAGATTTGCTTTTCTGTAAAGATCAGTTATTGACTATTATATATTATTCCGCTGCGATTGTGAGATTCTGATGTTGATTTTCTTTTTTCTTCTTTAACCCTAACGGTTCGTATTTCCGTTCACTTTGAGTCGATATGTTGGAGAATAGTGTCGATTCAAGGGGTACGGGTTTGCGGGCTGTTACAGTTGGTATCAGAGCTTAGGCTGGTGATAACCTTGGCTCTGGTGGGGATTACTCATTAGAGATAGGGTCAACAGTACTCTAGAATAAGTTTGAGTGTAATAATAGATATGAGAGCGTATTTGTTAGTGAATATAAAAATTGATTTTATACTGTGTTAACTTATCGGTTGAGTGTTTATAAATTCTGGTCGGTACGGGAAGTACAACCGTAATCGATAGTGGTTTCTAAACTCTTAAACAAGATAAATCAACATAGTATTGTTTTTAAAGTAGGTAAATGTAACGACCCGTATTTTTAACACTTTAAAAATACGAATTAAAATGAAAATTTTGGATAAAAAAATCCGAAGGAAATAAAATTTTGTGTTGTTAAATGTGAATTACAAGTTAAAATACAAAACTGAATTCTGGAATAACTTATTTGTAAATTAAACATGGATGTTAACTTGTAGTGAATGTAAATAATGAATGGAATTTGATTGTAAACCAAATTGGTTATGATTGTAAACAAAGAATAAATAAAATGGTAGATTTAATAATGGAAGTTTATGTTATTGAAACTAATATAAATAAATGTAACTTAATATTACAGTTGATTGAAAGCAGATAATAACTGAAACTGTAATTCGATAAAGATGTTAACTTGTAATTGAACGTAAGTAAAGATTTAAATTTGAATGTAACAAGTAATTGAATTGAATTGAATTTGATTGTAAACAACGAAATAAATAAAATGTTACATTTAATATTGAAGTTATAATATGGAAATCAACGTAAATGAATGTAATTTAATATTACTGTGAATTTAAATAAGATGATAGCTGAAGAAAATGAAAGTAAATGAATTATAAACTATTGATAATAATGTATAAGTAAATGGTTGATTCAATAATGAAAGTGTAAATCGAAATAAAAGAATTCATTTGGAATTAAATAACTTGAATTTGAATTACAATATAATTGAATGCTGAATCTAATATAATCTTTTATATTGGATTTATAATGGAAAACTGCATTGTAAAAGATTGTTAATTACTGTGAAATTAAAAATGGGATTTGTGAACAATTGAAATTTGATTTAAAAGTTAATAATTTAAAATTGGGAATTTTATATTGAAATTAAACAGTCGAATAATTTATTTTTCGAATATTGGATTTAATTAGACAATTAAATCGATAATTTAATAAGTTAAATTTCAGAAATAATTGAAAATCGAGTTGAATATGATTGAAAATGATTTGTAAAATTTTATCTTATCATATTGGAGTTATAGTAATGTTATAGAACTTTTAAAATTGAATTTAAAGTTAATTTGTGAAAATTGAATATTTTTTATATTTAATTATCGACTGAAAAATAGCCATTTTTCGAACAGTCTCGAAATTCGACGAAACTAGTTCCATTGGATCCGTAATAGTTTATTATTATCGGATTTCAAATTTCGTAGCAATCAGAGTTACCATTTGACCGTGGCAGTTGAAAACGCTTAGAAATTCATTTAATCGGTTTAATTTAAAATCGATCGTTATTTCCATAACTCACACATACAATCAAATTAGCCTCCGGAACCTATTCCATTGTGTTCGGAATGTGGGTATAACATTACGAACGCCTGTCGGCACGTCTCGTTTGGAGTTCGTTTGAAAAAGCTTGAATTTTGGAAATATAATATTTTAATAATATTCTATACGCGTATATACGCATTTGCTCAGCAGAAAACCCTAGCTCCATTTCGTGGCCGCCGTTCTATGGATTAATGGCCAAAACTCTTCCATATTCTCCCTTCGATCTTCGCTCATCCACTCGTTATCGTCCAAAACTGTCAACTGGAAAGTTGTAGAGCTCGTCGAGCTCGTTATATCCAACGGTGGATCTTTCCTAGCATCGTCGTTAGGTGACGAAATTGGGCCACGTTTACCCTCCGTTTGTGCACGTTTCTCGAGATCTTCAGGCAACCGAGTGTCGCGTGTTTCTGGCCGTTGGCAGGGCTCGCAAGGGGCGTTCAAACTGGGGTCTCCGATCAATCTCCGGACGAGCGTACGTGGGGGCGGCTCGCGATTTGTGTTGCGTGTGATGGGTTTTACTGGTGCCTGGTACGCGCGTGTTTGGGAAGAAGGAGCAATGCACGGTCTTGATTTCAGAAGGGTAACGAACGGCAGATCTGTCTCGTTTAAAAAAAAAGAGAAAAAAAAAGAATTGTTATTTAAATTGTATTCAAACTTGAAAATAGTGTAACTCCTTCATTTGTTATCAGAATCGGATGAAATTGGCAACGTTGGAATCGCAGCGACGAGTGCTACGCTGCAGTGCAGATCCGGGACTGTTTCGAGCTTGTTAAATTTTTGGTTAAATCGAACGTCGTTCGATTTGATTAAAAATCGTAAAATCAAGGTGAGTGTTTTATAACGCTCACAATGTACTGAATATCTTTATGGTAGTTAAATTTGATATTATGAAGTGTTATGAATTTTATTGGTCATTGTTTGATAAAATTTAATTGTCATATAGATTGTTATTTAAAATCACCGTTGAAAATTAAATTGACAGTCAAATTGAAATTAAAATTGAATTGAAATTAAATTACCGAATATTGATAACCATGAAATTGCCGTGAATTATATTGTCTATTGGATGATTTGTTTCGATGGATGCTATTGGTTGATATTTAAATGTTTGGATGTTTATTTGCTTATATATATCCTGTTATACATACATATAACACTATGATTGGTTTAAGTGATATATCTTCATCCCTGACATTTAATTGAAATAACTAATCACTTGGCCATAGGATAGAAAATTATATACGGACACCGGATTGGTTAAATTAATAATTTTTTAAAATCGTTGATTTGAAATTTATTTAAATGTTTGATTTAAAAGTTATAAATAAAATCGATTTATAGAAATCGAATTTTATCGCAAATTTGAGTTTGGAATGTTGAAATAAATTTTGGTTAAAAGAAATTGTTAAATAGTTAAAGTTGAGACTTTGGAATTTGAAATCGGGATATGATTGAATTTCGAAAATTGATTTGTTTTAAAGATTGAACATTATTTCAAGCTTTGAATATTACTAAGTAAAAGTGATATAAAAATGATATTTTGAAATTGAGCTTGGAATTGAATCATATTTGAAATTTGGATTTAAATTTGAATATTGAAGGAAAATTTGTTAAGTGTTATAAATCGATATTCTGAAAATCAAGCTCAAAAATCGATATAAACTGAAATTGAATTAATTGGAGGTGAATGTAGAAATTGAATTAATTTGAAGTCAAAGTTGACATTGATTTGAATTGAAATCGAAATTGAATCGGTAGAATGGAAATTGAAATTGATTTGAATTTGAAAGTTATAATTGAAATGGTTTTGTTTTGAAGCTGTTTCATTTTGTTTCCAAATTTCTCTGTTATATAAACCATCTTTAAATACTAAAACTATTTTAATCTATTTTAATCTACTTAACCCGATTTAAATTATTTTAAACTAATTTATCTATTTGAAATCCATTTAAAGATTTTAAGTATTTTTAACTATTTTAATTATTTAAACTACATTTAAACTACTTTTAAACTACTTAAAACTATTTTCTAAAAATTTCAAGCTGGTCAATAAGGTGAAATGTTTATATTTAAATCTTGGATTTAAATACGAATTGGGTTAAATGAAGTTGCAACCTAAATTGAAATTCGAAATGGTTTTGGAAATCGAAATGAGATATTGAGGCGAAAAATGATTTTGGAAATCGAAATGAGATATTGAGGCGAAAAATGATTTTGAAACGGAATCTTTCATCTTGAATAGATATGATGATATTTGAAATGGATTTGATTTTGAAGCGAATATGATATTTTGATATCAAGTATGAATTGATTTTGAAATTGTAAAAGAGCCATCGGTGTAATAATACGTAGTAATTAAAGAGACCAGGATCGGATATGGACATACTCTCTGTCGATACCGAAAACCACTTTAATAACTAATATACGCGGAGTGTTGATCCAGAATGAAGTGGATGGTTTGGTGAACGCGTTGACTGAAGAAAGAGAACGATATTGGATGACCCCTGACATGACTAAAACAGGAGCCGCGCCGGGCCATTGAGGTTCGCCATCTCTAGCGGACACACTTCTTCGATACCATATCTATTACATTTGTGATTCGATTTGGGTGCACCCCTTGATTTGGGAGTGTTGTTTCGCGGTGTTGGGGTAGTAGCTGCTATGCCCAACATCAGCCCGGATCACGCAACTACTAGTATCCTAGTTGGTATCGCCTCATGTACCTTGTCATACTGATTATCCTATTCGCGACCACTACGTTTTGGTTTGTACCTTTAGTATATGGATTGCCCTCTGGTGACTTCCGGTTTTGGGGAAACTACGGTCTTGTATATGCTCTTGGGAATAAAAATGTGTTAAGGGTGGAATGGGCCATGACTTAACGCTATTTTGATATCGTACTTTACTGATTAGACATTATCTACTTAGCGTACACTACTACATAGTAGATAGTTTAACGGATCCTTAAGAGATGGAAATCCCGTAACATCTCTTGAGTTATTGCACGCACGTTGACACTGGATATGAGATGTCAAACCCCGTAAACATCTCTGACACCGTTACACTCATATTTATTTACGATTGATTTAACTTACATGAGGATATTTTAGTCCTGACTCGAGTGTTTTGTCTTTTCATTTCGCTTGGGTCAGACCTGAGTTTTTCAGCTTATTGAAGATCTATTTTGGAGGACGAAGACGAAGATTTGGTATACTATTACTATTATTATCTTTGCATCATGCTGTCTGCTGCATTATTTTATTTGTTCTGTTGTATAAGTATAACTCTGATAAATGTTGTGTAAATAATGATCAAAGTATAGTAAACGGCTTCATGAACTGTTTATTTGATTATTATATTTTATCGTTCCGCTGCAAGATTCTGTGTTGTTCATTTCCTTTATCCCCTTTCTCTTCTTTTTTATTTTTTATTTTTATTACCCCATTAACCATCCACCATTTTGAATGGTTTAGAATCGGCATGTGTGTTGATCGTCGGTTTAAACTGTCCAAAAAGGCGGGTCGTTACAGTAAATGAAATAATTTTTCCCAAAATTATATTTTGATATTAAAGAAATGATTTTCTGAAATTATTAAATATATTTGGATGTTGGGTTGTTAATATTATAATCAAATAGGAATCTAAAATTTAAAATGGTTTATAACCAAATAAAATTCTAAGTATGACTTATCCAAAGAAGTATAACTAAAAATTTGAGTTAAACCAGAATTTAAATCTCGGAAATTTTGAAAGGGTTTTAAATGAATTTAAAACAAAGATTTGGAATCTTGGGAATGTTTGAAATGTTTTCCAAAGTGTTTGAAGGCAATAATGGAGTATTATTTTGGGAAATATTTTTGGAATGGAAATTGTTTTGAAATGAATTGTGGAAGTAAAGAAGCACTGAACTCACTCCAGTCGCTGGAAAATAATCCTGGTGATGATGGCCACATCATCGGAATTGATTTTCGAAGTTTCTAAAGTGATGGATTTGCTACCATGGTGATTGGTTATGATATTTTTTGGACTTGTTGGGTATGCAAGTTGTTTTGGAAATTTCAAAAGGAAAATTTGTTTTGGTAAAACCAAGTTGTTTTGGAATCCGGAGATTTGATTTGACATACGAAGTGGGTATGTGTTGATTATTATTTCAAAATGGTTTTGAAATTAAACTGGGCAATTGAATTCTGGGAATTCTATTTAAAATTAAAATTAAAGGTGAAAGTTAAAAATGAGAATTTAGCTTGGATTAAGATTAAACTTTAAAATTTAATTGATGATTGAAAGAAATAAAATTTAATCGACTTAAGCTAAATAGATGGAGGAGAGTTGAATTGAAGCCAACTTAAACTAAGTTAAATGATATTGGGTTGGGTTTAATCAAGTGAAAATAAAATTTAACTTGGAATAAAGTGAAGAAATTAAAATTTTGAAAACTTAAATAGATTGTGATTGAATGGGAAAAAGGATTGAGAAATAAATTTAATTAGAATTAAATTAACTTAAGCAAAGTTAATAATAATGAGTTGGATTTGAAGTTAGTTGAAAAGTGCATTGTGTGGGATGATATTAAATGGAATTAAGTCCTTGCTTAATAAAATTGATTGTGAAATCAATTGAATTGAATATGAGCTTGTTTGGCCTAAAAATAAATTGAATGTAAGGAATTGAATTGTAAACCATTGAAATTGAATGTAATGGCATATGAATTGGTGGGAAGCAATTGAATTAGTTTTGAAATCATATGAATTGCTAGTGGAAAGTGTTTGGTGTATGTTGCTTATGAAATGCATGTGTTTAGCTATTGAAAGTAAGTGAAATATTAATAAATTTCGTATATTTAGTACTTACATGTTTAATTGAGTAAGTATAGGTATAGGGAAGCCGTTTGGCTGGATAGGGTCGTGCAAAGTGATAAAAATAAGCCGCTTGCTTAAAATGCTAAATAGAAGTACGCCTACGCAATAAAAATAGGAAATATGAACTGTTTTTGTTTTCCGACCGTGTGGGTCGATGTATATATATATATCTCTTGTCAAATTGTAAAAGCTCCTTCGTACAAAGGAGACTCTACCAAAATTTTCTGAAATTTTGGGAGTTAGAAATTTTTTAAAATTTATACTAACGACAAATGATTTAAAATTGGTAAGCAAATAGAATTGAAACTGAATATTGAAATCTGATTTAAAATTGTATATGTAAAGTAAGGTGAGTAAAATTCAATATTCAAAGTTTGAAGATAAATTGAATTCAAGCAAAATTGAAAATGAAAATCTGAATGAAAAATGGGAGGAAGTATTTAGATTTGAAAATAATTAATGAATTGAAGCAAATGGAAATTTATAGGGAATTGGAATCCAATTTGAATATAAACTTCGGCAGTGAAGAAGTAAAATAAATATAATATAATATTTTTATTGAACTTAAGAAATGAAGAATGAAATTCTTAAGTAAATTGGTATTGGGAATATACTAAGTAATTTTGGAATGGAGAAATATACTAAGTGAATAATTGAATGAAGATTAAAACGGAAAGTTGTGAAATGGGATAATTGTGGATAAGTGAATAAAAATTAATAATCAATTGGAATAAATACGTAGGATGTACGTATATTCTTTTATTCGCATAGCGATTTGATCCAGATTCGAGCATAGAATTTCGAGATAGTTATATCGATCCGAGTTGGAATTTTTCACTCGATTTTCAACGGTGAACCCTGGATATGGATTTTGATTGATTCTGGATATTCTCTATCATAGTTTGTGGCTATGCAAGGAGGATGACGGTTTCTGATCAAGAAACCAGATCTGAGTCCGCACTAGGAAGTCGGGTGGACGATACTAGTTCGGAGGTGAAATTGTGTGATCGAGCGAGCGATCGAATTTGGTATTACGTACGAATGATATATGTGCATTGTACGTATGTGAATGAAATAGATATGAAAACTTTTGTAAAGAAATGTGTAAAGCGATTTTGAAGGTTGTAATAGGATATTATTGCTGAGTAGGACACAGGTGTTTAAAAAGCAAAAGGAATTGGTATTTTTGATTTCAGAAAATAAATTTAAATGGCCCAACAAAAGGTATGTGTTTGAATTTCTGTATGATATTTGATGATTTTCTGATATAGCCACTTGGCTTTTGTTTTCTTTTGAAAATTTGGGGGCCCGTAGAGGCATTTTGTAGTTGTACCGAGCTACCCGCGCAAAGGAGACGCTGGCAAAAAATTTGGGGAATTTAGGGAGTTAGAAAATTTTGAGTAAATTTTGATGATTCAAAATTTGGTTTTAAATTTAAATTTGAACTGTTAAGTAAATGATATTGTTTGGAACTTATGGATAAGTTGGAAAGTTAGAAAGAGGGTTTGTGTGTCTTAATAAAAGGTTGTTATGAAAAGTTGTGTGAAACTATTTGGTTTTGGGAAGTAATTAACGGGTATAGGACCATTCTTCCTAACTAGTAATTTCGGGGACGAAATTCTTCTAAGGGGGGAGGAATGTGACGACCCCTAATTTTTGGATATTTGAAATTCGGATATTTAATCGATTTTAAATATTTCCAGGTTAATTTCTAACTTGAATTTCAAATACCACCATTTATTGAGTGATTTAATTATTTGATTAAATAATTGGAAATTAGGTAAATGGTTAAATCTGAAATTTTAAGCTTGTTAAAAATATTTTGGAGGCTTATAAAATTCATATTAATAATACTGAAGGTGATAGAACTTTCAAAATTGAATTTGAAAATGTTTTGTTCAGTTTTGAATTAATATCGTTTAAATCGATATTTAAAAATAGCCTTCCGGGGTACAGTCTCGAATTTTGACGAAACCAGCTCCATTGGATCCGTAATATTGTATTATTGTCGGATTTCAATTTTCGTAGTAATTGGAGTTGTTGTGTGAGCGTACGATAGGTAAACACGCTTAAATCTATATCGAAATCTAATATTAAATAACTGGTTCAAAAAGCTATCTTCTCCATACGATTGAATTTGGACTCGGAACCTTTTCCATTGCGTTCGGAATAGGGGCACAACCTTATAAACGCCTAGCGGCACGCCTCGACAGGAGGTCAAGTTTTTAAGTTGCATTTATCGGAAC
This sequence comes from Allium fistulosum, assembly GCA_030737815.1. Classification (NCBI taxonomy): domain Eukaryota; kingdom Viridiplantae; phylum Streptophyta; class Magnoliopsida; order Asparagales; family Amaryllidaceae; genus Allium; species Allium fistulosum. The sequence goes on along the minus strand of CM060901.1, from coordinate 1,414,313,341 downwards.
GATTTGAATTTTGATTTAAATTGAATATTTATACTAGTCAACTGCAGTTGAAATTATCTCACATCAACTCTTTTCCAGTTCTTATCAAATCACTGTAGCAAGCTTATTCGTGCACGCAACTGGATTCAAACACGCTACCTCTTGTACGAAGCCGTTCTTCTCGTTTTAAAAAAAAACGATGATGGCCTTCTCTTTTCTGCCCTTAAATTGAAATCAGATTCATTTCGTTTTAATAAAAATGGCATCTTCGAAGGCAAATTTAAAATCCTTCCTCTTCCATTGCAGATCCACGTTTTCTTCCCTCATTTCCCTTTGTTTCTGACTATGTCGAAATCGAATTCAAATTCGTTTTAAAAAAAAACGCGTTCCACGGCAATTCAAAATCACCTTTTTCCTCTCATCCCAGCCTATATCTCCTCTCCCATTCAATTGGAATCGCAACCCCCCTTTTCAAAGTCGATTGAGTGAAGAGGAAGAGACGCACGTGATTCAGTTTGGAAGTGGTCACGCTGCGAGATCGGTTGATGTCGCGTCTGAAGCATAGGAGAGAGACTCGGCAAGTTCTGGGTGAGTCAAGCGACAACGTTGACGAGGGTGGGAATTCGTGGCTCGCAGGCTCTGGCGAAGGCAAGGTGGGCCTCGGGTTGATGTTCGCGTGATGGTTCTGACGTTTGGGTGTGGTCGATGTGACCTAGGTAGCAGGTGGTGGCTTCCGTGGTCCAAATAGAGGGAAGTCGAGCAGTTGGTTTTGGGTATCTCTGCATTTCGGCAGGTCGGGTTTGAGCAATAAAGTATAATTACTATTTTACTAATGTACACATGCCTATTTTAATTTAAATATATATATAAACAGAGAAATGTATGTATATGGTTTTGAACAAAAAAGCAGGAGTTCAAAAATGCTGGAAGTTATATAAAGTTAGATTTTAGAATCCACATAGATCTTATATATATATATATATATATATGTGTGTGTGTGTGTGTGTGTGTGTGTGTGTGTGTGTGGTTTCGAAGGAAAATAAATAAATAAATATACGTGTTTTAAACTGGCTATTTAATTTTAAAATAGTGTATTGGTGATTAACGTGATTAAATAATTTAATTATTTTAGTTAAAAAAATTGTTTATCATAGGAAAATTTATTTAGAATTAAATTATTGGTTTAAATTAAAGTATTAAATGATAATTGACTGTTCGACAATTTTAAATATTAATAAACCATATAATGATTTTACAAGGTCTGAATCGTGAAGAAATCAAGCTGGTTTTGTTTGGACTGCAATATAAAAATCAAAGGTGAGTTAATCTCACTCATCTGGATTATTATTTAAATTCAAATGGTTAAATTTAAATATTTGGTTGAATGATTGAATTTATTGGATGTGATATGATAAATATAATAGTATATATATATATATTGGAGTGATTGATTTCCCGCATTATATAGCGGATAAGACCCAATGCGACACATAATAGCTGATGATATTTTATAAACCCATATACCGCGATATTCCACCTCGAAGTCGAATTGGTATTGTGCTAACGTCTATGGATGCAGGGAAACAGGTTGGAGGGATCCAACCGGATTCCTCAAAAACGTTTGAATTTATTGTGTATATTCAACGTTATGACTATGTGATGAATCTTATTGATCATATGGGGAATTGGAATTTATTGATTACTCTGGCTTGATTATATATATATATTGGAATTTTGAGAATTGAAATATATATATATAGATGAAGTTTGGGTTTTTTTAAAGTAAATAAAAAGGAATCTTTTTAAATAAATAATTATAAGGAACTTGGATAATTTAAAATGATTTGGAAGAATAAAAGTTGATTTCTAAATTGTAACAAATAAACCCAAAGTATGGAAAATGAGATATATGGAATAAATAAATTCAAGTGATAAAATTTAAAAGGAGTAAAGAATTTAATTTTAAAATTCAAGATTTAAATTGGTTTGGAAAAGATAAGGAAGAAATTTGAAAATAAACATGAAATTTGTAATTTCAAGTTAAATAAGATTTTAAAATCCTAATTTAGAAGCTAAATCTGGAATTAATGAAATTAACGGATTTTAAAGTAAACTGGAGTAAGTAAAAGAATTTATTTCAAAATGGAATTGATTTGGAAATCAATTTGGAAATTTGATTAAGTGTTTGAAATTGAAATTTTAAAAGGAAGATGAGACTGTGAAATTTATAAATTGGGTTTATAAAAGTGAAGTAATATATCAGTGGATTTTTGGAAGAATAAATTCAAGATGGGAATTTATAAAAAGAATGGGTAAATTTGGTTAAAAATAAATAGTGATTTATTTTTAAAGATGTGAAAGAGAAGTATATTTTCCTGGATAGCCAAGTACGTTTTCAAAGCAAATACTTAAGTATAAGTTAAAGTTTCAAAGTTGTTTTAAAAGTATGTTTTGGAAAATCTATTATTTTTAAATGTTTAAATTTAAAGTAAGTATTCTTCAAAATTATTATTGTAGTAATTATTTAAAGGTGACTTGGTATTTTGTTTGGAAAAGATAAAAATTTAGTTTTATATTTTCTAAAGCTTTATTTTAAATATTCTTAAAGTATATATTTTTGAATAAGTATTAAAGTAGTTTTTAACTTAAATGTCTTAAAGGATATTTTAAAATAAAGAGTTTTAAATTAGTTTAAAAATCTAAAGTTTTGTACTTGATGTTTTAGTGGAAATAAATATTTGGGAATTTATTCCATAAAAGGAGTGTTGTTATGAAACTATTTTCAAAAGGGTTGAAATGGAAATATATCTTGCGAAGATATTTGTGAGGTAAATAAATAATTTGGAAAATTATTTATTGTTTGATGGATGTTTGTGAATGTTAATTGATAGTTAAATAACCGACTATCAATATTGGCCAATGCGCTGATCGTTTCGAAGAGGCCGGGATCGGGATTTATTTCTCGAAAACCACTTCGATCTGGTTTGTACGTTTTCGTGGGGAAACGATTTTGAATCGAAGATGCTACAGTGAAGTGCAAGGGCTAATTGCTACTAATCCTGAGGGTGATTCCAAAATGGATGTAGTAGGAGTAGTGACTTCGGTTCCGTTCGAACCTGGAACGGACTTGTATGGATGAATGCTTTCGGAACATCGTCAGGTGGATGATGGGCATTCTAAGGGAAATGTTCTATAATGGTAACGCTTAGCCTCAAGCCTCATCAACCGGGAATGACTGAAACTCAGGGTTTATGCAGCAAGGCTATGTGGTTAGCGCCCATTAGGGTGAGATCATCCCTGTCTAGATGTCCCTTTTTATTTCGGCCGTGTGGCGGTTGGTCGCGCCAACCGTGGGGTGATCTTACTTGGAATTACCCTTAGGTAGTTCTAGTCTTGTGTTGTAGGGGATCGGGCGTGGTTCTCGGTAGCTGATCTAGACCAGGTACTGTGACAGGTGTTACCCAGTGCCTAGTCATTAGTTGGATATCCATTCTCCCTACGTGCCTTTACGGTTTTGTTTGTATACCTATTAGCTGGAATTTAATAGATGTAACAATTTCGGCTATTTGAATAAGTATTTTATATAGACACTATTATAATATCAGAGGATTTTGATAAAAAGTGTTTTGGCTATCGTAAGGTTAAAACCCGACATGTTTATTTGTGGCGTGGTCTTACGAGATGCTTTTGATTTCAAAGGGTTTGGAAAACATTAATAATCCTATTGAGTGTTTTTTCTCACGCTGGTTTTCCAGACTGACTCGGGTGTTATTTTATTATAATGCTCGAGTCAGACCGAGTATTATAGGATACAAGTTATGATGTCGTGGAGCTCAGGGGACGATCTGGATGGCGAGACGTATCACACGTATATAATGTATATTCCGCTGTGTTGTAAGTTGTATTATCTGTTGGTGAGGACAAGTTAATATAACTGTCCAGTTGTATGTTATTAATTATGTGTACTCTGATGATGTAATGTATAAACAGATTTGCTTTTGTGTAAAGATCAGTTATTGACTATTATATATTATTCCGCTGCGATTGTGAGATTCTGATGTTGATTTTCTATTTTCTTCTTTAACCCTAATGGTTCGTATTTCCGTTCACTTTGAGTCGAAATGTTGGAGAATAGTGTCGATTCATGGGGTACGGGTTTGCGGGCTGTTTCACCTATGACAGATGGGCAGACAGAGAGAGTCGTTAAGGTACTCGAGGATTTGTTAAGAGCTTGTGTGCTAGACTTCGGTGGATCTTGGGAAGATCACCTACACTTAGTGGAGTTTTCCTATAATAATAGTTATCAGATTAGTATAGGAATGGCGCCTTTTGAAGCTTTGTATGAAGGCCATGCAAATCACCAGCATGTTGGTTGGAGACTGAAGACAGATTATTTTTAGGTCCAGATATGGTTAGAAAGGTGACATAAAAGATTGAGTTAATCCAAGAAAGGATGAAGGAAGCTCAGTTCAGACAGAAGAGTTACACAGTTAAGAGGCATAAAGACCTAGAATTCTCAATTGGAGATAGGGTTTTCATTAAGGTATCATCAATGAATGGTGTGGTGCGGTTTGGAAAGTCAGGGAAACTCTGAGATATGTGGGACCATTCCCAATTATAGAGAGGATCGAAAAGCTCGCATACAGAGTAGAGTTGCCGAGCAGTAAGGCATGTGTCCATAATGTGATTCATGTATCTCATCTTCGCAAGTATGTGCATGTTCTAGAGATTACTATTCCTCTAACAGAGTTAGAAGATTTGATAGTAGAACCGAATTTGCTTTTGTTAGACAACTAGTTCAGGTTATGGCGAGAGATGAGAAAAGGTTATGGAACAAGACAGTCAAGTTGGTGAAAGTTTAGTGGAGCGACAACGAGAAGGACTGTACTTGGAAGACAGAAGATAGGATTAAAGATACTTATCCTGATCTGCTGCAAGGGTATGTTCTATATTTGCTTTATATAGACTGTTGCTATTCAGGTAGTCTAGTATGGTAGTTAGGAGCTGTTACAGATGATTGCTATGTTTAGTATTTAGTCCTTACTGAATTTAGAGGACGAAATTCTTTAAGGAAGGGAGCCTATAACACCTTTAATTTTGAGTAACATTATTCAGGAGATTTAATTAGATAAATTAAATAGAATAATGTAAATATTAGTGTGATAAGGGGATTGAGATTTGAAAATTTATTTAGAGGTCGTGCTTAAATAAACATGAAGAATGAGTATATAGAAATGGTTTATTAGATAATTAATAAGAGAATAAAAAATGGCATTATGGGTAAAAGCCGCACCCATAATCCCATTACCCTTAAAATCTCGTTTCCATTTCTTTGCACGTTCATTTTTGAAAACTAAAAAACATAAATCAAAGAAGAGCAAGTTGGTCATAACCTAAGGAACAAAAAAGGGGAAAATCAATTAAAGCTAAGCAATCAAGCAAGGGGGATTAATCAAAGATCAAACCTCAAGTTCCTTATCCTAAGCAAGATGAATAATAATCTAAACCATCTCTATTTTTGGTTTTTAAGAGCATTTGATTTCGGGTTTAAGTTTAAATCCATCATGATGATTTTTGACGATGATATGCTTGGATTTCATGATATTCTGAGGGATGCGTAATATGGATCTTAAGGCTAGAATGAACACTAGAGGGGGGAAGTGAATAGTGTTTATAAGAAATTACTAAATCTTTTTGAGTTATTATTGATTTGTACACAAATGTATGCAATATTCAGACACAGATATAATCACAGAATCAAACACAGATGCAGAAAAAGTAAATGCAGTAAAGAAAAGAACACACCGGATTTTATACTGGTTCAGAGTTACCCTACATCCAGTCCCGCACAACTATGTACGGATTTCCTTTCAAAAGCAATTCAACAATTACAACCCTTGGTTTCAAGGCTACGAGGTACACCCTCCAGAATCACAATCCTCTGGGTAGAGATACTTGATTTCCGGGGCAACAAGTTCACCCAATTGATTTCCATGGCTACAATCACACCTTTTCTCGCTTGATTGATTTCCAAGGCTACAATCACACCTTTTCTCGCTTGATTGATTACAAAGAAGCCTATAACTCTGAATAGCACTGGGATCTTGTTGAGATAGTGATAGAGAATCAAACCAGAGATGGTCTAGTTAGATTCAATGTTGATTTCGGTAGAGTGATGATAGGATTTTGAATAAGAAAATGTGGAAGAAGAAGAGAAGTGAAAAAATAGAAAATCTATTTTTAAATTCGTTGAAACTAACCCCTATTTATAGAAGAACAACAGCCATGTCCATTCGTGAAAGGTTATGGCGAATAGACACTTCTTTTGAAATTCAAATTTTTGAATCTAACTGTCACTATGTCGACATGAGGTACAAGTGCATGTCGACATCCAAAAGGAAATTTTGATATTTTGTTTTTCTTTGAAAATAACCTTTATCTTATATTAAAACTATTTTAAACTTTATTAATATACTTGACTATAGATAAAATACATAGATAAATAAAGAGAAGAATATATATAAAATTTTACTATAATTTTATATTTAAATCTAAGTAAATATATTATAATTAAAAGATAGTTTAAAAAACAAACGAAGTTTAAAAACAAGAGTTTATTAAAAACAAAAACAAAGAATATTTAAGGCTAAAACATCTTTTTGAAAATCATTTGAAAAGATAATTTTTAAGGCTAAAACATTTTGAAAAGCAGTTTTGAAAATTATTCTGAAGTAGTTTTGAAAATCATTTTGAAGTAGTTTTGCAAGCTTCTTCCTGCAGAATATCTCATCACATCAGGACTCGAGAACTTGTACAAAACCAGGATGTTCGTGGGTTTGTAAGCCACTTGTCGTAGGTTTGTAAGCTACTTGTCGTGGGTTTGTAAGCCACTAAAAAGGTAGAAATGGGTTCCATCCCAAATGAAAAATGGAGTGAAGATTTCAGTGCTATTGTGAAGTTTTAACATAATTCTAGACTCAATACTATCTTGAAATCTTGAACTCTTGATAATCTTGATATTCTTGATACTCACGAGTCTTCAATCTTGATATCTTGAACCTCTATACTGTACAGTCTTCATTCTTGGTACCTGCATGATTAAATCCTGCATATACATATATATCTAAACTATAATGTTAGTGTTTATATTTTATAATCTTATTCTAAGGTTGTTGTCATCAAAACCATCAACTCATGGACTAACAGATATGGGTATATATAGGTGTAGAAATTCGTTTGAAATGAATAGACATACGGTAGTTATTCAAATTTCAAATTCAAAATGAAGTGTCATTTCTGACTAGTACATGTCGACATGGTCATATAGGGTATGTCGACATAAGGCAGTGAAATTTGATGGTAATTTTTATTTTGTGAATATTTGTGTATATATATTTATATAATATACTAACATTTTTTCAAGGGATAAGATAAGCTAGATAATAGAAAGGAAATTAAATTTCATTGCATAGAAAAGTGATACAATGATTAATCATAAATGTGACGCCCCACCTCTATGCTCATAATAACAAAGAGTATTAAAAGAAATACGGTCTATTATTACGAAGAATAAGGCTGGATAGGAGCGACCATCCGTAATTGGCCTTACACTAATATTGGTTATCTCGATAGGAGTGGTATATACTTTTTATTTTTCATCTATTATTTATTTACTCCCATCGACATATCCAATTATCAGTATAAAACAAACCACGATAGTTCATAATAGTTTAGGACATTAGATATAACAATAACACAGATAATATAATTGCGGAACACAGATAAAAACAAAAGTCTTATATATATATATAACTGATGTCAGTTAATACATAGTTGACACAATACATACGATACAACTACAACTGTCGACTCTAGAAGTTATATATACACGTACATTATCGACTAATATACATGAATACATATCGTTCTATACAATGACACGACTACTACAAAAGGACGATGACAACTTCAGAAGATGCAAAAAGTCTTCAAATCCCGAACAGCAACTCAAAGAAGAAAATCTACAACCTGAAATAACTCGGGTCTGACCCGAGTATTAAATTCAAAAGAAAATAATACACGGGTCAGTCTAATTCAAACTCAGTTATTAGTGCACAGAAGCAATAATAATCAAATATCAACCAGACGACAGTCACAGAATCTCGTATATCCGATTCTTCGATAAAAGAATCGGATAACGGCAGATATAACACTAACTAGTGTTAAACAACAAATCAGCAGGTTTAAATCATCAACAAAGATAATTGAAAAGAATACCAATGAAGATAATCTTAAAAACATCAGAATTGCCTAAACGGCAATTATCAACAAAATCTAACAAATAAATAGTAAATAGAAACTCAGAATCTAATTATCGAATAGATAATTAGACACAACAAAATGATCCAGCGAATGAAATCAAATACAATTCCCAAATATCGAATTGAACGCAGAACAATTCAAGTAATTGAAATATCAATTAAAACGACACGTCAGTGTGGCTGCAGTACACGCACGCGTGTACTGCCTCGCCACTTCACGATAAAATAAAAGCCAACACAAGGTCAAACCCAAATCATGTCGGGTTCAACTCAAGTGTACAGGACTCTAGGACAAAAGCAATTAGACAACAAGCTACAAAGTTCAAGATATAACATAGTGCAACAAATCAAATTGCACTTTTCACACAGTCACAAAAGCACAGAGGCACCAAGCACGAAGGAATAAGGGCAGTTCAAAATAAAGGGAAGCTACTCAAGATAAATCAGGTCAGGCAGCACTCCAGATGGATATCACAAGTATAGACTCAAATGTGCAACTCGAAGCCATACTCAGTGTACAATTTACAAGAACCTCTGTACAACAACCACAAAGCTAATGCCAAAGTCGAGTGTACTACATAGTTACCACGCAACGAACATGGAACCACGAAACCAAGTCAAGCAAGGTAGAACCGAAGTCAAACTGAAATCATCAACACAGTAAAGTCAATGGGAACAAAGATCACAATCAACCTCTACAGTTGGAACTAGCAATGGATGCAGCAAAACTGGTACCACATGGAAACAGTGCACACTAAACAACTAGACTGCAACAGTGACACCAGGAATACGGTGAACTAAATCAAGTCTTCGAATAAATGTGACAGACTAGGTTGCCCATTCAAGCCAATCCACCAATATGTGCATACACACATACATATGTATATAAGCACATATATGTAGCAACAATGGACAAAAATTTAGCAAAACCACTCAACTTACAATGGAACTGACTTCAATATGCACCTGTTAGCCTACATGGAGTCTAAACATGACTCTGTGAATATGACACATATATGAAGGCCGATAACAAATGAAGACTCAAGTGTAATGCCCAGTGATCAAGTGAAATGTCTCAATACCAGGTCAGGATAAATGCAAAAGTCCAGGCCCCTTTCCAAATAAACAAAGTCACGTCCAATCTCATATTCGAACAAAGTTCAAAGTCATGTAACTAACAGTAATTGAAACTGCACTGCAGTTCAGTGAACCTATATGCAAGCCGAGATTACAGGGACAACACCTCAATAATACCCTATGATATGCCTCAAAGTTCAACAATACCCACAGATTAGGGTCGAGCACAAAGGAATACAACACTGCTTCTCATAAATGAATGACCAGACAATTAAGTAGACAATTGCACCACAAACAAGACTACTATATCAGTGATACTAAGTACATCTGAAAATCAAGCAAAAAAAAGAACAACATGGTGGCCAGTTCGAACAATTTCAAAACTGAGCAACTACGAATATACATGTATGTTAGAACCCAAAATGACACTGAAACAACTGAATTTGACCAGTGACCAATCATCATAACCCAGTCGAAATCGAGGTAAACAAGTCAAGCACAGACCAGATTCAAAACAAAACTCAGTGCTATGCACGTAACCCCTTCCATCTCAAATGCTAGAAGAAAACCAACAAGTTCAAGTTACCAGAATGAATGAACAACATAAAGTCAGAAGTTCGCACCACAAAACAAGTCGAAGTCAACTCGAAATCATCATAGTCGAAAGAATTTAACATCGAAAGACAATAAAACAGAACCAACATCGATACAATCAAGTCGAAATCGAATGCCACGGAAATAAAATAAGCAATGGATTTAACCAAGTCGAAGAAGATGTGAGTAATAGAAATTACTCACCTTAGATTCAAAGTCACACTCCATCCAAACAGAAGCAAGAATCGAGCTCGTCTATGTAGCCAGAGGGAGCAAAGAGAAATCGATCGATCTAAGCAATTCTCGAACAATCAACAGAACCATCGACGTAGGGATGGCACTTCGAAAAGCCCAAAGTTCAGAGCGCAAGAGGAACGAAAGCCCCAAATTTGTAGAAGCGAACGAGCACGAAGAGAGCCACCATTTTTATTCTTTCGAACGTTTTTTAGGTTTTCTTCGAATGGGAAAAGATAAAGGAGGAACGGTTTATAACTCGAGATACCCAATACAAAACCCATGGGCCAACATTCAAAGCCAAAAATATTTTCTTAACCAAATGTTTAAAAGAATTCAAACTGGGTTCAAAACTCAAATTAACAATTTGCAACTGAATTAAATCGTCATTTTGACGATAATTGAAATTACAAAAATCCCGGTTGTTACAAACTCCCCTCCTTATAAAAATTGCGTCCACGCAATCATAGGGAATAAATGGATAAAAGGTAACAACCAAAAGAGCATGGCAATGTCGAATGTTTAAGCAAAGCAAGTGTCAGCGGGGAAGTATTAGATAAGAAATCGAAAGGTTCGACTGCTTCAAATCAAAAGAATCAACCCCGTGGGAATCAGGGACCAAAATCTGACGACTAACAAAAGCAAGAACAATCGAGTTCCAGCAACTAAAAGAGAAGGAAAAACGGAGTAGAAATCCCATATAGAGCGCGAATTGAATGTGAGTAAATCAAATTACTCACCTGAATCGCCAGAGAAAAAGACGAAGCTCAAATCTCAAAAATCGCAAATATTCAATCATCAAAAACGATAATCAAATTTCTCAAATCAACAAATATTCGATTATCACAAACGATAATCAAATTTCAAATTCAACAAATATTTAATTATCAAAAAGCGATAATTAAATCTCAAATAAGCAAATATTTAATTATCAAAAGCGATAATTAAATCTCAAATCAGCAATTATTTAATTATCAAAAGCGATAATTAAATCTCAAATCAGTAAATATTTAATTATCAAAAGCGATAATTAAATCTCAAATCAGCAAATATTTAATTATCTAACAGCGATAATTAAATCTCAAATCAGTAAATATTTAATTATCAAAAGCGATAATTAAATCTCAAATCAGCAAATATTTAATTATCTAACAGCGATAATTAAATCTCAAATCAGTAAATATTTAATTATCAAAAGCGATAATTAAATCTCAAATCAACAAATATTTAATTATCTAACAGCGATAATTAAATCTCAAATCAGTAAATATTTAATTATCAAAAGCGATAATTAAATCTCAAATCAGCAAATATTTAATTATCAAAAGCGATAATTAAATCTCAAATCAGCAATTATTTAATTATCAAAAGCGATAATTAAATCTCAAATCAACAAATATTTAATTATCTAAAGCGATAATTAAATCTCATATCAGCAATTATTTAATTATCAAAAGCGATAATTAAATCTCAAATCAGCAAATATTTAATTATCAAAAGCGATAATTAAATCTCAAATCAGCAATTATTTAATTATCAAAAGCGATAATTAAATCTCAAATCAACAAATATTTAATTATCTAACAGCGATAATTAAATCTCAAATCAACAAATATTTAATTATCTAAAGCGATAATTAAAGGCAACAAATATCCGATTATCAAAAACGATAATCAAAACTCATATCAACAATTATCTAATTATCACAAGCGATAATTAGAAACAACAAATATCTGATTTATCAAAAACGATAACCAGAACTCATATCAACAAATATCTAATTATCACAAGCGATAATTAGAAACAACAAATATCTGATTATCAAAAACGATAACCAGAACTCATATCAACAAATATCCAATTACCTGCAGATAATTGGAAACAACAAATATCTAGAAATCAATTAAGAAGACTAGAAAATCAACATAAAAGCTTGGATCGATCCCATCAGATGGCGAGTTTTTAATTCGCCGCACGTGCATCTCAGAGTGGCCGTAGCCTACCAAGTACTCAACATAATTTTGGCGCCCATCAGATTGACCTGAAGGTCCGCAGAGTGACCCGAAGGTCTAGTACTGGTATTTGACCCGAAGGTCCGCAGAGTGGCCCGAAAGCCCAACAAATGACCCGAAGGTCCAACAAATGACCCGAAGGTCCTCATAGTGGCTCGAAAGCACACGAAAGCATCAAAATGTTTCAATTAACGAGTCCGGAATTAACCGAAATAGCAAACGCACATGTCCCATACCACGTGTTTTACTAAATCGTTTGATTCTCTTCATCGTTTCCTTGAAAGTGTGAAATCATCAAATTCATCAAAACAACAGATATTCAATTAACGAGTCCGGAATTAACCGAAAAAGTAAAAGTGTGGTTCCATACTCCGCACTTTTGCTAAATCGTTTAATTCTCTTCATCGTTTCCTTGAAAGTGCAAAATTGTGTATTTTGTAAAAATACACTTTACATTCTCAAACGGACAAGTCCGGAATTAAGCGAATCAGTAAAAGAAAGGGGTCATAGTCCTCGATTTTGCTGAAACGTTTAAATCGCTTCCTCATTCTTTTGAAAGCGTAAACTGTTAAATTTCTGAAAACAATTTTATTTATTTTGTAAAAATAACAATTCACCTTCTCAACTGGACAAGTCCGGAGTTAAGCGAAACAGTAAAAGAAAGGGGTCATAATCCTCGATTTTGCTGAATCGTTTAAGTCGCTTTCTCATCCTTTTGAAAACGCAAACCGTTAAAAATTTATAAAACAATTTTCATTTTTTAAAACGAGTTTCCACTCACGTGATTAAAGCAGCAATATTAGTAACAATTTCGATAAGGAAATTGTACTTCTCAAAATACCGTAAAAACGGTTACAAATCAGCATTGCGGAATAACCGCTTGAAAATCCACTTTTAAAATTTGACAGTTACTGAAGCCAAAGCGACAGTAATTTTAAAACGTCAAAATCACATCAAAACAATTTACATCAAAATGTAATATCAGAGAATTTTCATTCATCAAAATGCCATAAAACACCGTGCTTCAAGAATTTAGCATTGGTGTAAAAATCCCGTTACAAAAATAACGGCAACAAAATACGTTTCATAACCTAGCATCGGTTCAACGTAAAATAAATGCAGTAACGTGCAATTCAAATTGTGCACGTACTACAAAATGAACAAAGAAACTATTCGAAGGTATCTTCAATGAAGATAATTTAAAACAGCAAAAAAAAATCTAATCAATAGATGATTAGTATAAAAGAAAGCCAGCGGAAATTTCAACAAAAATCACCTATCTGCAATTTCTTCGAATCCTCACTTTGGATTCGAAATTCTCAAAGAAACAATTAATTACAGCTATGTAAACAACAATTGGAATTCATATCAATTTTGTATTTTGATTCTTAAATCAAAAAGATTATCAGTTGTACTCAGCGAAGACAGTTTCACTGTTTCCGCTGCGCTCTCTGATAAATAGAACACAAATCAATCAAATCATCAGAACACAATTTCATCCAAACAACAAAACACAATTCCACTTTTATTTTTAAATAACGATATTTAAAAATTTCATCAAAATTTCAAAACTTTAGTTTCGACTCAAATCACAGATAAAACGTCGACTAATAGTTGTAACATATGTTCCATCCAAGTTATGTTTTATATTATGTCCATAAACCTGGCTCTGATACCAACTGTGACGCCCCACCTCTATGCTCATAATAACAAAGAGTATTAAAAGAAATACGGTCTATTATTACGAAGAATAAGGCTGGATAGGAGCGACCATCCGTAATTGGCCTTACACTAATATTGGTTATCTCGATAGGAGTGGTATATACTTTTTATTTTTCATCTATTATTTATTTACTCCCATCGACATATCCAATTATCAGTATAAAACAAACCACGATAGTTCATAATAGTTTAGGACATTAGATATAACAATAACACAGATAATATAATTGCGGAACACAGATAAAAACAAAAGTCTCATATATATATATATATAACTGATGTCAGTTAATACATAGTTGACACAATACATACGATACAACTACAACTGTCGACTCTAGAAGTTATATATACACGTACATTATCGACTAATATACATGAATACATATCGTTCTATACAATGACACGACTACTACAAAAGGACGATGACAACTTCAGAAGATGCGAAAAGTCTTCAAATCCCGAACAGCAACTCAAAGAAGAAAATCTACAACCTGAAATAACTCGGGTCTGACCCGAGTATTAAATTCAAAAGAAAATAATACACGGGTCAGTCTAATTCAAACTCAGTTATTAGTGCAAAGAAGCAATAATAATCAAATATCAACCAGACGACAGTCACAGAATCTCGTATATCCGATTCTTCGATAAAAGAATCGGATAACGGCAGATATAACACTAACTAGTGTTAAACAACAAATCAGCAGGTTTAAATCATCAACAAAGATAATTGAAAAGAATACCAATGAAGATAATCTTAAAAACATCAGAATTGCCTAAACGGCAATTATCAACAAAATCTAACAAATAAATAGTAAATAGAAACTCAGAATCTAATTATCGAATAGATAATTAGACACAACAAAATGATCCAGCGAATGAAATCAAATACAATTCCCAAATATCGAATTGAACGCAGAACAATTCAAGTAATTGAAATATCAATTAAAATGACACGTCAGTGTGGCTGCAGTACACGCACGCGTGTACTGCCTCGCCACTTCACAATAAAATAAAAGCCAACACAAGGTCAAACCCAAATCATGTCGGGTTCAACTCAAGTGTACAGGACTCTAGGACAAAAGCAATTAGACAACAAGCTACAAAGTTCAAGATATAACATAGTGCAACAAATCAAATTGCACTTTTCACACAGTCACAAAAGCACAGAGGCACCAAGCACGAAGGAATAAGGGCAGTTCAAAATAAAGGGAAGCTACTCAAGATAAATCAGGTCAGGCAGCACTCCAGATGGATATCACAAGTATAGACTCAAATGTGCAACTCGAAGCCATACTCAGTGTACAATTTACAAGAACCTCTGTACAACAACCACAAAGCTAATGCCAAAGTCGAGTGTACTACATAGTTACCACGCAACGAACATGGAACCACGAAACCAAGTCAAGCAAGGTAGAACCGAAGTCAAACTGAAATCATCAACACAGTAAAGTCAATGGGAACAAAGATCACAATCAACCTCTACAGTTGGAACTAGCAATGGATGCAGCAAAACTGGTACCACATGGAAACAGTGCACACTGAACAACTAGACTGCAACAGTGACACCAGGAATACGGTGAACTAAATCAAGTCTTCGAATAAATGTGACAGACTAGGTTGCCCATTCAAGCCAATCCACCAATATGTGCATACACACATACATATGTATATAAGCACATATATGTAGCAACAATGGACAAAAATTTAGCAAAACCACTCAACTTACAATGGAACTGACTTCAATATGCACCTGTTAGCCTACATGGAGTCTAAACATGACTCTGTGAATATGACACATATATGAAGGCCGATAACAAATGAAGACTCAAGTGTAATGCCCAGTGATCAAGTGAAATGTCTCAATACCAGGTCAGGATAAATGCAAAAGTCCAGGCCCCTTTCCAAATAAACAAAGTCACGTCCAATCTCATATTCGAACAAAGTTCAAAGTCATGTAACTAACAGTAATTGAAACTGCACTGCAGTTCAGTGAACCTATATGCAAGCCGAGATTACAGGGACAACACCTCAATAATACCCTATGATATGCCTCAAAGTTCAACAGTACCCACAGATTAGGGTCGAGCACAAAGGAATACAACACTGCTTCTCATAAATGAATGACCAGACAATTAAGTAGACAATTGCACCACAAACAAGACTACTATATCAGTGATACTAAGTACATCTGAAAATCAAGCAAAAAAAAGAACAACATGGTGGCCAGTTCGAACAATTTCAAAACTGAGCAACTACGAATATACATGTATGTTAGAACCCAAAATGACACTGAAACAACTGAATTTGACCAGTGACCAATCATCATAACCCAGTCGAAATCGAGGTAAACAAGTCAAGCACAGACCAGATTCAAAACAAAACTCAGTGCTATGCACATAACCCCTTCCATCTCAAATGCTAGAAGAAAACCAACAAGTTCAAGTTACCAGAATGAATGAACAACATAAAGTCAGAAGTTCGCACCACAAAACAAGTCGAAGTCAACTCGAAATCATCATAGTCGAAAGAATTTAACATCGAAAGACAATAAAACAGAACCAACATCGATACAATCAAGTCGAAATCGAATGTGTAACGACCCGGAATTTTCGAACTCGAAAATTCTGGATAGTTAGGAGAAAAAGAAAAGAGATAGAAGAAAGAAACAGAACAAGACACATATTCTCACATTCGCAGCGGATCAAAATACAATATCAAATAATAATATCAGTTATACAAAGAAACTGTATCTGTTAATTTATATTCGATACATCAGAGTTACAACCATTTACAGTTAGACTAGACAGTTATATTAACCTGCCCATACTACTATCAATATAACTCTCAAATACACAGCGGAATACACTCCATACGTTCCTGTCATCCAGCTCGCCTCCTGAGCTCCAGAACGTCCTTACCTGGAAATCTGTAATACTCGGTCTGACCCGAGCATTACATCAAAGTAACACCCGAGTCAGGCTGGAAACCAGCGTGAGTAAACTTATCTAACATGAAATTCCAATTCATAGATCTTATTTAAACCCGAGGTAACTCGTACTTTACTACAAGTAAACTATTTATATAATCAATACTTATTTTCACAAACAAAATCTAAGTACCGTTACTTAGTTTAAATAATCATGTTGCCTAATTATTTCATTCCAGCCTATTGATTTCCATCAATCAAATCTATATAGAATTATAGCAGAACACTAATCGAAGTGGTTTCGGGTATTAACTGATACCCGACCCCTGACTCTTCGAATTCAATGTGATCCCTAATCAAATTGTTAAGTTTAACAATACAATTCATATTCAGGATATCATACAACAATTCAATTCAGATAGGTAACCTACAGTATCATAGTTTAACCTATTCATATCACAGAACATTACAAAGTACATGCCAGAGTCAATAACAATCAAAGGTATTCAATACAATTTAAACATCCATAAGCAAGATTAATTGCACATAATTAATAATTAATTCAATTTAATTCATTAATTAATTAACCCTTAATTACTTACATTAATTAACCTTTAATTACTTAATTATTATTTAATTTATTACATTAATTAATTAACCTTTAATTAATCAATTTAATTAACTATCATTTAATTACTTGCCTTAAGTAATTTTAATTACTTTCATTAATTAACGAATCCTTTAGTTAATTACATTTAATTAATTAATCATTGCATTAAGTAATTAATTATTCTTTAATCATTACTAATATTAAACCCTTAATTACTCTCATAAATTAATTATACTATAATTAATTATATAAATTTTGAGATCCAGTAATTATTCTATAATCACTTACATTAAGAAATTATCTTTTATTTAATCACATTCATTAATTATCCATTAATGAATCATATTCAGTGATTAACTATCCTTTAATTAATTAAGTAATTATTCTTTTTATCAATTACACTAAGTAATTAAACCTTACTTACTTTTATTTAATTTTTCCATTTAGTAATTACATTCAGTAAATATCCATTTATTACTTACATTAAGTAAATATACTTCATTAATTATATTAAGTAATTATACTTAATCTATTCAAAGTGATTATCCTAATTTAATCAATCTAATTAATTAATAAAAATTAATTACATTAAATAAGTTCACTTTAATTAATCACATCCATTAATTATTATTATTTTTATATTTTTGGAAACTTGTTTGAAGAACTTAATCCATACTTTTATTTGAAACTTGTTAAAACTTCCCTTTTTAAAACTTGTTTAATGTTTTCTTTCAAAACTGTTAACAAAACTTTTACCTTTGCTTATAAACCTTGGTTAAATTATCCCATCAAAATACCCGGGCTCAAAACAAATATACCCGAGCCAAATATACAAAGCCCCAAGAAAATCCCTGAGTCACTCGTGTTCTTCCTTTTCTTTTTCTTTTTATTTTTGTTTTGAATTAAGTTTGAAAGCTGGAACCTCACTCGCGACTACTCGATACACACTCGTGCCATCTCACCATTTTCTCGCGAACGAACCCGAGGAAACACAAAATCACGAGTCCAACCTTCTTCTTCCTTTCCTCCATTTCCAAGCAGTAAACCCAGACACATTTTTGCACCGTGCACGTGCACACGACACATCGGCCATCGAGCACTTCGCCGACCACCCACGCAAGTCACACCCGATCTCCTCCCCATGCTCCACCGCCTGGAACATCGCCACGAGCCCTAAATCGAAATTCGAATCTCCAACATCCTGGATCGAAAACTTCGTTCATCTGATCGACTCGCTTCGCCACTCTTCCCAATACCGATCATCCATCCACTTCACCCGAGAATGCGCCACCCTTCCCTCTTCCATTTCCCCATCCACCGATAGTCTCCAGTTAAACTATGACGACGCAACAGCCCCAACCTCGACATCGACCAAACGAGCACCTAAAACCCTACTTCATCATCTACATGACACCACGGTCAACTATAAATGCTTCGAGCATTTTTCCTGAGTTCCCTGACCTTCCAGCCTTCATTAGCTACGACCCCGACCGCCTATGTTCCACCGATCACCAGAAAATGCCCGAAACCTTTTTTTTACGTTCAACTCACAAATTCTCATGATTTACTAAACTAAAATTCATGATTTTTCTTTTAAAAATCATAGTTTTCGAAAGCATATCATATTATACAGATGAATCTAGAAATTAAAATACTTGAATTTTTGACATGCATTTGATTTTACTGTAAATTCTTATTTCAGGTTAAAACTTCTCTCATATTTTACTTAAAAGTATTTTTAGATCCTAGATCTTGATTTAACAAATATGTTTTGTTTGAACCTTAAAGCCTACATAAGCTTAGAGGAAGAGAATTTGGATTTTGAAACAGGTTTGAAACCTGTAAACCTGGAACAGAGCCATTTTCCTTATTACCAGACATGCACACATCATTTTCATGTATATATATACATGCAGGCATAATTACATACATTTAAACAAATTTCACAGCTTCACACTACAACATTAGGTTATAGATCACATTAGAAGTAGTTTACTCACCTTAAATTATGCAAACAGAGATCCTGAACCTGCTTTTGAGAGCTAAAGGTGATGATGCTCTGATTGCTTTTAAACTGGAAGACACTAGATGATTTGAGACAGTTTGATTTTGCTTGATGATTCAGGTAGTTGATTGCTTTTGAATTTTCCTATTACTTGTTGTTGAATTTAAATTTGGCTGTTGATCTTCATTATCATTTGCATGACCTCAGGTTGTGGAAGATTCTGAAACTGCTATTGAATTCGCCTTTGAGTTTTCTTTTGATTTGCATTTCCAAATTTTTATTCCTTTGATCTATTTAGTTTTACTTGCAATGAAGAAAAGATAGATTTAGAGCTGAAAGGTATAAACAGCTCTTTCTTCTTTCATATTTTTAAAATTTTTAAATTTAATTATCAAAGAGAAATATTGCCATTTGTCCTCTTATGTGTTAATTTGCTTACACATATGCATTTATTTTTACAAATGTCTTTAAACCACTTTAATATACTTACAAGTGTTAACTTGTCTTTTTATTAATTTATTTAAGTTATATATATATTTATGTAATATTTACATATATATAATGTATTTATCTTACATAAATAAGCTTTTAGATTTAATAAATATAGAAAAGTGAATTCAAGTAAACATTTATTTATAATAACTTAGGCTTTAATCAAATTAAATGCATCCTATATTTATATGCTTGGGAAATTTATTTTAACTCTATATATAGATTTCCACAAATCAATTTATCTTATGTTTGAAAAAAATGAAAGAATATTAAAACAAATGAACTTCTTAATTTAAATCTTATTTAAACTTAAGCTTAAAATATATCCTTTAAATAAATAAGAAATTATCCTTGTTGTTAATAATTTAATCAAATGAAATAAGTACCTCAATATTTTAAAATCAGTTAATTATCAAATTAACCGATAGTTCAAAAATCCGGGTTATCACAGAATGCCACGGAAATAAAATAAGCAATGGATTTAACCAAGTCGAAGAAGATGTGAGTAATAGAAATTACTCACCTTAGATTCAAAGTCACACTCCATCCAAACAGAAGCAAGAATCGAGCTCGTCTATGTAGCCAGAGGGAGCAAAGAGAAATCGATCGAGCTAAGCAATTCTCGAACAATCAACAGAACCATCGACGTAGGGACGGCACTTCGAAAAGCCCAAAGTTCAGAGCGCAAGAGGAACAAAAGCCCCAAATTTGTAGAAGCGAACGAGCATGAAGAGAGCCACCATTTTTATTCTTTCGAACGTTTTTTAGGTTTTCTTCGAATGGGAAAAGATAAAGGAGGAACGGTTTATAACTCGAGATACCCAATACAAAACCCATGGGCCAACATTCAAAGCCAAAAATATTTTCTTAACCAAATGTTTAAAAGAATTCAAACTGGGTTCAAAACTCAAATTAACAATTTGCAACTGAATTAAATCGTCATTTTGACGATAATTGAAATTACAAAAATCCCGGTTGTTACAATAAACACTCAAATTAAAACAAACTTAAACTAATTCGACATGATATGAAAATATAAAACTAGTTAGAGGATGATGAAGATAAAGATATATAATCCAAGTTTCTTGCTGACTTTGGAGAAAACTTGTTCATCTTGGATGATATTTTGTCCAACTTCTGACTAACGGATCTTTTAAGAACCCGTTGATTCTCAACAATAATCTTTTGGTTTTTGAGAAGGGTTTTGTTGGTAGGATTGGAGGGATATTCAATACTTTCTAGGGATGTTTCACCTTCTTCTTCTTCTTCTTCTTCTATTTCCATTTCATCCTCTTCTTCTTCTTCCTCTTCCATTTCTTCATGAGCCAAACGCTCTTCCTTTTCGGCAAGAGTCTCATAAGGTTGATAAACATATGGGATTTTCCTGAGAGAAATGTTTGAGATATTAAAAACTTTTCTTGAAATAAATTCTTCTCCTTTGAAATTTACTCCAAAATAGTTGAAAATCCGAGTAAGGTAAATTCCATGATATAAAGTGTTTTCTCCCATTTCAAAATTTTTAGGACGAAGTTCATCCAAAATAAATTGTGCCCAATTGATACCATAATTTCCGAAAATAGCAAAAAGTGCTTTGCACACTTTTGAAGTAGGATTATTAAAATTTCCCAATCTTGGGGTCAAAGTATGTTGTAAAAGAAGATTGATAATTCTTGCTTTAGGACGAAAGTTTCGGTTTTTAAATTCAAAGTTTTCATCTCCTTCAAAAATATGATGAAATGTCTCACGATCATGTTCATCGATTTGAAAACTAGAAAGATTCATTCTCGTGCTTTTGCAATTGAGAATGGTACCCAAAAGATCACAATTCAAAACAATTTTAGTGCCTTTGACACTACTCCAAATTTCATTATCATTTCCTTCATAAAATTCTCGATTGAGATTTGCATAGAAAATTTTAACAAGATTTGGGTAACAAACAAAATCATTTTGAGAAGAATCAACAAGACTAAGAATTTGATTGTTTGCAAAAAGAGTATCAATTTCATAAGAAGCAAAATCTTGAAAAATAGCAAACTTTCTGAGATGGACTTTTCCATAGTTAGCATAATTGATGTATGCTTTTATTGCCTCCGGATTATTGAGGAGTTGCTCTTTCAAGTTTCTGGAAAGTCTCACGGTAGAGGGGTTGCTTGAAGAACCCATTAAAGTAGAAAGTAGAGAGCTTGGAGTTTTGAAGAGAGAGTTTGAATTTGAAAATGAAAGTGAAAAGTTGTCGTAAAAGATAGTGAATAAATAGATTTTTGAAAGACATGTTCTCTGGTCAAAAGATGCCTTTTCAGAGTATTGAATGAAGTGAAAAGGTGGAGGGAAATTCAAGCATTTGAATTCAATTTTTGAATTTCAAAATTTGTACCCATGTCGACATCATGGTAGGGACCATGTCGACATGTGCATGTGAATTTCTATGATTTATTTTTCCTAAGTATTCTAATATATATATATACTTATTATTTTAATGTCTATATATATATCTGGAATATTATTAGAATTATAGTATATTCTAGAAAATATTATTATATTATTAAGAAATAATAAAAATAAAATAATAATAAAATTATAATAATAATAAAATAATAAAAAATAAATTTAAAATTAAATCAACACACCAATTCAAAATCAATCAATCAAGCAATCAATCAAGCAATCAATCATCTAATTCTAAGCATGCAATTTCAATCAATTGTATTGTAAATGTGTACCTTTTTCTGAGTCCGTTTCCTTGAATTTGTTGAAGTCGTGAACTGCCGTGAAACACAAATTTGAGTTATCTGTCTTCTGATCATCATCGCTTGAGGACGAGTCTGAGTCATCTAGAGTAGCAGTAGATGCATGCTTCCATTTCTTTACCGATTCATTGTTTATAGGAGGATTCTGCCTTTCTGGATACGGACAGTCTCTTTTGATATGTCCTAGTTCATCACAGTTGAAACATTTGACATTATTTGGCACTGCATTCTAATTTCCAGAATTCTTATAGTTGTTTCTCTTGAGATTATTCATCTTTCTGTATTTCAGGAATTTCTAAAAATTCATGGTCATAAATGTTATCTCTTCATCATTATCACTGTTTGAGTCTGATCCGTCGGTTAATGCTTTGAATGCCATTGATTTCTTTTCAGATGCTTTGCTTTCTCTTCTCCCGATCATTTGGACTTCAAACGAGATTAGATTTCCAATCAATTCTTCTATCTTTAAGGTACTGATGTCATTTGCCTCTTCAATTGCAAGTGTCCTTGATCCCATTCTGGAGTGAGAGAATTTAAAAAATTTCTGACTTGATCTTCTTCCAAAAATTCCTTTCCCAAGGATATTAAAGAATGCACAATATTCTGAAATCGACTATACATATCTGAAATAGACTCATTAGTATTCATTTTAAATAACTGAAACTTATTTGTGAGCATGGAAATTTTGGTCTGTTTAACTTTGCTTGTTCCTTCATGAGTAACTTGCAAAGTTTTCCATATTTCATATGCAGACTTACAAACTGACACTCTATTAAATTCATTCCTATCAAGTGAACAAAACAGAATATTCATTGCTTTAGAATTATTTTGTGCAACAGTCTTTTGCTCAGTGGTCCACTGTGCAAAGTCAGTTGTGGGTTCAGAATATTCATTTTGTGTGATATTCCAAGTGTCTAATCCTATAGATTGTAAATATATTTTCATCTTACATGCCCAATATGCATAGTTACTGCCATTAAAAAGTGGTGGTCTGGCAGTAGACTGACCTTCTACAAATGAACTAGTGTTAGAAATAGTACCAGTGTTGGTAGCCATTTAGAAAACTTTTCAAAATTCAGATTATGAAACTTTTGAAAACCTTGCTCTAATACCAAATGTGAGGAATGCGGAATATGGATCTTAAGGCTAGAATGAACACTAGAGGGGGGGTGAATAGTGTTTATAAGAAATTACTAAATCTTTTTCAGTTATTGTTGATTTGTACACAAATGTATGCAATATTCAGGCACAAATATAATCACAGAATCAAACACAGATGCAGAAAAAGTAAATGCAGTAAAGGAAAGAACACACTGGATTTTATACTAGTTCGGAGTTACCCTACATCCAGTCCCGCACAACTAAGTACAGATTTCCTTTCAAAATCAATTCAACAATTACAACCCTCGGTTTCAAGGCTACGAGGTACACCCTCCAGAATCACAATCCTCTGGGTAGAGATGCTAGATTTCCGGGGCAACAAGTTCACCCAATTTATTTCCAAGGCTACAATCACACCTTTTCTCGCTTGATTGATTTCCAAGGCTACAATCACACCTTTTCTCGCTAGATAGATTACAAAGAAGCCTATAACTCTGAATAGCACTGGGATCTTGTTGAGATAGTGATAGAGAATCAATACAGAGATGATCTAGTTAGATTCAATGTTGATTTCAGCAGAGTGATGATAGGATTTTGAATAAGAAAATGTGGAAGAAGAAGAGAAGTGAAAAAACAAAAAATCTTTTTTTAAATTCGTTGAAACTAACCCCTATTTATAGAAGAACAACAGCCATGTCCATTTGTGAAAGGTTATGGAAATAGACACTTCTTTTGAAATAAATTTTTTTTAATCTAACTGTCACTATGTCGACATGGGGTACTAGGGCATGTCGACACCCCAAAGGAAATTTTGATATTTTGTTTTTCTTTGAAAATAATCTTTATCTTATATTAAAACTATTTTAAACTTTATTAATATACTTGACTATAGATAAAATACATAGGTAAATATAGATAATAATATATATAAAATTTTACTATAATTTTATATTTAAATCTAAGTAAATATATTATAATTAAAAGATAGTTTCAAAACAAACGAAGTTTAAAAACAAGAGTTTATTAATAACAAAAACAAAGAATATTTAAGGCTAAAACATCCTTTTGAAAAGATTATTTTTAAGGCTAAAACATTTTGAAAAGCAGTTTTGAAAATTATTCTGAAGTAGTTTTGAAAATCATTTTGAAGTAGTTTTGCAAGCTTCTTCCTGCAGAATATCTCATCACATCAGGACTCGAGAACTTGTACAAAACCAGGATGTTCGTGGGTTTGTAAGCCACTTGTCGTAGGTTTGTAAGCTACTTGTCGTGGGTTTGTAAGCCACTAAAAAGGTAGAAATGGGTTCCATCCCAAAAGAAAAATGGAGTGAAGATTTCAGTGCTATTGTGAAGTTTTAACATAATTCTAGACTCAATACTATCTTGAAATCTTGAACTCTTGATAATCTTGATATTCTTGATACTCACGAGTCTTCAATCTTGATATCTTGAACCTCTATACTGTACAGTCTTCATTCTTGGTACCTGCATGATTAAATCCTGCATATACATATATATCTAAACTATAATGTTAGTGTTTATATTTTATAATCTTATTCTAAGGTTGTTGTCATCAAAACCATCAACTCATGGACTAACAGATATGTCATATTCAAACAATTTTTTTTTATATATGTTTTATTCGATTTTAAGGCTAAAATCGAATATATTGGATATCAAATGCCATGAGGATTTAATATGTTAAGTAAAAAATTATTTTGGAGATGGGTTTAATTTTTAAAATTTCCCAAGCTATGGAAAATTTATTATGAATTTTTGAAAGAATAAATGAATATTTGGGTTTAAATTTTATTTCGGCTGTTAAATGAAAGAATTTGGGTTAGAAATTTTTATATGTCAGATAACATATTAAAAGTGAATTTCTATGATTTTTGGGTATTTTTCCTAAGTAATTTACTATGGAAATTAAATTAATTTATTTGGAGGATTTAAATGTTTTAATTGTTTTTCCTAAAAGATGGGCTTCTTTGCTAATTACCTTTATTTAGATCTAAAATGAATGCGGTAGTTTTTAGAAAAGAATTTGAAAAATTTATGTCAACTAACTAAAATTTCACAAATAGGCAGGTTAGTTAAAAAGCAATTACTTGAAAAGGCAATAAAGCAGTTGCTACACAGAAGTATGGTTTTGCCACTTCCAGCAGTACCTTTCGACCCTATACTTCCGCCTCAACCAAGTCGAAACCAATACACAAGGTATTAATGCATTGGTACGTAGTGGATTGGAGAATGGCAGCGGGTATGGAGTCGAATACTTTCGAAAGGGTCGAAACCTATTTAAATAGCTTTCGAAGAAGCCACTGTTGCCTTGTTTTCAAAAAAATGATTTCGAAAGGGTTTAAAATAGCTTTCGATGAGGTTGTCACCTTTTTGTTAAAGTGTAGCTTTCGAATGAGTTACCCTGTTTTTAAATCAATGCTTTCGAAAGGGTAGTTTGAACCTAGTCGAAACCATGATGCCGACCTTATACCTTTCGAATGAATTGAAGTCATTAACTAGTTCGAACGGTAGCTTTTGTTTTATAAATATAATAAGCCACTTCCCAAAGCTTTCGAAAGGGCTTCCATAGCCATATAAGCATTTCGAAGGCAATTACTTCGAAAGGGGTTTCGAAGCTATCCTTTCAAATGTTTTACTTAGATGATTAATGCTTTCGAAAGGATGGTTCCGAAGCCATCTGTTTTTCCCCAAACTCTTTTTAATGGTTTTGAAAGGGGTATTTTCGCTTGTATTCACTTAGACCAAAAAGGATATGTTTAAGATTAAACCCAATGTTATCGTAAGGGGTACTTTCAATTGTTTCGAAAGGAGTACTTTCAATGGTTTCGAAGCTATGCTTCTATAAATAAGCAAGTGATGCTTTAGTACTTTCGAAAGGTATATTTTGATGGTTTCTAAATAGATGTTCCAATGTGTTTCGAAAGACATATGTTTAGTGTTTTGAAAAGATGATTTGAATGCTTTCGAAAGAGGTTTTCCAATGGTTTCGAAAAAAGGTCTAAGGTTTTGAAAGCCTTAGTTTTCATAACAAAGAACCCAATCTCAATTTTTAAAGGTAAGACCCATGGCATTATAAAAGAGCTTTTTTATACTTTTAAATTTGGAGTTTTTGAATAAGCTTTCCTTGATAAAATAATATGTTAATGGATTAACCATGTTTCCAAGTGAAAAATGATTTCAAGGATATTAAACCATAAATGTTGGTATTATTTTTGTGTATATGCTTCTTCTATAAATATATTCACTAAATAATGGATCCATAACTATATTTTGGGAAGTAAGGGAATAATAACCAGGTAGGTTGACCCAGTAGTGAATATAAGTTAATTAACTCCTGAATGAATAGAGTTTCATCCAGGAGGTCAGGTAGACCAGAATATAGGACGCCCAAAGACTAATTAAGAAGTTGTCAGTTTAGACTGGTTCATAGTGAACCTATGAAAACTAATGTTTAAAGGGAGTTAGTGGCAGGGTCCAACGGGTTTGTAGTGAACCAATGAAAACTATATCCGGATTAAGTTATTGACAAAGGTCAATAGGCTCATGGTCAACCCATGAAAACTATGATATAAGAGGAGTTATTGGAGATGCCAATAGGTTTAGGGAGAACCCATGAAATAAATATATGAAGTTATTGGCAGGGGCCAATAGGTTCTTAGTGATCCCATGAAAACCATGAGACCGGACAGATAGTCTGTAACTTTAAACAGGTTACTAGTGAGCCCGTGAAAACTAATAGGTTAATTGTAACCCTAGAAACTATAACTGTGACGAATAGTCAAATAATTGGGGATGGGAAATCCAGAATGATTTACTTGTTTGCCTATCATCATAATATTTTAAATTGCTACGTGTTTAACCATTGTGGATGCAGGAGCACAGTATATGGTTATCATAAATTTTTGATAAGATACTAGTGAGGGGAAAACCCATTTCGCTAAGTGGTGTGGTCACATTGGATATCTAAATGGTTCGAGATGGTAGGTTATTATTCATACCAGGCTTTATGTCTGACTCGAAGTTTATGTTTTCCACTTAAACTCTCGGGTGCTCAATTAACTTTGAGTAGTTTGTGAGTTGAGGTTTTTAGGAACCTCTTTAGACGAATAAGCTTTCGAAGATGTACAGGAGGGAAGCTAGCTAGTAGGAGTTCTTTCCTATTTTGATTTCATTGTGTTTTGTTGTGAAGGAAAAGTTGTTTAATTGCCTATGTGTAGGCTATGATCACCCAATGGTGCATCTTCATATGTCGCTCTTGGCGTATGTTGTAATAATTATATTTTCTCCGAATGTGGTTCTCGAATCTGGGATTATGTAATGAATTTGAAATGATTTGAAATGGAATGAGAAAGTTGTTTAATGATTTTAAATTTTTTCCATATCCATGTGTTTCTGTTATATCAATGTATCTAACATTACCGTATTTGGTCGTCGAGGATTAATAACTATGGATGACTGTAGCATCCCTAGCCGTTAGTTTTGGGCCTCCAAGTGAGGGATGTTAACCATGACCTTGCTTTATTAATAATTATTCATGAATACAAGAGGCCTAAGTATTACAAGGAAGTAAAATCTCCAATTTGATTTAAGAATTTAGGTTTTACAAATTTAAGAAAAAAATAAGTAACGAATGCATGAATTCAGATCCCTAAAATATACCCCCAGGGTCTTATTTATAGGTGCAGATTGAACCCATTTGCATCATTCCTTTTGACTTAGTCGAAATGGTGTCTTGAAGACCTTTCATTGCTATTTAATTCAGGAATCCCTTCTAATTTCCTTTTGAATGGAATTTGGGCTTTCGACTCCATTGGAAGGTATAAAAGCAGATTCACCTTATTGTTGATGCGCTGTGTAAGTTGGAGAGGGTATTTGTTTTCGACACCATTGAAAGGTGTATTTTTAGGGCTTTGAATGACTTGAAGCATAGTAGACGACTTAGTCACGGAAGGTAGCTTCCGAATGAATTCCCATTTATTAATGCAGAACCTCCATCTTCTGGTGTTTGAGGAAGCAACATTGGTCATATACAAGATCTCCTTCACATTCATGGTAGGTTTCAACCAATTTGAAAGGCTGATCTGTGCTTTCAAAGGGGTTTCTTTGGCCAAATATTCTTCTGTGGAAGTTAAACAATGATGAAACCAAGTGCTTCAAAAGGTTTGGAACGTATGTGGAAGCTTGCTATCTGATACCTTCGAAAGATGCCTTTAACTCAAAAAAAACACCTTTATGCATGCGGAAACAACTGTTTTGTAAGGGGTTAACCGAAACGAAAGAGTTGCTTCATTTCCCTTCGACCCCTTCGAAAGTCCATTGCTCATCCAATAGTTTGCAAAAGAATCCCTTCGACTCCTTCAAAATGTCTTTTTATTGCTATCATTCTTCCTGAATCCTTCTTTTATATTCCTTAAGGTTTCGATAAAGTTGGAGTGATTTCTAATGATAACATTCATGAAAGAGAATATGGCACTCATACCGAGGGGCAAACCCTAGCGAAGAAAATACTCCACTGTGGTTATTACTGACCAACGATCAATCGATATGCAGCTGATTATGCTAGATAATGCAACAAGTGCCAGATGTTTGCAGAGATTCCAAGAGCCTCGTCGATATAATTATTCTGATGGTCAGTCCATGGTCGTTTGCTACTTGGTATATTAACATCATCGACTCCTTGCAATTTCTAAAGGTAGTGTGAAGTACGCGATCGTAGCAGTTGATTACTTCACTAAATAAGCCGAAGCCAAACTTTGGCCATAATCACTACGAAAAAATAATCAATTCTGTTGTTCGAAACATCATCTGTTGTTTCAGTCTCCCCCGAACAATCATAACCAAAAACGGGACTCAATTCGATAGTTATAAAGACCCCACCGCGATGCCAAGTTTAGCAAAGAACATTACAAGTAATGTCGTCTGCTAATCTAGAGAATATGGCTTGTTAGGGGCGATCGAATGTGAATATATAATTCTACTAACACTGACACTACATTTATACCTTTTTCACTTAATATCTAAACTGAATTTGACGTGTATAGTATTAATACAAAGTAATAGACACACTGATTTCTCAAAATTAGAACAATATATCATATAAATAACAGTCACAGATCATAGCGGAATAAATCTCAACTTATACATACAAAAATTATTCAGTTTACAAAATGAAATACTATACTCAATTGTTATACAAATTTTACAATTCTCTAATCGAAATGAGACATCTTATAAACATATTCATGAATTTTCAAAATGAGATAAACTAAAAAGTTAAAAGTGTTTACCTCCTTGCTAGCTTAAACATCCAAAGGTCAACTTGTCCTGTAACATGAAAAGTCTCGGCCTGACCCGAGCAAAATAACACCAAAGTTGGACTATCTCTAAATATCCAATAGAGTGAGAACAAGATATAACACAAGAACAACAACATATAAGTAAATATAAATGTCCATGAAATAACAAGTCATGGGAATTAATTTAACTTAGAGTTCATCACAAGGCACATGGTTATACATTTAAGTCATGAACACATATTAGTCACTAAACACTGAATTCACTGAACAAAACACAATATCTCTAAGCACACAAATATCAATGATTAACTTAGAATATGGTTATAAGTTTAAGTCACAAACACGAACTAGTCCCTAAACACAGAATAACAAATTAACTTAACATCCATCACAAGACACAAGAATATATATCTTTATTTCACGAACACATAATAGTCACAAAATTCAAATATCCAAAATCCTAGAGATCTTAATCCAAACCGATTGTAATGATCATCCAAAAAAATCACAATGATTGTACTCAAAACCCGTGGAAAACAAACAAACAAATTGGTATCCTTCAAGCTGATCTGATACCATGGAAAGTACTCAGACCGAAAACACAAAATCACAAAATGATCTCAAGGATAGTCCATACCGATCAAGGTGATCGTAGAAACCATGACTCGATAAATCTACATTTATTTAATATTATTATATTATTATGTTCGAAAAGAAATCGGGGAATAAACTTCTTAAGGATCTAGCAGTCACTTGCCGCACACCAAAAGAGAGTAAACTCTAAACTGCCAAATACTATCACCTTCAGTAATCACAAGAATTTAACCAATACGTCCCATACCGTATGATGAAATTCAAGTATTTACTAAAAGCTAGTAAATATCACTTATTACGGATACCACTGGAAAACCTGAACTACATTCTCTTAAGGATCTAGCAACCACTTGTCGCACACCAGGAGAGAATACAACTCTAAAGTGTAAAATACTTCCTAATAGCAATCAAACGAATTTAACCAAGGCATCCCATACTACCCAGTGAAATTCAAGTATTCGCTAATGGGCTAGTAAGTTCCACTCAAACATTCTATTCAATGAGTTATACCATATTCGACGAAGCGTTATTCGAAAGCATTTAAACCAATCGATGACACTAAGTCGATTATTAGTACTGCTCAAATTACATAATTAAGGTTCTCAAAACATTTTTTCTATCTTTGATTTTATTGTTTAAAAACACTTGTTATAAATTTCCATAATTTTATTTATACTTTAGATTAAAATAAATTTTCACTTATTTGATAAAATATTCCATAAACCCGAAGTTTTCCAAGATTTCACTTATATACACAAGGTTGTATCGAATTTTCATATAGTTGTATTATTCACAAAACCATATTTAATTACTCTTCTAAATCCTATTAAAATATAACAAGTCCATTTAGAAATAAACTATGTTTATACTTTTCAAAACTACATTTCCAAATTCCATGAATCCTAAATTATTTATGTAATAATACCATAATACTTATATTCCAATTCCATAATCACTTTTATTTAAAAATAGATTAGACTTGTATTTCCGAAGTCATATTTCCATATCCATAAATATTTTACTAAACATGCTTAATATATAAAATAACTTGCTAAACAATCATTTTTAATATTTATTAACTTAATTTTGAAACAATTCTAAGATTTGAAAATTAAAAATAATTCTCTTTCGTAAAATTACTTGTATACGAAGCTTGTCTATTTACTTCGTTTAACACAAATTTATGATTTAAAGGTATACAGTTTCGACCACCTAAATCTCATAATTTTACAAAACTTAAAACATGCAAGTTATAGACAAAAGTCTAAGCTTTTAAACAAAAAAAAGGATCATTTAATTTGGACTTATGGTTCAAATTTTAAGACCGAAACAATTTCTCGGATTTAAGGTTGTTAACTCTATCTTTCATTGACATGCCAGTGACAAAGAAACAAGTTTTCGAACATTTAAGCTTCAAGTTTATGCAAAACATAAAAGTTGTTCCTTATAAAAATAAATTTCAACTGAAAAAAAACCCTTACTCATTTCGACTTGACAGTCAAAAGTTATGGTGATTTTAATTTTAGGTTTCAACTTAGTAAATAGGCAGGAACAGAGCAACACCGTCAGATTCAAACTCGATTTCGAGCCATTAAACTATAGAATTCAAAAAGTGATCAAAAGAGATGTTGTAGCTAACTGAATGATCTTTCTACCACAAAAAGAGTGGGTCATTTTGGTTAATTTACACTGAAAAATCGCTGTTTTACAGCAGCAATTTTCACTTTTTTTTTTCAGTAAACAATCTAATAATCACCAAACTCAAGCAAACAATTCACAATCAAATTAGAAGAAATTCAATCAGCAAACCATCCAATTCAATTCAAATAGCAGCTAAAAATTATTATCATGGATTTGAGATGGTAATGTGAGTGATTACTCACCTGTTATTTTCCTATAGCTTGCTAAATCCTGTTTTAAGCCTTGCTAACCTCCTAGCTTCTTCAAAGTCACCTAAAAACTCAAGAACAAAATTCGAACATCAAGCAATTTGATCAAAAAGAGGATCAAAATCATTCTTTTAGGGTTTTAAAGGATAAAGATAGGGTTTAAAACACTTACTCTTCATTAATGGACAAAACCCCTTTGATTTGAGCTTTGATTTTGTTGATTATATAGTCTAGGGTTTAACGTTAAGGAGGAAAATGTTAACTGTTTTTAATTTTTACTGTAAATGAAGTGAATGTGAGTTATAAGAGAAAGAGGATTTTCTCTTAAGGTAAACTTGTTATTTTTTTGGGCTTGGGCTTGCAATTGAACCCAATAAGAAAAATAAATGTATTAATTTATATATTTGGTTTCACACATTATAACTCCCTATTTTACACTAAACAATCTTTTACAAAATCACAAAATTAATTTCTCCATTTACCAAAACCAATTAAAAATTTAAAAATTACATTTCAACAACAAATCTCAACATTAACACTTTACTCTAAACACAAAATTTAAATAATTTATTCAATCATATTTCAAATTTAAATTGAATCCATTTTACGAAATGTAACTTATTTCTTAAATAAATCAAATCAATTATTCTCAAAACTAAATTTAATTTCACAATTAAATTTTACAAATCATCGTTTAGCATTAATTTTCCCTAATTAAATTTAATTAATTAAGTAGTTAACAACAGGGTTGTTACAGACTTCCCCACTTAAAGAAATTACGTCCCCGTAATTTTCTTAATGAAAGAAATCCATATTATAAATTTTCTCTTGAAACAATTATTTTGTTAAATGGTTTCTAATTTCATTTCCAAAACATTCAATTAATATCACTCCAAATTATAACAATAAACTCAAATTTTTAGTTATCATAGTTTCTCAAAATTCTCAAAAATATTCTAACACCTCAATTTCACAGAAAATTTCACAAGCGTCTCCTTTGCGCGGCTAGCATTTCAAAAATTTACAATATGAATATAATTACATAATATACATCTCATCTCAAGGATGAGGCATCCTGTAGGAAAAAACATAAAAGTGTGATATTTAATCCAAGATACGTACCTTATATTTGAAATATTAGCGAGTCCGCTAATATTCCTTAAGCAAACAATTTATAATCTTTTAAACGATATCTATTTAACTTCATATACATGCACATATCTCAAAAATTCATATTAGTATTTAATATTAAATTCATATCATATAGGAGATATTAACAATTCATGATTACACTTTAATTAGATTAACATCATAATTTCCATAATGAAAGAAATCAGTTTTAAATTTCCTTGTTTTAACTATTACTTATCTAAAATTTTCGGAATTGTCTTCCATTTAACTTTTAATATAACAAATTCCAAATTTTAAATAATTTTTCTTTACTAATCACATTATATAAAATAATATCAAACCATGAAATTTTAGTGATTCATTTCGTCACTTGGCTGCAAACTTGATTACTCAGAATATCAACATTGCCTCGCTATGCATTCTACTTCTCACAATTCATTCGATGGCTAATATATTATTTTAATCTATTTTTAAACTCAAATATTTTCCAAATTTCCAAATTAATTATTTCTTATGTCAAAATGCCGCGTTCGATGTTTAGGAACCCCTATCGATAACATGGCGTCCCACATATCGATCAGAATCCTTAAACAACATCCGAATAAGTCAACACAATAGATAATCACAAGTTTAGATGCATTTATTTTATTACCACTAACATCCATGCATTCAGTTTTAAATAAATGCAAGCAAACAATCAATTCCTAGCAACCAATCAACCAAAACATACATAATCACTTACATCGGAACAATTCAATGTCTGAAATTCTACCATGCGGCTCTGATTATTCCTATATCATTTAAATATTAATCTTATTCCCTAAAATTTACCAAATTTTCTATTAAAAGAAAATAGTTCACTTTAATTTAATTCATTCTAATTTAATTCCACAATTTCCTTAACTCTAAGAGATTTTACTCATTATTCTCTAAAGGTTTTAATGCAATATTTTCCAATTTAAAATTTAAAATTTTTAATCAATTTACGCCCCAAATTATTATCCCGATAATCAATTTATATTCCTGCCCCTAATTAGATAAATATAACTTTTTACCACACACCCTAGGGGATAAGACTTGTAATAACCTGAATTCCAGTGGTCCGGATTTTTTGCAAAAATGCTAAAAACCAAGCCCACTAAAGCCCAAGTTAGTATTTGGTATCCTACAAATAGGCAAAGATAAATATATCAGAGCTTAATTAATTATCTCATAGCGGAATTGACTAAAATATAATAGTAAGTAAATACTCACCCAAATAATAACACTTTCTAAGCAAGTGTCGTAAAGCTGAGAAGTCTCTGCAATCTACCTAACCTGTATGATGTTATGAGGAGTGGGTCAGAACAAAAGTTCTGGTGAATGGATAAGTTATATACTTATAGGCTTAATTCTACATATGTCATTTTATTTCCATTTACTCTTATATTAGGTTCATTAGGTTACAATATTCTCACCTCTATTCGTGAACCGTGCCCATCTACTCCATAGTAGATAAAAACCTAATAACTAATATACACATGTATGTAGCTATATGCCTAATGACCATATTGGTCCTAGGTACCACCCATGGTACTTCGTATCCTCCTCGAAAAATGGTTCATCGTCTAGCTTCCAGAGCGTTCTGTAACTACATTTGTAAAGGACAGCTTCGTAAGGCCGACAATACATATACTCCATCGTTTTGCTTCGTGAGTGTTTCATAGCTACATCTGTAAAGGATAGCTTCATAGGGCCTGCAATATAGATACTCCACTACTTACTATGAAAACGGAAATAGCGTCCGCACCGGTCACTAGTGTATACCAGTGCTCGGAAATCCACAATGTACCACCGAGTGCGTACATTGAGGACTACGTAATCGTTCTGTCTACTATCTGAATTTCGCCAACAAGGTCCACCTTGTACGGAACTCAGTCGGGGATTTTCTATAGCTGTAAAGGATCGCTTCGTTAGGCCTACAATACAAATATTCTAGGTTGTCTGTCCCTTTCTCATCGTGGATATGGCCCTACGCAGCCACCCCTCAACTAATCGAAAGACTTCTAAAGAGTAAGTGGTCGTGCCCTACTGCAAACAATCAACATCCAATTAGCGGTGTCTCTCCATCCAATGTTTCGATAGTGAAAGTATCATTGGACTATTGGTTTAACTCTAGTCTTTCCCGAACTCGCTCTTGGTTTTGATGCTGGCCGATATCCGCATGCGACTATCCTTAAACCTACTTGCAAGTACTGGACATAAGAATACCTACTCCAAACACCAAGCCCTTCTGACTGCCTACAAAGGTCTGCATCGTTAGGCCTACAATGAAAATGCAGTCAAGGCATACTCTCTTGATGGAACACCTACAGACCTGCCTCCAGGGATGCATCTTCGTTATGCCTACCCAAAGGGCCATCCTATAGTATCCTCACATCCCTTTGAAGTCTCGTACTTCCTTCTAGCCCAAAATAACTAATTTGGACGTGCTTCTCAATTTCTGAATTCCATGATGAACTGCTTCGTTCGGCGCTTCATCCTTTGGGCTGCACCAAACGCATTTCGATTCTTTTATTAGACTCTAAGTCTAATATTTTGATTTGCGTTTAGTTTGCTTTCTTATTTTGTTGGATACTTATTTTAATTTAGTTAGCATATTCTTGCCCTCGTCTCACTTCTAACTATTGTGAGATAACCATAGGTCTAATAGGGAACGCTGTTAGTATGAGCCACCTTCATTATCTTGCTTATTTAACTTAATATATAAGTCCTTAAGTTCCTTAAAATAAGCCTCTATTATTATTTCTATTTTATTTGCTTATCAACTTAATATAAGCTTGTTTAAATATGCTTCTATCATTATTCCCTACTATTACTGCTTACCAATTTATTATAAGTCTCACGATAAGCTTTTCCGTTCTCACTTCATAATTATAACCTATGTTATAATTCTACTTGTAATTGTTACCTTTTTCTTCTTTTATAGTCCGTTATATAATTACAAGTGTTTCTTGTCTGCTCTAGTATGCCTTCTTTTATTATGATATAGAATTTTCTTGAATTCTCTAATATTACATAATTCACTTATCATAATAATTGCCTAGTTAAATAGCCTGCACAGTAAATGCAGACTTAGGCTCCTTAATTTTCTTCGTAGCCTCAAATTCTTAAATTAATAATTTTCTTGTTTCAAATCATACTTTACTTTATTGTCCAATATTTTAGGAAGTAATCCTATTTTATTTGGTTGGTTATGAAAACTATATAATCCATTTCCATATCTTAATATTGGATAATACTATAAACAATAATCCGTAACTGCAAGGTATCTCTTTTACTATTTTGGAATAGTATAAAATATAGTGGTTTCTCTATTTTACACTAATTCCCCTTTTTTATTTCTTTTATTCTGGCAGTTACATTTATCGTTAAGTTATGGAAATGTATCCTATTTTCTAAACCAACCAATTAATCTAACAATTACTCCCAAATTAACTTTTTTCCGTTTAAATGCAATTTATTACAGTAATTCTATTCCTCAACTTTTATTATTTTACATCTAATTTCCTTCTTTTCAGTTTTCTTAATTATATAATCCATATTCGCGTTTAATATATTCTAATCTATACGCGAAGAAAGAAAAGATGGGATAGAAGAAAACTGACGCTTGCATAAAAATCCAAAACGTAGAAAAAGATGTAAATAAGGCATAGAAAATAATGTGTAAATACTGATACTATAAACAAACTGCAAGTTTTCTTATAATCCAGTCTAATTTAATTAATATGATTAATTAATGAATAAAATTTTCTAAACGGGAATCTAACGATAATATATCTTAAACTTAAAAGATATATAAGTAAATCCACTAACATGTCGTCCTTAGCATCGCTTGTGCTCCGCTTGGCTCCACGGTCCTTCTAGATCCCCTTCTTCCAAGGTGTATAATATTTTAATTTAGAAGATTTTCTCCTTAGAAATTATTTTCTTTTTAGGGTTCAATCTTAGGCAATGAACCCATGAGAGAAAATCTAATTATGAGAAGATAGCTAGGCCTAGGGTCTTATTTATATTGGAGCTTGGGGATCTCAAACTGTCGGATTCTTGGATTGAACCTAGAGCCACCACGTTACAGGGTCGTTCGGAGCCATAGGATTGAAGAACGTATGGCTCAGATCGCACAAAAACAAGAAAACACATCACTGCACGTACCTGGACGAAAATTCGTCCAGGCCGTGCGTGGGTCGACCGGGCGGTCGACCGCCCTTAGCTAGCGGTCGACCGTTGCACCTATTTGGTCGACTTGTTGGTTGGCCTATATCCGTGTTATATTTTTGTTTCCGTTCGTTTACTTGATTCCATTTTGTTCTTACCCTCTTCATATTGGTTCGGTTTTAGACAAGTTATATATGGAAACTGATTAGAAAATCGCCCCGGACGCAATGGTACAGGTTTCAGAGCCATATTCCGATAATTCCAAAATTATTTATTTTCATTACTTATCGTTATATGTTACATTTTAACTATATAAAAATGTGGGGTGTTACAAGACTTTAAGTCATCTAGGTCTCGGATCCATAATATTATATGTTATAATGTTCTGACACCGCTCTGATACCAAGCTGTAACGACCCCACCGAGATGCCAAGTTTAGTAAAGAACATTACAAGTAATGTCGTCTAGTAATCTGGAGAATACGGCTTGTTAGGGGTGATCGAATGTGAATATATCTTTCTACTAACACTAACACGTCATTTATACCTTTTTCACTTAATATCTGAACTGAATTTGACGTGTATAGTATTAATACAAAGTAATAGACACACCGATTTCTCAGTATCAGAACAATATATCATATAAATAACAGTAATAGATCATAGCGTAATAAATCTTAACTTATACATATACAAATTATTCAGTTTACAAAATGGAATACTAAACTCAATTGTTATACAAATTTTACAATTCTCTAATCTAAATGAGACATCTTATAAACATATTCACAAATTTCCTAAATGAGATAAACTAAAAAGTTAAAAGTGTTTATCTCCTTGTTAGCCCAAACATCCAAAGGTCAACTTATCCTGTAACCTAAAAAATCTCGGCCTGACCCAAGCAAAATAACACACGGGTAAGACTACCCCTAAATATCCACTAGGGTGAGAACAAGATATAAAACAAGAACAACAACATATAAGTAAATACAAATGTCCATGAAATAACAAGTCATGGAAATTAATTTAACTTAGAGTTCATCACAAGGCACATGCCTATACATTTAAGTCACGAACACATATTAGTCACTAAACACTGACTTTAGAGAACAAAACACAATATCTCTAAGCACGCAAATATTAATTGTTAACTCAGAACAAGGTTATAAGTTTAAGTCACAAACACGAACTAGTCCCTAAATGTAGAATAACAAAATTAACTTAACATCCATCATAAGACACAAGAATATATATCTTTATTTCACGAACACAGAATAGTCACAAAATTCAAATAGCCAGAATCCAAGAGATCTTAATCCAAACCGATAGTAATGATCGTCCAAAACAATCGTAATGGTTGTACTCAAAATTCGTGGCAAATAAACAAACAAATTGGTATCCCTCAAACTAATCTGATACCAAGGAACATACTCAGACCGGGAACACAATCACAGAATGATCTCAAGGATAGTCCATACCGATCAAGGTGATCGTAGAAACCATGACTCTATAAATCTACATTTATTTAATATTATTATATTATTATGTTCGAAAAGAAATCCGGGAATAAACTTCTAAAGGATATAGCAGTCACTTGTCGCACACCAAAAGAGAGTAAACTCTATAGTGCCAAATACTATCACCTTCAGTAACCACTAGAATTTAACCAATACGTCCCATATCGTATGGTGAAATTCAAATACTCACTAAAAGCTAATAAATATCACTTATTACGGATACCACTGGAAAACCTGAACTACATTCTCTTAAAGATCTAGCAACCGCTTGTCGCACACCAGGAGAGAATACAACTCTAAACATGCTTAATATATAAAATAACTTGCTAAACAATCATTTTTAATATTTATTAACTTAATTTTGAAACAATTCTAAGATTTGAAAATTAAAAATAATTCTCTTTCGTAAAATTACTTGTATACGAAGCTTGTCTATTTACTTCGTTTAACACAAATTTATTATTTAAAGGTATATAGTTTCGACCACCTAAATCTCATAATTTTACAAAACTTAAAACATGCAAGTTGTAGACAAAAGTCTTAGCTTTTAAACAAAAAAAAGGATCATTTAATTTGGACTTATGGTTCAAAATTTAAGACCGAAACAATTTCTCATATTTAAGGTTGTTAACTCTGTCTTTCATTGACATGCCAGTGACAAAGAAACAAGTTTTCGAACATTTAAGCTTCAAATTTATGCAAAACATAAAAGTTGTTCCTTATAAAAATAAATTTCAACTGAAAAAAACCTTACTCATTTCAACTTGACAGTCAAAAGTTATGGTGATTTTAATTTCAGGTTTCAACTTAGTAAATAGGCAGGAACAGAGCAACACCGTCAGATTCAAACTCGATTTCGAGCCATTAAACTGTAGAATTCAAAAAGTGATCAAAAGAGATGTTGTAGCTAACTGAATGATCTTTCTACCACAAAAAGAGTGGGTCATTTTGGTTAATTTACACTGAAATATCGCTGTTTTACATCAGGAATTTTCACTTTTTTTTCAGTAAACAATCTAATAATCACTAAACTCAAGCAAACAATTCACAATCAAATTAGAAGAAATTCAATCAGCAAACCATCCAATTCAATTCAAATAGCAGCTAAAAATTATTATCATGGATTTGAGATGGTAATGTGAGTGATTACTCACCTGTTATTTTCCTATAGCTTGCTAAATCCTGTTTTAAGCCTTGCTAACCTCCTAGCTTCTTCAAAATCACCTAAAAACTCAAGAAAAAAATTCAAACATCAAGCAATTTGATCAAAAAGAGGATCAAAATCATTCTTTTAGGGTTTTAAAGGATAAAGATAGGGTTTAAAACACTTACTCTTCATTAATGGACAAAACCCCTTTGATTTGAGCTTTGATTTTGTGGATTATATAGTCTAGGGTTTAATGTTAAGGAGGAAAATGTTAACAGTTTTTAATTTTTACTGTAAATGAAGTGAATGTGAGTTATAAGAGAAAGAGGATTTTTTCTTAAGGTAAACTTGTTAATTTTTTTGGGCTTGGGCTTGCAATTGAACCCAATAAGAAAAATAAATGTATTAATTTATATATTTGGTTTCACACATTATAACTCCCTATTTTACACTAAACAATCTTTTACAAAATCAAAAAATTAATTTCTCCATTTACCAAAACCAATTAAAAATTTAAAAATTACATTTCAACAACAAATCTCAACATTAACACTTTAATCTAAACACAAAATTTAAATAATTTATTCAATCATATTTCAAATTTAAATTGAATCCATTTTACGAAATGTAACTTATTTCTTAAATAAATCAAATCAATTATTCTCAAAACTAAATTTAATTTCACAATTAAATTTTACAAATCATCGTTTAGCATTAATTTTCCCTAATTAAATTTAATTAATTAAGTAGTTAACAACAGGGTTGTTACAGACTTCCCCACTTAAAGAAATTACGTCCCCGTAATTTTCTTAATGAAAGAAATCCATATTATAAATTTTCTCTTGAAACAATTATTTTGTTAAATGGTTTCTAATTTCATTTCCAAAACATTCAATTAATATCACTCCAAATTATAACAATAAACTCAAATTTTTATTTATCATAGTTTCTTAAAATTCTCAGAAATATTCTAACACCTCAATTTTACAGAAAATTTCGCAAGCGTCTCCTTTGCGCGGCTAGCGTTTCAAAAATTTACAATATGAATATAATTACATAATATTCATCTCATCTCAAGGATGAGGCATCCTGTGGGGAAAAACATAAAAGTGCGATATTTAATCTGAGATACCTACCTTATATTTGAAATATTAGCGAGTCCACTAATATTCCTTAAGCAAACAATTTATAATCTTTTAAACGATATCTATTTAACTTCATATACATGCACATATCTCAAAAATTCATATTAGTATTTAATATTAAATTCATATCATATAGGAGATATTAACAATTCATGATTACACTTTAATTAGATTAACATCATAATTTCCATAATGAAAGAAATCAGTTTTAAATTTCCATGTTTTAACTATTACTTATCTAAAATTTTCCAAATTGTCTTCCATTTAACTTTTAATATAACAAATTCCAAATTTTAAATAATTTTTCTTTACTAATCAC
Organism: Allium fistulosum; assembly: GCA_030737815.1. Taxonomy (NCBI): domain Eukaryota; kingdom Viridiplantae; phylum Streptophyta; class Magnoliopsida; order Asparagales; family Amaryllidaceae; genus Allium; species Allium fistulosum. The sequence goes on along the minus strand of CM060901.1, from coordinate 1,414,271,266 downwards.
ATTATATAAAATAATATCAAACCATGAAATTTTAGTGATTCATTTCGTCACTTGGCTGCAAACTTGATTACTCAGAATATCAACATTGCCTCGCTATGCATTCTACTTCTCACAATTCATTCGATGGCTAATATATTAATTTAATCTATTTTTAAACTCAAATATTTTCCAAATTTCCAAACTAATTATTTCTTATGTCAAAATGCCGCGTTCGATGTTTAGGAACCCCTATCGATAACATGGCGTCCCACATATCGATCAGAATCCTTAAACAACATCCGAATAAGTCAACACAATAGATAATCACAAGTTTAGATGCATTTATTTTATTACCACTAACATCCATGCATTCAGTTTTAAATAAATGCAAGCAAACAATCAATTCCTAGCAACCAATCAACCAAAACATACATAATCACTTACATCGGAACAATTCAATGTCTGAAATTCTACTGTGCGGCTCTGATTATTCCTATATCATTTAAATATTAATCTTATTCCCTCAAATTTACCAAATTTTCTATTAAAAGAAAATAGTTCACTTTAATTTAATTCATTCTAATTTAATTCCAAAATTTCCTCAACTCTAAGAGATTTTACTCATTATTCTCTAAAGGTTTTAATGCAATATTTTCCAATTTATAATTTAAAATTTTTAAATCAATTTACGCCCCAAATGATTATCCCGATAATCAATTTATATTCCTACCCCTAATTAGATAACTATAACTTTTTACCACACACCCTAGGGGACAAGACTTGTAACAACCTGAATTCCAGTGGTCCGGATTTTTTGCAAAAATGCTAAAAACCAAGCCCACTAAAGCCCAAGTTAGTATTTGGTATCCTACAAATAGGCAAAGATAAATATATCAGAGCTTAATTAATTATCTCATAGCGGAATTGACTAAAATATAATAGTAAGTAAATACTCACCCAAATAATAACACTTTCTAAGCAAGTGTCGTAAAGCTGAGAAGTCTCTGCCATCTACCTAACCTGTAGGATGTTATGAGGAGGGGATCAGAACAAAAGTTCTGGTGAATGGATAAGTTATATACTTCTAGGCTTAATTCTACATATGTCATTTTATTTCCATTTACTCTTATATTAGGTTCATTAGGTTACAATATTCTCACCTCTATTCGTGAACCGTGCCCATCTACTCCATAGTAGATAAAAACCTAATAACTAATATACACATGTATGTAGCTATATGCCTAATGACCATATTGGTCCTAGGTACCACCCATGGTACTTCGTATCCTCCTCGAAAAATGGTTCATCGTCTAGCTTCGAGAGCCTTCTGTAACTACATTTGTAAAGGACAGCTTCGTAAGGCCGACAATACATATACTCCATCGTTTTGCTTCGCGAGCGTTTCGTAGCTACATATGTAAAGGATAGCTTCATAGGGCCTGCAATATAGATACTCCACTACTTACTATGATAACGGAAATCGCATCCGCACCGGTCACTAGTGTATACCAGTGCTCGGAAATCCACAATGTACCACCGAGTGCGTACATTGAGGACTACGTAATCATTCTGTCTACTATCTGAATTTCGCCAACAAGGTCCACCTTCTACGGAACTCAGTCGGGGATTTTCTATACCTGTAAAGGATCGCTTCGTTAGGCCTACAATACAAATATTCTAGTTGGTCTGTCCCTTTCTCGTCGTGGATATGGCCCTACGCAGCCACCCCTCAACTAATCGAAAGACTTCTAAAGAGTTAAGTGGTCATGCCCTACTGCAAACAATCAACATCCAATTAGCGGTGTCTCTCCATCCAATGTTTCGATAGTGAAAGTATCATTGGACTATTGGTTTAACTCTAGTCTTTCCCGAACTCGCTCTTGGTTTTATTGCTGGCCGATATCCGCATGCGACTATCCTTAAACCTACTTGCAAGTACTGGACATAAGAATAACCTACTTCAAACACCAAGCCCTTCTGACTGCCTACAAAGGTCTGCTTCGTTAGGCCTACAATGAAAATGCAGTCAAGGCATACTCTCTTGATGGAACACCTACAGACCTGCCTCTAGGGATGCAGCTTCGTTATGCCTACCCAAAGGGCTATCCTATAGTATCCTCACATCCCGTTGAAGTCTCGTACTTCCTTCTAGCCCAAAATAACTAATTTGGACGTGCTTCTCCATTTCTGAAATCCATGATGAACTGCTTCGTTCGGTGCTTCATCCTTTGGGCTGCTCCAAACGCATTTCGATTCTTTTATTAGACTCTAAGTCTAATATTTTAATTTGCGTTTAGTTTGCTTTCTTATTTTGTTGGATACTTATTTTAATTTAGTTAGCATATTCTTGCCCTCGTCTCACTTCTAACTATTATGAGATAACCATAGGTCTAATCGGGAATGCTGTTAGTATGAGCCACCTTCATTATCTTGCTTATTTAACTTAATATATAAGTCCTTAAGTTCCTTAAAATAAGCCTCTATTATTATTTCTATTTTATTTGCATATCAACTTAATATAAGCTTGTTTAAATATGCTTCTATCATTATTCCCTACTATTACTGCTTACCAATTTATTATAAGTCTCACGATAAGCTTTTCCGTTCTCACTTCATAATTATAACCTATGTTATAATTCTACTTGTAATTGTTACCTTTTTCTTCTTTTATAGTCCGTTATATAATTACAAGAGTTTCTTGTCTGCTCTAGTATGCCTTCTTTTATTATGATATAGAATTTTCTTGAATTCTCTAATATTACATAATTCACTTATCATAATAATTGCCTAGTTAAATAGCCTGCACAGTAAATGCAGACTTAGGCTCCTTAAATTTCTTCGTAGCCTCAAATTCTTAAATTAATAATTTTCTTGTTTCAAATCATACTTTACTTTATTGTCCGATATTTTAGGAAGTAATTCTATTTTATTTGGTTGGTTATGAAAACTATATAATCCATTTCCATATCTTAATATTGGATAATACTATAAACAATAATCAGTAACTGCAAGGTATCTCTTTTACTATTTTGGAATAGTATAAAATATAGTGGTTTCTCTATTTTACACTAATTCCCCGTTTTTATTTCTTTTATTCTGGTAGTTACATTTATCGTTAAGTTATGGAAATGTATCCTATTTTCTAAACCAACCAATTAATCTAACAATTACTCCCAAATTAACTTTTTTCCGTTTAAATGCAATTTATTACAGTAATTCTATTCCTCAACTTTTATTATTTTACATCTAATTTTTTTCTTTTCAGTTTTCTTAATTATATAATCCATATTCGCGTTTAATATATTCTAATCTATACGCGAAGAAAGAAAAGAGGGGACAGAAGAAAACTGACGCTTGCATAAAAATCCAAAACATAGAAAAAGATGTAAATAAGGCATAGAAAATAGTGTGTAAATACTGATACTGTAAACAAACTGCAAGTTTTCTTATAGTCCAGTCTAATTTAATTAATATGATTAATTAATGAATAAAATTTTCTAAACGGGAATCTAACGATAATATATCTTAAACTTAAAAGATATATAAGTAAATCCACTAACATGTCGTCCTTAGCATCGCTTGTGCTCCGCTTGGCTCCACAGTCCTTCTAGATCCCCTTCTTCCAAGGTGTATAATATTTTAATTTAGAAGATTTTCTCCTTAGAAATTATTTTCTTTTTAGGGTTCAGTCTTAGGCATTGAACCCATGGGAGAAAATCTAATTATGAGAAGATAGCTAGGCCTAGGGTCCTATTTATATTGGAGCTTGGGGATCTCAAACTGTCGGATTCTTGGATTGAACCTGGAGCCACCACGTTACAGGGTCGTTCGGAGCCATAGGATTGAAGAACGTATGGCTCAGATCGCACAAAAACAAGAAAACACATCACTGCACATACCTGGACGAAAATTCGTCCAAGCCGTGCGTGGGTCGACCGTTGCAACTATTTGGTCGACTTGTTGGTCGGCCCATATCCGTGTTATATTTTTGTTTTTGTTCGGTTACTTGATTCCATTTTGTTCTTATCCTCTTCATATTGGTTCGGTTTTAGACAAGTTATATATGGAAACTGATTAGAAAATCGCCCCGGACGCAATGGTACAGGTTCCGGAGCCATATTCCGATAATTCCAAAATTATTTATTTTCATTACTTATCGTTATACGTTACATTTTAACTATATAAAAATGTGGGGTGTTACAAGACTTTAAGTCATCTAGGTCTCGGATCCATAATATTATATGTTATAATGTTCTGACACCGCTCTGATACCAAGTTGTAACGACCCCACCGTGATGCCCAGTTTAGTAAAGAACATTACAATTAATGTCGTCTAGTAATTTGGAGAATACGGCTTGTTATGGGTGATCGAATGTGAATATATCTTTCTACTAACACTAACACGTCATTTATACCTTTTTCACTTAATATCTGAACTGAATTTGACGTGTATAGTGTTAATACAAAGTAATAGACATACCGATTTCTCAGTATCAGAACAATATATCATATAAATAACAGTAATAGATCATAGCGGAATAAATCTTAACTTATACATATACAAATTATTCAGTTTACAAAATGGAATACTAAACTCAATTGTTATACAAATTTTACAATTCTCTAATCTAAATGAGACATCTTATAAACATATTCACAAATTTCCTAAATGAGATAAACTAAAAAGTTAAAAGTGTTTATCTCCTTGTTAGCCCAAACATCCAAAGGTCAACTTATCCTGTAACCTGAAAAGTCTCGGCCTGACCCGAGAAAAATAACACACGGGTAAGACTACCCCTAAATATCCACTAGGGTGAGAACAAGATATAAAACAAGAACAACAACATATAAGTAAATACAAATGTCCATGAAATAACAAGTCATGGAAATTAATTTAACTTAGAGTTCATCACTAGGCAGATGGCTATACATTTAAGTCACGAACACATATTAGTCACTAAACACCGACTTCATAGAACAAAACAAAATATCTCTAAGCACGCAAATATCAATTGTTAACTCAGAACAAGGTTATAAGTTTAAGTCACAAACACGAACTAGTCCCTAAATGCAGAATAACAAAATTAACTTAACATCCATCATAAGACACAAGAATATATATCTTTATTTCACGAACACAGAATAGTCACAAAATTCAACTAGCCAGAATCCAAGAGATCTTAATCCAAACCGATAGTAATGATCGTCCAAAACAATCGTAATGATTATACTCAAAATTCGTGGCAAACAAACAAACAAATTGGTATCCCTCAAACTAATCTGATACCAAGGAACATACTCAGACCGGGAACACAATCACAAAATGATCTCAAGGATAGTCCATACCGATCAAGGTGATCATAGAAACCATGACTCTATAAATCTACATTTATTTAATATTATTATATTATTATGTTCGAAAAGAAATCCGGGAATAAACTTCTTAAGGATATAGCAGTCACTTGTCGCACACCAAAAGAGAGTAAACTCTATAGTGCCAAATACTATCACCTTCAGTAATCACTAGAATTTAACCAATACGTCCCATACCGTATGGTGAAATTCAAATACTCACTAAAAGCTAATAAATATCACTTATTACGGATACCACTGGTAAACCTGAACTACGTTCTCTTAAGGATCTAGCAACCGCTTGTCGCACACCAGGAGAGAATACAACTCTAAAGTGTAAAATACTTCCTAATAGCAATCACACAAATTTAACCAAGGCATCCCATACTACCTGGTGAAATTTGAATATTCGCTAATAGGCTAGTAAGTTCCACTCAAACATTCTATGCAGTGAGTTATTATCATATTCGACGAAGTGTTATTCAAAAGCATTTAAACCAATCGATGACACTAAGTCGATTATTAGTACCCCTCAAATTGTAGAATTAAGGTTCTCAAAACATTTTTTTCCTCTTTGATTTTATTGTTTAAAAACACTTGTTATAAATTTCCATAAGTTTATTTATTATTTAGATTAAAATAAATTTTCACTTATTTGATAAAATATTCCATAAACCCGAAGTTTTCCAAGATTTCACTTATATACACAAGGTTGTCTCGAATTTTCATACAGTTGTATTATTCACAAAACCATATTTAATTACTCTTCTAAATCCTATTAAAATATAACAAGTCTATTTAGAAATAAACTATGTTTATACTTTTCAAAATTGCATTTCCAAATTCCATGAATCCTAAATTATTTATGTAATAATACCATAATACTTATATTCCAATTCCATAATCACTTTTATGTAAAAATAGATTAGATTTGTATTTCCAAAGTCATATTTCCAGATCCATAACTATTTTACTAAACATGCTTAATATATAAAATAACTTGCTAAACAATCTTTTTTTAATATTTATTAACTTAATTTAGAAACAATTCTATGATTTGAAAATAAAAAATAATTCTCTTTCGTAAAATTACTTGTATACGAATCTTGTCTATTTACTTCGTTTAAGTCAAATTTATGTTTTAAAGATATGTAGTTTCGACCACCTAAATATAATAATTTTACAAAACTTAAAACATGAAAGTTGTAGACAAAAGTCTCAGCTTTTAAACAAATAAAAGGATCATCTAATTTGGATTTATGGTTCAAAATTTATGACCGAAACAATTTATCAGATTTAAGGTTGTTAACTCTGTCTTTCATTGACAGGCCAGGGACAAAGAAACAAGTTTTCGAACATTTAAGCTTCTAAATTATGCAAAACACAAACCATAAAAGTTGTTCCTTATAAAAATAAATTTCGACTGAAAGAAACGCTCACTCAATTTCGACTTGATAGTCAAAAGCTATGGTGATTTTAATTTAAGGTTTCAACTTAGTAAATACGTAGGAACAAAGCAAGTGTTTCCTGGAGATTTGACCAGGCAACTAGTGCTCGGCATCAGGTAGCACTCGGCATCAGAGAGCGACCGGCATCCAGGAGTGTTCGGCGAAGCACTTGGCATCCAGGAGTGTTCGGCGAAGCACTTGGCATCCAGGAGTGTTCGGCGAAGCGCACGGCATCCAGGGTACTCGGCGTAGTACTCGGCTACAAGAACGCTCGGCATCCCATGGCGCTCGGCGTCAACCAATACTCGGCAGCAAGAGTGCTCGACATACAAGAGTACTCGACCACAAGAGTGCTCGGCATACAAGAGTGCTCGGCATCAAGACTGCTCGGCATACAAGAGTGCTCGACATCAAGACTGCTCGGCATACGAGAGTGCTCGGCGTCAAGACTGCTCGGCATACAAGACTGCTCGGCATACAAGAGCACTCGGCATCAAGGAGAACTCGGCAGCATCTGGAGTTCGGCATACAGGAGTACTCGGCGTAGTACTCGGTAGCATCAGGAGTACTCGGCAACAAGAGTACTCGGCATCTAGAAGAGCGTTCGGCTTCAACTGACAAACATCCTGCACTTCCCAAACATCAACCACATCGTTCGACATAGAAGGGACTGTTCGGCATCAGGGTGTTCGGCACACCTGGTTCGGCGTACAGCGACCACTGTACTGGGGCTGGAGCGTTCGGCTATCCAGCCCACTTGGGAAATCCAGCCCATATTTGCCTATAAATAGAGGGGCAGGGTCACAGTGAAATGGATCCTTTTTTGGAGAGAGAATACTGGGGAGACTCTGCCATTTTCGAGACTCATCTTCTCTACTTAAACAACTTCATCCAAGCATTTGATTCACGAATTGTATTTGTAATCAACTATAAAGAAGATCAATAAAGTTTAACCTCAAAGTGGACGTAAGCAATTACGCTGAACCACTATAAATTTGGTGTTCTTACTTTCTGTATTTAGATTAGCACTGTCTTCTCTGTTTAATTTGATTTCATCACTTATATCTCTTCACAATCTTCTTCTACGAGGTTAGTGACCAATTTTGGTGCTAACACTTTGGTGCTTTCACTGAGAATTGAATTCTCAGACCTCAAGGATCTGCTTTGAAGCTACTGGATTGAACAAATCCCCCAAGGAAGATCCAACTCACTGATAGGACATCCGTTTATTCTACTCAGAGTTCATACCAATAGCTCTACAATGGCAGGACCACGAACCAGGTCAGCTTCTCATAATGCGGATGCCCGCGAGACTGCTTGCGTGCAACAAGCAGGACCTAGCAATCAACCAGCGATTCCGAGTGCAGGGATTGCCGCTCAAGAACAGACTCCAATTGTCACCAGAGTAGAGTTCAATGACTTGATTAGAGAACTTAGGGAAAGCAGGAGACAACTAGGAGAACAGATACAAGCTAATGCCAACCTGATGGCACAACTCACTCAACAGCAGCAACAGAATGCTGGGGGCAATCCCGCTCCTTACTCTTCATCTGACAGCTCAACTTCCTCTGATGAACCTCCCAGGCGCAGACGACGTAAGACTGAAGCTGCACGAGCAGAAGCTGATGTTCAGACGATTGGAGACCGTAACCAAGCAAGAGCTGGGAACTTCAGGACCAGAGTACAAATGGAGGATGGAGGTCCAGATCATCAAAACGCTAACGATGTCGGACCTCAGGACGAATGATTTGCAGGTCGCCAGGAGAGGAGGCACCAGCATGGTCAGGCACGTAGAACAGACACTAACCTTCCACCTTCCATACAGACACCAGATCTGACAGCCATGATCAGGCAGTTGATGAAAGAAAATCAGGGGTTATCGAATGATGATTGGGGAGTGTCAAGAAGTCATACTCCGTTCACAGATGTTGTGTTGCAAGCGGCGTACCCCAGGAAGTTTAGTATGCCTACTATCCCTACGTATGAAGGGAAGACTGACCCCAGACAGCACGTCATGATGTATGAATGGATGATGGATTCAGCTAGAGCGAATGATGCCACCAAGTGTAGGTGCTTTCCGATTACTCTATCTGGGATCGCTACTATGTGGTTCACCCGACTTCCTCCACGATCCGTATCAAATTTCGAGGAGTTGGCAAAGAAGTTTATTGAGCAGTTCAGGATACACACTACGCGCCCAAAGGACGTGATGTCTCTGTCAAGTGTAACCCAAAATCCCGGGGAGTCGTTGAAGGAATATTTACAAAGGTTCCACATAGCAGCGACTGAAGTCAGTAATCGCAATGACCATGCAATTCTGATGGCTGTAATGAGAGGTGTGGATCCAGACTCTGAGTTTGGAGACTGGCTAGCAGGAAAACCTCCGGCGACGCTAGAGCGTTTCTACTCTAAGGCACACCAGTTCATAAGAAGAGAGGAAGCTAGGTGGGTACGACGAGATAAGGCGCCAGGGCCTGTCCAGGAGTCAATAAAAAGCAACATTGCTGTGAAGCAGTCTGGAGACAGCTCGGGAAAGGTCCAACTCAATGTCCAGAATAAGCCGGGGCAGTCTAAGGAGTCCGGAGGAAGGAGTCAAGGGAAGAAGAGAGAAGCGGGGAAGTGGAAGTCGAGAATTCCAAGCTACAGCGAGTATACTCCGCTAAACGCGCTGCTAGAGAACATCTACCTATCCACCTGTAATATCTTTCAGTACAGAAAACCACGTCCAAAAGAATCAACCGAAGAACAGAAGCGGACCGGGAAATATTGTCGCTTCCATGAGACTTATGGTCACAATACGGAAGAATGTAGACACTTGCACGACGCTATCGAGAAGTTGATCAGGCAGAAGAAATTGCAAGAATTTGTGAAGGATCCACAAGAAGGAGGACAGGGAACGTCCAACCCAGGTCGTGCACTAGCTCCACGTCATCCCGAGGAGCCTGCCTGGACCGTAGGTAGACTAGTCATAAATACAATCATCGGCGGACCTCACCCCGCGGATAAGAGTTGGCAAGAGATGGAGCGATATGCAAGTTCCCTGAACCATGCCGATTTTGAGTGCTGTTCGAACATGGAGGACGGGGCCCCTGCTAAGCAGCAGCGCGTAATGACAGACGATATTGTGTTTAGAAGTAGAGACGCTGATCAGATAGAGGCTCCGACCATCGACCCCATGGTCATATCTGCAACGATCAGACCAGCATATGTGAAAAGAATTCTGATTGATTGTGGAAGTTCAGTCAACATCATCTTCAAGAAGGCTTACGATCAAATGAAACTAGAAACAAAAGACCAGAAACAGTCCAAGGCTCGTATACACGGCTTTAACGGCGCAGCAACCGACGCCGTAGGGTACGTTGAGTTACCAGTTGAACTGGGGCAAGGCGAGCGTCGGAGGGTGCGAATTCTACCCTTCGTAGTTTTGGATGTGGATTCTCCATATAATGTTTTCTTGGGCCGGCCGAACCTGGCTGAGTTTAGGGCAGCATTAGCCCCGTGGTGTTTAACTTTGAAGTTCCCAACTGACAAAGGAGTAGGTATTGTTCATGGCGACCAAGCAGCTGGTCGATCCTGTTATGTGGCTGAGCTCCAAGAAGCCCATCGGAGGGAGAAGGGAAAGGTTGCGGACAATCCCGTCCGCATCCTTAATGCGAATAATTGACAAGTAATGCCCGAGCCCTGGCTCGGGCATAGTTCTCGGATCTTCGGAGATATAGATCCGAGAGACGACGATGAGAAACCCAGGGAAGAGAAGGCCGCACCGGCTGAATTAACAATTGACATCTCAGTTAGCCGCGACGACCCTTCGCGAATTCTGAAAATCGGATCACAGCTTGTTCCCGAGATGACTGAAGACCTTAGCGACTTCCTCCGGGCGAATCTTGATGTTTTCGCCTGGGCGCATTCTGATATGTGTGGGATTTCTCCCGCCATCACGAGTCATATGTTGAACATAGATCCGAAATACGTCCCAGTTAAACAAAAAAGGAGAGGAATGGATCCGGAGAGGTCTGCCGCTCTCGGAGAGGAGGTGGACAAACTCAAAGCAAATGGGTTCGTCCGCGACGCCCTCTACCCTGAGTGGGTATCCAACCCTGTGCTAGTAAAAAAGGCGAATGGCAAATGGAGGACTTGCGTAGATTATTCCGACTTGAACAAAGCATGCCCTAAGGACAGTTTCCCGCTGCCTAGGATCGATCAGTTGGTCGACTCCACTGCAGGACATGAGCTGCTGTCATTCATGGACGCGTACTCAGGATACAACCAAATCCCGATGCATATTCTGGACCAAGAACACACCAGCTTCGTTACAAATGTCGGACTGTATTGCTATGTAGTGATGCCCTTTGGATTGAAGAATGCAGGCACAACTTACCAGCGTTTAGTGAATCGAATGTTCAAGGACCAGCTGGGTAGAACGATGGAAGTCTATGTGGATGACATGCTCGTGAAGTCACGACGGTCAAACGACCACATTCGAGACTTGGCTGAAATGTTCGACATACTCAGGTTTTATGGGATGAAGATCAACCCTTTTAAGTGTTCCTTCGGCGTTGCATCAGGGAAGTTTTTGGGATTCATCGTCAATGCTAGGGGAATCGAAGCCAACCCAGAAAAAATCCAAGCTATTCGAGATGTGCAAGCACCCAGGACTATAAAGCAAGTACAGAGCTTGAACGGAAACGTAGCTGCGTTAAGTCGATTTATATCTAGGGCAACTGACAAGTGCATCCCATTCTTCGATATCATAAAGAAAGGGAAGAGAAATTTTGAATGGACGTCTAGTTGTGAGGAAGCATTCCGGAATCTGGTGGGGCATCTGGAGAGTCCACCAATGCTAGCAAAACCAGTTGACCACGAGATGTTGTACGTATACTTGGCTGTATCCCCGCATGCGATAAGTGCGGCTTTGGTTCGTGAGGAGGATCGAGTCCAAAAGCCGGTGTATTATGTTAGCAAGCGTTTAACAGGGGTAGAGAGGAATTACCCTAAAATCGAGAAATTGGCTTATTGCTTGGTGATTGCATCACGAAAGCTTCGCCCATACTTTCAAGCACACTCAATCGGTGTTTATACCGATCAACCCCTGAGGCAGGTACTCCAACGGCCAGAGACTTCTGGAAGATTACTAAGATGGAACATCGAGTTAAGCCAATTCGATATCGCGTACTTACCACGGAGAACCATCCGAGGGCAAGCATTAGCAGATTTCATCGCTGAGTTTACTGTACCCATCAAACCGGATGATCACGACATCATTCCCCCTGTTCGATGGAAATTATACACTGACGGCGCATCAAACGACCGTTGCTCCGGTGCGGGCGTAGTTCTTATAACTCCGGAAAACCGATCAATCTGTTATGCCCTGAAGCTCGATTTCCCGGCTACGAATAACGAAGCTGAATATGAAGCACTGATCGCTGGCTTGAAGCTCATCAAAGAACTCGGGATCAAATCAGTCGAAATCTTTTGTGACTCACAGTTGGTGGTTTACCAAGTACGGGGAGATTACCAAGCAAAGGGACGAAAGCTTGCTCCGTACCTCGTTCAGGTCCAAGAACTACTATCAAATCTTGAGGGTTATGACATTTCACATATCCCGCGCGAACAGAACAAAGAAGCGGACTTGTTGGCTAAATTTGCAAGTACCGACGATGCGCAACAAATGGGATTATATCCCGTCGAAGTCTTGCATGCCCCGAGCATAGAGGAAATGAAAGTCGATCGCGTGTTGGAAACAGAAATTGAGAAGGAATCGTGGATAACCCCATTCAAACTGTACCTGACGACCGGGGCTTTACCAGGAAAAAGAAGCGAAAGACGGTAGGTCCTTCGAAAGGCCGCGCGATACATAATGCAGGATGGATCAATGTATCGAAAAGGATTCTCAGCCCCGTTATTACGATGCATCGCTCATGATGAAACAAAGCGAGTCTTGAGAGAGGTTCACGAAGGGGAATGTGGCGACCATACTGGGGGGCAAACGCTAGCAAAGAAGATCCTCCGCTATGGATATTACTGGCCCACCGTAAACCGGGATGCCGCGGACTACGCAAGAAAATGCGACAAGTGTCAAAGATATGTGAAAATCCCGAGGGCTCCATCAACGGAACTCACACAAATGATCAGTCCCTGGCCATTTGCGATCTGGGGAATCGACATAATCGGCTCTTTGCCTCTATCCAAAGGTGGTGCGAAATACGCAACAGTTCCAGTCGACTATTTCACGAAATGGGCTGAGGCAGAACCTTTGGCCACTATCACCTCTAAGAAGGTCATTAACTTCGTTGTACGAAACATTATATGCCGCTTTGGCCTTCCACGCACCATCATTACAGACAACGGAACGCAATTTGAAAGTAGAGAGTTCAAAGAGTTCTGTTTAAAGTACGGCATCGAGAAAAAGTTCGCCGCTGTTACACACCCAAAAGCTAACGGACAAGTCGAGGCCGTTAACAAAATAATCAAGTCCATACTGAAGAAGCGTCTGGAGAAGGTTGGAGGCAAGTGGGTAGATGAACTCCCGACAGCATTATGGGCGTATAGAACTACACACAAGTCCGCGACCGGCCACACTCCGTTCGCCTTGGCATACGGCTCTGAAGCCGTTATACCCGGGGAACTTGAAGTTCCATCGCACCGAGTGACATACTATGATCCCAAGACAAACCAAAACCTCTTGCTGGAATCACTGGACTGCATCGACGAAAAGCGTGGAGAAGTTGAATTAAGGGCGGCAGTGCATAGACATCGAGTCAAGCGTTACTACGACGGCAGAGTCCGCCCAAGAATCTTTGATGTGGGTGATCTCGTTTTGAAACGAGTCTTCCCGGTACCATCATGCATGAATCCCAGCTGGGAAGGCCATACGCCATTGAACGGAAGCTTGGAGAAGGAACATTCAAGCTAGCGACCGTTGACGGCGCGACACTCCCCCGAGCATGGAACAGTTAACATTTGCGGCACTATTACATTTAGCATGTTTTCCTTTCTTGTTGTAGGCACTGTTATTTCCTGCATGTTTCCATTCAATAATGACTTAGTTTCTTTTTAAAGTTGTAATCAAGCAATTTAGTTGATTTTCATTAATAAAGGCTTGAAGCCATATTTTCTATGAAGTTTCTATATCTCTTAATTGGATGATAAATTACATTATCCTGCACGACATACAGACTCGTACGAACGATTCCAAATCTCTGAATCCCCAGAGCGCGGATCGGAGTACTCTAAGTCCCCGGAGCGCGGACTAGAGTATAAACGATTCCAAATCTCCGAATCCCCAGAGCGTGGATCGGAGTACTCTAAGTCCCCAGAGCACGGACTAGAGTATAAACGATTCCAAATCTCCGAATCCCCAGAGCGCGGATCGGAGTACTCTAAGTCCCCAGAGCGCGGACTAGAGTATAAACGATTCCAAATCTCCGAATCCCCAGAGCGCGGATCGGAGTACTCTAAGTCCCCAGAGCACGGACTAGAGTATAAACGATTCCAAATCTCCGAATCCCCAGAGCGCGGATCGGAGTACTCTAAGTCCCCAGAGCGCGGACTAGAGTATAAACGATTCCAAATCTCCGAATCCCCAGAGCGCGGATCGGAGTACTCTAAGTCCCCGGAGCGCGGACTAGAGTATAAACGATTTCAAATCTCCGAATCCCCGAAGTGCGGAGCGGAGTACTCTAATTACCGGAGCGCGGACTAGAGTATAAACTGTTTCAAGCCTCCAAGTCCCCGGAGCACAGAGTCAGCAAGAAGTCCAAGTACTCGAAAGATGTGGGATGAGAGGTATGCCATGTCCAAAAATGTTTGAACAGCACAAGAATGGACCGGGCGATAATGCAACTCATAAGAACTTGAGTTATGGCTACAATTAGTCAGCAAACTAAGGAAAGACAAGAGAATCACTCAAGCGAAAAAGAAGCTAAAAACTTTATTCAATAAGTCCAAAATGGGGATACATGATCACTCCTACAAAATTCAGACCTCTCTATACAAACTACAAGTTGTGGAAGATAAAAGCAATTACAAGACTTAAGCAAAAAACTCGTTGAACGAGTGTATCGACTATTTCTTCGACTTCTTCTTCTTGTCTTCCTTCGTTGTTTCCGACGACTCCTCTCCCTCACGCTTTTTCTTGGACTTCTTGCTTGCTAGAGAAACAGAGTCGGGAGTAGGAGACGGAACATCTAGTGGTTTGGACCTGTCCGGGAGAATGATTTTCAAAGGTCTGTTCCGCGGGTCAGTGAGTTCCAGTATTTCACACTCAACTTTGACTTTGAATTTTTTCTTCTCCTCGTCGGCGAGACGGTCCTTCATGCTCATCTCTGAAGTATGCTCAGAGGCGCCAGTGATTTCAATTCCATCGCTTCCTTCGGCAGGAGACGAAGTATCAAGCTTGTCATCATCTAGCGCCCCGATCACTTGAGCGTCTGGACCGGGAGTTACTCCCGCATGAGCAACATCACTTGTTTTCTCTGCTTCCTCCTTGGCGTCATCGCTCCTCGGAGTTGGCTCGGCGTCAGAACAACCTACATGAAAATATAAAGAATGGGCGTTAAAACGAATAACCATTGCTGAAAAATGACGGGATCTTTCAACTTCTAGAGAAATAAGAATTTCCTACCAGGTCCCGGTTGGCTATCGGTGGCGCGTGGGGTTTCACCCTCCAGGATAGGTGATAGCACATGAGCACTGAGCCCGGGGTCTTTGGGGTCATAACCAACATGCTGCTCAAATGGATCAAGTGTCGGCCGACTGGCCGATTGGGCAGCAGATTGAGCAGCAGTATGAAGAGCAGTAATATTAACCCCAGACGGGCCAGCTTCACCATCTTTCTCTTTTGGAAGGGGAGAGCCTTTGCTGTAAAGTGCCAATGCTGCGGATAAGTCCGATGGCTCATTTCCCCTAAGGAACTCCTTCACCAGGGCCTCCTCATCGACCTCTTCGGAGCCTGACTCGATCTTCCTAATCCTTATCAAAGTTTCCCAGGCCTCAGCTAGGGATTCAAGGTAGCCTTCGCCCAAGAATGTTAAGTCGTGGTGCATAAGGACGCGGGCTCCATATTCAGCAATCAACGGGTCGAACATGTTTTTGACCTCTTCCCTGCCGGCTTCCGCGGCCGCCTCGAGGCGAGAATCAATCTCCTCCGAAGCCTCTCTTTTGCCCTCCTCATGGGCCTCATCCTTCATTTTCTCAACCCCACCGAGTTCGTCATCGAGCTTTGTTTTCAAGAGTCGGGTAGCAACGATTTCATCACAGTATCGTTGTGATTCTTCTTGAGCAGCTACCTTATCCTCCTTCTCCTTGGAGAGTAATTCTTTTAGCTCTTTGACTTGGGTGGCGAGCACGTCCCTTTCTTTTTGGACAGAGTCTTTTTCTAGGGCGAGGGCACCGCTGCGCTGAACTGCTTCGTCAAGCTCTTTTTTGTGAGCCGCCTCTAAACGAGTAACTGCCTCTGCAGTATCTTTTGCGCTTTGTTCAGCGGCTTCCAGCTTCGACTTATACGAAGCGAGCTCTTCGTCTTGGAGTTTGATGATTTTCTTATCGCTGTCGGCCTCCAGATTCAGCCGATCAATCTCGTGTTGACACTCAACGGATACTTCCGAGATCTTCTCCACCAAGTGCACAAACGCGTCATGTTGAACATAGACGTCGTTATTGCAGGCAATGGCACTCTGTTTCACATGCCCGGGAATATGATGAATGGCCGGGAGGAACTTCAGACCATCAAAGCAAATTTTTGGAAACTTGGCCTTAAGATCGACCATCTTTTCCGCAACAGTTGGGTCCACCGCAGGAGTAGGAGGAGGAGGCTTTGAGAATTCCGCTCTTTTCCGTTGCTCTCGGACTTGCCTTGTACTCGATGAACTGGAATGTTGTTCTCGAGGAGCATCAGATTGATAACCCTTCTGTAAAGACTTCTCCCTATCCGGCTCAGTTGGAGGAGGAAGATCACGGGACTGGGAAGATTGAGAGTGTGCCTTCTTGCGGTGAGACGACTCGTGGGGGCGATTGTCCCTATCTTCATAGTCGCCTCTGTCCCTGCGTCTGCCTGAACCAGAATCTCGTCCAGAGTGATGAAATATAGAAGAGCCCTGAAGGCGATCGAGTCCGTGAGAACGCCCCATATCACCTGCAAAGAATGGAGATAACAACGAGTTAAGGGAAATTCACGAGATAGGAAAAAAGACTTGAAGTATATTATGGAATGTGCATGTGCGTGTGTGTCCTAGTGTTCCTCCCGACGGACCCGTTCGTTTATCTTTGCTAATCGGAGTGGTATCTCCTTGGGCCGGGAGTTGAACCCCTGCATTGCCTTTCACGGGTAAAGAGAATTTGAGGGCTTCAGGATCATCAAACCCGTAATTAAGTATGTCTTCGGGAATAGAAAGGTTCGATAGACCCCTCAAGGAACTTTCCAGATGCTGCGAAGAAGCCTCTTTCTCAGGCGGGGTAGGCGTAACTTTTGAAGTGCCACCAACTTTCTCCTTTTGAACTGTATATTTCAACTTCTTCTTTCCCTTCGAAGGGGAGGATGATGTCTCAATATCCTGAACTTCGATTGCCGGATTCCAAGCGGGACCCATGTTCTCGCCCCGAGTCTCAAGAGCTTCGTCTTCTTTGCGCTCGCCTTCTCCGTGCGTATCGGGAGTGCGGCGCGACGACAACCCAGCCTGTTATTTCCCTTTACCAGACGGATGTTTGGGAATGGTGACACCCTCTGGAAGGCTGATCCGACGACCAGGGGCTAGCAAGCCAAACCCCGACAGCGATTCATTTGAAATGATAGTCTGGATGTCTCGATCCTCAGCAGGAAGAGCTCTAATGGCTTCAACAGCCTCAGAATATCCTCGGCCTTCCGGATGCGGGTTGATACCTGAAAAGATGAAATGAAGAGTTAGGAAAAGCATGACTCCGATCAAATACGAATAGTGACTCGACAGAGAGACTTACTGCCTTCAACCCATCTCCTAGCGAAACCAGAAGGGCAGCGCACATAGAACCATTCCTGTTTGTACAGGGCGAATTTGCTACATGCCCCTGTCAAGATCTGGCATTTGTGGTATGGCTCGAGGAACATAAAGGAAGGACTGTCTTTCCATTTCTTGAACATATAAATGTATCTGATATCACCGGGGTTTGGAGGTCTGGAGAAGACGGCCATGAAAAGTAAGTAAGCCCCATATAGAAATGCATGGCCGTTCGGGTGCAGCTGCGACGGAGCTATGTCTGTATTGCAGAACATCTCGGAGAAATAAATTGAACGGAGGCACGCTGCCCATCCAACACATGAACTTGTTACAGGTAGTGTACCCGACTGGGGGCAGATGAGGACAATCGTGTCTCGAAGGAACTAACACGTCGGCAAAAGGAATCCTATGAATGGAACATATCCGTCGCAGAGCAGCTTCGTTGATCTTCGAGGCTTGTGAATCGATCGGATTGTCTAGTAAGATTGTTGCCTCCAGAGCATCAGGTGCCAAGTTATGAGTAGGAGAAGTCGACAGATTAGAAGTATCAACGGCTCCTTGCCTTGATGACGGCCCAGGCCTGTCGGATATAGTGGCGGAGCTAGATTTTCTCGACATCCCAAATAAATAACGAACCTGGCTAAGTGCTTGAGAGAACTATACTTAAAAAACGTTGAACGTTAGAATTAGCAACACGAGTTTTCCCCCCACGTGGTGTGTGAACTAGTCAAGCAATTGTGTACAAGCAATAAGATTTCAAGGAAATAAAAATGAACTTCGAATCGTTGCCTTCGAAGACCGTCATCGCTGACCGTCTCAAAGAGCCCGCCTGGTGGTGGTTACAGTTCCAGATCTAGAAAATGTGTAATTTGTGAAGTCTCCAGCTTAAGTCTAACTTGACATTTATAACTGTTCGGCATTTAAATGTTGTTCGGCAATTGCATTGTTCATCCTAAGAATAAGTCGGCATGTATGTGTGTTCGGTTAAGTCATTGCTTTGTTCGGCTAAAGACATTATTCGACCTAAGGATTGTTCGGAAATTGTATTGTTCGGCTAAAGGCATCATTCGAACTAAGGAATGTTCGGCAATTGTTTTGTTCGGCTAAAGTCATGGTTCGACCTAAGGATTGTTCGGCTGAATTCAATGTTCGGCCTGAAGTCAATGTTCGGCATGTCAGATGTTCGGCATTTGGGTATTGTTCGGCTTTAGTTCGTTCGGCTCAATTATAGTTTGACATGTTAGTAAGCGTTCGGCCTGGGATTGTCCGGCCAGGGTAGTGCTCGACGACTTCCCATTCCACCATCCGGCGCATGACGACATACGCCGGAGCAGCGAACAGCACCTTTACCTCCTCCAACACCTTCATTCGATCCTCTTCCCTTTAACTTCGGTTCAACACGAAGAATCTACGGCAATAAGTGGACATACTCCTAATCATTCCTCCTCGCTATATCGTTCGGCAATGCACACGAGCTACACAAAAACCTTCTACACGACATCGTTCGAACATCTCGTTTGATTGAATGAGGAAAAATACCTAAGTTTGCAGTTCGGAGATTGAGATGGTGTAGTTAAGTCTCGAATTAGGACGAGAGGACAGAATTGCAAAAACGATAGAAGTAAAAAGTAAAAGGGGAAAAGAAGAAGAGGACCTGGTTATATAGGGGGAAGGTAGAAGTTGAAAAGGCTATACCCGGTAGAACCGGTCAATACCGGAGTGTTCGGCATCATAGCAGAGTAACGTTCGGCACACGAGAATTGTTCGACTTCAAGCGTATCGTTCGGCATCCAGGCCACGCTCGCCACACACCTCCGTTACAGACATTCTCGAGAAGGCAGCATCAAGGAAAATTGAACCAGATTCAAAGCGCATCACGTTCGGCCACGCAATACACTTTGGGGGGCAAGTGTTTCCTGGAGATTTGGCCAGGCAACTAGTGCTCGGCATCAGGTAGCACTCGGCATCAGAGAGCGACCGGCATCCAGGAGTGTTCGGCGAAGCACTCGGCATCCAGGAGTGTTCGGCGAAGCACTTGGCATCCAGGAGTGTTCGGCGAAGCGTACGGCATCCAGAGTACTCGGCGTAGTACTCGGCTACAAGAACGCTCGACATCCCATGGCGCTCGGCGTCAACCCATACTCGGCAGCAAGAGTGCTCGGCATACAAGAGTGCTCGGCATCAAGACTGCTCGGCATACAAGAGTGCTCGGCATCAAGACTGCTCGGCATACGAGAGTGCTCTGCGTCAAGACTGCTCGGCATACAAGACTGCTCGGCATACAAGAGCGCTCGGCATCAAGGAGAACTCGGCAGCATCTGGAGTTCAGCATACAGGAGTACTCAGCGTAGTACTCGGTAGCATCAGGAGTACTCGGCAACAAGAGTACTCGGCATCTAGAAGAGCGTTCGGCTTCAACTGACAAACATCCTGCACTTCCCAAACATCAACCACATCGTTTGGCATAGAAGGGACTGTTCGGCATCAGGGTGTTCGACACACCTGGTTCGGCATACAGCGACCACTGTACTGGGGCTGGAGCGTTCGGCTATCCAGCCCACTTGGGAAGTCCAGCCCATATTTGCCTATAAATAGAGGGGCTGGGTCACAGTGAAATGGATCCTTTTTTGGAGAGAGAATACTGGGGAGACTCTGCCATTTTCAAAACTCATCTTCTCTACTTAAACAACTTCATTCAAGCATTTGATTCACGAATTGTATTTGTAATCAACTATAAAGAAGATCAATAAAGTTTAACCTCAAAGTGGACGTAAGCAATTACGCTGAACCACTATAAATTTGGTGTTCTTACTTTCTGTATTTAGATTAGCACTGTCTTCTCTGTTTAATTTGATTTCATCACTTATATCTCTTCACAATCTTCTTCTACGAGGTTAGTGACCAATTTTGGTGCTAACAGCAACACTATCATATTCAAACTCGATTTCAAGCCATTAAACTGTAGAATTCGAAAAGCGATCAAAAAGGAAGTTGTAGCTAACTGAAAGACCTTTCTACCAAAAAATCAATGGGTCGATATGGTTAATTTTACATAGAAATATCGCTGTTTTGCAGCAGTGATTTTCACATTTTTTTAGCAAACAATCTAATAATCACTAAACTCAAGCAAATAATTCACAATCAAATTAGAAGCAATTCAATCATCAAACCATCCAATTCAATTCAAATAGCAACTTAAAATTATTATCATGGATTTGAGATGGTAATGTGAGTGATTAACTCACCTATTATTTTCCTATAGATTGCTAAATCCTGTTTTAAGCCTTGCTAACCTCCTAGCTTATTCAAAATCACCTAAAAACTCAAGAAAAAAATTCAAACGGCAAGCAATTTGATCAAAAAGGGGACCAAAATCATTATTTTGGGATTTATAAGGATAGAGATAGGGTTTAAAACACTTACCCTTTATTATTGGACAAAACCCCTTTGATTTGAGCTTTGATTTTGTTGATTATATAGTCTATGGTTTAACATTGAGGAGGAAAATATTTTCAGTTTTTATTTTTTATTGTAAATGAAATGAACGTGAATTTTAAGAGAAAGAGGATTTTCTTTTAAGGTAAACTTGTTATTTTTTTGGGCTTGGGCTTACAATTGAACCCAATAAGAAAAATAAATGCTATTAATTTCTATATTTGGTTTTACACATTATAAATCCCTATTTTACACTAAACAATCTTTTACAAAATCACAAAATTAATTTCTCCATTTACCAAAACCATTTAACAATTTAAAAATTACATTCCAACAACAAATCTCAATATTAACACTTTACTCTAAACACAAAATTTAAATAATTTATCGAATCATATTTCAAATTTAAATTGAAATCTTTTTTAAGAAATGAAACTCATTTCTTAAATAAATCAAATCAATTATTCTCAAAACTAAATTTAATTCCACAATTAAATTTCACAAATCATCATTTAGCATTAATTTTCCCTAATTAAATTTAATTAATTAAGTAGTTAACAACAGGGTTGTTACAATAGTGCTGAATTCAAAGACTTCTATCGCCGACATCATATGGAGAAATAATTTGCTGTAGTTGCTCACTCTCAAGCAAATGAATAGGTCAAAGCTGAAAACAAAATCATAAAGTCCATTCTAAAGAAGTGTTTGGAAAGGGCTAGAGGCAAGTGGGTTGATAAACTCCCGTCGACATTATGGGCATACAGAATCACCCGTAAGTCCATAACTCGCCACACTCCTTCGCCCTTGCTTACGGCTCTTAAGCTGTGATTCCCATAGAACTTGAAGTCCTTTCTCATCAAGTGACTTACTATGACCCCAGAACTAACAGAGATCTCCTTTTGGAATCTCTCGACATGGTTGAAGAGAACGCGAAGAAGCTGACTTTAGGGCAGCTGCACATCGACATCGAATCGCCAGGTACTACAATGTTAAAGTCCGACCTAGGTCTTATGAAATTGGCGATCTTGCCTTAAAACGGATCTTTCCTAACCTAGCAAACATGGGTACGAGATAGGAAGGACCGTATGTCATAAATCAAAACCTTGGAGATGGAATTTTCAAGCTAGCGACTGCCGATGGCATCGCACTCCCAAGAACATGGAACAACGAGCATTTACGATGCTATTTCACTTAGTTTTGATTCATTCAGTTATATTTCACTTAGAATTTGCTTTTGCGGTTGAATTCAAATCCATGTAATAAGAAAGACTCTTTCGTTTCTTTTTCAATTTGCAATAAAATCTGAAATTTGCTCCATATTTGTGAATTATTTGTGCATAACATAATGGTTGTGATATACGACCAACTTACATCTACATATGTCTAATATAAACCGACAAGTATCCGGAGTTTTGTGCCAACCAAGTACTCGGGTCCATAATCGAATTAAAAAAAATGAATGTAACTCGACCGTTCATCTATTAACTCTCGCTAGCGATCCAACGGGCTAAGTATAGAACAGAGGATGGGTGTGACTTGACATCCATTAACTAACTTCGTATCTCGATTCGATGAAAAGAATGTAAAGTAAAAGTGGTCGTGATACGACCGACCACTCTTTAACTTTTGCCCTAGACTTGGGGGCAAGAGAATTAACCAAAGGAAATGTGATTCGACCGTTTCCTAGAACAAATTCAATCCCCTGAGTGTAGGATAGATAATGAATATCAAACGGGTGTGATTGATCGCCCATCGAATAACTTTGATTCCCAGAGTATGGTTAAGTGTATAAACAAATCGAGTGTGTGTGATTCGACCATTCATTCTCTAATCCTTGCCTCAACCCGACAGGAGGAGCATAAACTCATCATGGATGGGACCCGACTGTGCACAAACTAACTCCGCTAACCCAAGGTTGGAGGCAGGAGAATAATTACCTAGCCACTGAATATGACAGCGTAACACTATGGCTCGCACCAAGTGTTTGATACGACTTAAGGCCACGACCGAAAGGAGGCCTTGAGAAGGATTTGTTAGATCGACGCCCAAAGCAATAAGAGACCGAAAGACATTGCAACTTAAACTATAAGCGATGAATTACAAGTGCATTGAATGGAAAACGTAATAGCTCGAAAACTTAAATTTCGTACAGAAGCTGAACAGATATAAAAGAGTTTTATTCACATACTGAAACTTTGAAACTAAGTACATGTTTATTTCGGAAACTAAAAGCCAAAAGCGGGGGCCGTACTGGCATAATTGCGGCCAACAAAAAGAAACTAGCTACCTAGCTACGCACTACCCAAGCCGATTTGATAGTTATTTCTCATCTTTTTTGGGCTTCTTTGGGGTGGATTCTCCAAAGTTACCGCCTCGTCCTTTCCTCTTTGAACCTATTTTGTCTTTGCCAACTTTAGGAGAAATGCTTTCAGAGACAGGAGCAGAAGCAGTTTCACGGTGGGATATAGAAGGGTCGACCACCCAGAGTGACACCTCCCAGCCATATAACTTGGAGCAAAGTAATATCGACTTCAGCACTCTCCTTCTTGGCTTGCAAATCCAGCTCTTCCTTTTCAATGCGCTCCCTCATGCTAAGTTTACTAGTGTGTCTGAAGGCATGAGTCACTATGACATCCTCTGTTTCATCCTGGCCCTGCTGGTCATCAGTCTTTTCTTTTTTAGAGCCCCTATGACTTCAGCATCTGGACCAGGAATCTCGCAGGTTGATCAGTAGTAGCCTCCTATATACAGTAACAGTCATAGTGGACCCGTGGCCAACGCCTGCTATCCTAGGATAACATCATCATCGAAAGCATTGACAAATGTAGACAGACGTTCACTTTCATGAAGATCAATGGGTAAACCCATAATTATTGGATGCGAGATGTAAACCATCTAAAACATTAGAGAAGTGAGCAATATATCTTTGCCAGATTGGCCTTCGGTCGTAGCTTAAGTGCCGCCTTCCAAAATCAGAGACAACCCAAAAGATTATGCATCCCTGGCTGATTTGGATCGCAGCCTGCATCCTTTTCCGAGGCATGAAAAATTGAAACACCATTGATTGAACAGTAGGAGGATCTTGGGAACCAGATCCTAAGGCTTCACCGCCATTATTTCCCTTCCAGTGGTCACTAGATCACGGAGTAAACTAAGCCGAATAGCTCTAAGTTCATTAGGGTCTTCATCGCACAAGATTTCACGCATGAGCTACTCTTCATCCACTTCAGCACCGCTTAGGGACTTCTTCAGATCTACAATATGGTCTTAGGCTTCGACAAACGACTCAGGATACCCCTCTCCAAGGAAGCAGAAGTTTCGATTCATGAGGACTCATGTATTGTAATACATTAGCAGTGGATTGAACTCGTCCTTTATCTCTGTCTTACCAGCCACCCTAGCCTCTTCCTTAAGGGCCTCTATTTGCGTAATTTGTCTGTCAGCCTCTATTTTAGTTTCATGAGCCTCGATGAATCTCCACACAGTATCGTTGAGGCTCCAGCTAAGCCTCAAGTTTCTCTTGCTTTTCCTTCTTAAGCTCCTTCTAAAGATGTTTAATACGAAGGTACATGGCATCATTGTATCTTTTGAGCACATCTTGCTCCTTCTATAAGCGTCCTTTTCAAGGGCTAACACACTACTGCGACGAATGGCAGTGCCCAGTTTAGCTTTGTCCACTTTCATTAAATGCTCGACGGCTTCAAAAGACTCGCTAGCACTTTTCATATCATCGGCCAGCATTGTACCCAACTCCTTGACTTCTTCATCTAAGTGTTTGATGATGTCTTTATCATGGATCGCTTCGAGCGTTAAGCGATCGATCTCGTGCTTCCTTTCCATCGACACTTCGGAAATCCTCTCAGTCACATGTTGAATTATGCCATGTTGGACATAGACGTCATTAACATAAAAGAGCACCATGTCCTTGGCCTTTAGAGGAATCGGATGTAAAGCAGGAACAAATTTGAACTCATTAAACATAATTTAGGAAATGCGCCTTAAGCTTTTCCATCCTTTCTGTAGTAGTGGCATCGAGAGCAGTTGGCGCTAAAAGTGATCGCTTTCCATGCCTATAAGAAGATGTATCAAGACCCATGCCAGTCTGACTTTCAGAAGATCGTCGGATGCTAGAGGAACCCGAATGTTGCTCGGGTGGTGTAGCTGAAGTAGGTATGCAAGGCTGCGACTTGCTACTACTATAGACGGTAGGATGTGGATCAGTGCCCTTGTGCTAAGAAGGCTGAGACGTTCACTTATGTCCAGATGATGAATTATTAGAGTGGTGGATTTCGTCCTGGTCATCCCTTCCATCATGACCTCCTCTCTCTTGGCCGTGTTGTCGAACGGAGTTCGAACCTCGACTGGGCCCGAAATAAGACATCTGATAATATGATGATTTCTTCAATCGATCATAGGTGCGAGAGAGTCCCATCGAGCCTGCAAATAAAATGAAAGTGTATAAGAATCATTGGAGTTAAAGGTAGATAAGTGTCATGCAGTGCATGTAATCGTGAGTGTCCCATTGTTTCCCCCAATGGACCAGTTACTGGAGCTTTGTTAGCTAGAGTAATTGTTTAATGAACAAATTTCTATCGGTTAGAAAATCGCCGAAAAATGTAATAAAAATAACTGCAAGCGCACGACGTACAATTTTAGTACGTGGCGAGTACAGGTCGATCCGTAGGGAATTGAATTAATTTAAATTCTAATCAATCAAATTAACCCAAAATTTGAAGTTGATTTAAGCTACAAATGTAAAAACTAACTAAAAAAAGTGAATAATAATATGAGAATAAAAGACAATTTTGAGGCAAATCCACTCTCATACATTCACATAAATCAACACAAAATCAATCTATGATCTCTCAATTTAATCTATGTAGAATTAGTGATGTATTTATCATAAGTATGGTCTATTTATATTATTAATTAATATAACTTAAACCATCAAACTTTAATACAACAACTAAAACCACTTTGTTAAATGTCATGAAAATGGACATGAAACTAAAACAAAATCTATTTTTAGCATGATCTATTTACCATTTTTTATTAGTAACATAGATCATATCCATGATCAAAATCGCTTAGTTAGATGTTACTGTAAATTATGTTTATATTTGAGTAAGAATAGACTATTTGTGATAAACAAAATTGGCTATCAAATTCACTAATAAACTTACATTAACAACTAACTATCCATGAAGCATAAAAGAGATCATAAACAATAGAATATGTTGAATTACATAATTTAAGAGAGCTTCATTACCCCTAAATTGAAAGGGTTTAGCTTCTCATTTGTGTTATTATTTCAACACATGTAAATTTCAACATAGAAAAGCAAGCAGAGTAAGAGCTGATTAAAAGAAAAAGAGAACTAAACTACTTGCATAAAAATAAAAATAATTGCAATGAAAAGAAAGCTAATCTACTAATATGAAATAGAAGAAAGCTTGTAAATAAAAGTAAGCTTGAAATAAAAGCAAGTAGAAAAAGAAGAAGAAGAGGCTTAGGAAGCCATTTTATTTCTCATTTAATTTGTGGCAACAATTTGCATAAGAAGTAAGTAGATTAAAAAACTACTACATGAACATAAGAGGGTTATTTATACATGACTAAAACCCTAATTCAAATTTTAGGGGACTACCCAAAATGTCCCTTAGGAAGTGTAACCTCCAAGTTATCATTAGCATGAACTTAATCCTCCATTATATGTGCATGTGCCTTTAATCCCCACTAACATGTGCATTAGCTCTTAATAGTGGATCATGGTTAGCGGGTAGGTGGGGTCCTCCATAATTACATGAATTCTTATATTTCTTCGTCTCTTTGGCTCTTCTTTTATGCATGCATACATACATGAAACCACTTCCAAATTGAATCCAAATTCCTGCAAAACAACATCAAAATGTGCAAGTAAATTTTCTCAAATTAAATCATACACAAAATTACTGTTTTGCCCCCATGTAGATGCATGAATGATGACTTGAAAGCATGTTGTAATTTTGTTTTAAATATGTAAAATACCTAATATGCTCATTTAGTAGATAAAAGTAGATTAAATATGGAAGTAAAAATATGCACTTTTACGTGCACATCAAATACCCCCACACTTATCTTTTTATTCGTCCTCGAATAAACAAAAACTGAGATAAATCCACTTTTGTAGGAAGCATGATTGCATTAAGCATATACAACAAGCCGTTAAACCTCTAGGTGTCACTAGTAGGACGAGTGTTGCCTCGTGAGGGTTTTTAGTGAATACTACCCACACAATCAAAATGCAACATGAAAAATTCCTAAATGCAAGATTTAGTTACAAAGATATGAATGCTGGTTTTTGAAAATATTTACAAATGAAGAATTTACTTTTAAATTGACATGAATAAGTTATATATAAGTTTTGGTCATTATCAAGAAATTTAAGTCCTTTTACTCTGTTGAATATGCGTCTATATGATTTTTGTTTGATGATAATAAACATATATACATTCATTTAAATGTATTTAATATTATACTATTTTATTTTTCACAGATAAAATAAATATTTGCTGAATAAAATAAATAACATAGAATTGAAATTCAAAACGAATATTTTATTCAAACAAATATTTATTACAATTTTGATAGTACAATTTCAAGCTCTCACTATATCTATACAATTTCTGAATACATCACAATTCACTTTTACATTAATAACCTCATTACATATCACTCACACTCGTATTTTGTCTTCAACTGCATTCCAGTCTGATTCCAGCATCCGAGTAATCTGCAAAAATATTCTCAAACGCAGTAAAATTGAAAAAGAAATATTTTTGCAATATAAAATAAAATGTGGATTTTGAAAATATTATTTGCCTCAGTTATTTGGATTGTTCGTCATCATTTATATTTGAATTCATCACACACGAACTTGTGACATACACAGTGTATCACTGTACATGCCACAAGGCCGTGCACACCGATATATGTATATACACTTGATATAGTAACAGGGACAGGTGAGCACAGGTCAAACCCAAACCAAAAACCGGATTCAACACAGGTGCGATAAAATAATGTCACAACTTTCTGCACAAGGTCAAATCCGAGTTCATGCTGGATTCAACTCAAGTGTCACAAAAGACCAATTCAGGAAATGCCACAGTGGAGTACTACAAGTAATTATGAAATGAAGACAATGCCACAGTGGAGTACTACAAGTAATTATGAAATGAAGACTCAAGAGAGTTCAAACATTTCAAGATTACAATGCAACCAGATTAATGAAACAAAGTATACAAGATGAACCAGATTCAAGTCCGAGCAAAGACCACAGTTATGAACAAGTAATCAAAACATCAAACGGACATGAAGCCGAGAATCAATGTATCAAAAACAATGAAGGCTACAGCAAAATCCAGTGCCAACATGAACCAGATGAACAATTCGAACAGTAACAAATCAATCATGCAGTATCATTAAGAAGACCAGACAACATCACATTGCAACTATATTGGAATACAAATGCATCACATATACGGCAACTTCAAAATGAAACATATGCACCAGCAAACTATGGCTAAATACAAGTGTCGACCAGAATCGAGCTTCACATGTACAGGGTGCAGTGATGCAAAAATCACAAGGAATTCAATCTAGTGTCGAAATCAACAGTTTCATCTCAAAGTTATCAAGAGCTGTTGCTAACAGAGAAAATACCAAAGTCAAGGCCGCAAGTATATCAAGGGACTGAAGTCAACAAAATGCCAGCAAAATGGAAACCGTGGTGAGCAAGGAATTAATCACTATCAATTCAAAGCCGTGTCAATCAAGGAAACAAAATATACGTTTTTAGAACAAGTCAGAAATCATCACGTTCATCCATATAAAATCGTACAGCCGAGTTTAAATCATCAGACGAATTCGTATATGAAATGCGAACGAAAATATAGGAACTGGAATCCTATATAAACAATGCTAACATCATCGGCAAAAGGATGAGATTCGAGTACGAGCAAAAACAATAAACCAATAAAATACAATTCCAAAATCATCTTCCAACTCGAATCAAAGATCGAGCTCAAGTACGAAAACACTAAAGCACAAAAGCATAAAATACATACCGAAGCAAGGAAAGAACTCGATCAACGAAGCAGCCGAAGTGAGCAACAGGAGGAACGATCGATCAAGGCTACACGCGAATAATCACCGAATCGATCAACATAAAGTTGGCTCTTCGAAAGCCCTAATTTGGATCAAGGACGAAAGCCCTAATTTCGCAAAGAGGAACGAACGAGAGAACAAAGCCGCCATTTGATTTCTTCAGAGCAAAAGAGGATCGGGTCTAATAATATAAAGGGGCCGGCTAAGTTATTAAAGAAAGAAATTGAGTTTAAAAATATAAAGGGGTTTTAATTAAGGGCTTTGTTTTATTTGTTTTTTAAATCGTTTTAAATTTGTATCTAAATTTCAAACTGGTATTTTTTCTAGTCGTGTGACTAGGGGACAATCTACGGGGCGTAGATTGAGAATTCGCAACTCAGTGGCTGAGTTGTGGCAGGGTTTTGAGCGTAGAGTTAGGATTAGTCGGTAGCGGGTGTCGCGAGTTTACGTGTGTAAGCGTCTGACTATCTAATTTCTAGTAGAAACCTTGGGGGCAGCACGTAGGCAGGGTTTTGCCGAAGCTGGGTAAATTCTGTGTTGTTCTGTTCTGCTATTTATATTCTGCAATATCTGTGCTATTTTGATTCTGCTTAATCTGTGTTGAAATCTGTGTTGATAATATTAAGCTTCCGCAATTAAATTTTTAAATTATTAGTATCACCCTATTCACCCCCCCTCTAGGGTGAAATCGATCCTACAAGTGGTATCGGAGCTAGGAATAGAGTCAAATTTTTGATTTAAAAAATTCGATTTTTTTAAAGAAAAAAAAATCAATTTTTGTTTTAAAAATTTGAATTTTTAAAATGGCTTCTTTTAATAATGCTTTTGCTGAGGGTCAGTCGATAGTTAGACCACCAATGTTCAATGGTGAATATGCTTATTGGAAAAATAGGATGAAAATTTTTCTAGAAACCATTGACGCTTGGAATATAGTTGAGACTGGATATAACAAACCAACTATAATAGTGAACAATCAGGAAATAGAAAAACCAAAGGATCAATGGACAGAATTAGAAAACAAATTACAAATTACTAACGCCAAAGCAATGAATTCTATTATTTGTTCATTAGATCAAATTGAATTTAATCGTGTTTCACATTGTTCATCTGCGCAGGAAATATGGCACACTCTCGAAGTGACTCACGAAGGAACATCTCAAGTCAAAGAATCTCGCCTTGCTATGCTAAGCAGTGAATATGAGAACTTTACAATGGCGAAGGAAGAAAATGTCAAAGAGATGTACGGACGACTTTCCAATATCGTATACAAATCGAAAGCTCTCGGAAAATCATACACCGAACTGGAAATAGTCCGAAAAATCCTCAGAGTCCTTCCACGAAGCTTTGAAGCCAAAGTGACTGCAATTCAAGAATCAAAAGATTTGAAACAGTTGAAAGTTGAAGAACTCATCGGAAATCTCACCACATATGAGCTAGAGATAAAATTCAAAGAAGAGCGTGAAGGAGGAGATACTCGGAAGAAATCGATAGCTCTTAAAGGAACAACTGAAAGTGATGATGATGACGATGATGATGGTGCAAAAGAACTAGAGCTGTTAATAAGAAAATTCAAAAAGTGGAATCAGAAACACGGAAATCCAGCTCTAAACCAAAAGTTAAAAAGCAGAATAGCAAAAGTATTTGACAGCCCAGACAAACAGAAGATCATCTGTTACGAGTGCAACAAACCCGGTCATATCAGTCCCGACTGTCCACAAAATAAATTCAGCCGTGGAAAGAAACAGAAAAAGAAAAGTTTTGCAGCCACTTGGGATGAAACGGATGAGGATGATAAAAGCACTGGCAGTGAAAGCGAAAAAGCGGATTTGTGCCTTCAAGGTAATATAACTGACAGTGACGATGACGAGCCAAGTGAGGTATCAAAACTTACCCATTCTGAGTTGCTTATTTATTTCCATGAAGTAAACGGTTGTTTTGAACGACTTAGGGAAAGATACGCTAAACTCGAATCACAAAAAGATACTTTGATAGAATTAAATAAACAACTTGACCAATTAGTTAAAAACTATCAAAGTAGGATCACTAAGTGTGATAAGTGTCCAACATTTGAAGATGAGATTAAAAAATCAGAAATTAATGTAAAATCACTTGAAAATGAAATTCTGATTTTAAAAGAAAGTGAAAATACGAGAAGAGAAAATTCTATCAAAAGGTGCACACAATTGTTAAATGAAAACGAATCACTCAAATCACAAGTCCAACAATTGTCTACTACTTTAGATAAGTTTTCCAAAAGTAAAAAATCATTGAATATGCTATTAGGGAAACAATCGGTCAATATTGATAGACAAGGACTTGGATATACTCAAAAAGAACGATATAAAAGTGAAATTAAGCAAGACAATTCAATGTGCACTATTTGTAGAAAATTTGGACACAATCAGAATAATTGTTGGTATAGGCCCAAACACAAGAAAACAATTCCAATTTGGGTTCCAAAAGGCACAAAAATAGAATCTCTCAAAATTAAACAAATCTGGGTGCCAAAAGGAACATATACAAATAGTTATGGGTCTCCACAAAATTATTTTTCAAATTATTCTGCCACTAACAACCATGGACCTATAAAAACAAATAGGTCACAAAAATATTCTACCGTGTAGGTGTGGTGGCAGGCTAAGGAACAACATCGGTGTTATCTGGATTCTGGCTGTTCCAGAAACACAACAGGCGACAATTCAAAGTTCCTTAGCCTAGTATAAAGGTGACAGATTCACAAGGACAACAACGAAAGATTATCGTACAGGTAAAACAGGTAATTGTATTTATTATCAAACGATAAATTAAATGTGATAATCTGCACCATAATCTGAATTAAATCAGCCAGTTATGTGAAATGATTGATGATGTTAATTCTGACTTATTCAAAATGTTGACCAATTATCATTGAATAGAAATTGCTTGGATTAATTAATTGATTGATTACTGATTACTCATGCTACAAGTGGATATATTTGCTTATCTGTTCTGACACTATGATTATTGCTTGTATATTTCAACGGCTTCAATTCAAAAAGGATGTTACAAATGATTTTATGAAATTTTTTGAATTTTCACAGTCTGGTCTATAACATTGAAAATGATGAGTGAAAGAAAAATTTAGATGCAGATTACACTGGCAATCTAGTTGATGAAAAATTACTAGTGGAACGTGATTTAACATTCAGTAATTGCATCATATCTGCATATTTTTCATTTCAAATAATTTTCAATTAACAGATATTTTTTGGTTAAACCCTTCAAGAAAATCATTTTTGACCTTGTTCCAGATTAGTTATTTCAGAAAAATTATTTTTATAATTATTTTTGAAATTGATTTTAAATCACTACAATAACTAATCTGATCCCCTACTAATTATCGAAAAGATAAATAGTGATTGAAAAAGTGATGAGTGTTGATATTAATCGTATATTATAACTCAAGACGGTATATTTAATAAAATTCTTTAGAAAATTTAAACAAGAGTTATAAAAATTTTGTTTGGCAAAAATTTCACGACCATTTCTATATCTATCATTTTTCTATCAACCATCACTCATCAAAATCCAATATAGTAAGTCAATATGTGGTATTTTAAACGGGAATCATTCATTTTTCATTCTATTATATTTTTTAACAAATGAAAACATCCAAAGAATTCACTCTCATTTAAAAGTCCTCACGGTTATGCATGGGTGAATTACTTTGAATTTGTTATGTGCTTTCATACTCATTTAAAAGTCCTCACGGTTATGCATGTATGGAACACATATCAAAAATTAATTGATTAAATAAACAAGTTGATTCTAATCCCATTTAAAAGTCCTAACGGTTATGCGTGGTTAGAAGATACTTGAATTCATTTTTTAAAATTTTGGAATACTACTAATCTCATTTAAAAGTCCTAACGGTTATGCATGGTTAGTAGATATTCAAATTCCTGTTATAAATATACCACAAATAGACCCAACTATATGGTTTTATATGATGATATTATCCCTATCATTCTAAAGTGGAATATGCGTCAAACAAAGTATTTATGATTTTTGTTTGATTTTTCTATTGAAATTTAATATTTATACTCGATTGGGAATTAATATTATTTTAATGTCAATCACTTTATCTCTATTTTTTCTAGCACTATTATTCTTTTGCTGATAACAAAAGGGGGAGAGAAAAGTTAAGATTTTGAAAATAAAGGTCAAATATTTTCTAATTGCATCAAAGCTCATTTGAATATTTTATTCGCATGCATATATGTAGGGGGAGTATTGTGTAGAGAGGGAGCATATAAATAGGGGGAGCAAACTGAATATTCAAATACATTTAAAATAGTCAAAATCTTAAATATATGTTTGTTATCATCAAAAGGGGGAGATTGTTGAATATGCGTCTATATGATTTTTGTTTGATGATAATAAACATATATACATTCATTTAAATGTATTTAATATTATACTATTTTATTTTTCACAGATAAAATAAATATTTGCTGAATAAAATAAATAACATAGAATTGAAATTCAAAACGAATATTTTATTCAAACAAATATTTATTACAATTTTGATAGTACAATTTCAAGCTCTCACTATATCTATACAATTTCTGAATACATCACAATTCACTTTTACATTAATAACCTCATTACATATCACTCACACTCGTATTTTGTCTTCAACTGCATTCCAGTCTGATTCCAGCATCCGAGTAATCTGCAAAAATATTCTCAAACGCAGTAAAATTGAAAAAGAAATATTTTTGCAATATAAAATAAAATGTGGATTTTGAAAATATTATTTGCCTCAGTTATTTGGATTGTTCGTCATCATTTATATTTGAATTCATCACACACGAACTTGTGACATACACAGTGTATCACTGTACATGCCACAAGGCCGTGCACACCGATATATGTATATACACTTGATATAGTAACAGGGACAGGTGAGCACAGGTCAAACCCAAACCAAAAACCGGATTCAACACAGGTGCGATAAAATAATGTCACAACTTTCTGCACAAGGTCAAATCCGAGTTCATGCTGGATTCAACTCAAGTGTCACAAAAGACCAATTCAGGAAATGCCACAGTGGAGTACTACAAGTAATTATGAAATGAAGACAATGCCACAGTGGAGTACTACAAGTAATTATGAAATGAAGACTCAAGAGAGTTCAAACATTTCAAGATTACAATGCAACCAGATTAATGAAACAAAGTATACAAGATGAACCAGATTCAAGTCCGAGCAAAGACCACAGTTATGAACAAGTAATCAAAACATCAAACGGACATGAAGCCGAGAATCAATGTATCAAAAACAATGAAGGCTACAGCAAAATCCAGTGCCAACATGAACCAGATGAACAATTCGAACAGTAACAAATCAATCATGCAGTATCATTAAGAAGACCAGACAACATCACATTGCAACTATATTGGAATACAAATGCATCACATATACGGCAACTTCAAAATGAAACATATGCACCAGCAAACTATGGCTAAATACAAGTGTCGACCAGAATCGAGCTTCACATGTACAGGGTGCAGTGATGCAAAAATCACAAGGAATTCAATCTAGTGTCGAAATCAACAGTTTCATCTCAAAGTTATCAAGAGCTGTTGCTAACAGAGAAAATACCAAAGTCAAGGCCGCAAGTATATCAAGGGACTGAAGTCAACAAAATGCCAGCAAAATGGAAACCGTGGTGAGCAAGGAATTAATCACTATCAATTCAAAGCCGTGTCAATCAAGGAAACAAAATATACGTTTTTAGAACAAGTCAGAAATCATCACGTTCATCCATATAAAATCGTACAGCCGAGTTTAAATCATCAGACGAATTCGTATATGAAATGCGAACGAAAATATAGGAACTGGAATCCTATATAAACAATGCTAACATCATCGGCAAAAGGATGAGATTCGAGTACGAGCAAAAACAATAAACCAATAAAATACAATTCCAAAATCATCTTCCAACTCGAATCAAAGATCGAGCTCAAGTACGAAAACACTAAAGCACAAAAGCATAAAATACATACCGAAGCAAGGAAAGAACTCGATCAACGAAGCAGCCGAAGTGAGCAACAGGAGGAACGATCGATCAAGGCTACACGCGAATAATCACCGAATCGATCAACATAAAGTTGGCTCTTCGAAAGCCCTAATTTGGATCAAGGACGAAAGCCCTAATTTCGCAAAGAGGAACGAACGAGAGAACAAAGCCGCCATTTGATTTCTTCAGAGCAAAAGAGGATCGGGTCTAATAATATAAAGGGGCCGGCTAAGTTATTAAAGAAAGAAATTGAGTTTAAAAATATAAAGGGGTTTTAATTAAGGGCTTTGTTTTATTTGTTTTTTAAATCGTTTTAAATTTGTATCTAAATTTCAAACTGGTATTTTTTCTAGTCGTGTGACTAGGGGACAATCTACGGGGCGTAGATTGAGAATTCGCAACTCAGTGGCTGAGTTGTGGCAGGGTTTTGAGCGTAGAGTTAGGATTAGTCGGTAGCGGGTGTCGCGAGTTTACGTGTGTAAGCGTCTGACTATCTAATTTCTAGTAAAAACCTTGGGGGCAGCACGTAGGCAGGGTTTTGCCGAAGCTGGGTAAATTCTGTGTTGTTCTGTTCTGCTATTTATATTCTGCAATATCTGTGCTATTTTGATTCTGCTTAATCTGTGTTGAAATCTGTGTTGATAATATTAAGCTTCCGCAATTAAATTTTTAAATTATTAGTATCACCCTATTCACCCCCCCTCTAGGGTGAAATCGATCCTACATACTCGTCAAAATTTCCAACAAAAATTAAGGTATCATCACAATTAGACACGAGTTTGGCTAGTTGTTTCGGTTGATGACATAGTGCAACTATGAAATGGGTCCTCGGTCGATTATCAAGTTTTTCAAAGTGGTATTTTTATTTCTTTTCAATAAGAAATCGAATCAACTAAGTGAAAATAGTGCTTGAATTTCAATTGTTTGCTCTCTCTATTTTTGAAAAGCATTAACATTATTATTATTTACACACCTAACTCAGATAAATTGAGGCCAGATATACCGATCATGCACTGACTGTTGGGCGTACATGAGAAGAGTACAGAGCGTGGCGAGTGTATACACTTGCATGTGAACACATGACTCTAGGTGTTTCTTATTTTCGAAAAAACCATTTATTTATATATTTTTTATGAAGATAGAGTTTTGCAAAATCATCTTAGCACCACTTAACTTAGAAGATCAAAAACGTTATCGCCTTTACCTTAAATCAACCACTCTTTTAAATAAAGAATTACAATTTGATATACTTCATAATTAACAACCATGAAACTTCTTATATACTAGTTAAACCATAGTCACTTGTAATCAAACTTTATTTTTATTTTTATGAAGACAAATAAATTTTCAAAAATTTCAATTTACTAACCAAAACATATACTTATCCCATAGTGTTTCTCTAAAAGTAAATCAATATGCTAAAAAGAAAATTTGTTTTGGGATTTTTTTTAAGTTTTGAGTTTTGGAAAGAAAATGGAAAAAAAATAAACCATGAAAAATCAAAAATGAACATGAGACTCCCCCTCACACTTAATTTTGACTGTGTCCCCACAGTCAATGCTTGATATAATGAGTGTAACGGGGAAAAGTATGTACATACTTATAAGAGAGGGATAACATTTCTTACTAGACGTAGTATAGCTCATTAAGTGTCATGAGCTCCTCCTCTCGATCACTTGGCAATTCCAAGTAAGGCTTTAAATGATGACCATTGACTTTGAAAATTGAT
The DNA here is from genome assembly GCA_030737815.1 of Allium fistulosum. Lineage (NCBI taxonomy): Eukaryota > Viridiplantae > Streptophyta > Magnoliopsida > Asparagales > Amaryllidaceae > Allium > Allium fistulosum. The sequence goes on along the minus strand of CM060901.1, from coordinate 1,414,234,141 downwards.
ACATCCCTAGGGGTTTTTATTTTTATGGCACCGTGCGGAAAAATAGTTCGTACAATGTATGGTCCTGTCCACCTTGATTTTAACTTCCCAGTGAACAAATGAAGTCAACAATCATACAAAAGAAGTTTTTGATTTGGCGAAAATGTTTTCCTTAGGAAAGACTTGTCATGAATAACTTTTGTTCTTTCTTCGTAAATTTTTCGTTTTCATACGCATCGTTCCTAATCTCCCCTAACTCATTGAGTTGCAATTTTCTGTTCTCGGTAGCTTTTTCAAGATCAAAATTTAAGTTCTTCACTGTCCACAACACTTTATGTACGATTTCAACTAGTAAATGGCATGCTTTCCCGTAGACTAAACGAAATGGGGACATTCCAAGGTTAGTTTTAAAAGCGGCACGGTAAGCCAAAGCGCATCCATTAATTTTTGAGACCAATCTTTCAATTTTTATTAACTATTTTCTCCAAAATTTGTTTATTTGTCGATTTGAAACTTCAACTTGACCATAAGTTTGAGGATGATATGTAGTGGATAACTTGTGGGTTATCGAGTATTTCTACATTAGAGTTTCAAATGATCGATTGCAAAAATGAGTTCTATTATCGCTTATTATTGAGCTATGTGTGCCGAACCTCAAAAAGATGTTTTCTTTAAGGAATTTCACAACAATTCTATGGTCGTTGGTTTTATACGGAATGGCTTCGACCCATTTAGAAACGTAATCAAAAGCAAGAATAATGTACAAATTTCCAAAAGAATTGGGAAATGGTCCCATAAAGTCAACACCCCAAACATCAAAGATTTTGATTGTAAGAACAGGGTTCAAAGGCATCATGTTTTGTCGAGAGATTCTTCCTCAACGATCGCACGTTTTACAAAACTCAAATGCATCTTTAAAAAGTGTAGGCCAGTAAAAACCACATTGAAGCACCTTTTTCGTGGATTTCTTAGGACCAAAGTGACCACCACAAGCTTGGTCGTGATAAAACGAAAGAATACTTTTGATTTCATAATCCAGGATGCAACGTCGAATGATTTGGTCAGAACAGTATTTGAACAAGTATGGATCATTCCAATAGAAGTACTTGACTTGGGAAAGAAATTTATATTTATCCTGTTTCGACCAAAATGAAGGAGTTTCGTTAGTGACTAAATAGTTCACTATGTCGGCATACCATGGATCGATAGAAACGGAAAGGAGTTGTTCATCAGGAAATTTCTCATTGATCGGTAAAGATGATGGCGCATTTGGAAGATGCGACAAGTGATTGGCTATGACATTGTCATATCCTTTTTTGTCTTTGATCATAAGGTCGAATTCTTGGAGTAAAAGGAACTAACGGATCAAATGAGACTTAGCATCCTTTTTAGCGAAAAGGTACCAAAGAGCGGAATGGTCAGTGCAAATAGTAATGTGTGAGCCAATCAAATAAGGTCGTAAATTTTCAAGCCCAAAGACTACCGCTAGAAAGCTCTTTTTTAGTGGTCGTATAATTGAGTTGGGCATCATTAAGAGTCATACTATCATAGTAGATGACATGAATAATTTTGTTGATGCGTTGTCCTAAGACAGCATCGACTGCAAAGTTAGAAGCGTCACACATTATTTTAAAAGGAAGATCCCAATTGGGTGAGCAAATGATGGGACTGGAAATGAGTTCGTTTTTGAGACATTTGAAAGTAGAAACACTGTTAGAATTAAAGTCGAATTGAACGTCTTTTCCAAGAAGAGTCGTAAGCGGTTGAGTAATTTTATTGCATTCCTTCACAAAGTGTCAATAGAACCAGCGTGTCCAAGAGATGAATGAATGTCCTTAACAGATTTGGGAATAGGTAGATTCGCAATTACATCAACTTTCGCTTTATCTACCTCAATGACTTTGTTTGAAATGACATGCCCAAGGACAATGTCGTGTTTGACCATAAAATGGCATTTTTCCTAATTTAACGTTAAGTGTTTGTCCTTGCAATGATTAAGAATCAACTCAAAATGGTGTAAGCACTCGGAAAAGAGTTTCCAAAGATAGAAAAATCATGCATAAACACTTCAAAAAAGCGTTCGATCATATTAGAAAAGATGTTGACCATGCAACATTGAAACGTAGTAGGAGCATTGCAAAGGCCAAATGGCATACGTCAATATGCAAAGGTACCAAAGGGACACGTGAAAGTCGTTTTCTCTTGATCTTTAGGAGAGATTGGAATTTGGTTATAGCCAGAATAACCATCAAGAAAGCCATAGACTTCGTGGCCGGCTAAACGTTTAAGCATTTGGTCGATGAAAGGAAGAGGGAAGTGATTCTTATGTGTTGCAGCATTTAATTTTCGATAATCGATGCAAACACGCCAACCCGTTTGAGTATGAATTGGAATGAGTTCATTAGAGTCATTCCTGATAACGGTAAATCCAGACTTTTTCGGCACGACATGAATTGGGCTAACCCATGAACTATCATAAATGGGGTATATGATTCCATTATCGAGGAGCTTAAGAATTTTGTCTTGAACTACATCCTTCATTTTTAGGTTAGTCTTCGTTATGCGTCATGAACAAGCTTGGCATCGTCGGCTAAATGGATGTGATGTTGAACAAGAGCAGGAGTAATTCCCTTTATATCGATGATCGACCATCCAATTGCATCTTTATTTTTTGATAGAATTGAAAGTAAGGAAGTTTCTTCATCGAGAGAGAGTTGAAGAGATTATTACGGGAAATGTTTTGTTGTCACCTAAGTATGTATACTTATGGTGAATGGGAAGGGGTTTAAGTTCCAACCTCGGAGGTTGCTCAATCAACGAATTCGGTTGAAGTTCTGATTCAATGGTAAGGGGTTCAAACGGAAGTGCATTTTCAATTTCGTTAGGCTTGTCTTGAAGTAGTTGTTCATATTTGGTCTTGTATTCGTGGTTTAGGTCAACTGTTTCATTATCAAAATTTTCTTGAATGATGCTAACTTCCAGCGTTTGGTCACGTGGTTCATTCGATTGATTTTCAAGGTTGAAAATGTTAAGATCCAAAGTCATATTTCCAAAAGAAATTTTCATCAAACCGTTTCAACAATTTACTAAAGCTTTTGAAGTAGCCAAGAAAGGCCGGCCTAAAATTAATGGAATTTGACTCATTGGATTATTCATGGATTGAGTCTCCAAAACGATGAAGTGACAGGGAATATGAATTGACCGATTTTGATGAGTATGTCCTCGATTTCTCCCATGGGTTTCTTTATTGAACGATCGGCAAATTGAAGAGTTACTTTCGTCGGTTTTAGTTCACCCAAGCCAAGTTGCTGGTAAATGGAATAAGGAATCAAATTGACACTCACACCTAAATCGAGTAAGCATTTGTTAATTGTTTTGTCTCCTATCATGCACGAGATTGTCAGACATCCATGATCTTTGTATTTAACAGGAATTTATTGGGACAAAACTTCGCTAAGTCCGGCGGCTAAGAAAACTTTCATGGGTACATGAGTGTGTCGTTTTTGAGTACACAAGTCCTTGAGAAATTTAGTGTAAGTTGGGACTTGTTGAACGATATCAAGAAGCAGGATGTTAACTTTTACTTGTTTAAAAATTTCCAACATCTTTTCCATTTGGTTAGAGTGTTTCTTGGGTCGAAGATGATGTGGAAATGGAAAACAATACTCAGTAGATGGGTCTACTTGAGTAGAAGAAGAATTTGGATTGGAGTTTGATTCGATGTTTGGCTCAACATTTTGTTAAGAATCATTTATTGTTTTAGAAGTTTCAAGAGGGATTTCTGGTATATCATTTGTATTTTCAACTTGATTATCGATTTGTTTACCGAAATGCAAAGTTGTGATAGCATTTATTTGGGTTACATTGCTATCTTGAACAACATGGGTTTGATTCGAATTCGTGTTATGATCTTTAGGATTCGGAACTAGCTGACTTGGGAATGTGCCTCGTTTACGTCCACTCACAGATGTGGCTGATTGACTCATTTGCATTTCAATTTTAGCAATATATTGACTTGTATTCTGCATGCACGAGGTTAATAAACTGTTTGATTGGAGATTTTGAGTGGTTGCTTTAGCCAAAGTTTCAAGACTTTTCTCAAGTGAACTTAATCATTTATCATCATGGGGAGCGAAAGATTGTTGTGATTAATTTTGAGACGGACCCACAAAATTTTGTTGAAAATGATTAGGTTGAAAGGGAGGATTCGAAGCATTGTTTGGAAATGCCTAAAAGGTGGGACGAACCAAATTCGTGTTGGAATTATTTTGGTTCCAAGCAAATTCAGATGATTTTTCCAACTAGGATTATACGTTGGAGAAAATGGGTCGTTCTTAACCATATTGAAAGCATTAAGTTATTCTATCGAATTAGGGCACTGATCGGTTATGTGATTGGGATCGTTCCATTTATAACACATTAGTTGGGAAGCTTGGTTCATTTGGTTGGATGAGAAAACGTTGTCGTATTTATTGATCATTGCATCGATTTTAGCTCCCAAAGCTAACGATGATCCTATCAAGTGTGCACTCGATCGTGAGTAAATGGATTTTTCGTTAGAATGTTCCCATTGGGATGTCTTTTCGACCATGTTTTCAAGAAATTGCCAAGCATCATCGTGATGTTGGGCGAGAAAATTGCGTTGGCACATCGATTCAAGCATGGTTTGTAAGCTATTTTCAAGTTCATCGTATAAGATTTGGCAAAGGGTCCATTTCTTAAAATTATGGTGTGGACATTTTTTCGAAAGCTCTTTAAATCTCTTAAAATATTTTCTGAATGGTTCACCCTGAATTGTTGAAAATTCACAATTTCGTTTCAGATTTTAGTTGTTTTTTTCCAATGGGTAGAACTTTTTTAAGAAGACTTTAACAAATTCTTCCCAAGTTTTAATCAAGTTTGATGGTATGTTATACAACCATTTTTTAGCATAATTAGTAAGAACAAATGGAACTAATCGAAACTTGATTCCATCATCACAAAGTTGTTGGAGTTTTATGGTTGTTGTTATCCCGCCTTCTAGTCAAGGCTAGGATATCAACAAATTGGCTAAAAAGATGGATGTCAGGATTGGAGATCGATTGGAAACAAGGATATGATCGATACCGTTAAAATTGGACCAAGCTCCAATCAAGGTAGGATTGATTGGGAATGTAAATAAGGTTAGGCGAGGCTACCTTTCAAATTTTAGGACAATCGCAGTTTGTACGCTCAAGTTATGGACAGATCAATATTAAAAAAAAATGGTTCACATCGATACGTGTGTATCGATCGCTGCAGCTTTAGTTTGGATCGATCGGTCTTCAGATCGATACGTCTCGTATCGATACACTTCGTATCGATCAGTTGACTCCAAGATGAATTCAAGGTGATGGATGTAGATATCGTATCGATATGTACGTGTCGATCGGATATGGAAAAGCAAACTGATGGATATAAAGCAATGGTTACGGAGGTTCGGAGAAGCGTTTCGTATCGATCACTGATTGATCGATGTGAAGGGCACACACGAAAGGGGCTATGCTGGATGGATACCATGGAAGGAGTAGAGGATGGATACGATAAGCAGCAAGCTCTCATAGGCTATTTCATATCGATCGCGTTCGTATCGATCGATACGAAGGAATCAGTCAAGGGAAGGAGTGCTTAACATGGATCACTGCGTGAAACTCGGATCGATACAAAAGGAATGGATACGGGGTATGGATACAAAATATGATGGATACGAAGCTCTTGATCGATATGAAGGTTTTAGCCTACATTGGCAAATGCAATCTTGGATCGATCATAACTCTCAAACTACAAGTCCAAATGCTATGAAATTTTCACAGAAGCTTTCTTACTCACTCAAGAACGTCCATGATTGATCTCGACTCCATTGGGCCATTTTTGGATCGATACGAAGGCAGTATGGATCGATCTGGGATCGATCCGAAGTAACCCCAGATCGATCTAGTTGGCCCACCTACGCAAGAGAAATGGTATTTCGAGTTTTGAAGGAGATATTTCCAGATCTACCCCTATAAATACCACCCCTACGCTTACTAAAAAGGGACTTTTGGAAGATCTTGCGTCGTTACTCTGTTGAAACTCCATTGTAACTTCAGTGCTATTGATCTATTGTAAATCAGTTGAGAATCCTCAATAAACAACAAACTATTCAAAGTGGACGTAGGCCACAATGCCGAACCACTATAAATCTTGTGTCTTCTTTTACTTTCTTTCATTTTAATTTTGTTATTTCTTCCTTTTTACTCTCTACATCACCTAGATCTGAGATCTGTGTTTGGATATTGAGGATTTGGGTGTAAACACTAGTGCTTTCCCTACTTCTAGGGTTTGTGACATATTTTGGCGCAAACACTTTGGTGTTTTCATTGAGAACTGAACTTAGGGATTTGGAGGTTGGATTTTGGATCTGAAACCTTAGGAACTTGGATTCTGGGAAGCAATGGCTAAGCAATCGACAAGGAGATAGAGAATGGAGGGAGTCAGCATGAAGGAAGTCAAGAGGTTTCCTCAGGAGCTAATCAGGCCTCAATCTTCATCACTATAGACGAGATGGAAACAATGCTAAAAAGGCAGGAGGATATGATACAGAACCTACTCCGACAGGTTGGACAAGCTGGAGTGCAAAACCACAGGAATGGAGTAGCAGGAGATGCTGGAAATGAGGATCAAGAAGCTGTAACAGCATGAACAGAGGTAGTCCAGAATCAGAACCACGGAAATGGAGCAACCAGAATACATGATAGAGTAGAACCATTAGGAACGACCCCTGAACCAGGGGGCATGCCCCCGAATCATGTTGGCTCAATTCTAGGAAGGATACCAAGGGGCGCTGTGCAGTTTGGGGTTGATCGGGATATGGATGCTCGTCCATAAGGACAGGTTTCAGGATTCCCCCATGGACTCGGGGGGCAGGTCAGAGATAGCGGGCATAGGCTACCACTTGATGACAATGACAGGTTAGCAGACATGATCAGATGTGCTATGAGGGGAGGATTGGTGAATAGAGATTTGGAGGATGTGAACAGGAGCCACTTTGCTCCTACGATCAGGCAAGCTAGGAATCCATCGGATTTCAAACTACCAATGCTGGAAATGTATGATGGGAGAACGGATCTCGCTGTTCACTTGACAAGGTACATGAGACACATGAAAGTACTGGGAGCATCGGAGGACGTCATGGCGTGATGCTTCCCTTTGTATTTGATGGATATAGCAGCACTGTGGTTCAGAAAACTGGAAAGCGGCTCTATTCGCACATGGACGGAGTTGATCGAGAGGTTTATGAGGCAATTTCGGGTCCACGTCATGAGACCCAAGAATGTGATGATTTAACATCGAAGAAACAATGGAAGGGAGAGTCACTTAGGGATTTCTTAACCAAGTTCAATGTGGCAATGGCTTCGCTGGATCGACCCGATCCGTCGATGGTTTTGATGGCAGCAGTCTCAGGGATTGTGGATAATTTGGATTTTAAGATATCGTTGGAGCGGGATCCACCGATGGATCTTGGGGAATTTTACCATGAAGCAGAGAGGTTTCTATGACAGGAAGATGCGAAGGCTGAAAGAGAAGGGAGGGAGGCTAAAGTTTATGAGGTAAAAGGTGGAGGTCCACCCAAGGAGGGTTTAAACAAGGATGATAGAGGCAATAGGAAAATGAATGACAACAGTAACACATCGAAAAGGAAATGAATGGAATCTAAATTCTCTTCTTAAATGAATTTGACTGAAACTCTGGAAAGGATTTATTCGGATACTCGAGGGTGCCTCCAGTATCGAAGGCCGGCAAAAAGGGAACCCTCTAAATATGAGTGGGCATCGGGAAAGCATTGCCTATTCCACGAGCTGGATGGGCACAACATGAAAGACTGTAGGCATCTGAAGGATATTATTGAGGAACATGTAAGGAATGGTCCTTTGCAACAATACATAAGGAATCAAGCTGTGGCAGTGGAATAGGAGCAGCCATCGCCCACCTCAAATGAAGATGGCACTGGATCTAGGCATCATCATCAACTTATTATCAACTGATTGAATTTATAGATGGAATAAGTAATAAACCGCGAAGTAATGCGGCTAAGTCACATACACATGTATGAGATCGAGGACGGCCCCTAGGCATGCTCTTAGATGATGATAAACCGTGATGCTCGAGTTTATGAAATCTTGTTTTTTCTGTTTTTTGCAAACTCTGGTTTCTATTTTTTTGGTACTATGGTTGTTTTTTTTCTTGGTTGTATGGATATTTATTTTATCAAATAAACTCTGTGATGATTGGATTTGAATTAATGTAATAAATACTACAGATCACACGGTTACGGTCCCCACCAAAGAGACGGGGCAATGACCGCGAGTTACGAGTCTCTTCGCTGGAGAGCGACAAGATGGACTCAAACTTGGATTAAGTCCTCGACCGGAGAGTCAAGGCCGAAGAATATAAGTCATCGACCGGAGAGTCGAGGCCGGAGAATATAAGTCCTCGAACGGAGAGTCGAGGCCGGAGAATATAAGTCCTCGAGCGAAGAGTCGAGGCCAGAGAATATAAGTCCTCCATCGGAGAGCCGAGGCTGGAGAATATAAGTCCTCGACCGGAGAGTCGAGGTCGGAGAATATAAGTCCTGGACTGGAGAGTCGAGGCCGGAGAGTATAAGTCCTTGATCAGAGAGTCAAGGCCGGAGACTATAAGTCCTTGATTGAAGAGTCGAGGCCGGAGAAGGAAAACCATAGATGAGCCCTAGACTGGAGAGTCGAGGCTGGAATAGTATGAACTGATCCAGCATGGCCTATAGCTTTGGATATGGACCCGGAGAGGTCCCGGTTTTGGCTGACGACCCAGAGAGGTCCCGGATTTGGATTACAGGACCCGGAGGTCCCAGATTTGGATGTCGACTTGGAGAGGTCATGGATTTGTTTATTCGGTTTTGGGTATGGATAGATTAGAACTCGGTTGTCGGGTTCAGATGGATATGGAATTGGCTAAGGATTTGGTTACTGGATTTGAAATCGGATATCGACTCGGAGCAGTCGCGGATTTGGATATGGATATGGCTTTGGCACTTGGATAGAATGGCTTGGTAAAGGATTAGATTATGGATAGGATGATATGGGTATGGATGGAATATGGACTTAGGATGTCGGATTTAAAGCTATTCAAAACACGCCTTCCCACTGCAAGGCATGTTTTGGGGGGCAAATGTTATCCCACCTTCTGGTCAAGGCTGGGATATCAACAAATTGGCTAAAAAGGATGGATGTCAGGATTGGAGATCGATGGGAAACAAGGCTATGATCGATACTATCAAAATTGGACCAAGCTCCAAACAAGGTGGATCGATTGGGAATGATAAACAAGGCTAGTTGAGCCTACCTTTTAGGTCAATCAGAGTTCGTACGCTCAAGTTATGGATGGATCAATATTCAAAAGAAATGGGTCACATCGATATGTTCGTATCGATCGCTGCGGCTTTAGTTTTGATCAATCGGTCTTCGGATCGATATGTCTCGTATCGATACACTTCGTATCGATCAGTTGACTCCAGATTAATTCAGGGTGATGGATGTGGATTTCGTATCGATATGTATGTGTCGATTGGATGGATACGGCAAAGCAAACTGATGGATATGAAGCAATGGTCATGGAGGTTTGGAGAAGCGTTACGTATCGATCACTTATTGATCAATATGAAAGGCACTAACGGAAGGGGCTATGCTGGATGGAGACGAAGGAAGGAGCAGAGGATGGATATGAAAAGCAGCAAGTGCTCATAGGCTATTTCGTATCGATCGTGTTCGTATCGATCGATTCAAAGGAACCAGTCAAGGAAAGGAGCGCTTAACATTGATCACTGCGTGAAACTCATATCGATACGAAAGGCATGGATACAGGGTATGGATACGAAGCTCTTGATCGATACAAAGGTTTCAACCTACATTGGAAAAGGCAATCTTGGATCGATCATAACTCTCAAATTACAAGTCCAAATGCTATGAAATTTCATAGAAGCTTTCTTACTCACTCAAGAATGTCCATGGTCGATCTTAGCTCCATTAGGCCATTTTTGGATCGATACGTAGGCAGCATGGATCGATCGGGGATCGATCCCAAACAACCCTAGATCGATCTGGTGGGCCCACCTACGCATGAGAAATGGTATTCCGAGTTTTGAGGGAGATATTTCCAGATCTACTCCTATAAATAGCACCCCTACGCCTACTAAAAAAGGACTTTTGGAAGCTCTTACGCCGTTAGCCTGTTGAAACTCCATTGTAACTTGAGTGTTATTGATTGTACTATTGTAAATCAGTTGAGAATCATCAATAAACAGCAAACTATTCAAAGTGGACGTAGGCTACAACACCGAACCACTATAAATCCTATATCTTCTTTTACTTTCTTTCATTTTTTTTATTTCTTCATTTTTACTCTCTATATCATTTGGATCTGAGATCTGTATTTGGATATTGAGGATTTGTGTGTAAACACTGGTGCTTTCACTACTTCTGGGGTTTGTGACCAATTTTTGCGCAAACAGTTGTGCAAACTTGTTCGAATTTTGTTAGGAAAATTTAAGGGTCATCATGTTCAAAATTGCCAAATTTTGGAAGAGTGGTAATATGGTTTGAATGAATTTCGAAATGGTTACCCGTTGAGGCGGGCAACGTGATACAAGAAGGAATATTACTATATCAGGAAGGATTCTATCCATAAGAGTTCGTGGGGCATTTTCGTTTGCCATTACAAGATGATCATTTGTTCGAGTTAAACGATTCGTAAAAGGGTCACGAGTCCAACGATTCATAGAAGTGTCACGAGTCCAACTACTCATGCACTAGCGAGAAGAATAGGGGAAGAGAAAGAAGTTATCTAGTTTAAGAGAATGAAATGGAGTTTAGAAAATGAAGTGAAAAATTATTTTGTTGTTTTCTTTATATAAAAAGGAAAAATATTTACCAAAAAGGATTTATTTTTCAAAAGGGAGATTTTTGTTTTGTTTTATGGATTTTTGGATTTTGGAAAAAAAAAATTTGTTTTTGTTTTTTAAATTTTGAATTTTTGTTTTTCTAAATAAAAACTAACTCAAATTTTTATTTTTATTTTTGGATTTTCAGAAGTAAAATGCTTGTTTTTTTTTGAATTTTTGATTTTGATTGAAAATTTTCAAAGGAAAGATTTAAAAAGATTTTTTTTTTAATTTTCGATAAACAAAAACTAAGTTAAGTAAAATGTACAATTTTTTTTAGTTTTGGATTTTGTTGTTTTTTCTTTTTTTTTAAATATGCATGAACTATTGCAACTAAATGAATGCAAGGACTAAATTACAAATTTTCTGTCCTTAGTACCTCCTAACCCAAAATTGTATAATCACACTTTGTCTTAATTCAACAAAATAGTTCTTAGCCAGGTAAAAGACATGAGTTATCGGTGCACCACGAATCACCGTAGTAATGCAGCCGAAGGTTTAAGTACCTTTAGAAAAACAATCACTAAAAAATTTATGAATCACCATAATATTTATATATGATTATTGCTCTGATGTAGCCTAGACACCAAGAAAATAAATTATTCAAAGAAGACAGCTTGCTATGATACAATTAAGCCCTGGGTGAGCTCGTGACTCCCTTAAGTCCAACGTCTAATCGTTATTATTAGCAAATTCTAGGATGATATGCAATTTGTGGGCCAAGGAAGGGGTGATGAAATCTCCCACCTTATGTGGATTTGGGTATTGCCCTTAAAAAAGAAAATAATATGATATGAATGCAAAAAAGAAATTAAACGTGAATTAACGATGCAACTACGAATGAAATTTGATTTTGTTTTTGTTTTTGAAATTTTTTTATGCAAGCAACCAACATTGCAAGGAAACTAAAAACAAATGATAAGGGCACAATACCAAAGCATGCAGAATTACTAGCAAATTATTTTAAAGCGGCGGTTCTTTTTAAGCAAGCAAAGCTATGTAGAGCAGTTTATAGCAGTAATTCCTTTTGATTTGGTTTCCTACAACCTGTAAGTTTTAAAAGGATATGTAAAACTTTTTTTTTCGTTTAATAAAATTCATAATAAAAAAACTAGACTAGAAAGGAAAAGAAAAGGCAAAAATGAACACACAAAAAAATAAAAAATTCACTCAGAACCGCAAGCCCACAACCAATCAACCCAGTACTCAAACTCAGCCCGCAATGTTACCAATACCCCAATTCCTCTTCTTTGTTAAATGCGAAATTAAAAAAATGTAGTGTAAGTAGTTGAATGTTTAGTCGCGATTTGTGTTGAGTGCGACGATGGCCGGAGGAAATCGCTTCAGATGTACCAGTTTGGGTATTTTACTTCGATAAGGGTTGTTGGATTTCAGCAATTGTGGTGGAGGGTCGATGAAGGATGGTCGGTGTTTTGGGTAAGTTTGTTTTGGGTCGGTGTTGTGGAAGGAAGTTTGGGTGAAAGTAGTGGGTGAAGCTGTAAGTTCTGGTTTGATTTTTTTTTGAGATTAGAGTCGCGATTGTGTTTTTTTTGATAGAGGAAGGAGATGGAGGTGGTGGAGTGATGCGATGATTTGGGTGATTTGTGAAATGAAAGAGGCAGTGTGATAGTGGCAAGCTGGAGGCAGTATTAAAGGGCATGCAGAAGGCAGTGGATGAAGGAAGTGATTTGCTGCAGCAAGGAAGTGATATGGTAGCGTGGTTGGTGGAGTGAATGGTGAAGACGTTTGAAATGTTGCTGGTGTTGAAGTATTGAGAATGAGGTGCAGCAATGTTGTGGATGGTTGTTTGTGTTGCTGCAATGTTTATGTGCAGGGGAGGGTTGCTGTAACGACCCTAATTTTGAGCAACATTATTTAGGATATTTAATCAGTTAAATTAAATAAATAATGTAATGATTAGGGGATTGAAATTTGTGATTAATAGAAGGTTATCTGTGCCTATTTGAACTAATGAACTAAGAAAGTTAAAATGAATTAAGTTAGGTAATAGACAAGGGCAATATAGGAATAAAGTGTATTCTTACACCTTAAACCCTTAAACCACATTCATTTTACACGTTCAAAACAAAAACTAAATAGAAGAGAGGCCAGCTACCATTAAGGAAAATCAAGTAGAAGATAAGGCAAGAATCTAGAGGAAGCTTAATCAACTTAATCCAAGATCAAATCTCAACCCTTAATCACAAAGCTAAGGTGAATAATAGGTTACATCTCATATTTTTGATGTTTTTGTTTTCTAGATCAGATTCAAATATTTTGCAAAGTATATTTCCATGTTTTGATTATTAAATTGGATATATATGCTTGTTGATCATTTATGGTAATTCAAATAGATTTTATGATATGCTTTAAGGTGAAAACCCTATTAAATGACATCCAAATGTCTTGCGATTTTAGTATATGGTCAGAAGTAATATTTAGAGATGAGTTACAATTTTCATAATTTTCTTTATTAATGTGGATTTAATATTAATTTTCTAGTAAAGAAAATGGTTATTTGGGTTTAAAATTAATTACAGCTATTTTATGATGATTTTGGGTCAGAAATTAATATACGTTAGAAAACAAATTAAAAATGATTTATGGGAATTTTTATAGATTTGTCCTATGTGTTTTAATAAGTATATAAAATTATTTAAGTAATGGGACTTAAATTTTTTATATATTTATAAAGAAGAAGGGGTATTTTGTAAACAATTAAAATTGTTATTTCATAAATTTCGGTAGTGCTTTTAGAAAAGAAATTAGCAACCAATCATGTTCTGACAAACAAGACAGGTAAGTTGAAAAGAATTGCTTTAAAAGTTAAAAATTAGATTTTACATGCTTTTTTACATGTTTCCCCACTTTCGACACCTAGCTTTCAACCAAGTACTTCCGCCTCCATCACTATTGAATAAAATGTGCATGGTATCAAAGACTTGGTACGCAGCGAATTGGACATAGGCGAACGGTATGTAGTCGAAACAAGGTGTTTCGAAGAGGTCGAAGCTTTACTTTATTTTTAAATGAAAATGCGCTTGCTTTGCTTTTGCTATCAACTTGTTTAGCTTCCGACCAGGTCAATTTGTTTTAAAGGAATGATTTCGAAAGAGGTTGCACCATTTGTTTTAAGTTAATGCTTTCGAAGGGGCCGAAACCCCTTGCTGCCACTTTCTACCTTTCGAAGCGAATGGTTTCGAAAGGGTTGCTTTGTTTTTAAAATTTAGCCACTTCTCTAATGCTTTTGAAGGGTTGGTTTTGAAACCATCACTTCTTTACTTAGGAAATACCTTTCGGAAGAATGCTTTCGACTTAGTTGTTTTATGACCCTTTTGTTCTATTGAAAGTTAAACCCAAATGGTTTCGAAAGGAATAGTTTTAAATGGTTTCGAAAGGTTGTTCCACATGTTTTATTTGAAACCAAATGCTTTCGAAAGGTTTGACTTTATGAAAAGAATTTAGTGTTTTTGAAAGGTTAAAGATAAAGAATTCGAAGGGGTGGTTCCTCAATGGTTTCGAAATGTTTTAAATGGAATGTTCCAATGTTTTTGACAGGCAATGTTTATAGTGTTTTGAGGATGTCTAAGGATTTAAAGCTTTCAAAAGGAAGATTTTTTAATGATTTCGAAAGGTTTATTAAGACTGGTTTCGAAAGGTATGTTTTGGCCTTTCAGCCTAAGGTAATAAAGCAAAGTAGTTACTTGGTTTCAAAAGGGGTACTTTCAATGGTTTCGAAAGGGGTACTTTTAAAAGTCTAAATGTTTTCATCAACAAAGTTTTGTGTAAATATAAATAACATGGCAAGGTGGTTTGAGTAAAGCATAGAAGTATATTTTCCTTGTTAAAAGTATGATTTAATGGCTTAAATCAATTTGAGAGAAAATGTTTTCAAGGAAAAATTTATGGGTAGTTGACCCTAAGTAAATTGAATCAGATATTAGATTACCAGATGGGACTGGTATAGGATCGCGCCCTATACATTAGCTATTAGCCTCTAGCTAATTTAGTCCAAAATTCCAATGTGTAGGGCTTTGTCATAGGTAAGGCTAAAATGATGTTACACACAGAAAGAAATATACAGAGAAAGGATAGGTTATTGGTGAGCCCGCAAAACCATTAGAATCAGTTGATCCTGGGTGAACTAAGTTAGGGACAGCCATTCCGGAAGGGGAGTATCTAACATAAGTTAGATTATTTATTTATTTTGTCTGGTAGGCCCGAGTCAGCCAAAGTTAGTAGTTAGCCAAACAAAACTATAGTGTTTGGACAGATAGTCCATTGATTGCCTAATTTATATGCTTTCATGATATTGATATTATTGTTTTAACCAGTTTTGGTTGTAGGATTAAGATTTGCAAAAGATATGTTTTAAAAGGATATTAGTTAGGGGAAACCAGTTCCGCTAAGCGGCGTAGTCTCACTTAATATCGTATAACCGAGATGTATAGTATTATTCACACTAGGCTTTATGTTTGACTCGAAGTTTTAGTTTTTCCCCTTTAACACTCGGGTGCCCAAAATTGATTTGAGTAGGCTGGGGGTTGAGGATTTTCAGGTTTTAGTAGGTTGACGAATAAAGCTTCCAAAGACGACCAGGAGGCTGATGCTAGCTATATTTAGGAGTTGTTTTGTTTTATTTCCGATGTGCTGTATTAAGTCTATTATGACTATTTAGTACTCTGGTCAACCAAGGGGACATCTTCATATGTCACTTTTGGCGTATTTTGTAATGATTATATTTGATCTGAACTTGGGAAATGTTTGGGATTATGTAACTTGGATATGAAATGTTGTTTTGAAATGTAATCTGAAAAGTGTTTTAATCTGTGATGATTTTATTTCATATTCAAGTGCTTCTGATTTTATGGATACCATTAACATTACCATATTTGGTCACTAAAAGTTAATACTATGGATGACTGCAGCATCTGTAGCGCTTAGCTTCGGGCCTCCAGATAGGGGATGTTACAACTTGGTATCATAGCATATGTTTATGAAAAACTTTAAACTAAAATGTTTTTTGAAAACATAATCCTAAGGAATCAGAGATAAGTTCGGGGTATGGGATAACGCTATAGTAACGTACTTGTATTTGCTATATATAAGTAAATGCTGCATCTCTAGTTCCCTATATCTCTTAGGCTATACTTTTGTATCTTACGAGGCTCGAATACAGATATGGATGCTAGAAGTGGAAGAGTTAACCTTGTAGGGGGAACCACCACAACAAATGGAAATGCCAAACCAAATACCAGGAGAAACCCAGGTCAGGCACAAGTTGGAAATGTGGGTGTTGGAGTCCCACAATTTGACATGGGAGCAATGTATCAGTTCTTTGTCAACATGATGCAAGCGGGAGTTGCTGCTGGAGTAGTTTGAGGAAATGGTGGAGGAGTTCAGGGAGCTCCAGTAGTCAACAACTATGCTATTCTGAGTAAGGATTATGCTCGGTTGGGAGGAAATCCATTTAATGGAACTGAAGACGCAATTGAATTAGGGAATTAGCTATTTCATTAGGAGAGGATTTTCGCTGATCTAGGGCTCAATGACGAGCAGAAGAGAAGACTTGCTTCTAGACAGCTTCAAGGAGCAATGGTGTACTGGTGGAACAACGTTACAGTTGGAGTTAATGAGGAGACAATGACATGGGCTGAGTTCAAGAGAAGGTTTGGAGAGAGGTTTATGTTTGAGATGGCGAAGTCTGCTCTTGTTAGAAAGTTTATTGAATTGGAGTAGGGGGAGATGGTTGTGCTGGAGTATGCTTTAAGGTTTAAGGAGTTGGCGAGGTATGGGTATGCTAATGTTGATATTGTGATTAAGAGGAACGAGAAGTTCATCAGGGGGTTGAAGCCTAACCTTGCTAGGGCAACGATACAACATATCAGGGATCCTTGTGATGTTGTGGTAGAGATGGCTCTAAAGAAAGAAGAGATGCTTGCTTTTCTGGAGAGAAATAAGGCAAAGGAAGTCCAGGTGGGACAGGGTCAGAAAAGAAAGTTTTTCCATAAGAAAAGAGCTCAGAAGGGTGGAATTATAAAGAAAGGGAAGTCGGAGGTTTTCTGTTTTAAGTGTGATAAGAATGGGCATTTTGCTAATGAATGTTTTTCTGGAGATGGAAAGAAGGTGATCGGGAAGAAGATTATTAGATGCTTCAATTGCGATCAAATTGGACATTACAATAACCAATGCAAGGAGCCTGCTATGGATGGGAAGGGCAAAGTATATGCGTTGGAGCCAGCTACCTCGAGGCCAACAGCAGAGGAAAAAGGAAAAGCTGTGTTGGGAGGTACGCTTCTGATTCATGGTATGTCACTTAGCGTTCTATTTGATACTGGTGCGTCGCATTCTTTTGTATCTCGTTGTTTGATAGATAAGCTTAACCTAGAACCCTTATACTTACTTACTTCCTTAAGGATTGCAAATCCTATAGGAGGGTATGCGACACTTGGGATGAAGTGTGACTACCTAGATTTTGATTTGTTAGGTCATAGTTTTGTTTGCAGTTAGCATTTGTTGTTTGGAATTATTATGGGTATGGATTGGTTAAGTATGATGCTAGGATATTTTACCATGATAGGAAAATATCGATTAGATACCCTGACTGTAGTGATCAGATTATATACACCGTAGAAAACCCTAGTTGTTAGGTGAATGCTTTGTTGGGTGTTGTGGAGGTAGAAGACAAGTTGAATCGAGTTCTCGTTGTTAGAGAATTCGCAGATGTTTTTGAACCTATAGTAGGGTTGCCACCGAAACGAGCCATTGAGTTTTGGATAGATTTGATACCAGGAGCAGAACCAGTAAGTAGAATGCCAAGTAGGATGATACCTAACGAGATGTGGGAGTTGATGGTACAGTTGGTGGATTTGGAAGGCAAGAATTTTAATAGGCCAAGTAGTTCGCTTTGGGTAGCAGCCATGGTGTTTGCTAAGAAGCCGGACGTATCGTTAAGGTTATGTATCGATTATCGTAAGTTGAATGAGAAGACGATAAAGAATCGATATCCGTTGCCTAGAATTGATGATTTGTTCGATCGGTTGGGTGGAGCCAAGGTATTTTCTCAGTTAAATTTAGCAACATGTTTCCATCAGCTTAGAGTAGTAGAGGATAGCATTCCTTTGATTGCATTTAGAACTAGATATGGATCGTACGAATGGTAAGTGATGTCGTTCGGACTAACTAATGCACCGGCATTCTTTGTGTATTTGATGAACCGAATTTTCTGGGAGCACTTGGATAGGTTCGTGTTGGTGTTCATAGATGATATTTTGATATGCTCTAAGAATGAAAGAGAGCATGAAGTTCATCTTAGAGTGGTCCTTGAGACGTTGAGGCAGCATCAGCTGAAGGAAAAGTTTTCGAAGTGTCATTTCTGGAAGAAGGAAGTGAAGTTTCATGGTCATGTAGTCTCAGAGAAAGGGTTGTCTATAGATCCGACTAAGATTGAAGCGATGAACAATTGGAAGAGACCCGAGACAGTGACTGAGATAAAGAGTTTTCTTGGATTAGCTGGATATTATCGAGGATTCATTAATGATTTTTCGCGGATAGCAGCACTGAAGACCAAGTTAAAGCGAAAAGATGTGAAGTTTGTATGGATCGATAAGTGTGAGGAAGCATTCCAGAGCTTGAAACACTTATTGACTAATGCACCTGTGTTAGTTGTTCCAGAAGGGAATCGGGACTTAATAGTGTATACAAATGCTTGTGGAATAGGGTTAGGAGCTGTGTTGATGCAAAGAGGTAAAGTGATTACCTATGCTTCTCGACAGCTTAGACCGCATGTGGTTAGGTACCCAACTCACAATTTGGAATTCACTGCAGTGATTTTTGCATTGAAGATGTGGAGAGATTATCTTTTGGGAGAAAGATTCGAGTTATACACGGATTATAAGTCGTTGAAGTATTTATTCTCTCAGAAGGAGTTGTATATGAGACAGTAGAGTTGGTTAGAATTTATAGTCCCTTATGATTTTTGAATTGAGTACACACTAGGAAAAGGCAATAAGGTTGCAGACTCACTAAGCCGAAAACATCAGAATGCAGTGTTAGCAATGGTAGCCGAGTGGAAAGATTTAGAAGAGTTGACGACATGCAAAGTGCAGTGGAGATCTGAAGTTAGATATAGTAAGGAGACTACTATGTTGTCATGTTTAGGAGTTCGACCGGTAATGATCGAAAAGATTGTTTCTATACAGATGGAGGATCTAGTATTAGCTGAGTGGATCAGAAAGTTAAGGAACGGTACGAAGAATGATGACCTGAAGGATTTTAATCTTGACCAGTATGGGTGGTTGAGAAAGAAAGGAAGATTGTGCGTTCCGAATGTGGGAGACATTAGGAAGGAAGTTTTGGAGGAATGCCGTCGTTCGAAGTTCACTATTCATCCGGGAGGAACTAAGATATATCGGGACATGAAAAGGAGTTTCTTCTAGCAAGGAATGAAGAGGGATGTAGGCTTATGGGTAAAGTAGTGTTTGAACTGCCAACAGGTAAAGGCCGAACATCAAAAGCCAAGTGGGATACTTCAACCATTAGATATTCCAGTATGGAAGTGGGATTCAATTTCTATGCATTTTATAGACGGTTGCCAAGGTCTAATAAAGGAAATGAAAGTATATGGGTCATAATGGACATGTTAACCAAGAGTGCCCATTTCATTCCAATTAAATCAACTAGGACAACACCAATTTTAGCTAAGTTATTCATGAAGAATATAGTTAGACTTCATGGAATTTCCAGTAGTATAGTAAGTGATATAGATTCATTATTCATTAGTGAGTTCTGGAAAAGAATATAGTAAATTTTAGATACTATGCTTAAAATGAGTATCGCTTACCATCCACAGACAGATGGGCAAATGAAACGAGTTAACAAAATCTTGGAAGATTTGTTACGAGCTTGTGTGTTAGGTTTTGGGGGATCATGGGAAGACCATCTACACTTAGTCGAGTTTTCGTATAACAATAGTTATCAGGCTAGTATAGGGATGGCGTCGTTTGAAGATTTGTATGGAAGGTCATGCAAATCTCCAGTTAGTTGGTTAGAGACCGGGGATAGGTTGGTGCTTGGTCCGGATTTAGTTAGAGAAGCTACAGAGAAGATTGAGTTGACTCGGGCTAGGATGAAGGAAACTAGGCAGAAGAGTTATGCTGATAGAAGGCGGATAGACTTAGAGTTCTCTGTTGGAGATCATGTTTTCATTAAGGTATCACCGATGAAATTTGTAATTCGATTCAGGAAATCAGGGAAATTGGCACCGAGATTTGTAGGACCATTTCCTATTATATAAAGGATCGAGAAACTCGCATAAAGAGTGGAGTTACCGAACAGTTTGGCAAGAGTCCACGATGTTTTTCCTATTTCTCATCTAAGGAAGTGTGTTAGAGACTTGGAGACTACTATAGCACCGATTATGTTAGAGGACTTAGTAGTAAAGCCGAATTTGACTATAATTGAAAACCAATTCATATAGTCGCGAGAGATATGAAGAGGCTAAGGAACATGGTAGTCAGATTAGTTAAAGTCCAATGGAGCGACAATGAGAATGACTGTACTTGGGAGACTGAGAGCAAGATTAGAGACGCTTATCCTGATTTGTTTGATGGTATGTTTTACCTTTATTATTGATTTATATGTGTACCTTATCGTAATTTCGAGGAAGAAATTCCTTAAGGAGGGGAGTCTGTAATGACCCTAATTTTGAGTAACATTATTTAGGATATTTAATTAGATAAATTAAATTAAATCATGTAATGATTAGGGTATTGAGATTAGTGATTAATAGAAGGGTGGCCGTGCATATTTGAACTAATGAACTAAGAAAGTTAAAATGAATTAAGTTAGGGTAATGGACAAGGGCAATATATATAGGAATAAAGTATATTCTTACACCTTAAACCCTTGAACCACATTCATTTTACACGTTCAAAACAAAAACTAAATAAAAGAGAGGCCGGACACCATTAAGGAAAATGAAGCAGAAGATAAAGCAAGAATCAAGAGGAAGCTTAATCAACTTAATCCAAGATCAAATCTCAACTCCTTAATCACAAAGATAAAGTGAATAATAGGTTACATCTCATTTTTTTGATGTTTTTGGTTTCTAGATCAGATTCGAATATTTTGCAAAGTATATTGCCATGTTTTGATTATTAAATTGGATATATATGCTTATTGATGATTTATGCTAATTCATATAGATTTTATGATATGCTTTAAGATGAAAACCCTATTAAATGACATCCGAATGCCTTGCGATTTTAATATATGCTTAGAAATAATATTTTAGAGATGGGGTTTAATTGTTATAATTTTCTGAATTAATGTGGATTTAATATGAATTTTCTAGTAAAAAATGGTTATTTGGGTTTAAAATTAATTATGGGTATTTTATGATGATTTTGGGTGAGAAATTAATATATGTTAGAAAAAATATTAAAAATGATTTATGGGATTTTTTATAGATTTTTCCTAAGTGTTTTAATAAGTATATAAAATTATTTAAGGTATGGGACTTAAATGTTTTATATATTTATAAAAGGAGAAGGGGTATTTTGTAAATAATTAAAATTGTTATTTCAGAAATTTCGGCAGTACTTTTTGAGAATAAATTAGCAACCAATCATGTTTTGACAAATAAGGCAGTATAGTTTAAAAGAATTGCTTTAAAAAGTTAAAAATCAGATTTTACATGTTTCACCAATTTCGCCACCTAGCTTTCGACCAAGTACTTCCGCCTCCATCACCATCGAAACAAATGCGCATGGTGTCAAAGAGTTGGTACGCAGCGAACTGGACATAGGCGAAAGGTATGTAGTCGAAACAAGGGATTCCGAAGAGGTCGAAGCTTTACTTTGTTTTTACATGAAAATGCGCCCGCTTTGCTTTTGCTTTCAACTTAGTTAGCTTCCGACTGGGTCAAGTTGTTTTAAAGGAATGGTTTCGAAAGAGGTTGCACCTTTTTTTTATGTTAATGCTTTTGATGGGGCCGAAACCCCTTGCTTCAGCTTTCTACCTTTCGAAGCGAATGGTTTCGAAAGGGTTGCTTTGTTTTTAAAACATAGCCACTTCTCCAATGCTTTCAAAGGGTTGGTTTTGACATCATCACTTCTTTACTTAGGAAATAGCTATCGGAAGTGTGCTTTCGATTTAGTTGTTTTATGACCCTTTTGTTCTATTGAAAGTTAAACCCAAATGGTTTCGAAAGGAATAGTTTTAAATGGTTTTGAAAGGTTGTTCCACATGTTTTATTTGAACCTAAATGCTTTCGAAAGGTTTGATTTTATGAAAAGGATTTAGTGTTTTCGAAAGGTTTACGATAAATGTTTCGAAGGGGTGGTTCCCCAATGGTTTCAAAAGGTTTTAAATGGAAGGTTCCAATGTTTTCGAAAGGCGATGTTTATAGTGTTTTGATAAGAGGATGTCTAAGATTTTAAAGCTTTCGAAAGAAGATTTTTTAATGATTTTGAAAGGTTTATTAAGACTACTTTCGAAAGGTATCTTCTGGCCTTTCGACCTAAGGTTATAAAGCAAAGTAGTAACTTGGTTTCGAAAGGGGTACTTTCAATTGTTTTAGAAGGGGTACTTTCAAATATTTAAAGGTTTTCATCAACGAAGTTTTGTGTAAAGTATAAATAACATGGCAAGGTGGTTAGAGTAAAGCATAGAAGTATATTTTCCTTGTTTAAAGTGTGATTTGAAGGCTTAAATCAATTTGACAGAAAATGTTTTCAAGGAAAAATTTATGGGTAGTTGACCCTAAGTAAAATGACTCAGATATTAGAATACCAGATGAGACTGGTATTGGGTTGCGCCCTATACATTAGCTATTAGCCCCTAGCTAAATTAGTCCAAAATTCCAGTATGTAGGGCTTTATCACAGGTAAGACAAAAATGATGTTACACGTAGAAAGGAATATACAAAGAAAGGATAGGTTATTGGTGAGCCCGTAACACCATTAGGATCAGTTGACCCTAGGAGAACTAAGTTACGGACAAACCTTCCAGAACAGGAGTATTTGACAGAAGTTAAATTATTTGTTTATTTTGTCTGGTAGACCCGAGTCAGCCAAAGGTTAGTGCTAGTCAAACAAAACTACAGTGTTCTGTCAGATAGTCCATTGGTTACCTGATTTATATGCTTTCATGAAATTGATATTCTTGTTTTAACAAGTTTTGGTTGCAGGATTAAGATTTGCAAAAGATATGTTTACAAAGGATATTAGTGAGGGGAAACCCGTTCTGCTAAGTGGCATGGTCTCACTTAATATCATATAAACGAGATGTATAGTATTATTCACACTAGGCTTTATGTCTGACTCGAAGTTTATGTTTTTCCTCTAAACTCTCGGGTGCTCAAAATTTATTTGAGTAGGCTGAGGGTTGAGGATTTTCAGGTTTTAGTAGGTGGACGAATAAAGCTTCTAAAGACGAGCAGGAGGCTGATACTAGCTATATTTAGGAGTTGTTTTGTTTTATTTCTGATGTGTTCTATTAAGTCTGTTATGACAATTTAGCACTCTGGTCGACCAAGGGAGCATCTTCATACGTCGTTCTTGGTGTATTTTGTAATAATTATATTTGATCTGAATCGGGGAAATGTTTGGGATTATGTAACTTGGATATGAAATGTTGTTTTGAAATGTAATCAGAAAAGTGTTTTAATCTGTGATGATTTTATTTCATATTCAAGTGCTTTTGATATTATGGATTCCATTAACATTACCGTATTTGGTCACCAGAAGTTAATACTATGGATGACTGCAACATCTGTAGCACTTAGCTTTGGGCCTCCAGATAGGGAATGTTACAGTTGCAGGGAGGAGTTCGGGTTACGGCGGTTTGGAGGTGTAGTGGAAATTAAGTGTGCCAGGGTGGAGAGTGGTAGGGTGATGTTGTCTGAAGATGGTTGGTTGTAATCGGAGGTTGGCAGAAGTGATAGGAGGATGTGCAGTGATGTGCACTGTGATGTATGTGGTAGTTGAATTGGTTGGAGAAATGGCAGTGGGTTATTGGAGATGGAGGTGCACTGGTTTGTGGATATTGTTGCAGTGGTGGGTAGGGGCAATTGCTTGTATGTAGAAAACAGGGATATGTATAAGTTACTGGTGGTTTCATGAATGAAGTTATGGAAGAAGGGCCGCAAGGAGGTGATCTGGTATGTGAAGTGGAATATGGATGAAGTTGTTGTCAGGTTGCAATACGGATGTGGGTTAGTTGACAAGTGGATGTTTGGGAGGTGATATTGTTCAAATGGGTTGATGGCTGGAAAAGTGGTGGTGCAGGCAATGGGTGATGATGCACTGTGATGGAAGTTGAGTTGTTTGGCAAGAGGCAATGGGTATTTGATGTGCAGTTTTGAAGGTGATGCTTGGTTGATAGCAGTGGGAGGAAACAGTGGGTGTTTGTAGTGTGTTTTTCTGAAGTAAGGAGGATGGCAGTGGAAATTGCAGGCTGATGGCTTGAGGGATGGTATGCAGAGGGAGAAGGAGCAGTTCGTGGGTTGTGGATATTTGATGGGAGAATGGTGGAAGTATATGTGGTAGTACTATGGATGGAAGTTGTTGATGGATGTATGTTGATGGCAGTTTGTACAGGAGGGTGATTTGGCAGATGACAGTAATTAGTTGTTGTAAGATGATAGTTGATGGTGATGTATGGTGTTTGTGTTTGCACAGAGAATGGTTGAAATGGTTTTTAAGGGGTGTGGAAGTGCTTGGTTGATGAATGCAGTAGTGAGGTGGTAGTGAAGTGGTTATGATGTTTGTACTGTGAGGTGTATGTATGTAGGCTTTGAAGTAGTGAAGGCTGCTGGGACAGTGGAAAGGCAGTGGGATGTTGTATTGCAGTGTTGTTTTGATGGTTTGGGGAGTATTGGGTTTGGTTGGGTGGTGCAGTGGTGAAATGTAAGTGCACAAAGTTATGTTGAAGACAGAAGGCAGAGTGAGGAAGGAAATTGCTTGTTTGATGGTTGCCGATGATATTGGAAGTTGTATGTAACACCCCATAATTTTATAACCTTATTTAAGACATTTAATTAGTTAGATTAAATTAAATAATGTGAAAATTAATAGGTTGAGATTTGATTAGTTAAAGGTAGTCGTGCCATGTTAAGTAGCTTAACTAAAATGAAATAACACTAGGTAATGTGTTAGGAAAGGAGAAGGGCATTAAGGGAAATAGGAAACCCTTATACCCTAAACCCTATTGAGATGGTAATTCACGTTCATTCACTCTCATTTCACTAAAATTAAATTGCTAAGACCGGCCACCATTTCCCATTCTCAAGAGAAGAAGTAAAGCTATGGTTCAAGAGAAGAGAAGTAATCAACTAATTCAACAATCAAAAATCTCATCTATAATCTCAAAAGCTAAGGTGAATAATTACTACATCCCTAATTCTTTTAGTTTTCGACATTGTGATTAGATCCGAAATGCTTTTTCTATATTATTTCCATGTTTGATGTTCAAAGATATATATATTCATAGTTGGTGAAATTATATATGTTTATTCGTGTTTTATGAGATGTTTAACATGAAAACCCTATTTAATGACATCCGAATACCTTGGAAATTTAAATATAGGTCTGCAATAATATTTTAGAGATGGGTTTTGATTTTTACAATTTTCTGATTTATTATGGATTTTATATGAATTTTCGAATGAAGAAAATTGTTTATTGGGTTATAAATTATTTTCGGCTAAAATAATAATTGTTTGGGTTTGAGATTTTAATATGTTAGGTATTATATTAAAATAGATTTTCTAGATTTTTCCTAAGTCATTTGAGGGATATATAAAACTATTTAAGGTATGAGACTTAAATGTTTTATATATTTTAAGGAGAAGGGGCATTTTGCAAATAAAAATGATTTATAAATTTTAGTAATAGCGGCAACACATTTCTAAAAAGTATTTTATTGATTAATGAAAACTCTACAAACAAAGGCAGGTTAGTTGAAAAGTTTCCTTTTTAAGTTTAAAAACAAGAATCACACGTTTTCCATGTTTCACCCTATACGGCAGTTTACCTTCTGCCCTGGACCTTTCTTCTCAGTCGAAAGGTTTGCTTTTGATAAGGTTAAAGTTCAATGCGTATGGTATCAAGTAATTGGTACGTAATGAATTGAATAAAGCCGAAAGGTTCTAAGCCTAAATGTTGATGGCCTAAGAGGTTGGAATATAACTATTTTTATAAGTGAAAAGCTTTCTCCTGCTTTGCTTTCGAATTTGAGCCTTCGACTTGGTACTTACGACCAGGTCAAATTATTTAAAAGAAAGACTTTAAACCTTCCGATGTAGTCGATAGGTTATTGTTGCTTCTGCCATTACTTTGTTTTGAAAACCTCCGACTTAGCCGAAGGGTTTCTACCGCTTTTATAAAGTTTTTGCTTTGAACCTTCCGACCCGGTTGAAAGGTTACCTGTTTTTAAACTAGCCGTTTCTCCAATGCTTTTGGAAGGAAGCTTCCGACTTAGGTGGTTTATCCTTGTTTATAAAATACAACCCAAGGCTTTGGAAAGGTTGTTTTAATAAAGACGAAAGGTTTTAAAAGAAAGTTTCCAGATTATTTTAAGTTGAACCCTGTATGCCTTCGAAGGGTTTATGTTTTAAAAGGTTTCATGTATTCGAAGGTTTTGTTCATTGATCTGTTTCAAAAGGTTTATTAGATGTTTTCGAAAGGTTTACAGAGGAAGGTTTTCCAATGGTTTTTCTAAGGTAATGACTTAAAGATATTTTAAAAAAGGATGTCTAAAGTTTATAGCTTCCGTAAGGGCTGCTTTGAATGAGTTCGAAAGGTTTGAAAAACGATTTCGAAAGGTTTAAACGTTGATTTTGAAGGAGATAATTTTAGAGTATGGAAAGAGGTTCTTTCAAATGGTTAAGTGTTTTCCTCGACTAAATTTTGAGTAAAATATTTATATATCTGACATGGTAATATGATTTGATTAAAGTATAAAAATTATATTCTTTTCCTTGTTTGAAGTTTGATTTAAAGGTTTAAATCATTTTGAAATTGTTTTCAAGGAAAATTATGGGAGGAGATCCTTAAGCATAAATGACTCAGATATTAGAAAACCAGATGAGACTGGGGTCGCTCCCTATATATTAGCTAGTAGCCCCAGCTAATTGTTGTCCAAAATTCCATTGTGTAGGGCTTGGTCGTGGGTAGACTGTAATTTTGATTTCACACCGAAAGGAATACATGTTGCATACAGATAGGTTATTAGTTAGCCCGAATAGGATCGAAAAGACCTGGGAGATGATTAAGTTAGGGACAGACCGTCCAGAAGTGAGATATTAAACAGATAGTTTAGGGCATAATGTCCTGATAGGAAATGTTAAACAAATAGATAAGGATAGATAATCATGAATATGAATATCTAATAGGTGTTAGGTTAATTTTGATTATATTGTCCGGTAGGCTCGAGCCAGCCAAAGGTTAAAAGTTATGCAAACAAAACTTTTGCGTTTGAACAGATAGTTCAGAGAGAAGTAGTTAATAATCCTTTATGATACTTTTTATATATTTCTTATTACCTGATATTTATGTATGTTTACATAATGTTTATTTTGTAGTGTTTAACCATTGTGGATACAGGAGCATAGTATATAGTTATATGAAAGGATTTGCAAAGATATGTTTTAAAAAGGATGTCAGTGAGAGGAAACCCATTCCGATAAGCGGCGTGGTCTCACTTAACATAATTAAACCAGGATGTATAGTATTATTCATACCAGGCTTTATGTCTGACTCGAATTTTATGTTTTCCCATTAAACTCTCATGTGCTCAAAATTTATTTGAGTACGTTGAGAGGTTAAGGACCTTTTCAAGTTTTAGAAAATTGACGAATAAGCTACCGGAGGATGCAGGAGGCAACGGATGGCTACTTAGGATTTGTTGCTTTTATTTATGTTTTGATGGATTTTCTACTGTGTTATGATGTACTAGGTCTAATATAACCATGTAACTCTGATCAATCGAGGGGGTATCTTCATATACCGCTCTCGGCGTAATTTGTAATAACTATATTTGATCTATGCCTGGGAAAACAATTTGGGTTATGTGACGTGAATGTGGAAGTATTTTTTTTTGGAAATGTAATGAAGTAGTGTTTTAAATCTGTGTTTTGTTTCGTATTCAAGTGCTTCTAATATTATTGATACCATTAACATAGCTGTATTTAGTCGCCAGAAGCTAATATTATAGATGATTGCAGCATCTATAGCGCTTAGTTTTGGGCCTCTACATAAGGGATGTAACAGCTTGGTAACAGAGCGTGGTTTATGAAATACTTTAACTAAAAATTATTTTTGAAAACATGATCCATAGGAATTAGAGTTAAGATCGGGGTGTGGGATAACGCTATAATAACGTAGTTGTATTTTATATATATAAGTATACGTTATTTCTTTAGACTCCTATCTTAGTTAGGTTATTCATCTGTATCTCACGAGGTTTGAATACAAAAATGGAGGAAAGAAAGAGCAGAGTAAATATTGGAGGAGATAGCAGCACCACCAATGAAAATGCCCGACCAAACACAAGGAATGGTCCCGGTCAGGCATAAGCTAAAAATGCTAGTGCAGGAGTTCCCCAAGTGGATATGGGGGCAATAAATCGGTTCTTTTTTAATATGGTGCAAGCTGGAGTAGCAGCAGATGTTGTTGGAGGTAACGCTGTGGGAGGAGGAGCTCAAGAAGTTCCTACGGTCAATCAGTATGCAAACTTGAGTAGGGATTACATCAGACTTGAAGGGAAACCGTTCATTGGAACCGAAGATGTGATTGAAGTGGAAAACTGGCTACTGCATTGTGAAAGGATTTTTGCCGATTTAGGACTAAATGATGCGCAATAAAAGGAGGTTGGCCTCAAGGCAGCTATAGGGAGCTGCACTATTTTGGTGGAACACCGTCACAGCCGGAGTTGATGAACATACCATTGCTTGGGAGGAATTAAGGAGAAGGTTTTCGAAGAGATTTATGCCCGTAATGGCGCAAGCTGCATTGGTAAGGAGGTTTGTAGAATTGGAGCAGGGGGATATGAGTGTGTTGTAGTACACAAGGAAGTTTGAGGAACTAGCCTGATACGGGTATGCCTTGGTTGATACCGTTATTAGTAGAAATGAAAAGTACATTAGTGACTTTAGGCCGAAACTGAGAAGCGCTAATTTGACGCACTTGAGAGACCCCAGTGATGTAGTTGTTGAGATGGCATTGAGGCAAGAAGAGGCATTAGCTTGCTAAAGGAAGAAAGTGAAAGAGGCTCAGACGGGACATGCCCGGAAGAGGAAATTTTTCCAAAAAAAGATTGCTCATAAAGAAGGAGCACAGAAGAAAAGTAAGGCTGAAGTGGTTTGCTACAACTACAACAAGAAATGACACTATGCCAATGAGTATCGAGCCAGCAAGGGAAAAGGAAAAGAGGCCGGTGGAAAGAAGAACGTCAAATGCTTTAATTGCGATCAAGTGGGTCATTACAAGAACAAGTGCCCATAGCCAGCAAAGGAAGGAAAGGGGCAAGTTTAGGCTTTGGAGCCCACAACCGCAAAAACAATTGCTCAAGAAAAGGGAAAAGCTGTTGCAGAAGGTTCGCTGCAAATCAACGGTATGTCTGCTAGCGTCCTATTTGATAGTGGGGCATCCCATTCTTTTATTTCTCGATGTCTGGTAGATAGACTTAACCTAGAACCCTTTTACTTAGTTACTACCTTTAAGGGTTGCTAATCCAATAAGAGGTTATGCAACACTTGGGATGTGGTGTGACCATCTAGAATTTGATTTGCTAGGCCATACCTTTGATTGTTGTTTGCATGTATTTGACTTTGTATGATTTGGTATTATCCTAGGGATGAATTGGTTGAGTAGATATGATGCTAGGATATTTTGCCAAGATAGGAAAATATCACTTAGTCATCTGGATTGTAGTGATCAGATAATTTACGCCGTAGAGGACCATAATTGTGAGATGGATGCTTTATTGGGTGTTATGGAGTTGGAGGATGAATTGCATCGGGTCTTTGTAGTTAGAGAATTTGCCGATGTGTTTGATCCAGTCGTTGGACTACCACCGAAACGAGCAATTGAGTTTCGAAATGATTTGGTGCCTAGAGCTGAACCGGTGAGTAGACTGCCAAGTAGGATGACACCTACAGAGATGAAAGAGTTAAAGGTGTAGTTAGTAGATCTGGAAGGCAAGAGTTTTATTAGGCCGAGTAGTTCTCCATTGGGAGCTACTGTTGTGTTTGCTAAGAAGCTAGACGGATCGTTAAGGCTATGTATCGATTATCATAAGTTGAATGAGAAGACGATAAAGAACCGATATCCATTGCCGAGAATTGACGATTTGTTCGATCAGTTGAGTGTAGCAAAGGTATTCTCTTAGCTAGATTTGGCAACGGGATTTCATCAGCTTAGAGTGGCAGAGGATAGCATTTCTTTGACGGCGTTTAGAACGAGATATGGATCATACGAATGGTTAGTTATGTTGTTGGGACTAACTAATGTGCCGACATTCTTTGTGGATCATATGAATATAATTTTTTGAGAGCGTTTAGATAGGTTTGTGTTGGTTTTCATTGATGACATTTTGATTTACTCTCAGGATGAGAAGGAGCATGAAGTACATCTCAGAGTCATGCTCAAGACGTTGAGGGAGCATCGGTTGAAGCCAAAGTTTACGAAGTGCCATTTTTGGAAGAAGGAAGTGAAGTTCCTTGGTCAAGTCGTCTCTGAGAAAGGATTGTCTGTAGATCCGACTAAGCTTGAAGCGGTGAACAATTGGAAGAGACCCGAGACGGTGACCGAGATAAAGAGTTTCCTTGGATTGGCTGGGTATTATCAGAGATTTATAAAAGATTTTTCATGGATAGCAGCCCCAATGACTAAGATTACGCAAAAGGATGTAAAGTTCGTGTGGACTAATAAGTGTGAAGAAGCATTACAGAGCTTGAAACACTTATTGACCCATGCACCGGTGTTAGTGGTTCCGGAGGGGAATCAAGATTTAGTGGTTTAAACAGATGCGCGTAGAACTAGATTGGGAGCTGTGTTGATGCAAAGGGGTAAAGTAATTGCTTATGCTTCTAGACAGCTCAAACCACATGAGATTAGGTATCCAACGCATGACTTGGAGTTAGTTGTCGTTATATTTGCTTTAAAGTTGTGGAGGCATTATGTTTTGGGAGAGCGATTTGAGCTATATACTGATCATAAGTCGTTGATGTATTTGTTCTCTCAGAAGGAGCTGAATATGAAACAACGGAGATGGTTGGAGTTTATTGCCGCATATGATTTTGGAATTGAGTACACACCCAAAAAAGGAAACGAGGTAGCAGATGCACTCAGTCGGAAACATCAGGATTTAGTGTTGGCTCAGATCACTGAGTGGAAAGACTTGGAGGCATTATCGGCTTGTAGCGTGCGGTTTAGGTCCGAGGTAGGATCGAGTGCAGGAAGTACTGTATTGTCTTGTTTAGAAGTCCGACCGGTAATGATTAAGAAGATAGTTTCTAAGAAAGAGGAGGATCTAGTATTGGCTGAGCGAATAAGAAGGTTGAAAGAAGGAATAGAGAGCGATGACCTAAAGGATTTCAATCTTGACCAAAATGGGTGGTTGAGAAAGAAAGGAAGGTTATGTGTTCCGAATGTAGGAAACATGAGGAAGGAGGTTTTGGATGAGTGCCATCTTTCGAAGTTCACTGTCCATCCAGAAGAAACGAAAATGTATAAGGACATGAAGAGAAGTTTCTTCTAGGAAGGTATGAAACGAGACATTGGATTGTGTGTTAAGCAGTGCTTGAATTGCCAATAGGCAAAGGCTGAACACCAGAAGCCAAGTGGATTGCTTCAACCATTAGAGGTTCCGTTATGGAAATGGGATTCAATCTCTATGGATTTTATGGATGGGTTGCCAACATCTAGTAGAGGAAACGAAAGCAAATGGGTCATAGTGGATAGACTGACTAAGAGTGCCCATTTTATTCCTGTAAAGTCAACTAGGACGGCACATGATTTGACGAGGTTATTCATGAAGAATGTAGTTAGGCTACACGGGATTCCTAGTAGTATTGTCAGTAATAGAGATTCTTTATTTACTAGTGAGTTTTGGAGAAGTCTACATGAAGCATTAGGAACCAGGCTCAACATGAGTACCACTTACCATCCATAGACTGATGGGCAAACGGAAGAGTTAACAAAATCTTGGAAGATTTGTTAAGAGCTTGTATATTGGATTTCGGGGGATCATGGGAAGACCATCTTCATCTAGTCGAGTTCTCATATAACAATAGTTATCAGACTAGTATTGGGATGGCGCCGTTTGAAGCATTGTATGGAAGACCTTGCAAGTCTCTCGTATGTTGGTTGGAGACTGGAGATAGATGAGTTCTTGGTCCGGATTTAGTGAAGGAAGCTGCGGAGAAGATTGAGTTGATTTGAGCTAGGATGAAGGAGGTTCAATCTAGGCAGAAAAGTTATGCAGATATAAGAAGGAAGGATTTGGAATTTTCTGTCGGAGATTATGTGTTTGTTAAGGTTTCACCGATGAAAGGTGCAATTAGATTTGGGAAGTTGGCATCTAGGTTCATTGGTCCATTTTATATTACTGAGAGGATCGGGAAACTCGCTTATAGAGTGGAGTTACCTAGTAGTTTGGCTGGAGTCCATAATGTTTTCTAAGTTTCTCATCTTAGGAAATGTGTTAGAGACCTGGAGACTACTATAGCACCTACAATATTAGAAGACTTAGTGGTAGAACCAGATTTGACTATAGTTAGGAAGCCGATTCATATTGTGGCTAGAGATGAGAAGAAATTAAGGAACAAGACACCCAAGTTAGTAAAGGTTCAATGGAGTAATGATGCTAGAGACTGTACTTGGGAAGTGGATAGCAGGATTAGAGACTCTTACCCTAATTTATTTGATGGTATGTTTTACCTTTGATTGTTTTGTTGTGTACCTTATCGTAATTTCGATGACGAAATTCTTTAAGGTAGGGAGTCTGTAACACACCATATTTTTATAACCTTATTTAAGACATTCAATTAGTTAGATTAAATTAAATAGTGTGAAGATTAATAGGTTGGATTTGATTAGTTAAAGGTAGTCGTGCCACGTTAAGTAGGATAACTAAAATGAAATAACAATAGATAATGTGTTAGGAAATGAGAAGGGCATTATGGGAAATAGAAAAACCTTATACTCTAAACCCTATTGAGATGGTAATTCATGTTTATTCACTCTCATTTCACTAAAATTAAATTGCTAAGGCCGACCACCATTTCCCATTCTCAAGAGAAGAAGTAAAGCTATGGTTCAAGAGAAGAGAAGTAATCAACTAATTCAACAATCAAAAATCTCATCTATAATCTCAAAAGCTAAGGTGAATAATTACTACAACCCTAATTCTTTTAATTTTCGGCTTTGTGATTAGATCTGAAATGTTTTTGCTATATTATTGCCATGTTTGATGTTCAAAGATATATATATATATTCATAGTTGGTGAAATTATATATGTTTTTCGTGTTTTATGAGAAGTTTAACATAAGCCCTATTTAATAACATCCGAATACCTTGGAAATTTAAATATAGGTCTGTAATAATATTTTAGAGATGGGTTTTGATTTTCATAATTTTTCGATTTATTATGGATTTTATATGAATTTTCGAATGAAGAAAATTGTTTATTGGGTTATGAATTATTTTCAGCTAAAATAATAATTGTTTGGGTTTGAGATTTTAATATGTTGGGAAATATATTAAATTAGATTTTTTGGGATTTTTCCAGAATTTTCCTAAGTCATTTGAGGAATATATAAAATTATTTAAGGTATGGGACTTAAATGTTTTATATATTTTAAGTAGAAGGGGCATTTTGCAAATAAAAATGATTTATAAATTTTAGTAATAGCGGCAACACATTTCTAAAAAGTATTTTATTGACCAATGAAAATTCTACAAACAAAGGCAGGTTAGTTGAAATGTTTCCTTTTTAAGTTTAAAAACAAAAATCACACTTTTTCCATGTTTCAGCCTATACGGCAGTTTACCTTCAACCCTAGACCTTTCGTCTCTGTCGAATGGTTTGCTTTCGATAAGGTCAAAGTTCAATGCATATGGTATCAAGTAATTGGTACGTAATGAATTGAATAAAGCCGAAAGATTCTAAGCCGAAAGGTTGATGGCCTAAGAGGTTGGAATATAACTATTTTTATAAGTGAAAAGCTTTCTCCTGCTTTGCTTTCGAATTTGAGCCTTCGACTTGGTCACTTCCGAAGAGGTCAAATTATTTAAAAGAAAGACTTTAAACCTTCCGATGTAGTCGATAGGTTATTGTTGCTTCCGCCATTACTTTGTTCTGAAACCCTCCGACATAGCCGAAGGGTTCCTACCGCTTTTATAAAGTTTTTGCTTTGAACCTTTCGACCCGGTCGAAAGGTTTACCTGTTTTTAAACTAGCTGTTTCTCCAATGCTTTCGGAAGGAAGCTTTCGACTTAGGTGGTTTATCCTTGTTTATAAAATACAACCCAAGGCTTTCGAAAGGTTGTTTTAATAAAGACGAAAGGTTTTTAAAGAAGGTTTCCATATTATTTTAAGTTGACCCCAGTATGCCTTCGAAGGGTTTATGTTTTAAAAGGCTTCATGTATTTGAAGGGTTTGTTCATTGATCTGTTTTGAAAGGTTCATTAGATGTTTTCGAAAGGTTTACAGAGGATGGTTTTCCAAAGGTTTTTATAAGGTAATGACTTAAAGATATTTTAAAGAAGGATGTCTAAAGTTTATAGCTTCCGTAGGGGATGCTTTGAATGAGTTCGAAAGGTTTGAAAAACGATTTCGAAAGGTTTAAACATTGATTTTAAAGGAGATAATTTAAAAGTATGGAAAGAGGTACTTTCAAATGGTTAAGTGTTTTCCTCAACTAAATTTTGAGTGAAAGATATATATCTGACATGGTATTATGTTTTGAGTAAAGTATAAAGATTATATTCTTTTCCTTGTTTGAAGTTTGATTTAAAGGTTAAAATCATTTTGAAATTGTTTTCAGGAAAAATTATGGGAGGAGATCCTTAATTATAAATGACTCAGATATTAGAAAACCTGATGAGACTAGTATGGGGTCACACCCTATACATTAGCTAGTAGCCCCAGCTAATTGTTTTCCAAATTTCCAATGTGTAGGGCTTGGTCGTGGTAGACTAAAATTTTGATTACACACTGAAAGGAATACATGTTGTATACAGATAGGTTATTGGTGAGCCTGAAAAACCATTAGGATCGAGAAGACCTGGGAGATGATTAAGTTAGGGACAGACCGTGCAGAAGTGAGATATTTAACAGATAGTTTAGGACAGACCGTCCTGATAGGAAATGTTAAACAGATAGATAAGGAGAGATAATCCTGAATATGAATATTTAATAGGTGTTAGGTTAATTTTGATTATATTGTCTGGTAGGCCCGAGTCAGCCAAAGGTTAAAAGTTTTCCAAAGAAAACTTTTATGTTTGAACAGATAGTTCATTATTACCTGATATTTATGTATGTTTACATAATGTTTATTTTGTAGTGTTTAACCATTGTGGATGCAGGAGCATAGTATATTATTATATGAAAGGATTTGCAAAGATATGTTTTAAAAAGGATGTTACTAAGAGGAAACCCTTTCCGCTAAGTGGCGTGGTCTCACTTAACATAATTAAACCGGGATGTATAGTATTATTCATACCAGGCTTTATGTTTGACTCTAAGTTTATGTTTTCCCCTTAAACTCTCAGGTGCTCAAAATTGATTTGAGTAGGTTGAGAGGTTAAGTACCTTTTCAGGTTTTAGAAAGTTGACGAATAAGCTACCGGAGGATGCATGTGGCAACAGATGGCTACTTAGGATTTGTTGCTTTTGTTTATGTTTTGATGGATTTTCCGTTGTGTTATGATGTACTAGGTATAATATGACCATGTGACTCTGATACATCGAGGGGGTATCTTCATACACCGCTCTCGGCGTAATTTGTAATGACTATATTTAATATGTGCCTAGGAAAACGATTTGGGTTATGTGGCGTGAATGTGGAACAATTTTTATTTGGAAATGTAATGAATTAATTTGTAGTGTTTGAAATCTGTGTTTTGTTTCATATTCAAGTGCTTTTAATATTATTGATACCATTAACATAGCCGTATTTAGTCGCCTGAAGCTAATACTATAGATGACTGCAACATCTGTAGCGCTTCGTTTTTGGCCTCTAGATAAGGGATGTTACATAGTAGGCAAATGGTAGGGGTACGGGTTGTTTTTAATGGTGGAATGATGGGGGTTTTTGATAGTGAGTGGCTCAGTTGTGTAACAGGGAAGTGAAAATGCAGGCAAAGAAGTTTAGTAAAAGGAAGTTGTAAAAAGAAAGTTGTAAATGTAATGCAAAATGAAATGGAATATAATATTATTTTTTCTTTTTGAAATGAAATTGTGTATATTTTTTAGCAATGCAAATGCAAATAGAAAAACAACAAGCACATAAAGAAAATGAAAACAAAAATTACACATAAACAAACAACAATAATTTTTTTAAAAAAATATAACTCGACACACAAAATGAAAACAAACCAAAATAAAAAAAAATTCGAAGAGTAAAATTAAAATAGAAAGTCAATTGTCCGGCAACGACGCTAAAATCTTGTTTAACGAACAATTTTCTATCGGTTAGAAAATCGCCGAAAAATGTAATAAAAATAACCGCAAGCGCATGGCATACAATTTTATTACGTGGCGAGTACGGATTGATCCGCAGGGAATTGAATTAATTCAAATTATACACAATCAAATTAACCCGAAGTTTGAAGTTATTTTAAGCTAAAAATGTAAAAACTGACTAAAAAATGAATAAAAATATAAAATTAAAAGACAATCTAGAGGCAAATCAACTCCCATACTTTTACATAAATCAACACAAAATCAATCTATGATCTCTCATTTTAATCTAAGTAGAATTAGTGATGTATTTATCATAAGTATGGTCTATTTATGTTATTAATTAGCATAACTTAAACAATCAAACTTTAATACAACAACTAAAACCACTTTGTTAAATGTCATGAAAATGAATATTAAACTAAAACAAAATCTACTTTAAGCATGATTTATTTACCATTTTTGATTAGTAACATAGATCATCAAATTTTGATTTTATTTTAATTCCATAATCAAAATCACTTAGTTAGAAGTTAACGTAAATTGTGTTTATATTTGAGTAAGAATAGACTATTTGTGATAAACAACATAGGCTATTAAATTCACTAATAAACTTACATTAACAACTAACTATCCATGAAGCATAAAAGGTGATCATAAACAATAGAATATGTTGAATTTTCATAATTTAAGAGAGCTTCATTACCCCTAAATTAAGGAGTTTTGCTTCTCATTTGTTTATCATTTCAACACATGTAAATTTCAACATAGAAAAGCAAGCAAAGTAAGAGCTAATTAAAATAAAAAGAGAACTAAACTACTTGCATAAAAATAAAACTAATTGCAATGAAAAGAAAGCTAACCTACTAACATGAAATAGAAGAAAGCTTTTAAATAAAAGTAAGCATGAAATAAAAGCAAGTATAAAAATAAGAAGAAGAGGCTTAGGAAGCTATTTTATTTCTCATTTAATTTGTGGCAACAATTTTCATAAGAAGTAAGTAGATTAAAAAACTATTACATGAACATAAGAGGGTTATTTATACATGATTAAAGCCCTAAGTCATATTTTATAGAACTACCCAAAATGCCCCTTAGGAAGTGTAACCTCCAAGTTATCATTAGCATGAACTTAATTCTCCATTAAATGTGCATAGGCCTTTAATCCCCACTAACATGTGCATTAGCTCTTAATAGTGGATTATGGTTAGTGGGTAAGTAGGGTCCTCCAAGATTACATGAATTCTTTTATTTCTTCATCTCTTTGGCTTCCTCCTCTTGTGCATGCATACATACATGAAACCACGTCCAAGTTGAATCCAAATTCGTACAAAAAAACATCTAAATGTGAAAGTAAATTTTCTCAAATTAAATCATACACAAAATTACTATTTTGCCCCATGTAGATTCAAGAATGATGACTTGAAAGCATTTTTGAAATTTGGTTTTGAATATGTAAAATACCCTAATATGCTCATTTATTAAATAAAATTAGATTAAATATGGAAGTAAAAATATGCACTTTAACGGGCACATTAGTAATCTCTCCCATGCTAGTTGGAAGAACGTCAACGCCAAATCAAATAGGGGATTCGGAGCCCCCGAGGCTTAAATTGGAAAAATCATAATTCCCAACATCATCTGGAATTGGGATGTTCGACATCCCCCGTATAAATTTTCTGGAGGCAAAGAGCTAGATTGATCTGTAGTAGTAGAGGTTGACTTGGATTTCTTGGAGGCATGCCCTCTGTGAAGCTTATAAACGAGCCTCTTTCTTCTTCTCTTCTTTGAGGCGAGGAGCTGTGTCTTTGGAGGATCTGACTGTAGGCTCATGATTTGATCTCACATCGTCATGACCAGGCTCATTAGCATCGCATCTCACCTCGTCTTCTTCGATGACATCTTGAGCTCCTTTAACTACGGGCACGACATGATCAAATTCATCACCTCCCTACCCAACGGTGCCTCTTCTTTCTACAACTTCCTCCTCGATGTTTCTTGGATGCCACGTGCTGCGACCTTCTTCTAGTAAGCAGAAGACAAAAAGATGCTCGTTGGTAAGAAGAAATCTGATGTCCCTATCCATCATCGATATATTTTTAAGAGCTAAAACCATCTCTGAGTACATGTCGTTGGTGGGACGTGGATGGCTACCTGCAATGTTCATAAAAAACTACTTAGTTAAAGATACGACTTAAATAAAAGCCTTAAGGTTAAGAATGAATGACACGTCCTTCCATCCACCATCTTGCAAAAACCAGGTGAGTAGTGCACGTAGAACCATTCATTCTTGAAAGTGCTCAGTTTGTTCCAAGCGCCAGTAACGACTTGGCAGTTAGTGATTGACTCGAGGAAAGTGTACGAGAGGCTTTCCTTTCGCTGCTTGAGATTGTAAATGAATCTGATGTCTTTTGGAGTCAGCTCACAATATAAGAATTCAAGGAATATCATATATGTGCGGTGCAGAAACGTGTGGTTGTTCGGACGTAGCTGAGCCGACACCAATCTTGAATAATGTAGCATTTTCTGAATAAATGGATTGAAAGGTGGAATGCAACTTGCCTAGCACAAAAACTTGTTGTATGCAATATACCCATCCAGAGGTAAATGAGCTCTATCGTTACGAGATGGAACTCGTGCATCCTTGAATGAGATTCCATGCTTGATGCAAAGTCTGCGAAGAGAAGCTTCATCGACTCTTAAACCTACAGAATCTTCCGGATCATTTAAAATATAGCATCTTCTAATGTACCAGGAGCTAACTCGATTTCTACTTTTAAGTTTGAAGGAATTTCTGGCACTTATTGAGAACTTTCCAGCTACTCAGATTGATGGCCTGGAGAATTTCAAGCGGATATTGTTGCAGAGCTTGACTCATCATCGGGATTGTCATAAGAAGAAGCTGGTGTAAACTAGTGTGGTGTGATGCAGCGTCATGTAGTGTAGTGATAAACAATTCAGAATTTAGATGACAGTTGTGACGAGACTCTAGGATTCGATCGGAGTGACCATCATCGCTGAACGTCTCAACCTGCTTTCATGTCGATGGTTTTGGATTTTATCTAAGACATGGGATCAGTCGTCGGCATTCTGGAGTATGGAATTTGCACTCAAGTCCATTCAAGTTCGAAGTGGAGTAAATTCAATTTGAGACTATATGCTATGCATTAGTTTAAATCCACAGTCCCGTTCTGAGTCTTAAGTGTTCATGTTCGAATTTAAGGTCATATGCAGTTTCTAGTATATGTTCGAGCTCAAGTCAAATGTTCATGCTCAATTTCAAGTTCATGCATTCATTCCAAAGTTTAAGTATTAAGGTGTTCAAGTTCATTCAAGCAAGAAACAACTAAGTCCCCGTAGGCAAGTGATCATACTCGATCACTCACCTAGGCGGTATCGCCTTGACTAATTCCAAGCCCCACTTGCCTACGACCGATCCCTATACCATACATCCATATAACCTATCCCCTAAATTCCATCATTCCACTTCCATCTCTCTATGCTAACCCATGCTAACTGATCCCTTAATCACCGATCGCTCTATTCCATATTATAACCGATCCCACATTTTAGCTCATCTCCAATATAGTAACACTTATCCCTACATTCACTCCCTCATTCCTACAGCCGATCCAATATTTGTTTACAACTCCATCATCATCTTCCCTGATCTAAGTAGCAGAACCAATCCATACTCTCTCCATCTCACGTCTCCCTACATCATCATCGCTCCGTTCCTCCACGACTATCAGCAAAATTCTAAGCATCCCATCGCCTTGTCACATTAAAACCGAAAATCGCATGTAACAAACCCACCTATATATGTGAAATAAAGTATAAATGCGAGGATAATGGTAGAGTTAACTAAAGAAGGACGAGGACGATGCAAGCTCAAGCTCGGGTATGGGATTGAATTGGCGAGATCGGAAGCATAAATGATTTGGAGTAGTAGCGTGGGTTTCTGGTTAGTGGAAGATTGGATCGACTAAGGAATGGGATTGGATGGATTGATGAATTTCTCAAGTTCGAGCTCGTTAATGGAAAGTTTCAAGTAATATGAGGAATCAGTTCGGTTATAGATGTAAATGAACGAAGTGAAGAGAGTAAGGTAAGTCCCTAGCTTATATATCGTATGCAGGCCAAACCCACAAGCCTGAAATCGAGACTCTTGAACACCAAAATTAATGATTAAGATAGCATTAATACAAGCATTCAATGTTTGCATTTTCAAATTTTAAATCAACCTGTTGAATGTTTTTCCAAACTAACGAACCTTGATTAAAAAAATTTGACATAAATATTTATGGTCGTTAATGTGATATTCACTTTAGATACACAGACTTCTAAGAGGAGCAGTTAATCCTTAAATTTCAATTTAGAATCAAGAGTCATGTGTACTGAATTGCAAAAGTAATTGAACAATATGAACATATTAACTTGCTATTTTGGTAATGATCAAAAATTGTTTAGGACTAAATATATCTTGTTAATCCCTCAGGATGATATGAAGTATAAGTTTGAGGTTATTAAGTAAACTAAAAAATGTATGGAAAACATTTGTACCAATGTTTGTAGTGTCAATAATGCTTGATTTAATAATCAAAAGTGAAAAATAAAAATTGAAGTCCGCAAAGTCTAAAAAGTGAATCTTTGTAATTAAAATTAGGCAATTCATAATTTTTAATATCTATAATTAGATGTGCACATTATGCAAATATATTACAGGTTCGCTTTATTTTGTATTCATCATTTTAGCTTCATGTTCTATCTTCTCCTCCAAAATCCACAAGGGTTATTATATAGCTCATTGTATTGACCAAAGATTACAGTATAGTAGCATCACTCCTATACATATGATACATGAATCATGATTACATTGAAGTGCATAGTACATCTGACTACTAATTTGTCATAGTGATTTTCATTTTGTATAGCTACTATTAAAACAGGGTCATGGATTTTCCCAAACAGTGAAGATTTTTATGTTTGTACTAATATTTTGTTACTACTGAACCTAGAAGTAGTAAATGGAGGTCTTGTGCCGATGGCATTTTTATCCAATGCTTCGCCACTCGTTCTCTTTTTTTTATGACCGAATGGGAATTCACAGATTCTTGATAACTCTATATCATTGTTTGTACCAAAATTGGGCACAACACTCTTTGGAAGGGTTTGAAGAGATAAAATGAAGAAATAAATGTAAAAAGAGGACTATCTAAAAAACACTTCAAATAATAATCAGAAAAATACCAAAAGAACGCAGAGATTTAGAGTGGTTCGGCGTATTGCCTACGTCCACTATGAAATGATTGATCTTTATTAATTTTTGCTTGCTGGTTACAACGGATTACAATAGTAAATTTCAAGTACAACAGTGATTTCTGAGTGCAAAAATGGTTTCGACAGAGTCTGGACGTCAAAGAGCCAAAAGGTCCTTTTTCTATAGGCTCTGAGATGCTATTTATAGGCGTAGGCTGCAAATATCTCGCTCAGATCTCGGGAGACCTCTTCTGGCACGTGGATGGGCCCACGCGATCGATCCTACGTGATTTGCACTCGGTTCGTGAACGATACGAATGAATTTCGTATCGATCAAGATTTGGTCCAATCGAGTCGAAATTGGGCATGGACATTCTTTAGGTTGTACGTAAGCTCCTGTGAAAAATTGGTAGCATTTGGACTTGTAGATTGTGAGTTATGATCGATGCAAACATGTGTTCTCCATAAGCTGTCGAATTCGTATCGATACCCTTCTTATCGATCTGTTTGTATCGGTCTGAGCATATGCCTGCGAGTTGACGTGGCGCTAGTTTCTAGGATCGATCAACATTTCATGCCGAATCGACCGAGTATTTCCAAGGTTTTCGCCTCATTTGTATCGATCTCAATTGTTCTGTTCGTATCAATCGGTCGCATTGCTTTGTTCGTATCGATCGGTTGCGTTGCCATGTTCGTATCGATCGATTGCGTTGTTCTGTTCGTATCGATATCGATCGATTGCATTGTACTTTGTATCAGTGAGAAGTGTTGATTTCGTATTGATTCTTGGTTGATCGATACGAAGCATGTCGAAACTTAATCGATACGAACTAGACACTCGCGTTGCAGTTGATGGATACGAAGTAGACAATAGCCGACCGATTCGAAGTGAGCATGTCTGCTGATGGATACGAAAAAGACTGTCTTCGATGGATACGAACAAGACAGTTGCATGGCGATGGACACAAATAGATAGATAAGTGATGGATACGAAATTGACCGATGCGAAATGATGGATGTGGCCTGATCGATACGAAATGATGGGTACGAACGAGTTGGTTTCCTTGACTTGTATCGATCATATCTTGAGCATACGAACTCGGATTGACTCGAAATTTGGGACGTTGGCTTTTATAGCTTTGCTTGTCATGTCTTGTCAATTGTAGCTCGATCCGGACTCGGACAAAATTCGTCGATATCCATAGTGAGCCTACGTATAACCGATCTTCGGGACGGGATGTCCTCGGTTTCCAATTAAGTTCTTGGTATTACGGCCTTGCCAAAAGGTGGGATAACATTTGCCCCCAAAGTACGTCTTGAGAAAACATGACGTGCTTTGAAAAGCTGCAATCTTCATCCTGGATAGTTTTATCCAACTTGTCTGAATGGTTGTTGTCTTTTCGTCGAAAGATGTAACATTTGATTGATGCTTGAGTAACATAAATCATGAATTGTTGATTGTCAATTGTTGTACCGTGTACTGTTATGGCTGAGTGCTGAATGATAGCAAACTATCGTTGTGATTGTCATCAAATGATTATTCAATTCCTACGAATTTTAAAAATTGGACGTTAGCCCGTTATACATGTATGTATGTTAACCTGACTTTCGTTAACGTTTGTACGTTCACGAGTCGTTGTCGGTTTTTTTGTATCAAATTTCGTATCGATTCTCTCCTTTATCGCTGTGAAATTCGAGTTGTAGTAACGATCGATGGTCGTTTTAAGTAATTCCTTTCGCATGGATCCTCTTCTGGATCAATTCGAGAAGTTGGAATGCATGCTTCGTATCGATGCCTATCGATACGAAATGGATAGTCTTTGGAGATGTGTCGTATCGATGGATACGAAGTCTTGGGTCTCGAAGTTGGTGGATACGAGATTGGTATTTCGTGTCGATAGAGTAGATTTGTCCAGATATAATTTTACAGTGATCTTCATATCGATGGTTAACGATTCGAAACTATCGGATTTCACAAAGCTTCTTCGTATCGATAGATTCGAAACCCTATGGTCTTCAAAGTGACGGACACGAACTTCTCATTCCTCATCGATGAATGTTTGATGGATGCGAGGAGGCCAACTTGCATCGATAGATATTTGATGGATGCGAACATATGAATCAGTCTTCATAGTAATGTTCATGGTTCGTACCGATCACTAGATGGTTACGAATAAGTGTTGCCTCAAATATGTAGTTTGTGGATACGAATAGTTCTCTTTGTATCGATTAGCGAAGGAACTGACCCAACCAGTCGAAATGACTTGAAGACGAATCGTTTCCCTTCATCTCTTGTGTCCATATAAAAACGTTCTGGACTTAACCATAATTTTCATTTGCGTTCGTTTTCATACACTGCCTTCGTATCGATAGAGAGACTGAGAAAAAGAAAACTGTTCTCGCCTTTGAATCGAACCAAACCTACAATCCCTTGAACTAATTATTGAAATCAGGTAATTAATCGAAGAACCCGCGTTAAGAACGATGAGACTCGAGTCCACTTGCTAATCCATCCATATCCACAGCCGATTCTAGTGATGAGGAGGTCGTAAATGGTCGGAGCAAGGTCGAGGATGAGCAGCGACATGACATCTTCCTGAGGAAGAAGAAGGGGTGATGGAGTGAGGGATACGAACGAAATTGCTCGTATTGATTGTGGACGAGGTAGAAATTCGTATCGATCTTGGATACACTGAAGTTTTGTATCGAATGTACGAGTTGTTTCGTATCGATGGCTGAGTGTACGTTCATATCGATTTGTTGATGGTTGGCATTCATATCGATCCAGAATGGCCGATGCGAATTATCAGGCCTGGCGATCGATACGAGCCAAAGGACTTTGCATCGATACGAAATCAGCTTTTGGTGACCGATACAAAACGATGTTCCATGATCGATATGAATTAATGTCTGCCATGGCCGAAACAAATTTGTTCTTGGTGATC
This sequence comes from Allium fistulosum, assembly GCA_030737815.1. NCBI lineage: Eukaryota > Viridiplantae > Streptophyta > Magnoliopsida > Asparagales > Amaryllidaceae > Allium > Allium fistulosum. The sequence continues at coordinate 1,414,189,296 of CM060901.1, read as the reverse complement.
GAATCATGTTCAAACCGTGACTGATAAGAAATCTTTGTATATTCGAACATTTTGACTTCGGTGAGCTTCAGCCTTGCATAACCGGACATAACTGTTTCATTGCATATTTGACTGCCTTTCGAAGCTCGTCGATGGAACTATAACTGGACAATATTTAATGAATCTCAGCTTGGATCGATCACTAAAGTCTGGATGGCACAGTTGTGATGGTCAGCGATGACGGTCACTCTGGTTGAAATTTTAAGTCTTGTCATTCGAACATCTCTTAATCCCGTAGAATTTCTCGAGTATTATGTAGCAGTACACAACACATTCACACACTTCACACTGGGAACACACGGGCTTATTATCATCTAATGATGGGTTTTGATAAGTTGATTAGTTATGGAGTCTACAAGCTCACAACAGCAGGAGCTTCAGAGTTCATCTCCCTTAGTCATAGAGATACGGGTCATCGCTGCCGAAGTTATAGATCCAGCTTCGGACGAGCTGCCTGGTGCTAAGTTTATCATGAGCCCATAAGATTCTGTGTCGTCCAACATTTCCGAAGATATGTTAGGGCGGATATGTCTAAGGCATGGTTTACCGTTGGACGACGTCTTATTACCGGGACTGAGTGGTAGACCGCATGCTCCCCCGGAAGGGTTTACTGCCTTCAACAGGCATTCATGTACAACCGGGATGCTTCCTCCATTTAATCAATATATTCGGGAAGTGCTGTCTTTCTTTGGAATCGCCCCATCACAATTACACCCGAACGTATAAGCTTAGCTCAACAGTTTGTTCATTGTATTTATGGAGCATCTTTTCCGACCTCCGATCCCGATCGAAATCAGATACTTTTTTAATGTTAAGAGTCGGGGAGATAGCCCTTCCTTCACGTTCTTAGAGGCGGTCAGGAACTGCCAAGTTGTGATGGAGTCTTGGACTAGACTGAGCTACTTCAAAACTGAGTGATTTTATGTACGATGCCCACCAGGATTTTCTAGTCGATGGTTAGCCAGACGTAAGTGCTATACTTAATCCAATAGTTAACAATATAGTTGCAACTGGTATTAGAGCTAATACTCTCTTTCTTTTATAGCCGCATTTCCTCGACCTGATGGCGCACATTTTAAAGAGATAGTACGGGCCCTCCAAGAAGTTCCAGGCGAGATGAGAGAAATCGAGTCGGTGGTCACCGACAGGAACTTAAGAATTCTTGAATTAATCGAACGAAACCAAAGTATCAGACTAGAGGGAACGCTTAGGGCAGTCCTGACGAAGCGGGTAAAGCGCAAAGCGCTAGGAGTCATAATTGCTGAGGAAGGTGATGATGAACACACGCCAACAAACAACAAACCCATGGCCGGGCCTTTTGATAGTTTTCACGGTTCAGAGGGAAGGAGAAAAGGCAAGGCAGTTGCACACAAACGTCACAAATCCACAAAATGGAAATCCGTAATAGTGTCCCTGCCAGCATCCGGTGTTAGAATTTCGGAGGCTCCTCCCTCGCCAGTAGAGAATCCTTTTGAAGGACTTTTTGATATTCCGATTCTGGACTATGTGTCACTTCAACACGACAAAAGCATAGAAATCTAGCCTGGCTTGATAATTATCCGACACATTTATACAACGCCAGGGGCCGATTAGTAGGAGAAGAAAATGTCGTGCATCAGGGCAAATCATTTGATGAATTTGAGCTTGAAAACCGAATGCTGAATGAAAACGAGCAAAAAGTTCTCCACGATGCCATGATTTCATACGAGAAGGAGAAGCTTGGCACTCAGAGTTTGGAAATTGGAGAAGGCTCTGGTGTCGAGCATCATGATACAAGTTCTGAAACTCTTATGCCGACTCGGCCTGAATCCACACCTGTTGTTGATCCTCAGCCCGTTCCTACTTACAATCCGGATCAACCGCGAATATCTCCAGCTCGCGAGCAAGTCTCTGAGGCAGTTCCGCCACTCACGAGCCAAACTAAGGGAGGTACTATGAGCATTCTCTATGCTTATCCGAAATCGGAAGCGTCACTTGAAGTAATTATTAACAGTTCTTCTTTTGCTTTTATCCAGTGATTGAAGCTACACTGGTTGTGCCTCCTGCAACTCAAGAACCACATCATATGCAGGAGGCCATTATAACTGAAGCGACCACCATAACGACCACGACACCGTTTGACGGAGCGCAAGGGAGCACACTTATTTTTGATGAGCAGATGATGGAGGATCTCCTCAGTCATCACAATGATCCTTTTGCAGATTTATCATTCGTTATGGGTGGAAGTGCACCAATGAAAAGTTCTTCGACTCCAACTGCGGGAGCTCCTGACGATGCACAAACGCTTCACGAGGAGGAAATCATAGCTGAAATCAATGCTGAAATGGAGGCAGTCGCGTGGGGTAGTGGTTTTGGCGGTGGAATGGCTGGACCTGGTCTAGCTCCTTTGCAAATGATATCTCCAGGAGGAACGGTCATTAAGACGAGCGCGCCTGCCCCACCTCCTTCTGTTGATCCTGTCCTTCCGACTCCGCCTGCAGGAAGCGTTCCAATACATTTGAGTTTAGAGGAGGATGTTGATATAATGCCCCGATTAGAGATCGGCCGCCGAAAGGCAAAGGCTCAAAGAGAAAACCAAGTGATAGCTCCAGCGGGTCCACACCGAAGAGGAAACCGAAGAAGAAAAAAGAATAGACACATCTCTTCGGTTCATTTTTGAGTAGATAGGAATTTCTTTAGCTTTTGTTGGCCGTGTATAGATGCAGGTTCGGCCCCTACTAATAGAATATTTTGGATAAACTTGTACTTAGTTTTCTTCTACAAACAGCTGAAATGAAATTCCATTTTGTCTTTATCTCAATTTTCGTTTATTTTCTTAAGTGTTACAGCATTTGAACTCCAGTCCAGTGTACTTGCTGAGTTTCGACCTTTGGATTGGACCCAATTTTAGTCGTTAAGTCCTGAAATCACGACTATGAGTGATGACTGAATGTTAAACTGGACTCCGATGATGCACTGTCTCAATCAGTGATCGACGCTTAAGTTCTGCCCTCGGTTTCAGGGACGTATTGTAAGACCAAGTGGCAATCGCACTCCGCTTTCAACTCATCGAGCGTAACATCGTCAAACTGATGCTGGAATAAAGAAATTCGAGTGGTCGAATCGCACTCACTCATTTATCGTTGATTGCATCCACACTTCGCGGATTTGCATTCGTACGTCGGTGGTCGGGCACGCCTGCTTGAGTTTCAAGGATACGTCCACGCTCCGGGGACTTAAGTCATTTTCACGGGTGGTCAGTCACACCCGCTTAATTTTTGTAACGATGTCCACACTCTGGGGACTTTAGATGGATTCGTGGGTGGTCAGTCACACCCGATTTGCATTTACACTCTAACCACACTCCGGGGACTTAGAGTTGTTTTACAGACGGTCAATCCCAATCCGGTTTGTGTTCAAACTCCAATCCACTCTCTGGGGATTTTGAGTCTATGTTTATACTCCAATTCACACTCTGGGAATATGGAGTTGGTGTTTATGTTGACACTCCGATTCACACTTCAGGAATCCAGAGTTAGTTGACGTTTGTACTCTAGTTCGCACTCTGGGAAATTGGAATTAGCCGAAAGATGGTCAGTCACATCTGTTCAGGCTTTAGGATTTCGTTCGCACTCCGGGAACGACGAATCTATCAGGATTGTGGATGGTCGGTTCACATCCACCCTGAGTTAACAAGCGAAGTCGTTAGATGGACGGATCCATTCTCTTCAAACTTGGTCAAGATACGAGCGAAGTCGTTAGTTGGACGGATCCACCCTCTTCGAGATCGTATTTGTAAGTTCATACTCCACTTCACACTCTGGGAATCTGGAGTTGGTTAAAGGATTGTTGTGTATCAATCCTTTATTGACTTCAGTGTGATGACTTGCCCCCGAGCTCGGGTATCATCTAGCGAGTAACCGGTCGTATCACAGTCACTCCCTATTTGAATAAATTCCACCGTCGGGTGGAATTTAGCTCTCTATGCATAGTGACAGTTGTATGACGCATTCAATAAATCACAGCTCTGGCTCGAAGAGATTGCAATTTATTGCTGAAATAAGAAAATACGGCTAAATCAGTTGCCTTATTACAAATTCAAATTTCGAAATACAAAAACAAATTGCAAATGAAAAATAGACTAAATAAATAAATAGAGCCTGTTATGTATAGTAGTGACGAAGACTTTTGCTGTTCCAGGCTCTCGGAAGAGTGAGACCGTCAACGGTTGATAATTTGAATGTGCTATCTCCGAGCATTCGTTCAATAACATACGGCCCTTCCCAAGTTGGCTTCATATGCGAAGGGATCGGGTAAATTCTCTTGAGGACGAGATCGCAGAGGTCAAAAGTTCGGGGTCGGACCTTTGCATTGTATAGTCGGGCGACTCGACTTTGGTATGCGGCTGCCCTCAAATCAGCCTCTTCACGCTTCTCATCCAATAAATCCAGAGATTCAGCAAGTAATATAGCATTTGTCTTCGGATCATAATATGTCACACGATGAGAAGGCACTTCTAAATCGACTGGAATAACAGCTTCTAAACCATAAGAAGAGAAAACGAAGTGTGGCCGATCGCGGACTTGTGGGTTGTTCGGTAAGCCCATAAGGCCATAGGAATTTCATCGACCCATTTGCCCCCGGCCTTTTCCAGTCATTTCTTAAGAATATACTTTATTAACAGCTTCGACTTGTCCATTCGCTTAAGGGTGTGCAACTGCGGAGAATTTCTTCCGAATGTGGAATCGTTGACAGAAATCTTTAAATTCTGCACCGTCGAATTGGGTCCTGTTATCAATGACGATAGTATGTGGGAGACCAAATCGGCAGATGATGTTGTGCACTACAAAGTTGATCACCTTCTTTGTTGTGATTGTAGCAAGGGGTTCAGCTTCCGCCCACTTGGTGAAGTAATCAACTGCTACGATGGCGTACTTCGCACCACCTTTGGCTAGAGGTAGAGAGAAAATAATGTCAATGCCCCATACTGCAAACGGCCATGGACTGACCATTTGAGTTATATCGGTAGGTGGGGCCCTTGGAATACGAGCGTGCTTCTGACATTTATCACATTTTCTGGCGTAATCCGATGCATTGCGATTTACGGTTGGCCAATAGTATCCATATCTGATCACTTTCTTGGCAAGGGCTTGCCCCCTAGTGTGATCGTCATACTCTCCTTCGTGTACATCGTGCAACACTCGTTTGATTTCATCGTGAGCGATACACCAGAGTAAAGTAACAGAGTATCCTCTCCTATACATGACTCCATTCTGAATAGTGAATCGCGAAGCTTTTCGAAGAATCTGTCTCTTTTCACTCCTGCGCTCTGGCAGGGTTCCGTGCTCGAGATAGTTTCTGAACGGAGACATCCATGACTCCTTCTCGGAAATGACATCAAATATCCAATCGGTTTCCATCTGATCAATGCTTGGCGATGACAATGTCTTCACGGGAACGAGTCCCATTTGTTGTGCTTCACCTGTACTGGCTAACTTTGCTAACGTATTGGCTTTCTGATTGTGCTCTCGTGGTATGTAATAAATGGCATAATAATCAAATTGATTCAATGTCTCCTAAACCTGAACAAGGTAAGCAGCCAGTCTTCGATCTTGGGCCTGATATTCCCCTCTAACTTGACACACGACCAATTGTGAATCACAATAAATTTCCACAGCAATGATTCTTAAATCTTTGGCAAGTCTCAATCCAGCTAGTATGGCTTCATACTCGGCTTCGTTATTAGTTGCATGGAAGTTGAACTTTAAAGCCTAGCATATAGATCGACCTTCAAGAGTTTCAAGTACAACCCCCGAACCTGAGCAACGGTCATTTGATGCTCCATCTATATGTAGCTTCCAGATATACTTGGGAGATTCACTAGTTTCGGGCAAGTCCTCTGGGATGGTAAATCCAGCTATGAAATCTACTAGGACTTTTCCTTGAATGGCTCGCCTTAGAGTGTAAGTAATGTCAAACTGACTTAACTCAATATTCCATTTGAGTAACCTACCAGACGTCTCAGGCTACGTAAGGACCTATCGTAATGGCTGGTAGGTGTAAACGATGATAAGATGAGCCTGGAAATATGGACAGAGCTTCCTAGAGGCAATAACAAGACAGTAAGCCAATTTCTCTAGCTTCTGATAATTTCTCTTAGCTCCGGTTAGTCGCTTGCTAATATAGTAGACCGGATTTTGTACTCGGTCTTCCTTCCGAATTAGGGCAGCACTGATTGCGTTTTCTAATACCGCCAAGTAAATGTACAATTTCTCATGATCGATAGGCTTTGATAAAATTGGCGGTGTGCAGAGATGTTGAATTAGTGCTCTGAATGCGCCCTCACATTCCGTAGTCCATTCAAAGTTTCATTTCCCTTTTCGGATCAGATCGAAGAAGGGAATGCATTTGTCAGTAAATTTTGAAATGAATCTGCTCAGTGCTGCTACTTTCCCATTGAGACTCTGGACTTGCTTTATAGTTCTCGGAGTTTCAAGATTTATGATTGCCCAGATTTTTTCGGGATTTGCTTCGATTCCTCGAGCGTTGACGATAAACCCAAGGAATTTTCTAGATGCAACCCCAAAGTGACATTTCAATGGGTTGAGCTTCATTTTGTATCCTCTGACGATATTAAACATTGACTGCGGGTCTTTGATGTGATCAGTGGAGAATCATGACTTGACTAGCATGTCGTCCACGTATACCTCCATGGTTTTCCCAATCTGATTGGCGAACATTCGATTAACTAACCGTTGATTAGTTGCCCCATCATTCTTGTTTCCAAAAGGCATAACTTTATAGCAGTAGAGTCCCATATTGATTACGAAGCCGGTATGCTCCTGGTCAGGTAAGTGCATGGGTATTTGGTTATAACCGGAGTACGCATCCATGAAGGATAAGAGTTCATGTCCATCCGTTGAGTCTACAATTTGATTGATTCGAGGGAGTGGAAAACTGTCTTTGGGGTAGGCTTTATTCAGATCAGAGTAATCGATGCACGTTCTCCATTTCCCATTTGGCTTTTGGACAAGTACATGATTTGACACCCATTCCGGACATAATGCATCTCGAATAAATCCATTCGATTTAAGCTTGTCTACCACTTCCTTAAGGGCGGCAGATCTCTCTGGATCCATACCACGCCTTTTTTGTTTGACCGGGATGTGTCGCGGGTCAATGTTCAATGCGTGGCTCACGATGTCCGGTGAGATCCCACACATGTCAGAATGCATCCATGCAAACACGTCAAGGTTTGCCTGGATAAATTCTTTTTTTTCAACCAATTCCTCTTGCATTTGTTGGCTTAACCGAGATCCAATCTTTATCATTCTAGAATCATCGCTATCATTGATCGGGACATCGATCGTCAGTTCGGCCGGAGAAGCTTGATTGTCTTTACTTTCGTCTTCACTTTTGGTGTCTCTCGGGTCAAGATCTCTTTGGAATTGGTTAGGGTGTCCAGGCTTAGGCCCAGGAACCAATTGTCAATTGTCAACAAAACGGACGCAGAGAGATTCCACTACACCCTTTCGTTTCTCTTTTCGCTGCGCCTCGTGCAGTTCAGCAACATAACAGGCTTGTCCAGCAGCCTGATCTTCTTGAACAACTCCGACCCCACGATCGGTGGGGAACTTTAGAGTCAAACACAATGGGGCAATAGCAGCCCTGAACTCAGCTAGGGCCGGTCTGCCCAAGAAAGCATTATATGGCGAGTCTATATCCAAAACAACAAACTGCAGTATCCGGACTCTCCGGCGTTCTCCAATCCCTAACTCCACTAGAAATTCCACCACTCCGGTGGGTATAGTTGCACTCCCATTGAAACCATGGATACGGTACTGACAAGGTTTCAAATCTTTAGTCTCCATTTTCATCTGATCATAGGCTTGCTTGAACAATATATTCGTAGAACCTCCACTGTCTACCAAGATCCTCTTCATCTAAGCAGGACCTACTTGAGCTAATATGACAAGTGGATCGATGGTTGGGGCTTCGATCCTATCGGCATCTCTGTCTCAGAAGACGATGTCGTTAGTCATCATTTTTTGTTGCTTGACCGGAGCCCCATCTTCCAAACTACTACAACACTCGAAGCTCGCATGCCTAATAGAACTGGCATATGACTCCATTTCCTTCCAGCTTTGGTCTGTTGGATGAGGACCACCACTAATGGTATTTATCACCAACCTCCCGCCAGTACTAACGGGTTTCTCCTGTCTTTCCTGATTCGGTGTATGGGTTCGATTCGATGGGCCCACACCTCCAGGCTGCAGCGCCCACACAAACTGTTCCAACTTCCTTTCACGTATCAACCTTTCAATGAGATCCTGCAAATGATGGCACTCATTTGTGTTATGGCCGTAGCTTTCAAGGAATCTACAAAACTTTCCTGTCTGGATCTATTTCTCCGATGACTGTTTCGGAGCAGGCTTCTTATACTGAATAGTATTGTCGGTTTGTAAATACACATTCTCCAGTGACGTATTCAGCGAAGTATAATTATCAAACATAGGAGCCCTACGTCGCGGACCATGATTCTGATCCCGTCTTCTATTTTGGTTACCATTGCTTTTCTGCTGATTTTTTTAATTCTGAATGTTCAATACTAGGCCCTGAATCATCCTTCTTCCTAAACTGTTTCGCATCCTCCCTTCTCAAGAATTGGGCTGCCTTGGAATAGAAACGGTCCAATGATGCATGGGGTTTTCCGGCCAACCAGTTGCAGAACTCAAAATCAGGATCAATCCCTTTAATCAATGCCATTAGAACGGAGTTATCATTAGGGTTGCTGATCTTAGCGCATGCAGCATGAAATCTCTCTAAATAACGCCTGAATGTCTCCCCAGGAGCTTGAGTGACACTAGATAAAGTATTAACATCCTTTGGTCTTGCGACATGCATACGGAATTGCTCAATAAACTTTGTTGCCAACTGATCAAAAAAAGAGATAGATCGAGGTGGTAAACGGGTAAACCGCATAGTTGCTATGCCCCCTAGAGAGATTGAGAAGCTTCGGCACTTAACTGCATCATCAGCTCGTGCAACATTCATCAGCCACTCATACTTTAAGATGTTTTGATTGGGATCAGAGTTCCCTTCGTAAAAGAGTAAAGTCAGCATCCTGAATCACCGAGTTGGTTCAGCAAAGAGTATCTCATAAGTAAAGGGAGTATCACTCCGGGAGATTCCCCGGTCGTCATTAGTGAGGCCTTGACTCTCTCGGATCATTTGACGGATCATCGTCGAAATGTCAGGCATCTGGGCATTTTGAGCACGTTGGGCCAAGGTGTGGTCGAGTTCCACAATGCGAAGAGGGGCCGGTCGTTGTGGATGGTCCCTGTCTCGCCTCCTTGGTTCTATGTTTTCAGGGACATATGGTTCGGGATTATGTTCATGCTGGTGATGGTTCGGGTCTGTCCGATTTCGGGCATCAACTCCTGGTTAAGTAGTAGTGGTGTTAGTGCGGTTGTCTGTAACATGATATGGAATAGTACCTCCTCGGGAGGAGGGTCCAGTCTGATGGTTGGTTGACGAGCCAACCCTCGGTTGTCCAAGGTTCAGTGCATGCTAATGTCTAGTAGCCTGAGTGTAACTTCCGTCTAGTCGCGGGCGCGTGGATCTATGATGATAATCTGAAGAAGCTGAACTCTCAGTGGAGGAATAGGAAGCCTGATCCCTCAAGGATCTCCTTCGTCATTGACGGTTCAGTTGGTTGGTTAGTTCTGCATTAGCACGGAGCTGTTGAGTGAGCTGTTGGCGGCTCTGAGTCAGTTCTTGCACTAGCATATGAAATTCTTCCCTGGTGACTGTGCCTTGCGGATCTGATGGTCCGGCAACATTCTGGTCGGTTGGAAGTGGTTGTAGGGGATTCTGTATGTCCCGCCCTTTTGGATCTGTAGCTGTAGACGTAGTCCTTATGTTAACCATGATGGATAGCGAAGCTCTTTCCTAGACTTGATGCAAATCTGAATAGGATGGAAGAACTTTAATCTTTGAGATCTGGATCTTCTTCTTAGATTTGAGCAATCCGATATCGATAGTAGATCCAATGAGCAGGAGAAAAACTGTGTTTTATCAGTGAAAGCACCAAAGTGTTTGTACCAAAATTGGGCACAACACTCTTCGGAAGGTTATGAAGAGATAAAATGAAGAAATAAACGTAAAAAGAGGATTGTCTAACAAACACTTCAAATAATAATCAGAAAAATAGCAAAAGAACGCAGAGATTAAGAGTGGTTCGGCGTATTGCCTACATCCACTATGAAATGATAGATCTTTATTAACTTTTGCTTGCTAGTTACAGCGGATTACAACATTAAATTTCAAGTACAATAGTGATTTCTGAGTGCAACAATGGTTTCGGCAGAGTCTGGACGTCAAAGAGCCAAAAGATCCTTTTTCTGTAGGCTATGGGATTCTATTTATAGGCATAGGCTGCAAATATCTCGCTCAGATCTCGGGAGACCTCTTCTGGCACATGGATTGGCCCACATGATCATCCTACATGATTTGCACTCGGTCCGTGATCGATACGAATGAATTTCATATCGATCAAGATTTGGTCCAATCGAGTCGAAATTGGGCATGAACATTCTTTAGGTTTTACGAAAGCTCCTGTGAAAATTTGGTAGCATTTGGACTTGTAAATTGTGAGTTATGATCGATGCAAACTTGTGTTCTCCATAAGCTGTCGAATTCGTATCGATACCCTTTGTATCGAATTGTTCGTATCGGTCTGAGCATTTGCCTGCGAGTTGGCGTGGTGCTAGTTTCTAGGATCGATCCACATTTCATGCCGAATCGACCGATTATTTCCAAGGTTTTCGCCTCGTTGGTATCGATCTCAATTGTTCTGTTCGTATCGATGGGTCGCATTGCTCTGTTCGTATCGATCGGTTGCATTGCCTTGTTCGTATCGATCGATTGTGTTGTTCTGTTCGTATCGATCGATTGCGTTGTACTTTGTATCAATGAAAAGTGTTGATTTCGTATTGATTTGTGGTTGATCGATACGAAGCATGTCGAAACTTAATCGATACGAACTAGACACTCGCGTTGCAATTGATGGATACGAAGTATACAATAGCCAACCGATTCGAAGTGAGCCTGTCTGCTGATGGATACGAAGAAGACTATCTTCGATGGATACGAATAAGACGGTTACATGGCGATGGACAAGAATAGATAGATATGTGATGGATACGAAATCGACCGATGCGAAATGATGGATGTGGCTTGATTGATACGAAATGATGGGTACGAACTAGTTGGTTTCCTTGACTTGTATCGATCATATCTTGAGCATACGAACTCGGATTAACTCGAAATTTGGGACATTGGCTTTTATTGCTTTGCTTGCATGTCTTATCAATTGTAGCTCAACCCGGACTCGGACAAAATTCGTCGATATCCATAGTGAGCCTGCGTATAACCGATCTTCGAGACAGGTTGTCCTCAGTTTCCAGTTAAGTTCTTGGTATCACGACCTTGCCAAAATGTGGGATAACAATCATGGATATTTTGTATCAACTACTATACTTGGTTCAGCATACGGAGAATGCAATGGTTTGCTATGGAGTTTACAAATGTAACATTCCCACCTTTCGACCATCGAAAGTCGGCACTCAATACATACACGGTATTCAAATGCCGAACATCCAACCATCGTATTGGCAGGTTGTTAGGCTAAAATAAAAGGAACAACAGGGAAAATATAATCTCAAAGTGGAATGAAAACCTATAATATAACAAAGATAATATAAATTGTCACTCCAAGATACAAGGTACATCAGAGTTAAAAAAAACCTCATCAGCTCGACAGTTATAGTTTCTTGACCTTACAATTGCTGATAGATATAAAATATAATACAATGAAAAATAAAAGACTATGGTGCGTGAACATCCAGCACTTTTACAAGAGCTCCATACACCAGTGCCAACTTGGAAATTTTTCGACCTGGCTCGAGCATTGTAATAAAATAACACCCAGGTTAGTCTGAAAAACCAGCGTGAAAAAACTAAAGGGATACGGTAAACATAAAATAATTGGTGGGACCACGCCGCAAAACATGGAACAGAGATTCACCATACTGGAACAACATCTGTGCATAAGAGAATGGACAAATAACGGAAACAAATCCAAACATAAAAGATGGACACAAGTAAGGACAAATCTCATGCTTGAAGATTTTAGAAAATCCAGACTTAAAGAATGGACAAAAATAATTAAACACAAAGAAGGGTACAATGCACTTCTCGATGCAATTAAGAAAGAATCAACTCCAATGTTCAAATTAAAACAAGGAGAATAAATTTATCCAACATGAATAGTACGGTGTGCCCTCTTACACCGAAATTATACCTCTAGATAAAATATACTTGAGAGCCCACGCCAAACACGCATCACTCTCGAGAACTTCCATGTTAGACCCCGGCAAACCGCGGGTATTTGAATATACTCACATCACCACATGCATGCTACCAAAAAATCTCTAGATAAATGTGAATACACCCCAATGAGTATGACCCACAATTGTTTGGCTCCCACTTGCTCTTTGGTTTTAGTTATCCACGGTTTTGGATGCCAATGCTCAAAATGAGTAATAAATCGTTTTAGATTGACAAAACACAAAGAAGGATATTAGAATCGATAGTTGATAAATCAACTATCGGAAACAAACCAATACTACCATGGGGAAAACAATGAAATCAGAAAAGCTAGGCCAGTGTTGCTATCTAGCTTGCCACGACAACATTCTTAGCTGTAAGAATAGTAAGAGTTTTAATGCCCCAAACGAGCAACAAAGTCATCTTAAATCGATGAAACACAAAGAAGATAGCAGAATCGATAGTCAATAAATCAACTATCGGGAAATTAAATCGCATACACTTGTCACCAATAAACAAATAAAGCTTTTAAAACATTTGACTCTTACTTGTACTTGATTTTCACATTACAAATATTTGTAAAATGCTTTAAAAATAACCTTTAATGATATCACTTTAAAAGGCTAATTATATTTCTAAGTGTATTAAAAATGGCAAAAAATAAGTATCATTAAAATATTGTTTCCTTTAACCCATAACAATTTACACTTAGCTTGATTTTTAAACATTCCTTTTTAAATATTTCTATATTTATAAACTATCATTTACAAATTTAAAATAACATTTATCATCTCTAGAAGGGAATAAATCAATTTAAATACTTTTATTAATTTTTAAACAATCTTAATCATCCTGAAAGATAATAGATATAATTCTTTTATAAATTTTAAAACCCCATTAATTATCTCAGAAGACAATAAGTCAAATTATAATCTTTTTATATATTTAAAACAACATTAATTATCTTGAAAGATAATTAATCAAATTTATAACTTCATTTATAAATTTTAATCAATACTTAACCTTTATTTTGAAAATTCTAAAAATATTTGAAAATACAGTTTAAACAACTTTCGAAGTGCAAAAACGCAACCAAACATTTATTCTCTAAAATACAAGCACAAGTTCGACACACATAAGGGTTTAAGGAGATGATATTTCATAAATGAAGGTATATTGAAAATCGCTATAAAGACACTTACACAAATCAAACAGTACGTCACAAATATTTCAACCAAACATCGATATAAGCAATATATAAATATAAATAAATCAATATTGGTGAGAAACCCTTAGGGTCTCTCAACAAAAGTCCCCGGTGAATCTCATACATACGCACACGTGCATACACATACACACTTCGAAGTGTCCCGTAGCAACCTATTCGCTACGTAAACACTCTAACTTCTTCCTTTTGTCCCCTGCAACAAAATGGTTATTTATGTCATTCGCTATCAAGCGGGATCAAACAACAATATATAGTCATATGGGTTCCCTGTAAATAATACAACATGTCATCCATTTTCCAATGCGAAAATCAAAACAACTCAAACAACCAATAATAAACTATCATCCAAGCATTCAACAATAATCTACAGTAACACAGATATCACATAGTCTATTTAAAATGAGTAAACTCACTAAAATTCTAATTGACACTTTAGCATTCCAGTTCGATCTAAAATCAAACAGCATTCAATTTTATCTCAAAATTCTACTAGCTCCAAATTCAACGAATCCAACTCAAATGCTAAGATAACATCGATACGAGTCCAACGTAAAAAACTGCATCCAAATTAGACGTCGTATGATAGGGTTATGGATTTAAAAAATATTGGATTAATTTAATTAAATAATTTACTCATTAAATTAATAAATACCCACTTAAACTAATCCCGCTACGCTAATTTTTCTTCCCTAATGTGCACTTGTACACACTAAAACCCACTCACTGAATTCTTCAATCGATAAGCCCTCCATCATCCTTCGACAAAATTGCTAACCGCGGCCCGCCTTCGCCGTTCAACTCCACTACGCGAGCACCACACATCCCCCACCATCACCTCAAGCTCGGTCAGGCCTACAAAATCATGACACGGGCTTCCCCCTAAAATGCATGCACATGTCGCATTTCGCCATAAAGTACGGCGCTTCCCCAAATTTCGAGACAAGGTGCCATTTCACATGACAAGAATAACCCCACTCTTTATTACACCACCCGATGCCTCAAGCCTTTCTAATATATAACCTTAGCTTTGCCTCAAATAGTACAGCATGACTAAAAAAACCTAACTCAACAACGACTACATGGATTCGAAGGCTATGCATGTACAAACTCAATGAATCAAGTTTCATGATTTTTAGTTGAGTTGACGAATAGATTTCTAATTTTGAAGGAGGAGGCCATGTTTTTGTTCACTGAAAATGAAATAGAAAATGGGAAGGGAAAGGAAATAGAAAAATAGAAAATGAGGGAAAGAATGAAGATGAAGAATAATGGAAGTATTGAAGTGTATTTAACCCAAAACAATTCCATTACTTCACACACAAGTTAAACAAAAATTCCAAGCAAACCCAAATTCCCAAGCCACCCAACACATCACCATTTAGGTTAGTTGAAAATTTTAAGTTTTGATTTGATTTAAAATGTTTTGAAAAGACAGTTTTGCGATACACCGCTACAAAATATCCCGTTCGTGTACGAAGAGCAAACAATAGAAATAAAAATATGATTATACACCAAAATATGAAATGATCACAAATTAACAATAAAATACACAAATTATTTTATTTTTTGAAATTTCAAAAATACTTTGTTTGCCGAAAATTACTTCGAACGATAATGTTAGACCAAAAATTGGTATAACACCCCAGATGCTGATAAAGACAAGTTAGTCCTTGACTTTAACATGTGTAGACATGTGATCGAATATTATTAATCTACGCTGCCATTAAAAGCACCAAGGTCCAACTTTCCATCATGAGACAAAGTGTAGATAGAATTGGTAATAAGGATGACAACATGTCTTCAAGAGAAAGTTTTGCTCATTTCCTTTTCATTTTCCGTTAGGCTCGACATCCCAAAAGGGACTCAACATCCTCAATAGAAATTAGCACGGTGATGTCGCATCCTTCTTCATGAATTTTTAGATAAATCCTTCTCTCAAAGACTTATGTCACGTCATATGATCAGATAAAAACGTAGAAAATATGGCAAGTTGGGATGTGATTTATCAAGCATGATAATAGACCAAATGCCCCTTTTGTTCTCAAGTTTAAGAATTTTATGCTCATATAATCATGCACATGTAAGCTCGCTACTAATTAAAACTCGACAAGGTTAACCATGCTGAGGTTGTACTATTGTTATTGTTAATGGATCATCGACAATGGTCATGTCGAGCTTTGAACTTTATGACATGTTTATCTTAGGTCAAAGCTCGTCGAGGTTGTAGCCATATCGATCTCTAAACTTTAGGACATATTGATCTCAGTTCAGAGCTCGATGATGTTGTTCATGTCAAGTTTCAAACTCGACCAACCTATATATTTGCAAGACCAAGTTGATAATGATCAATGAAATCATTGCCGAAATCCAAATGCTAATTCAACCCCTTAGTGTTATTAATTGAATGTGATTACAATCGAATATAACTTTCCCCAATTCGATTTATGGTTTTTTAGAATGTGATTTTAGCACAAGAGAGATAAATGAAGAATTGCCCTCCAAATGAAGACCCCTAGGTCCCTATTTATAGAGTTTGGCTGGTGGTGAGCCTCGGCATCCCCAAATCTCGGTGTCTTCATCGTCATTGAGTTTTGATGGTGACAGATTTATCGGCCTTGGTATTGATGGCGTTGTCGCACTTTAATGTTTGTACTCTTGTTCCTCAATATTGGGCTTGTGTTATTAATGCTCGACATTGTCCTTCTCCGGTAATCCTCAAAGCCAATAAAGCACGGCTTCGATGATATTAACGAAAATTGACAATAGCAGTTATCGACATTACTTAAATAAGGTTGATGTTACATCACCTCTTAATCCTGGGCGATGCTCATGACCCCTGGTTATCATTGATGTGATCATTATAAATGGTGACATAGAGACAGAAATTTTTAGTTTGTCGATAAGGCTAGGTGCATCATCATCGATAAGAGATAGCCCGTTTCAAGGAGGATCGACGTTATTGAATAGAGAAGATATTGAATAGGAGCATCATTGATTTAGCTTGACATGGCATAAATAATGCTGACGTAGTTAAGAAGCGACATTGAGGTCTTTGATGTTGATGGGGACTTTATTGTTGACACCATCTTCAACTTTACCTTAGCATCTGGAGTTTTAAGCCTCGATGTGAACCTTTCACGTCACCATTGATCCCTTAGCTCATATTCATTACAAATTATTGGGGTAACATTTAGCCCCTCCCCAAGTATAAGAGAGGCTTTTTACCCTTTTGGGCAAAATCCAAAATTCCTTTGCATTGTCAAATCCTCAATGGGATTATCCTGCTAGCTTTGTTTTCATGTAATTCATAAAGAGCAAGATATTATTTGTTATCAATTCTCCTTTTGAATTTAACAAAGTTACACTAGCATTCATTGACTATATTATTTGTGAGAGTTAAAATTATAATTCTACTATAAGAGAGAGAGAGCAGCAAATAATAATAAGTTTTTGAATGGAAGCCCATAAGATTATTTGGTAATATCATAGGAGGGAGCTTCAGGAATTTTTTCAAGTTGAGGTCTAGAACCTCATCTAATAATGGAAGACCAGAAATTCATGTCTTATAATATAAGAAGAAGATCAGCAATCTATCTGATAATTATATAATGGAAGACTCGAATTCCATCTGATAATAATTAGAAAACTAGAAATCCTTCTCTGGCAATGATAATAAAAGAAGTCTGATAATTAATATTGGCTGTAATAGAAGAAGAGTTAAACTCTTTTTGAGGGGGAAACTGAGAAAGTCTTATCTGATAATAGTAATAGAAGTCTAGGAATCCTTATCTGAAAATAATTATAACGAAGATCAGGTCCCCTTCTGATAATAATTATAGAAGACCAGAAATCCATATCTAGTAATAATAACAGAAGATCGAAAATCCATATTTGGTAATAATACTAGAATACTAGAAATCCATATCTGGTAATAATAATAATAGAAGACCAGAAATCTATATCTGGTAATAATAACAGAAAACTAGGAACTTATATCTAGTAGTTATAATAGAAGACTAAAAATCCATATCGTAATAATAGAGAAGACCAGAAATCCATATCTGGAAATAGTAGAAGTCCATTGTTCTGTGCCACCCTCCAGGATTTTAGTTGCCTTAATCCTTTGTTTCGTGCAGCACTCCGAGCTTTGGATGTTGTTAATCCTTTGTTTGTGCCGCTCTCCTTACTTTGGATGTTGTTAATTCTTTTTGTGTGCCACTCTTCGGGCTTGGATGCCTTATTCCGTTATTTTGACCCCTTACCACAATCTTAGGTAATGAATTAGGTCGTTCGGTGCGTTTGGTTAGCTTTCATCAAGTAGGACCAAAGACTTACCTAACCTCCCTCTAGGAGGCACTTCAAATAGAGTTATAGGTTGGAATGAAGGCCGGTTTGGTGCTTTGGCAAGGCCCTTGTTAGGTGGGACAAAAAGGCGTACTCCGTCCTCCCTTTAGAAGGTGCTTCAAACAGGCCTTATAGGCGAGAATGAAGGATGGTCATTGCTTTGACCTGGCCCTTTTGAGGCGATGACAAAAGCTTACTCCGTCCTCCCTCTAGGAGGTGCCTTGATATGGCCACGTAGGCGGTATTAAGGGCTTGCAGATTCTTTAGCCTGACCATTTCTAGCACGACTAAAGAATCTGATCTTTATTCATCCATTGTTGTGAAATATGGTCATAAATGTTCTGCATTCCATGTTCTAGGTACTTTGTTGCCATCTGGTCGGCATAATTGATAAGCTCCTAGTGGAATCACTCTATGTATAATTATGAGACCTTCCAGTTTGGTCCAAGCAGTCCATCTACTAGATTTTTAGTGTTAGTCATCAATCTACGGAGTACTAAATCCCATTTCTGGAAAAATCTTGTCCTTACTTTCAAATTGTAGTATTTGGTCATCCTTCTCTGATATTCAGCAGTTCGTATATTCGCATCATCTCCTAATTCATGGATTAAGTCTAAAGATTCTTTCTTCAACTCTTCGTTTAGGTCAAATGCATATGCGATTCTTCAATGTAAAGGTATTTCAACTTCAATTGAAAGCATTTCCTCACATCTAAATATTAAGGAGTATGGAGTATGACCCGTTGCAATCTTAACGGATGTTCTGTACACCCATAATACAAGCGACAGTTCTTCTACATGCTTTCCTTTGGCTTTGTTTAACCATTTCTTAAGAATAGTTTTGATAGTTGTATTGGCTACTTCGATGGCTCCATTAGCCCATAGATGTGCTATGGAAGAGAAACTCTTCATAATCCCATTCTTGTTGCAAAATCGTGTAAACTCTTCACTTTCAAATTGTGTCTCATTATTGGATATTATTTTGTGTATGATCTCAAATCTAGAAAAAATAATCCTGATCATGAATTTGAGCACCTTTCCTAAGGTCAGATTTATAAGTGGTTCTACTTCCACCTACTTGGAAAAGTAATCAATTGTGACTACCACATACTTGGCTCCTCCCTTAGATATTGGCAATGGTCCGATTAAGTCAATTCCCCATATATCAAAGGACCATAGGCTTGAGATCGTAGTTAATTTGCTTGGTAGCAAATGAGATATTTTAGAATACTTCTGGCACCTTTCACATTTTTTCATATAGTCGATGGCTTGATTGGTCATCAGGGGTCAATAGAAACCCGTCTCATGAACTTCTTGGCTAACATTATCTCGGTGTAGTGTCTCCACAAAATCCTTCATGTGCTTCCTTCAATAATCCCGATCATTTTCGGACTTACACATCTCAAATAAGGAAGGGAATATCCTTTTTTATAAAGTATTCCATCCATCATGGAGAAAGTTGGAGCTTGATGTCCGATTATTCTTGTGTCTACCTTATTAACTAGTAATGTCCCATTAATAAGGTATTCGACAATTGGGGTTATCCAATTATCTTTGTACTGATTATCCATTTCTGGATGAACAAGTCTCTTCTGAGGAGCTTCATTTTCAATTTCTTTTTCCCCTCCTTCATGGAATAGGGCCTGAGATCTGGTTAGTACTTGAGATTCTTTTCCTGATTCGGGCACTTTATCTTCGACGTTGGGATTTGATTGATAGCCCATTGGTACAATTCGGGTTTTTGGGGCTCCCCTCGAATTAGGCAACATTGCTAATGAATCTCCTTAGGAATTTTTTTCCTCTTGGGACCTAGTGTATAGAAAAATCTTCAAATTGGTTTAGCATTTTTAACACTTTCTTCACATATACGGCCAATTTGGCATCTTTGGTTTGATATGTCTGTTTCTGTTGATTCACCATTAGTTGAGAGTCATTAAAGACTTCAATTCTAGAGATCTTCAGTTCCAAAGACAAAGTAAGCCCTCCTACATCAATTCATATTCCGCTTCATTGTTGGTAGCGGGGAAACCAAGATTCATTGCATAATGTAAGCGATGCCCTTAGGGGTGATAATGACGTATCCTACACCTTTTTCATTTGATGCTCGATCTACAATAATTTCCATTTGGGCTTTTGGTCCTTTTTCTTTTATGATTTCTCTATGATGAAACATGTGCATTCACTGACAAAATAAGCTAGAGCCTGCCCTTTGACGGCTGCTCAGGGTATTAATTATATATCCTACCGATAGAGTTTTATTCGCCGCTTCACTAATCTCCCTGAAGTTTTTGGTTTACTAAAGACCTGCTTGAGTGGAAAATTGGTCAGCACTTTGATTGTATGCGCTTGGAAGTAAGCTTTTAATTTCCATGCAGTAAGTATCATGCAATATGACAGCTTTTCTATGACTGCATATCTGGTATCGGCATCTTTTAGTCTTCTATTCACGTAGTATACAAGAATTTGAGTTCCATTTTCTTCCCTCATCAACACCGAACCGACCGCATGTTCTAAGACGGCCATGTATAAATGAAGATTTTCTCCTTCTACGGGACCAGATAATATAGGTGGTTTCTAAAGATGGTGTTTCAATTCTTTGAAACCTTTCTGGCTATAAAATCTTCTCTCCATTCGAAATTTTCCTTCTTTTTAAGTACATCAAAGAATAGGAGGCATTTATCGTAGGCTCTAGAGATAAATCTGTTCAACGCTGCTACCCTTCCGTTTGAACTCATTACATCTTTACTTGTTTTCGGTTCTGCCCTGTCTTTTATAGCTTGTATTTGATCTGGGTTGGCCTCAATTCCTTGAGCGTTGACGATGTATCCCAAGAACTTTTCTTATTGCACCCTGAAGGAGCACTTTTGTTGATTAAGCTTCATTTGATGCTTTTGCAACACCTCAAACATTTCTTCAATGTCTTTTAAATGGTTGCCTTTTTCATGAGACTTCACCAACATGCCATCTATATATACTTACATATTCTGGTCGATTTGTTCTTTGAACATCCTATTTACCAATCTCTAGTAGGTAGCACCTACATTCTTCAACCCAAAAGGCATCACCTTGTAACAGTAGGTTCCTCGGTTTGTAATGAAGCTTGTATTTTCTTCATCCAGTTTGGACATGGTAATATGATTATAACCTAAGTAAGCATCCATGAAAGACATAAGTTTATGTCCACTGGTTGCATCAACTAGCCGGTCTATTCTTGGTAAGGGGTAGCAATATTTTAGGCATGCTTTTTTCAGGTTGGTGTATGTAGGATCTAGATTAACCCTAGAAGGGGGGTGAATAGGGTTATTGCAAATCTTCTCAAATTAAACGCGGAAGTAAACAATAGATAAATAAATATGCAGTAAAGTAAATCACACACAGAATTTACCCAGCTTCGGCAACCCCTGCCTACTGCTGCATTCCCAGATTTCTATTAGAGTTAAACAGTATCCCACTTACAAACACTCTGACAGACTCGCAGACACTCGCTCCCGCTCACAAACACTCCTACAGACTCGCACACCCTGCTCCGCCTATAGAGTTTCGTTTACTCGCAAACTCTGCTCCCGCCTATAGAGCTTTGCAAACTCGCAGCCTCCCTGCTCACTGAACTAACCCTAACTAGACAATCTGACAACACCTAAACCCTA
The DNA here is from genome assembly GCA_030737815.1 of Allium fistulosum. Taxonomy (NCBI): domain Eukaryota; kingdom Viridiplantae; phylum Streptophyta; class Magnoliopsida; order Asparagales; family Amaryllidaceae; genus Allium; species Allium fistulosum. The sequence goes on along the minus strand of CM060901.1, from coordinate 1,414,167,670 downwards.
GGTGGTGATTCACTCTGACTGGACTTTGACAATACAAACTGAAAAACAAAATACAGTTTTTGAAAACTAGGACAAACTATAGATTGTCAATTTCAAACGATTTTGCCCTCAAATAACCTAGGCCTAAACTAAATTATTTAAAACCTGGCCCAATTAGAATTAAAATCCTTAAACCAATTAAACAAGCCCGGCCCAACAACCAAATAAAACCCTAGAAAAATTAAAACCCAATTAGGCCGGCCCTTCTCTTTTTCGTAAAAAATAATGGCTGCTTGGTTGTTTTTTTTTCTTTGTCGCTGTGAATTAGAGCTTCGGCTGGTTTGTTCGAATTTGATCCTCTGTTAAACAGCGACTTTCTTCGACTTCAATCTTCTGACGAATCGTGGCTTTGTTCGGCTTCGATTGTTTCTTCGTTCTGAAGATTAGGGCTTGAAAAATTGGAAGTACCGCTCTGTCGAATTTGAATTGATGCTTGCGGTTCCTCCTCTCGAGTTCGTATGTGATACCGGTACGTGATTTTTGCCTTTGCTGGTTTTGGATTGATTGAATGTGATTCGAGTTATTGGTTTATTGTTCTCTGTTAGCTCAAAACTCGAATAAATATTTTGCCGATGATGTTCATCCTTTTATAGGGTTCGAATCCCTGAATATTCGTTCGTCTATATGTATTTGAATTTGTCAAATTCTTTTCTCTGGCCGCTGATTTTAGTTTCGACGCTTGAGATATAGTCTGACTTTGTCATATACGTATATTCGATAGAACTTGCTTCTCACGGTTTTGATTTTTAAAATGTGATGATTACGACTTTGAATTTGCTACTCCATGAATTTCGCAAATTTGACTTGTTCGACTTTGGCTTCGATCATTTTTAATTTTGTGAGTTTCTGACTTTCACCTGTACGTTCGAATTTGAATCTTTTGCTTTCTTGTGGCTTGATATTTGAGATTGATACACCTGACACTGTTCGAACTTGGCACTGGTTGACTTTGACCTTAACTTGATATTGTTTACTGACCTGTACATATTGTTGCTCGATTATGTGGTTCCTGTCTCTGACCATCTTTTATCTCTGACCTGCTTTGATGTTTTTCTTTGATTATCGGTCTCTGACCTGATGTGTAGTATGAGCTACCAGATTGCTTTTCATGAGCTTGCTTTGATCATGTTACGTTATTGCTTGAGTCTGGATTACATATTATGTCACTGTCTCTGGCTATTTTCTTTTTGTACTACCTGGTCTGGATTAACATATTGCTGTGATTGAGCTCGGGTTATCTGCACTTGTTTGTGCATATGTGGTTGGTATGTTTTGTATTTGGTATCTTCACTGTGTTGCATTCATTAGTGCTCGACCTGATGCTTGCTCTGTTCACTTTGTTCCCTGTTGCACATTCACCTGTTTACTCAAGACCATATATGTGCATACATACTGGTTTGAGACCTGATTGCTTTTAACTTGATCATGTTGGCATTGTTTGAGTTGTAGCTGATCATCTTGAACTTGTTGCATTCCATTTTCATGTGTACATCTCTCTGACTTTTACATGCAGTCTGGTTTTTGGTGCTTAGTCATGTTAGCTGTGGATCTGGTTTGCCTTTGATTCATGCTGTACATATTGTGTCTCGCTTGAGTTGAATCCAGTTTTAAACTCGGGTTTGACCTTGTGCTGATGACGAGATTTTATTGTATTTGAGTTGAATCCTGTATTTGGGTTTGACCTGTGCTCACTTGTCCCTGTAAATATATCAAGTGTATATACATATATCGGTGTGCACGACCTTGTGGCATGTACAGATACACTGTGCATGTCACAAGTTGTTCGTGTGTGATAAATTCAGAATCAAATGATGACGAACAACCCAAATAACTGAGGCAAATAATATTTTCAAAATCCACATTTTGTTTTATACTGCAAAGACATTTCCTTTTCAATTTTACTGCGTTAGTGAATATTTTTGCAGATTGCTCAGATGCTGGAATCAAACTGGAATGAAGTTGAAGATAAATACGAGTGTGAGTGATATGTAGTGAGGAAATGATGTAACAATGAAAAGTGTGATGTAATTGTATTGTGATCAAAAATGATGTATATAGTGAGAGCTTGAAATTGTACTATCAAAATTGTAATAAATATTTGTTTGAATAAAATATTCGTTTGAATTCAAATTCTGTGTTATTTATTTTATTCAGCAAATATTTATTTTATCTGTGTAAAATAAAATAGTACAATATCAAATACATTTAAATGAATGTATATATGTTTATTATCATCAAACAAAAAAGCATATACATGCATATTCCACAATCTCCCCCTTTTGATGATAACAAACATATATTTAAGATTTTGACTACATTAAATGTATTTGATTATTCAGTTTGCTCCCCCTATTTGAATGCTCTCTTTCTACACAATACTCCCCCTACATATATGCATAAAGAATTCAAATAAGTCTTGATTTAGAAAATATTTGACCTTTATTTTCAAAATCTTAACTTTTCTCTCCCCCTTTTGTTATCAGCAAAAGAATAATAGTAATAGAAAAGTAGAGATATAGTGATAGACATTAATACAATATTAAAGCTCAATCGAGTATAAATATTAATTTCAATAAGAAAATCAAACAAAAATCATAAATACTTTAATTGATGCATATTCCACATTAGAATGATATGAATGATTTCATCAAATAAAACCATATAGTTGTGTCTATTTGTGGTATATTTATTTTAGGAGATTTGAATATCTACTAACCATGCATAACCGTTAGGACTTTTAAATGAGATTAGTAGTATTCCAAATTTTTAAAAAATGAATTCAAGTATCTTCTAACCACGCATAACCGTGAGGACTTTTAAATGGGATTAGAATCAACTTGTCTATTTAATCAATTAATTTTGATATGCGTTCCATACATGCATAACCGTGAGGACTTTTAAATGAGCATGGAAGCACAAAATCAAAAATCCAAGTAATTCACCCATGCATAACCGTGAGGACTTTTAAATGAGAGTGAATATTTTAGATTTTATTGTTAGAAATATAATAAAATTGAAGCACAAATGATTCCCTGTTTAAACTACCACAAATTAACATACTATATTGATTTTTGATGAGTGATGGTTGATAGACGGATGATAGAAATAGAAATGATCATGGAATAGTTATCAACAAAAAGTTTTTATAACTCTTGTTTAAATTTCTAAAGAAAGTTTCTAAATATACTTTCTCAAGTTATAATATATGATTAATATCAATACTCATCTTATTTTCAATCACTATTTATCTTTTTAGATAATTATTAGGGGGTCAGATCAGTTTATCAATTTCAATCAAGTTTTCTTAAATAACAAGTCTGATACAAGGTCAAAAGAAATTATTTTCTAGAAGGGGTTTTTAAGAAAAATTCTGCTAAAATGAAAAATATTTCAAGTGAAAGATATGCAGATATTTTCTTTGAAAAATGATGCAGCAAATGAATGTCTCAAAATGTAATCACGTTCCACTAGTAATTTTTCTATCAACTACATTACCAGTGTAATCTGCATCTGACTCAATATCACTCGTTGGATGTTATAGACCAGATTGTGAAATTTCAACAAATTATCTCAGAGTTATTTTCAACAAACTTGACTTTAAATTGAAGTCGTGTTAACCATCAAACAAATATCACAGTGTCAGATTTAGAAACCTTAAGATCAACAGTCATTAAACCATCACCATCATTTCAAAGCAATTTCTTAACGTTTCACCAATTTCCACAAAGTTTCAACAATTTCAACAATTTCTCAAAAACCTTTTTATATCATGAGTAATCAATCAATCCTCATAGTTTGACCAAACAGATTTAAGTTCATGAAAAATGGTTGATCAATTTTTAAGCACAGATTAAAGTCTAATCATATAAGATCATAAATCAAGCAAGTTAGATTCTGTCATCCATCACAATTACTTCGAGTAAGATGATTGGTTAAAACTCAGAATTAACATCATCAATCATAACTGGCTGATCTAATTCAGATGCAGATTCTTACCGGTTATCTATCGTTTGAAAGAAATGCAACTACCTATTTTACCTGTACGATAATCTTTCGTTGTTTGCCCATAGTGAATCTGTCACCTTTATACTAGGCTAAGGAACATTGATTTGACACCCGTTGTATATCTGAAACAGCCAGAATCCAGATAACACCAATGTTGTTCCTCAGCCTGCCACCACACCTACATGGTTAAAGATGTATGTGACCTATTTATAGGTCCATGGTTGTTGGCAGAATAGTTATTAATAAACAATCCCTTTGGAACCCAAACTTGTTTTGTCCTTTCATTCTTGTTCCAATACACTTGAAATTTCTTCGTAGAAGTTTTAGGAACCCAAACTTGTATAAATTTCGTGTTCTTGTTCCTATGACTACCATTTTCAACATGATGTCCAAATATTTCACGTTCAGTAAAGATGCCCTTTCCTTTTGCACTATCATCAACTTGTGATTTACCAAAACCTAGCCCTTTTCGGTTGTTAGCAAACAGTTGGTTTCCTAACAGCATATTGAATGATTTTTCTCCTCTAGAAAAGTTATTCAGTGATTTTTCAAGATCTAGGACTTTGGTTTTCAGTGTTGAGTTTTCAGACACAAGTGTAGTGCATCTATTTATAAAATCCTTTTTCCTAGTCTCAATAATTTCCTTTAGATTCAAATTTTCTTTTTCAAGATCCTCGAAGCTATTTTTCAGTTTAGATAATTCTGAATCTAAAGCTTTATAGTTTTTACATTCTAGGTTTTGAATTTTTTCAAGTTCAGATTCTAACCTAAAATTTTCACGGGCAAGTTCTTTCCTATCAGATTTCAGTTTTTCATTTTTAGAATCAAGAGCTTCAACAGTTTTAGTAAGATCGAGGCATAAATAAACAAGATCTTTATAAGAATAATTTTTTACCTCATTATATTCCTTTGAGCTTGCTTCTGAATCTGATTTTGATTCCTCTGAGCTTGATTCTGAATCTGATCTTACCGTAAGACACAGGTTAGCCTCCTCTGAGCTATCAGTTGAAACTTCCTCTCCTTCCTCATCATCCCAAGTTGCTGCGAAGGCCTTTTTCTTCTTTTTCTTTCCTTTGTTGTTTTTGAGAAGTGGACAGTTTTGTTTGAAGTGACCAGGCTTGTTGCAGTTATAACAGATTAGTTCATTTTTAGAGTTGTCAGAATCTTTAGATGTATTACTACTGGTCTTCTTCTTTCGTGGCTTGTATTTCGACCACCTTCTGAAATTATTGACAGCCACTGCAAGTCCTTCAATTGGATCAACTTCTTCTTCATCGCTCTCTTCTCTACTCTTTAAGGCAATCGTCTTCTTCTTTGGTTCGGAATTGATGCGTTCCTCCTTTGCTTTCAACTCAAGCTCATACGTCATCAAATTTCCGATCAAATCCTCCATGCGTAGTTTACTCAAATCTTTTGATTCTTGTATTGCCGTGACTTTTGCCTCAAAGTTCATTGGTAAGACTCGTAGAATCTTCCTCACCAGCTCTACTTCAGAGAATACCTTTCCAAGCGCTCTAGCATTGTACACCAAGGTTGAGAAGCGTCCAAACATATCCTTTATGCTCTCGCCTTTGTCCATCACAAAGTTCTCGTATTCATTGCTGAACAGGGCTAGACGAGACTCTTTGACTTGAGAAGTTCCTTCGTGTGTCACGTCCAAAGTATGCCAAATTTCCTGTGTTGTTTTACAATGAGAAATTCTATTAAATTAAGTTTTATCAAGAGCACAGATAAGAGCATTCATGGCCTTAGCATTAGTGGTTTTCAACTTCTTATCATTAGCATCCCACCTATCTCTCGGTTTAGGAATCTCAGTATCACCAATAGTTATAGTGGGAGGTGTATAGCCAGTTTCAATAATATCCCAAACATCATAATCAACAGAACTAAGATAAATACCCATCCTAACTTTCCAATAAGCATAATCATCCCCATTAAACATTGGTGGCCTAACAATAGATTGCCCCTCCGAAAAAGCATTATTCGATGAATTCATGACTCTAGAGTTAAAGTAAAAATACCAGGCTCTGATACCACTTGTAGGATCTAGATTAACCCTAGAGGGGGGGTGAATAGGGTTATTGCAAATCTTCTCAAATTAAACGCGGAAGTAAACAGCAGATAAATAAATATGCAGTAAAGTAAATCACACACAGAATTTACCCAGCTTCGGCAACCCCTGCCTACTGCTGCATTCCCAGATTTCTATTAGAGTTAAACAGTATCCCACTTACAAACACTCTGACAGACTCGCAGACACTCGCTCCCGCTCACAAACACTCCTACAGACTCGCACACCCTGCTCCGCCTATAGAGTTTCGTTTACTCGCAAACTCTGCTCCCGCCTATAGAGCTTTGCAAACTCGCAGCCTCCCTGCTCACTGAACTAACCCTAACTAGACAATCTGACAACACCTAAACCCTAGGTGGTGATTCACTCTGACTGGACTTTGACAATACAAACTGAAAAACAAAATACAGTTTTTGAAAACTAGGACAAACTATAGATTGTCAATTTCAAACGATTTTGCCCTCAAATAACCTAGGCCTAAACTAAATTATTTAAAACCTGGCCCAATTAGAATTAAAATCCTTAAACCAATTAAATAAGCCCGGCCCAACAACCAAATAAAACCCTAGAAAAATTAAAACCCAATTAGGCCGGCCCTTCTCTTTTTCGTAAAAAATAATGGCTGCTTGGTTGTTTTTTTTCTTTGTCGCTGTGAATTAGAGCTTCGGCTGGTTTGTTCGAATTTGATCCTCTGTTAAACAGCGACTTTCTTCGACTTCAATCTTCTGACGAATCGTGGCTTTGTTCGACTTCGATTGTTTCTTCGTTCTGAAGATTAGGGCTTGAAAAATTGGAAGTACCGCTCCGTCGAATTTGAATTGATGCTTGCGGTTCCTCCTCTCGAGTTCGTATGTGATACCGGTACGTGATTTTTGCCTTTGCTGGTTTTGGATTGATTGAATGTGATTCGAGTTATTGGTTTATTGTTCTCTGTTAGCTCAAAACTCGAATAAATATTTTGCCGATGATGTTCATCCTTTTATAGGGTTCGAATCCCTGAATATTCGTTCGTCTATATGTATTTGAATTTGTCAAATTCTTTTCTCTGGCCGCTGATTTTAGTTTCGACGCTTGAGATATAGTCTGACTTTGTCATATACGTATATTCGATAGAACTTGCTTCTCACGGTTTTGATTTTTAAAATGTGATGATTACGACTTTGAATTCGCTACTCCATGAATTTCGCAAATTTGACTTGTTTGACTTTGGCTTCGATCATTTTTAATTTTGTGAGTTTCTGACTTTCACCTGTACGTTCGAATTTGAATCTTTTGCTTTCTTGTGGCTTGATATTTGAGATTGATACACCTGACACTGTTCGAACTTGGCACTGGTTGACTTTGACCTTAACTTGATATTGTTTACTGACCTGTACATATTGTTGCTCGATTATGTGGTTCCTGTCTCTGACCATCTTTTATCTCTGACCTGCTTTGATGTTTTTCTTTGATTATCGGTCTCTGACCTGATGTGTAGTATGAGCTACCAGATTGCTTTTCATGAGCTTGCTTTGATCATGTTACGTTATTGCTTGAGTCTGGATTACATATTATGTCACTGTCTCTGGCTATTTTCTTTTTGTACTACCTGGTCTGGATTAACATATTGCTGTGATTGAGCTCGGGTTATCTGCACTTGTTTGTGCATATGTGGTTGGTATGTTTTGTATTTGGTATCTTCACTGTGTTGCATTCATTAGTGCTCGACCTGATGCTTGCTCTGTTCACTTTGTTCCCTATTGCACATTCACCTGTTTACTCAAGACCATATATGTGCATACATACTGGTTTGAGACCTGATTGCTTTTAACTTGATCATGTTGGCATTGTTTGAGTTGTAGCTGATCATCTTGAACTTGTTGCATTCCATTTTCATGTGTACATCTCTCTGACTTTTACATGCAGTCTGGTTTTTGGTGCTTAGTCATGTTAGCTGTGGATCTGGTTTGCCTTTGATTCATGCTGTACATATTGTGTCTCGCTTGAGTTGAATCCAGTTTTAAACTCGGGTTTGACCTTGTGCTGATGACGAGATTTTATTGTACTTGAGTTGAATCCTGTATTTGGGTTTGACCTGTGCTCACTTGTCCCTGTAAATATATCAAGTGTATATACATATATCGGTGTGCACGGCCTTGTGGCATGTACAGTGATACACTGTGCATGTCACAAGTTGTTCGTGTGTGATAAATTCAGAATCAAATGATGACGAACAACCCAAATAACTGAGGCAAATAATATTTTCAAAATCCACATTTTGTTTTATACTGCAAAAACATTTCCTTTTCAATTTTACTGCGTTAGTGAATATTTTTGCAGATTGCTCAGATGCTGGAATCAAACTGGAATGAAGTTGAAGATAAATACGAGTGTGAGTGATATGTAGTGAGGAAATGATGTAACAATGAAAAGTGTGATGTAATTGTATTGTGATCAAAAATGATGTATATAGTGAGAGCTTGAAATTGTACTATCAAAATTGTAATAAATATTTGTTTGAATAAAATATTCGTTTGAATTCAAATTTTGTGTTATTTATTTTATTCAGCAAATATTTATTTTATCTGTGTAAAATAAAATAGTACAATATCAAATACATTTAAATGAATGTATATATGTTTATTATCATCAAACAAAAAAGCATATACATGCATATTCCACAGTGTACTCAACACAAGTCCTCCATTTGCCATTTTATTTTTTAACTAATACGGGATTGGCTAACCATCTTGGATAGAATACTTCCTCGATAAACCCACTTCTTGCCTTCCTTCTTTCAAAGCATCATACCGAATTCTATCGAATTGCCTCTTCTTTTGCCGAATGAGGATTATACTTGAATCGATGTTCAAAGCATGGCACGCAACTATTGGATCAATCCCGACCATATCTGAATGAGTCCACACAAATATGTCTTTACTGGATTGAGGAAATTAAATCAAGTCTGCCTTAAGGTTACTTTCTATCTCCCTTCCAATTTTGACTATTTTTGTTGAATCAGTTGAATCTACACATATCTCCTCAAGGTCCTCTACGGGCTTTATTCATTCCGTTTCGCCTTGATAGTCTAATTCAATGACTATCTCCCCATTTTCCACTTCTTCTTCCACCAAGTTAGCATCCGTTCTCTTCCTTTTTCTTTCAGAAGAGTTATACTTTTTAAGCACATGCTTGGTTGTTCTTTTGGGTCTCGCTTTCAGTTTGGATGTTAGATGTAGAAATCCTTCATCTAAAGGCTGAAAAATAGTAGATGAATCGTAGTAAGAAGAGTGTTCTCATTTTTATTATTCCAGAGTAGCAAAATACATTTCGCGAGAGCTGAACTACTCCCCATTTTAGTTCCCCTACCACTTTTTATAGGGAACTTCACTATTAAGTAGTTAGGTGAGACGACTGCGTCGAGTTCATCCAAGGCTGGGCGCCCAAAGAAAGCATTATGGTATGAAGGCTGACAAATAATCATGAATAGTGTCTCGAAAGTTTTGCAGCATAGTGGCATCCCCATTTGCACTAATAGTTTTAATTGTCCTACTGATGTTGACCCTTTATTGTTAAATCCAAAGGTGAGCTCAAGGCTTGGTTCCAGCTTGTCCTTTGGGATTCTCATTTGGTCAAAAGCATGTTTAATGGTCACATTGATAGGGCATCCAGTGTTCACAAGAACCATTGTAACTATGGAGAGTCTAATCTAAGTGGTGGTCATGGGAGGGTCGGTATGAGGATGTCAGATTCCCTTTAGTTCTTGTGGAGTAATAGTAAGATTAGGCATCTGGATAATGAATCGAGGATTCTTGAGCGGCGGCTCTTATCTGATAAAAAACGCTGCTTTTTTTGCATCTCTAATGTATATGTTCCATGCGTCTTTGTTGTTTCTGACTAAATGTGATCTTTCATGGATCACCTCAATTCTGTTGAGAGGTGGATTGAGATTTATCTGATCTTCATCTTCCAAGATGTCCACAGCATTGCCAGAGAGTTTCCATTGACCGTTATCAATGTGAGCAACCCTTTGTCCCTCTTGAATGAAGTCCTTCAAGTGTCCTTCATGGATTACTACTGAATAATGCCTGCTAGCACGTGGCATTCATCCATCTTATGGCCGTTCGCCTTATGGTAGGCACAGTAGTCACCTTCCTTTTTTGTTATGGATAAGTTTTAACTTTGAATGAGATGGGAAAATTAACCTTCTCCTTTGTCATTGCATAGATATAGGATAGTGGTTTATTCAAGGCAGTAGAGTTGGTGTTTAGATTATCCTCCCATCTCGACCTCTTATGACTGCGGTCGAAGCTAGCTTTTCAAGTCTTCCTCTTGGTTTGATTCTTTTTCCTTACATGAAACATATCATCCATTGGAATAAACTTGTCTACTTGAAAATGAAAGTCTTTGAGATCTTTGCATCCATGGACATAAAGTTCCTTCCAAAATGGGGTGTGTGCATTCAGTCCCAAATGCACTCCTATCAGCTTGTCTCAGTCATCCTTTATCTTTTAAAGCCTCCACATTGAACCTTTTGAGGTATTCGCCTAAGAGCTCTCCCGAATTCTCTCTTATATTAGCTAGCACCGTGTAATCTATAGTATTCTTCAAAAATGCAGAACTGGGCAGAGAACTCATAAGAAAACTGTTTCCAGTAATAGATAGTCTTTTCATGGTACTACCGGTACCACTTTGCGGCTGCACCTGGGGGAGTAACTGTTAACCCGCCTTTTAGCAAGGCAGTATACAAGCGGATTTAACCCAACAGACTTCACGGTTATCAAGGCCGATGGGTACAAAGTGACGATTGTAGGGCCTAGTAATCAGGTACAGAAGGTTACATGGGGTCGACATTGAATGGAATTGATAGATTTGCAAGGCAGAATGTTCAAAGTATGGAATACGGTTCAACGGATGGAAGGGTTCGTCATAATATGGCAAATTGGAGTGTTCGACATTATTAACAAAGAGGGTTTGGCATGTTTCATCTCATAGAGGATGGATCGACATAGCTTAGCAAATTGGAAGGGATTAGCATACTCAATCTAGAGGGCTCAGTATACTTCAACTGCTTAGCAAGATGGAGGGATCGGCATGACTTGACTCCTATCGAGGGTTTGATATACTCCATTGGAAAAAGGAGGGATATGCATACTTCAACTCCTAAAGAAGGGGTCGGCATATTTCATGAATAGGAGGGATCGGCATATTTTATAAAAGGGGATGGTTTGGCTTGCTTCATGGAGGAGGGATTGACATAGTTAAGTAAAGGAGGGGTTGGCGTATTTATGAAAGGAGGGATCAACATAGATAATTGAAAGAGATCGGCAGGCTTCACTGAAGGGGGGTCGGCATCCATCAAGGTTCAGGTGCATTAATGCATACAACAATCAATATCTCTAGATTTACAAGTCCGAAGCATATGAAACTTGGAACACAAGCTAATTGCAACATGGAGAAGCTTTCCTAGTGTAACGACCCGCTATTTTGCACCATTCGCATCCATTATAAGTGTATAGGTAGACACTCATGCCAGAATTGAATTGCTTAAAATACCGCTTTATTAATTTAAATTTGGCAAAACTGAACATATACAGTTAATAAATAATCATAGATCACAGACACAGAGTAATAAGTGCAGCGGAAATAAAAGAGATAGTAGTTCATGAAGCTACTATATAAATCTATGAGTTACATCAGAGTTAAACCAGATACAACGGAAGAGTAATATGATACATCAGATACAAATCAGAATACATCACTGGAATCATCGAATACTGAAAGCAGAATAGATGGCTGGCTCTTCAAGCAAAGCTCCAACTTCAAAGGCGAGTCTCGAATACTGGTACACTCAGTCTGACCCGAGCGTAAAGCAAAAACACAAGACACTCGAGTCAGGATTAACATTCTTATATTAATAAATCCAACTCAAGTGAAATAGCAATTGAAATACAAGTAACTCAAAGGATGTTTGGAATAACCATCCTTTAAGGATCCGTTAAACTATCTACTATGTAGTAGTGTACGATAAGTAGATAATGTCTATTTGTAATATAAGATATCAAAATAGTGTTAAGGCGTTACCATTATCCCCCTTAACACATTTTTATTCCCAAGAGCATATACAAGACCGTAGTTTCCCCAAAACCGGAAGTCACCAGAGGGCAATCCATATACTAAAGGTACAAAACAAATCGTAGTGGTCGCGTATAAAGGGATACAAGTATGACAAGGCACATGAGGCAATACCTAAGGTAGTGAAACTACCGTTTGCCTGATCCGGACTGGTGAGAACGCATCGCCGCAGCGACCGCAACACCGCGAAACAACACTCCCAAAATCAAGGGTGCACCAATCGACAACAAGTAATGAGTAGTTTCGAAGAAGTGTGTTCGCTTGAGGTAGCTGACCTCCATTTGGCCCGGCACGGCTCCTGTTTTAGTCATTTCCAATTTGACACAAGTGTCAAGGCTATCCATTATCGTTCTCTTTCTTCAGTCATCACGTACATCATTCCAACCACTTCATTCTGGATCACACTTCGCGTATAGTTATTAAAGTGGTTTTCGGTTTAGATAGAGAGTATATCCATAATCGATTCCGGTTCCTTTAATAACCTTCGTGATTATAACACCGATTGGTCGTTTATTTATTTCAAAACCAAATCAATTTCAATTTCAATCAGAGTTTATAAATCAACAATTCGTTTGTCTTTCTAAACCAATTTCCATAATTTATGTTTCAAAACTTCCAAATTACCATTTCACAATCTTATAATTAAATTTCAATTTTTATGTAAAACAATTCAAATATTGATTCAAATTTGTATATCAGTTTCATTTCGAAATCATTTACATTAATTTAATTTATCATTCAAATCAATTTAAGTTCATTTATCGATTTCATTCAATATTCGTTAAATAAATTTATCATTCAAAACAATTTCTATTAAATTTCCAATTCATTAAATCCATTATTTAAATTCAACTTTATTATATCAAAACTTACAAATTGAATTAAATTAGATTCGTCAAATCAACTCTTTAAATTACAAGTCTTACATTGATTTCAATAAATCGCATTTTATTTCTTGTTAAAGAAATTCAATTTCACTTATTTACTTACTTAAATAATTTCCCAAAACTTAATTAATAAAGAAAACTCAATTTCAATTATTTACGAAGTAAAATTCACTTATTCAAAGGTTCAATTTTACTTATTAAAGAATTCAATTCAATTTGATCATTAAATAATTCAATCTTATTTAATTATTAAATAATTCAAAACTTAATTATTAAATAATTTCAAAGTTTAATAATTTCAAACTTAATTATAATTTCAAACTTAATTCAATCATTTCAAAGTTTAATAATTTCAAACTTAATTATAATTTCAAACTTAATTCAATCATTTCTCAAATTAGACAACATTCTTTCATCAATTACATTGTTAATATTTTGTTTCAGATTATTAAATATTAACATTTTCCTTTCATTAAAATTCAAATTTCAACTTCATTTCAAAACCATATTATTTATTCAAATAAAATATTCGTTTATTTTTAAATCAAATTATTGACCAATCGGGTTTTATTTAATTCTCTATCCTAGGTCAAAGTTCAATTTGGGTATTTATCATTTCAACCCGATTCCAATTCAATTCAAAAATCATAGCATAGCAAAGGGAACTTGCAGTGTGATAACTGGGATGGTGTCAAAGTAAATAAACAAGCAATAACAACAATCAATAACAATCCAATCATCAATTCAAATAATCCGGAAATAATCGTATTAATTCACATTGTTGTTTGTGCGAATTAATATAATTATTTCTAGAATCTACACTATCATTTCATGTAGATTAAAGATTATTACACTAATATTTATACGGTTCTTCAATTGTCATTCGATTTCAATTTTAACACTACAACAATTAAATCAAATATACATTCAATGGTTCAAAGTGTAATTATCACTATTCTACATGTCAATTAATTTAACAATTAAAAGGGATCATATTCAACTAATCAAATTCAACATATGTGTCGATTCAAATTTTAATTATCCTACGTCAAATTTATTTGCATAATATTTATCACTTTATACATTACAATTTTAACGTCCAATTGTAAACATCAAACAATCAGTCATTTAACAACCAAACTGGATTATCATTGCATATATAACAGATATTGGTGTCAGATGTCACAGGTGAACTGATACAGGTAATAACAGTGTAAATATCTAACAGCAGCATATTTCAATTGTCGTTTCAATTGAAATCAAATTTAATAAATAAAAGAACGTTAATCGTGAGTGAGTGCTCACCTTTCGAGGCTAGAAAATACAGGAGATGACACGGATACGAACACAGATACGGACCCTGAAATTTAGTTATGAATCCGAGCGCGTATTCGAACACGAAGCTAGATTGGCATGATTTCGACGATCAAAGCTGATAGATAAAATCGATGAAAACAAAATCAGTTTGATAGAGACAGGAAATATAAAATGTATTTCATTAAAGATAAAAAAAAAAATTTAACAAACGCCTCTTAGAAATATAAAAAGCTAATTCATGCGTTAATAAAATCAAATATGAATATACTATACTATATTTAAAACAATACATATAATATTATAACTAATGTTTTATAGAACTAATGTAAACTTACACATATATTATATATAAAACTGCGACCAAGTATATACAAACCAGTAAATAAAACTGTGATGTGCACGAAACTCACACTTCCTTATATGAAGTTACAATCTTGTTAGCAAATTACTAAAGGCTAAACTTACGTAAATGTTATATATACAAAAGCCTTTGAAACCATTCCCATCAATACTTTTAAGTATCAGACTCCACTATCAACTGTTTACTACCAACAGTGAATATCACTAGTAAAATACACCTTTTTTATTTTATTAAACTAATATATATGCAAATCCATTCAGATATACTATCACCCATATAGTTAGGATTATGGTATAAATAAAAATGCAGGAAAAGTATATATATACGTACGAATATATATTAACTTACATAGATGTTTACGCGTTTTTCAAGGTGATGGGGATGGCCAACGCAAGGAAAGGAGAAGAACGAGTGAGGACAGATGTCGACGGCTTACGTGTTGTCGTGACGAGGAGGTGTTCGGTGGCATCCAGTTGTGGCGGAGAAGCAGCATAAGCATGGAGGAGAAGAGTGCGAAGAAAAACAGCGGCACTTGGCGGGGCTGGATCAGGTCGGAGCAAGGAGGAAGGTGGTTGTCGCGGTGAAATGCTTGGTGGTAGGTCGGCCTTGGGTCGGGAAGTGGAGACTGTTGGAGTTTGTTCGACTATACGTGGGTGGCCGTTGGTGAAGGGAGAAGGTGGAGATAAGAAGGCGGACGGCAAGGTTGGTTGGAGGGAGAGTGCGGAGAAGCTTGGTCAAACTGGGGAGGTGTGGGCTGGTGGTGAGCGAAGGCAATGGAAGGGGAGGGGTAAGCATGCGTTGCACAAGTAAGAGAAGGGAGGCTTTGATATATTGTTACAGGCAAAAGAGGCAAAAGAGGAAGGAGAATGAGATACTAGCAATATATAATATTCAAGGTAGCTGTAAAGTATGCACAGCTTAGAGAAAGAAGTGAAGGGACTCGGGAAATGAAGGAACTGACAAATAATAAATTGATGTGGTGGAACGTCACAACGTTGGAACCAGTGTGGAAAAGTAAAAATCAAAACGGGAAATAAATAAATGTTACTGGCCGTTTGAAATTCGAATCGCCATTGAATATCAAAAGTTCAAAAATGAATGCCGGTACAGTTAACCGTTTTCACTGATTTCACTGCGTATCGGATTCCAAAATACACAAATGAATATACTGCAGTGCTCAGCATGACGAGACGATCAAAATGGTATACAGATATCAGTGGTATGATTGAATTATAAAAATTCGAATTTTCTACTGGCGGAAAATGCAAGAAAAACGTAGAAAAATAAGATCGACGGAGCCAAAGATGTCCGAATTTGGAAAAACGACAAACTGACATCTTGCTCAGAAGATGGTTTAGAATTTTTCGCTGTAAAAATATTTAGGTTTCGAAAACATTTTATTTCCATCGCTTTTTAACCGATTAAATTGTAGTAAATTTACGCGCGAAATGAATTTTCATATTTTCGAACGAAAATTTACCAGTTGTTATGTTTAACTAGACGCATTTCTAATATCAAATTTATATTTCAAAATTTTATCGTTTAAAATTTCACAAAATTTCAATTAATAACGTTATTAAAAGCAGTTAAATTTACGGGTCGTTACACCTAGGGATCGCGTGTTATTTGGAGAAGTTTGGAGGGGTCGGCACTCTTCCCTTGGTAGGGGTCGGCACCTATCCCTATTCAGAATTGGTTTAGTTGGATTTGCACCAAAGATCGATCGATAACTGGAGTTCTACTAGTCGAAATGGCAAGAATCTAAAGGGCATGTAGCTAACATCATACGGATCCCCCAGAGAGATCGCACCCAATTTGGACACCAAAATAGGGGTCGGTACTGATCCCTATTGTGGGACTCATCTTGGTCTCGTCTTGGTCTCTCAAACCTTCTATCAAAGTTTCAGTCTGATCCGTGGACGTCTTCCCCTATAGATACAACAGGCATGGCATCAGAAACAGGATCTTCTTTTTGCTTCTCTTTATCTTCTACCTAGGCTATACTCTACCAGTTTTATTTCTTGAATTTCACGGATTTATAACTATAATTAGCAGTATGAACTAATAAAAGGAAAATCTTTAGAGTGGATGTAGGCCGGAGTTAGCCGAACTACTATAAATCTGTGTCTCTATTTACTTGCTTTCTAATTATTTTAATTATGTTCTTCATTTAATTTGCTCCATATTTCTATGTTTGGATTGGATATTTGAGCTTTCACATAATTGGGTGTTGGTGGCCAATTTTGACGCTAACATTTTGTTGCTTTCACTAAGAAGTACTTGCACTCGTGGATTTGAAAGCTAGGAGCTTAGATTTTGAAGCTTGGGTACTTGGATATAGGAAGCAATGGTGAGACAATCAATAAGGAGAGTGCTACCAGAAAGGAGCCACTGTGGAGAGAGTCTGGAAGCTTCCTCGGGAGCTGGAGCTGATTAAGCATCTATCTACATCACCAGGGATGAAGTGGAAACGATGATAGATGCTATGTAGGAGAGGATGCTGAAAAGGCAGGAGGAGATGATGCAGAATCTACTCCGACAAATTGGACAGGCTGGAACCATAGGAGCTGTTGGAATGCAAAACCAAGGAGCTGGAACGATAGGAACTATTAGAGCTATGGTCGAAGGAGTCGAGGTGTAGGAATCACTGGAAATCGAAACTGGAAACATGGAAATGGAGCAAGTGGACGAAGGAGTAGGGCAGAGCAACCGGGGGCAGTCCCCTGCCATCCTAGAGTGATCGACACTGATCCCTCCAAAGAGATCTACACCGATCCCCAAAGACCAGGGGGCATGCCCCTGGGTATGGTTAATCATGATACCGGAGGATCTGCGGTTAATCCTATGGATCTTTGTGCGAATTGGAATTTGGATGCTCATTCGGAGGAATATGTCCTAGAATTCCCTCGTAGACTTGGGGGAACTTGGACGTGATGATAGGAGACTACCACTGGAAGTCAATGACAGGTTTCCAAAGATGATCAGGCGAGCTATGCGTGGAGGATTAGTGAATAGGGATTTGGAGGATGTAAATAGAAGTCCATTCGCTCCAAATATCAGGCAAGCTAGGAATTCATCGGAGTTCAAAATACCTATGCTTGAGACGTATGATGGAAAAATGGATCCCGATGTTCATCTGACGAGATACATGAGACACATGGAAGTACTAGGGTTATCGGAGGAAGTCATGGCACGGTGCTTCCCCTTGTACTTAACGAATATAGCTAACCTATGTTTCAGACAGTTAAAAAGCGACTCTATTAGCACATGGACGGAATTGATCGAAAGGTTTATGAGGCAATTTCGGGTCCGCATCATAAGACCGAAGAATGTGATGACTTTAACATCGATGAAGTAGTGGAAAGGAGAATCACTCAAGGATTTCTTAACCAGGTTCAATGCGGCAGTGTTTTCGATGGATCGACCGGATTCGTCGATAGTTTTGATGGTAGCAGTGTCAAGGATTGTGGATAACTCGGATTTCAAGGTATTATTGGAACGGGATCCACCAGTGGATCTCAGGGAATTTTACCATGAAGCAGAAAGCTTCCTATGATAGGAAGATGCGAAAGCTGATAGACAGGGAAGAGAGGAAGCAGAAGTTTATGCGGTTAAAGGTAGAGGTCCGCCCAGGGAAGGTTCAAACAAGGATAAAGGATAACGGAAAGCAGAGGATGGCTCTGATGGATCGAAGCAACCACGAAGGGAACCGAGATTCACCTCTTACATGGAATTGACTGAAACATTGGAACGAATATATCTGGACACTAGGGGGCAGATCCCCTATCGAAGGCCAATGAGGAGAGAGCCTACAAACAATGAAAGGAAATCAAAAAAATATTGTCCCGTTCTATGAGCTGGATAGGCATAGTACAAATAACTGCAGGCACTTAAAGGATGAGTTGAGGTACATGTCCGGAACGATAGACTGTTACAATACATAAGAACTCGGGCAGCGAAAGTGGTATAGGAGCAACCACTATCCGCATCGAACGGAAACTGCCTTAGTTCGAGGCGTCAACTTGTCATCAATTGATCAGAATGGCAAAGAATAAGTAATAAACTCCTCAATAAAACAGCTAAGTCACTTACACATGTACGGGATCAAGAACCTTCCGTCGGCATGCTCTGAGATGACAATGAACCGTCACACCCAGATATGCATGCATTGTAGTGTATATTTTTTTTGTCTCTCTGTTAGTACTTGGACTTAATTTTATTAGTTGACTATTTTGATTATAAAACTCACTTGAACATAAAATTTGACATTAATAATTTTGACTCCCATCCAGACAATCACAATTCGCCTCGAACAGGCACTTGATCTTGAATAGGCACTTGATCTCGAACGATCACATTTCACCTCGAATGGGACTCGATCTCAAACGATCACATTTCGCCTCGAACGGCACTCAATCTCAAACGATCATGTTACGCCTCAAACAGCCACTCGATCTCGAACGATCACGTTACGCCTCGAACAGACACTCGATCTCGAACGATCACATTTCTCCTCGAACGGCACTGGATCTCGAACGATCACATTTCGCCTCGAATGGCACTTGATCTTGAACGATCGCGTTGTGCCTCGAATGACACTCGATATTGAACGATCGCCTTGTGCCTCGAACAGGCACTCGATCTCGAACGATTACATTTCTCCTCAAACGACATTCGATCTCGAACGATCACATTACATTCGAACAGGCACTTGATCTCTAATGATCGCATTTTTCCTCAAACAGGCATTCAATCTAGAACGATTGCATTTCACCTCACACAGATACTCGATCTTGTGCGAACATCATCGACCTCGGACGACTATGAATTTGATTAACGGTCCTGAACGGCCGTTACTAACAATCGGGCAAGGTCACAGATTTATTCACCGGTCATCAACGGGTTTCGAATATTGGACTTAAGGCAATTCAAAGCATGCCTTCTTACCGCAAGGCATGTTTGGGGGGCAAAGTGTTAACCCGCCTTATGGCAAGGCAGTATACAGGCGGATTTAACCCAACAGATTTGCGATTATCAAGGCCGATGGGTACAGAGCGATGATTGTAGGGCCTAGTAATCAGGTACAGATGGTTACATGGAGTCGAGATTGAATGGAATTGATAAATATGCAAGGCAGAATGTTCAAAGTATGGAATACGGTTCAACGGATGGAAGGGTTCGTCATAATATGGAAAATTGGAGGGTACGACATTATTTACAAAGAGGGTTCACCATGTTTCATCACATAGAAGATGGGTTGGTATAGCTTAGCAACTTGGAAGGGATCGGCATACTCAATCTAGAGGACTCGGTATACTTCAACTGCTTAGCAAGATAGAGGGATCAGCATGGGTTGGCTTCTATCAAGGGTTCGGTATACTCCATTGTAAAAAGGAGGATCATCATACTTCAACTCCTAAGGGTCTTCATATTTCATGGAATAGGAGGGATCGACATATTTTATAAAAGGACATGGTTCGGCTTGCTTCATGGAGGAGGGATCGACATAGTTCAGTAAAGGAGGGGTCGGCATATTTATGAAATAAGGGATCAACATTGATAATTGAAAGGGATCGACAGGCTTCACTGAAGGAGGGTCGGCGTCCATCAAGGTTCAGGTTCATTCATTCATACAACAATCAATATCTCAAGATTTAAAAGTCTAAAGCATATGAAACTTGGAACACAAGCTAATTACAACATGGAGAACTTTTCCTAGGGATCGGTTGTTATTTAGAGAAGTTTGGAGGGATCGGCACTCTTCCCTTGGTAAGGGTCGGCACCTATCCCTATTCAGAATTGGTTTAGTTTGATTTGCACCAAAGATCGATTAATAACTCGAGTTCTTCTAGTCGAAATGGCACAAAATTTGGAGGGCAAGTAGCTAACATCATAGGGATCCCCCTAATGGGGTCACACACCATTCGCACACCAAAATAGTAGTCAGTATCGATCCCTACTGTGGGCCTCAATGGGCCTGGAAATTTCTAGGTGGCCTCGTATTGTTCTCTCGAACCTTCTGCCAAAGTTTCAGCCCGATCCATAAAAGTCTTCCCCTATAAATACATCAGGCATGGCATTAGAAAAAAGACATTCTTTCTGCTTCTCTTTATCTTCTACCTATGCTACCCAGTTTTATTTCTTGAATTTCATGAATTTGTAACTGTAATCAGCAATATAAACTAATAAAAGGAAATCTTTAGAGTGGACGGAGTTAGACGAACCACTATAAATATGTGTCTCTATTTACTTGCTTTCTAATTATTTTAATTTTCTTCTTCATTTATTTCTCTCCATATTTCTATGTTTGGATTGGATATTGGTGCTTTCACATAATTGGGTGTTGCTTTCTAATTTTGACGCCAACAGTAACAAGGAAGAGTCTGCACCGTACTGTACTAGAAGCGTTATAGAGATCCATCTGACTCTCAAATGCCATCAAACGATCATCAGGATCATTAGTTCTGTTATACCTCAAGGATGGAATCTTCACATGAGATGGGATCCCGGTAGACATAATTTCTTCAGTGAAAGGAGCCGATCTTTGATTGTCATTGGCCCTCTCATCGAGAGTTTGTTTTCCTTCATCATTGAATATAACTTTCATTGTCTTCTCAAGCATGTCCTTAAAAAAGAATCCCCATCATGGTAGTTGTTCCTTTCAGGTTTGTATCCTTCAGTGGTTGAGCTCTTGGATTGCTATTTGGACTTCTCATCTATTCTTCCCTGGTAATTTAGCTTTGAAGGTTGATCGTCTTTTTTCTTTTGTGGAGATATGTTGAGATTTCTTCTGCTTATAAGTAGAGAAGCATCTAAATCCCTCCTTCGAGAGTTCACCTCGTTTGTCACCGTAGGTCTAGCACTTTTGGTTGACTTTTGAGTAAGCATTTCTAAAAGCCTTTTCATTTCCAACAGTTGTTGTTCCAAGCTCTTTATCTTAGCTTCTTTTTTGTTGGGTTGCATTGGAGGTGATGGTTGGCCCATTTCTGCGCCATCTAAGTTGAAAGTGGGAGTAACATTTTCCTCCAAAGTTGTCGTGTGTACTACGTCCTCATTCATATGACTAAGCCATTTCGATTTCATTTTTCCTGAAATAAAATTTTGATTTATTAATTCTGAAAAGGAAAATTAAATAAGTCGAAGGATCGATCCCTCCTTCCAGCGCAAAATTGTTAGACCAAAAAATGGTATAACACCTCGGATGCTGATAAAGACAAGTTAGTTCTTGACTTTAGCATGTGTAGACACATAATCGAATATTATCGATCGGTGCCACTGTTAAAAGCACCAAGTCCAACTTGTCATCATGAGACTAAATGTATGATAGAATCATTAATAAGGATGACAACATGTCTTTGAGAGAAAGTTTGTGCTCCTTTCCCTTTTATTTACTGTTAGGCTCGACATCCCAAATGGGACTCGACATCCTTAATTGAAACTAGCATGGTGATGTTGCATCCTTCTTCATGAATTTTTAGATAAATCCTTCTCTCAAAGACTTATTACACATCACGTGATCAGATAAAAATGTAGAAAATGTGGCATTTTGGGGATGTGATCTATCAAGCATGATAATAGACCAAATGCCCCTTTTGTTCTCTAGTTCAAGAATTTTATGCTTATATAATTATGCAAATATAGGCTCATTGCTGATTAAAACTCGACATGGTTTACCATGCCAAGACTACATTTTTGTTATTTTTAGTGGATCATCGATAATGGTCATGTCGAGCTTTGAACTTTACGACATGTTGATCTTAGTTCAAAGCTCGTCTAGGTTGTGGCCATATTGAGCTCTGAACTTAATGACATATCGATCTTAGTTCAGAGCTCGTTGAGGTTGTTCAAGTCGAGTTTCAAACTCGACGAGCATATATATTTGCTGGCCCAAGTTGATGATCAATGAAACCATAGCTGAAGTCCAACTACTAATTCAAGCCCTTAATGTTATTGATTGAATGTGATTACAATCGAATATAACTTTCCCTAAATTTATTTAGGGTTTTCTAGAACGTGATTTTAGCACAAAAGAGAGAAATGAAGAATCACACCCCAAATGAAGAACATTGGGTCCCTATCTATAGAGTTTGGTGAGTGGTGAGCCTCGACATCCACAAATCTCGGCATCTTCGTTGTCATCTAGTTTTGATGATAGTTTTATCGGCCTCATTATTGACGGCATTGTTGCACTTCAATGTTTGTACTCATGTTCCTCGATATTGGGCTTGTCTTATTAATGCTTGACATCCTCCTTCTCTGGTAATCCTCGAGGCCAATGAAGCACGCATTCGATGATATTGATGAACATCGACGATCACAGTTGTCGACATTGCTTAAATAATGGTTGATGTTACGTCACCTCTTAATCCTCGACGATGCTCATGACCCCTGGTTATCATTGATGTGATCTTAATAACTGGTGACATGGAGATGGAAATTCTTATTTTGTTGACAAGGCTAGGTTCATCGTTGTTGACAAGGGATAGCCATTTTAAGGAGGCTCAACGTCATCGAATAGAGACAATATTGAAAAGGAGCGTCATTGATTAGGCTCGACGTGGCATGGAAGAATATTGATGTAGCTGAGAAGCAACATTGTGGTCTTTGATGTTGATGGGGACTTTAGTGTTGACATCCATCTTCAACGTTACCCTAACATATGGAGTTTTAAGCCTTGACGTGAACCTTTCACTTCACCATGATTCCTTAGCTCATATTCTTTGCAAATTATCGAGGTACCATTTAGCCCCCCTCCCTCCCTAAGTATAAGAGAAGCTTTTTACCCTTTAGGTTAGAACCCAAAATTCCTTTGCATTGTCAAATCCTCAATGATATTTTCTTGCTAGCTTTGTTTTTCTATAAAACATGAAGGGCAAGATTTTATTTATTATCAGTTCTCCTTCTGAATTTAACTAAATTATACTATCATTCACTGCCTATATTATTTATGTGAGTCAAAATTATAATTCTACTATAAGAGAATTAGTAGAAAATAATAATAAGTTTTCGAATGGAAGCACAAAATATCATCTGGTAATATCATAAGTCGGAGCTTCAGAAATTTTTTCTATTTGAAGTCTATAGTCTCATCTGATAATGGGAGACCAAAAATTCATGGCTTGTAATAAAAGAAGAGCCAGCAATCAATCTGATAATTATATAATGGAAGACCCCGAATCCCATCTAATAACAATTAGAAAACCATAAATCATCCTCTGGCAATGATAATAAAAGAAGTCTCATAATTAATATTGGCAGTAATAGAAAAAGAGTAAAACTCTATTTTCTAATAATAAGGGGAAGAACAGAAATTCTTATCTGATAATAGCAATAAAAGTCTAGGAATCCTTATCTGGAAATAATTATAATGGACGATCGGGTCCTCATTTGATAAAAACTATAGTAGTCTAGAAATCCATATCTTGAAATAATAACATAAGACTAGAAGTCCATATTTGTTAATAATAACAGAAGACTACAGATCCATATCTGGTAATAATGATAGAGGACCAGAAATCAATATCTGATGATAATAGTAGAAGACCAAAAGTCCATATCTAGTAATAGTAATAGAAGACCAGAAACTCATATCTAGTAGTAATAACAAAAGACAAGAAATCCATATCTTGTAATAATTAAAGAAGACCAAAAATCCATATTTGGTAATAGTAGAAGTCCTTTGTTTCGTGTCACCCTTCGGTCTTTTAGTTGTCTTAATCCTTTGTTTCGTGCCACCCTCCGAGCATTGGATGTTGTTATTCCTTTGTTTGTGCCATACTCCGGGCTTTTGATGTTGTTAATCCTTTATCTGTGCCATTCTTTGGGCTTTGGATGTTGTTAATCCTTCGTGTGTGCCACTCTTCAAGCTTGGACGTCTTAGTCCGTTTTTTTGACCCTTTTCCACCATCTTTGGTGATGAATCAGGTCGCCCGGTGTGTTTGGTTAGCTTTCATCAAGCAGGACCAAAGGCCGGTTCGGTGCTCTGGCCAGGCTATTGTTAGACGGGACCAAAGGCTCATTCCGTCCTTCCTTTAGGAGGCGCTTCAGACAGGCCTTATAGGCGGGAATGAAGGTTGGTCAGTGCTTTGACCCGGCCCTTTTGAGGCGATATCAAAGGCTTACTCCATCCTCCCTTTAGGAGGTGCCTTGATATGGCCACGTACGTGGTATCAAGGGCTTGTAGATGCTTTGTCCTGACCAATTCTGGCACGACTAAAGGCTTACTCTGACCTCTGTAACAACCCTGTATTTCACAAATATTCTTAAATTGATTTTTTCCAGATTCAAAAGCTTTATTTATGAAAAAGAATAAATTTTGTTATTTTAAGTATAAACTTTGATTTTGATGTGGATTAGGATTCCAAATATGACTAAATTTGATATTTCCTGAAAATGTGAATTTTGGTCAATAGTCAAACTTTGACTTTTAAGTTTAAATTTTTAATAGTTTGAAATTATAAATTTTATCTTTTATTATGAAAATAGATTTAATAACTTGAACACTACTTTTTGTTTCGTTGAAAACGGAGTTAAAATGTAAAGGTTATGTACATTTCAATTTTAGTATAATTTGTTTTATTGTGCAATTTTGCCTATTTTAAATTTTATAAATCATATTTTCTTTCTTATATTTTATTTGAATATGTGTCAATATGTTAATTTATGTATATTTTCATCTCTAAATATTTTAAAAATAATAATAGAATTTTTCCAAAATTTACTATGATGATTTCCTATTTTTTAAAGGTTGTTTTCCTATTTTCTGCTATTTTCTTCATTAAAAGTTATATGTAAATAAAATTTTAAATATTATTTTGTGAATACATTTTTGTTTTATGTTATTATTTATGTTTAAAAATATATATTACAAGCTCATATGAATTTTCTAAAGTTTATACCATTTATTTTCAAATTTTCTAGCCTAGTTGACAATTTTTGCTATTTTCTTGATTTAATTATTTATAATTAATATTTATTTATTTATATTTTTTTTATTTGTTATATTTTCGTATTTTAACTGAATTTATATATGTTTTTCAGTTATATAAAATTTTAAAAAGAAATAGTGAATATATGAAGAGTTTGAAAACCTTTTGTATGCTTAGTCCTTTTGGATTCCACCGTTTCTTTTCAATCAATTCATCAATGCTTTGGCCGTACCTTTACTCCATCTTTCAGCTGAATTCCTCACTCTTTCTCACGAAAATTTTATCATCTTTCTTGAGGAAAAAACTCACGGCCCTTTGTTGTGCAAAAATTTGGTAAAAATCTCTTCTTTCTTCTTGTTTTTTTTGTGTTTTTCTATTGAAATTTGCTATTGTTCTCTACCTTCATGGCTTCACTCCACCTCCTCCAAGCTTTGGCCAACCACCACCACCCCCTTCCTCTGACCATCACCCACCCCAGCAACCCAAGGTGAAGATCACCACATAATTCACCAAAACATCACCTAACATTGCAAACCGAGCCACTTTTGTCACCACCGCCTACAACCACCTTTAGCCACCACTTCCTCCACCACCACCACCTCAGACCTGACCACCACCCTCTGCCACATCATCTAACACCACCTGGACATCTGGACCTGACCATATAGCCTCTGGCCGAACCAAGTCATAGCATAGGAATGTTGATATTTGCCTCGAAATTGTGTAGTTTTGCACCTAGACTATGCACCATCTTCACCACCTTGTAAACACATGATGGCTGACCCATTTGGAACCCAAACCAGACCATTTTCTTACCCTAGGCTGAGCTTAACCACTACCTAACTGAAGTATACGAGGTTGAGAACAAGTGCAAGTCATTTGATGTTGTTTTGGGTATAGAATTCCTATGTTATTTGATGATAAATTTGTGTTGTAACCTATGTATTATTGTATTGTTTTGTGTATATGTATCCAAGGCTATTAATCTTTGGCTCTCCCAATCAAATCATATTTGTATTGTCGTGCCTCCGTTGTGTCAGTTTGTGTGCTTGGGTAGCGATTTCCAGCTTTGAACAGGTGAGTTATTCTCACCAGACAATATGTACCTATATAACTAGTAAATTGACACCCTGTGAATCTGTAGAAATATATTATCATGTTATACTTGACTATATTATGATCATATGATGTTTATACACCTGTTATATCATATGTTACTGTTATTTAATGTTATTCTGTTATTTATATTAGTTATCACCATTGCAAGTTCCCTGTAGACTAGAATCACTATGGGTTGAAATGATACATACCCGAACGGACTTTAGAATAGGGAAAAATTGTTATGGGCTGAAATGATAGGCCTGAACGATTTTTATTTAATTTATTTTAACTTGGGATTGCGGGTTTGAAATGATAGAACCCTGATTTTTCTTTTTTTTTACTGCGGATTGAAATGATACATATCCGTATCACATGACCTAGGTTAGAAAACTATATACAGGCCCGTGGTTATTTTATAAAGTGTTTTTGGATATTTTTAAGTATTTTAAAAATATAAATTTATGAAATTTGATTTAAATAGATTTTGAAATGTTTTAAAATAAAGAAATTATGATTTTTCTATGAGTTAAAAATGTAATGAATGAATGGTTAAATTGGATTATTGAAATATAACTTAAGTTTGGAATTTGGAATTTTAGATAAAAATGATATTTAAGTTATATAAATAAAAATGAAAATTTAATTATATTTGGAAAATGGTAAAATACGATAATTTGATTAAATTTGAATTTAAGTGATTTATTAAAGTATTATTGATATTTTCTATGAATTTAAGTGGTTAAATAAATGAATGTTTAAAGTGATCTTTTAAAATATAACTTGACTTGGAAAAGTGAAATTTGGTTTTAATTAAAGGTTTAAGTTAATTAAATAAAATTGGAAATTTAGTTAAATTTGTGAAATGGTAATTTAAATTTGAAATGTTAAGTTTATTTGTTGAAATATGAAGAATTGGAAACTTTTACACTTAAATTTATTAAGTAAATTGTTGAAAATTGGATTTAATTATAAGAAATTTATTGTGAAAAAGATATATGTTAAATGATATGTAAATGAACATTTTAAATGTTAAATATGATTTTAAAATGTTTATGTGTTTTAATTTGAAGTTATTTAATTGCTGGAAATACACTAACACCTGAAATCTACTTTTAATAGCATTCAGAAATGCTATAGATTCTGTTTTGAACTAAAATTGTGTAAAAAGAGCTATTACAGCATTTCTGAAATGCTGTAATTGCTGTAATTGAACTTATAGGCTAATATTGAACTCAGGCCTATTATAGCATTCTCTGGAAATGCTATAATGGTCTGCAGTCTTTGCTGAAACCATATTTTACCCTTGTTTTGAAATCTGAACTACCGCAGCACTTCTGAAATGCTGTCTTTTCTGTTTTTGAACTATAATTCAACTAAACTGAGTTTTAACAGCAGTTTTAAGTGCTGTCTTTGCTGAATTAAAAATGTTTTCAAATATAACTTATAGCAGTTGTTTTTAAATGCTGTGAAAAACTGAAATTTTAATAATTATGGTTTTTGACTTAGTAAACGAACTCAGTATGGTTTGAAACTTTGGAAATTGAATACTTGAATTGAAAGAATAATAATTACACTTTTAAAGGGTTTAAATGAAGTAATTTAATGGAAATATGAATCAATTAAAAGGTGGTTTGAATTGAAAATGAATGAATGTTATCTTTGAATTCAAAGGGGTATATAAGATAAGATATTTTGATATATTAGAATGATTTGAAATGAAGCTTTGGAAAGATAAGATAATTTGATATATTAAA
Source organism: Allium fistulosum (assembly GCA_030737815.1). NCBI lineage: Eukaryota > Viridiplantae > Streptophyta > Magnoliopsida > Asparagales > Amaryllidaceae > Allium > Allium fistulosum. The sequence continues at coordinate 1,414,139,093 of CM060901.1, read as the reverse complement.
ATGATTTGAAATAACGCTTTGGAAAGATAAGATATTTTGATATATTAAAATGATTTGAAATGAAGTTTTGAAAAGATATGATATTTTGATATATTGAAATGATTTGAAATGAGGTTTTGGAAAGATATGATATTTTAATATATGGAAATGGTTTGGAATTGATTTAATCTTTATTTTGATAAAGATATGGTTTGAAATGATATTTTATTTTGAAGTAAAGTATTGTTTTTAAAAGTTATAACCATGGGTTATAATAACGATTGGTTGGCAAAGAGACCGGGATCGGATATGGACATACTCTCTGTCGATACCGAAAACCACTTTGGCAACCGTGTACGCGGTGGAGATTCCAGAATGAAGTAGGATGGTGGCGACGTTCTTAAGGTATGTTACGTGGACCCAACTCCCGTGAGTTGGCATAAGGTGGCTAAAACAGGAGCGATCTCGGACCAGTGAGGTAGCACCTCTTCTCGGACATATTTCTTCGATATTATACTCTTACTTGTGATTGATTAGATGGCCATCCTCCGATTTGGGAGTGTTGTTCGAGGTGGAACGGTAGTGGCTGCTATGCGTATCCATCAGTCCGTGTGCGTAATTGGTATATCTACCCTGGCATTGCCTAGTTGTGCCGTGTCACCTACCATATCGAGCTTTACTACGATTATGATTTTAAGATCCGACCGCGTTAAGGTTCTCCATCCCCTTAACGCTATTTTCTATATGATTATACTTTACTTATTTAGACACTATTATAATATCGAATATTACTACATAGTAGATAGTTTAACGGATCCTTAGAGGATGGGCGGTCCCAAGCATCTTCTAAGTTACTTGTACCTTTATTACAGTTCACTTGAGTTGGTTTACATTATATAAGTATATATTGTCCTGACTCGAGTGTTTTGTGTTTTGCTTTACGCTCGGGTCAGCCTGAGTTATTCACAGATTTGGATTTCCACTCTCTTGGAGATTTGAATCGCTGGAGATTATCTGCTTGTCATGTCCTATCTATTTCAATTCCGTTGTTCTACTCAGCTTGTACTTGGTTATTTTTTTGAGACTTTTGTTATACTCTATTTCTTCTGTTGTATCTTATGTAACTCTGACATATTTAGATAGTAGCTTCATGAACTACTATTTCTTTTACTTCCGCTGCATTATTTTACTCTTTGTCTGTGATCTGTGATCATATTTATTTACTGTATATTCTGAGATTTGCCAAATTTCATTTACAACGCGATATTTTGAGCAATTCAACTCCGGCATGTGTGTCTGCCTATGCACTTATAATGGATGCGAATGGTTGAAAATATCGGGTCGTTACAGTTGGTATCAGAGCTTTGGCTTTGAGGCAAAACTCAACATATGGAGTAGATTTATTTACAGAATCACTTTCGTTCGACTTTGAATATTTTCCTCTTGATTCGAATTTCCTCTGAATTTTTGGAACGTTCCCTGCGGTTCCAAAATTCATTCTTGTCCCTCACTATTCATCTTCTTTTGATTTTGGAGTATCACATAACTCCACTTCGAATGATCTTTATAGTGAATTGGCTGTCTCGCTAATATTCTAATTTTCTGGTAAAGGGGGAAACTCCTTTACAATTTTGCATCAATTCACCAGAGATTTATATCTATCCTTGGTTTAGATGCTAATATTTTTTTTATTCCAAACTCTATCTCTTGAGATCGGATGTAGATTTACCCCAGAAACATCCACATTTGATCTTATTCATTAACTCACGGTTAACCCGGTTAAGGTTGTCCGCGATTTATCTAAGCTTACCCATCTCTCATCTCTGTTTAACCATATTGTCTTTTATTTCTAAACTATCTCCAAACATTTTGAATTGTACTTGTAAATCTATGTTTTGTTTTATATATGGTGTTGTTTGAGTTGTTGATGTTGATTTGGATTTCCGATCGATTCGTCTGATCAACGCTATCGATAGGATTTCTAAAACACTTTGACAGAACAAACTGACACCATATTATTTTAAATTTGGTTAATGAAATAAATTTTTGAGATATAAGTAAATTTATGGAACTTATCATTTATTGTTCTACAAATGAATTTATAAATAGTTGTTTATAAATTTATTTGGGAACTGAAATGAATTTAAAACAAGAAATTTAAGAATATAATTTCCGATGGATTCAAACCTTGTGTTTAAAGTTTTAAAAGGATATATTATTTAAAGTATTTCCAAGTAGAAATTTGTTTCTAAAAGATTTTAAAGTTTAAAAAATTTAGTGCTCTTCTCTTTGTCGCTGGAAAATAATTTCGGTGATGACTGCAGCATCATTGACATTCATTTTAGAGTTTCGAAGTGAAGAGACTATTCTGTAGTCTTGCTACAGCTTTGTTTTGGGGAAATTAATTAATATGAATTTCTAAAAATATGACTTGATTTATAATATATATAGATATATGATTTAAATTTGATTTGACATATTATGTATATATAATTACCTATCTCCAAATGGTTTGAAGATATTCGGAAAATTAATTCTTAAATTTCATCTTGAAGAATAATTTCAATTATAAAAAGAAAATCAAAAATTTGGATAAATGATTCAAACTTGAGATAATTGAATTGGAAAGTTTTATTTGTATAACATAGAATTTCATTCCAATATAACTTACCAAAATTACACAGAAGTTGAATATGAAATTGGATAATATACAATATAGAAAGGATTTTTATAAATAAAATTTGAGTGGTTATAATAAATGTTATACACTTAAATTTTAGTTATAAAAGATTAACAGAGGCAAATAGTGAAAAAGGAATTTAAAGAGATTTTATTTAAATAACTTAATAATCAAATTTGATTTAATATGGAACCTTAAGTCTAACCTAGGAATTTTAATAATGGTTATTTCCTGAAATGAATATGTTGTATAATAAATAATGTATCTTTGAATAGATAAAATAAAATACATTAGAATTGGACATTTTGTAATAAAGTTTATTTAACTCGAATTCATAGTTTAATTGATGTCTAAATGAATAAATGTGTAAAGAAATTTGATTGTTATATTTGCTATGATAAATATTTATGTATGAAATTGATATGTCTTGAAAAATGAATAATTATGATAGTTAAAATGTATTTTAACATTACTAAATTTGATAATTGAGAATTTGGTTTTCAAATGGAAATTTTAAGTGTAACTTATTGAAGGAATATCTATTTATGAAATGGGTATTTTAAATAAAGTGTTAGGTTATGTGTTAAATTAAGAGCTAAGTAAAATAGTGAGCTTTTGACTTAATAAACGAAGTATAGTTTAATTTGGATATTCCATTCATAAAAGTTTGTTTTAATAAGTCATAAGTTAAATGATATCCAAATGAATATTTCTGGAATTAAACCGATTTGAAGTACTAATATACCTACTGTAGCATTTTATAAGTGATGCTGTTTTGAAAATACAGTGTTTTGGAAATTTTTATAATTGAATGAACTTAGAAATGTTACAACTTTCAAATGAATATTATTTGACCTTGAATTAAAATGGTTTAAATGAAGTTTTTTTTTTAAAGGTGTTTTGATTTTCTAAGTGTTATGTTTTTTTTAGAATAACATTTTCAAAGTGTTATGATTTTAGTAGTGTGATTTCCAAATGATAAACATCCCTAAATTGTTATGATTTCAAAGCATTATGGTTTCAAATTATTATCTTATTTTGTTTTTCAAACCATCTTTTGGTTGTACTTATTTTCCCTCATCTTTCTACAGGCTGGTATAAGCATCTTTCTATAATCTTTCTATTTAGAAATCTTTCTGTAATCTTTGATAATATTTATTACTCATCTGGATCTCAACACTGTTTTTTCATTCATAGACCGTCGGTCAAGTGAAAAGGGAGATTCAGACTCTAGAGGATCTTTTTCGTGCTTATATTCTTGATTTGATCACCTCCATCTTGTCAAACTTACCTATAACAATAGTTATCAGGTGTAATTCCAATCTTCTTATCATCTTGTCTTAATTCTATTTCATTCTATCTTTTTCTGTGCTTTCCCGTACCTCATTCCTTTTCGGGGACGAAAAGTTTTGAGTGGGGGAGAGTGTAACAACCCTGTATTTTACAAATATTCTTAAATTGATTTCTTCCAGATTCAAAAGCTTTATTTATAAAAAAGAATAAATTTTGTTATTTTAAGTATAAACTTTGATTTTGATGTGGATTAGGATTCCAAATATGACTAAATTTGATATTTCCTGAAAATGTGAATTTTGGTCAATAGTCAAACTTTGACTTTTAAGTTTAAATTTTTAATAGTTTGAAATTATAAATTTTATATTTTATTATGAAAATAGATTTAATAACTTGAACACTACTTTTTGTTTCGTTGAAAACGGAGTTAAAATGTAAAGGTTATGTACATTTCAATTTTAGTATAATTTGTTTTATTGTGCAATTTTGCCTATTTTAAATTTTATAAATCATATTTTCTTTCTTATATTTTATTTGAATATGTGTCAATATGTTAATTTATGTATATTTTCATCTCTAAATATTTTAAAAATAATAATAGAATTTTTCCAAAATTTACTATGATGATTTCCTATTTTTTAAAGGCTGTTTTCCTATTTTCTGCTATTTTCTTCATTAAAAGTTATATGTAAATAAAATTTTAAATATTTATTTTGTGAATACATTTTTGTTTTATGTTATTATTTATGTTTAAAAATATATATTACAAGCTCATATGAATTTTCTAAAGTTTATACCATTTATTTTCAAATTTTCTAGCCTAGTTGACAATTTTTGCTATTTTCTTGATTTAATTATTTATAATTAATATTTATTTATTTATATTTTTTTTATTTGTTATATTTTCGTATTTTAACTGAATTTATATATGTTTTTCAGTTATATAATGTTTGCACAAAAAATGGACAAACACCTCAAAGTTGTATGACTTAGTAGATCTTATGTTATTCCTAGTAATTTGAGTGATTTATGCAAATACGTAAAAAAACAGGGGCTAAACTATAAAAAGACACGCAGATTTATAGTGGTTCAGCCAGAATGTGCCTACGTCCACTTTATATGTTATTTCTCTTTTTTTTTATGATTACAAGTACAAAGTTTTGATACAAGTAAAAGAAAGTTGTTTGAAGAGTTCCTTCCGTGCTTGAGCTCTCAAACTTGTCCGCCATTGTTGTACCCCTGCCCCTCTATTTATAGAGTGAGGCTGGGGGCAGGGGTCTTGGATGTATATAGCTGCTGGCGGGCCTGGGCTGAGGCAATCTGGCCTGGCGCATCTTGGTTCGGCATCCCTTGATTCGGTGGAAGGAGTGCAAAGGTTTGATGCCGTTTCATTCGGTGGAGGGTTTGGACCGGTGGGAAGTTGGTCCGGTGTAGGCCGGTTCGGTAGTTGTTGGAGATGTTACTTGGTTCGGCAGCATTGGTGAGGTTTGGTTCGGTGTGGAGTTTGGACCGGTGGTCGGATTGTGTGGTTGATTCGGTAGTGCTTCGTTCGGTGGTGAACGAATGGGACTTGGTTCGGTGAGACCTGGTTCGGTGCTTCGTTTGGTGATGAATGGATTGGAGTTGTGGCTCGGCAAGGCTTGGTTCGGCGGCTGAGGAAGGGAGAGGTGTGGTTCGGTGATAGGGTCGAAACGTACCCAACATTTGCCCCCCAAAGCGGGGCGTATGACGGCATACGTTGTGCTTTGTTTTGTCTCGAGTGACCATATTCGGTACCTGAGCCGAACCGGATGGTCCGGTCATTCATTCTTCCCTTATAAATAGGGGGCTTAGGCCATCGCTTTTCCTATCTGTCGAATTATAGTGTTAGCCGGACCAAGTTATTAGCCGAATCAAGTTATCAAATAAATCAAGCATTCTAGCCGGACCAAGTAATTTAGCCGAACCAGGTACGATTATTTCTGCCGAATGAACTTCTGAGTTGTACTACCGAATGAACCATCGAGTTGTGCCACCGAATGACCTATTGAGCTGTGCCACCGAATGACCTATTGAGTTGTACTACCGAATGAACTATTGATTTGTATGCTTTGGACTTTAAGTGAAATTCCAGACTACATTGTTAATATGCTCTAATGATATACTTTCCCTGTGTTTGCAGATAATGTCTCAAAGAGTGGAAACCCGATCAGGAAAAAGGAAGTCCGGGGGCGAAGGAGAGTCCTCGGCCGTGCCCCCAGCTCAATCAGGATCGGAGCGTCATGGGCCCGCCCCAAGGTCATTAGTGGATGGACATGGTCCCCAGGAGCTGCTGGATTCCCCGCCTGACTGCTTTCCTAGCTCTCTCAAAGAGGAGCAGCTCGATGTTATATCTCATTCCTTTGGGATCGATAGAGCCCTCATGCTGTTGCCGGGCCCAGGAGTCATGCCATACAATCCTCCCGAAGGGTACTTTGCTTATAGTATGTACCATTGTATGTGTGGTGCTATCCCGCCTCTCAATGCTTGGGTAGTCAGCTTCCTCACGTATCTAAAGGTGGCCCCATTCCAGCTTCAGCCCAACTCTTATGCCATACTGGTGAGCCTTTTCGTCATCTTTCAGAGGAGGTACGGGCGTCCTCCTACCAACCGGGAGATCCGGTACTTATATAATTTGAGAGGCTACAAGAAATGATCCCCATACATTAGCTTGGAGTCAGCCGTGACCTTCAAACCGGTCTTGGATCTGTACTCTAAATTCAGCATGTTCAAGAAAGAGTGGTTCTTTGTTAGGGACGACTCCGTTTCAATCCGGCGCTTTACCTCTGGATGTAAGTTGATGCTTTTACTTATAATTTCTATTCCGATTGCGATGCTTCTTCTCATACTTTCTCATTTTTGCTAGCGACAAGTGGCTTTCCGGTTGTGGAGACTGACCGCCTGGTTCAGACGGCGGCTGAGATAGAAGCCATTCTTGGGAAATATAGATCATCTGCCTTCTTGATTAGAAATGCGATTCTTCTGGAATATAACTTAATCCTTCCGCAACAGTCTGTAGTTAAGCTGAGGGTAACGACGGAGGAGAGGGCGGCTGCTCAGACCAAGGAAGGTGTTACGGCAGAGAGTAGCAAGAGGAAACCTTTCACAAAACCTCCAGCTGTCGGAGGTAAGAAACTCAAGAAATCGGACGGTCCCTCCCCCAGCAATTGTCCACTTACCCGGGAGGAGGAAGACATAGAGGAGGAAAGAGGTGAGGGTGGAGATGGTCGGGATGGTGACAAAGGTGGCGATGGCATCGGGGCCCTACTTCCTGGGCAAGCGGGCGAGATTCAGGAGTGGACGGATGATGCGTTCCACCAGGCTTTTAAGGGGTTGGATGAGGATCCGGCTTTGGTAGAGAAGACCGGGAAGGCGGACAAAGCCGGGACTGGTGCAAGTGAGTCTTCTCCGACCATTCCAGCCAAGGTGGCTCCGACGACTCAAGGTGAACTCTTGACTCCTGCATGCTTCATTAATGATAGGGACTTAGGAATATTTTATGACCCGCTCCCGTCCTGGAATGAAATCCAGGACTTATTGCAGTATCCCACTCCTCCCCAGGGTTTGTACAACCACAGCTGTGTTTCTTTTCCTTTTTTAACTTGTAATTTACCGCGTTTCTCGAATCGTATAGTGATGTAAGTTTGTGACACTTGTTCTTTATATCAGGAGCAGGCAAGACGTCCAAAGCTTCAGACCTTCGACATAGGCTTGAGCAATATAAACTTTCCAAAACTTCTGCTAAGCCGAAGCCCTCAACCCAACGCTCCGGGGATGTAGTCGGCTACCGTCCTCTTCTTGGGGTCATCGAAGAGGGTATTCAGCAGAGGAAGAGGAGTCATCCTTTATCCGAAACTTCGCCCGGTCCTCAGCCTCCGGCTCAGCCTCTTCATGATATTACTGAGGAGGGTTGCGAGTTTGCACCTTCTCCGCACCCGTCCGGAAACCCTTCTGTTATTCATATCGACCGTCCCGACTTGACTCGTAATCCATTTGCGGGTCATCCTGATCTGGATCCAAGCTCTCATGATATTACTTTTGACGAAGTCACTGGTGAACACCTTCTCCCCCGTAACCCCATGGTACGAGTACTTGATGAAGCCAAGTCCTTAGATCTCGATCTACTCACTACTCGTATAGTCACTATGGGAGACAAGGCCAAGGCTAATATTGATCGGGTGGCAGAGGAGACCAAGAAGCTGATGGGGCATCATGCTCGGCTGGTTAAGGCCTTTGAGGAGATTGGGAGCGCCAATATCCGACTTCGATTGGTGGTTTCGGATCAGGCCAAACAGCTTGCGGATCAGGCTATTCAGATTTCTCAGCATGAGGCTGCTACTGGGCGACTAAGGAAAACCATGGAAGAGGCCAGTCGGGCCGAATTGTGGAAAATGGAAGCTACTTGCAAAGAGCGGATTGACATGGCTATTGCCACGGTGGATGAGGTTCGGAAAGCGGATCTCGAGCAGGTGGAGGAATTGTCCGAGAAACTTGAGGCTGCAGAGCTTGCTCAAGCTAAGTTGAGGGAAGAGATGGAGGTGATGCGGAGGTCCCTTCAGGCTGATTGCTCGAGATACAGATTGGAGAGAGATGCTGCCGTCGAAAGGTTGTCGGCTTCCGAGGCCCGGATGAGGGAGTTTGAGGAGAATGAGGGAATGATGGATGACATGCTCCAGGACATGTATTTCCGAACTTGGAAGCAGGGCAATCTCTCTTGGATGGATGATTATCCTAGGGTCATGGCTAAGATCTATCTTCGGGCTTTGGAAGAGGCCAAGGCCGATGCGGATAAAGATGGTGGCGTGGCCTTCAGCATGGATGCGGTCACTGCCCAGTTTGCCAAGGGGGAGAAGGTGGCAGTGAAGGAGGGTATGCGGTTGCTCACTGTTGAGGAGGCCGGGGTGCAAGTGGATGATGACGACCAGAGTGGCCAGTAAGCTTATGGTGGTAAGTTTTCCTTTTCAGCTTCCCGATTAACTTGGTTTCTTATTACTAATGAATCCTTTTTATGACCGGACAGGCGGGCAACAGAGCAAGGACAAGACTCCGACGCAACCGGCTCCCTGATTAGACCTGGAAAATTCTTTTTGTAGGCTTGGCATGGTTGTATATGTTAGTCTTAAGACAGTAGAGTAACTTCTAAGTTGTAATTCTTGCTACTTGTGACAATCAACATTATTCTTGACGTGTAATTTTTTTTTAACTTAAGCTGATTTTGTCGTTTCTTGAATATTTGTTGCTATTTCGACATATCGTATGAGAAATGTTAGCTATGTATATTCTTGTAATTAAATTGTGTTTGATGTTAGACTCTGGTTCTAAACCATAATTTTACGACTTGCAATATTAGCGTGTGGTGTGAACAAATTATAGTCATGTATTTGTACATAAAAGAAGAAAATACCGCCTTTCATGTTTTAATCGTAGATGGCAGTCTTGAATATCTTGTAGGACCGAGCATGGAATGTAGCCGAATGTCCTGCCACTGTGAGTCCCTACACCCATTGGCGAGTATCTCCTACTCTGTATCATGTACTTTAGGGATTGTTATAGGGGATAAGAAAAAAGCTTTTTAAGTAAAATTGAAATACGTAAAAAAGGTAAAACTTCCAATCACGGAAGGCCTTCGATGTGCTTAAGTTCGTGGCAAACGGGTTTTGTAGTCACTTTCCCTAGCCGTGGGTCTTGGAGACATTCGTCACCCATCTTACGCCTCCGCGGGGAGTTAATTCTTTTTTACCACAGCCGCACTTAAGACACATCGGAGCCGAGATCGCGCACAGTAACTACCCGGGCCATTATGGCCCGTAATCGTGGGTATTATTCGATTTACTGTGGTCGGCTAGCGTGGGTGCCGATCGTCAACTGTGAACTGCCCCTGGCTGGCCACACCTTATGTTGGGGCTTATAGTCGGTTCACAGTTGCCGACGAGCCTAACGCCGTAATGAGCTGCCTCGGCTATAGTCGGCCTTCTCGGTGGCTTATAATCGGCTCATTACAGTTGGCTTTAAGGGCCGTCGCGAGCAATGAGTTAACCCGCAGCAGAGGGATGCTGGAGCAAAAGTGTCTCATTGGCGAGGGCATAGATTCGCATAGTACCTGTTAGGTCTTGTCCAGGTGAAGTTGTGTTGTGGAGTGCTTTGAATAGAAATGCTGTATACTCAGGATTTTGTTCAACAGAAAAGGATAAAGTTAACAAGCAGCCAAGATACAAAGGAACAAATAAAGAGACAAGGTTTTTTAAAGTGGTTCGGCACGAAAAGGCCTACGTCCACTGATTCTCTTTGTTAATTCACTTCATATGGGCAATACAAGTTAAGAAAAGTATCGACGGAGGTGTTGGATGTTCCATGCCCTCTGGAACACCTCTCCGTCCACTGTTGACAAAATATAGGCTCCGTTGTGGAGATCTTTATGAATTACATATGGTCCATCCCAAATTGGGTCTAGTGCTCCGGGGCGAGGGAAGATTCGCTTGAGGACAAGATTCCCTTCTCGTAAGGCACGATGCTTGACTTTGGAGTTGTATTGTGCTGCCACCTTTTGCTTGTGGGCTGCTGTTTTAAGGACTGCATCATTCCTTCTCTCCTCGACTAGATCCAAAGACATGTTGAGGAGCTCTTCATTCTCTTCTGGGTTATAGTGGATCCTACGGTGGGAAGGCACAATGGTTTCAACTGGGAGCATAGCCTCCGATCCGTATGCCAAAGAGAAAGGAGTGTGCCCTGTTGATGTTCTGAAAGATGTGCGGTAGGCCCATAGTGCCGTGGGGAGTTCATCCACCCAAGCGCCCTTTGACTTTTCGAGCTTCTTTTTGACCAGAGTTTTCAGAATTTTGTTGACTGCTTCGACTTGGCCGTTTGCTTGGGGATATGCTACGGATGAGAAGCTTTTGTGAATTCCGTGTTCTTGGCACCAGTTGGCGAATTCCTCGCTGTCAAACTGAAGTCCATTGTCTGATATGATTTTTAGTGGGACTCCGTACCTGCATAGAACATTTTTGATTAAGAAGTTGATAACTTTCGCTGAAGATACTTTATTTAGAGGTTCTGCTTCCACCCATTTGGTGAAATAGTCGACTGCTACTATAGCATATTTGGCGCCGCCTCGACCCATTGGCAGTTCACCGATTAAGTCAATTCCCCATACTGCAAAGGGCCAAGGGCTGGTCATCTGAGTAATCTCGGTTGTTGGTAGCCGAGGGATCGTAGCAAATTTTTGGCATCTGTCACACTTCTTGGCGAAATCTAAGGCGTCCTTGCTTAAGGTGGGCCAGAAATATCCGTATCGGAGTATCTTTTTTGCTAACGTTTGCCCTCCGGTGTGATCTCCGCAGCTTCCTTGATGGATGTTGGATAAGATTTCCTTGGCTTCCCTTCCGGCGACACACCTTAACAATGGGTTAGAGAACCCGCGCCGATAGAGGATGTCTCCTTGTATTGTGTAGCGGGACGCTTTCCTCAAGATTTTCTTGACTTCGTTACGCCCGTCGGGTAGTGTGCCATTTCGTAGGTAGTCCCGGATGGGAGTCATCCAAGTCGCTTCTTCGGTTGCAGCTATCAGATTCACTTGCTCAAAACTTGGGACCGCTTGCTTTGAGACAGTTACTGCCCCGAAGATGGCGATGTCTCTCATACTTGCTTGCTTTGCCAATTCGTCGGCCTCTTGGTTCTCTTCCCGAGGGATGTGTTTGACAAAGTAGTGGTCCAATCGGCTGAGAAGTAACTTGGTCTTCTTTAGATATGCCACGAGTCGTTCTTCTCGAGCTTGGAATTCCCCTAGTATTTGATTAACAATAAGCTGAGAATCGCTGTGAAGACACAAAGAATTGGCTCCGATCTCGATGGCAATTTCTAATCCGGCTATTACTGCTTCATATTCTGCATCGTTGTTGGTGGCAGCGAACTCCAACCTTATAGCATAGTGCAGTTTATTTCCCCTGAGAGTGATTATTACCACACCTGCCCCCGAGCCTTGTTTGTTAGATGCACCGTCCACAAAGAGATTCCACTTGATATCTTCTGTTATTTCCAGTTGCTCCCTATCCTCGCTGGTAGTGAACTCTGCAATGAAATCAGCCATGGCTTGTCCCTTGATGGCGGTGCGAGGGTGATAGGTGATATCATACTGACTTAGTTCAATGCACCATTTAAGTAGTCGCCCAGAAGTGTCAGGACGATGGAGTACCTGCCTCAGTGGTTGATCGGTCAGAACTTTGATGGAATGGGACTGGAAGTAGTGACGCAGTTTCCGTGATGTGATTAGTAAACAGTATGCTAACTTTTCAAGTTTAGGATATCTGACTTCTGCCCCAGTAAACCTTTTACTGACGAAGTAAACTGGTCGTTGCGTGCGGTTGTCTTCTCTTACCAAGGCAGCGCTTAAAGCATGAGATGACACAGCAAGGTATAGGTATAATTCTTCTCCTTCGCTTGGAGTTGAGAGCACCGGTGGTTTCTGGAGGTGTTCGATTAAGTTAAGGAAAGCGGTTAAGCATTCGTCCGTCCATTCGAACTTTCCTTTATCTTTCTTTAGAGCTTCGAAAAAGGGGACGCACTTGTCCGTTGCCTTGGAGATGAATCGGCTTAGGGCGGCCACTTTTCCATTTAGGCTTTGCATTTCCTTTCGGGTGGAAGGTATCTTGATGTCCCTTAGTGCTCGGACTTGTTCAGGGTTTGCTTCTATCCCTCTGGCATGAACGATGAATCCTAAGAATTTCCCTGACGACACACCGAAGGAGCATTTTAGTGGATTCAACTTCATTCCATATTGCCGAAGTACTTGAAACATCTCGCCTAGGTGGCTTACGTGATCTTTGGCTTTCCGCGATTTCACCAGCATGTCGTCCACATATACTTCCATAGTTTGTCCTATTAGCCCTGCAAACATCTTGTTGACGAGGCGCTGGTAGGTGGCTCCTGCATTTTTAAGTCCGAAAGGCATCACTTTGTAGCAGTATAAACCCCGGTCGGTGATGAAACTAGTGTGGTCTTGGTCGGGAGCATGCATATGAATTTGGTTATATCCTGAGTATGCATCCATAAAAGATAGGAGTTCGTGCCCGGCTGTGCTGTCTACAAGTTGGTCGATTCTGGGAAGCGGGAAGCAATCCTTTGGGCAGGCGTCGTTTAGGTTGGAGAAGTCAATGCAGGTCCGCCACTTCCCATTAGCCTTCTTTACTAGTACCGGGTTGGCGATCCATTCTGGGTAAACAGCTTCTCGTATGAAGTCATTGGCGAGTAGATTCTTTACTTCTTCATCGAGGGCTGCTGATCGCTCTGCCCCCATACTTCTCTTTTTTTGTTTTACAGGCGCCTTGGTAGGATCAATGTTTAATACGTGGCATGCTATGTCGGGGGAGATTCCGGTCATGTCAGCGTGTGACCAAGCGAACACATCCAAGTTGTGGCGGAGAAAATCAATGAGTTGTTCCTTCAATTCAGCTTTCAGCTGGGACCCAATTTTCAGTAGCCTACTTGAGTCGTGCCTGTTTACAGATATAAACTCCATAGCTTCTGCAGGCTCGGCGGTGGCCTCCTCCTCTTTGTCCCTAGGGTCTAATTCATTGAAAGGGTCGCTGGTGTATCGAAGAGGAGGGGCTTTCTTTAGTTGCTATGCTTCAAGGCTTTTTGTGCAGAGGGCAATCTCTACACTTTTCCCTTTATCTTTCCTGTGGTTGTTGCGAAGTTCGGTTACATAGCAGTCTCGTGCAATATCCTGGTCTCCTTCCACTTCCCCTACCCCATTATCTGTTGGAAATTTCATTTTCAGGCACCATGGGGCTAGGACAATCTGGAAGTCAGATAAGGCTGGTCTTCCTAAGAAGGCGTTGTAGGCCGAATGGCTTTCTATCAGCACAAACGTCTGTTTCCTTACAACGGAGCGGGGATGGCTTCCAATCTCAACAAAGAGGTCCAGCTGCCCGAGGGGCATCTTCGCATCTCCAGTGAAACCGTGTAGTGGTTTATCGCAGGGAGATATATCCTTCATTGATAGCTTCATTTTGTCGAATGCGTGTTTGAAAAGGATATTTACAGAGCTTCCAGTGTCTACCAGGATTCGGTAGACTTCGGCGGGACCGAGTCGGGCAGAGATAACCATGGGATCCATGTGAGGGTACTGTCTTCCTTCTAGGTCGCGTTTACTGAATATGATGTCATCGCTTTCTTTCCGCTTTGGGTGGCGCTCTTCTATAACCGTATTGACACAATCTTTATTGTCTCTAAGCGACTTCCCATATCTTTCCATCTCTCTCCAACTTCTGTCTGCGATGTGCGGACCTCCTGAGATGGTATGGACCACTATCTTCTCTTGACTAGAGCTGCTAGCGTTGCGGTTTCCTCTGTCGGTCCCTGGTGAGGGTAGCCTTGGGTTTTCATTGGCAGGGGCTGGAGTCCTGTCTTGACTTTTTACATAACGTTCCAGTTTCTTCCTTCTGATGTGTTCCTCAATCAGATCTCAGAGATGATGGCATTCGTTGGTATCATGTCCGTGAGATTCGTGGAAGCGGCAGAATTTTCCAGACTTCTGTGCGTTATCTGATTCCTTCTTGTATGGTGGGCGTTTGTATCTAACTTCGCCTTGGGTGGCAAGGAAGATATTTTCGACGGTCTCGTTCAAAGTGGTGTAAGTGTCGAATCTTGGTCCTGGCCGATATAGGCGCTTTTCTACCTTCTTGCCCCCAGCATTGTCTCTGGAATCATTTCTTCGAACGTCCCTCGCCACGGCAGGGGCGTTGCCATGGGTCGTCTTACTTTGCTGTCCTGACTGCCCCTCAATGGCAGCATCCTCAAGCCTCATGTATTTCCCGGCTTCATGGAAGAAATCGGGTAAAGTAGCTGGTTTTTCTTTTGTCAATCTTCTAGCAAATTTAGTGTCCGGATGCACCCCACTGCAGAGGGCCATTAGGATAAGCTTCTCATCGGCATCTTGAACTGCGGCTGCTGCGGCGTTGAATCTGGTTAGGTATTGCTGCAGCTTTTCTCCGGGTTTCTGTTTGACGCTGGATAAGGAATAAGCGTCCTTAGGTTGCTCCACATGAATGCGGAACTGACTGATAAATTTTTCTTTCAACATTTCCCATGAGCTGATGGATCCTTGGGGTAGATGACAGAACCAGGAGGTAGCAAGATCTGCTAAGAAGAGCGGAAAGCATTTGCACAGTACTCCCTCTGTTGCTCCACTCATGAGCATATGCTGCGTGTACCTCTGTAAGTGTACAACGAGGTCGGAGGTTCCTTTGTAGGGTTCCATTGTTGGCGTCTTCCATTCTCGGGGGTTATAGCAATTTCGATATTGCGGGCGAAAGGGCTGGTTACCCTAGCGCCTATCCCTCGATCTCTTTGCTCCCGCTGGACACACTCTCTGAATAAGCGTGCCATCCTTTCATCAGAACTTGGAGCGGATAGAAATGAGTTTGGTTCTGTTCTGTGGGATTGATTCCGTCCAGACGACCTGTAGGGATGGTATCGTCTATCATTCCTCATATTTTCCAGTGGCTGCCTTTGATCTTCTGGGAGCACGCTTGGGTCAGCTACAGTTGGCCCTTGCCTTGATCTCCCCCTGTTGGGTTCTGATCTAAGCACTTCCTCGGGTCCAACTTCGGGCTGAACTCTAGCTCGGCCCCGTTCACTGGTGATTCTGTGGTTAGGCAGCATAACAGGCTCAGCTACAGATGACCTTCGCCCGGTACCTTCCCCGTTGGGTTCGGTACCAAACGTTTCCTCAGGCCTAACTTCGGGCTGTGCTCGGTCTCGGCTCCTACCACGGCTACTTCTGCCGTTAGCTCCTTCGAAGAAGGAAGATCTTTGCTGTCTCTGAGATCCTCCAGACTGGGACTCGCCCCATGATTCAGTGTTGCGGTTGGATTCTTCAGCGTCCCTCAAGCGTGACATGAGATGGTCCACCAAGGCTTCCTGCTGGGACGTGAAGCGGTTAGTTACTTCAACAACAACTCTGTCCAAATCTGCCCTAGTAATTGCTGCAGGCTGTTCTGTGGCAGGAGTGGTTGGGTTAGCCTGTCCTTCATTTGTTACCGTTGCTGGAGGAGGACGATTTAATTGATTCGTGACAGCTGGATCTGGAAGACTGCTGGATGCGATGTTTTTTCCTTTGTTAACATCTTTTCTCTGTTTGGGAGGCATGTTTTCCAAGTGGCGGACGATGCTGTTAGGAAAACTTGTTAAGTAGGTGAAGCTGAAGCTTCGAGCTTCTAGTTCTCAGTGAAAGCACCAAAAATGTTTGCACAAAAAATGGACAAACACCTCAAAGTTGTATGACTTAGTAGATCTTATGTTATTCCTAGTAATTTGAGTGATTTATGCAAATACGTAAAATCAGGGGCTAAACTATAAAAAAACCACGCAGATTTATAGTGGTTCAGCCAGAATGTGCCTACGTCCACTTTATATGTTATTTCTCTTTTTTTTTTTATGATTACAAGTACAAAGTTTTGATACAAGTAAAAGAAAGTTGTTTGAAGAGTTCCTTCCGTGCTTGAGCTCTCAAACTTGTCCGCCATTGTTGTACCCCTGCCCCTCTATTTATAGAGTGAGGCTGGGGGCAGGGGTCTTGGATGTATATAGCTGCTGGCGGGCCTGGGCTGAGGCAATCTGGCCTGGCGCATCTTGGTTCGGCATCCCTTGATTCGGTGGAAGGAGTGCAAAGGTTTGATGCCGTTTCATTCGGTGGAGGGTTTGGACCGGTGGGAAGTTGGTCTGGTGTAGGCCGGTTCGGTAGTTGTTGGAGATGTTACTTGGTTCGGCAGCATTGGTGAGGTTTGGTTCAGTGTGGAGTTTGGACCGGTGGTGGGATTGTGTGGTTGATTCGGTAGTGCTTCGTTCGGTGGTGAACGAATGGGACTTGGTTCGGTGAGACCTGGTTCGGTGCTTCGTTTGGTGATGAATGGATGGGAGTTGTGGCTCGGCAAGGCTTGGTTCGGCGGCAGAGGAAGGGAGAGGTGTGGTTCGGTGATAGGGTCGAAACGTACCCAACATATAAAATTTTAAAAAGAAATAGTGAATATATGAAGAGTTTGAAAACCTTTTGTATGCTTAGTCCTTTTGGATTCCACCGTTTCTTTTCAATCAATTCATCAATGCTTTGGCCGTACCTTTACTCCATCTTTCAGCTGCATTCCTCACTCTTTCTCACGAAAATTTTATCATCTTTATTGAGGAAAAAACTCATGGCCCTTTGTTGTGCAAAAATTTGGTAAAAATCTCTTCTTTCTTCTTGTTTTTTTTGTGTTTTTCTATTGAAATTTGCTATTGTTCTCTACCTTCATGGCTTCACTCCACCTCCTCCAAGCTTTGGCCAACCACCACCACCCCCTTCCTCTGACCATCACCCACCCCAACAACCCTCCTCCACAGGCCAAACCACCCCAAGGTGAAGATCACCACATAATTCAC
This sequence comes from Allium fistulosum, assembly GCA_030737815.1. NCBI lineage: Eukaryota > Viridiplantae > Streptophyta > Magnoliopsida > Asparagales > Amaryllidaceae > Allium > Allium fistulosum. The sequence goes on along the minus strand of CM060901.1, from coordinate 1,414,121,710 downwards.
CAAAACATCACCTAACATCGCAAACCGAGCCACTTTTGTCACCACCGCCTACAACCACCTTTAGCCACCACTTCCTCCACCACCACCACCTCAGACCTGACCACCACCCTCTTCCACATCATCTAACACCACTTGGACATCTGGACCTGACCATATAGCCTCTGGCCGAACCAAGTCATAGCATAGGAATGTTGATATTTGCCTCGAAATTGTGTAGTTTTGCACCTAGACTATGCACCATCTTCACCACCTTGTAAACACATGATGGCTGACCCATTTGGAACCCAAACCAGACCATTTTCTTACCCTAGGCTGTGCTTAACCACTACCTAACTGAAGTATATGAGGTTGAGAACAAGTGCAAGTCATTTGATGTTGTTTTGGGTATAGAATTCCTATGTTATTTGATGATAAATTTGTGTTGTAACCTATGTATTATTGTATTGTTTTGTGTATATGTATCCAAGGCTATTAATCTTTGGCTCTCCCAATCAAATCATATTTGTATTGTCGTGCCTCCGTTGTGTCAGTTTGTGTGCTTGGGTAGCGATTTCCAGCTTTGAACAGGTGAGTTATTCTCACCAGACAATATGTACCTATATAACTAGTAAATTGACACCCTGTGAATCTGTAGAAATATATTATCATGTTATACTTGACTATATTATGATCATATGATGTTTATACACCTGTTATATCATATGTTACTGTTATTTAATGTTATTCTGTTATTTATATTAGTTATCACCATTGCAAGTTCCCTGTAGACTAGAATCACTATGGGTTGAAATGATACATACCCGAACGGACTTTAGAATAGGGAAAAATTGTTATGGGCTGAAATGATAGGCCTGAACGATTTTTATTTAATTTATTTTAACTTGGGATTGCGGGTTTGAAATGATAGAACCCGGATTTTTCTTTTTTTTTACTGCGGATTGAAATGATACATATCCGTACCACATGACCTAGGTTAGAAAACTATATACAGGCCCGTGGTTATTTTATAAAGTGTTTTTGGATATTTTTAAGTATTTTAAAAATATAAATTTATGAAATTTGATTTAAATAGATTTTGAAATGTTTTAAAATAAAGAAATTATGATTTTTCTATGAGTTAAAAATGTAATTAATGAATGGTTAAATTGGATTATTGAAATATAACTTAAGTTTGGAATTTGGAATTTTAGATAAAAATGATATTTAAGTTACATAAATAAAAATGAAAATTTAATTATATTTGGAAAATGGTAAAATACGATAATTTGATTAAATTTGAATTTAAGTGATTTATTAAAGTATTATTGATATTTTCTATGAATTTAAGTGGTTAAATAAATGAATGTTTAAAGTGATCTTTTAAAATATAACTTGACTTGGAAAAGTGAAATTTGGTTTTAATTAAAGGTTTAAGTTAATTAAATAAAATTGGAAATTTAGTTAAATTTGTGAAATGGTAATTTAAATTTGAAATGTTAAGTTTATTTGTTGAAATATGAAGAATTGGAAACTTTTACACTTAAATTTATTAAGTAAATTGTTGAAAATTGGATTTAATTATAAGAAATTTATTGTGAAAAAGATATATGTTAAATGATATGTAAATGAACATTTTAAATGTTAAATATGATTTTAAAATGTTTATGTGTTTTAATTTGAAGTTATTTAATTGCTGGAAATACACTAACATCTAAAATCTACTTTTAATAGCATTCAGAAATGCTATAGATTCTGTTTTGAACTAAAATTGTGTAAAAAGAGCTATTACAGCATTTCTGAAATGCTGTAATTGCTGTAATTGAACTTATAGGCTAATATTGAACTCAGGCCTATTATAGCATTCTCTGGAAATGCTATAATGGTCTGCAGTATTTGCTGAAACCAAATTTTACCTTTGTTTTGAAATCTGAACTACCGCAGCACTTCTGAAATGCTGTCTTTTCTGTTTTTGAACTATAATTCAATTAAACTGAGTTTTAACAGCAGTTTTAAGTGCTGTCTTTGCTGAATTAAAAATGTTTTCAAATATAACTTATAGCAGTTGTTTTTAAATGCTGTGAAAAGCTGAAATTTTAATAATTATGGTTTTTGACTTAGTAAACGAACTCAGTATGGTTTGAAACTTTGGAAATTGAATACTTGAATTGAAAGAATAATAATTAAACTTTTAAAGGGTTTAAATGAAGTAATTTAATGGAAATATGAATCAATTAAAAGGTGGTTTGAATTGAAAATGAATGAATGTTATCTTTGAATTTAAAGGGGTATTTAAGATAAGATATTTTGATATATTAGAATGATTTGAAATGAAGCTTAGGAAAGATAAGATAATTTGATATATTAAAATGATTTGAAATAACGCTTTGGAAAGATAAGATATTTTGATATATTAAAATGATTTGAAATGAAGTTTTGAAAAGATATGACATTTTGATATATTGAAATGATTTGAAATGAAGTTTTGGAAAGATATGATATTTTAATATATGGAAATGGTTTGGAATTGATTTAATCTTTATTTTGATAAAGATATGGTTTGAAATGATATTTTATTTTGAAGTAAAGTATTGTTTTTAAAAGTTATAACCACGGGTTATAATAACGATTGGTTGGCAAAGAGACCGGGATCGGATATGGACATACTCTCTGTCGATACCGAAAACCACTTTGACAACCGTGTACGCGGTGGAGATTCCAGAATGAAGTAGGATGGTGGCGACGTTCTTAAGGTATGTTACGTGGACCCAACTCCCGTGAGTTGGCATAAGGTGGCTAAAACAGGAGCGATCTCGGACCAGTGAGGTAGCACCTCTTCTCGGACACATTTCTTCGATATTATACTCTTACTTGTGATTGATTAGATGGCCATCCACCGATTTGGGAGTGTTGTTCGAGGTGGAACGGTAGTGGCTGCTATGCGTATCCATCAGTCCGTGTGCGTAATTGGTATATCTACCCTGGCATTGCCTAGTTGTGCCGTGTCACCTACCATATCGAGCTTTACTACGATTATGATTTTAAGATCCGACCGCGTTAAGGTTCTCCATCCCCTTAACGCTATTTTCTATATGATTATACTTTACTTATTTAGACACTATTATAATATCGAATATTACTACATAGTAGATAGTTTAACGGATCCTTAGAGGATGGGCGGTCCCAAGCATCTTCTAAGTTACTTGTACCTTTATTACAGTTCACTTGAGTTGGTTTACATTATATAAGTATATATTGTCCTGACTCGAGTGTTTTGTGTTTTGCATTACGCTCGGGTCAGCCTGAGTTATTCACAGATTTGGATTTCCACTCTCTTGGAGATTTGAATCGCTGGAGATTATCTGCTTGTCGTGTCCTATCTATTTCAATTCCGTTGTTCTACTCAGCTTGTACTTGGTTATTTTATTGAGACTTTTGTTATACTCTATTTCTTCTGTTGTATCTTATGTAACTCTGACATATTTAGATAGTAGCTTCATGAAATACTATTTCTTTTACTTCCGCTGCATTATTTTACTCTGTGTCTGTGATCTGTGATTATATTTATTTACTGTATATTCTGAGATTTGCCAAATTTTATTTACAACGCGATATTTTGAGCAATTCAACTCCGGCATGTGTGTCTGCCTATGCACTTATAATGGATGCGAATGGTTGAAAATATTGGGTCGTTACAACCTCCCTCTAGGAGGCGCTTTGACCTGGCCATCTTGGCACGATCAAAGGCTTTCTACCATCTTAGGTAGTTCCATTGCTTAAGGGGAATCCTACTCCCGACCATGTAGATACACTTGAGAATCTGATCTTTATTCATCCATTTGGGAGATATGGTCATAAATGTTCTATGTTCAATGTTCTAGGGACTATGTTGCCTCGGCATAATTGATAAGCTCCTAGTGTAATCACTTTGTGTATAATTAGAGGACCTTCCTAGTTTTGTGCAAGCGGTCCATCTGCTAGAATTTTAGTGTTAGTCATCACTCTGCGGAGTACTAAATCCCCTTTCTGGAACGATCTTGCCCTTACTTTCTAACTGTAGTATTTGGCCCTTCTTCTCTGATATTCAGTAGTTCGTATGGTCGCTTCATCTCTTAAATCATGGATTAAGTCTAAAGATTCTTTCTTCAACTATTGGTTTAGGTCAAATGCATATGCAATTCTTTGATGTGAAGGTATTTCGACTTCAATTGGAAGCATTGCCTTACATCCAAATGTTAAGGAGTGTGGAGTATGACCCATTGCTATTTTAGACGATGTTTTGTACGCCCATAATACAAGTGGCAGTTCTTACCCAATTTCCTTTGGCTTTGTTTAACCGTTTCTTAAGTATAGTTTTGGTAGTTTTATTGGCTACTTTGACGGCTCCATTAGCTCTTGGATGTGCTATGAAAGAGAAAATCTTGATAATTCTGTTCTTTGTAGCAAAATCTGTAAACTCTTCACTTTCAAATTGTGTCTCATTGTCGGATATTATTTTTTGTGGGATCCCAAATCTAGTAACAATATTCTTGATCACGAATTTTAGCACCTTTCCTGAGGTAATATTTGGAAGTAGTTCTGCTTCCACCTACTTGGTAAAGTAATCAATTGCGACTACCGCATACTTGGCTCCTCCCTTAGATATTGGCAAGGGTCCATTCAAGTTAATTTCCCATATATCAAAGGGCCATGGGCTTGAGATCTTAGTTAATTAGCTAGGTAGCAAATGAGGTATTTTAGAAAACTTTTGGCACCTTTCACATCTTTTCACATAGTAGATGGATTGATTGGTCATAAGGGCCAATAGAAACCTTCTCTCATGACCTTTTTGGCTAACTGTATCCCGTTAGAGTGGTCTCCACAAAATCCTTCATGTGTTTCCTTCAATAATTTCGATCCGTTTTCTTGGTACTGATTATCTTGGTATATGAAAATTAGGTTCATCCAATTTTCATGGTACTGATTATCCATTTTTGGATGAAATCCTTCCTAAGGAGCTTCATTTTCGGTTTCTTTTTCCTCTCCTTCATGGACTAGGGCATGAAATCTGGTTAGTACTAGTGATTCTTTTCCTGGTACGGGAACTTTATCTTCGATGTTTGGATTTGATTGATAGCCTACTAGTACAATTTGGGTTTCTTGGGCTTCCTTTTAACTAGCCAACTTTGCTAATGAATCTGCTTTGGAATTTTTCCTCTTTGCACCTGTTGTATGGAAAAATCTTTAAACTGTTTTAGCATTTTTAACACATTCTTCACATATAAGACCGATTTGGCATCTTTGGTTTGATATGTCTATTTTAGTTGATTCACCATTAGCTGAGAGTCGCTAAAGACTTCAATTCACCATTACCTTAGCATCTGGAGTTTTTAGCCTCGACATGAACCTTTTACTTCACTATTGGTCCCTTAGCTCATATTCTTTGCAAGTTATTAGGGTAACAGATAATTTAAAATTTTACCAAAGTAAAAATTACTGAAAAATCCTATTAATTCAATATGAGTCAACTAAAAAAATCAAGTCGTTTTATTAACAATTGATTATCTTGTTATTTATTTGAACTACTTATTATTGTAAGTAAATTTACAAAATGAGTTTACCATTATTATTTATTAATTACAATGATTTAAATATGACTGTTAAATCCATTTAATTAATATTTTAATTCACAATTCAAATATTTAAATAACAACTATCTTTGAATATAAGTTATTCAAATTTTTAAACAACAATTATTTAAATATTTAAAATTAATTAAATATTTAAAATAAAATTATAAAATTTTGGGAAGTTGCATTCTCGCTCTTAAAAGGATTTCATCCCCGAAATTCCCAAAGGAAGAAAATGTCTTCAAACCCTTAAGGTCTAAAAACTATTAATTAAAATGAGTTATTAAACTTTTAAAGTCCTTTATGGTACGGAAAATTTCGGCAGCACCTCCTTTGCGCAGCTAGATTCAGAAAAACTACAACTCGCCACAACTGACCTAAATCAATAAAGAAAACAAAACCAAGTGGCCTTCCATATCTACGGCATAAAATCATCAATCCATCATCAATTTCTAAATCTACTACATACCACTTTTGCGTTTGATTTTTATTTTTGCAAGCAACTCACTATCTTAATGCAAATGTAGGTGCGCAAGAAATCAAATAGTAATCTCTTGCATCCATGTACCTATCTTGTACTTGCATAATTCAAAAGAGAATCATGCTGACATCAGAGCAATATACTAGTAACATAAACAATATAACACTCACTTGGAACATGGGCAATATGATGCAACTTATAAAAGACTGCAACACTAGTGTGATATAAAGCCACATGCAACCAAAAACAATATAACAACCATATGCAATCAAGGTACAAACAATACTCTGTAATAAAATACTAAGCACCCTATCTTTAGCGACTCTCAGCTAACGGTATATCTCTGTAAGAAATATATATATATATATATATATATATATCAAAACCATAATCAATTATGACAAGGAGGGGGCTCCTCCTACCGAAGCATGATATAATAGAATCAAAACAACACGAGGCATCCAGTGGAATGCCGGTTCCTTCCTAAACAACAACTAGAGCAAACAAATATACCTGGCGAGCCTTCGAAATCGGAAAACTCCCAATCACCCAACTTTTGTCATAAAAAATATATTTGAAAAACTAATACATAATAACTCTTCTCAAATATCCTGAAATAATAATACTTCACAGAAGTTTTCAAAATAATATTTTTGTTGTTTCTTTCACAAATTCTTTCAAAATCACTTTTTAAAAAGAACTAGGATTTAAGCTCTAATAAACAACAACTTTTTAAACCGTAGTATAAAAATCACACCATCAATCAAATCAAATACCATAAAGGAACAAACTAACTCTTAACATCATTTAAAATGTTAAATGACTAACAAACAAGATTAAGAAATTTTGCTCAGGTTTAAAACTTTCTCGATCCTCCAAGGATATAGATAATTCACTAAGCGTACCATTACGCTCATCATCCTTTGGTTATAGCTTAGAAGATTACCTATGCTTCCTCAAACAAAAGGACACCTCCCAAACTTTCCTAAGCCACACAACAAAGGATATAGATATGTTTAAGCCCGTATGATGTACATAAATCATCCGTATGCAATTTCTGATCTAACCACTTGCTCGGATTTATAGACTTTACTTTCGAACTAGTATCTTTCACTTAACCTTCCTAGGGTGGATTCTGGTTAGGTTACTTGAGGAGAAACCTCCGTTCTCCTTACATAACCATATACTATGATAGAAAACCTGAGTATCGTATCGAGAATCTAAATCAAATCTTCGCTAAGAAGAATCAAGTGAGAAATCCTTTTTCGAACTGGTGTGAATCACTCCGAAGTTATGTACTCGAATCCTAGATCAAGACTGTAACATCCCGCATTTTGAGGTCTAAAACTAAGTGCTACAGATGTTGCAGTCATCCGTAGTATTAATTTCTGGTGATAAAATACGGCTATGTTAATCATATCTTAAGCACATGAATATGAAACTTTTCAACACAATTTAATAAAAAAAATTCATATTTTACTTCACAATAAGACTTCATATTCATTACATAATCACATTCGATCTCATGTTCAAAAATAGTATAAGTATTACAAAATACTCCAAGAGTGACATATGATGATTTCCCACTAGTTGATCAGAGTCTACTACTTGGCAGTTGTGATTTCTGTCATTACAGCCATTCAAACAAAATGAACTACACAACTGATTAAAAATAACTCCTAATATAGCTAGATTGCTTCCTGCACGTCTCCAGAAGCTTATTCGTCTAACGGAAATCTAAAATCTCTTACTCCTGACCTACTAAGATGAGTACCTGAGAGTTTAAGGGGAAAAACAAAAACTTTGGGCCAGACAAACAACGTGGTGTGAATAATAACCTACCATCTCGAACCAAAATAGATATCTAGTGAGGCTACCCTGCTGAGTGCAATGGGATTTCCCATCACTGGTATCTTAACAAAAAAAATCAACCATAATGTGCTTCTGCATCCACAATGGTTAGAAAATAATAAATAAACATTTGCAGTCATGCAATATACAATGAAATACCCAACCCAATTTATTTTACTATCTGTCTTAATTTCATCCGACTGTCTGTTTTAACCTTAAACGACTATCTGTCTTATATCTATGTGGACTACCCATCTTATATATAACATTACATGGATTTTCAATCCCTTACTATTTGTACTACCCATCACACATGGTTATTCTATTTAAATAATGTGGACTATCCATCATACATGTTCCATTTATCTAAAATAGTGTGGACTATCCATCACACATCTCATAGTTTTCCAAGGATGACTATGAACCCTTCATTAACCATATAGAGATTATCCATCTCTAGCATCATGTGGACTATCCATCAAACATTCCATAGTTTTCCTAGGATGAATATAAACCCCCAAATTCTCAATTTATAATCAGGTTATGACTTTGTTCTCCCAAGTGCTTAACCTATGTCTATTGGTATCCCAAATTAGGTTGTATAACCCTGGAACTTATAACATCTCAAAAGGATTTGTATTGGTGTCACCAACGATTAATGTCCAAATTATATTATAATAAACATTGGTGTCCTTACTGAATAATGTCAAATTCATAAACTTATAGCATATAAAAATATAAAACATTGGTCTCCCCAATGAATAATGTCAAAGTCATATGCCTATGGCTTCCCATCATTAATATAGTGATATAAAGGACTTACATCATTTATGTCGCAATAACAATATCGAACTTTTATCCAAGATTAGAAAACAAAATTTCAAATTTTTTACCATAAGGCTAACTACCGAAATCATAAGGTTATTGACCTTCTTAACACATATTCTATTTCTCCATTTAAAACTTCCCTTTAGTTTAACGAAATAAGGCCTCGTGGCATTAAAATAAAGTGATGCGCCGGCCTCAATCCCACATGGCATAGTTGCTAAAATCAAGTAAATAAAGAATGCTGACATTGATACACGGTAGCATCAATACCTTGAGCTGCGATCAATTACTCGTAACATTATTATAAGTATGTCATCTTATTATACTTCGGCTATTATGCCACATAGATAATAGAAAAATTAGTGGCATCATTGCCGCAAAATTGATTAATACTGAAATTGATAACTTGCGGCATAGAAATTCATGGCATCATTCAAAACCTAAGTGAAGACTTATGGCATAAATTTAAGAATGCTTAAAACTATCAACATTGATAACTCACGACATCAATATATCATATACCAATGGGATGCAGTATTCCTATAACGTCAATGGCGAATGCATGACTCAATGCATCGTATACTTACAGCATACGTATCACACTTATTTCATCATGTCAATGCCACCTACCTATGATATTGCTTAAACTATAAAGTGATACCGCCTTTGTTAATGCCGAACGTCATGGCAATGCCAAATTTCGATGGCATTGTCGTAATTATCATGAAAAAACCGTTTTATTTATATTAAGAATAATTTAGTTTTACCAACTTTTATCCCTTGTCAAATTTCTATTGGTTGAAAACCACTTTCATTTCAGGAAACTACCACAAATCAGTTTTACACTTCCAAAAACATTAATCAACTTAATTAATTAATACCCTTAATTAAATCTAATTTATATGCTTTCCAGCGTAATGAATTCATAGAAATTCATACTCTCCTGGGAAAAATCCCAAAAAATCACTAAAAATTAGAATTAACATATTCTCTCATATATAAAAATTTCAGGGCCAAAATAATTATTTAAATATTTTTAATAATTAAAAACCAAAATGTTTGTACCAAAATTGGGCACAACACTCTTCGGAAGTCTTTGAAGAGATAAATTGAAGAAATTAAATGTAAAAAGTGGATTTATCTAACAAAAACTCCAAATTTCAGAAACGGGAATAATTAAAATGCAGGGAGACACAAGAATTTAGAGTGGTTCGGCGTATTGCCTACGTCCACTATGAAGTAGTTTGCTTTATTGATCTTTGTTTTGTGTTTACAAGTGAATTCAATGATCAACAACCGGCAATTATGATTTGCAGTAGTGAAATTCTTTGGTAGCAGCAGTAATTAAGTTCAGATCTGGATCTGGCGGAGTCCGGGCATTGGAGATCTCAAAGAGGAAGAAGAACCCCTTTTATGTTGGCTTTGGGGGTCTATTTATAGGTGTAGGAGGCTGATATTTCGCTCAAATCTCGAGAGACCCTCTCTGGCACGTGACCAGGCCCGCGCGCCCAAGCCCGTGAAGTTTCGGTCCGATCCGTTATCGATACGAACAGATTTCATATCGATCAAGATTGCGTCCGATGGAGTCGAAATTTGGCGTGGACATTCTTCATGTTGTACATAAGCTTCTGTGATAATTTCATAGCATTTGGACTTGTAGATCATGAGATATGATCGATGCAAGTTGGAGTTTTTCCATCCGAGATCGATACGAACGAATTTTGACTCGGTCAAGACTTGCTCCAATCGAGTTGAAATTTTGCAGGAACATTCTTCATGTTGTACTTAAGCTGCTGTGAAAATTTCATAGCATTTGGACTTGTAGATCTCGAGATATGATCGATGCAAGTTGGAGTTTTTCCATCCGCGATCGATACGAACGAATTTCGACTCGGTCAAGACTTGCTCCGATCGAGTCAAAATTTGGCAGGAACATTCTTCTGTACATAAGCTGCTGTGAAAATTTCATAGCATTTGAACTTGTAGATCTCGAGATATGATTGATGCAAGTTGGAGTTTTTCCATCCGCGATCGATACGAACGAATTTCGACTCGGTCAAGACTTGCTCCAATCGAGTCGAAATTTGGCAGGAACATTCTTCATGTTGTACTTAAGCTGTTGTGAAAATTTCATAGCATTTGGACTTGTAGATCTAGAGATATGATCGATGCAAGTTAGAGTTTTTCCATCCGCGATCGATACGAACGAATTTCGACTTGGTCAAGACTTACTCCGATCGAGTCGAAATTTGGCAGGAACATTCTTCATGTTGTACTTAAGCTGCTGTGAAAATTTCATAGCATTTGGACTTGTAGATCTCGAGATATGATCGATGCAGGTTGGAGTTTTTTCATCCGCGATCGATACAAACGAATTTCGACTCGGTCAAGACTTGCTCCGATTGAGTCGAAATTTGGCAAGAACATTCCTTAGGTCATACTTAAGCTCCTGTTAAAATTTGGTGGCATTTGGACTTGTAGATCTCGAGTTATGATCGATGCAAGTTTGGATTTCTCAACCGTGATCGATCAATATCTTGAGCATACGAACTCCGATTGACTTGAAATTTGGAACGTTGGCTCTCATAGCATTGCTTGTCATGTCATATCAATTTTAGCTCGATTCGGGCTAGAAAAAATTCATCGACATCCATAGTGAGCTCGCGTACAACTGATCTCCAGGATGAACTGCCCTTGGTTTTTAGTCAAGTTCTTAGTGTCACGGCCTTGCCAAAAGGAGGGATAACATTTGCCCCCCAAAGTACGTCTTGTGTGAACATGACGTGCTTTGAAATGCTGCATCCTTCATTCTGAAAAAGTTCTGTCTTATTCGTTGAGTAGTTGCTATCTTTTCGTCGAAAGATGTAACCTTCAATTGATTTCCAGTAATATAAATGTTGATTTGTTGACTACCAATGATTATGTAGTGCATTGTTGTAACTGAGTGTCGAGTGCTAGCGATTTGTTGTTCACTGTTGTAATTATCATCAGGTAAGCATTCAACTCCTGTAAATTTTGAAAATTGAATGTTAGTCTGTCATACATGTACGTATGTTAACCTGGCTCCCGTTAACGTTTGCACGTTCACGAGTCGTTGTCAAGTTCTTTAGTTTTTGTTTGGATTGAGTTTCGTATCGATCCTCTCCTGGATCGAAGTGAAATTCAAGTTGTAACAACGTTTGGTGGTTGTTTTGAGTCCTTCCTTTGTATCGATCCTCTCCTGGATCGATCTGAGATGTTGGAATGTATGCTTCGTATCGACGGATACGTCATAATGGGTCTCGGATTGGCGGATACAGGAGTAATGCTTTGTATCGATGGAGTCGAACGATCGAGACATAATCATGCAGTGATGCTTCACGGAGGATATTCCATTTCTCATTCCTTTATTCAATAAGAATCCCCAATTGTGGATAATCTTTGATAGAAGTCATCCATGACTCTTTTTCTAGATATGTCCCCAAGATCTAGTTGACCTTCATATGTCAATGCCTAGAATAATAAGCATTTCAACTGGGACAAAGTCTATTTGTCGTGCATCCCCAGACTGGCTAGCTTGGCGATTGATTCGGCCTTTTCGTTTAGTTCTCCGAGGATTTGTGTAGTGGTGTAATAGTCGAAGTCGGCTAGTAGCTTTTGGTCCCGGTTGAGATAAGGAGCAAGACGATGCCCCCTAGTCAGATAATCTTCCCTGACTTGGCGTACTATTAACCAGTAATCACATAAAACATGTAAAGTTTCCACTCGTAGTTTTCTTGCAAGTTTGAGCACCAAGGCTTCATACTTAGCTTCGTTATTTTTTGTAGGGAAGTTGAGTTTCAGGGCATAGCAGATCGTTCGTTCCTCAGGAGTCTTTAACGCAACTTCGATGTTAGAAAGCCGATTATTGGATGTTCCATCGGTGTATGTTCTCCATCGGTTGGACGGTTCTCCACTGATCTTTGGATAGTCGTCTGATGTGGTGGATTCAGATATGAAGTATGCTAATGTTTGACCATGGAGAGCTCTCCGAGGGAGATAAGTGATATCAAATTGGCATAGCTTGATACTCCATTTGAGTAAATTTTCAAACATCTATGGTTTCCATTGGACCTATCATAACGGCTGGTCGATATAGACATTAACGGGGTGAGCTTGTCAATAGCCAACCTTCATCATATAATAATCTTTGGATTCGTTTATCTTCACATAGCATTGTGATGCTTATGGCGTGTGTTGACACGGCCCAATTGATGTATAAATCTTCGCGATCCAAAGGTTTGGGTAAAATGGAAGGTCTCTTTAAGCGATCTATCAGAGCTGCTTGGTTGTCCTCGGTACATGGGTGTCTCTAACTCTGTCAAGTCATCGATATGGTCGTTTGATAGTTGTGATCTCACGAGCATATTAACCACATCTACTTTCATCGATCGGCCGATATGATTTTTGAATGATATGTTAATCGTTCTTTGGTAAGTAGCACAAGCGTTCTCAAGTTTGAATCCATGGATTTCAGCATAGCACTATAGGCCCAGGTCAATAATGAAACAGTTGTATTCCTGGTCTAGGACATGCTTCAGTATCCGATTGTATCTGGAGTTTGCATCCACGGATGTGAGTAATTCATGTTTGATGGTCAGGTCCATCAGTTGGTTGATCATTGGAAGTGGAAAGCTGTGCTTTGCCATGCCCCATGCAAATCTGAGTAGTTGACGTATGTCCTCCACTCTCTGTTCATTTTTCTTACAAGTAAAGGATTGGATACTCATTTTGGTTGGAAGGCATCATGGATAAACCCACTGGTTTTGAGCAGATTCGCCTTCTCTTTAAGTGCAACAGATCTCTCCGGATCCATGTCGCATCATTTTTGTTCACCGAGACATGCCTCGGGTCGACATTTAATGCAGGGTTCTTCATGGCTAGCGAGATCACACACACACACACACACACACACACACACACATATATATATATATATGAGGTTGAGTCCAAGCGAGCACATCAAGATTCACCTGAAGTAAAACAATTGACTCTTTCTTCATAATTGCGTAGAGTTGTGATCTGATCTACAATACTCGTGATGGGTTGTAGGCGCCTCATGTGTTTATTTGCAATGGTAAATGATCAGGCTTATAAGGACGTTGAATCAAAGGATTAGTAGAATTTAGCCTTGTACTGTATGCTGCTACATAGCTGGCTCCAGCTTTGAGATTGAATTTACTTGTGTTTTTGAATGATGCGCTTTTCATTCAATGTACTTGCGATCCATTGCTCATCGGAAAGGTCAGAATGATGATCTGTGGTGACCCTCATTCTAAAACACATAGATTATTTTTTTTAGCATACAAAAGGAATTCACCACTAACCCCATTTCTTTTGTATTTGAACATTTAAGTAATTTCCAAATATTTTTCCCAAGACCCTTGATTTACCAATATAATCATATCAGTTCACAAAACATATTAAGTCAATTACATATTTGATGATATATAATTGTTTATCTTTGCCTTTCAGAGTTAACAAATTTGCAAAGTGAATTTTAATCAAACAGGCAACAACATACTATATTTTTTTTTGATAACATCACCATTTATTTCTTCCCTAAATTTTTGTTCTACTGCCAGAGATACATTTTGGTAATTATAATACTTATATATTCAATGTTGCAATGCACAGTGCATTTTTCTTATGCTTTCTAGACTTTCTGCCTAAATAATTTTATTAACATTAAAATGGTATTTAATTGACTTTATGATAGTTATCAAATACTTGTATGAAATCACTTCAAAAATTATACTTGCAGGCATGAACTTTGGAACTAATTCCTATTTATCATTTCAGGTTGAACAATTGAAGTCATTTTGCATTTTTAAGTTTAACATGGTGCAGACTTAAATACTTGGTGTTTTACTGGAAATGCTTGGTGTTATTTGAGGGTTGCTTGGAGTTTTCTTTTGTATTGTCCTGGAAATACTTACACCCCATGAATTGTAATGAAATGGTTCCAGGCTACAAGAGTTTGACCCATGGCCATCTAGGCCGGCCATAGTCCCTCTTTTACCACTTGCAAGCCCATATCCCACATATTAACAAACTTCTACAAAGATCTACTCCTAACACAAGCATGTTTTTGCCTAGTTTAAGTTTTCTGGAAATGCATTTTTATATGTATTCAATCCATTATTCAAAATACAATAACTTCCAGGTTTATTTCTCTCATAATTTTATTTCAAATTTAAATACACAAATACATGTTAATCTCCATAATTCATGCACATGCCTGTATCACTTACCTGCCGTGCACAAATTCATTTCTTTTGAATATCCCTACTCAAATCTTGAGAGTTCATTTTTAAAATCAACCACCTTGGCTCCTTAATCAAAATATAAATTCAAGCAATAAAAATCAGAGATCATCATATACACATATCATATTTATATGATAGGTCTATCCCCTTATTTCTCCAAATCAGACATTCATAAAATCTTTAGTTAACCAAACATCATCAATAGTCACTCACAATAGGTTTACTTAAGTACATATTTTTAATCCAAATACTTAGAAAGTTTCCTATAAGTAACAATTACTACAACATGAAGTTTAACTGTTAAATTCTTTACAAAGCAACTGCAAATTTAAAACTGATATCTCTTATTTATACTAGCAGCTAACTGCCTTCTTCATCCATCAAGCCAACTTCAATTCCCTGCAAGCAATTCGCTGAGCTGCCCCAATTATAATGAGACACCCAGATGATTGCAAGGGCAACCAAAAGGGTCAGTTTTCACTGGTATGAGCATTTATCAAATTTGTATACATATTCATAAATTTTTGGTGATCTTGCAATGTCTTCCTAGTTTAGCAGATTTTATTCTTAGCATGTTTTGATTAATACCAAGTGGCACAAAGACACATTCATTTATTCAAACAATACCTAGTAAACAATCAAAATAAATATGTATATAATTCTTGATTCATTTTTCTCCATTTCTGAATAAATAAAACTCAGATTTTTATGCTCCCAGTTTCACCCAGTAATTAATCAAAGCACAAAATTTAACTTGATTAATTTATCTCCATGTCTGAATATGTATGATCCAGATTTTTAAACCCCATTCCCCCATTTATTTTATGGTCTTTAACTCCTTGTCAAATGAACACCATGTATGCATTGTGAAGGAAACTCCCAGGTTATTTAATTTTATTCCAACACATAAAGGCCTCAGGGTGCAGTTGCACCATGCATATACTTGCTCCCACCTGAAGCAAGCAGATCATTGACAAACTCCCGATTGACCAGTTTAATTTTTCTTTGATAAATCCCCCTCCAGTTTCAGCTTATTTTATCAAGCTTCTACCTATGAATTCAATCATAAACTCACAATTCATTCATGTTTCAGAAAGGCTTATCTTCTTTAATACTTTCTGGTTCAACCCCATGTTCCCCATTTATTTTCCTTATTACAGAAAATACCCCAGTTTGCCTATAATTTTCCTAAGAATAATTTAAGCATCATAGTCCTACTAACCCAGAAATTCTCCTCTATCTTATGATATGAACATTTAGTTTCATGCTTCATTATCCAAGAAATAAACATGAGCTAGATCACTGTCTTGCTGCCTATTCCCTAAATAATTTATATCCATATTTTAATAATGATAAAATAGAACAAAAATGCTCAAATCATTTTAACTTTAAAACCCACATACAGATTAAAACTCCAAACAAGAATGCACAAACAACATTCATCCCACCCATAACAAATCATTTCAGAGATTTAAAGGACTTATAACATTTTAGGCTGTCTACAAGAGGACTTAATGCCATTGCATACAAAGGGATAAATACTCACTTAGTGTTCTCCTTTTACTGTCTTAATCCTCTGAACAGCAAATCCCCAAAGTCTCAAGCTAGTGCTTCTCCTAGTTTTTATTTTTGTTTTGATCCCGAGAGAATGATGGATATGGTTATGTGCAGATATTTATAAAATCATTCTAGGGTTTAAGAAAAATGGGTAATTTCCTTGATGCCCTTGGATATTTATGCACAAATCATTTCCCTGTGTGGTCCTTAATTGGAAATGCACATTGTTGGATACCTCAATTAGTTATTTCGGGAATCAAGCATTTTAAACACTTCATACTATTTTCATGACTCTATTTTACTCATGCCATATGCATGTGACCCATTGTTTATATTTATTTTTATAAGTTTAAAGAAACTGAAAATCCCCTTTGTGTTTTCTACCTACCACCATCTCCATTCAATCATGCATACTATCATACATGATCATGTAATGTAAAATCATTCACACTATGATATTGGCTTGAAATAAATATAAGATGTGGAAATTCTTATTTGATCCGGTATATACATTTTTTTCTGCCTTTAGACAAAACAGTAGCTCTTCACACATCTTTATGGGTTTTAAAGGAAATCACATATGTCATGCTAATTATTTCCATCATAAACATAAGACATTTAATTCTTTTTATTAATCTACATTTTATTCTATCTTTAAATAAAACAGAAAACACCCTATATATTGAATATATGTATTTTATATAATTCTTTTGGACATGGAACTACATTTGATTTGAATTCCAATTTTTAATTACCTTAACTCCTTGCATTTTATCAAACAGAAGCTCCAATGCAATTTTATTTATTAACAAATTTTCTTTTCTGTTTTAATGCAATATATATATATATATATTATAATTCCAATATTTCTTAAAATAAATGTAACTTTCATTTTTCTTTATTTTATTTTATTTTCTTCTTAGGGTCATTACATGATCAGTCGCCCAAAAGTCCTAGTATTGATCTGATGACTCTATCTCTAGGCATCCTTTCGGTCACAACCTAGAGTTGTTATGAATATTAGGCATGGGTCATAGGTTCAAGTTGTCATAGTTAACTCTCGGATAATTACTCTTTTGCCCCCAGTCTCGGGTTGGCGGATGCATTACGCGGACGATCTAGTCTCGTCTTAGCTGTGTCTATACTGTAGTTCAAGCTTTAGAGCTAGAGTTGACTGATGAATGGTTGAATCATATTATCTTATCTTCTTGTTCGTGCCCCCAAGTCTGGGGAATATCTCGATAAGTGGTAGGGTAGATAATGTCCACTTCAATTTTGTATTCTATCTCATTGAACCATGTGATCGAGTTAACCGATGGAAGGCTGAGTCATGCCTATCCTGTATTATGTTCTAGTTCTTTCCTCTTAGCGGGATATATTATTACTTTGCCAACATTCGGACATAAGCTAGATTCTGGATGGTCAATGACATTCACTTCGCTGCTTATGTCGCCGTACTTTGGCCAAAAACTGAAGAGTGAATCGTCCAATCAGATCCAATGCAGGATTGATGCTTCCCTTGTCGAATTCAGGGTAAGAATCAGTGTGCAGATGTTTAGGTTGCACTTGTTTTGAATTGCTCTTTTAGTTGGATCATGGTAAGAGTCAATGAATGAATGGTCGCGTTGCATTCATTTGGAGTTGGGTGATCAACCATATCCATTTCGATTTACGTTCTCCCGTCAGATCTAGGGATAAAGTCAGCTGAAATGCAGGCATGTCATGCTCATTTGGTCTCATGCTCTTCCTGACGGATCAAAGGAAGGCGATGGAGGACGAATGGTTAAGTCACACTCATTCGTGGTTTATTCTTCAATCCGTGCTCTGTTGGTCAAAGGTATTCGATGGACGTTCGGGTCACATCGATTTGTAGTTGAAGAGGATCGATATTGACCGTCGATTCAATGGCACGATGTAGAATGCTCGGACCTCATTTCCTATCGATCCAATGGTATGATATGAAAGGTGCAGATCGATATTGCCCGTAGATTCGGCGGTACGATATAATAAGTTGCCCAGAACTTCGGGCATCATTCTGATTGGTTAGCATTAAGGTCTCCTTGTAGTCATTTCCTTAAGTTGTAAAGGACGCTATGCTGGAGATGTAGCGAGTCACCTTTCTCTTCTTTCGGTGATTTGCACTTCTGCCCCCAGTCTTGGGTTAGCAGAGTTAGTTCGTGGATGGTCTAATTGCACCTGTAGTGAGTTTACACTCCTCACGTCGAGTTCAGGTCAGAGTTGGTGAATGAATGGTCGAATCTTATTCATTCGTTTGTCTATTCTTGTAGCCACACTTTGGGGATCAGAGTCAGTTGAAGGGCCATTCATCACACCTATTTGATGTTTATACCCCTGTCCACACTCTAGGACTAAGAGTTTTAGTAGAAAATGGTCGGACCGCATTTTCCTTAATTAATCCCTCTAGCACTAGTCAATGGCGAAAGTCGAAGTGTGGTCGATCACATTACAACAACTTTAATTTGATGCTTCTCCCACTGAACTGTAGGAAGGAATCGATTGGCAGATGGTTAGGTCACATCCGTCCATGTTGCACAAGTAGCCCGTTGGATCATAGGGGAGAGTTAGCGGATGAACGGTCGTGCCACGTTCGTTTGTAGTAGAACGAGTAATCACATCCATTTAGAATTGGACATTCAACTAGGTTCATTTTGCGAATCTACGTCTCCCTGTCGAATCAAGGAAGAAATTTTGTCTTGTGGGGTTGGAGTGCATCCCTATAAAATTATGTTATGGGTCCCGTGCTGGGGACAAGAGGTTATGCATGGACGGTTGGGTCACGCCCGCTTAGTGCTGGATGGTCTGATCGCATCCAATTTTGTGTGTTAAGTGTGACCCCGTGGAAGGGGAAGATTAGAAAGCAGACGGTCGAACCACATCCGCTTTTTTTATTACAGAACTTGATGAGGAACCATAGCCGATAGATGGATAGTCGAATCACATCCCTTTTGGTATTCATATTCCAAACCATGCTTTGAGGACTGGAGTTGGTTGATGGGTTGTTAGTCACACCCATTTGGTGTTTATACTCTAGCATGCGCTCTTGGGACCGAAATAAGTTGATGGGAGGTCATTCGCACCCAGTTGGTGTTTATACTCCAGTCCACACTCTGGGGACTTAGAGTTAGTTTATGTTTATACTCCAGTTCGCACTCTGGGAATTTGGAGTTAGTTGATGTTTATACTCCAGTTCACACTCTGGGAATCTGGAGTTAGTTGATGTTTATACTCCAGTTCGCACTCTGGGAATCTGGAGTTAGTTGATGTTTATACTCCAGTTCGCACTCTGGGAATCTGGAGTTAGTTGATGTTTACACTCCAGTTCGCTCTTTGGGAATTTGGAGTTGTTGATGTTTACACTCCAGTTCGCACTCTGGGAATCTTGAGTTGATGTTTATACTCCGACTCGCACTCTGGGAGTTCAGAGTTGGTTGATGTTTATACTCCAGTTCGCACTCTAGGAATCTGGAGTTGATGTTTATACTCCGACTCGCACTCTGGAAGTTCGGAGTTGGTTGATGTTTATACTCCAGTTCGCACTCTGGGAATCTAGAGTTGATGTTTATACTCCGACTCGCACTCTGGGAGTTCGGAGTTGATTTTTATACTCTGTTTCGCACTCTGGGAGTTCGGAGTTGATGTTTATACTCCATTTCGCACTCAGGAAATTCAGAGTTGATGTTTATACTCCAGTTTGCACTCTGGGAATCTGGAGTTAATGTTTATACTCCGACTCACACTCTGGGAGTTCGGAGTTGGTGTTTATACTCCGTTTCGCACTCTGGGAATTTGGAGTTGATGTTTATACTCCAGTTCGCACTCTGGAATCTGGAGTTAGTTGATCAGGTACGTGGACGGTTGTATCATATCCACCCTGAGTAGGCAAGCGAAGTCGTTTGATGGACGGATCCATCCTCCTCGAGCTTGTAAATATGGAAGGCGAGGTCGTTAGATGTACTGATCCATCCTCCTCGGGTTTAGGTTGAACACGGGCGAAGTCGTTAGATGGATGGATCCATCCTCCTTGAGCCCATGTCCGTAAGTTTATACTCCAGCTCACACTTTGGGAGCCCGAGTTAGTTAGAGGATTGTCGTGTATCAATCCCTTATTGTCGCAGTGTGATGGCTTGTCCCTGTGCTCGGGGTTTCACTTAGCGAGTGATCGATGGGATCCCGATTAACTTCCACTTATATGCCCCTCAACGAAGGATGAGATTTAGTTTACGGACGGTTGGATCACGTCCATGTTCATTTGGATTCCACTTTTTCTAAGCCTAAGGAGTAAGATTAGTGTTTTTGCAAGCTTTGTGCTCGAGCATAGGAAAGGATGGTCGAACTACATCCACTTTGAGTTGTGTATTTTCCCTTAAGTCGGGTGCAAGAATTAGAGAGCAGACAGTCGAGTCACGTCCAATTTATACTTTGCATTCTTTCGATCGAGCTAAGGAAGAGAGTTGAAATGACAGCTCGTGATGGTTAATGAGTAGGCAATCAGTCTTTGATGACTTTAAATTGAGGGTTGGACCTTTAAACTTGTGTTCCCTCAAATAATCCCAAATGTCTAATGTAGGATTGGATGCATGGATGGTGACATCACGTCCACCCTTGGTGTGATTCCGATTTTATCGGGCATCGGAAGAAGCATAAGTATTTTGGCGAGCTTCAAACACGAGATGGAGAGTGCATTGTTGGGACATATAACTCCAAGTCTTTCTTAAATCTTCTAATTAAATTGCATAGGCGGATGTGGGGATGGTCGGTTGCATCCACTTTTTACTAGAGTCCTGACCTTGTCGGTCTCTTCCGCTTTGATGCCTTGCCCCCAATCAGGGGCATATAGTAGCCGATGAGTGGTCGAATCATGCTCGTCATGATGATACCTCAATGATTTGATCATAGTCCACGGAGGTTGTTTTGCACCCAATCTTAAGTACTCGGTTACCTGCATCATTTGCAAGTAGTTTAATTCAAGTAGGTCATATCGCAATGTAAATGAAATTGAATTAGAAATAATTCAAAAGAGATCAGATCAAATCTCATTGATAAGTGAGGCAGCGTCGTATGCTCGCTGTTGCACTTCAGTCCAGCCCTTCTCAGTTGGAAGTCTAACGCAAATGGTTTAATTTGATCAAAGTCCTTGATCGATAGGGGTCGGATGTTCCCGGTCCTTCGTTTTATGGAGCTTGCACATATTGTCAGAGTTATCCTTTCCGGAGCAGCCTTATGGCGTTGGCATCCATGGTAGCCATTTAGAAAAGAGGAGTTTTCCGATCTAGAGTATGGAGCAGGTCCCCTCCTTATCTTGCTATGTTGATCCTTCATCTGATTCATCAACTCAAAATTGGCCTAGACACGTTGGTGTAGTTTTCGGGGGTGGTCCACCAGTTCTCTTGTTAAAGTCTGGAAATAAGCCCTGGTGATCAATTCATTTATGGGTATCGACAGCAACTGGCTGCGGGCTTTGGATAAA